>OX243882.1:4715984-5965984 GCA_945859645.1 Amphipoea oculea | reverse complement strand
TAATCTTCTTTGAAATTGGCCACCGTGACCGAAATCGGTTAGGGGATTTATTATTATTTTATTATTTTTAAACCTAAACCTACCCTAACACACTACAAAAGCACCCTTAGAATAATTGAATAAGCAACTGACAACCCTTGTAGCAATCAAGTATTCTTTTCTTCGGTTTTTACTATAAAAAGTACGCTTTTCTTTAGAGAATGAAGGACAGTCATAAAAATATTTTCGTAAAAATATTTTATTTTAATTAACGCCACCTCTGGAAAACAAGTTCACAAACCAAGTTTATGAATACAACGCCATCTAGTTATATCGCAAGTAAAACTATACACGTAGTGTGTAACTGTACATGTGTGTGTAAAGACATAGTAAAGATATAAAGTGAAACGGCTAAATGTTTAGGGGTACAAATCTTTGTATGTGACGAGTTAACAAGCAAAGTGAATATCTAAAAAGATTATGTTAATGCGTTAGTTGACGCATATAATAAAGTTGTTTCGCAAAGCTTTCTGAGTTAGGCGTAAAAATTGAAAATGTTCGAAGTGCGAATGTGCCGCCATCTAGCGATAAAGTGGCTGGGAGATCATGTATCGAATAGCCTTAACTTTGTTTATTATAATGACATCTGTGAGCGAATACAGGTACTAATTGGTGGTATGTCTTTGTGAGGTTAATGAAACATTTTGTTGGTATGAGATCATATTCTACAGTTTTTTGGATATTTCTATTTGTGTAACAAAAATGTTAAGCACCTATTGTTTGTCACAATATTATAATATTATATTGACATCATCTTTAATTCCGTATTTTGGTTTCTATCTTCAATACCCATAATATTATTTATATGTAGCTATTTGTTGATACTGAATTGGGATTATAATAAATAAAATTATGTATGTATTTATTGCAAAACAAATTAATTTATTGTAGATACATTCTTAAATAAAATGATAAAAAAATTAAACGTCTTCTAGAGACACCAAAACATTGTCCAAAAATGTAGCCATGGTGCTAGCACGTTATTTTGATGCTTTGCCCAGCCAAGATACCATACTAGCGTCATGACGTGGCAGACCATTGTATGACCTAGTAATCTCTCATTGTCAGCAGCTTTGGTATTTAATAAATTATAACAATCGTGACACTTGCGTATCCATCTAATGGGAGCTGGAATAATAAGACGTCATTGTATTTTTCAAATTATAACACAACTGCTCAATGTACTGCCTTTCCTGCATGGTTTACGCGACTGCCGTAGTATAGAGGCCAACCTGATTTGATAACCATCGAGCAAGTCTCACTTGCAGGGGTAACGCCAGCCTTGACACGATATGTCTGCGAATCCGCAGCACAGCGATGCACCTCATCATAATATCCAAATCGAAAGGAAAAGCAGAATCCTATAAGTATAGCAATAGTCATCGTGTCTAGATGATGTCACTCCGTGTAGAATAGCAATGGTCGTTTAAAAAAAATATCCATAACAGAAAATAATCGCATAGTAAGCAAGGAACGCATACACGCAACTTGGAATTGATAACCAAAAAATAAATGTCAATGCCATGTCAAAAAAATAATAAATACTTACCTTCATGTTAGGAAGTGGGTATCCGAAGAAAAACACGTTTGATGTGTACACTTAAATATTTTAGTAATATTGTCGTATTATATACGCAAATACGTTAATATATTCCTTTCATCTAAAACAAGCGGCTTATAATTATTGCTCACACTATTTAAAGATAATTACGGGATAAAATGGAAAGTCAAAAACATTTTTAGTACTTCCCGTTTAAAATGACAAAGCGGAAGCTACGATTGAGTACTGTTTATTTGAGAATTATGTTACGCAAGTAATACTGAATTAATTAATCCATAGTAATTTAAATCTAAATTTTTAAAACTTATCTACTGAAAAACCTTAAATCATGAACATTTATCTATACCAGAATTACCAGAGGGCAGAAACTGGACATGTCCTTTGTTTGTTTGTTTGAACGCGAAGTATCAATCGGATTTGAAAAAATATTTTTGCATATTTTGAGGCTATAAGCTATTAATATTGTGCTAGGACCCTTAGGAGCAGAGCAAAAAGAAAAAAAAAACAAAAAGAGCTCTAACTGAAAACGAAGTAATAGCGCGGGCAGGCGATGCGATACGACGCGCGACGGGATGGATCTGGGGAACAAGAAATTTGAACCAAAGCACACACGCTACTTTTAGCATCGGCGATCGGCGATTTTGCGGCTGTATCGATGCTGCATCACGTTTTGGCGACTCTCTGCGTTCGGACGCGGTATCGGAATCGCGCGTTTTAGCGACTGCTCCGATGCTGGCGCATATGCCAAATCGCTGCGACCGGCATCCGAATGTGTGCGGAGTGTAGCGTTCAGCCGCTTTGTCGAGCTTCCGAAAAGCGACTGAATCGCCGCGTTTGGCGTTTTAAGTGTGCGGTGTGGAATGCTTAGTCGCTGCATTTAGCTTGTAAAAAGCGGCTAAATCTCCGATCGCCGATGCTAAAAGTAGCGTGTGTGCTTTGGCCCTTTAGAAGGTAGTCATATTATAAAAGAGTGGCCTTATGGAAATGGATCGTTTACTAGATCATAAATTAAACTCCAGAATTATTTTGTTGGTTTTATAATTAGAACGAAATACCTACTAAATATACTAGATTATGAAAATAAATGCCAAAATAATTTAATTAATAAATATTTGTATAAGTAATATCAGCATGATTTGGATTAATTAGGTGTATTAGTAGTATTCGCAGCACGCATTCATTTATGTAAATATATTAGCATTAGAGGTATTTGTGTAAGTGTTACACATATCATAAGAATGCGTAATTAGGGAGGAAGAACGCGTCGGTTTAGGTAACTGTGATTCCTTGCGGCATTTTAGGGATGCCGTATCCGTGCCGTAGTATGTTATCGGTTTGTCTAAGACTTTCTGCTCGGGTATCCCCCTACCACGTTGTAATTCCGCTAGGTTGCTCGCTAATTCTGCTGCTGCCTCTCCGTACAGCATCTGGCCATGGCGTACCTGCAGACAAATGAATGTTAATGGTCAGTTCAGTCGGCCACAACTAACTGTAAACAGGAAATCACATTACATTTATAGTCCTGCATGATAGCGTCGCGTTCTTCTTTGAGAGTCTGCAGGATGGATTCCCCGAACCGACGGGTGCCAGAAACCTTGAATTTGATCATTAACGGCCTTTCAATAAAAAAAAAAAACAATTAGTGGTGGCCCAGTGGTAACGGCCGCGATTTACGATTTGTAGGTCGTGGGTTCGAACCCTTTAGGGAACGTCGCCGTCGTGAGGAAACCGGTATGTCCTAGAAACAAAAATTCTGCCAACCCGCACTGGGCCCACTGCTGGGACACAGGCCTCCTCTCAGTGAGAGGGAGTGGGCCGTAATCAATCACGCGGGCCCAGTACCTACGGGTTAAGTAGATGTCACATGTCTTCGAATTTTTAGTTCTAGGACATGCCGGTTTCCTCAAAAAAATTTTTTTTTCACCGTTTTGAGAGCAGTGGTAATGAAATAATTTACACAAAGTAAAGCGCCTATCTGGATTCGAAACTACGACCTTACACCTCGTAAGTCGCGGCTGATATCACTTGGCCACCGCTTCTCTTAGGCTGCTTATTTATTAAAAATCTAATTCTCACTTACAGGTTAACCTACCTATCTTAAGGAAGAAGTGGGAATTTGTACAGTGGTTCATTATCATCATCCAGGACGAATGGGATAATGACAGGAGCCCTTGTCCCAATTTATTTGGGGTAGACGCAGTATGTGTTCTATGTAAACTTTACTACATTGAGATTACCCAAATAAATAATCCCAAAAGTCTATAGAAAGTTTGTTTGATGTACAATTAATAAAAACGCTTTTATAAATTGTACGTTCACCTACGTGTTGGTAGCATGCACTTGTAGTATTTCCCGATGACAGTGACTTTAAAATAAAATCCTTTAAAATAAGAGCAGTGGTGGCCCAGTGGTAACGGCCGCGACTTACGAGTTGTAGGTCGGAGGTTCGAACCTATTAAGACCAGGCACTCTAAAGTAATTTCTACGCATTAGAGAGAGAGATGAGAGACCGGTTAGACCGCTATGGTGAAAGACGCTAACGTAGCCGTAATAAGGTTGAATACCGCGTGCGCTCTTTGATCGCGTTCGAGCTCGAAACTAAATGTCGTAAGTCTCTATTCTTATTTTGTTTATAACTAAAGTAATAATTGTTCTAGAGAAAAAATATCTTGTGGCTGGATAGTAAACTATATTTTCTTACTGTTAACATTTATTTTAGACATAAAGGCCAAGCAATCTTGAAAAAAAAAGTAATAATCTTTAAAAAAGACATGATTTTTGAATAAAATATGAATCGAGCGAAAATGTTACAATTACGTAACTGTCTTGTACATGGAAAGAAAAAGATCCAATGAATCATATACTAAAGTTCCATTTTGATTGTATGTGTGACTGTTTCAGAATATTAATGCAAATTAACGTAAAATTTAGGGAGCCTCCTCTTAAACAGGTGCTTTAGTTTGTGTTAATTATTTCATCACCACTGCATGCACTGCTCTAAAAACGGCGAAGGAAAACATTGTGAGGAAACCGGCGTGTCCGTTACCTACCAATAATCCGGCCTTTTGCAAACATTCTCGGGTTTTCACAAATATTCGATAAGTCTTAAAAGCAGTCGAAAAGTTGTCATTACCTCGTCTTTCAACTCAGCCCTTCTTCGTGAGACCCACTCAATCTGTTCCTGAAGCTTCTTGCACTCCTTCTCGTTGGACAGAAGATCATTACGAAGGGAGTCCATTATCTCCCGGTACTGATTCCTGACGACATGGTCTATTGCATGAAGGTTCTCGATTTCGTTTTGAGTCTCCCGGATCTTGGACTTCGACAGGCGGAGGCGACCCTCCTGCGAGAATATATTTGAAGATTGATCCTGAGATTAACATAATACTCTTTAATATGTACTCCATGTTAATAAAAAATATAAATGTAGAAAATCACATCATCATCATCAGCCTATAGCACTGCAGGACATAGGCCTCTCCCTATTGCACGCCATTCACCTCGATTTTCGGCATCGATTCGATTTTCGGGGATTCTCTCATCCAGCTGCTACCAGCCATCCTGCGAAGATCGTCGCTCCACCTAGCCTGAAGGCGTCCTACCGTTCTCGTATCGTTTCTATACGTTTACCGTTTATAAAATCACATAGGTTGATTAAAAGGACGGTCTTAATTAGGGTCACTGGTATAATCAGTGACCGATACATACATAGGTAAACACATCATGATTGTACATCATACTCATCATAACAAACAACTTTCTCAAAGAAATGATTATTGTAAAAACCAAGCGCATGAGCGCAATCACCCCAATAGAATATTGAGTACCTAACAAGAATAATACACAATCAGCTGTAATTTAATTTAGTTCCTATAGTCCGCGGGGAACTAGTTGGCCGTGCCTTAGGTATGTGAGCGACGGGACGGAGGGGCGGGGGCGCATTACTCAGTACATGCGTTGCGAACCGCCGCCGCCTCACCCCTGTCCCCACCTCAGCGGCCAAATACACACATCAAAAGTGTCTAGGGATCAAGCATTTTTATGCGGATTTCTTGAGATTGAGATGTGGCTTTGTAATAAATTTATGATTTTATAAATTTATATGGATCCTTTTTGGTGCATTTCATAATTTGAATCAGGAACTGTGAATCAAATTCGAGTAAAAGATGAAAATCAGCTGTCAATATTTTCCCTATAAAAACATACAACGCATTGAAGACATTATTAGTGCTACTGTTTCCCTACTACTGATTAAAACCAACGTTATTATGGAGCGGCGACGTCATTTAAGCAGGGAAGAAATGCTCAGAGCCGTGGGAATGATAGAAGCTGGTTCCCGGCAACGTACTGTGGCTTTAGCTCTGAATACAAGTCAGAGTGTTATCAGTCGACTTTGGACACGTTACCGAAGCACTGGTACCGTGGCTGAGCGCCATGGAGGACGGTATCGCTGCACCACACGGAGACAAGACCGATACATTCAAATCTTAACTCGAAGAGCTCCAACAATAACCGCCATGATGTTAGCCGTGAGGCTTCATCACTCTTCAGGGAACTTAATTAGCGACCAAACAGTCAGAAACCGCTTGCATGAAGTGAACCTTCATTCCCGAAGACCGCTACGGGTACCACCTATAGCAATGCACAATCGTAGGATTCGATATCAATGGGCTCTTGAACACAGAAATTGGGCAGAAGAACAATGGCGTTTCGTGTGCTTTTCTGATGAGTCTCGTTTTGGTATGAGACCGGATACAAGACGTATACGACACTGGAGAACCCCTGGACGCCAACAGCGATTAAAATCCTGCCAGGAAGTCCATCCTTATAGTGGTGGAACCATCATGGTATGGGCGGGTATTTGGATCGGCGGAAGAACTGAGTTGATTTGGATCAGAGGCAACCTCAACGCTCAAATTTATGCTGAGACGATTGTATCAGACGTCATCGTTCCTCTACAAGTGCAAATCGGTCCCTTATTTCAGTTAATGCATGATAATGCACGACCGCACACCGCAAGAGTTGTAAGACAGACTCTCGCCGCAGCTAACATCAATGTCCTGCCCTGGCCTGCTCAGTCGCCAGACTTGAACCCGATTGAGCATGCATGGGATATGCTACAGAGAAGAGCTCTGCCGAATATGGAGGGTATCCAGTCGCAAGAAGACCTTTTTTTGTTGTTGCAACGAACATGGGCGGCCATTCCACAGCGTGATTTGGATGAACTCATTTTGAGTATGCCAAACCGATGTTCTTGTGTTGTTAGTGTTCGCGGTAGAAACACGGATTATTAATTGTTTAAGTTACCCAATAAAATTTTAGAGAAAACTGTTATTTCAGTCTTTTTTTCGAACTTTTGTGTTAGTGGTTCAAATGTCAAAAATCCCTTTATTAGGAAAATGGCAAATTTCTTTATTAATGCAAAGGTGACTTGGTTTTTACTGTGACAAACGAAAACACTTTATTTGATGAATCCTTAAAGAAAATTTTAATTAATATCAATCAGGAGAAAAGTTATTGCAAAAATATATGTTGATCCCTAGACACTTTTGATGTGTGTAGTTACGCGCGACTATAATCCCTTTTTACAAACAAAACTATTCCAATTTTCCAATGCATTATTCTTTTTCAACCGTAGAGATCGCGCGCGCGGTTCTATTGAAATCGGGGGCATTGGGGTCATGACTCATGAGCTCAGTAAATTTTAAAAAATCGTTTCTTAGCAAAGTTGTTTGTTATGATGAGTACAATCATGTGTTTAAGTATCTGTCACTAATTACCAGTCAACTTATAAAAGGGAACTTTAAAGGTCATAGCACATTATACCGGCACAGCAACTGTACAGCTGCTGCAGCACACCGTCGGACAGTGGTCCGGATTTGAAAAATGGTGGACTTAGGAACAAAAGTCATTATTTTGATTTGAAAAAAAATGTATTCGATAGGAAATTTGATTTACATTAACAAACGTCATATTCAATTTTTCGATATATTGACTCTAACATGTTGAAAAAAAAATATTACGAAAAAAATGTATGGGGCAAGATTGATTTTATTTTTTTTCTCGGTTTGTTCAAAAGTGTTAGGTGTGAAACCTTTTATATATTGTTAAACTCATTTTGTACTTTACCCCTATAATTAAATTATTTGCAACTACTTGCAATCTTGGAGTGAAATCGCTGTTGAAATTCCAAAATTTTAATTTTATTTTTCTAAGGCTGTGAACGTTTTTAGTTGCATTTGTCCACATCAGTGTTGTGGTTTCTCAATACTTTTTTAATATATTGCGCCCACAAATGATGATTTTAGCTCTAGCAGTGTATTCCGTGAATTAATGAAATATTAAATAAAATTTCAAAAAAGCATTACGAAAGCTATATCGAGGATGCCCCTTATTAGTATTGGGTTTATGTTATTGGTGAATCTTCTATCAACTGTACTTAAGCTTTAAACTTACCCTTGCATCTCTACTTTAAACTTACCCTTGGATCTCTACTTTAAACTAAAATCAAAGTTCATAATTCGACGGGTGATAGCCGTCACCCGTCGATATTAATGTGCTTATTTTTACTAGCATACTTAACTTTCCCTCAGAAACTTGAAACATATGTTAGCCCTGAAAAGGGCTGTTGTGTTGCTCTAAAAAAGCGTGTAGATAACACAGTCTCTTCGGCTGCTAAGAGCTGCACAGCTTCGGGAAAAAAACTAAATTTCTTGTATTTATCCAACTTCGGCTTGATCATGTGCGATATGTAAGGATCTGAAGTAATTAGAAAATTATGTAAAATATCTTCATTCGTAAGTGTCCTCCCCATTTTCCTTGTGTGATGCTCTCTTGTACTTTGGAAGTCCTTGTTCCTTGCTTCAGCTGCCTCTTCGGATAAAATCCCGATAGGAAGGCAAGAGAAGTGCTTGCAAATATCAGCACCATGAATCAACATCTTATGCACACTGGCTGGCATGTGGTACCAGGGATAGTGATGCACAAAAAGCTCAGCTGTCTCCCTGCAGTATGCCCGGAATCCTTCGATGTTGATACGACTTCCAGAAGATAAAACCTGTAAGATAACTGCAAAGTGTTTTATCAAATCTGCATCTATCTTCGTGATTTCAGCAGTCTTTTCGTACTTCCTGAAGAATTTTCTTGGTAGGTTGGTAGTTCCAAAACCCTGCTTGACGATGTCTATCAACAGCCCCATTTGTTCCTTGAACTCACGCTGGGTCATGTCTTTCCTTGCCTGTTTAAGATTCTTGTTCTAGCCTCGTGCACACCACATCTTGAAATCCCAGTTGTAAGAGATGTGCAGCAGACACTCCATGCTTCTAATCCACATGTGAAGAGTCGAAAGTCCATACTGGTAGACATCATTTCGAACAGGTCTTGAAAACATTTGTGGCAGGTCATCTCACTTGGCTTAGCGAGAAATACATTGCAGGTAGCTGCAGATGGTGTCTCTGTGACTTTGGTCACACTCAAGTTCTTTTGGGACTGTCTTATCTACACGCTCTTTAAGAGCAACACAACAGCCCTTTTCAGGGGTAACATATGTTTCAAGTTTCTGAGGGAAAGTTAAGTACGCTAGTAAAAATAAGCACATTAATATCGACGGGTGACGGCTATTACCCGTCGATATTAATTTAGTTTAAAGTAGAGATGCAAGGGTAAGTTTAAAGTAGAGATGCAAGGGTAAGTTTAAAGCTTAAGTACAGTTGATAGAAGATTCACCAATAACATAAACCCAATACTAATAACCTCGATATAGCTTTCGTAATGCTTTTTTGAAATTTTATTTAATACTAGCTTCTGCCCGCGACTTCGTCCGCGTGAAATTCGTACTTTCCTCTAAAAGTTTCGAAAATGTATGTTGGTATGATCTTTATAATTAATTTAGATAAATAAGTATTCGGGCCAATTTTTAAGTTTATAGAACAAAGGAATCAGATTTTTCAAGTAAACTGTATCCCCGCTTTTCACCCCCACAGGGGTGGAATTTTATAACTTGACTCAGTTTATTTATAACAATTTTCGAGCTAATCAAGCCACGCGGTAAAATCCTCCCCTTTAAAATTAACTACCTCTTTTCACACAGTTTGGGGTAGATTTTCGAAAAACCCTGATACATGTTATTAATTATTTTTAGTCCTTAGTATAAATACTGAGTTTCAAGTTAATCGGACAGGGCGTTAAAATTCTTCCATACAAATTTTGACACCCCCCAATACCTCTTTAGGGGGTAGGTATTTTAGAAAAACGAAAAATTCCAAACTTCATAATTTACTTAGATAAGTATTCGTGCCAAGTTTCAAGGTTATTAACTCAAGAAATAAGATTTTTCATACCAACTAAATCCCCCCTTTTTACCCCCTTAAAGGTTTAATTTCCAAAAACCCCTTCTTATTCGATAGCTACTCTTCACAAAGAACACACCCTCCAAAATTCATGTCCCTAGGAAGGACCAGCGATTTAGACTGTGCGTTGATATTTCAGTCAGGTCGTTCATCCCCCTTTTGGGGGAGAAATTATCAAAAACGCTGAGACACGTATAAATTAATTTTCAATCGTTAGCCTAAATACAAAATTTAAAGATCCTAACTTTTAAACTGACGGACTTTCGTACACAACTTCATCCCCCCTTTTAACCCTTTGGGGGTAGAATTATCAAAAACGCTGAGACACGTATAAATTAATTTTTAGTCGTCAGCCTAAACACAAAATTTGATGATCCTTACTTTAAAACTGACGGACTTTCATACAAACTTTCATCCCCTATTTAACTCCCTTAGGGGTTGAATTTCAAAAAATCCTTCCTTATTCCTTGTCTACACAACAAAAAAGAAATGAAAATAAAGCTGAAACGCCTGTGCAATACTATCTACCTATAAATTCAAATAAACTATTTAAAGACTAAAAGTCGCGCTGATAAGCACGGTTTCTCAATATCAATTATTGTGACCTGTCAATAAGGTCGAACGCTCTGAACGCATCAGCCTAATATTGAATGAAGCTCGCTCCGTAGGCTCGCTCTCGGACCTCCCGCCTTTTTATACCCGCCGCGACCCGTGTCGAGCGCGGCAACCGTTACACAAAAATAATCCTTATAGCATGATTCAGACGTGGGACGGCGCGATGGCTTATTTCATGTATAAGTATGGTGTTTCTATACCGATTTCTATGATTGTTTTTTTATTGAATAGGTAATAATGGTAACTTTTTTAAATTAGGGATGAGTGAGAGTATTATAAACGCAAGAGTAAACAAATATAATCAGAATGCTCCGAACTGCTAAGCTATCAGGAGTTACACGTGTTATTGTGAGTCAACCATAAAAGATAGACATATGCTGTTGCGGGATATTTTTTAGACAATTTTATGTAGAATATTTCCGTCATACATGATTTCTATGTAACTTTAACCATTAAGGCTGCACACGCGACGGAAGCTTAAAAAATGGAGTAACTTCTCCCGTTTTCCCAACATTTCCCTTCACTACTCTGCTCCTATTAATTGTAGCGTGATGAAAAGTATACTATAACCTGCCCAGGAGTATGAAGAATAATTGTACCAAGTTTCGTTAAAATCCGTCAAGTAGTTTTTGTTTCTATAAGGAACAGACAGACAGACATACAGACAGACAGACAGACAAAAATTTTACTGATTGCATTTTTGGCATCAGTATCGATCACTAATCACCCCCTGATAGTTATTTTGAAAATATATTTCATGTACAGAATTGACCTCTCTACAGATTTATTATAAGTATAGATTTCATTAATTCACGGAATACACTCCTAGAGCTAAAATCATCATTTGTGGGCGCAATATATTAAAAAAGTATTGAGAGAGAAACCACAACACTGATGTGGACAAATGCAACTAAAAACGTTCACAGCCTTAGAAAAATAAAATTAAAATTTTGGAATTTCAACAGCGATTTCACTCCAAGATTGCAAGTAGTTGCAAATAATTTAATTATAGGGGTAAAGTACAAAATGAGTTTAACAATATATAAAAGGTTTCACACCTAACACTTTTGAACAAACCGAGAAAAAAAATAAAATCAATCTTGCCCCATACATTTTTTTCGTAATATTTTTTTTTAACATGTTAGAGTCAATATATCGAAAAATTGAATATGACGTTTGTTAATGTAAATCAAATTTCCTATCGAATACAATTTTTTTAAATCAAAATAATGACTTTTGTTCCTAAGTCCACCTTTTTTCAAATCCGGACCACTGTGCGTCGCCTCGAAATTAGGCTACAGCTAGTCGCCAGCGCGCTGACTACACGTCGCGTCGTCCGCGAGGTGCAAGCTTGCTGTCACCACGAACGCTATTGTTATATGGCATTTGGCGGTGGTGCGTGGGCAACGGTTCAACGACGTTGTTTCGCTGGCGAGTCTGGCGACTCGGAGTCGGCGCGCAGTAAGCACGCGGTCCGCTCACTTGTAGCACAAAATAGAACTTTGTATTTTGCGCTTGTAGCGCGCGGGCTGCGAGTCCAGTTATTATGGTAGCGGCAAGCGCGCTGACTGCCCGCCGTTGTCTTTTTCACATTGACATTATGAAATATATTATACGACACACGACTTTATGCTCTATTTTGAACATAGAAATATATATCTATGATTTTGAATGACAAGTTAATTGCTGGGTTGGAGCGGTGCCGGTGTGGTGTGCCATGTGCCACCTTTAAAGTTAACTTTTGGATGGATCTAAGGGGAGAAGTAGATGAGATTGGACATACAAGAAAAAAAGAAAGTAAGCGTTCTATCTTTTATTACAGACCGAGGTAAGTATAGGCTCGACGAGTTGCGAAGGTAACACTACTACCTAGAACTTGCAGGCGAACTTGCAAGCTGCGTAGAGCTTGCCATGCCGAACTAAGTAGCTACTTAGAGAGAGAGGGAGGGAGATGCAGATTGAGAGATGCGTTAGATTTGTAGGGGACGAGTATTTTCTTATAAAAACCTACATATAATAACGCTTCCAGGTGCAATAAGTAGGTACGGAAGTCGCATGTCAAATGTATCAGTTTCAAAATGTAAAAATATTCTGACTTTTCGTGCACCCATGTAGGTAAAATATGAATTCCTATAACAAAATCAATTTTCTATTTTATTTAAACATCTTGTTACCTTGTCAGCGAGTTTCCTGGTCAGCAGGTCAAGGTGTTCATCCAGGGAGTCCTTTTCCTCGATTTGGTAGCTTTGTACCACGTTGTTGTGAGGACACAGATGGTGGAAGATCTGGCGGTGCGGGGTCGCGGGGCTGCTGGCGATGCTGGGCGTATGCACAGCATAGTCTTCACACTCCTCAGCCTACACATGCAACAAATTACGTTCGAGGTACAACTCTGAAGGTGACCGTAACCGCAAACCGCCAAATCGCTGCGACAGACCGCAGCGACACAACTGGTTTTCATTACACTATAAAACGTTTCTGCAGAAGCTATGCCATCCTTAAATTGCAGACTAATAACCAGGCGTTTATTATTCCTGGACAGAAACGGCGTGCACCTGGTGGCGGGGAAGATCACGGGACATTGCACACAATATACATAACGCTCAGTCCACAGTCCACGGATTCAGCGCATGATTCTAGAAGTAGCGTAGACATTTTGCACCGGTTATCAAAAAAATATCAGCTGTTTCATAGAAAAGTGCAATAGGTACTCGTACCTTCAAAATGAATGGAACAGCTTTTTATTTTTTAAATAACGGTCGAAAAATTTCAACTTCGGAATTTGTTGCCACCACGAAAGTCTAGCTTAGTAATTTTTTTTTATAAACGGTAAATGTATACGCTGATTTCAGTAAGTATATATTAAGTTTTTTTTAAATGCTCTGTTTTCGAGTAGATATAACTTATAAAAAGATAGTTATGAAAACCATCTAGATTTTACAAAGTAATTGTCCAGTGTCCACCTCTTTAACCGTTATACCAGCTACACAAATTATACCTTTTTTTAACGTGGAGAAATGCTCATGCATTCTACACTACCACGGGGAGATAGTGCAGTTATGTGGGACTCTAACCCACTAAAACTCCACGGTGTCCCTCCTCTGCCACTTACGGCGGGAACACGGAACGAGAACACATAGCATGCCGTGACCAAACCAGGGACCAAACCAGCACATGGACGCCAGACGACCCCGTGTCTGGGCAAACTTGGTCGGGAGAGCGGCCAACGTCATACCAACACTCCTCCCCCCCTGCGGCCCCACCGCGTCCGCCATCAGACGGTGGCGACCCCGTCAAGGCCGCGGAAGGTAGGGAGAGCGGCGCACCGCAATACCGGCACTCCTCTCCCGCCGCGTCCTCCAACCTTCAGCCGCGATGCCTCCCATACGACATCGCGGCCCGCCTCAGTTGCGACGTCGTCGCCCGAGCGGCACTGCAACCTATTTGTTGGCCGCTAGGTCGTCGGTTTACCGGCAAAAGCCCTGATGAGCGGCCCCTCCTCGGGTTCCCCTTCGCTTTATCGTTGGTTACCAAGCGACGGCTACTGAGCCGCCCGCCTTGAAAATGCGGAAACCCACCGGGGGGGAAGGAACCCACCGGGGGGGGACATTACACCTACCATGACAAAAAAACTTCACAAGGTAGGAGTAGGATAGGTTATAGACTTGTTAATTGATGATATACGTAAATGGTATTCCAAAGCCATAAATATACCCCATAAGAATTTGTCTAAAGTATACCTGTTACGTAATGACAGCGTTGTTTCTTGTTCTTTCTTATTTTTTTTGTGTATTATAGAATCGAATACTCTTTATTATGTACAGTTGTACACCATATAAATTACAGATATAAACATAGAAACATTACAATGGGTGACACAATGGGCGGCGGTAGGTATTAATGTTCTTTATTGCGTCATGTCATGTTCACCGCAAATAACCGTATTTTCTTTCTTTCTTTATTTAGAATCCCTAACATCTAACTTACAGGCCTTTCACATTTATTTTACCTCTGACAAGCCAACAGCAACCTTATGACAGGCCTGATGGTCTAGTGGTTAGTGACCCTGACTGCTATGCCGGAGGTCGTGGGTTCGATTCCCACCCAGGACAAATGTTTGTGTGATGAGCACGATCATTTGTTCTGTGTCTGGGTGTAATTTATCTATAATATGTATGTATTTAGAAATATATAAGTATGTTTATCAGTTGTCTAGTACCCATAAAACAAGCTCTGCTTAGCTTGGGACTAGATGGCGTTGTGTGATAGTTGTGGAATATTATTATTTATTATTATTGTCACGACATTAAAGATCACTGTGATGTTGACAGTGATGGAAAATCAGAGGTAAGATTATGTAACTGAATGGAAATTACCTACGATAAGACATTAGGTTAGTTACTTAACAATAGACGGAACCATAATTGCGTAATACATTTTCAAGAACGATCTAAAGCATTGAAGGATATTGCTTATCCATTGCTTCATATGCTCGAACAAAATGTCTGCTCAACAACGTAAATAACGCAATGAATGTTGTTGAACTGTTAAAATGAAAGCCATTCCTACTGACCGACATAGCGAACATAATCGCAATCCGATAAATTTATCTTAGTGGGCAAAAGTCTAGTGTGGTACGCTTGCATGCCTCTAACTTTGCTATATTTTACTAGACGGCATCACTGACACATGGGATCACAGTTTTTCTATGAAATTTCTTCGCATAACCTGTCTCCCTCCTCAAGTCGTACTCCTCATTACTGAGGGTCGTGATCCTCCCTTGAAAATAACTTTTCCCTGACGATGTTTCGCCATCTCTGTCTATCCTTAGCCAAGTGAAGCGCATAACCTCTCTATAGTAGGTATCTTAAATCTCTTTGCCCTAAACAATTTGAGGATGCTTATACCTACCTTCAAGGATTTCCATCTCCATCTAAGATAGACAAGTAGCAAAACAATTGCCACAGTCAATCCAGCTAGGGTAACAGCACTCAGCATATCGGACTGATATCATTATACCTACCACGAGGGTCACTACTTTAGATTTATTAAAACCAGCACAACCATGTTTGCTTTTTTGCTTTTGATCTCTGACGTTGTAAGATGACAGCTGTCATGGTTTGGATTTCGAATGAGGTTTTTTGATTTTTTTATGGGTAGGTTTTGAAAGAGGTTTAATTAACATTATAGTTGCTATTATTGTCTTAGTTTTGTAAAACATAGAAGGCTTTACCCTCTACCTATACCACTTTAATAACAATATACATAATAATTATAATAAAATAGTAACGAATTCAAAACCGAACATTGAATATTTTTCAAAAAAAGTTATTGCTACCTACGAGGTGCGGGAACGAGTCTTATGCGGAAAATACAGTATTACTAGCTGCGCCCCGCGGTTTCACTCGCATAAGTGTCGATCCCGTGGGAATATTGGGATAAAAACTATCCTATGTCCTTCCCCAGGACTCAAGCTATCTCTATACCAAATTTCATCAAAATCGGTTGAGCGGTTTAGGCTTGAAAAGGTAACATGCAGACAGACAGACAGACAGACAGAGTTACTTTCGAATTTATAATAATTAGTATGGATAAATGTAAGGAATACCTGATTTTATTTTTGTGATTTCAGTTTTAGTCCCATAGTAAAAGTTGTTCATGATGATGAGTACAATGACCTCTTAAGAGGTTGTTGGTGTTTTTCCAATAACCCTGGGTATGTATGTTCCGGATTGGCACAAAAACGGCTGAACGGACTTGGATTAGTTTATAACCTGGTTTAACAGACAGGGTACTTTTAATCCCAGTAGTTTGTTCCAGTGGAATATTTTCCAACATCTACGCGGCTTAAGCCGCGGGCAAAAGCTAGTGTAGAATAATTTGATGAAATTAAGCATAGGTAGGTAGTTAGGTTAGGTACGAATTCAAAACCGTACATTGAATATGTTTCAAAAAAAGTTATTGCTGCCTACGAGGTGCGGGGACGAGTCTTATGCGGAAAATACAGTATTACTAGCTGCGCCCCGCGGTTTCACTCGCATAAGTGTCGATCCCGTGGGAATATTGGTATAAAAACTATCCTATGGCCTGCTAGGGCCGAAGCCTGCCGGGGGTGCGGGATTGTCCGAAAGGGTTACCGCTACCCCGGAACATAAAGGGCTAAGGAAGGAACACGGATGAGTTTTAGTCAGTAAGAGTCTGACACTCCCACCTAGAGCGTGAGGGGTCATTTGATGATTTTCCATCCACAAAAAAAAGGGGTGTCGTAGTACCCAATAACTGGGTTGTGGAGGTGAGATAGGCATTTTCTCCATGTAAAATACTGGTACTCAGATGCATCCGGTTAGATTGGAAGCCAACCCTAACATAGTTGGGAAAAGGCTAGGCAATGCCTTTCATTTTGACAGTTTAACAACATTCATTCATTTCAATCAACATTCATCTATCGACTCAGCCTATCGCAGTCCACTGCTGGACATAGGCCCATAGGCCTCTCCCATGCTGCGCCACAACACCCTGTCCTCCGCCTTCCTCATCCAGTCTGTCCCAGTCACTTTCTTTCGTCGGTCCATCTAGCTGGGGGGCGTCCCACACTACACTACGCTTGCCGATACGCGGTCTCCACTCAATGCGCCGCGGTCTCCCACGGGAACATAGTAACATACCAACGGGACAAAAAGATATCCTATGTCCTAAACCAAGCCTACCGATGTGGCAAATTTCATCGAAATCCGTTCAGCCGTTAAGGCGTGAGCAGACAAACAAACTTACTATCGCATTTATAATATTACTTAGGATGTCTTTCAAAATCTTTCTGATAGTAATTGAAAGTATGTTACGCAATTAGTTTGCAGGGGGCTGACATCTTGCGTCATCCATCACGGCTGTCGGCGACTCAGGTGGCGAGACGGGGACGGCCCTGGCGAGTACGGGGACGCTATGGCGATGGAGCTGTTCTATTTGAACAGGGTATAAATCTAACGTGATTAGCTCATTAATTGGTGTGCTTTGATAAATCGAGGGATTTTAAAAGGAACGAATGTTTTGGATAGGTATGTAAAATTGTGCGATGTCTAGATTGTTATGAGCAGCCGAATGAGCTAAGTAGCAGGTCTAGCAAATGCTACAGGTTAGCTTAAAATGGCACTGATAGGTAATATTGGTCAGGTAGGTGTTGAAACGTCTTGATAGGGCTTGATTAGCCTATAATGTTGAATGTTCCCACTGCGCAGACACAAGCCTCCTCTCGGTGAGAGGGAGTGGATCGTAAACCTCCACGCGGGCCCAGTGCGGGTTGGTAGATGTCACAGGTCTTCCAATTTTTGGCTTCACCGTTTTGAGAGCAGCGGTGATGAAATAATTTATATTATACTAGCTTCAGCCCGCGACTTCGTTCGCGTGAAACTTCTTGTTTCCCCCGAGCCACCCCGTCGTATCGCATCACCCGCCCGCGCTATCACTTAACGTTCTTTTTGACTTTTTTTCTTTTTGCTCGGCTCCTAAGGGTCATAGCGTGATGTTAAATAGCCTATAGCCTTCCTCAAGAATTGGGCTATCAAATGCAAGAAGAAATTTTCAAATCCGTCTGGTAGTTCCAGAGATTACCCCCTACATATAAACTTACAAACCTCTTTATAATATTATAGTATAGTACAATTGTGTTTTTAGCTTTAATAATTTAATATAGTTTATAAGTAATTTTGTGTAATTGCATGAATGGAAACTATGGACTAGAATTATGTCTGAAATAAATGATTATTATTATTATTATTATTATTATAGATATACACAAAGTAAAGCGCCGGCCTAGGTTCAAACCTACGACCTAGGTACAACTCGTAAGTCGCATCCGTTACCACTGGGCCACCACTGCTCCTCTGGCTGGCCTGGCTGCAGTGTAAAAGCTTAGTACCCAAGTTTTTTGTACACATCTTTTTAATTTGGGTGACATTGGTTGTGCAATTATATCTATATAAGACTGAATTGATAATCTAAGTTAATAGTTTTTTATAATTTTTACGGTAACCACGTCTTCTTTGTTTTCTTTTCTTAAGTTCGGATGATAACTCATTATCCATAATCCATACTTATAATATTATAAATTCGAAAGTAACTCTGTCTGTCTGTCTGTATTTACCTTTTCACGCCTAAACCGCTGAACCGATTTAGATGAAATTTTGGTATAGAGATAGTTTGAGTCCCGGGAAAGGACATAGGGTACTTTTTATCCCGATATTCCCACGGGATCGAGACTTATGCGGGCGAAACCGCGGGGTGCAGCTAGTAACTAAATAAATAAAGTCCTCCAGACCGTATTTCAGCCACGGCGGCCAATCTCAACGGAGACTAGCCTCTTGGCCCGGGAGATATTATACCTAATGCACAAGTGTGCGTGCAGACACAGGTGCACTCTTTCTTCCCTCGCTCTCATAGTCCGATGGGACGGCAATCAGATACGACCGAAGAGAGATCAGGCGCAGGACCAACGGCTTATCGTGCTTTCCAAGCCACGGCATCATGTCACTATAACTAATTACTGCACGTAGGTACAGCTACAAAATAAAAAGAGAATGTGTCTTTACTAGGAGTGATGACACTTTCTCTTTTTCTAAACTATTATGTCTACTTGTGGACAGCGTTGTTGGTTATACTGTTACTGTTAGCCTGCATCATCCTACTGCTGGGCAAAAGCCTCTCCCGATGACTTCCAGCTCTTTCGATCCAGGGCTAAAGTGGACCACTAGTCATTTGTTTTGTCCAGCTCGTCCCGCCATCTTCGGTAAAATTGTTTTTACTAAATTAGTTGTAAGTTCTTATTATAATGTACCTGTTTTCTGTTCGTTTCAATAAAAAACAAAATAGATTATGGAATCCAGAGGGAACCCCTTAACATAATACAACGAGCTTTTAAGCTTCTCCCACATAGTAACATGTTGACAACCTCGCTTCAATTATTCCATAACATCCTAATCCATCAAACCACAACACTGATGTACCTATTTTTATACCTCCCAAAATCTTATGTCATCAAACCGCGATCAGGGCAATAGAATGCCCATCACACATCACACATAATCGGTTCCCTGACCCGCCCCTAGGTGGAGCTGGCAAGGCAATTACCTACCGATGCAGGGTATAATTGAAAGGGGATCGCGTTCTAATTGATTGTTTCAGGACGAGTGATTGATATGATAGAGCGATTAACGGCCGCGTGGCTGTGTGATTTGTGTGTGTGGTGTAAATTTGGTGTTTGGTTGGTAATTTAATTAGAGTAGGTAGGTACTTACCTAAGTTGGAAAAGTTTATGCCTATGCTGTCGCGTTATCTAAACTTATAAAAAGAAAAAAAGTTGTATGTTTGTTTGTTATGCTTTCACGCTAAAACGGCTGAACGAATTTTGATGAAATTTGGCACATGTGTAGACCATGACCTGGATTAGTATGTAGAATACAAATTTTTATCCCGATATTCCCACGGGATCGATATTTATGCTGGTTAAACTGCGGGGTGCAGCTAGTGTGTTGTAAATTAAGACCTTAACTAACTTTGATAGTGTCCCAGACCAAAGATAATGTCATGAATGCCTTAGGAAAACCCTATGTAACGCCAAAGTTAGTTTCAAGAAAGATATAGAGATTAGTATGTACAAAATAAGTATTATTTAGGTATAAGGCAATGATAAGGTACAGAAGTTGTTTTAAAGTAGGTTCGCTGGGTAGGTACGCTTGTTTCCCGAAATCTCGATACATTCGTACTGTCAAGTTAACAGTGCAGATTAAAAAATCGGCAAAAGTTAACGTCTTGAACTTTGCAAAGCTTAATAGGTGCATTTACGAGCAGTCATATAACACCCGTTTCTTGTAAACCATGTATCACCAGCGGAATGAAGTAATAAAACTTAAGGGCCGACGGAATTCCCGCCACATTTGACATTAAACGCTCCGTTCAAAAATCGTTCAGTTCATTCATTCACGTGTCGCGTTCCGTTTCACTTCGCGCGTGATCAAAGCCCGCGCGATGACGTCGGCGCAGTATCGTTAGATTTACAGCTTACGGAAGCTAATTAGTTTGAATTAGTTGGGAGGAGGGCCCTTATGGCCGGTGGTTATGCGCGCCGCGCGTGCATCCGAACGTGACGCTTTCAGGACTGAGAACGATTAGATGGTGCAGCGGTGCAGCTGAGTAAGTTTGAAGAATGATGGTTAAGTTAATGCAATTTGAGAAAGTTTCAAAAGCTTTTAAAAAGAAATAATGCTCTAGATTGGAACAGATTAAAACTATATGGACTCCAGTAACTCTTTATAATAAAATAGGAGGAAAATACTACTTTCTTCCCGACGAATATGAATAGAATATTTAAATATTGTTTTATTGAACTAAGACAGTAGGTACTTTTTCGATACGATCATGTTGGAGACACTATTCTCAAAAAAAATTTTTTTTTGTGTTGTCATCACCTATATCTATGATTGCTGGTTAGCCTGTAATTGGCCACTGTGCAAGTCCGCGGCTATTATTACCTAAAGTACTTAAGTCGCGACGATGGTAAGAGACCAGACGGGATGACCATAATGCCTTGGAAGGTAGGTAGGCCTTTGGTGTGGGATGCAACGTGTGTCGACACCCTTGCGCCATCCCATCTTCCAAGCACGGTAAGCTGTGCTGGGGCGGCTGCTGCAGGTGCGGAAAACCTCAAACGGCGCAAATACTCCAATCTCTTTGGAACTTACATATTTGAGCCGTTTGGGGTTGAAACACTAGGGCCATGGGGCCCGAGTGCCCACTTAGTATTCCGAGACATCGCCAAGCGGTTGGTCGACTCATCACGTGACCAGAGGGCTGGCCTATTTTTTGGCCAAAGAATCAGCATTGCCATACAACGTGGCAATGCTGCCAGCCTTTTGGGCACGTTTCCCGTTGACAGTGATGCGGACGAATTTTTTGATGCCCTTTGATTTTTTCCCTCCCTTTTTATATACTTGTACATATTATTATTTTAAGATTGTTAGCATAATATTAAGTACTTAAGTTATATTATACAAAGAAGCTGTTGATATACCTAAATAAATAAATAAAATCTTGTTAACTTAAAAATAACTTCCAAACATACCTGTGCGCCCGACTTCCTGTGCCACTCATTCAAGAATGCCAGGCACTAGAAAGATGAGTGATGAATGCAAGTTTAGACTACATCCCATTACGAGGTCTATGTTTAAATATCTCCAACACGTTCCGGGAGACGATCCATAACTAAGTTCACGCCATTCTCACAACCAAGGGAACGTGGAGGAGATCCCGAGACGCCAAGGAGTTTTTGTTACATAATTTGTAACTAATTATGAGCCAAAAAACGAACGGTGTCTTTGATCAGTAGGGACATATGGCCGCCCTTTTTAGAATATGTCGTTTACATGTTATATTAATTAATCGTTCGAGAATAATTAGGAATGAAGAGGAATCTCCGGTGGAATGCTCAGTTATGGTTTTAATTTATTGGGTATTTGTTTAATGGGTAGAATGTATGCTTTGTTTGACAAGATTTAGGTAATAATGAGAAAAAGGAATCGACGGAAATAGGGACATTATGGTTTAATTATTTTAATGATGATTGGAAGTTTTGTATTGTAGGAGTAAATCTTCAGATGCGTTACTAGGGTCGGCGAAAAATGGTGGAGATTCCATTTGAGCGAAGCATTCTTTGTGTGTGGAAGGATTTATAAGTATAGGTACTCCATTTCTTTTTCAATATTTTGACTTTGCAGTAAAATTGTCATTACATTATCCACAGATTTCAAAATAAATAATTCGATTTGAGCAACATAATTTGTTTCAAGACAAACAAATTTTCCTCTGCATTATCAAATAATCACATAGCAAGGGATCATGTCTCAGAGGACTAAAATAAAAGGAAATTCAAAATGGCCGACACTGAAAGCAACGGCGCGGTTTCTTTCCGCGTATTACTAACATTACCATACTTCAGGCGGCGAAGCTTATTTAAATGCTCCACCGACTCCATTTAGAGCTTGGAAAAATAAAACCGGGGAACAGATCCCGCGATCTCTCGCTGAGCCGCTTTTGTGGTAAATATGTATAAACTTACCAATTTAAATCTGCGTTTTATGAACTTCTTTGCTTGCCCATTTCAGTTCTTATGCTTAAAGCACCAAGAGACAAACAATATCTTTCTCGTGTCGCAAGTAAGTTGGCTCATGTATAAGTATCTACGTTTTGTCGCCGGCATCTTTTTATTTTATCGCATTTTATTTGGGAGCTCAGCTGCCAGTCTTGTTGTTTGCCGCACTCGAGTATATTTCGCTATCTATCTAATATCTACTTAAAATATGAACGGCTCCAGCGAAATAAAATTATTCGCAAATACACGCGTTATTCCGACTTTCTTATTCTTTTTTATCAAAAGGCAGATTAATATTTTAATGAAACGCAAATCGGCGTAGCTTGTTTGAATAATATAACAAAGCAAAAATTAAGTTAAACGATTAAAAAAGAGTCCCCGGAGCACTCACTGTTTGAACAATGATTCCATTATCTGAGAACGACGCTACGCTTCCTCTACTCAGACATAAAAGATAAAACTGAATAGCCGCCAATTTTGTTCCATTACTCTCGAGCGCCGCAGAATACATATTATCCGTAAAACGGAACGCAAACAAAGTGAGCGTCGTTTTCCCGCCGACGATAACTTAATTTCAGTCCGCCATAAGTACGTAATTAGCGAGCCGCTGCCTTATCGGCCGGCGGGTAATTAACCTCTCGGGGGGGTGTCCTCCCTCTCCCCCGGGCCTCCCTTCCTCCCGGTGCACCTTGAATACCTCCTCGGCTCGTAATATTTCCGCCATATTATCCGGGAGTCCGCCCACCTCCTCCACCAATGGCGGCGATTCCCGCGCTTTTGTTTCGCGCCGTCACCGCTTCGTTCCGAAACGTTGTAACTTGGTATGTTTTCTTTGGGAAATTTGGCTGTATTCGTGAGCTGGATGCGGTTTGTTTTCATTGGAGCGCGTTTATTATGCTAACGCTGTCTTCGCTTTTGAAATATCATAACTTGGAGATTGTCTCAACGAAATTGGGACTTTGTTTGCTTGACATAGAGTTGACTTTACGTTTACTTTTGCTTGTTCGTAGAGGGGTGTCGTCAGTTCATATTTCATGTGTTATCATCTTTTATTGAGTGCGAGTCGGGGCATTGTTGTCGGTTTACTGCGCGGTTATCTCGCGCGGCCGCCGGTGTTTAGCGTCGCCTCGGCTGATGAATGGCATATTGGTATGATGTTATAGATGCCGGCGAAATCCTGCAAACCTAGTAAGGGGTGAACGGATGTGAGGGTTACGAAAGGTGTTATTTCTAAATAATTTTGGTAAAGTGGATGATTTAAGTAACGTAGGGTTCGGATTTGAAAATGTTATACAAGTTTACAATCCACATGATATTGCTATTGTTAGGAAAATAGAGTATTTTCTGTTTCTTTCTCAAAATTTTCGTGAATTGATAGAATCAATAAACTTGTTTACTGATACTTCCTGTATCATTTATTTACTAAACAAGGCACACAAACGACTTATTTACAAATATAGTGACAGTATTTCTATAAAATGCAAGGTAATGAAAACCGTAGCAAAGTCGCGTCGTAGACGTTTCGTAGGTTTACGACGCGACTATGCTACGGTTTTCGTAGCGCAAATTAAATAAAAATCATTATCTGAGAGTTTATTGGGAATAGTCTGAGTTGGTTTATTACCCTAGAGTTGGATACACTAAAAAAATTATTGTAGCATTATTTCTTGAGTAGCTCATACATTGTTTTATACAGATTTATCACACTAATATTATAAAGGCGAAAGTTTGTGAGTGTGTGTGTTTATATGTTTGTTACTTCTTCACGTTCAAACCGCTGAACCGATTTAGATGAAATTTGGTATAGAGATAGTTTAAGTCCCGGGAAAGGACATAGGCTACTTTTTATCCCGATATTCCCACGGGATCGACATTTACGTGGGTGAAACCGCGGGGCGCAGCTAGTACATAATACTTCTTCCTCTATAACTGCTAGGTACTTATCTTTAAAACAACATTACAAATTAAAACTTTAAATAACACACTCACCGTTGTCTTCCCATAGCTAGTTTTATCCATTCACTACCAAAACCAATTAGAACACAAAATCGCCCACAACATTTAAACAATACAACAAATAATCGATCACGGCCCACCGAAGCGTGTTTCCGAACGAACGGTCGTTTGTCAAAATTACGCGGCAGTTGATAAGCCGCATAATTTTTGGCGCGAGTCTCGTCGGCTGTCCTAATTGGGTGGCGTGGCCAGCGCGCCGATAAAGCCCGGTTTACACAGCGTTTTAATTAATAGAGGTCGCCGGGCGACCGTAGGGTTGTCGCTGTTTTCACGCTGGTGGGATATTATTTTTTCTAATGTGAGGGTTTTGAATAAAAGAAATTAAGAAAATGTGATAGAGCCTTTTATTATTGTTGATAATAAAAGGCTCTACCAAAAAAAGGAAGTAGGTAAATGAAGGAATGGTAGAATGGCAAAAATTATCTTGGTAATGTTATGAAATACGGTGAAATACCAGTTGAAAAGAATTACAGATTTTCGAGACATACTCTCTGCATGATTTCCAATTCACCAAGAGATACGGCTTGACACTGCACATGAAATCACTAAAAAGATATTGGCATCAATCTGACAGGAAAGTTGAAGAAGAGAACTCTAGGATAAAATCACCAATTATAGGGGTTATCAAGTTTTAAAACCGGTTCACCCCTAATCCGCCGCCAACGTCCAAAATACGAGGAGTGTTAGCAAACTAAATCTGCGCAGAAATATAAATCAGGTCAGAATTTAGTTATCTTGCCGAGCGACAGATTAGAGCTCTTTGAATACACGTAGGTAAATTAAATACTAGCACTTCGCCAACGAAAATGGAGTTTAACTGGAGTTATTTGGATATTAATTGGTAGGTAGGTAGGTAGCTAGTTAGTTGCTATAAGAAAAAGGAACGAATATGAGGAGGGATTTTCTCAGTATTAGCCGTTGCGCGGTAGCATGATTTAGTTGTTAAATTAGCTGTAACCAAAAAACGGAGCGATATAACGGGTGTAAAAAGACACTTAACAAAACCGAGAGTCACTTGTGCTCCCCGTCATTGTAATATTTTTTTTTTGTACTGGACCATACCTGGGAACCTCCTGGTTACGGAGATATTGAAGGTCAAAATTCCAAGTTTTACTGACGTTTTCTTACGAAAACCAGTTTTTAATGTTAAAATAACACAAGTTTAAATACCTTGTCCGTTGCATACACCCATGAACACAATGTTTTGCGTGTGTTACATTGTCAATCACACTAAAAATAAAAGTCGTTTTCCATCAATTATTTTTGTGCAATGTTGCTTAAGTAGTTTGTTGTACAGAATGCGTAGTTGGCTATTGTAATGATGGGTCTTATTACAACCTGTAGCTTCAGTTTACTTTTGGACATTATCTTGTTTCGGGTGGGTCCAAACTATACTCACACCTCGGCTTCGGGTATTGACCAACTGCAGAACAAAAGCCTCTAAGCCAAAAAAAAAAAAACATCTCAGATTGATTAATTGAGAATTTTCACAGAAAACCACAGATTTTCTTAGAAATTATTTTAAGCAATTAATCTTATGCTGATAGAAAACTAGATACATATTTTTCAACTGTTACTATGAGACACAATTTCTTTTTCTATTGTTACAGATCTTAGAAAGGTTTCCCAACAGACGAGGGAATAAGCAATAAAACCTGAAAAGAACCTAGATATACCTCAGTCTCAGTCCTCGTGGTTATCTTTAAGAAGAGATATAGTTAGGTTAAAATTCTTAGCACAAAAACGCAAATAAAAAAAAGACGGGTTGCACTCCGGGAGTGCCGGCAGAAGTGAAAACTTGAATATTAACGTTGTGCATTTTTGATATTTTGGAATGATTAGGGAATAATTTTGCACGAATTGCTTTAATTATCAGTATAAAAGTATTATCATTTATGTGGTAGAATACAATATTTATTTATTGCGCTATCGTACACAAACATGACAATTAAAGTACCTAGCTATTTTTTTGTTTTATAATAATTTTACGAATACACAGCAGTGTGGCCACTACACAGACGGTCGAGCCATCAGCTGTCACCATCCATGGATGCGCGTGCCATGCTGTAACATAAACATACACGAACATTCGCGCAAGCGCCCTGCGCCGCCTAAACGAAACAGCAGGCATACATTTTCGCCGCGCCGTAGAAAGAGAGGGGGATACTTCCTCTCCTACGCCACGCCGGCTGTCTACTCTCCATCCGTCTTACGAATTTTCGATCAGTGTCACGTGTCCTGACGCGAGTTTAACATTTTTTACCCATTACAAAAAAAGTTTACAACGCCGCTAAAGAAGTTTTCACTTCAAAAAATTAAAAAAAAAAGGAAAATAAATTCTCCACAGTAAAGCAGAGATTTCCTTAAAATAAGTTGAAGTAATTTGGTTTATAAATGGAATAGAATTTATTTCCAATGTAAGTGAAGTGAGTAAATGATGGTTAATACCTATTTCTTGGATAAAAAGAATACTTAGCATATGAGTAGGTAGTAGAAGTTCCTAACTTAAAAGCCTATAATTTCAGGGACCCTAAACCGCCGCCGTTTGTCATAAAATTAAACTCGTGTTACCCCGGGTCATTATGTAAGTTAGCAAAATGTCTCGGAACCCTTCGGAAAGTTCGCGAAGTCTTATCAAAGTTGTTGCCGACGGCAGCTCGGTGAAAATGGCTGGTACCGCTATCAACTAGGAGTAAGTACCTATAGGATTCTTCAGAACTGTTAAGAGACCTGTCTTTTAACAGTCGAAAACTTAATGAACATACAGACTTAGTATGAAATACTCCTGAGGTTTTCATACTAAGTGTGTAGGTTCATTAAGTTTTCTATGTTTGTTCTGAATGCTCCTAAGTTAAGTACCTACTCTTAATATTAGATTATTTTGTGTTAAAATACGATAAGATACTAGACTTCATTTAATTTGAATGGAACTGACATACATGCAAACCAATGTTTCAGCTTTATTATTTACTAGTTTCTGCCCGCGCGACTTCGTTCGTGTGAAATTTCTTGCTACCGGGCGGTGGTCAGAGCTCTAGAGAGAGGAACCTCCTCACTATGCGTGTCGTGTCCAGAAGTACTACTTTCTGAATCAAGTCCTTGATCCAGCCGCGCAATGAGAGCTTCCTAAGGTGTCGGTCGAAGTTCTTCGCTAATAGGCTATTTACCGTTATGATTATCGTTACAATAATTGCAGAGTCCATGTCCCACATGTTGTCAACCTCGTGTGCTAAGTCAAGTCAAGATACTTGTTTTTTTTTATCTTTTTAAACTTTCACGAGATTCTCGTCATGACGGACAGCGCTATCAAGTATTAGTATAGATATAGATTAATTAAATACATACTTCCGATTCTACTAACAGTCATAAAAATGGTGATACATAGTCCCTGGAAAAGATCCAAGTACTTCAGTTTAGTGGCTAAAGTCGACGACATGTCCTAAACAGAAACGAAGTTTGAAATATGAACACACACACATTGCACGCATGGCACATTCTTTCATTTATTCATTCATTCATTTTTGCATTGAATTGCACATTTTAATAAAGAGTATTCTATTCTATTCTATTGATCCTTGTATTGTAAGTGTGCATAAATTCATTAAAACATGACTAAAACACATGTGCATATGTAACAGATTATGTTAATAGTCTATTAATTCACGCTATAAAGCCCAAATTAAGTTTTTGGCTACAGAAGGTATAATTCATTTTCCGCCATACTCATTACATAGAACCAGTACTTTAAAATTCCCTACCGAAACTTTACCAAATGTGAAATTAATAAAAGTATTAAAACAATGCTTTAGTGTATCTATAGATAAAACAAATAAAATATTTATTCGACGAAACAGTAACATAATCTAGATGCGCGTCTCAAAGGAACAATTTCTCTGCTAAACCTTTTTTAAAATTTAAAAACGTAGAATGAATTTGTGAACGCAGCTAACAGTTGGCGCAACTGTCAAACGGGCGCGCGCGAACTTTTGGCGGGAGAGCGACGCAATAAAAACCTTGTAAAATTTCTAATGGGAAAACGTACGAAGAGTTTGCCCCGTGAATTATGAATGGTAACGAGCTCGGGAGCCGTTCCCCCTTTGTATCGAGTCTGACTCCAAGTTCGTACTTGTTTCTTTTGTAGATTGCGGTCGTGGTTTATCCGATGCGAATAACAACATTGTTATACTTTCGTTGGGTACCGAAGTTGAGTCGCGTTCGGAGTTTACGAGCTGTTTTAATTGCATTCGCGTTTTATTATTTAGGTACTCAGATATATTTTGTTTTTCGATTTCAGACGCTGTAGTTCCGGATGGAGAGAAAAGCTGAATTTTCTGAGCAAGCTTCTAGATAAGGCATAGTCAATATTAAAAACTTTATCCTAAGAATCATAGACAATCTTCCGACTTTTTATCCGGACTTCCGGAGTTCTTGAAAGGCCGGTTTTCCGAGGTCAATTAGGAATTAAGCATTAAGGGTTCCAATATGCTGAATCGTTTAAAAGCGTCTCTGTTATAGAAGGTCCAGCTGAAAATAACTCCAATTATATTTGCGTCGTCTCTTAATAATGCATGGAACAGAAAGAGATGGAGACACGGAATGAATGTTTCGAATCTCCATTCGTAATTCAGTAGTAGAGTGGCCACGCTGCATGAGTTAGTGTTGGGATTTTTTAACTCAAACTTTTGTTTAGCAAAAGAGAATTGATGAAATGGAAAATACCTAAATATGGAAAATTAAGTAGCAAAATGAAGTCAATCTGAAGCTTTTGAGGAGTAAAGCACGTTACGTTCCAGCGACTGATGTTAAAATCGATAACAAAGTCAACAATCGGAGCGTAGGTGCGAATTACGATCAATAACACTTATTTGTCTCGCATCCACTTTTTAAATCTAGTTATTTTAGCAGTTATACGTTATACTTAAATGATTTAATGTTATAGGTACGGAGGAATGAGAAAAATGTCGTGCGGAGAGTTTTGAGTATGAATGAATGTCGATGTCGATGGCTATAAGAGTAGGGGAAGACAAAGAAACAGCCTGACTGGACTGTGTGAATGATGATATGGTTAGAAAGGGGGTGACTACCGAGATGACGACTAATAGAGAATTATGAAAGAACAAGACATGTGGGCCGACCCCAAATAAATTGTGATAGGGACAGGAGAATGATGATAATACCTAAATGGTTTAGATTAACTGTTACTGAGTAAACTTTGATTGATTAATCAATGATTTATAGTTCTAACAATTCAAACTGTGCAGAATCTGGCAACACAGACAGACTAGCACAAAAAATTAAAACCAAATCCTTCGCATATCAGAACGTTCCCAAAGACTCCTTACCACCTGGTCCTCGTACAAGAGTATGGGCGTGTGAAATCGTGCAGTTTTTCGAGACTTAACACGGTCCCTTTTTTGTAGCCGCGGGCAAACGGGACGGGGTATTAAAACTTGTATATCGGATTAGACAAAATTACTAAGTGCTTCAGATAAGAGGGTGCTCCGTTTGGGCCACGAGTCCACCTACTGGGTGTGCGAATTAAAAAGCTTTCTCGACGAACTTGTATTGGGTTTTCGGTCAACTTTATTGGATGTGATTTGGTTCAGCATACATAGTATATTCACTACCACTCGATACGCTTCCGTACCGTATCGAACATCAATCAATGTTATCGTAGGAGTCCTCTAAAGGCTGGCTGTTCACAAGTTCAAAACCCGAAAATTTATCAAATAGACGACTGCTATTCTTCCGACAGCTGTTCGAAGGCAAGGCAAATCGGGTTATCGAAACGAAATGTATCATTTTCGATACGATAGCCTGTCGGATGGTAGTGAATAGCTTGCTGATTGGATAAAGTTGCATGTATAATGACTGTCAGTAAATGAACCATAAAAAAAAAAAAAATTGACTATCAATATTTGGAGAAGAATTAGGAGTGTCACAATAAAGAAAGAAAGAAAATACGTTTATTTGCGGTGAACATGACGCATAGGAAGAACATAAACACAAAAAAGAACAAAATATGCGTCAAATCCACGCAAAACGGCCATCGCTCAGACAGAGACAGAGGCCCAGCGCTGGTTTTCAGCGACAGCCGGCGTTGAAGTAATGACGTCAACTGGTGCAGTATTGAAGAGATATAATAGGTAAATAACACAATAAAAAATAAAATAAATACACAATACTAAGTCTTAAATGTTTATTTTGTTGTGTTGTTGTACAGACGCCAGCATATCAACCTACCCGAAACTGTCAAATTTTCCCAATCAACTTTGAACCTTATGCTTTAGTGATAAAGTTGAAAATCTATTAAAGAAATTTGACAGATTGTAGTAGGTTGATGTGCTGGCGTCTGTACAATCAATACAAAGTGCTGCTTCAAGTAAAAATTGATAAATCCTTTCAGTCTTTCAATACGTTATGATTGTTGTAAACAAGAAAGAAACCAGGGCCGTCAAAAAGCGCGCTGGGTTGACAATGTCGTCAAAGTCGCGGGGATCACCTGGATGAGAGGCGCACGAAACCGGGAAGTATGGCAGAAGAAAGGGGTATACTCGTACATATACCCAGCAGTGAGCATAGAGTATACCTATGGTACTCGTACAGCCAGCCTCCATTACTACCTACCTACAAACTACACGTCTAGACACACCCCAATGCTAAGCCTTCCTTATCTGTGGCAACAAATTCCAAATTCATACAGATTATGCTCCACATTTCGCGCCATTCGTTCAGGAACCGAGTTCGCGCGTCTGAATAAAAGATGGCGGACACATGTCTCTAATGCATTCATCAATTATTTCGCGCGCCCGCCCCGCTCGTCGTGAGCCTCCCTTTAGCGCAACGTTTTGATAACGCCGCGAGATTCGGCAGTCTCGTTTTCATGTTTTATGTACTGTCTGAACTCTGAAGATGTGTAGTGTTATGTAGGTTTACGGTAGTTGAGGTTATATTTGTTTGGGTTATTAGTTTCTGAGACGATCAACACATTTCTTTACGTTTACCTATGTAGTTTCAGCAGTTTATTATCCGTACTTCTATTTAGACTTAGGCTTCAAAAGTACCTAACGTTTTTCTACTGCATTTTAGTACTCTTCTATGCTTCTAATGTCTGACAAAAAGAACGCTATTGCTATTATAAAAAAAACTCTGTCTGTTTATCTAGAGGGATGTCGGATGACATCATTGCCATAGCATGGCATAGCATAGCATCTTGGTTTCGTTAAGTAGTGAAAAATTAGATACATTAAAAAAAACGCACAAACTCTGGATCGAAAAGAATACAGGGGGGCAGGAATATCGAGGTGCAAACTGTTACAATGGATTCAGTACATATGATTCTGAACCCAGCGTTGAAAAACTTCGCCGGTTATTTAAAAAAAAATGCAGTTCCATACATTTTTAACGTGTAGGTATTGCACTTTACAGCCAGTTTTTTTTTTTTTTTTTTTGGTAACTCACGGAAAATGCTAGGGGTCTAGAATCAGGTGCTGGATTCATGATGACAGTTTGCACGTCGATATCTTTGCCACCTGTATAATAAAGGAAACCAAGATTGGTTTTGCTTTATGGTATGTACCTATCCTATGGCACCTTATGGTTCGCTCTACAAACAGAATCATAACTCGGATATTAAAAAAAAAAAACATATCTTCTTATAAGATCTATCCCCCAATGAGCTTTGGCCAAAATAACCACCACGTGGAGCCACGACACACCTAGAGGCCTAGAAGGCGTCGCGGCAGACCCCGTAGAAGATGGCGGGACGAGCTGGAGAAAACAAACGACCAGTGGTCCACTTTAGCCCTGGATCGAAAGAGCTGGAAGTCATGGGGAGAGGCCTTTGCCCAGCAGTGGGATGATGCAGGTTAACAGAAACTTATAACATCAAGTCACGTGTCTTTTTCTCACCACCATGGGCACTGGGGCTACTAAAAAAGATAGTACCTAAGTAGCCACGCTTTCATTCACTTCTTAGCTTACTTTCATATATCTATGGGTAATACAGTGTGGCCATAGGCGATTAGGTTATCACATTAATTGAAACCACGTATTCTATGTCACGTATTTTAAATATACACAATTAAAATTATTCGTAACAATTAACATTCTAGCCGTGGTACCTAGTATAATAATATGAAAACCATAAAAATGAATCGCTGAAATGTATGTACACGCATAGCTTCCGAACGACTTCACCAAATTGGATAATTCTTTTTGTGTTGTGTTTGGTATTGTCAGGAAAAGTTTTGTATGAAAGAAAATTTCGAAAATTCGTTTTTTTTTTAATTTTTTATCAAACTTTTTGTTTAATTGTTTATTTTATTTTTTTAACAGACGAATAACAACTTTTAATAACCGCTGTACTGTTTAATGTGATAACCTAAACGCCACTCTGTAGATATACTTCCATTTAAAAACTAATATCTGATCTCCACAAAACTGATATGTAAACTAATACTAACGCTTGATACGATTGAGAACCAAGGGTCCTTGTACGATCAAACACGACTTGCGAATTGAGTGAGTTCTACAATCTACACACACCAATATCCACCGACCACCGAATTACCTCTCTCTCACACTAATATAAACCTTAATAGGTAAGGAATAAGGGAGTCAGGCAATTTTAAATTTGATGGTGGTTGGAACGAGTTGTCGAACCAATTTGTGAGACCCCTTAGATATCGCAGGGCTTTGAAATTGAACGAGGATGTTTGCTTGGCTTTTTAAGAGCGTATGGGGTTTAGAAAAGGTTTTTTTATTTGTTTGATAAGTACTAAATTGTTATTGGAATGGGTTTAAAAATCTTGACCATTGTTCAGTGCTAGTTTTATTTTAAGCACCTACCAAGGAGATGTGGAGACATAAAATGTTTTAGTTGATCCGACTTACAATGCGATTCGTGTACTTACTTGTTTTAGGACATCATTATTTATGTTTATTTGTGGCGTGCGTGTATGACCACGTTCATTGCGTTATTTGCGTTTTTGGTGAGCTCACCCTAATTACGTAATACACTGTCAATCACAATCGGAATCATTTTAAAGGACTAGGTACTACTAAACCATTTCTACTGCTATCCATTTCATCATTTTTTGTTTTTTATTTTTACTGATATTGCTTCATATGAATGTTTGAAAAAAATTTCAGTTCAACAACGTAAATAACGCAATGAACGTTGCTGAACTGTCAAAATGAAAGCAATTGCTACTGATTGTGTGTTACGCAACTGCTGATCTATGAACGTAAACGAAGTAAAGAGAGTAAGATAAATGTACCAATAGTCGTCGGGTTTTGATATTCACTGACTTTAAAGAACTGCTGCGTGAGAAATATTTTATTCAGAATGAAACTTTTTGCATGACGAAATTGAAAGTTTATCCGTTATTCTAAATAAGTTGTTAATTTTTGTAATTTTTAGTGATAATAAATACTTATTTAAGCAAATGTGAAAAAATGGCGATTTGTACCAGTTCTCGCCAGATTTGTACTATTACTCATCAAAAGGACCCAGTAGTCGCCAATTTTTGATGCTAATATGAACTTTCAGGCCTTGAACATAGAGTTCAAGATGATTACACATTAAAACATAATATTGTGATTGTCTTTCGTATGAGTGGCAAGTCTAAGAAACAAAAGGTAGGTAGAAAACCAAATCGCAAGGAATTACTAAAGGTTGTGAGCTGTTAGCAGACTAGGTAGGTAAATTCTAATATATTTTAGCTTAAAAAATTAAGATATCCGTATCACAGAATCAGTTTTTATCAGAATAAACGAAATCAGCCCATTGTATATTAAGTGTTTAATGTTTTTTTTTTTTTTGTTGCGTATTTTTGTGGTGTACAATAAAGTATATAAATAAATCAGCCATATTAGGCCCAAAACCCAAAATGGCAGACCAACGAGAAAAACTTATTACCCTGGTCGGGAAAGACCTCCTTATCATATTTTACTATAGCGCCGAATCTCTACGACCATTCCTTCAGCTGTTTTTTTAAGTTGAAAAATAAAGTATTATACATTAAAAAAACCTGATTTTAGAACTATATATGCAAAAAATAGTTATTGTAACACTCGCATAGGTTTGTTGTCATAGTAGATAATACTTGTTTAAGGTCACTTTTCTTTTATTTTCGCCAATCGATAGGTAATATATCTTATTAACCGGTCAAGCGGCGCGGTTCGCCGATCGGCGACGAAACAATAGAAAATCAATTGTGTCTCATTAGCGGAGCTTAACAGATTAAACTAGATTTTTTTCGTAGAATTTCTAAATAATAATAAATTTTATTTCGCTGTATCTTTGTGTTTTGGGCCCAACTCTGTCTGAAACGTGACTGGTCTCCTGTTGACGTGAAAACGTCGTTGCACTCTGTGGTAAATTCAATATGTCTGACCAACAATAATGTAATATTTTAGCCGCTTATAACTACGAGAATGCTTGGGTAATGATTGAGCATAAAATATATCGGTAATAATTGTACCAATTTTGAAGCAGGATCTAATTTGTGTTTGACGACACATCACAAATGCAGTGCGCCCGACCCTCCTTTTCACCGTTTTACTATGCGTCGAAATTTCATTCCATTGTCAACAATTGACACAGCACTACTAGGGCCTAAAGAGAATCAATAGAAATATTTGCCTAGTTAAAAATGCATTTGAAGTTGGCAATAGTAAAATAATTACAAATGTCGTCTCATATCGGTCGTAAGTCTGGCCAAAAATGAAAAAAATCTCCATAAAGTAAGCTTGCGTCATAAGGAATTCAATGAGCCTCAAAAGCCTAGTATCAAGCAAATACAGTAGCTACGGCAGTGCTAAAAAACGAAAGAAAATATGCAGCAAGTAGCATAAAAGTTAAAGATGTCGTCTCATATCGACCGTAAATCTGCTTAGAACTGAAAAATATCACATACGGTGAAAGGTTGCTTTATATGAAATGCAATGACTCTTTTTTTTCGTGGGGAAATCCTCATGAATACCCTCCGTCTGGGAAGAACTGATGGTTATGTCGGACTCCTACCAACTAAAAACCCACTGTTCCTTCTAGTACCATGAGTCCGGGGCCCGGGAGATACTTGTAGATTCGCCGCACCTCCGACTAGTATTAGCCCAATCAAAAGCCAAACAAATAAAATTTGAAATCATAAGAAACACAATAAGCCTACAAAATCTACTTATGAACGAATTCAAAAGCTAGGGTAATACCTAAAATCATCGCCAATCGCCATGTTATTAATAGACGGCACCCTGCCCTGTCATCGTGCAAGTATGTGAGAAGATTACGAGAACATTAGGAAGATTCAGCGGCAGAAGACTTAGTAAGAAGGCACCTCTATATACATATGTGACGGTTTGATTGGAACTGTAATATCTACGCTCGATCTGAGTAAGGTACTGTTGAAAAACTAGCATCAAACTCAAACTCAAAGCATTTATTTCAATTAAACCATTACAGGCACTTTTGAATTGTCAAAATGAAGTAGTCGGTCAGTTAGTCAGAAAGTTGAAGCTAGTTGCCCATTCCAAAGCGTAGACCTCTATGGAAAAGAACGAGCAAGAAACTCCATGGACACTCTTTTAAATCAAGATATTACAAAATCCTGGGTACATTATTCTTGTTGCTTCTATATGTGAGAACAATGTAAAAAAAAAACACACAAATGAAGAAACAATACAAGAAATAAGATTAAAAATAAGCCTTGGCAGTTAAGAGATGACCATTCTCAACCGACGGCTCCCGTTCACGAACTTACGCATGGATCAGCACCATCCAGCTCAACCATTTTGTAGGGAACCGAATGATCCAACACACGTGCCACCATCAGTGAGACATTTAAGTGAGCATGACACATTCTCAACTGCCATGCTCTTTCAAGTCAACATCAAAAAATCATAATAAACGGATCAATGGTTCTTACATTTACAAAATTGAAAAAATGCTTCTAAATTATACAAAACTATAGATTGCAATTTATTTAAGAGATGAATAACATTTTTAATACCAAACAGGAAAAGGTGTTTAGTATTGCATCAATTAGCCAAGGCTTATTACAGCTCATTATTATACCTTTCCCAGTAAGGCAGTTTAGATTAGAACTGAGAATATTGTTTACGGGCCGAGCGAGTGGAGCGCATTTGCGATACAGCGTGCGAAGCGAGCCCTTCCTAGATACAAATTAGCAAAGCACGCTAAATCGCACGATGAGCGCGCTTAATCAAAAGATGTGCTTACTTCTCTTGCTAGTCTTAACAGGTTCTTAAACCCGCAAGCGAAGCGATCCCCTCTTCGACACGAGTGAGCTGAACACACTTACACATGACAATAGCGAGCGAAGCGAGCTCTATCACGAATTAAGCGTGAGCACAGTTTCGTGCTGAGCCAACGAAGTGAACGAAGCGAAAACAGCTAAAGCGAAATCCAGTTTTATCGTCAAATGTAGCCCAAACCTTATTATATGTTTGTACAGACGCCAGCACATCAAGCTACCCGAAACTGTAAAATTTTCGCAATCAACTTTGAACCTTATGCTTTAGCAATAAAGTTGAAAATTTTTACAAATGACGAGTTTAGAGGCAAGTATTAAGCGTGTCCCAGTGATCGTCAAAAAAGTACTTAAAATGACGAGATTTGGGTCAAGTACGAATTTTTAGGTACCAATAGATGTCACGTTAAAAAAAATATACTTTTATGATAAAAGTGTTCCAAATATCAAGTTATATCATTAGTAAATTAACTTAACTAATTCATCAAACAATCAGACTTAACACATACCCCACTGAAGGTTCGTAAATCCAAACACAAAACTACGTGCCGAGTTTGATATTTAGCAGCTAAACTTGCAAAAAAATGAAAAAATTGTGGGACACACTTTTTAAGTGAGATATCTCAGCCACCATTACAGTTAAAACTCAGAGTTTTATTTTAATTGTGCAATATGTTACCAAAAATATGTTGCCATAAAAATGGGCCAGTTAAATGTTTACTAGAAAAAGATATTGATGTTTTTAGACAATTTGACGACTTCTGGGTCACTGTCGACTTCACCCGCGTTTACCTTATGTAAGTTCTGGTAGTTTCTGCCTACCCCCCGTGGGAAGGTGTGAGGTTATGTATATATTTATTTATTTCTATGTACATACCTATATCTGGGCTTGCCCGCAAAACCGAACTGACGGTTTCCACCATTGATATATTATAGTTAATTTAATGGTTATTTAACTCAATGGTTTCCACGCAGTCTTAAGCAAAAAAGTTTTTTTTTTTTAATATTCTTTGTGAATCCCATCGTAGTTTCACAAATATTAACATACTTCCTAAACTAAATTTAGCTTATAAAAAACCCCAAACCACATGAACTTAGTCTAGTTTATTATCTAATAAAAAGGTACATAACATTTTTTGCTGCTTCAGAAGTAGGCTTAGCTAAAATACTATGGAACACTCCAACATCCATTACTGACAATTTCATCGCGTTGATAACAGCGTTTCTCTTATTAGTATATCGGACACATTCCACCAACACACGCTGTGGATCCTCTATTTTGCCACACACTCCACAGTTTGGAGAGTCAGACTTTCGCATGAGATAAGCAAAGTTGTTTAGTGGAATAGCAAAAAAGTTGCATCACTGACGCATCGAACGCGGGTCAGTAACAATAGTACCCTGAAAGTAGTTGCGGAGAGTCCTCACTGCCTGTTTTGAGGCATTTTGTGGAGAGGATGGTCAACTAGGTAGCTGATCTCTGGCTTGATCGTTCTTTGAGCAACCTGGCTCGGACACTTAATTCGTAGGTACTTCGTAGGTACATATGTGTTACCGGTGTTGATTTTGTGTTTTATATTATTAAAATTAGTTATAAGGTATTTTTCATTAACAAGATGGATTATGTATATTGTTGTCAGAAACTGAATAAATGAATAAATATCTGTCTCCATAAGAAAACATTTTTAGCTCCACTTTATGGAGTGAATTTGTTCTGTCTCTTTCATAATATCTTCGTCCTAAGATATGAATTGAGTTTTGGATATAAAAATATTCAATCTGTTTTGCTAAGTTCCAGACAGATATAAAGCTAATTTGAAATAGATACAACGATTGTAGGAAAACTGAACAATCTTTTGCTAGATGAGGATTTTAATTTATATTTGATACATCTGACTCGGCGAACTTCGCAACGCCTCAGAATTAATAAATTGGAAAATGTATGCGAAAATGAATTAACTACCTTCATAATTTTTTTTTTCGTGAATGTTTCCTATGTTCTGCTATTCGATCCGGAGACAAATCCAACAAATGAAAGATCATAACAATCGGTCCAGCCGTTCTTGAGTTAAATGCAACTAACCCGACTTTGTTTTATTTACTTATATAGATTTCATGGAATAGTCATTCAATAGTATGAACTTATTGAGGATTTTAATGTTTATAATTGCGTAAATACGTTCTAATTACGGTCGCGATTCATATTTTGTTCAACATACAACCTGACACTGACCTGCAAATTGCAAAAAACTGCTAAATTGCAAATTGCACCCCTGGCGCTTCTTCATTATCTGCCTAGCCTTTTCCTAACTATGTTGGGGTCGGCTTCACAACCCAGTTACTGGGTAACACGATACCTTTTGGGAAGACTGGTTGTTAGACTTTATCTACTGGTTATCAGACTATGCGTAACGACTGTCAAAGATCTACAAAATTACAGTCGGGACCAATGGCTTAACGTGCTTTCCAAGGCATGGAGGGCTCGGTATGGTCACCCATCCAGGCACTCACCTCGGCAAGCGTCGCTTAACCTTTAACAACGACCCGTGGGGCTGTTATTATTCAGCCACGAGCCCCCTTAACTACCTTAACATGTTCTATCGCCAGTAAATGTTTGATAGCCTAATTTCGCCACTAATTACCTGCAGGGCTGTATCGCTATCGGTTGCCAATATTAATAGCGCTGGTTGGGAGACAGAGTGTAGTATAAAGTGAACAAATAAGACTACGTGGCACTACTTATCAAGTGGAGGCAGTAGGAGGGGTACCCTAAAAGCGCGATCCTTGCGGTAGTTTTTACGTGTTGTTAAGGAGTTTACTGGCTATTGCTATTGTTTGTTGAGACTGTTACCGTCAACCGGTGTGAATAGGGATGCAGGGGTGAATCGGGACAAAACTTTAAAAGGGATTTTAACAATAAAATAATATAGTTTGTGGCCAAAAAGGACCCTAATGTGTTTACTGTAATTTAATTAATGATTACGTGCCCTTATTGCTAACAAACTATATTATTTCAACGTTAAAATCCATTTTAAAGTTTCGTGCCAATTCACCCCTGCATCCCTATTCACCCCGTTTGACTGTATTTATTTGATTTGGAATTTGGGCTAGCGATTTAAAAGTATGACGAAAAACTAGGTCTTATATAAAATAAGTTTATCCCTATACCGGTCCATAGCAACTCCAACACTTTCCATTCCAAAATGCTATCTCCTTCTCCACACGTGTTACGGTCCCAGTGTATTCGTTATCTTCGGGTACGTCTTAATCACGGTCGGGCGACCATCAGTCAGGAGCCGGCTAATTGCCACATTTGTAGGTTCAAACTACCCTACTACCCACAATAGATACCTTTGTTATATGAGGGAGGGGGCAGGGTGATTTGCTAAGCGAATTTTTTGTAGATTTTTTTTTGGAGTACCTATGTATGGATCGACAGCAGTGGTGGCCCAGTGGTATCAGCCGCGGCTTCCGAGTTGTAGGTCGTAGGTTCGAACCCAGACAGGCGCTTTACTTTGTGTAAATTATTTCATCACCACTGCTCTCAAAACGGTGAAGGAAAACATCGTGAGGAAACCGGCATGTCCTAGAACCAAAAATTCGAAGACATGTGACATCTACCAACCCGCACTGGGCCGGCGTGGTGGATTACGGCCCACTCCCTCTCACAGAGAGGAGGCCTGTGTCCCAGCAGTGGGAACATTATAGGCTGATTATGTGTATGGATCGTAACAGGTAATATTTTGTTGTTTCGGCTTACTCCCATGGAGAGAGGGCGTGAGTTATTTGTATGTGTATGTTTTGGATCAAAAAAATTGTGGCACTTGAGGGCCGTTTCATGACGTCTTCATTTCCTTGCAGCATCATTCGGCATTCCTAGTACTTAATCGTTCCTGAATTGATTCAAATGAACTCGATTAGTGACAGACCTGTCTCTCAGAAAGCTTAGTCTAATATCTGGGTAAATAATGTGTATACAATGAGTGCTTACAGTTACCATTTACAAGCTTCTGTAAATTAAAAACTATGTACTTAAGTTAACAGAAATCAAATACTTAAACAGATTTGATTTGAGAAAAATCGTCCATCCATTTTCAAGCAAAATACTGCGTAGATCAATAAACTATTTTGCAAGAAATTAGTGCATATTGGTGCCGATTCCCTTGTTCATAAACTAAACTAAATTTATGTATAGTGCATCTTTTCTTTCTATTTCATTAAGAAAAGGACAGAAGATAAATTTTAGCTTAGGCCTATCAAATTAATCAGCGCTTGACACTACTCCATACAAGTTTAGCCGTGATTAAAAACTTGCCTACTAAAATTACGTCAATTTACGTCAGACACTGATTAGTAGTAGTACAGAGTTTCTTTACGCTGTTCCTACCAAGTTTGCATAACTATGTAGTTATGTAACCTTTTATTTATATTCATCTAAATATGTAGATAATCTTTATTACCAGAACTTGCCGATAACGCAACAGAATTGTCGCTTCCCGCTCCGCTCATGCCAACACTTCTATCTAATCCGGGCGCGAGAGGTCTCATTAGACCCGGCTCCTCCAAACCTGGTTCATTGTTAGCCCCACGGTGGCTAGGTGGCTAGTAAATTATGTATTGACAACACTAGCTAATATGGGCCGTAGTGAGGCGACATGGTTCTTTAGTCGTACAAATTGTTATGTTGGTATGTTGTAAAGAATTGGAAGTTGTAGGAAAGTTAATAAGCACATCGCACATTGACAAGTTGGCACAAGGGAAAAACGTCGAAAAAATCACATTTCTTGTATAGATCATATTGAGATATGTATTTATTTTATGTGCATTATTTGTTGTTATAGCGGCAATAGAAATACACACTGAATTTCAACTGTCTACCTAGTACGGTTCATGAGATACAGTACAGCCCGCTGACAGACAAACGAATGGACGGATGGATGGACGGATTGACGGATGGACGCACAGCGGAGGCTTAGTAATAGGGTCTCGTTGGCACCCGTTTTTACGGAACCTTAAAAAGGTCGGCCTTGTAGAGCAGTATCTTTATAACTGATACACCTGTTTGACTGAGTCAGTCTTTTTCTATAGTTCGTTGTGTGTGCGTTCACTATGATCAATTTTAAAGTTTTTATGTTTGTTACACAAACACGCAAAAACGGCTGAACGGATTTGGATGAAATTTGGCACACAGATAACCTGGATTGACACATAGGATATTTTTTATCTCGGTAGTACGTTCCCGTCGAGTCATTTTCGACATCCACGTGGTCGAAGCTGCTGGCGAAAGCTAGTGTATAATAAATAATTTGTCTGTAGTTTTTGCAGTACTAAGATAGTCTATAATTATTTTATTACAATCATCATTCATCTTCTCCCGCTCTTAACCCAATTTATTTGTGGTCGACGGTAACATGTATTTTTCTTCCATACTTCTCTATTAGACGTCATCTCGGTAGTCACCCCCTTTCTAACCATATCATCATTCACACAGTCCATCCATCGTTTCTTTGGTATTTCCCTATTCTTATAGCCATCGATACCCAAAACTCTCCTCAAGACATTTTTGACTAAGTATTTAATTCGTAATAAAAAAAAATCGTGAAACAAATAGACTTAAAACTTAATTATAATTTAGAATCTGAATGAATAATTATAAGACGGAAAACCTAGTGACGGAAACTTTTATAATATGTTTTCTGCTTAAAACTTTCTGTTTTATAAGTAGTTTGTAAAATAATATAAAAATTGACAATCGAAACTTGAAATTCTGTCACGTACACTCAAGATGACAATATGACTACAATAAAATCTAGTTAGTCATCAGATCATTTTACAGCGGACCGTTTAGATAACAATAGATTGCATAAAAAGTCGTTGTTTCCCCGTCGTGTTTAACAATAGACACATCGGACGAAATAGCGAGGAGAAAGTTAATACAGACAAGCGAAGAATTCTTGGAGCAGTCAACCATGATAATGTCAACTATCTTTGTCAGGTTAATTACCTGTTAGGTACAAAACTGAAGGAAATTGGACCAATTTCGAAATGTTGCAAGCCTTGCTTGGGAAGCTTTGAAGGCATGTCTATAGGATTCTCTGTCCGGTCGTGTCGGATTGCCGTCCCATCGGACTATGTGAGTGAGGGAAGAGTGCACCCGTGTGTGCGCGCACACGCCTGCACTACGAGTATCTCCTGCACCGAAGGCTGTCCTCCTTTGAGATTGGTCGCCGTGGCAGAAATACGCTCTGGACGACTTTATAGGTGTGCAAATCTTTTCTCTTCTTTTTGATATTTTACCTTTTTGTACCTTTTGTTTATGCTTTTTCTACCTTTTGGTTTTTACTTTGATTGACATATTATATATTTTGTTTTACTACCAGAACCAGCGCATTTTAATTTCGGTAGTTAATAATAGGATTGCAAAATATTTAAGTTCTATTTTTTGCCCGCGACTTCGTCCGCGTGAAATTTCTTGTTCTCCAAACCCATCTTGTCGCATTACATCGCCTGCTGGCGTTCTATTATTTCGTTTTCGCCTTTTTGACTTTCTTCTTTTTGCTCGGCTCCTAAAGGTCCTAGCGTAATGTTATGAGGCCTCTTACAGTCCACTAGCGCCGCCAATCGAAAAAATGTCATAACTCGTAAATAGAATCAAAAATACAAAATATGTTCTATTATTACTTTGGAAAAGGCAATAACGTATTTGTATAACACCTTATCAACACTTGAAATATAGCTGTTTATCTAAATCGTGCATTCAAAACATAAACGGCCGTTTTTGTTACAAATGCACGATTTAGCTAAACAGCTATATTTCAAGTGTTGACAATGTGTTATAAAATTACGTTATTGCCTTTTCTACGGTAATAATAGAACATATTTTGTATTTTTGATTCTATTTACGAGTTATAACATTTTTTCGATTGGCGGCGCTAGTGGACTGTAAAAGGCCCCTTAAATAGCTAATGGCTTTCCTCAAGAATTGGGCTATCAAATTTCAAATCCAACTGACAGTTCCAGAGACTAGCGCGTTCAAAGAAATAAAAAATCTCTTCAGCTTTATTATTAACTAGCTGCGCCCCGCGGTTTCACCCGCATAAGTGTCGATCCCGTGGAAATATCGTGATAAAAACTATCCTATGTCCTTCCCCGGGATGTAATCTATCTTTCTGCCAAATTTTACCGAAATCCGTTCAGTGGTTTAGACGTGAAAAGGTAACATGCAGACAGACAGACAGAGTTAATTTCGAATTTATAATATTAGTATGGATAAAGGTTTAATGGATGCCAAGACTATACGCGGAAAACCTGGTTGAGTCTCGCACCGACCAGGGAAGCATGACACAAAAGGGAGGAGGCCAATAATCAACATTCGGTGGAACAAAGCAGCCAATGATGACGATGAACTCTTGGCGCCACGTGTAACAGATATTATTCATCCAAAAAACTTCAAATGGAATATCAGAAAATACTAACAACAATAATAACAGCCGCACAGGTCGGTTGATCGGGTTAAGCTACGCTTGCTTCGGTTGATATGTGGATGGGTGACCATCTTTACATACCGAGACCCCTCTGTGCCTCAGAAAACGCGTTAAGCCGTTGGTCCCGGCTGTCATTCGTGGATCTTTGACAGTCGTTACGGGTCGTCAGAAGCCTGAAAGTCTGACAACCAGTCTTACCAAAGGGTATCGTATTACCCAATAACTGGGTTCTGGAGGTCAGGGCAGTCGCTCCATGTAAAATACTGGTACCTACCTATTCAGCTGCATCTGGTTACACTGGAAGCCGACTCCAACATAATTGGGAAAAGGCTAAGCAAATGATGTCTTCGTGTAGCTACTAGAATGATCCATTTTTACGGTCATTTACCTCGAATATTAGAATAAACCACGAATACAAACCAAATAAATCAAAGCAAAAATGTTTACACCTTAATAGCGAAAGTTCCAAACATATTTTACCTTAATGTACTTCGTTGTTGTTAAAACAAGGCAATATTAAAGCACCACACTACGGCACATTACCACCTTGTAAAATATAGAGGTGGCAACCCCGGCCGACTGAGATTGGCTCATTAATTTAACAGCGTGCAACACTTAAGCCAGGCGTACCAACATTTTCGCAAATGAAGTGGCGGGAATACCTTACCAACTTAACAATACCGTTACATAACCTCAAAATTTTGAATACTAATCCTTCCGTCTTTGATATAAGGGTTGTGTTTTAGTTTGTTGTTGGCATTAGAAGGGTGGTTTGGAGAGGGTAGGTCTAAGCTTGTATTGTCGACGCTGTGCAGGTAGGGGAATATGCGGGTCTTTGATTTGTTACGTAATCTTTTGCTCGATATTACTCGCTTAATTGCTGTAGTTAATTTAGAATTAAATTAAGGGTAGGTTTGTATTTTACGACTACACATATAAGGTGTGTAATAATATAAGGTGTCTAGTACAAATATAAGCTTCATTCGAAGCTAGTGGAAACGTTTTAACGTTGGAATAAATCGAAAATCAAAGATATTGGCGCCGATTCCCATGTTCACAAACTAACCTAAATTTAATTTCAGTGCATCTTTTTCTTTCTATTTCATTAAGAAAAGGACAGAAGATACATATTAGTTTAGACCTGTCAAATTAGTCAGTGCCTGACGTAAATTGACGTATTTTTAATAGCCAATTTTTTAATCACGTATAAATTGTCTATGGAGTATCTGAATTTGACAGGACTAAACTAATATTTATCTCCTGTCCTTTTCCTAATGAAATAGAAAGAAAAAGATGTAATAATTTAAATTTAGTTTAGTTTGTGAATAAGAGAATCGGCGCCATTATTCAATTTAAAATATCTAATATTAGCTTCTGCCCGCAACTTTGTTTGCGTGGAAGTCGCAGGACATCATAATATACTAAAAAAAATACAGCCCATGTTACTCGCTGATAATGTAGCTTTCTATGGGTGTAAGAATTTTTTTAAATCGGTTAAGTGTTTTTTTTAGTTTGTCCATTACAAACAAACATGCAAAAAATCAAAATCTTTTTAATTTAGATTCATTTAGATCCGTTTAAACTAGTTCCATGCTTTAAAATACTTAGAACTGTAATCACTTGACTAACAACCAGTAATTCTGGGTTGTGGAGGTCAGATAGGCAGCCTCTCCATGTAAAATAGTGATATTCAGCTGCATCCGGTTAGTCAGGAAGCCGACCCCGGGACAAACTGCCGAAGTACATCATAGACTGATCATTATAGACTGACTATAATGTTCTCACTGCTGGGTCACAGGTATTCTCTCGGGGTGGGCCATAATCCACTACGCGAGCCCACTGCGAGTTGGTGGATGTCACTTGTCTTCGAGACTTTGGTCCTTAGACATTTAGTTTCCTTACGATGTTTTCCTTCACCGTTTTGCCAGCCGTGGTAAAGATTTACAAAAAAAAAAAAAATCGCTCTACCACTGCTCTTCGATTGCCAAAGGTTAGGCAGATAATATTTACAACCTTAAGAACAGTACCCAAATGCCATATTGAATTTACCAACTACCTAATAAATATTTAGTTACTAAATCTAATACACGTGTTTTTAGCTCTAAACTATTAATCAAGATTGCAAAAGTAAACATTTTGTTCAACACAAAGGTAATCCGTAATCATTAATAACGATTACTTAATATAATTTTATCCAACAATGTAATCGGACTCTGATTAAAGGGGGAATGTAAGAACTGTTTACTAGCCATCAATTTTATAATTGGAAGAAAAAAAAAAATTATGGATCAATTTATGGATTTTGCCCCTAATACCAGCGGGGCAATTTCCGTAATTTTAAGAACTTTCGCAGTGCGAATGTAGTCTCAACCTACGAGTATCAAAAATTCTTCTTATTTTCCAACATTTTGTACAAGTTTTTGACATTGATTGTCGTTAAGGTGAGATTGCAACTACATTTTGAACGGTTCTAATTACTGATACCGGTAAAATGCCTGCATTCTTTAATGTAATTTTATAGTTATGTATAAATCGTAAATCGTTTATTTCAACGTTCAAAATTACAATATGGAGGTGTCTTTGGACCCGAACTAGGCACAGCCACCATATAACATTTTGGTAATATAAAAACAAAATAAAATAAAACTAAGGTTAAAATTCGCTACAGTTAAGCTAGTTAGCCTCATCGAGCCTACAATCTAAATCTAAAAACAAATAAACTAAAACCAATTATTAATTATTATACTTAATAATATTTAAAAATAAAAGATAAACTAGCGGAATACATTCTCTCAATGACAGGGCATCCAAATCAATTGTGTAGTTAAGAAGAACAAAACGCTCAGACAGACAGACACGAAAAGCAACTTTAATTTATAATAATTATGTATTCTTAAGTAGAAGTTATCTAAACATCTATAAAAATACAGGTTACACTTATAACATACATAACTCGTCAAAATGTAGGGAAGAGCTAATTTTTTTTTTCGCGATTTCAGGTTTGTTCCCATAGTAAAAGTTGTTCATAATGATGATTACAACCCCCCCCCCCAACAATTGACCCCTTAAAAGGATGCCCATGAATTCAATTTCACCCTGTATAATCTTGCTGGTATTATATTTTTACATTCATAGGTTCATTAACGAACACTTAGAAAAAATAGGGCATATCGAGAATAGGTATTTTTAAGAATAAGTCTTTCTGCGAATGAGTTCAAAGTGGAATAGGTTATTTCACGAATAGGGCATTTTCAGAATGAGGCATATCGCAAATACGCCCATAAGCGACTATAGGTCATTGCGCGAATAAGTCCAATGTCTACTAAACCGTTGTTTTTATGGATGTGTAATAATGACAATTGTCATTACGTATTTAATTCGTTATAATATTAGGCACAACAAGCACATATGCTGCCATATGCGAGCCTTGTAAACGCTATCATTAACAATAACTACTATAAGGGTGCATACAGACTGCAGGTCTCAGCGGGCGCGTTGTTTTTATGGCTTCTCGTTTATTTTAATGCCACTAAATAATTCCGAACAATGCCACTAAGTTGTGATTCTGATGATTGTAATCTGTGTACACATGTGACATTTTTAAATGGTTTTGTTTGGTGGTAGCGGGATACCTAATCATAGAGTAAACAAATATATATAGGTATGCTAGTACGCCGTAATCGTCACGTACATTAGTCCTTTAGTTATTAAGATTATTTCTAGCATAAGTTTAATGTATGTGATGGCTATAGTTCGTTTTTTAATCCCAGAGACTAATCTGACATTTAAGTCTTTTGTGTTTGCGTTTTTTTTTGTATAGAAGTTTGACATTACACCTGTCAGATTAGTCTCTGGGATTAAAACACGAACTATAGGAAACGACGCAGCTCAAGAGCTGGCCAGAAGGGCATCCAGCACGTTAGTCTGTGGACTTGAACCCGTCGTGCCCATCCCCTTCAACCAACTACGCAGGTGGCTACAGAAACACAACCACACACAAGCAGAGAGCTGGTGGACTTCGTCATCGGGCTGCAGGTAGTCCAAGGAAGCCATGCCATCATTAGATGGCAAGCTAATCAGGCTTTTACTACGCCTGGACAGGAACGGACCTGCGCCTGGTGACGGGGACCATCACGGGACTCTTCTCGCTAAACAAAAACTTCTACACAATAGGCATAACGGACAGTCCCCTATGCAGGGCTTGCATGGAGGCTGAGGAACCCGTTGCGCATGTGCTCTTTGAGTGCACAGGCGTCGTCCAGATTAGGACCAAAAATTCGAAGACATGTGACATCTACCAACCGCACCAACCAGATTACGGCTCACTCCTTCTCACTGACAGGAGGTCTGTGTCCCAGCAGTGGGAACATTATGGGCTGATTATAACAGTACCAAAGGATCGAAGCAAGAAACTCCTTGGTATTGGATATAACTATTATACCTTCCATCAGATGAGTCACTGGCATGTTTACCACCATCACAAAAAAAAACCCAATCGATAAACTAGAGATTATGTACAGTTTTTTGCTTCAAAAATGTACCTAACCACCACCCACGCTTCGTGCGTCAGCATACTACATACCCCTTATATACAGCGGGCGTTATATACAGGGCGTTTAAATTAAGTTGTCTATTAATGTCGGGCGGCCGGCGTTATCGGGCCAATTATAATTCACCACGCAAATGACACCGTCATTACGGGCCGTTCATAACCGGCTTAACTGTGTAGCCGGATGCCCGGGTAGCGACGGCAAAAGAACTGGTGTAGTTTTTGGTATTTTGATCTTGGTTTTCTAGGATAAGAGCGTTTTCGAAGCATTGAAGGATTGTCATTGATGTTGGTGCTGTTTTTGGTGGACATGTTGGTCATTTACTTTATACTGATTCACTTAAATTGCATGTAGGAATAGCGGAGTAATTGCATAACGCAATAACAGTAGTAATAGCTTTAATTTTAACAGTTCAACAACAATCATTGCGTTATTTACGTTGTTGAAAAATACTAATTTTTAGAACATATGAATCAACTAGCTGCGCCCCGTGGTTTCACCCGCATAAGTTTCGATTCCGTGGGAATATCGGAATAATAAGTAGCCTATATGTTAATCCAAGGTGTCAGCTACCTCCATACAAAATTTTATCAAAATTTGTCCAGTCGTTTGAGCGTGAAGGAGTAACAAACATATAAAAACACACACAAACTTTTCGCCTTTAAAATATGAGTGTGATGGATTCCCTCCAGAGCATCTTGCTGTAGAGCTGCTACTTTTCATCCTGGATCGCAGAAAAAGTCGCGCAACATATAATTTAATAAATTTAATCTGTGGTCTCTGCCTTGCTGTCGCTACAGCAGGGTGGCAGAAGTGGGCGGGCCGCCACCCCGCACCCCGTTAAACAAAGGCAAGCCAATTATTATTAAATATTCGCAGCTCAATTTATGTCGCTGGTAATCGTAGCGGAGACAATGAGCGTGATAACCGGCTCGTAATTAGCGTGCTTAATTAATGTCTTTATGATATTTTTTTGCTAAATATGTTGGTTGTTAGTCGGAAGTGTTATTAAGCTAAGACCATTACTGCACTCGAACTTATACATAATATTTTATTAATAAAAATTTGCAAAAATAAAATGTTTGTACGTTTATTCTAAGATGCCAACCCTAGTGGGGCAGAATCCAACAGGATTTTAAAGCAGTGGAATCTGCCCCACTATTTCGATTTAGTGGGGCAGATTCCACTGCAAAATTTTTGGCATTCCACTTTGCCCCACCAGTGGGGCGGCTGGTGGGGCAAAGTGGAATAATCCTATCCTTCTTAAAAACATCAGTTATCTGCCAGTGAAAATTCCGTCAAAATGGGTCCAGCCATTTTGGAGATTAGCTGGACAAACAGACAGACAGACACGTAAACAAAATTTTTAAATTGCTTTTTTGTTATACTTTTATATGCATTTAGTAAAAAGCTGTTATTTTGACATCACAAACAGACACTTCAATTGTATTTATTTGTTTTGGTATAGAGTAGGTATAGATTAAAGGTATCTTCTACTGGTCATCAAAAAAATATGCAAAATGATTTAAAAACTGCTAAGTAGAAAATAATTTAGCGCCCCGCAAAAAAGTTCAGAATAAAAAAATGGCCAAGCTCAAATCATCATCGCATGATCTAATTTCACTACACCTTTTCATCGCTTTTAAAAAGCGCATCACTTAATACCAATTTAAATATTCTGAATCACTGACCCAATAATATTAAGCAGGTGTAATGATACAATAGGTTTTGATCCTCCCTTACTTGGTGACGTCATTGTACATGTTGATTGTACCTGTTCAGACATTTTGGGGCACGTGTGCAGGGATTAGACACGTGTTATGTCGTTGTGCTTGTACCAATTTTAGTTAAAAGGCACATATTTGTTAAGCTGTCAAAGATTTTGTTAATTTCCTGTGTTTTTTTCAACAATTTTATAATAAAGTCATGTTTCACATGTATAAACACCGTGAAGAGACTTATGGCGCAGTTGTCCAACGAAACTGAATGGATTCAGCGCATCTATACTGCGTTTAAGAGTTATCAGTGTCCCTCAATGTTGCGAAATAATTTGTTGATTGACACTTGACACTGACAGTTCTTGAACGCTCTTAGCTGTGCTGATCGTATTCAGTTTGATTGGTGAAATTAGCCCTTAGAACGTATCTGTAAATAAAACTGGTTAGTTCCCTAATCTTTCAAGAAACTTTGTAAAAAAACGGCATTGGAACATGAACGAAGGCAACACAAAGTCGACCAATTATGAACAAAATGAGCTCAATATAACTAATACAACCTTTACCCACCTCAATATAAACTTTCAATAACTTATTGACATAATATTTCCAACAAAATGCACCTAATAATGGTAGGTATCCGAACGTTCGATAGCATAATATCTACAATTTCACGCTAGCGGGTGTCACGTAATCCATTCGCCGATTTGCCGCCAATTAAGTGCGTTGCTAGGCAACCGCGCAAAACTGTCATGGTGGATGCTCATAGTTTCCAAAATAAATTCGGTGACGGAACATTTAAGGGCAAAATTGGATCTTTGTTGACAGGATTTTATGCAGTGTGGCATTAAAAAATAATTCACTGCATAGTTCATAAAATGAAAAATGCAGATCACAATTTAATGTAATGGGAACTTTATCTTCGTAAAACCATGCTTCACTGGATTCATACAGACATTCTCGGATTTTTAGTTGATCACAGCGCATCGTAAGATCTTCTGATATTCTTCATATAATAATACACGTAGGTATGTGTTTTCATCTTAATTATATGAATTACTAGCTGTTGCCCGCGATTCCGCAGCGCGTGTTATGTAAGTAATTATTAAAAAAAAAGACGGGTTGCACTCCGGGAGTGCCTGCAGAAGTGAAAATTAACGTTGAAATAAATCAACTATTAATTGAATTAATATAACTCATTTTCTTTCGCTATTTCTGCGTCACTTTTTTCATTAATCGATGCACTTTGTTCAATTTCCATTTTTTTAAACACTTTATATACACGAATGTTACGAATACACAGCAGTGTGGCTACTACACAGACGGTCGAGCCATCAGCTGTCCATCCATCCATCCATCCATCCACGTCCACGTCCGCGTCCGCGTCCGCGTCCGCGTCCGCGTCCACCATCACATCACATCACGTCACCGTCACCATCCATCCATCCATCCATCCATCCACTATCGTGTCTCACTTGGTTCACTTCGGTTGGCGCCGCCGTAGAAAGAGAGGGGAGGGGGGGATCTCTCCTGACGGTCACGTGTCCTGACGCGATGCCCTGACGCGATGCCCTGACGCGAGTTTAACATTTTTTACCCATTACAAAGTGTGCAACGCCGCTAAATAAGTTTTCACTTCAAAAAAAAATTATACGAATAAAGTAGCCTATATACAGTATGTCTTTCTCCTAGCCTCTGGCTACCATAATCATAGTTTTAGTTCTAGGCGTGAAAAGGTAACATACAGGCGGAGTTCCATTCGCATTCATTATCAGAAGGTATGTAAGGATGTAAATAGTGCACAACGGACTCCCCACTGCAACATAATAAAAGCAATTTCCACTTTTAACTCTAGATTGACTTTTGTTGAAGAGCTAAACCAACTCCCAAATATTACCGTCAGTCATTCATACAGCCAATCCCTGTGTAGGTCCACCAAAAAGTTTTTGTTCATAAAACCTTTTCGCGCGCAGATCATGGCACGCTAACCGGCGTTTAACTATGCAAAACGTTATTCGAAAATGGAATCCGGTTCAAAACCGTGCAGCTACCATTTTGTTAATAGTTTAATCTGCAGCGGTGATCCGCGGGCAGCCGCATGGAATAACTACATGTGAATATTTTACTAGGCTGTTCAGTTAGCTGCCTTTGGATGCGGGCCGCGAGTTGCGTTATGTTTTTCGTCGTTTATGCGTGATTCCTTTTTTGAAAGTTGGTACCTTGGTCAATCACGCAGTGAGATGATCAGATGAGTATTTCGCCATCACAAATATATATTGCTAATTTGTTTTGTAATTGACAGACAACTTAGTCAAACTACTGAAGAAAGAATGGTGTTTGGTTTGGAAGATAGATAGATAAATAATTATATAGTTTATTAAAATGAGGGACTACAAACAAATATGTATAAACCTTAGATAAACTTAAGCGATATATACACGTTGACTTGGGAACTTCTTCCTTTTTTCGTTGGTAAAAGAACGAAAATCCAATCTACTCAAATCATGGTTTACATTTCATTCAGATATATGTAGGTACCTACCTACAATTTTGCTACCGCTAACATATATTATGTTGCCAAAGGCAACGGAACAATATTATGTATTTCATTAATCAGCCGAATTATTTATTTATTAACACTTTATACACAAGTAAAAACTGTACAAAGGCGGACTTAATGCCTTAGGCATTTTCTTTTTTTATTTATTTTTTATTATATTTTGTTCTTATTTTTGAGTATATTTTTACATTATTATTGACAAAATCATGGGATAAAAAACAAAAAATATTTTGTTGAACTACAGACTATTGCGTAGCTAGACCTCTACGGCTACGAATGTGCTACGAAATCGTAGCAACTTCGCTACGTTTATGTTCAACTCCTTTTACTTCTGAATGTTACTTCTTTAATATTAAATATATTATGTAGTAATGTCAAGTACACAATGTAAATTGAGTTATTTGAGCAATAGTTTTGTGTAGGTCTACGCTTTCGTAGTAGCTACGAATTCGTAGACTTGCTACGAAAAACGCCAGTTTGTATTTTAGGGTCTTTGTAGTGCTGTGTCTTCAGGTCCTCTGGTGTAGGGCAGATTCTGAATTCAATGGTGACCGAGCATTCAACTGCTGATTCGTGGTCCTATCAATAAAGTGTTATGCATGAAAGCTTTTGTAATTATTGTTACAGAGATCAACTAAATAATGACATAGATTAATCACACTCTTGCTGCATAACGTATTAGACTAATTTTTGTAAGTAGATGTACTACTTATGAACACTGTGGGGTATAACCAAAGAAAACAAAACATATTTCGTAGGCTTCAGACATTGTACGCTTACGTAGCTGCTACGAACTCGTAGCAGGGTAGCTTTACAAAATGTTTTTTTATTTTTTTATTACCGTTTTATTTTATTAATTTGTATAGATATTTACATAATATAAGCTTACATATAAACTATAATAATATGTACAATATTATGAAAAAATAAACAAAATAATCATAGGGCATCAAAGAATTCGTCCGCATTGCTGTCGACAGGAACAGTGCCCAAAAGGCTGGCAACATTGCCACGTTGTATGGCAATGCTAATTCTTTGTTCAAGAAATAGGCCAGCCCTCTGGTCACGTGAAGAGTCGACTAACCGCTTGGCGATATCTCGAAAAACCAAGTCGGCACTCGGACCCCATGGCCCTAGTGTTTTATTACCTATTTAAAATTCTCACGTTTGGCCATTATCTCACCTGATGGGAAACGATGATTTGGTCGACGATGGTGCACGCTCACTTTGAAGTAATTCACTATCCTATAGAAAGAAAAAATCATAAAACTCCCATTTCGTTAATAAAATGTCGGTAAAACAGTATAAATGCAAGTACTATGTATATAATCGATGGCTGTGGGATGTACCACTCGGCGCTAAGCAGGCGACATGGATTGGATTCTTTGTAAGCGGATAGTGGCGGAAAAAAACGACGCTGACAGCCTTTACAGATGTTAGGGGCTATTCTGATCGACGATAGTTTTGCGATGTTTTGTAGTTTATTATCATTTTTATGAGAGGTGTCGCTGTGATTCATATTTGACTTCTAAAGTTGTTTATTAATGTTTTAATTTTTTTATTTATTTATTCATACAACTACAACATTGATCCAGGCTTTTAGTAACAATAGTGCTTGTTCACACATTCGATGCTTGATAAATGGACAATTATATCTATCCGCTATCATTATCAATGATATCCTGCTAAATAACATAATATATTATTGAATAACCTGCATTTAACACAGATTTTTTTTTTTATCCCGATATTACGAAACCGCGGGGTGCTGCTAGTGAAAAATAAATTATCATAGGAGTTTACTTTTTTTAGATAAGTATCATCTTTATGTACCTATGCTGTGGCTTGTCGCCTATACGTTTTTTTTTTTTATTTTTTATGTAGGTTTGTGTGAATAAAGTATAAAATATTCTGGAGTTACGATTTCATATAGCTGCGGTACTACTTCTGGGTCTCATTAAGTTTCTGATGATCGCAGGATAACCAAGAGCGACATCGATATGAGAATCTAAACAATTGCAATGGTGTCGAAGGTACTTATTATTTAATATGTACAAACTTCTAATCAGATCACTCTAATATTATAAAGGCGAAAGTTTGTGAGTGTGTGTGTGTGTGTGTTTATATGTTTGTTACTTCTTCATGCTCAAATGGCTGAACCAATTTTGATAAAATTTTGTATGGAGGTAGCTGAAACCCTGGATTAACATATAGGCTACCTTTTATCCCGATATTCTCACGGGACCTACATTTACGCGGGTGAAACCGCGGGGCGCAGCTAGTACTAAATAAACTACACATTATTAAAATTAAAATATAATATCTTACCTTTTTTTTGTTAGCCTATACTGTCCAACTGCTGGGCGAAGGCCTCCCCCAAAACCTTCCAGGAACTCTTTTCTCGCGCCACCTCGAACCAGCCCTCGTGGTACGGTATAATATCCTAATCTAACTAAAACTATTAAAAAACTAAAATATTGCGTCGAAATATTCCTCGACTGGTAATGTACCCAAGAGACTGGCGGCATTGCCACATTCCATTTTTCGAAAGTACTTAGAAACAAACTTTCTGAAAAATCTTAAGTACTGAAAAAATTATGATAAACGTAATAGATATAATTACAAGAGAATCCCAAGAAACCATTAGCCACTCAATTTTTCCTCCATCAGAACCGATATTACTCCAACAATATCGTCTCGACGATAGTCCAGGATATGTTTTTAATTTGTCGGCATGCGCGCGCTCTCACATACATTACCGGGGACACAAACAAACGCTGCGGATTAGACCTTCCCCGGAGCGGCTGTATACAGGGTGCTCACTAAATGCACGGCGGAAAAATTGTGGGGAAATTGGGAGAGGTGATTGGTTCCTATGTCAGATCTGCTGGTCTATACCTGAGTCTTTGGTCAACTGGACCCACTCGAACTGGACCCGCGGGTCCAGTCGACTAAATCAAATTTTGAATTGGTTGACTGGACCCACTGCCTAATTTCATCATTAGCCGAAAAAAGCCGAAGCCGAAGTAAAGCCGAATCTTTTATATAAAAGATTCGGCTTTATTCCTTGACTGGCAGTAAAATCTCGACGTGAAAAATTAATTGAAGTGAGCTATCAATAGTGTTGTCACAATTAATTAGCATGGTGAAATGACTGCTCACTTCACCTAAGATTATATAGGATCAAGTTCATAAAAAGTCATTTTAAGATTCAGTAAATCCTATCCTACTAAAATTATAAACACGAAAGTTAGTGAGTATGGATGGATGGATGGATGTTTGTTACTCTTTCAGGCAAAAACAACTAAATGGATTTGGATGAAATTTGGCACACATATAGTTTATAATCAAGATTAACATATAGGGTACTTTTTATCCCAATATTCTCACGGGATCGAAACTTATGCAGGTGAAACCGCGAGGCGCTACTAGTAGCTTGCATAAAAGTCTAGTCCTATTAATTTAACAAGCACAAAAAATCCACACAGTCATTACAAAATTCTCTCCCAAAAGAATCCAAATAAAAACTCTCTCAACAATACCTCATCCTGTATACACAGCTCCCATTTAAATTGATATAAATTAATCCTTTAGCGATGTGCCCCTCAAGAAAGAAATCCCATTAGGTCCAGATTCGATTAACGTTTCACCAGGACCCCTTCGATAGACCCCTTCGCTGGACCCCTTGCATCTTTTGCTTAAATCTGTCCAGTAAGTAGGTATGTATGTAACTATAGGTACTTACCTAATTGTATTTAGTTTATCGATTTATGCGACTTCTTTTTAGTACTGTTTATAAGTGTGTTAAGTGGGATGAATTTAATTAGTGGGGACTGTGTAGATAGATTTTTTTTATTTTAGATTAGATCCGAGGTGATTTATTTAACCGTTTCCTCGTTCGTTATCCCTTTGTTGTTTCGGGTAATGCATACAGTGTCTGTAATCAACCAATCACGATTCATCGTTTTATTTTTGTAATTTTTTACCTTCATCTTTGCGTGGTTCATCTGCCATTAAATGTTAAATGTTCAGCGCCGCTATTTCGTAGGGTATGAATGGTTTCTGTCAACCGGAGCTAGAGAAGTCGCAGTAAAAGCATCAGAATCTATTCATATCTGGAAAAGGATATTTCAACAAAGACGTAATGACGTTCTGCAGCTCACCTGCAAAATTTGAAACAAGCAGCAGACTTCTGTTGCTAAACTAGCTAAGCTAGTTTATTCTAGAGCTTAAGAAGTAAGTTTAATAAAATATACCACATTTCTTAAAAGCTCGCTACTGATTCCACCCGACTTTTCTCCGCTCTATTGACACGGTCATCCGAGCCTGTTTAAAAACCAATTTCCCTGTCCAAACAACTAACAACAAACCAAATAAAAGCCAACATCTTCAATTACACTCCTTTACCATGGACTGAACAAACACTCGATACGGATCGTTGCCAGAATCGAATAGTAATTCGACTATTCGACTCGACTATCGTGGAATCGATGTTGTCGCGTCCCTAGGGGCCCCACCCTAGCCGCATAATGTGATTCTATTATACGAGTATCAGTGTCAAATGAGGTTTTCACCAATTGGGAATATGAGGATGTTTGAGGTAATATTTTGTTTGTTTATTCCCTTTTTTGTATGTAGATGTAATTCTAAGGGGACCTTAGTAGGGAATCGGAGAGTAATACAAGCGCCATCACATCAAACTACTACAATCTGTCAAATTAAGTTCTATAATTACATTACAATTAGGTACCCATTGGTCTTGGTAAGACTGGTTGTCCGATTTTCGGGCTTCTGACGACCTTTAACGACTGTCAAAGATCCACGAATGACAGCTGGGACCAACGGTTTAACGTGCTTTCCGAGACACGGAGGGGTCTCGGTATGTAAGGTCACCCATCCACAGACCAACCGCGGCAAACGTAGCTTAACTTGATCGATGGACCTGTGCGGCTGTTATTATTTAGCCACGGACCCCGAAATTTGAGGTCATTGATAGCCAATTATAAAAGAAACACGATCTCAATGTACAACATAAGAAATAATCAGCTCAAACAGGTGGGCCCCGCCATAAATCAATGTTGTCACCATTGTGCATTCGGATGTGGACCCCTCATGTTGGTACTATTGTTAATGTCATGTGATTCGACCCTAATTTGACGGTGGACATGCTAAGTACCTTCAGGGGGTATCGTATTGTCTCAGTTTGATCATTATGATGTGTGGATGGAAAACAGTGCTCATTATTTTTGGGATGAGTAGGTACTTAGGTAATCATAAGATGATGCACATAAGTGGTTTTCAGGACTAGGGACGCGAGAATAATTTTATGTATTTCCCTATGCTTAAGTATTAAGGGGGAAGCGTTAGGATAGCCCGCGAAATTCGGATTTTCTTACGTTTTTGAAATTTGTAAGTCGTCAGTGTCAGGTTGTACTTATGTAGAACAAAATATTTTTCGCGACCGGAGCAAGTAGGTATGTAAGTATTTACAGAATTATAATCAATTAAAATTACATCCCTCTAAATTCACATAATCCTATTGGTTGATATTTCATGGAAATAGTCATTCAATATTGTTCAACATACTACCTGACATTGACATGCAAATTGCAAAAAATCTAAGAAAATTAGAATTTCGCGAGCTACCGTGGTGCTTTCCCCTGCACGTACGAAGTAATAAGGGCTTGTACACAAAAGTGCAAATCGGCGCGATGCGAATTCGCAACGCAGAAAGGTTACATAGGTAAGAACTAGAAAGAGCTCGCAGATTTTTACGATGCGACGTCGCATTGCAGTTTTGTGTACAAGCCCTAAGTAGGTAATGTCCGAGATGTACATTTCATTATTCTCATTATCTTCCACATTTCTTCGTTCATTTTCCATCCCATCATTTAGGTTCGAACTCCCTGTCCTTCACGCGAGTACTTACTTCTCCACTAGGGGATATAGCATGGCGAGCAGCTCATTGATTCTGCTAATCCTGAGGGAGTCTTAATGGCGACTAGCGAGTAGCGCGGGGCTAAATTAGATGGACACGTGTCGACTCTGCTGTGTAATGAGATCTCTTTAATTTGATGGCTTTTTTTCTAGAATGAATTTTTCTAGAAATATTGTGTGGTTTTAAGTTGCATTGTGGTAAGGGGATTTTGTGATGATAAGATTTTTTTTGTTAAATGTCTCAGACCTTAATTTACAAAAATAACAAAATTAAAACCTAACTTAACTAAAACTATACAAAAACTAAAATATAGCGTCGAAAAATTCATCCGCACCGCTGTCGACTGGTAATGTACCCAAGAGACTGGCGGCATTGCCACGTTGTATGGCAATGCTTAGCCTTTGGCCAAGGTAAAAGCCAGCCCTTGGGTCACGGGAATGTCTCAGAAAGCTTATTTCTTTGAGCAATGGCTTACCCATGTAGGTTCGGATGGGAGAGGTGTTATTTTCCCACGTCTCAGCTTAGTTTCAACGCAACATAATAAATTATTTATTTTGTTGTTTGTTTAACGAAATCTCCAAACGGCTGGTTGACACTTCCCGTAACCCTAAGGCTGGCTTTTACCTTGGTTAGAGACTAAGTATTGCTATACAACGTGGCAATGTCGCCAGTCTCTTGGGTACATTACCAGTCGACAGCGATGCGGAGGAAGTTTTTGACGCCATATTTTAGTTTGTTAATAGTTTTAGTTAGGTTCGGTTAATTTATATTATTATTTTGATAGTTTGTAAGTTAATTTAGTGTAAGAAGTTTAATACTTTTTTTAAAACACATTAAAGATTAGGGACCCTATTAAAAAAAAAAAACCGAGTGTGCTTATGACCTCACGACTGAAGTGAAACTTCAAACATATTTGGCTATGAGAGGAAGAGAGAAAGAAAATGTGCGCGCGCACTGCTTTCTCTTGCTTATATTCCTCACTCAACTCCCGTTCGCCTCGTCCGATCACACTTTTCGTAACGCTTACGTCACGCGTTCGCCAGCTTACTCCCCAAGTCAAGCGTGCTTAAAGAAGTTTCACTTCAAAAATAGGTTGTTGGTTGTTCAGCGTTGCATGGTTGAAATTGAAACAAGGCCTTATTGTCGTGATCGCCTTATTAGAGTTTGAATAATGTTTATAATTAATCAATTTGAGATAGCAAACCATTGGAACTCGCAATATTTTAAGGGTAGTTCTTCGAAATTCGATTCTTCGACTGATCCACATGGCCAAAATTTTATTTCACAATTTTTTTTTAATACAAAATAGGTATACCAAATAACATATTATGTAACACATGTTCATATTTTCATATGAACATGTGTTACAGAGCTGAAAGTGAAATAAAATTTTGGCCATATGAATCAGTCGAAGAATCGAATTTCGAAGAACTACCCTTAAAATCCACCCAAAGATCGCTTTTATTACCTTAAAGAAAACAACGTCAATATTTCATTCCATCCCAAATTATCAACCGACACCACCCACTCTTTTTCAAAAACATAATAGTGTACACTGATCGTCACTAGTCGCGGTCGTTATCGCGACATCGCGCGATAAAGGACCCTATTATGTCATCTGACAGCTTCGAGCGCTCCCAAAGGATAGATATTTTACTTTTCTTGATTTATTACCAGTTTGGGACGCTAGGTGTTGTTTTTGCCTCTTGTGTGGGGTAATTAGACTGTATAGTTGTCTGGTACATATTTTGGGGCGTTTTCGTTAATTTGATACTGGTATTGTGTAAGGTAGCTGATTTATTTAGTGGCAACATTTTTGCGTAGAGCAGTGGTGGCCCAGTGGTAACGACCGCGACTTACGAGTTGTAGGTCGTAGGTTCGAACCCAGACAGGCGCTTTACTTTGTGTAAATTATTTCATCACCACTGCTCTCAAAACGGTGAAGGAAAACATCGTGAGGAAACCGGCATGTCCTAGAACCAAAAATTCGAAGACATGTGACATCTACCAACCCGCACTGGGCCCGCGTGGTGGATTACGGCCCACTCCCTCTCACAGAGAGGAGGCCTGTGTCCCAGCAGTGGGAACATTATAGGCTGATTATGTATTTTTGCGTGGAGTCAAAATCCAAAAGAAATGTAGGTACTAATATTATAAAGAGGTAAAGTTTGTTTGTAAGTTTGTATGTAGGAGGTAAGCTCCGGAACTGCCAGTCGGATTTTTGCATTTGATATCCTAGTTAGGAATATAGTAAAGTAGTATATAAATAGCCTATATCCTTGAGGAAGGATATAGGCTATTTAACATAACGCTATGACCCTAAGAAATAAAAGTCAGAAAGAATTTTAAGCGAAAACGAAGTGACAGCGCGGGCAGGTGATGCGATGCGACGCGATGGGTAAGGGGAACAAGAAATTTCACGCGGACGAAGTCGCGTGCAGAAGCTAGTTCATAATAAATATAGACGATTTTCTTATATTACACCAAACAATCCTACAGCGTGTATTAGGCATACGCAGTGTGTGTATTATTGTGTACTTAGTTTATGTGGGTTTAGACAAACAGTGTCGGTCAGTGTATGCTACGGCTGCAAGTATGCATACAGTACTTTAATAATCACAATGCTCTACGCAAACTTGCGTTAAATTCAACGATAAATCACGTCAAACTCCCCAATTAAAAGATAATTTGTCACATCCGACTGCAGAATTAATTAATGGATACAGTAACTTGTAGTATAACAGAAACGTTTGCGAGTGGACTTTAAATATGAATGCGTTCATTGGCGCGTGACCGATCTCTCATTATTCGAAATTTGAATAAAGACGTCGAAACCGCGACGCGACGTCAGTGAAGTCAAAATGCAAAATTCGAACATGCATTAGCGCTAAATCGTTTATTTAAATTTTACACGCAGTTGACTCTGAATGGAGAAGTATGGCGTCCGAATTGAAATTATAAAATTATCCCTGTTTGTCTAGTTTAGAATACAAAGGAAGCAGCGCATGTTTACACGCTATTTAACAATTATTTAGCATTTGATTTGTATACGGACACGTGATTTGAATCCAACTAATTTGCATAATCCCCTTTATTAGTGACAATTACGATTTGACATAGCTATTCGATTATTAGCTTTGTGACATTTAATTTATAACTTTATCTGTATTTTATATTTTATTTTACTTTTATTTAAATAAGTCTTTGCCCTGAATCTACCTATATCTGTTTTTTTCTGTATTCTGAGATCTGTTGTTACTTTTTATGGAAAAAAATGGCTGCCTTTTTCTCGTGTGAATAAACTACTTATTTGTGTAAAGAAATAAGTATTGTGTAATGAGAAATAAATGTTATTGCACGCGTCTTCACGCGTCATCCTCCGCAATTAGCCGATCAATCATACGCGAACGCATCCGAACAAATTCACGCCAAAAGCCGTGTTGCCTGTCAAAATATTTGTCACAGAATTTTGAACCTAACGACCAGTTCCAATAAAAGAATTAACTTATAAAATTGCTTACACGATTTTCTAGTGAAATATGTATTTTATTTCGCGCCAAAAAGTGTCGCTGGCAACATGGCGGCCCCAAGGGACTTTATTAGTGTCGGCGACCCACCCATTATACATTTTTAAACCGTATCCATATAAATTAATGTCGATATCACCCTAGCGTAATATCAATCTCGTGCCGTAGTTGTTCGCGGATTATGTTACAAATAATATCATTTTGTACGGTGATTCGTTATGAATGGTGCTACCTATGGGTTTTAGCGTATACTTTGGTTGTACCTTCTTGATTATTTGTCCGCTTATGGATGGATAGAATTGTCCTATACAGGCTGTTACGGAAAGAGTATATCAATACAAACGGGTTCAAGAGCGTATCTGGTCTAGAATCTCTGTACAAAATTTCAGCTCAAAAGCATTAACTTTGAAAATGATTAATATTTTTTTTATTTCGACATCACGGCGCTGCACTGGCGCGCGGCGGCGTGATGTGCGTGTACTAGGCGCACAGACATACTACAGATAATGGATAATGACCCTCGTAGTGCGGTGACACGTTTGTTATGATTTCAATTCAATAAACTATCGAAATAAAAAAATATTAAGCATTTTCAAAGTTACTGCTTTTGAGCTGAAATTTTGTACAGAGATTCTAGACCAGATACGCTCTTCAACCCGTTTGTATTGATATACCCTTTCTGTAACACCCTGTATTGCCCTATCAGAATACCAGCATTGTGACACTTATTTTTAAACGCAGCATCATGCTGAGGTAGAAACATTTTGTCCTCGTACAGGAATTTCTCTTTTTAATAAAAACTTTTTAGCTTACTTAGTTTCTGATCTTCTTCTGCGAGTCCCAATAAATACTTTTTCTTTCTTTTAAAAAGAAATAAAATATTGAAAAAATTAAAAACGTTAATAGTTCATAAAAACATACCAAAAGTAAAGGATTGGTTTTCTATGCTAATCCGGTTTTATTTTAATTAGTGCTCGCACGAAGATTATGCTAATTTTAATATCGCTTCTACCACACGTTCTGCTACAGGCTACATACTGACTGAATTTAATTAATTAGCCAGCTCATCCATCGTTCAACAGTTTTCTTTAATATTAGTGTAAGCTAACGCCTCAACTAGTTTTAAAATATTATTGACGTATAAAGTGTTTGTATAAACCGAACGGGATTTTTTAAGACATCAATTATTTAACAATGAAAAGGTTGCATCCATATAATATATTTATACCTAATTAATTCATCGTTTCCATCAGGCGAGATTTAAGAGCAGGCCTAAATATAAAAAAGTAGAACAGGCAATGCACTGGTGTAAAAACAAATCATACTTGTGTCTATTGCCTTAAATAATAAAAAAATATACACTCAAACTGCCAGTATCAATACCATTCCGTCTAACTATCCGTCGGATAACGAAGTGTTCCCCCAACAAGGGAGGCCAGTTTACTGTTTCTTTATTCCATTATGTTTTAAAGAGAATGTCATAGCTATCGGGCAAGTGCAGCGCGGAACGCACCCAAACTGTCGAATTAACGGAGGGCGCGAACAATAGCTCCCGATTTAAATTGCGAACGCAGCCTTTAATTGCGCGCTAATAGGCAACCGGTTTTTGTTTTAAATTGGCTGTCAAGTTGACAGATAGAATTTTTTATTTTGTTTATCATAGGGTCGTTTTGCAGTTTTGCAGGTGCAATAATTTGTTCGGTAAGCAATACTGTCCCTGCTTAGTTTTTCTGTTGGCCCTCTACTCCGAGTGGTAATTTTCATTCCATAAGTAAGTGTGTTTTGATGTTTACAATACGAACTACATTTAACAGCGGTTTTTTTTTTAAGTAGTTTTGCAGCATTTATTTCTGCTTAATGTAACTTAGTTTTACGTACATAGGTGACATAAACGACCAAGACAGAACGATTTTGGTTTGGTGATGGGTATTTTTGCATTCTGTAGATTGCTGATTTTTTTAAGGATCACTAGCCGGTTTAAGATTATTTAAAAAGATAGCTTTAGTTGTACTGTAGGTACAACTGAAGCTACTAAATAGCATCAAAACCAAACCACAAAATACAAAAATTATATGACGGCCCAGTGTCACATCACATTCATATCTCGCGGCCACAATAATAATTTCGTCCGTAAACAAACAAAACAAAAATTGTTTAGGGGAGATGCACCGATAAAAAGCGTCCTAATCAAATAAACAAGGGACGTCGATCTGTCGACGCAATCTCTGCCAAAATTGTGATTTGATAATATCTTCTATCGACGCATCGCCCTAGTGTTGCCATGATAATAATCTGTTATAACGTTTTCATCTGTGGTGTCAGTTTGTGGGTATTATATTACAACCATTGTTCATGTAATTGGCTTCCATAAATCAATGGTACTCGGTTAGTTTTTTTTTTTTGGTATTACCTATATGTAAAGGTTTTGACAATTAAAGATGTAGGTAGTAAATAATACAACTACTTGATAATCTATTCTTTCTAACATAGTGATAACAAATATAAGTAAAAAAATAAAGTCCTTCAGACTGAATTTTAGCCATGGTGACCAATCCCAGCGAAGACCAGCTTTCTTTGGCGCGAAAGATGTTATAGTGCACAAATGTGTCCGCAGACATAGGTGCACTCTCACTCCACTCACTCTAATTGTCCAATGGGACAAACAAATGAAGAAATAGAATAAAAAGTAAGTAGTGGTACCATATAAAGGTCCTGATGTTAGTGTTGACTACCTTGAATGCGGAGACAGATTTCATTAAGGTTTTTGGAACACCTCCATCCAAATAATGGGTAAGTAAAAGGACCCATTTACTTAATGTTTGTATTTCCATCCCTTAGAAGCTATCGAAATTGTCTTCAATTCAAGAACCTATAGTCAAAAATAAACTACATCCTAGTTTTAAACACAAGCTCCCACGATCACTGATGCGGCCATCACAAAACGTGAGAACTCATCAAAATCATAACAGAAAAGTTATTTTTAATAAAGATGAATCCGCATAAAATCAACAAATTCCTGTTTTTTCGCCCTCTGGCATTATAACATGCAATCTTAGGCCTATTAGATTAAAACGTTACTCTATTTGAACGACACGTGGCACGCGTGCGCCGTGCACACGAAGTTTGACAGCTAAACAAACATGGCGGCCGATAGCGGAATCAGAATCAAATCTTTATTAATATTAGATGAACAAACACATTGTTCTTTATGCGGGGTATTGTGCAAATATAATTTTTGTAATTGGTCTTGTTTCCTCCCCTTTAAGTAGTTATTTAATGTGAGGGTGGAAATGATGTCTTTTGCAAATAATGGTTTGATTAATTACTACTTGTGATGAATTGTGAATTAAATGTTCTATTTAACTTTAGTTTGCATTTGATCTCTAGAGAGTACATGCAGCTTTAATTTATTATAGTAAGCTTTTCTAACAGTTGATGTCTTCACTTTATTTTAATTGCGTGTTTATTAGACTTATAGTCTAAAAATGGCATGCCCAAATTAACCTGGGTTTTAAATCTGGGCATCCTGTTTTGGATAGTCTTTTTTGCCATACCGGCCAATGGAAAGACCGACCAATTAAGAACTTTATTACTAGCCATTAATGTCCCATTGCTGGGCAAAGGCCTTCCTACTCTCTTTCCATCTCTCTTTGTCCAGAGCTGCCAAGGAAAAGAAGTCCAATCAACAACTGCGTCCATACAAAAAACATTAAACAAAAATTTAGCTTACAGCTACGCAACGCAGTCCTATCTAGTTTTAACAGCACTTACATGAAATTCTCAGAAACGACAGTTAGAAATGCTAGAATTCGTCGTCGAAATATAGTCGGAAATCCTCGGAGTCGGAATGTTCAAACCGACGCGATATTTACCCACCGTGGAGCAGAACAGGCTATTAATTTACATAGTAATTTATCTTGTAATTAAGTACGCCGCAAATTGCTATCTCAGCCCTTCATAATCCTTTCGCACTGTTGCTTGGCGCTTGGAAACGATGATGTTAATGGTGATGCGCTCCGGATTAGAAGCGATTTATAAGAAGCAAGGTTTGAAAACTTAAATAAATACTTATCATACTTTTCATGCTTAAATAGTTAAAGTGTACAAGAAAATGTAGGTAAGTAAGAGACAAATATGCGATAATTGAATAAATTTTAAATTTATAATTAGTGAATGATCGTAGTGAATTTATAAAGCGTATAAGTATCTTGTAAAGTATCTATTGATTAGAACTGTGAAATATTTACAAACCATTTCTCTGAAAAGAAAGAAGAATTACTTTCTTCTTCTTCGAAAAATTGTTTATTCTGCAAAAATACCTAATACGCATATTATAAAACAAACATGTAGATATACACACACATTACCTCATCCAATTAGTCAAAAGCCACAAATTCGTCTCGATTCGATACGATTCTTATTCCACAAATAAAATATAACTGCTGTTGTATTATTATGTTTTTATTCTTACTGTTACGCATCCTCACCGCCAAAATCTGATTGCCCTTCAAAAAATCTCCTTGGCTATCTAGTAGCCACATCCCCTCATTCCCATCGTCCGCCTGCGGTTGGTGTTGACACGCAGCCGACAGACAGGGATTAAGGTTATCTGCATCACAAAGCCTGCACCGTGGAATTGCGCCGATTGCCAGACAACCCACTCGCCCGGCAATATAACCCGATTTTTGGAGCTTCCACGATTTTTGGGCGAAGTTTTGGCAGAAAATAATTAAGAGAAGAAAATTTTAGAAGTTTGATTTTAACATTGAGTGGTTTATGTATAGATCTAGAAATCCTAAGAACTTTAACTTTAAAAAGATAATTTAACAAATCATAATCCCCAGTATTAATTAGGAGTTTGCATCTAAAATCAAAACATACCAAGTCATATTGTTCAGCACAGCTTGTTAACAAGTTCGTCTTAATTGGATTGTTTCCTCAGTCTTCAGTTGAGTTCAGGAGTTGGCGAGTTGCACGATACTTACTTGGCATCGATCAGGTATCAGTGGTGTTTGGAGTCGAAGTTCGATCTAAGATTATTAAGGGTTGTCGTATTATAAATATACCTTTGTTTAACAAAGTGAATGTCGCTAAAATTTAGATATGTTTATCATACTAATATTATAAAGGCGAAAGTTTGTGAGTGTGTGTGTGTGTTTATATGTTTGTTACTTCTTCACGCTTAAACGCCTGGACCAATTTTGATAAAATTTTGTATGGAGGTAGCTGACACCCTGGATTAACTTATAGCCTACTTTTTATCCCGATATTCCTACGGGATCGATAGGTATTTAGTCGGGTGAAACCGCGGGGCGCATCTAGTTTTTATAATAAAGGCATAATATGTAGGCATGAGATATACTGAAACACCGACCTCATCTAGTTTTTTTTTTTTTTTTTTAATGTGATTGACGTGAAAAAGTGTTGTTAAACCTACTTACAGAAATAAATCATTTACTAATAAATACCTAACTTAAAACTAAAAAAAATTGTACAATTACACAAAAATTACAGGTTTCTAAAAAAAATACTCTCAAGTCTAATTTAACATCTAAAATTAAAATATTCAAAATGGATTGTTACAGAACAAAATGGAGTGGCGAGGAAAAACAAAACGCTATACACTGCCTGACAACTTAATACCTACAGGTGGACAGAATCGGCACAAGACCTTTGAACGAGGGTAGTCTGAATAACGTTGTAGTGATTAAAAATCCATAGGAGATCCACATGTGATGAAAGAAATAGTGGTGATGGATCATTTAGCTATGTAACCTTTTTACAATCAAACTTATGTACTTACATAAGAAACGTATGTTAAACTTTACAGTCGACTTTATCATTACAAACATAAATGGCACCCAACACGGGACAGTTGGTCCCGTGCTGGGCGCCATTTACTTCTCAGAATCTTTTTTTCTCTTTTCATCTTTGTATTTAAGATGGTTTCAAAGACATGCACCTACCCCTGTTACACACGGTTTATCGTGGTGGTATTAACTCCGATACAGGTAGGTTTCATCGCTATCTCGTAAAAACTGTCAGCTGTGAAGTTACTTTATGTAATACGCAAATAAACATAGAGTCTAAAATCCCTGAAAGTAGCGGCGCATTGTAACCCTATATTTATTCACAAAAATAAAGTAAATGAAATAATGATGCTTATGATCATAAACCGGGCACGCATCCAAACTCCGTGGTACTGAGAAATTCCTGTTCTATTTCTTATCTCCAATTCATCCAAACACATCCCCGTTACTGCAACATCATTACCATCCTAACATCCAAATCAATACAGGCGCAGCTTCACAAAGTATCAACCGCTTTTAGAACACGGAATCTGAATGCGCTGTCATCCAACGCTGCGGCAAGTCTATTAATTCCATTGAGGAGAGGGTACAAACCCCTAAATCGATATACGCTAAGAGGGACCCATTTCACGGCTGAACACCCGCACGACCAACTTGGATAGCGACTCGACGTGATATGGTAAGTACGTTAAATTCTCTGCTTTTAAAATATGTGAATGAGACCTTTGCGGAGTTTGATGGTGTTATTGGTATTAGAAATGTGAATTGCAATTTTGTTTATGAAAGACCTTGGAAGTCAATTTGCTTATCTAGTATCCTGTATTGTCCCACTGCAATACAAAAGGCTCTCCCTTTTCCATGCCTTTACAATTAATGTTTTGAGAAAGATTTCATTGAGACAGAGATTGCAATGCGCGAGCCGATATGCGATCTAAACACCAAACAATGGAAGAAAACCTTCGCAAACCAAAGTAAGGTTTACAATAAAACTGGGACCTTAATGCAACAGTTCTGCCACTAAAGATTTCCAAACTCAAATCAAAATCTTTTAATCCAACAAAATTTCTCTAAAAACAATTTAAAACCTCAGCTCTTGACCCATTATCGTTTTAAATAGCTTTTAAAAGCAACAATAGGAGCACGCGACGCGTTCGTCCGCCGTGGCGGGCCGCACGCGATTGCATAATTTTTAATCACACGACCGAGTAAGCAGCTAATACGGTAGAACGAGATATTGAGGGTAGTTATAGCTTAACTGGCGGCAAAGCGGAATTGGCTTTTGTCATCGCGAGCGGAACGGATTTTCTTTATTTTCTGAATGCCTGGTAGTCGCTGTTTTTTAAATTGTTTTTATTTTGGATATCATGTATGGGTGCTGAGAAATTGACGTTGTGGTGATCAACTCTCCTAGGTTCTTATAGTGAGCTTCTCAGAAAATTAATTTTATTGGTAAATTTCAAATAATGCGATGGGGGTTTAAAGTCCGACTAAAGAAGACAACGTTATGGAAAGGAAAGAGAAATGAGGTTACAATTTTCAATCATAAAACCTCCGCGTAGTTTTCTTGGAAAATTAAATGCAGAGTTTACTTTTATACTAAGTTATTTTTTCCTAGACGGTCTTAGGGGAACGGTTGCGGAATCGAATTAAATAATACTCATGTTATTAACTTGACACTTAAGATTCTCGTAAAAATCTCGGTATTTTTTGCGAATAATCCCTAACTAAGTATACCTATACCTAGCTGATGACTGAGGGAAACTGACCAGTGATACGCGGACTCGTTTATTTTCGTATAATTACCAAGAACCACAAAAATTCGTAATACCAAGTAAGCCAACGACATCTGTATCAAACGTATACCCAATTTACCTTCACACTTGACTAAATTAAAGTGTCACTTTAAACTATAGCGACAGTGCCGACCCATCTATTAATCCGCCATTGTCATGGTAAGCAGCCTGTGATCTATATTTTAATAACGCGCCTCGATGGACGGCTAATAAGGGCGAAAGTTGTATTAGGGATGACATTGCACAGGGGACCGAAGGACCAGACATGATTCGTTTTATCTAATCGTATTTATAATTATTATTTGATTTTTTTTTGTTGATATCTTATTAAGGTATGAAAATTCCCAAATAAAAACGGAATTAATAGTTTCCACAAAAAAGAAGAAAGGCAGTTGAATCATATCATAAGGGTTAACGAGAATAATTTATAGTTTGAGTTTGAGCAACTTCTTTTCCAAATTCCGTGTTCAAAATAAACTTAAAAAATAATATGTACAGCTACACTCAACAAAAGTTATAAGTATGCAGGGTCATCGGATATATTTGAAGTTTAGTAAGAAACCGATGGATGTTCTCGAATAAAATTTAATTTTATTAATAGGAAACAAACAGCTCATTTATCAAATTAAATTTCAGTCGACAACATCCATCGGTTTCTTACTAAACTTCAACTATATCCGACGATCCTGCTTACTTATCTCTTTTGTTGACTGTACATGAAAATGCCAGTGTTTATAAATGACTACTTATGCACTATGCTAAAAATGCTACTTTCATCAAATCCAAAGATAAGTAGGTACTTTAACAGGCGCTTAGTAGGTACGAAAGGACCAATTTTAACACATAGGTATATAAAGTCTATTCAAACTTGTTTCAAATTAATATTATTTCAAGTTGAACAAACATCAACTTTGTCTTAATAGTAGTTAAGTTGATTTCAGAGTGACTAGCACTATTGAAAAAGTTATAAAAATTTTTGAAGTTGTAGCGTAAACTGAACTTTATTGTGTAGGATTTAAAGTTATTTTTCCATAAACTCGTATTTGTTTACATTTTTGGCAAATAAATGGCGAATGCAGATTAAACTCACGCCTTTTCCCCATGAGAGTAGGCAGAAACTACATAACGCTACCTGCTACGATTCTTGCAACCTCCTTTTCTTATTTTTAACCCATTTGACCAAATAACGAAAAAGCCGGTTATTTAATCACGCTGTAGTACTTAAATGCATTTGATCTGAGTAGGTAGGCACATTAGTATTATATTTAAATAATAAAAATAATCTACGACTGTTAATATAAATAAACCGTGCGTCTACATTTTAAAATACATTAGTGAATTATGTAAATGTATATTGGGCGAACAGAAATGGGAAGTTTTGTCTGAACAAATCGTCGGAAGCAATTTTCTCGTAGGGATTTAACGCGGGATCTTACTGTGCTCGAGCATTGTACAGGTACAGGCGAAACTGGCTCGTGTTCGTATGTATTTGATTTTTTCCTTAGGCACGTATACGAAGGTTTTGTATTTGCAACCTAATTATGTTAAGCAGCAGCAGCTTCTCGATTGTTGATAATAATTTAATTTTATATTCGCATATGCAAACGTCGGAAAAATGCTCGACATTTTCTTAAGCGTATTGGCCTTACGCCCACAATCTTTGCAACTACATTATTTTATCTACTTTTAGCTCAATAATACGGGTTTTATCTAAAGAGACAGAAATATTATAACTTTGGGGTTTCAATGTAAAATATAATGGTAAGATTGTGATACCTACCTAAGGCTAATCTAGCACGTCTTGAGGAGTCAAAACTACTTAAGCGTACCTAAACCAGGAGCCAATTTTGCCTTCGAGTGTACACCGCCCTCGCTATGATTCTTTTTAAAAGCTTAAAGCTCATTCAGGATTCGCCTAAATATGCAGCTTTTAAATGAAGTCTTAGATACGGTACGTATCCATTGATTTGATGTTAAAGATTCCGAAAACCGTCAAGATTTGTCATAATTGTAATAATACTGATCTCCTGTTTGAAGGTCATCATAAACTCACGCCTTCTTTCCATAGGGGTAGACAGAAACTACAGAACGCCACCCGCTACGATCCTTACATACTCCTTTTGCCTCGTTTACGTTCAGAATAATTTTAAAGCAAATTTCTAATCCATTGCGTCATAAGTTCAAAAAATTTGTTTGCTTAACACGTAAATAACGCAATGAATGTTGTTGAACTGTCAAAATGAAACCGATTCCGATTGATTGATAATGTGTTATGCAGTTGCACCGCTGGTCATACACGCACGCTGGTTGCGAGAATTGCAGTTCATATAAGTAAGTCATAATTATCATCTTTTTAGTGACAGAACTAAGGCCTCATTTACGGAGACGCGGGGCGTCTCGCGTCGCGTGTGGCGTGGCGTCTCGCGGCGCGTCGGACGTTTTTTCTGTTTACGGTGGGGCGGCGCGTGAAGCGGCACGCATCATCGCACGCGTAAACACAAACTTATAGCAATATACGACCATATTCATAGAGAAGCGAGACGGGAAGCGTGGCGGTGCCCGCCGCGGCGCCCGCGGCGAAGCCTCGGACATAGCTTCATCGAGAATTGCCGCTGCGTGCGCCGCTGCGTGCGCCGCCGCGTGGGACGCGTCGGTGCCATCCGCGGGCTCGGCCGCAAAAAACGCCCTAATTCAAACAAACGCGTCTAAAATCGCTTCTCCGTAAACGCACGCATACAACGCCATATATTTGAATTCAGTGCGGGCCGCGCCGCTCAACGCAACGCGCGACGCCCCGCGTCTCCGTAAATGAGGCCTAAGAAATTACCTATGTTAATGTGGGCTTTTATAATTCCTCGTGACGATATTTATCGTGGACGACCACGTTCACGTCACAGCATCAAAAAAAAAAAGATCGGTAATTTATGAAGACGCACTTAAATTTCTGTCCACGTTAACGTTATAACGTGCATGTGTGGGAATTTCTTAGTAACAGCCCAGAGTTTGGAAGTTGGCGGTGTCATACCCCCGTGCCACGGAAAGCACGTTTTAAGTCGTTGATCCTGTGCCTGATCTTTCTCCGGTCGAGTCGGATTGCCGTCCCATTGGACTATGAGAGTGAGGGAATAGTAAGTGCGCCCGTGTCTGCGCACATACGTGCACTATATAATATCTAGATCTCTCTCTCATACTTTATATATCTAGATATTAAATATATAGGCTAGTATCAGTTGAGTTTGGCCGCCATGGCCGATATGGCCTGGAGGACTATTATTATAACGTGCACGTATCTCCATACAGGGTGAAATTGAACACATGCGACAAATCGAAATGGGAGATTATAATCATCATTATGAACAACTTTTACTATGGGACCAAACCTGAAATCGCGAAAAAAAAATCAGCTGTTTCCTACATTTTGGCGAGTTATGCGAACATAAATGTAGGGAACAGCTGATTTTTTTTTTCGCGATTTCAGGTTTGGTTCCATAGTAAAAGTTGTTCATAATGACGAGTACAATCTCCCATTTCGATTTGTCGCATGTGTTCAATTTCACCCGGTATACAGGCTTATTTTTTTATCACCATCCAAATTTTTACAGGGTGTTCTACTCATGAATATGAACAACTTTCACTATGGGACCAACTCTGAAATTACGAAAAAAAAAATCTGCTGTTTCATACAAAAGTTCAATACCTACTTGACCAAAATGTATGAAACAGCTGATTTTTTTTTCGTGATTTTATAGTTGGTCCCATAGTGAAAGTTGTTCATCATATTCATGGGTAGCACCCTGTAAAAATTTGGATGGTGATAAAAAATAAGCCTGTATTTATGGATGTGGATGGACGACGTCCACAATAATATACAGAGTGAAATTAAATTCATGGGCATCCTTTTAAGGGGTCATTGTACTCATCATTATGAACAACTTTTACTATGGGACTAAAACTAAAATCGCGAAAAAAAATCAGCTGTTCCTTGCATTTGTTCACATAACTCGACAAAATGTAGGGAAGAGCTGATTTTTTTTATCGTGATTTCAGGTTTGGTCCCATAGTAAAAGTTGTTCATAATGATGATTACAATGACTGATGAATTCAATTTCACCCTGTAGATAGTGCCATACAGGAAGACGCGCCTCACTCTTCTTACTAATCGCTAGTTAATTCCGCTAGTGTTTTAGTTTTTTGATACACACTAATGACCCACTAATAAGTAATTACTGTGTATCGACAAAAGTAAAACACTAGCGGAATGTTGCACACTTGTACTGTAAGCGATTAGGAAGAAGAGTGGGCCCGTCTTCGTGGATGGCGCTATCTGTTACGTCACGTTAGATAAAAGCGCATTGGACGCCAAGATACTGTTAATACTCGTACCGTGGAAACGCACACGCGAGTGTAAGTCGAAAGCGAATACGGAGGCAATTTATGAAAGAATTGAATACTCAATTACTGACGATTTGTGACGTTTAAGTGCCGATGAAGAGACGATAAATTCACTCTAAGCCAAGCTTCCTTTGAGTACAATGGATTTTAAACATGCTTGTCTTAAACTGGCGTATTTTTTAGAAACGAACCGTTTTATATAAGTTTAGAGCACTGTGTCTCTTTCATTACATGACTGTAGTAGTTCTGAAACAGCAGGTCAATTGCGTAACACATTATCAATCGGAATCGGTTTCATTTTGACAGTTCAACAACATTCATAGTGTTATATACGGATTGAGCAGACAAACTTTTCGAACTTATGAAGCAATGGATTAGCAATTTGCTTCAAAATGATTCTGATTCCGATTGATAGTGTCATAGTGTGTTACGCAATTAGGGTGCAGGTCTTGATTACGTTTCCTAAAAAGAACTGATATAGGTAGTAGGTAGGTCAAATCAGTATTTATTGGGTTTTAAAGTTTAAAATTGAACTAACTATATCATCAACCATCCGGACGTGGTTATTAAAAAAATATAATAATATATAATTGTATTATATATAATTATATTATTATTAAAATAAGCAAATAATAACTGATACCTAATAAATTAATAAAAATAACAAAATGAAATCCTACTTAACTAAAACTATACAGAAACTAAAATATAGCGTCGAAAAATTCATCCGCATCGCTGTCGACTGGTAATGTACCCAAGTGATTGACGGCATTACCACGTTGTATGGCAATGCTTAGCCTCTGCCCAAGGTAAAAGTCAGCCCTTGGGTCACGGGAAGTGTTAACCAGCCGATTTAAACCTCCCCTCTTCGACCTTTTTCAGGGCAGAGCTCTACTGACTATTTAGGGCTGATGTCACCAATGAAAGAGCCATCAGTGTCAATATTCCCCTAAACTGTCATCAGTTTAGGGGAATATTGACTGACAGCTCTTGAACGTAGTCTAGATGTGCTAACCACGTTCAGTTTCATCTTTGAAAAGACCATGAGCTCTCGGACCGGGGTCCGGGGTCCGGGGACCCTCGGGCTGCGGGCAGCCCGAGGGTTTCAACCCCAAACGGCTCAGTAGGTAGTGTGAACCTCTCTACGAGCTTCTCGGTACCGGGAGGAAAAAAATCAAACTACGGTTTATCTCGTAGGTAGCTTTAATAATTATTCCTATAAAATTTACTTATTTTTTACAACTTAATATCTTTGCTTGTCACCCTAATCTCTTCTATACAGGTTGAAATTAAATTCATGGGCATCCTTTTAAGGGGTCATTGCACTCATCATTATGAACAACTTTTACTATGGGACTAAACCTAAAATCGCGAAAAAAAATCAGCTGTTGCTTGTGTTCCCATAACTAGTTAAAATGTAGGGAAGAGCTGATTTTTTTTTCGCGATTTCAGGTTTGGTCACATAGTAAAAGTTGTTGATAATGATGATTACAATGACCCCTTAAAAGGATTCCCATGAATTCAATTTCACCCTGTATATATAAATCTTCCTGTTTGTCTCGTACTTATTTCATGCCAATAACATTCAACTGCCTCGCAGAGGTTGCATGTAAGCACCAAAAAGACCATAATCTCTACAGTAGCTACATGCTTTGTTAGACGTAAGAAAAGTAAGTTTTTCTGGCAATTTTCAGAATGTTGAACAAGAGTTTATGATGCTTATTTCATAAGGTAATTTTGGCTTCATTTTACCTTTGACAGCAATCCAAGCTGCCATCTGCAACTTTATTGCAATGACAATAAATGGTCTCTTTAATTTAATTTTGACAGTGTTGCAAAATTAGAAGAAAATACTGAAAATAACTGTGAAAGGACTTGTTACTACTGTACAGTCAACACTTTAACATAACCACTCTTTACAGCGCAGTTGTGTAAAAAGTCGAACATTGTATTAATGTAAACGTGTTAAGTATATTAAAAATATTGAAACGAAAACATTTCCACTTCAATGATATTACAACTACCCAATAAAGCGGAATCAACAAAATATTTTACTGCCCTGAAACTAGTTTGAAGAAACCTCAAAAACCAGCCTTAACTTCAACTGTTTAAAGTTTATTCTTGCTTGGGGGATATTAAAGGTAATTTGTTGCTGAAACGGAGTAGTAAATAAGAGAGGTTTTATATAGCTGTTTGTAACATTGAGCGAAACAGCGAAGCAGTTTGCAATGCAAAGGATGCTGTAACTTGTAAGATAAGTTTAAAGTGATCTGGAATGAAAAGATAACCATCTATATCTATCTACACCGTGTTCCAGACGATATACATAAACTTCGACCAGAAGACCATGGAAATAAGCATTTTTCATTAAGGACACATTAATGAATTCTTATTTTTTATTTCTTGTTAATTTTCATACAAACTAAATATCTTGATGTAAATCATCCGATATGCATGCCACTTTATCCGAATTGGCAACGTCGTATTTTCATTCATAAGATTTGGCGGGCTGAAACTTGTCAAAACTAAGTTAAGACACTTTCTTACTGCATAGCTCAATTAAATTTAATTAAATGAAACAATTACAAATATCTTTGTAACGAAATTCTTTTTAAATAGATAATAACACTACCTTTATTAGATTTGATTTGTAAAAGCTATAGAAGCCTTTGCCAAAGTTTATGGATAACGTGAAGAACACGGTGTATAGGTATAAATTTAAACAATGTCGTGTTAGTCATACCATTTGTAACTCAGGCAGCACTCAAGCCCGATTTTTATGATCTATTATTTGTTAGATTTGTCTTCGCCCCAAATAGCAGAATAATTATTAAAACATGGGAAAAATTCACGAAAAAAATTAGAATGAAGATAATTAATTTTCTCATACATTTTGTAGTTATTGATTCTGTGGCGGTACGATGTTCGCTGGGGTCAGCTAGTTTGGAATAAGATAGGGATCAGATTAGTGTCAAAATAAGAAATAAGAAGACGTCTTAACATAATCAGCCATTAATGTTCCCACTGCTGGGCTCAGGCCTAGTCTCTGTGAGAGGGAGTGGGCGGTAATCCACCAAACGAGGCTATTGCGGGTTGGTGGATATCACATGTCTTCGAAGTTTTGGTTTCAGGACATGCCGGTTTCCTCACGATGTTTTCCTTCACCGTTTTTGAGAGCAGTGGTCCTACAGAAGTCCGGATACGAGTGGCGATATTAAAATGTCTGGGTTAATATTCATGCCCAGGGATGAGTCAGTAGTTATATAATTTCACTAGCTGCGCCCCGTAGTTTCACCCGCATAAGTTTCGATCCCGTGGGAACATTGGGATAAAAACTATCCTATGTCCTTTCCCGGGACTCAAACTACGAGTCTATCTATACCATATTTCATCTAAATCGGTTCAGTGGTTTAGGTGTGAAAAGGTAACATACAGACAGACAGAGTTACATTCGAATTTATAAAATTAAGTATGGAAGTATGGATAGCACAGGTGTGAGTATTATGTACTATAGAGCTACCATTTACCGGGTAATATGTCTTTCATTGACTTGAACGTGCCCTGGCAGCTGATTGAATATCATACTCACTCAAATGTCTCGCTGACGGTGGCGCGTATGTTGGATCATTTAGCTCTCTTCAAAATGGATGAGCAGAGTGGTGCTGATCCATGCGTCATGTTCATGAACGGGCGCCGTTAGTTGGAGCTGGTCACCACATAGCTGCCACAGCTTATTTTAATTTACTTTTCATTTATAATTTTTTTTGTTTTTATTTGCATGACTCTGGACGCTTTTAACGTCTTCTTTTTACATCGTTCTCACATATAATATAAATTCGACATTAATGATTTAACAAATATTTTTGCAAGAATATAATTTAAATTAAAAGAGTGTCCATGGAGTTTCTTCTCAATAGGTTACCCAATACGCTTTGGAATGGGCAACTAGCTTCATCTTTCTGACTGACCGACCCCTTGACAGTTCAAAAGTGCCTTTAATTGGTTTTATTGAAATAAAGGCTTCGAGTTTGAGTTCGAGTTTAAGTAAGAACTACATAGAGCAGCTAGACTATTTTAAATTAGACTTATCGTCTCCAATTTCGTCTTTATTTTGGTAAGTAATTACTACCGAAGGGGCCCGTGGCTAAATAATAACAGCCGCATAGGTCGATTGATCAGGTTAAGCTCGTTTGCCGCGGTTGGTCTGTGGATGGATGACCATCTTTACATACCATCGCTACCTCCGTGCCTCGGAAAGTCATTGGTCCCGGCTGTCATTCGTGGATCTTTGTCAGTATTCAGAAGCCCGAAAGTCTGACAACCAGTCTTACCAAGGGTTATCGTATTATTACCCAGTTACTGGGTTGTGGAGGTCAGATAGGCTGTCGCTCCATGTAAAATACTGGTGTTCAGCTGCGTCTGGTTAGACTGGAAGCCGACCCCAACATGGTTGGGAAAAGACTAGGCAGATGATGTCATCATCATCTGCCTAGTCTTCCAGCAGACCTTCGGTAGTCATCTACCGAAGGTCTGCTGGAAGAATTTTTTAGTGAATTAATCAGTACCTTTGTGGTGTCGATCAGTTATATGTATTTGTCTCTACTAAGCGTTTTGAGTGCCATCATCATTTTAGCCGAAAGACGTCCACTGCTGGACATAGGCCTCCCCCAAGCATCGCCACTTCGACCAGTGTTGTACAGACGCCAGCACATCAAGCTACCCGAAACTGTCAAATTTTCCCAATCAACTTTGAACCTTATATTTTAGTATTGCTAAAAAGTTGAAAATCTATTAACGAAATTTGACAGATTGTAGTAGCTTGATGTGCTGGTGTGCTGGCGTCTGTACTTCTCGTATCCAGCGGATTGCTGCGGCCTTCACTAGGCCATCGGTCCACCTGGGATTATATTTTTTTTTTTTAAATATCTAAAGTTCAGGTTCAGGTTTTCAGTGACCACAGTTTGCTTTGCACATACTTAATTAAAATTAGCATACAGCATTTGAGCACGCTATCGCAATTAGTTTTAGACGCGGCTTGTGGCTAATCGATTATCATTGCTCTAATTACACCCTAATGACTGAACAGGTGGCAATGCATCTAATTAAAGTATTATTACATACTTAGTTGCGAAACATAAATAAATATAAAACATTTTGGACAAAGACAGGTATTCCTAGCTCAGCTTAATAGACTTGAAAAGACGTCAAAATTCGACACTACGTCAAAATTCACTTATGAGCAGCGGTGTTATTCTGTAAAAAGATCACCGTGATAACTTAGGTGAAGTGAGCTTAAAGTGAGCTGTCGTTCCACCTGAAGCTAGGGATTGACAGTGCAGCTCACTTGATCTTAGTTTTCAGGGTGAGATTAATTGCTGTTGTTTTCGCTGTGGAGTAATTGCGTAACACAATATCAGTAGCAATTGCTGTCATTTTGACAGTTCAACAAAATTCATTCCGTTATTTACGTTGTTGACTAGACAAATTTTTCGAACATACGAAGCAATGTACCTATTAGCAAATTGATTGATTATGATTGATAGTGTGTTACGCAATTAGAGTGCTGGGTAAGGACAAAGGATAGGATGTTTGTGGTGATAGTACGTTACTGTGGGATAATTTTCGACCTCTGGGCGAAGCAGCGAACAAAAGCTAAGTAGTTATGTTATAAATAGGAGATTTTGAACGTCAAGCAATATCTGTCTACCAGCGTGATTGTAGCGTCAGCGGGATTGTCCGAAAGGGTTACCGCTACCCTGGAACATAAAGGGCTAAGGAAGGAACACGGGTGGCTTTTAGTGAGTAAAAGTCTGACACTCCCTTCCGCTCCACCCAGAGCGAGAGGGGTCATTTGATGATTTCCCTACCTCAAAAAACAAAAAAGCGTGATAAGCAATATCTATAGGTACATAATATACCTAAGAGAAATATGGGATTGGGCGGGCCACATCAGCCGCATGCAGGCCAAAGTCTCCACACAATGGGTGCCTGAAGATGACAGCGCCACTGAGGTCGGCCCAGAAAGCGGTGGGGAGGTGATCTGGACGCGTGCCGCGAGGGCTAGTTCGAGGTGGCGATGGCGCTTGAGTTCCTGGAAGGACTTGGGTAAGGCCTTTGCCCAGCACTAGGATGGTATAGGCTAAACAAAAAACAAAAACATTTTTCTTTTATTTAAGTAAGTATAACGTGTGCAAATTCATTGTAGATAATAGCAGTTTCTTTTTATATTGAGTTTTATTTCTGGGCAACTCCTTACCCAAATAGTACCTACAGCTTAAATCTATCTAATTTTATATTCACTAATACGAAATATTGAGCATGACAGCCAGTTGTCACATAACTACGCCGCCCGACTTGACTCGGTGTGACCGGATCAAAAGACCAGTCCGTGACGATCGTAATGGATGCAAATATACATTTAATTAAACATAACGTTTATACAGAGCGTCAATTTTACATGCGTTTAATATTAAGATGGCTCATTATGCTCGTTGGTCTAAAATTAGATTTCTGGCAACTTTAGGCGTCAGAATGTTTTCTGACGTAGGTACAGACGCAAGTACAGAGGCCAGCACATCAAGCTACCCCAATCTGTCAAATTTTCCCAATTGAATATGAACCTTATTGCTTTGAAGTAAAGTTGAAAATCTATCAAAGAAATTTGACAGATCGGGGTAGCTTGATGTGCTGGCGTCTGTACATCAAACTACAAATTTCTTTAATAGATTTTTAACTTTATCGTTATAAGGTTCAAAGTTGATTGGGAAAATTCGACAGTTTCGGGTAGCTTGATGTGCTGGCGTCTGTACCTAGTGGATTTGAATGTGCGGTTTTTTTTAGCCATTCGTATCCACATCACACACATTCGATTAACATGGATTAACAATGTCTCAAATGAAACTAAATAAAAAACGTCTGAAAATGTTTAATAATGAACACAAAAAACTGCATACAAAAGTATGTTCCACGGATGATAAACACTTTGGAACTTTGGAACGCAGAAATATAATTCATATCATAACACATTCGAAAATAATCAGCCGCCACGTTTACGCGCCAAAAAGACAATAATTTAGAAAAAGAACACATTATACAATAAAACAAGAGACGTTTGGCGCGTTCTGACAACCACTATCGTTTGTTAAAAGGGTCGTAATTAATATTAAAAATACACTTTTATTTAAATATTATAAGAGAACGTTTAAGTGGTTTTGTGGCCACGAAATTTTTTTGCAATTGTTTTTTGACTAGTGGTAGACTGTGGAAGTTCTTGTTTGATGTTTGGAATACTTAGGGTAAAAATATTTAATAGGTATAACTTTACTTCTATGAATACCTATTTTTTTCTTTTCAACCTTTATTTTCCCACTGCTAGGCAAAGGTCTCATTTATAATTTTCCATTGTTCTTTGTGTGTTGCCCTCTCCGACCAGTCTGAAACAATTTATTTGGACAAAAATATTGGGTCTAGATTTAATTAAACTCAGACAGTTTAAAAGTGTGACATCATAAATTAAACCAGCTTGTTTAGAAAAACGCGGAACTACATAAAATATTTTAGTGTTTTTTAACTGCGAGTTAAAAACCACTTAACCATATTTCACAAATGAGTTACAGACAAACTAACATCGGAAATTATCAAAAATATCGAAAGGGAAAATTGAGTATTTTGGTACCACAAACGACCGCTAATAATTTACAAAATTGTCTTCGTACTCTTTTCTTTAGAACATTTATTGCTTTTTAATGTACTAGACGACATGGCTATACAGCCAACGGTCACGCGTCATAACATTACTGGCCATTTGCTTTTATCTTTTTTTTGTCTGTCATCCGTCAAAAGATAACGACTGGCAAGCGCCAACAGCCTAGATCCGCCTTGTTTATAGAGGAAGGTCTATGGTCCAATATTAATCGTCACATTTTTAATCTAAATGCAAATTAGTGTCGCACTAATTTGGGCTAATCTTTAATGTTCCTTTTAAATCTATTACGAATAACCTATAGGTATACATAGTTTACGCAATATAATCAAATAAGTATTCTTATTTGATTCTTGATTCCGGCGCTATTATATTATGATCGGTTACCAGAATTTATTAAGAGCCTTTTCCGTGAATAGGCAGACTGAAAAACTGGGAAATTTGGATTTAATACATAGGACCAGAATAGGATTTGAGTTCGATCAAACGGTACTTATTTACTCAATATGACGCGGTTCCCTCACCCAAATAAAATCCTTCGGTTTCATTGTTTTCATGCTGAAATGTTGAGTGAGGCAAACAAAAATATTTTACCTGCTGTACAACAATAACAATCGTATTTAAAAGTACTAGATAGGTAATTAAAACAATCATTCTTAACCATTACAAAAATGTTGTACCTAACAGATAAAAATATTGAGTACCTAGCTAAACGAGCTGTAAAACAATAAGAATCTTCACAACGATCAGTTTAAGTACCTATTTAAAAGTATCAACTACTTAATAAAAATAACCACAAAATCAGAATCCCCATAGTTTCACAGCCACGTATCAAAGGACCATAGACAAAAAAATATATTTTTCAATTTTTTTTTAGACTATCAGAGCGCTGTCATCAAGTGTGAAGTGGACAGTGAAAAGATCTGAGAGCGGTGTGATGTCTTTGAAGCGTCAGAACACACCGTTACAACATGACACACGAGGACTTATAACTCATACCATTTGTCACTTTTAATTGCGACTTGTTCTTGTCGAACGTCTGAAGAAACGTTTTATAAATAGTTTATTGTGAAATAAATGCGGTGCAGTAGCTGTGAGGAGTCGGAGATGGATTCTATGGCGCTCGCAAGTGTTTGTGGGAAAGAGTTTTAAAGGTTTTTTATGAATAGAATTTGGTTTGATGGTTTGTTTGAAATGGTCAGGAATTGTGGAAACAAAAGACAGCTGACATACTGGCCAAGCGAATACTTTTTTACTCGCAGTCCACAAATATTTCTTAATTTATTTATTTTTTCCAGCCCCCTTATTCACAAACACTCGATATGCTTCCGTATCGTGTCGAACATTAATCATTGTTATCGTAGGAGTCTTCTCAACGCTGTTCACAAATCCAAAACCCGAAAATTTTGTCAGTTTAAATCAAATAGACGCCCGCTATTCTTCCAACAGCTATTTGCTGTTGAGCCTGTCGTATGGTTGTGAATCAGGGCTCTCTGCTTTTTGCGTAAACTAGCCAATATAAGATGGGCTTAAAAAAATAAAGGGCGGATTCTAGTCTAAGAGTAATCAAAAACCTTTATAACGTAAGGCACAAAGCCAAACAAACAATTCGCAAATAGTCACCAAGAACTATCCATAACGAGACAACTAGACTTTCTGTCCCTCTCCCTCCTTAAAGAGACAACTTAATCTATCTCTTTAACTCCCTTTTCCAACAAAACCACAATACATCCCTGCAGTCCTTAAAGAAATTAAGACATTAAATCCTGAAACAGTTATGGCGTTCAAAGCGGTCATTAGTACGTCGATGACTGGCTTTACTTTGATGTCCTGCCATCGTGTCGTTAAGAGCCGGCATTGGACTGTAAACACCCAAACGACATCCTATTCAGGTCAGTCGGAATGATTATATTGATTCTAAACGGTTTCAGTTTTGAATCTAACGGAATATGGTTGCAGCATGCGTTTATTGGTTTTGTCTGGGAAGTTAAGTCTGAACTTAGATCTTTTGGTATTGTATTGCGTTAGTTTTATTAATATCTGTAACTTAGTTATTTATCCTCAAACTAGCTTATGCCCGCGGCTTCGCCCGCGTGGATGTCTAAGAACGTGCATCCGGGACTAAAAGTACCATATGACTTTCCCCAGGATGGCATCTATCTCCTTGCCAAATTTTATCGAAATCCATTCATTGGTTTAGCCGTGAAAAGGTAACATACAGACAGTTACAAATATTATTATGAATGAAGCGTTTTTACCGGTCAAGCTCCGCGCGTAACCGTGTAGTACGATACTCGTACAATAGAAAATCAACTGTGTGTCATTAGCGGAGCTCAATGAGTTATCAATTGCTCAATTGCTTATCAAATTACTTTGGAAGCTACTGTTAAAAACGAAATATAATCCTACTTACAAAAATGTCACAAACACTGAGTCATCGAGATGCTTATATTGACACTATTAGGTACATGCATTCGCTCCTGTTCTTCCTACTCAACAAATTCCAAGAGGTGAAATAGGTAGGAGAATGAGTAAACCACAATAAATTATCCCCCACATTCTTCCAACGGAACAGTAGCCAAATTCAAATTAGGGTCCCCAATAATAGCTTCGTTTATAACGCAATAAACTAAATATACTTAATGCCTCCTCGTCGGCAAGCCGTCCTGTACGCGCCGTTTGACATACAATTAAAAATGACAGATGACTCGTCGCCATCTTGAATTTGCTCAAAGAAGGCCGCACTAAAAAAAAAAGCCGTTCAACACATTTTTAGCTAGTTAATCTCGATGGATGGATGTAAAGCTGTCAATCATGCGGTTTTTGAGAGCGCGTGAAAGCTTCTAGTCGTCGTACGTGTCAATTATTTATTCTTTGATGTATTTGCCAATTTTGGCAAGGATTGTTTTGGATATAGTTTGTTTATTGATGAGGCTGTGGCGATACTCACACTTTTCATGTTGTTTATTTGTGTTTAGTCCTTGTCATATTATCTTATACCTAATAGCTTCTGCCTCGTGAAATTTTTTGTTACCCCGTTATACGTTATTCGTCGCATCGCATCGCCCGCCCTTGCTATTACTTCGTTTTTGCTTATCGTTTTTCTATCAATCTTTCCTTTGCTAGGCTCCTAAGGGTCGTAGGGTGATGTTAAATAGCCTATGACATTCCTCAAGAATTGGTCTATCAAATGCAAAAAGATTTTTTCTAATCCAATTTTCAAATATGACTGGTAGTTCTAGAGATTAGCGCGTTCAAACAAAAAAACTAGAGTCAACTCGCAGAGGCCCGATAACCAGACGTTTTTAATTAAATAAGACACCAACCGACGATTATATTTGTTCGCACTATGTAAGTGCACCCAAGGACAACCCCGGTTGATGTAGGACTATTGCACGATATCGAAACAAAGATATTGCATTATGGGTTTGGGTGGCTACAGTGACTGGTTATTTAGGACTATGGAAAGACTTCCCTGCGAGACCCTGAGCTCCTGCCTGATCAATGTTTTATATAAATTACACAGGTATAATGGCAGGGGGTGACTTGCACACTCAATAATAAGCCCCCGAAAACAATCGCTAGCACATAGTGTCGTAGAGACAAGGGGGCAACATGTCCTGAGGTGCTTATAAGGAGTGGAGAGGTATTCCACGGCTATCAGGACAATCCCTACGAGCATTTTACTGGAATACTTACTTCCTCCGAGCACGTTTGCTCTTCCGTATCTTCACTCAAACCGGCCAATAAAGGTAACGAAGAGGTAGGAGCTCTGTTCCTCGTCAATTTTCTCTCCAGCCGGCCAATAAAGGTAAGCCAGAAGTGAGAAAAAAGACATAATATATATTATTTAGACTTTATTATAGTTATTATTAGAGATAAAGAGCTTGTTGTTATTATGTAACATGTGTATTGTTTGTTCCACGATTCCAAATGGGGTAGGTATGCAAATTATCATTATTTGCAACTGTTAAAGAGGTGTTGAGTATTGAAGTCAACTTTGATTGTCACTAAACTACGAACTTGTGCAAATTTTAACATAATTGTAACAAGGATTTAGATTTCTTTAAATAGGTATTGAAATAAGTAGGCTCATACTTTTATAATTTACTTGTATAGTAATCTGTGGAAACTGTTTGTGGATTGAGTTGAACTAATTGTATACTTATGTTTGTTATTGCATCTGTTTGTTTAAAATAAAATATTTTGCAAAACTATCATTACAAAAAAGCTTTTAAGAGATTCAGTTGCTCTAGTAGACTCTAGCTTAGCATACGTACCAATTACCATTAGTGTAACAGTAGGTATATGTACTTGTAATAGTTTGAAACTATGAAACTGATCATTACTACTGATTATTACTGAGTATTCTATTCTATTCAGATTAAGCACTCCGCAAGTTAATGAGGCTCAGTCACGTTGGTCATAACTCGGTGAAAAATGTGGTCCTTCTGACCGCAACTTTCAAATCTTATTATTTATGTAGTATTTCATATTACACTATTTTTCATCTTAAATATTTAAGGACGTATGAGGGTAGTTTCACCCCTTGAAGATGGCTCGAGGCGATAGGACTTCCCCTATTTCCCCCGCCCATGAATTTAATAAATAATAAATGTATGATATCGTGTAAATAAGGCGAAGGAAACATGTCATAAATATAGAAAGAGCTTTATTTAGGAACAGAGGAATTTGGGCTGAGGAAAATGTAAAAAATGAATGTATGTCATAGCTCGTTAGCACCCTTTACTAAACAGAGTTATCAATATAGATTTGGTAGAACAGTGGTAGCTCGACGGCCCTGAATTGAGTTGAGGATCATGTGTTCGAACCGAGGCAGACATGCACTTTTCCTTAAGCAATTTAAAAAAAATCACTGTACCGGTCTGGAGTCAGAAGAAAAGAACGTACAAACTGGGCCGCGTGGTAGTTTATGGCCTACCGCCCACTTCCCTCATACAAAGGTGGCCTAAGTCCTAGCATTGCAAACACTATACTTAGGCTGATAATTTTCCTTCCGGGATTTCCCCTGAATCATCACGTTTGGCAGAAAGACTGGTGATTGCAATAAGTTGTTGCTGGCAGATAGGGAATGCAGTAGTATAGGTAAATAAAACCAGTATGATATAACTTGAAACTATTTTATATCAACATCGAGTTAATGTAATGGCCGAACTAGTTAATAATTACAAATATTTACAGCGTTGAGCATCGTATTAGCAAATACTTACTTAACTAGATATATTAAAGCATGTTCAGGCAACGGAAACCAAGAGAGGTCAAATAAATGGATTTATAAATAAGTACATATGAGCAATTTTCTTTTGAATCAATAGTATATATAGTATATATAGTGATTTCCACACAAAATATAAAGATTTCCAAAAAATTAATTGGCTTATGGCAGTAAGTAGGTAACCTGATATTATTATGTATCTATCCATAGGTACTAACCCCCTTACTAATAAACGTTGTATAGCGTCTGTATAGTTACATAACGCTTTGTCTTCTTCTTTCGAAAGTCAAATTACTGACGACTGAACGAGAGAAATAGGTGTGTAACTATTCATCTGATATAATACGTTTATTAGTAAGGGGGTAATGCTATAAATTTGAAAGTAACTCTGCCTATATGTTACCTTTTCACTGAACGGATTTCGATAAAATTTGAAAAGGAGATAGATATCTGTTCCCGTGGGATAATTTCCGACATCCACGCGGACGAAGCCGCGGGCAGGAGCTAGTACTCTATACATAGGTTAATTCCTGCAGTAAAAATTAAAACATCGCTCAATGGTTTTAACTAAATTACAGTTCAATCTACAAACGCAAATGACATTCATAAATCATATTTTCTGCTGTGGCCCGAAGGACCAATGAAGCACAGCATTGATTAAATCTTAATTTCTATAATCCATCAGTACATAGTTGATTGTTCACTCGATTGCCTTAACACAATCAATATCGGTGCCACAAAACCTTGATACAAAATTCATGATTAATCTTATGATGCGGAAGCAGGATTCAATGGCTCACATAAATTCTTGGTCTAATCACGACAGTTTGATTTTAGTAGCTTAATTGCGTAACACATTCTTAGTGTCATGGCTTGTGGCTAAGCCGCATGGGTCGATCGATTAAGTTAGGCTACGCTTGCCGCGGTTGGTCCGTGAATGGGTGACCATCTTCCCATACCAAGACCCGTCTGTGCCTCGGAGAGCACGATAAGCCGTTGGTCCCGGCTGTCATTCGTGGATCTTTGACAGTCGTTAAGGGTCGTCAGAAACCCGAAAGTCTGACAACCAGTAGTCCTGATGAGACCCGACTGTTTGTAGATTTGAAGGTTTAGTTTGGTACGGAGAAATATTTGATTCTGTCTAGCCTAGTGAACCTAAACATTTCACAGAACTCCACTCCTAAGTTTTCAATTTGTCCATTGAAAACTTAGGAGTGTAAAACGGGTTTCGCAAAAAAAAAAAACCGTTAATTTGAATCCTATCTATAACTAAGGCATTGTCTGAACATGCTTTCTGATTCTAGATAATTTGTATTAATAGGTAATAAAAACTAATTTTGATTCATGTTTCAAGAAATGTGTGAACTTCAATTGCGTAACATCTTTCTACCATAATCCGAAAGATTTTAAAGGAAACTCCTAATCCATTACTTCATTTGTTTGAAAAATCCGTCTGCTTTTCAACGTAGATAACGCAATGAATGTCGTTGAACTGTCAAAAATAATGGCATGGGGATTGTGACTGTGAGTGTGTTATGCAATCCCCCCTCTACTCTCCAATGCATGTATTTTAGAGCTTCTGTTAAACATACCATAACCATTCCATTGTTAATAAATAAAAGATAAAAAAAGTTTTTTTAAATCTATCTATGAACGTTTAATAGGAACGTAAAATAGCCACTTTGGATACAAGAAAGACAACCAACGACTGCCATAAATGAAGTAAGTATGTATTTTATTAACCTCGGAAGCTATCTTTAAGATGGGATACACAAAAATCCAGACTCATTTATAATTGAAAATATTATAAAAATTAAACATACAAAATGATAAATTACTTAAATAAATAAATTATTACAAGTGCTTGGGTTGCAGCAGTTACTTATGAAATAGCAATATTTTAAAGTACTGATATATTTACAAAAGGTTTATAGGTACAAGGCTTAAAATACGATTTATTTACATTTCTTATTAATATCGTTTGGTGTTGTATTGCAAAATATGTATAAAATATAACTGTAAAGCGCCATTGTAGCTTTTGTCATTACAAAAATGAGGAACCAAGGACCAAGTTTCTGCAGCTCACTATAAGATGTAATTTAGAAATTACAATAAATTGCTACATTAACCTTACTTCATTTATTCAATGGAAAATTCCAGTCTTTGGCTATTTTTGACAGCTGCAGTTTTATATCAAAACGTAGTCCTTCGTTCTTCGTACAATTGTACCTCTCACGGACGTGTTGGTACAAATTGGTACTGCTTGTGGTACACATGTGTACCAGCTCGTCCTAATAAAGTACTAATGTAATTCTGACAGTAAATAATCAAGCAATGAAAAAATTTGAGATCATTATAATGCGAAAAACTAAAATGCAAAGAAATGTTTAAAAAGCAACAATAGTGCTGTAAGTATAAAAACAAAATATCTATTTTGCTAATTGATCAAATAATCAAATTACTCAAACTTTAAATATACATCTTTATTTTTTGACCAAAGAATCAGCATCGCCATACAACGTGGCACTGCTGCCAGCCTTTTGGGCACTTTTCCCGCTGACAGCTATGCGAACGAATTTTTTGATGGCCCTACGATTTTTTACCGTCGTTGTTTTGTTTTATAATCATTATTAGGTCAAGATCTTATAAGTTGAGGCAAAGATACACAATTTCCTAATACTTACTCAGCTTTTTTTAAATTGTACACGGTAGGCAGTTAACAAAAGAAAATGTTTCCTTAAAGTTAAAATTACCACAATTATATCCTTATTTATCTTATTAAATACGTATCACAATCGATTCATAATGTTACCTTAAATAAATTGCACTATTATAATACAGTTTCGTCACTTTCAAACTATAGTCTGTTCACGAATAATGTTCATTGTGACGTTTAAATTAAGTTTCTTTGAAAGACTAAATTTAAATTGCTGTAAGGCGGTTTATGCATGTTATTTAACTTCCATTATTGTTGGGACACACATCATTTAAATAAAATGCAAAAAAACGAAATTAGATCCAGGAAGCCTAATTGTGTATTTCAACATTTAATTTTTGCCTGTAAAAAACAGCGCAGCACGAACTAATTTTCTGAATACACAAAAGCGTATTTCTTTTATATTGTTAACCGTTACACACCGTCGTAAACAGACTTTAGGATTCAAATGTCCGTACAAACACTATTTCGTCCACAAAGACCACTAATTTTGAAGTCCACAACTGTTTTCATTCTCTTTCTCGACCCGAGGGTCCTGAGACCCTGGGCGCTGCCACAATCACGTGTGAGAGTGTCCCAGGCTACCATGCGAGTGATGATGATTAGCTGCAAGATGGTGGAAGTACGGGGCGTAAGGACCAGGGCCCGTGAACGGGTATGGGACCCCGTGGGAGTACAACAGACCCCCAGGGTAAGGCCCTGATGCGAAGCCCCCAGCTGATGGTGGTGGAACCGTTGGACTGTTGACATCCATCCCTGGATTCTGCTTTTTCCATTTCGTGCGACGATTTTGGAACCAGATTTTGACCTGTGAAAAATTGTGTTTTTAGAACATTTGTATACAATAAATGTGCGAGTTAATGTAGAGCTATAACTTTCAAGGTTTGGTCGACTTTCAGAAAAATAATCAGAATTTATTTATTCGTGTTAATCATTTTACTGACTCACTATCGCTCTCTGACTCTTTGTGACTGTCTTTTAAATACTGACCAACTATGGAAATCCTTCTATTAGTTTGAAATTTTCTTTCGGACTTTAGTAGATACTAAAAGAATGCTAATGGTTTATAGTCAAAAATAGTTCACACACCTGCGTCTCCGTCAAACTCAAACTCAACGCCAAATTAAGCCTCTCGCACACCGAAAGATACCTCGTAGTCTTAAACTTATTCTCCAAGGACACCAGCTGTTCATACGTAAAAGCTGTTCTAGCCCTTCTCGGCTTCGTGCCTCCTTTAGAATCCCTAGAAGAGCTTCCCTTTCCCTTCTTAGAACTTGAGCTGGTAGGGCTCTTGGGGTCACCATTCTCGTCCAGGTCTGATTGTGTGAGGATGTCGTCATCGAGGTTTGAGGTCTGGTCGTCTGTTTCCACCTCATCTGCTTCAATGTCCGAGTGTTGGAGGTGGTCTTTTACTGTAACAAAGATAGGGAGTATGTTAGATGACGTTGGAATTGTTGGTAGATAGAATTTCGTTTGATAAAAGGATACATTTGGGACGTGAATTGTCCGTGTCTCGTGAATCTTTGGCAGTCAGTAGCCCGAAAGTCTGAAAACCAGTCTTATCAAGGGGTATCGTATTACCCAGTAACTGGGTTGTGGAGGTCAGATAGGCAGTCGCTTCATGTAACATACTGGTGTTCAGCTGCATCCGGTGAGACTGGAAGCCGGCCCCAACATAGTTGGGAGAAGGCTAGGCAGATTGATGGGGCATGACTTGGTTGTTCCTCGTCAAGTATTTAGATAAATCTGCTGTGCGACTATCGAAGTTCTTAGTTCCATAAAATAAGAACAAAACACGATCTTTTCACCTACAGGAAAATCTTCATTAAAGAAAATGCATCATTCCTCATATTTAATTATCTTCTTTTAAATACTCATTTATGAATTCTAAACTCTTAACAGATGTTATAAATATAACACTTTTATCGCTTCCTCATAACGCCATTTTCATAAAAATATTCATGTTTTTCAGATGATATAATGGACATTTCCGTTTCCTTCTCCGTCGGCGCGTGTGGCTAGTGTTGCCAATGCGAAATAGTTTTAAAACGGCTATTAATTTTTAATGTGGTAACATTGGTAAGAAATTCGAAGTCCGGAAACATTAAAATATAATTTATGGTGGGACAGTTTTGTGTTTAGTAAAATTACTAAAATGCGAATTTTAATGGTGGACAGGATCTATAAATATTAGCGAAATTGGCTGTGTGTTTTATATCGTTTAGTTTCGAGTTTCGGAAGTTGAAAATGGCGTCGTGATTGGTGCTAAACAGCGGTGATACGGCCAATTTACACACAGAAAGACTGTAAGATACTTATTCGTAAAATCGTTAACAATCTGTTAATATTTTTAGACTGTTCTGCTGACGACATTACGAGTGCTGCAGAGAGTATAATTGACGATCTACAACAGGATACGAATAAAAGCGAGGGTAATATATCGAACATAAACCGCGACGTGGATTTATCATATTTGCAACATATTAAATTGTAGTTGATAAGTTTATTTTCTATGATGCCTATTTATACAGTGTAACCTATTTTATTAAGCCATAAAAAAAAATCTATGAACTGAAAGAAGTGCTTTTTTGAGTTTTATAGGTAACTAGCTTCTGCCCGCGACTTCGTCCACGTGAAATTTCAGCCCCGACCCATCGCGTCGGATCTCTTCTGAACAAATATTTCAAGCGAAAAAATCTTCGGAATGAAAACAAAACTCATAATTTCCTATCCCTGTTATTTCAGATCATCCTTTATCTTCGACTGAGAATACTTCTCACATCTAACAAATAAACACACTATTGGAAAATATACTTAAAAGAAAACCTTCTAATTACACAAGACTTAACCCCCCCACAATTTCAAACAATAATGATCAATAAAACTTAGACGTTAAAGTTTAAAATACAATGTATAGAGAAGACGTTAACGATGTTTTTGTTAAGGCCGGTGATCCACGACACGCAGCACGAATTAGCGCGATAAAATAAGGAGCAGATGTCGCGACGACGGATATATTATTGGTGCGCAAGCGACGGTCGATGTTCGGATTAAATACGTATTGTAGGGGTGGATAGTAGCACAAGATAGGTGAAAGATTTAAATTATGGGTGCTGGTTTTGATTGGGTGGTTAAGTAGGTACATCCAGAATTAAATCAATGAATTACCATAGACCAACCATAATATGTGAAGGAATTAAGTGCTAAAAGATTTGTTTTTCCAACAATGTATTTAGGACATTGTTTTTTACGACTCGAGAAAATACAAAATTCACGTGAAAGAAGTCGCGGCGGAAGTGCTAGTATAATATAATGTTGAGTTGGTAGGTAAAGGAAATTCCATCATGCAATGACAATGAGCAGTCAAAACGCAGATATTTTGTAGATTACCGCGTGCTAGAGGTTGTGATGACTGGCTGGTTGTCTTACCGTTTTATTAAGTCAGCATTAACAACATTTATGTAGGTAACAAATTCGCTCATTTAAAGTGAAATTAATGAATGGAAGAAGGGGGAATTCTAACTCATGCCAGTTTAAAAACAATATACACCTATTCACCTACCTATTTCAACAACAGATACTTTTGAAAAACATTAATTTACTAACTCTATGCTATTCCTAATCTATGCTCGACACCGTCGCTTACCATCGCACACCTCCCTCTACACTACCGCCCTAACAATTCCTGAACAAATAAAGCGCATAGTTTAAGGAGCTCATTTGTCTGTCCATGACTAGTTGACTATTTGGCTGCGCCTGCGCATACCTTGTTAATTGACTGCCGGCACAAAAAGTACCGCGGCACTAATAGACAGCTACGACTTAATTAATTCAACGGCCGTTTTTAAAATGGCGGCTGATTTACGAGGTGCGAGTAGCGGGTGTTCGGATAAGTCTATAAACTAATCGTGAAACATTGTTGCTTTAAGTAGAATGTAGGTTATATCAAAATGGCGGTAGGTGTTAATAATAAAATAATGAGCACTAAGAACACCGCGGCAGGCCCGGACGGAAATGGCGGGATGAGCTGGCTTAAAGATTGGTCCTTGGCAGCAAAAAGAAAAGCAAAACTTGGATTGGTCTTGGACAGAGAGAGGTGGAAAGAGAGTAAAGAGACCTTTGCCCAGCAGTTGGACTCTAAGGGCTACTAAAAAAAAAACCTAGTACAACTAACCAGACATCTGTGATGACAATTGGACATTGAACGCCTTATGTAGTTATGTCGTAACAATAAGAGCGATTTTCAGTGAAAGACAAAATTAAAATATTTTATTACACATAAGCCTACATGGGCAGTTATGAAACGTCAGAAGCTAGGCGCACGGTTCCAATTGGTCGTTTCCATAGAGATGTAAAAAGCATATCTATGGTCGTTTCCTATGGAGAAGAGCCGGTAAGAATCTCCACGGTTACTCTTTTAAAAACAATTGGCTTTTACAATGTTTTCAAATTACAATGTTAATAAGTATGCCAGGACAATGTAGGCCTGTCAACTGCACGTACCAGGTACCTAACAAAATAGTTATTTGCCAACAAATCGAAACATCTACGAGTCTACAAGCACACAACGTTCCCACGTTCACAAAATAGAAGAGAATCTATATAAAAGATAAATAAATAATCATAAAAAACCACTGATGTAGGTACGTGGTGTACAAAGAACACAGATTTTTTTACAAAATTCTGTAAATTGTATGTTGTAGATTGCTTTGGCATTTTGGCAGACGCATTAAACGTGGCTATAAATCACAAAAAAAATATTCTTCACAAGAAACGTGTAAACACGACGTGATAGATACGAGTGGGATTATGCGTGTCAAGCGTGTTTCCTGACTTTGTGTCGCGCAGTGTAAAGTGGATTCAAGTCATTTGTTGTTATTAGCGTAACAACACGGTTCACGGACACCACAACTTCTTTAAATAAATGTATTGCCATTTTAGTTACACACTGTAATAGCCGTAGGTTCGAACCCAGACAGGCGTTTTACTTTGTGTAAATTACTCAGAACCACTGCTCTCAAAACAGTGAAGGAAAACATAGTGAGAAAACCAGCATGTCCTAGAACCAAAAATTCGAAGACATGTGACATCTACCAACGCGCATTGGGCCTGTGTGGTGGATTACAGCCCACTCCCTCTCACAAAGAGGAGGCCTGTGTGACTTGTGTCCCAGCAGAGGGAAAACTTAGGTTGATTATGCACTGGTATCTATTGCAGACCAAAGAAACTATGGATGGACTGTGTGAAGGATTATAAGGCTAGAAAGGGGCTGGCTACCGAGATGACATTCTGGGCCGACCTTAAATAAATAAGGATAATAATATGGGCAAGAGAATGTTGAGGTGTTGTATTGCAGACATTTTCCACGCTCCATTTTATTTCTACAACTAAAATAGTCACACGTTTCCCCAACACGCAACATGTAAACACGTAATGTAACTGCGAGTGGATTTACAAGCGTGTTCGGGGCACAGCGTAAAGCCTGGCTTTGCGTCCCGCCGCAACTGGGGTGACGACGACACATGTGACGTCATATTGTAGCTAAACACGCTGTTTGTGTGTAATGTGTTGAAATGTTGGTGCAAGGTCTAGAGCGGCGTGATTGTTTTTTTCTTTTTGTTGATACTTAATGAAAAATCTATGGCGAATTTCGGATGGACATAGGACATACACGTGGAACCTAGGTCATGTCCTACATTAAGGCGATGTGCGTAGTATTTACAACTGGCACGCACGTACCTTTTGTGCAAATCATACTGAGGAAACATGTCCTAAAACAAAAAATCGAAGACATACCACCAACCCGTACTCAGTACGATTTGGTTTGGTGGTATGCCATTATGTAGCATGCGGGCCCAGTACGGCGTACTGGGCCCGCATGCTCTAGCCACTCCCTCTCACAGAGTAGGCTTGTGTCCCAGCAATGGGAACATTATAGGCTGATTATGCTATATGCTTGTGTTTTCCCGTATGTATAATCGTGGACGTAAAAAATAGCATAAAAGTATCTTATTCTTTCTGCCTGAGATAATTTATCGATGAAACTTCTTGGCGGCTTGTTACAAAGTTCCATAGATTTTACCAAAACCAACAGACCCTATGATGCCTATCATGGGAAAAGGCGTAAGTTTATGTGTGTGTGTGTGTGTATTTCATCAAATAGGAAAACTTAGTACCTTTAAGTAATCTCTGTTACTAATGTCGTAATCGCTCGACCGACACTATCAAAGAGGGTATCCCTCTCCCAAGATTGTAATTCTTCTCTATAAGACGTTATGTTTCCGCCCCTGACATTGAGACGATCGTTTTATTTGGCTATAAGTAATAGGAATTAACACTTATGCATATGTTCAAGATTAGAAACTTGGCTATTTTGTGTGTCCGTTCGAGGCGATGACTTTAGGAAACAATAATAAGATAAGTAATAGCCAAAGTAGAAGAATCTACATCCATCTGTTAGGACTTAGGACATAATTTTTTTGTATGGAAAAACTACCAAAAATTCAAAATTTATTCGCAGGATAAGACGTATTCTAGGTATAAACTTTGGTGGAGTTCGCCCTAAATCTTCTATTAGATAATTAGCTCTTCATATAATATGGTAAGTTGGTACCTAACCTTTAGGTCCGAAGGTGTTTTAAGTAGAAAAAGATTAAAGCACGCTACTCGTGCTTTAATCTTTTTTTTTTGTGTCACGCTAAAATGTAATGCCACCTCTATTTACATACCTAAAAATTAGAAAGTATTAATAACTTTCCACGTCTAGACTGGCTATTTAAAGATTTGATTTAGATGACTTTACGTAGGCGTGAATAGGGAGGCTGCAGTTAGCAAACACCAAGATAGGTATATAACAAGATAGGTATATAACAATTCAAGATATAGGTATACCAACTAATCCGTGTTGAGCCTCATTTTGTGTTAATTTATTCCAAAGTTGAAGGTGTCCTTTGAAGGTGAAGTAATTTTTAAGTCTGTTGTAGGTAAATTAGAAAATCCGATCTGCAGCACATAGATCCGTGCACTGTACATGTAACATGAAGCTTTAAAAGCGAAATAACCTCATATAACACTACAAATGCAAGATAGAGACGGGTCACGGGAAGCTCGGGCTCAATGACGTTTATCAATCTAGAACGTGAAAACAAAAGACAGCCGATGAATAGGTAAGCTCGATAGCTCGGCTTAAAAACCTCAGGTTTTTTTTTTATATCTCGATGCACTGCGTGTATTATGTGTGACGTGACACGTGACACACGACGTGACAATGTTTGATGTCTTTTTGAAATTGGTACTGAAGCTTTACTTACTTACTTTATGAACCTGTAGTAGTAGCAGAAAAGCTTGGTAGTAGTCGACCAGAGGGGCAATTCTCGTAATTTTAAGAACGTTCACAGATTGTCACAGTCTGATCTCAGTCTCAATCTGTCAAAAATGCCTCTAATTTCCCTACATTTTGACAACTTTTTGACATTTGTTTGTCGCCGAGATGAGACTGCGACTAGATGTTGAACATTTTAAATTACGAGAATTGGCCTGCAGATACCTACCTAATTCTAGGTTTCCTGTATAATTTTGGTACCTACGTACCGTTTATTGCCCGTGGTCCGACCGCGTAGTTCTACTAGAGTAGGACCACGGGCATTTTTCTTACTGACAATATCAGCACGATTTATTAGCGGCTACGAGAGGTCATAGTGCTTTACTACAGCGGAAAAATATAGGTACAGTTTCCCCTAATCATAAAGGCCAAGGAAAAATGGAAAAACCTCCAATTAAATAATCATTACTTCTCGATGTAACAATATCAATCGTTACCCACTCTAACGTGGGTACGAACAAGGGTGCCATATTCCCCCAAACCCCCCAAATCCCGCCGAGGAAAGGCACTTGTAATCGAGAGGGCTTTATTAATTACAAACTTGGACCGCAACCCCCACCACACACCCCTACCACCCACAACCCAACCCATTATCATCCTTAATACCTGTTTACTAAGGTTAAAAATCCCATAACGGGTCCCCATTAACCCAACCCAGTCTTATCTCTTGGGCGTAAGCGTCAACAGTGAGGTGGATTTAATTCGTTGGATTTTGAACTTAATTCTGTGAGTTCCAAGATCGTTTTTCGATTGTAGTGGGTCTTCAAACAAAGCCCATCAATTTGTTAAATGAAGAAAATGGAAATGTGTAATTTAGGAAGGATCTTGGTCGGCTGCGTCGGTAATGTGTGCCGTGTTCGCAGTTATGTTGGTAACGTGTAGCATTTGTAGTTAACTAGCTTCTACTTCGAACGTCTCATGAGGATTTTAAACGGATTCAAAATGGAGTTTAGCATAGTTATTGCAGATTTGAGAGCGAGCAGTGGTGGCCCAGTGGTAACGGCCGTAACTTACGAGTTGTAGGTCGTAGGTTCGAACCCAGACAAGCGCGTTACTTTGTGTAAATTATTTATTTAAGGCATTGACTGCCACTATGGTCACCGGTGACCGCGAACAATAGATTTTCTATTGTGTCTATTGTCTGACAGTCAACGTGTTATCACCACTACTCTCAAAACGGTGAAGGAAAACATCGTGAAAAAACCGGCATGTCCTAGAACAAAAAATTCGAAGACACGTGACATCTACCAACCCGCATTGATGGACTCGCGTGATAGGTTATCGCCCATTCCCTCTTACAGAAAGGAGGCCCGTGTCCCAGCAGTGGGAACATTATATGCTGATTAGATTATGCTATGATTACTTACGAATATGCTAAACAGATGGAACCCTTAGACGTTGAAAATGTTGACTTCGGAAGATGCAGTGTATTAAATAATTGGAAATACAGAATTTATCAAATAGTTAGGTACCTACCTAACCTAAGAAACAAAAATATCACATGTAAAGCACCGAAAAGTCATTTATTCAAACTAGGCTTAAAATCAGCAATTTTTGAACGTCAAAATTACCCCCCAAAACCACCCGCCCTTCACTAGAAGTGACACAACAAACTCCCCGGCAGCCATTTGGGCCAACAAACTTATGGTCACTACGACTTCATTATCACTAAAGAGAAAGTAGATACTTCAAATAAAATAAAAAATAACATAGTTTACAAAGGGTTTAAATATAATTATCACCAAAAAAAATATACTGAACACCAAAAAATTTAGTCTAAAATTAGAATAGTCCTAGCTGGGCACCCCGAGGTTAGGTTTGGTTAGGTTACTTTAAACCCTTTACACAGAAACGATACTTTACAAAGATGCAAGAGCGAGCACATGAGAATACAAATACCTTTGGTGATCATTTACTATTTTTGGCAGTAAAAGTGTTTTTTTATGTTATACTGGGTGTCCCTGGAAGTATGGATCAAATCGAATAGGGGCGTGGGCAAGGTCATTTCCAAACTTTTTAACCCTGAGAATGTCAGAATTTTTTTACGGTTCAAAAGTTATGACCGATTTTAATTTTTTTTTTCAATCACTTCGCTTAGTGCTCAAAGAAAATAATCATAAAAAATACTATCAAGGCTATCTAAAAAAAAAAAAATTGATAGCCCTGATAGTTTTCACGAATTCGATCTTTCTTCTCTTTTTTTATATTTTTTTTTAGTTTTTTTTTTGCTAAAACTTTTGGAAATGACCTTGCCCACGTCCCTATTCGATTTGATCCATACTTCCAGGGACACCCTGTATTTTACTTTATCTGGTGATAAGTTAAACATAAGCCGTTTACAAACACCAAATGTTCTACTGAACAAATGCAAAATTTCTGATAAAGTTTCGAAATACCACAACCGGCATCAAGACTATTTTTATCTTTTCAATTAACCTAGAACATAATATGGCGTGAAATCAGCTAACTATCTACAAGAAAAGAATGTAAGGCGTTTCGTTTTTACCACAAGTAACAATAAACGTTTAGATGTGAAGAAGCCATTTAAAAAGTCACGGTGAATTTAAGTGTATCTAATTTAGCAAAATTACACATTCCATTGTTGCTATGTGCGTACGATTTGGTCTCGTGGTCGCAAGCGCGACTGCTGGGACTGGAATCCTGGGTTCGATTCCTAGGTCGGGCAAAGAGTTATTCGGATTTTCCGTTAGGAATTTTTCAGTGACAGCCTGGGGTTTGGAAGTTGGCGGTGTGATACCCCCGTCCTCGGAAAGGACGTTAAGCCTGATCCTGCGCCTGATCTCTCTCCGGTCTTGTCGGATTGCCATCCCATCGGACTATGAGAGTGAGGGAAGAGAGAGAGTGCACCTGTGTCTGCACACACACTTGTGCACTATAATATCTCTGGAAGGCTAGTCTCCGTTGAGATAGGCCGCTATGGCCGAAATACGGTCTGGCGGACTTTAATTATTAAGATTTGAATATTAAGATATTTTTCTAACAGACTATTATGATGTGTGATCTGCCCACGAAGAAAAGTAACTGAAATTTAAAAGTATTTGTTGTTTATTTATAATTGATTTACTGAAAAAACATCATTTATCACGGAGGACATCAGCCGATCTCTTCTGTAAAAAGCAAAGGTTACATGCTCTGTGGTGAAAACCACACCGTGCAAACTTATAATAAGTGAGCTTAGAGTGAGCTGTCAAAAGTGTCAATCCCCAGCATTAGGTAGATAGACAGCTCACATCACCTCAGTTTACAGGATGAAATTTTTACAGAATAGACCAGCTGTCCTATGTGGATCTACCACATTCATCCTCGTAGAGTGAGTTACTTTGTCTCCTCAAGCAATATAGTGCTATACATCATTACTGCCGAACCTAGCGTCTCCTCAAAAGATCGCATAAATCATCATCAAGCCTTTTCCCAACTATGTTGGGGTCGGCTTCCAGTCTAAGCGGATGCAGCTAAGTACCAGTATTTTACGTGGAGCGACTGACCTCCACAATCCAGTTACTGGGTAATACGATACCCCTTGGTAAGACTGGTTGTCAGACTTTCGGGTTACTGACGACCCGTAACGACTGTCAAAGATCCACGAATAACAGCCGGGACCAACGGCTTAAAGTGCTTTCCGAGGCACGGAGGGGTCTTGGTATGTGAAAAGATCGCATAAATACATAAGTACCTAATTTAAAAAAATATATATTTACCAAAACAGTGCCAGTGGTCGCTCACAATGGGCACAAATATTAGTAAAGGCTAAAAATCACCCAAATGGCAACCTATGCTTGGAGTTTCCTTAAATGAACGAATCAAAAATGAAGAGAACCGCAGGAGAACCAAGGTAACCGACATAGCCCGAAGAATTACCAAACTTAAGTGGATGTGGGCAGGGCACATTGCTCGCAGAACAGATGGCCGTTGGGGACGAAAGATTCTGGAGTGGCGACCGCGTATTGGAAGGCCACAAATTGGACCGATGACCTTGTGAAGGCCGCAGGAATCCGCTGGATACGAGAAGCACAGACCAGGTCAAAGTAGCGGTGCTTGGGGAAGGCCTATGTCCAGCAGTGGGCGTAGGGCATGGGTTCATCATCATTTCAGCCGAAATAAGTCCATAATGCACGTACCTACTTACATCGGCTACATCGTAACAAATAAGAACTTTTTGCTTAGACTATATTTACAAGTACATTTGAGTTTTTTTTTTTATAATCTGTGTGTAAATTCTATTTGTAATCGAATCGATTAAAAACATTAATTAAGAACACACTTAAACTAAAGGCACCTGAACAGTTCGTAATAATCATCACCATTTTACTAAAATAATATAACAGCCCTTCATTTTATATTCACAACAAGCTTCAGGCATTCTCACGTAATTCCAGTGCCGTAATTAAAAAGTCAGCGGCACAGTGCTGCCAACATTAAGCCCCTCGTTAACACTCGCGACACTTCCGGTTACACCGGAAACATGGTTGCTGTAATAATTTTCAATGTTTCCGCACGGGAAAGTAATTGATTTTTGTAAAGTTCTGTGGTTTTTGAAATATTTATGTAACGTACTGTTTTTTTTTAAATACATTTTTTGTTAAAAATAGTGTTTCTGAAAGATTTATGTAATGTAATTCTAACTACAGTTATTTCTAATTATGGCTGATCGAATTTCGATAATGTTCCGACAGCGAGGATTAGTAAAATTAATCGTTAATTTAATGCTTTAAATTAATTTGGCGAAATGAAAGTAGTGTGACGTGACTGTCGTAAATTTCAGTACCTATCGGAGTTATAGATGCTGGCGGGAAAAATTCCGAATCATTCCCGTCGAATACTTCGGAAGTATTTCGAAATATTCCGAAAGTTTGGGAATATTTCCCAATTATTCGGGCGAAATATTCGGCGGAAACATTCGATTGCGGGGTACGAATCTTTCTCGCGGGGGGAAAACTTCTCCAGGGAGCATCTCCCCTCTTACAGCACCTCGCACCGCCATCGCCTGCACGCAAGACTCGTGCAGCCGGGCGCGCGCGGCACGCACGACTCGTGCTGTCGGGCGCGCACAGAGGGGTAGCGCGGCGGCGATCGACGAGCGATGCAAAATACGATTTTCAGGAAAAAAAAATAAATATCTTAATTAAATTCATTTTGAATAATTCTGATTTAAATAAACTTTCCCAGAAGTATTCCGGAATTATTCAGAATTTTTCAGAAGTTTTGCAACTATAATCGGAGTTCAAGACTGGATTCCAGTATCGGAATTCAATAGGTAATAATAGAAAACTTATTTATAAAAAAAAAACAACTGACTTCCAAAACAACACTAAAAAGTGAAAAATAACTTTAATTTCAGAAGTCGTTGTCTTTGGATCTGTATTTTAGTTTAATGCCACCGACTTTCAAAATTAAAGCTATTTTTCACTTTTTAGATATTATGCATATCTAAAATGTGTTCGTATACCACTAGTTGCTATGTAAACAACAATGACAACAACTTCAAGATACACAAAGTGGATTAAATACGTACTATGGAAGCTAACTCAAAAACTACCCAAGCAACGTTAGTAAATATATGGACCCCTCACCCCACACACCCCTGAGGCATACATACCCTATCCATTCAAAAAATAATTTTCGAAATCGATCCACAATTTTCGGACATATCGCGTAACATATACAGGGTTATTGGAAAAACACCAATAACCTCTTAAGAGGTCATTGTACGCATCATTATGATCAACTTTTACTATGGGATCAAACATGAAATCGCGAAAAAAAAATCAGCTGTCCCCTACATTTTGTCGAGTTTATACGAACATAAATGTGGGGAACAGCTGATTTTTTTTTCGCGATTTCAGGTTTGGTCCCATAGTAAAAGTTGTTCATAATGATGAGTACAATGACTTCATAAGAGGTTGTTGGTGTTTTTCCAATAACCCTGTATATACAAAAAAAATACAGTCGAATTGAGAACCTCCTCCTTTTTGAAGTCGGTTAAAAAGTTATAACAATGTTCTATTGCTAATTGGTACCACAAGAGTTATCAGACGGATTGGAGACACTAAGGGTCAGTTCACACCGCGACGCGCAGTTTTCAAGATAGCAATACAATAATATAGACCTTACCTGCTACACAAAAAAGTACATAATTCTGTGTGTCTACTACGTCGAGCTACGCCGCGCGGCGCACTATAACATGTACCTACGTATTTACAGAATTATAATCATTAGACTCATTAATAATATACATCTTTCCAAGATAGATTTATACCATGACAACAAAAAGTCCTTATCCAAATTTGAATGTCACGGTCTTCCACTGCGCATTCACCTTAAAACTTTGCACTTGGCTTCCAAACACCCTGTATATCTGTCTAAAAGACTTTATTTTGGCTAATCTCCCATAATTTATTATGTCCATCATCATCATTTCGGCTGAAAGACGTCTAGCTGGGCATAGACCTCTTCCAAGAGTCGCCACAACAACCGGTCCTGTGCCGCATCCAACAGTAAGGTAATTAATACAAGTATCTAAGGTAGGTAACATAACACTTAACACTTTTTATTGGATAGTTTCTATAATAATTAAAAAGCAACTGAACGGACGTAGGTCTTTAAAACGCTAACTCACGTTTAAAAACAGTACTTAATTGTCGTTTTATTTCAGTTTAACGCTGAGCAAAAACTTGACAGGAACGTTTTTATAGATCTCTGACGATGAGACAGGCAAAAAATTAAATAAGAATATACTTTTATTATCTATCGCAGACTAGCAAAAATTTCTGCTATTTTTAGCCATACAAGAAGTATTTTTCTTACAGCATTTGCAGGTATACCTCTAAAAAGTCATCATTAAATGAACAAACGTTACGGTATAGAATAGAATAGGTACCTACTCTTTAAATTATAAACTTTAAATGATTTTATTTCAGTAAGTAGGTTTGCACAAACTCTTTTACACGTCAATCGTATAAAAAAAATTGACCAGGTCGGCGTTTCCTATCTGACTACTCTGAGAAGAAAGGCTGAAACAATCACACACACACACACACACAGTCTCTTTTAATGTCCAGACATAATCTTTGTCAGATGTACACAAATTACGAGAAATTTCCAGGTAAGTATTTCTATCGGGTTTTCCGACTAGTTTCAACCTCTATCATTCGTACTCATAAGGACAACGCTGCACACTCACAACTGCTTAAACTGAATATGTTTCTCAAAAGATATAAGATACTAGCTTATGCCCGCGACTTCGTCCGCATGAAATTTCACCCTCCCCCCATTCACCCTCTTAGGGGCAGAATTTCAAAAAGCCCTGTCTTAGTGGATACCTACTCTTCACTAAGAACACACCCTCCAAATTTCATGTCTCTAGGAACAGTGGTTTAGGCTGTGCGTTGATATATCAGTCAGTCAGTCAGGACTTTGAATTTTATATGTATAGACTAGCTTACGCCCGCGACTTCGTCCGCGTGTAATATCTTGTTCACCCGAACCCCGTCGCATCGCCCTATTACTATGTTTTCGCTTAGCGTTCTTTCTGACTTTTTCTTGTTTTTGCTCAGATCCTAAGAATCCTAGATAGCCTTCCTCAAAAATTAGGCTATCAAATGCAAAAATAATTTTTCAAATCCGACCGGTAGTTCCCGAGATAAGCGCATAGAAGAAGATAAAGGTAAATAATCATCATTCTCTATGCTTTAGCCTTCTCACCTCACCGTCTGACACATATTGAGCCTTATTAGACATCAACAAACCGATCAACCCGATGATCAAGTGTTAAGAGCCGATGGTCACCTTAAAATACAGAAAAAAGAGGGCTTAATTCTGGGTTCGGAGAAACTCGCTCTCATAACCCTGTAAACTTGAAATCGAAACACGGTAGGTAAATGCTATAAGATTAACCAGACGGGGTAATTGCGTAACATACTAACAGTAGGAAAGGTTTTCATTTTGACAGTTGAACACTATTCATTGCGTTATTTTCGTTGCTGAGCAGACAATTTTTTCGAATATATGAAGCAATGGATTCGCAATATCCTTCAAAATGATCCAGATTGTGATTGAAAATGTGTTACGCAATTTAAGGTGCTGAACTGACAAATTGACAAAGAGCTATTTAGTTCTATTAAAATTCTTGACGTCTTCCTAATAACCGCATGACTACCAACGATAATAACCAACCAAAATACTCCCGCTCACCATACGCATATTTATAGTCAAGTAAATCTCCAAAATAAATGACACCGTATAAAATTACATGGGCGCGTTCATCTGTGCCGGAACTCCGGACTTCCGAGCCGTCCACCCGGACTTAAAGGCCCGAAAAATAAGCCAATCCTAACCCTAAACGCTTCCAAAATTTATGTCCGCCTCTTGACCCTCGCAACGCCTTATTCACCTTTTATTTTTATTTGAGTGAGCAAGGAACAAATCTTAGCGTAAAAGGGATAATAAAATAATCGTTAGATTCGTTTAGACGACTCTAATTTCACGGATTGCTGCGCAAAGGGACGTTCGCAATGTAGGGTTGAGTCTGTCCCGCTCTAGCACGTTGGGGGTGGTATTTCTGTCTCTGTCGCGCGCCGTCCAATCGCCGGGAGTGAGTTGCACAACTTGCAGACTTGCTCCTCTTATTTTTCCTTGTTTGCGGGTTTGTATAGGAAGTTTTTTTCCGCGGTGGAAATGTTTTCGTGGATATCGGAGTTTATTTTAACAAGTTCGTTCGATGTCGAATATTTTATTTTTTGTTTGGTAGAGTTTTAGCGCCTTCTGAATATTGGAAGTAGGAATTTGTGAAGATAAATGCTTTACGTTGAGCTTTTCTGCGAATTCCCAAACGGTGTCAAAAAATAAGCTTTAAAATTCCCTACACAGATTTAGTAAAATGTTTCAAGACAACTCATCATAAAAATCATCCCTCAATATCTTAGAAGCTCATGACGTATGAAGCCCTCGCGATGCTCAAGCGATAGTCCATCCGACTGCACAAAACGGTTACTACCCGTTATTCACAGCGCCCGCGCAAATCGCGTAAGAGCCGGTCAAAGTACGTAATAGATCAACGGCTATCGGCTATATCTAATCTAAATAGAACGGCTATCAAATCGGTCCTAGGGTCCGCGTTCGCAAATTTTACGCTTGACGCAAGATTATGGGGTTGACAATGAATCATACTATTTATAAAGTTTACGTACACACGGCGACATATCAAGCTATACACTTCCAGTTTTAGCAAATGAAACCTCAATTCATATCAATTCGTAAAAGTCCAACTGATACAGCCAATGATCATTATCATTATTATTTCTTCGACACCGATTTGTACAATCCCGAATATTGTTTTATCACTCAAACGAAATTAAATCGCTTCAACCCCGGTCAGTCGGGAAACCATCAAACTGTCATCACTCGCAGCTGTGGCGACCTCTACAACGGACAAACTGATTTATTTGCACTATGATATACTGCTTTCCCGCGTCAACTCCGTTCTAAGCCCCTCTCTAGTCTGCCAGGCAGAAAAATATAACTTCCTTTGCTTTGTAAAATTAATAGATATGTTTATATTAAATGAATTAGTCGTTTTAAATAGATCGTATTTTTAGTTCAATGTAATTTTTTTAGCTGTTAAGAGGCGTTTTATGTTGTACCTACGTGGTGTAAACGTTGCAAAATAGTATTTTTAAATAAAATAATTAGTAACTAAGTAGAGGATAAGCGAGATGGGCAGACGATAATTATTGTTGCCATCACGGGTAAAAACGAACACGGGTATGAATATTTAAGCGATAAAATATAAAGTATAATAAAGAGTCCCTAATATGGTATTATTGGATTTATTTTAGATTTAAGTTTAGCTATTTAAAGCTTCCTCTCTCCTACATAAATTTGTGTTTTTCTCTGTTTGCTGTGCCCGACAGGGTCCATAATGAACATAATTTCTTTGTGTAATGCAAATAAAGTGTTGAGTATTGAGGAATGCAAATAAAGTATTGAGTAAAAACTGGATGAGGCTGGCATAGGAGCGTGGAGATTGGCTCATTGGCACATGAAAATAGGGGCTTATAGCAGTGGGTAAAGTCGGGTAGTGGATGATGATGATGAATTAGGTGTAGATAGCGCACTATCCTAACATCTTTGGATTTCAAAGATAAGGCCAATCTATGAGGCCAAAGAATGTCTAGTTTCGGAACGACGCGCGACGTCTTCCCGTAATGTTTTGGGTGAAGAAAAGGACGAAGAACCAGTGGTGGCCCAGTGGAAACGATCGTGACTTACGAGTTGTAGGTCGTAGGTTCGGCCCAGGCGGGCACTTTACTTTGTGTAAATTATTTTACCATTAATTAAAGGCTGATTATGATTATGCATAGATTTTCCTGTTTTTTGTTTTCCTATTTTTTTTTAATTTTGTTAGACGACAATGGCCTGCAAAGTCATATAAGGAAGATTGGGGCAATCAATGGCGAATTGTAGATTAAGAACAAACGGCAAACAAACGAATGACAGACATGCAGAATGGCGAGCAAAATATGATTGCCAAGTCTAATTTAAGGCCTCACTGGCCACCACCCTAATAGCCTAATAACACACTTTCAATCGCAATCTGCATAGCTATTCACAAACATTCGATACGCTTACGTGCCGGATCGAACATCAATCAATGTTATCGAAGAAGTCCTCTAAACGCTGTTCCCAAATTAGAACCCGAAAATTTTGACAGTTTAAACCAAATGACGATCGCTATTCTTCCGACAGCTATTTGCTGTCGGGACTAGGTAAATCAGAGTACACTGAAATAAAAGTAGGTCGTTGCCGCAATCAAGATTTTGTTTAGATTAACTAAGTAACTTGTTTGCATATGCATATAAAGCACAATGATCACAGCTACTACTTTTATTTGATTGAGATTTGAAACTGGATCTTGATTGGAGTTATCACAAAACCTATTTGCAGCAATCAAGTTGATAAAGTTGCTTGATTGACACAACTAACTTACTTTGTTGTTTTAACTCTTCTACAATGATGTCATGTTAAGGGTAATCAAGAAACTTGTTTGAGCGTTCAATCATTTGAACTAGTATTGCTGCAATCATGTCGTGATGATCAACTTAACTAAGATTTTGATTAATCTAAACAAGACATCGTCAATCAAGCTAAAAAGTCACTTGATTGGAGTGCATTTTTTTCAGAGTACCTAAAATGTGTAATTTTCAATTCGGAAGCCTGTCAAATATTAGGTCCTTACATATGAAATTGGCGTTTTTCGTACTGGCCACTTTAATCACGAATTTCTCCTCTTTGGTAAGGAATTCCAAATTCAAATTTGTACAGCTATTTACTCATGTATTTGTGCTTCGATGACCGTCATTCATTTGTTTTTTTTCTTCTGTTTTTTCTGTTTGCGTCACTCATTTTACAAAATGGAAAATTTAAAATATCGCATTATTTACGAGTACGAGTTCCGCCGTGGCACTAGTGCTGCGGAAACGACTCGAAGGGTGAATGATGTGTATGGCGGTCATGTTGCAAAAGAAAACACAGTTCGTTTTTGGTTCCAACGTTTTCGTTCTGGAAATTTCGACCTGCAGAACAAGCCCCGTGGACGGCCTGAGACCCAAGTTGATAATGGAGAATTGAAGGCTATTGTGGAAGCGGACCCATCGCAAACCACGTCCGAGTTAGCTGCAGGCTTCGATGTTAGTGATAAAACTGTTTTAATTCACTTGAAGCAAATTGGGAAGATTAAAAAGCTTGAAAGCACGACAACGCCAGACCACACACTGCGCAACAGACGGCTACCAAATTAGAAGAGCTTGAATTGGAATGTCTTAGACATCCTCCGTACTCCCCGGACCTTGCTCCAACAGATTACCATTTTTTTCGCAATTTGGATAACTTTTTGCAAGGGAAAAAATTCAACTCCGATGGGGCAGTCCAAATCGCCTTCAAAGATTTTATTGATTCCCGTCCGACTGGTTTTTTTAGTAAAGGGATCAATGAACTACCTATAAGATTGCAAAAGTGCATTGAAAACAATGGTTCATACTTTGATTAATTAAATATATTATATTAAAAAATATTCGACTTTTTGTTCCTTCCATACAAAACGCCAATTTCATATGTAAGGACCTAATAGTTGTGAATAGCTATCCTAAAGGATCTTGCTAATCCATTGCTTCATATGTTCGAAAAATTTGTCTGCTCAACAACGTAAAGAACACAGTGAATGTTGTTGAACTGTCAAAATGAAAGCCATTGCTAATGTTAGTGTGTTACGCAATTACCCCGCAGTTTGGCCATAATGAGTTTTGATTGCTATCTATTTCCTTTGCCAAGATTTTTATATGTTCAGCTCCAGAAAAGTAAAGAATGCATACGCTACATCATCATATGCCTAGCCTTTTCCCAACTATGTTGGGGTCAGCTTCCAGTCTAACCGGATACAGCTGAATACTAGTATTTTACATGGAGCGACTGCCTATCAGACCTCCACAACCCAGTTACTTGGGTAATACCTATGGTAAGACTGGTTATCAGATTTTCGGGCTTCTGACGACCCGTAACGACTGTCAAAGATCCACGAATGACAGCCGGGACCAACGGCTTTTAACATGCTTACCGAGCCACGGAGGGGTCTTGGTTTGTAAAGATGGTCACCTATCCACAGACCAACAGCGGCAAGCGTAGCTTAACCTGATCGATCGACCCGTGCGGCTGTTATTACTTAGCCACAAGCCACTCAATGCAAGCGCTACAGTAGCTCCAATAATGGCTATTTTGCTGACGGACCCAACGCTTTTGTTATGCAAATGACTAACATTCGTATCACGTAACTTTCTTAGAATCGATTCCACTTTTTATTATTCCTCAAATGATTAAATGTAATCGATTTTGATATTTGATTGGTTCAATTTGAGCCGTTTTAATAAAACAAACTGAATTTAAGATGAAAATAAAAGTCTTAAAACGAGGAAAAACTTGTAACAACAATCTGTAGAAGAATTTGAAATAAGTAGCTTTTTACAAACCTACCTCCTAGTACCTATACCCGAACCGCTTTAGCGTGGCAATAACGGTCATTGCTCTTTCTCAACCCAAACAATAAACTATGTATCTCGTTATTGGAACATGTTGATGATCACGATAGATGTTGATTCAGGACGTTAACCGACTTTCAGTTTTTTACATAAAGAATGGTTGAAAGGGTAGGTGGGTCAATGACCGATATTGCCACGCTAAAGCGGTTCGGGTCTGCTACTTATCATTGGGGGTTGACATATTGGAAATGAGAATTTTTATTTGAAACTGAGTTCTTTTACAAAGTCAAAGTCAAAGCATTTATTTCAAATAGGCACATAAAAGGCACTTTTGAACGTCAAAAAATATCTTAAAATAGAATTGATTCTAGTCGCCCATTCCAAAAGGTAGTTTTCGTATGGAGAAGAATGGGCAAGAAACTCCACCGTTACTCTTTTAAAATGTTTTAGGTACAATATTTTGCATGGGTACATTAATTAAATAATAACATGTGAGGACGATGCACCTAAAATAAAATTACTATACCACAGGTAAAAGAATTAAAAACGAAACCATGACATATAAATTAATTATCTGATAGATACATGGTGCTCACATATTTACAAACATGGTACAAGCAAAACAATTTAAAAAAAAAATACAAGTAATAAGTCAGGGTGTGAGTAATGAATGACAAAACGAATAAAAAAAAATAACAATTAAATTAGCAACCAGTTTGATTTTGTCTAGACTCTAGATTGTCCTATGGAGCAGGACCAGCATGTTTCCAAGCGTTCTTATCTTGGATATAATCTTCTAATTTATAGTAGGTATGCTTGTTTACAAAGTGTACGTTTAATGTGAGTTTTAAATTTCTTTCATTTAATTCCAATATATCACAAGGTATTTTATTGTAACATTTGACACAGTACCCCATAAAAGATGTATGTACTTTGGCTAATCTGAAAAATGGTTGATGTATTTTATCTTTATTTTTAATAAACTTCTAAGATAACCTAAAACGATGATATGAGGAATTCATCCTACTTAGTATCTATACAGGGTGGTCCAAAAGTCGTGGATCAACGAAATAGGGAGATGAAGGAGGTCATTTCCAACAAAAAATCTTTCTACAGCATGGTCATAATTAAATTGCCCTAAAAGTTATGAATATTTGTGTATACCGAGTTCTTTTACAATTAGACGAATTAAAAAAAAATGTGATATAAAACAATAAAACAAACGGTGTTGTATTACTACTAGATAATGTATCAGCACTACAAAGTTCTATTAGGGCTCTGAGTATCAAATTTCAAGAGCAATTTATTTTTTTCCAAAAATTTTGTAACGTTACCAAAAATTATTTCTCACTTTAAAAGCGTTGGAAATGACCTCCTTTATCCCCCTACTTCGTTTGATCCACGACTTTTGGACCACCCTGTATATCTAAACTAATAATAAGCTGAAATGTTTGTTTGTTTGGACGCCCTTAGGTATCTCTGGAACTGCCGGATTTCAAAAAATATTTTGCCTTCTGATAGCCTAATTTTCTAAGAAGGCTTTAAGGCTATACAACATCTCGCTAGGATCCTAAAGAGCCAAGCAAAAGGAAAGAAAGTCAGAAAGAACGCTACGCGGAAACGAAGTAATAGCACACCCCGGACACTCCATACAACGCTCGCAAAATAATTACCTACTACTACTACATTAAAACCCGTCTGCCTTCAAATCAAGAGTGAACAGGCATCTTCTGGGCACGCTCGTTCCATCATAGACCTCATCTATCGCTTTCCATCAGGCGTGATCGGGGTCAAGAGTGCGCCCATTTAGCAATAAAAAAAAAATGACGTTTGTATACCTACGTATGAATGTGTGCGTGAGGTACTTGTGTGTGCGAGCGCTCTTGTTAAAGAACTGCGACGAATACGCCGAAGTGCGGGGTGAGGTGCGGTAACTGATGTTAGTGCGGGGAAGGGAGTGGCCTTTCTGTACGTAGTACTTTAAGTATTCTGTGGTAATAGCGCGGGCAGACGATGTGTTGATGTGACGGAGTGGGTCGGGGGAACAAGAAATTTCACGCGAAGTCGCGGGCATAATCTAGTAAGATAATATATGAGAAAGCTAACATGAACTCAAACTTTGGAAAGAAATAAGTACGAGTATAAACTGAAGGAACACATCGGCTGACCGATCATGTAAACTAATTTTGCCAATTCAAATAACTTTAATAGGTAGAAAAAAAATGTCTCACGGGCAAAATACCAAAAGCTTTGTACCTAAAGTTTATATTTTTCATTGTATTATCATTAAGGCTCTAACTAACCAGGTGATGGACAATTCGTCCGCGACGATAGAACGTACGGAAATCTATGCAATAACGCACACGAAGAAGAAATAGACTGCTGGCATTTTCATACGTTTTATTTTTTTACGCGGAAAAATTTGTCCATCGTATGCTTAGCGCCTTATATAGCAAATAGATATAAGCGTCGTGACCTGAGACCTAGCAGTAAAATACTTTTTCATCAAGAATAATAGAGAAACATCGAGGAACCGACACATTCACCTTAACAACCATTTTTATCCATTTTCTCACTTATTATGTTTTTGATTGAACTACGTGACTCCGGCGAACTTGACAAACAATATTTGCCGTCGATAAACCTCATTACGCACCTTATTTCGTTGCTATAAAACATATAATGGAATGTTTTTGGCTATGTGAAGTGCAATCTTATATTTGTTTTTTTGACGTTTGATGTCTAAATTAAGTGAGTCACGTGGTGTAAGTCATGTTTTTATCATTTTATAAAGGTCCGTTTGTTGTGATTGAAAGTTAAATCCGGTGTATTGTTGTTTGTAATTAGTTTATAGGCATTCGTGACATAGAAGCTAATGAGGTGCGAACGAGGTAATAAAGTTATTAGATTTTTTAATGATAACAATAAAAAGCTTATTTAATATTGATATTGCTTGTTGTAATTGGTTTGTGTTTACTTTGAGGTCAGTTGTCGTGATATAATGTCTCATCCGCCTCAACTATGTTGGGGTCGGCTTCCAGTCTAAACGGATGCAGCTGAATACCAGTATTTTACATGGGGCGACTGCCTATCTGATCTCCACAACCCAGTTACTTGGGTAATACTCCCTTTGGTAAGACTGGTTGTCAGACTTTTGGGCTTCTGACTACCCGTAACGATACCGACTACCGACGTCTACTCGTGATAATAATGTCTATATATATTAAAATAGACGAATGTCCGTTAACAGACAATTTAAACGAAAAAACAGTCCTATTTTTAAATAGATGGAATCTCTACCTACTAAGATCTAAAGAAGTTGACTTTACAAAAAATATTGATATAAACAAAAATATAGGTACAAAAAGAAGAATCATATTATTGTGCTCTACATGAAGATGTTAGAGGTCTCGATTCTTTTTGTAGATTCACATACTTATACAATAAATCAAATAAGAAGAATTTGGCGTCTTGGATAGAAAGCACGTCGCATATAAGCCCCATAAATATTTTCGCCTTTTGTGTTAAACACGCCTAGTTTACCTACTTTGAATCTAAATAATAATATAAAATAAGTAAATAGGTTTTTACATGATTGGCAAAAGAGCATTTTGCAATTAAGTATATCATATATCATTTTTCAGATTAATTTATTACATAAAGAGTTTTGTTTCATGATAAAACTATACCTATTCAGGGTGAAATTGAAAACATGCGACAAATCGAAATGGGAGATTGTATTCATCATTATGAACAACTTTTACTATGGGACCAAACCTGAAATCGCGAAAAAAAAAAATCAGCTGTTCCCTACATTTATGTTCGCATAACTCGTCAAAATGTAGGGAACAGCTGATTTTTTTCGCGGTTTCATGTTTAGTCCCATAGTAAAAGTTGTTCATAATGATGAATTACAATCTCCCATTTCGATTTGTCGCATGTTTTTAATTTCAACCTGTATAATTTAGACTACACAACAGTCCATGCGTGTTGATAAACAAATAAGTTGACACGGCGCAAAACAGAACGTGTCACGATACAAAATCCCAACTATCGATACTACAGTTTTTATGTTTGATTGTTTGAACGCGCTAATCTCTGGAAGCACCAGTCGTATTTGAAAAATTCTTTTTGCATTTGATAGCCCAATTAATGAGGAAGGCTATAGTCTTTATAACATCACGCTAGGGTCCTTAGGAGTCGAGCAAAAAGAAAAAAGTCAGAAAGAACGCTAAGCAAAAACGAGGTAATAGCGCGGACGGGTGATGCGATGCAAAACGGGGATTGGTCGGGGGAATTAGATCTTTCACGCGGGCGAAGCCACGAGCAGAAGCTAGTCAACTGGACTGGTTGTAAGCAGTGACCTGATTGGACACTGTAATAAAAAATTAAAGGATGTTGATAATTCCACGAACAACTAGGAACCAAATTATGATAACAGGAAGCACAGTCTCTGAGAAATTAGTCATACAAAATGAGCCTCTTGTTATATTTTAAAAATAAGACAAAAAGTAATAGTGGTCATGTTTCGAATTTGAACGGATGTACTTACATAGATATTTGCTAATGTCTATAAAAAAAACTTTGGGCCAAAGGACCAAATTTTTATGACAAATTATCATTAGTCATAAAAATTTGGTCCTTTGGCCCAAAGCATTTTTAAGGGTTGGGCTCCGCGCACATGTTTCGTATTCATGTAAAACGTCCCTATCTTTATATTTCCGTGATAATAAACAGTGAAACCAGATATAATGTATACTTACAGTGAAAATTCTTATGTATCCTTTCAGAATCTGCACAAAACACTTAAATAAATCCTACTAATATTATAAACGTGAAAGTTTGTGAGTGTGCCTTTATAATATAAGTGTGATAGTAATAGTATAGCAGGGAGGATAGTAGGATTTCTATTTACGTCAAAAGCAGGCTTCTCTTAATCAAATTAAAATATTTTATTTTAATTAGACCGCCATGGGCACTTTATATGAAACGTCAGAAGCTATGTGCACGGTTCCAATAATTGGTCATGGAGAAGAACTGGCAATAAACGTCACGTTTACTCTTTTAAAAAATAATTGGCTTTACAATATTCTTAAATTGAAGTATTATTAGGTATGGCAGGACAGTGTAGGCCTGTCAACCTAACAAAATTGGAGATGGTCAACAAATCGAATCATCTATGAGTCTATAAAAAAACCACACAACTAAGCACCAGCAACTCAACATTTACACTTTACGCCAATAGGTAATCACAATTTCAGTTACCTACTCCAATTTATTATTGCATACAATTATTTTACGCGTTTAATTCACGCCAATTTGTCACACCGCGTGCCAATGAACGGAATACGTAATCCTAGTTAAAATGTCCGCCGCAGAGTTCTGCAGGAATAAAACTGTTCGACAAAAACTAGCAATATGATGACGCTTTTTTACACGCACTGGTGTTTTTAAATAAATTGTGGTCGCCTAACTATTAGGTGCCAACAAAAACACTTTATTTTGCAATAGTCGATTCTCAATTGCTCGCTGATTAGATACTCCCGCGAAACCGTGATGAAACTGGCCACTTTTTTTTTTTCGTTATTATCACTATCCATTTTGATTCGAACATACGTATTTGAATAAAAAGGCAATGCGACTTCTTTTATTTATCTTTTAAAGAATATAACTTTAAATAATTAATTGAGCAGTGAGAATAATTACATATTTAGTCATAGAAAATAAAATGTTAATAAAGGAGCATAAAATTGTGTTTGAAAATGAATAAAAAGATTCGGTGAAGAACTTAAAAGCCGTGGAACACATTCATTTGGTCATTAAATTCTGCACATTTAATGTATTGTGTTTATCGTCTATTAACAATTTAACACTTTCTAACGACATCGAGACGTTATTCTTTATTTGGTACGTAATAATTACTACTCTCTTACTACTCGTACTTAGGCGAAGATAAGTACCTAGCCATTAAATGATCTGGTTGGATGGAATCTCTGATCGAACGAGAAAATAAACAAAATTACCAAACTTATGTTAAATGCTTACTTTCTTTTCTTTAATCAGGGTAAACCCGTGACTTTATTTTCTTTGAACCTATAAATAATCCTGAAAACTAAAATGACAAAAAAGAAGTAAAAAAAATATTCATTATAAGTACCGACAAAGACAACATTTCCAAGGAACTTTATCATGACTTGGAACTCTAACGAAATAAACTTTTTGACGACAAAATAGTCCAAGGCGTTTCTAAATCCTGCGGTTGTAGGTACAGGATAGGACTCATGAGCGGGTAAAAAAATATCGAGATTGAATGGTAGTGAAAAAAAAAAAATAGGGTCAGTATTTATAGCTCAATGACCAAATTCCTGAAAAAGTCTAAATTACATTAAAATAATGTTGTTCACTTATATGGTATGTGTAAGTCATAGACGCGCCGGCGGGCGGCGGCGGCGTATTAACAAGATCTCACTTAACTCTGAACGGTAGTTCTCAACTCCATCCAAACATTTTGCCTGTAAGACGCTCCGTGGCATCTATTGACGCGCCTGCCCCCTTATTCACAAACACTCGATATGCTTCCGTATCGTATCGAACATTAATCATTGTTATCGTAGGAGTCTTCTTAACGCTGTTCACAAGTCCAAAACCCGAAAATTTTGTCAGTTTAAATCAAATAGACGCCCGCTATTCTTCCAACAGCTATTTGCTGTTGAGGGGAAGTCAAATCAGGTTATCGAAATGTCAGGTTTTCGATACGATACTGTGCTGGCTCGCTTTTTTGTCCCAGACAATAACTGCCGCGGCAGAAAGCACATGCTGCTTGCTGTACCTCCATGTCGCACAGTTACGCACGCTAAGTCCCCAGTACCACGTTCTCTGACCGCACTTAATGATCTCTTGTACGCAAATCCAACAAACGGTCTGTTTGCGGATGAATGGACGAAGATTTGGTCGGCATGTCAGAAGTATCTACTGTGAGAGGAATAATTATGAAAGTGTTGTTAACTTTTTACTTGATGATTTTAAGTATCTTTTATGTGTATGTGTATATACAAACTGTGTCATTAATTTCTGTAATTGGTTTTAAACCGTTTTAATTAAAGAAATACAAAGTGCCAGAACAGAAAAATGCTTCGTTTAGTTCTACAACCTATAGTAACTATTACCTTAGCGTTAGGCAATTGTTGTTAAAAATTACAGATACGGTAACTTAAAAAAAAAAGTTAGAATATAACGTTATTTTATCAAAAATCTAGTCCTTACATACTTACCTACAGTGTGAAACTGTAAAATTCGTTTATTTATGTAAGTTTCCTACAAACTAAACTACATAACAACATAACATCACGCTTGCAATCCCCGAAGGGTTAGACAGAGGTGTACCTATAGTACACCCACAGATTCGCCAGTTATGTTGACGTCGCATGTAATAGGACGCGAGCCTATTGCCATCAACCAGGCACAAATCCAGACAAAATTAAACTATTGGTTATAAAACCCCAACTGATGTAAGGTCCAGTCGCGCTAAATTTGCCAAAGACCTAAACAACAATGGCCGCTCGAAATTGAATAAAATCGATATGCAAAAACATTTATTTTAATTACCTATTTTTTGTTTTTTGCGTCTAAATCTCCGAGCTAACTAGATTTTAGCGCGAATTTATACAGGGTTATTTGAAAAACACCAACAACCTCTTAAGAGGTCATTGTACTCATCATTATGAACAACTTTTACTACGGGACCAAACCAGAAATCGCGAAAAAAAAATCATCTGTTCCCTACATTTATGTTCGTAGAACTCGTCAAAATGTATGGAACAGCGGATTTTTTTTTCGCGATTTTAGGTTTGGTCCCGTAGTAAAAGTTGTTCATAATGATGAGTACAATGACCTCTTAAGAGGTTGTTGGTGTTTTTCAAATGACCCTGTATAATTAGAATTTAGCACGGTAGGACCTCATAGGTACCCGCTCATTATTCTGGTGGCGGCAGCCAGATTACACTGATCCTGCATGAGCCTCAACATACTTTAATAAATTCCAGAATAACGCCTTCTGGCAAAAATCCTCTAGCTATCTGTGATTATGATAAGGAAGAACCAACATTTTCTTAGGTAAGTTAAGGTAGTTCCAAAATGTGTGCAAAAATTCATAGACCTCAAGTGATAAGTAATTGCCATGTTTAGACAGCTCGGTCCTTCGCCAAAGCTACAATATTGTTTTAAATTTTGTTAAGTATCTCGAATACAAATCTCATTATCATCTTTTTATCATCCTCTCGCCCTTATCCCAATTTATTTTTCCATACATATATAAATGTAAATCACATCATCTATCTGGCCCTTTCCTCAAAATACCATATCAAACACCAATCTTCATGGTCCTCATATGATCTGACCAAGATTACTACATCTGGACTTTAACCGATCAAGCGGCGCGGTTCGAAGATCGGCGACGAAACAATAGAAAATCAATTGTGTCTCACTAGCGGAGCTTGATAGATTAGATTAACAAAGACTATGACACATCACATTCCGCCATATATGTTTTAAAAGAAAAACCGTTAAGAGAATCAGCGAAATATGCTGTGGATAACGGTGTGAGTTTCACATTTGTATTATATATTTGTTTATATTATTTGCGCAGATGTAATGTGTTGCTGTTTGTTTGTCCCAAATAAATAAATAAATAAATAAATCCAAACGATAAACACAAAGAAATGTCTTAAAGATATTTATCGGTAAAATATTCGTCCCACAAATCACGTCACATTAATAGGGTGCGAGTTAACTATTATTATATATTATAAGCTACTTAGAATCAGAAATAAAGATCATTTATAATAAAATTAATAACCAATTCTTCATATCTATGGCAAATTGTCAAAAATCTCCCTTTGCCGTGCCTTCCACAGATTTTCTCCCAGCTTCCTTATCCCACTAACGCAAATAGGTACAATTCCTCCTCACCCACTTACAGGCAACAATAAACATTCAATAATCAAGGTACCTATAGCCCGTAGGACTGCAGCCAACCCTAAGCCGACGGCCTGTTGAGGCTTAACTGAGCAACGTAGCCCAACCCCTCGAGCGCTACCCTATATCTACCTACTGCAGCTACATAGTCATGGCGCGTCGAAGTCATTTCAGTTAAGTAGGTATGTAATTGAAAAACGCTTTAATTTTCGGAGATCTGGTAATTTTTTTTGTGTTTGACATTTATTTATTTATTTAATACTTTAAGCACACAAATTTATAGAGGCGGATTTAATGCCAAAGACATTTTCTATCAGTCAACCATGCATTGGGTGATGCAGAGACAAACAGTATAAATAATATAGATATTAAGAAACTATAAATATAATATATAATAAGTATTATGAAAATAGGGGAGGCCTCCGCAAAACAGGCGAGTCCTGCTTAGAAGCGTGAGCCACACTATTATATAATAATAATTAGGTATATCATATACCTACATAAAAATTGTAAAAGTAGAAGAATGACTATTTTATGTTTTTTTATTTTATTTCATAATGGGAAGGAACAATGACCCTGAAATCTTTGAAAAATTAGAGCGAAGTAGGCTTTGCTACTGAAAATCTACTCCTTTTCAGGTTTTAGTAATTAGTAATTATTATTATAATCAACTAATCATATCAGTCAGTCAACAAATGCTATTAAATCATTCGACTAAAAAAAAAAACTTATTAGAATCCATTAAAATTCAGTCCAGACTAATTTCAAATTAAACCCTATAGGTACACAACCTAAAAACATTCAATTTCGTCTGCTTTTAACGGAAACGTCAAAAAACAATGTATTAGTTACAATATATCCCGCCTGTGATCCCCAAAGGGTATTTACACCATAGGTAGGTATAATAACTATTGAATAGTCTTCGGACCATAATAATGTACCATACACAACAGACTACCTACAGTATTTGTCTCTCCTTCCCCTTTTTAATCCATCCAAAGGTTGTCTTTAAAAGATCGCTCTTAGCGATAAGTCCAATCATTGTGTAACCCTTTGTAAAATTTCTAAATTTATGTCTGTAATTTATATGGTGTACATAATAAAGAGTACTCTATTCTATTCATATTGTGACAAATAAATGATTATGGTATGTAGAAAACAAATGAAGAACAATGAGCCACCTACTCACCGGAATCACTGTCATCCCTGTCATAATGTGGTCTCCAGTACTGCTCATCAAACCGCAGCGGTACTTCAGACCGCCCGGTGAACTTGGTAGGGTCCAGGATGTTCTCCACAGAGAACGCTATAGCCGGCCTGTCAGGAGGCCTCGTCAACCCCAGTCTCCTCGTCAGGTCCACCGGCGCGGCTTCTTCCACCCCGACGACATCAACCTCCCCGTTCGCTTCGGTCTCCCCTTCGGCTTCATCCTCGGCCTTGTCCCGACGCTCCTCCGATCCTCGCGCCATCGCAAGCATCGTCATAGCAAGGCCTATTTTATTAAAATCTGGACTCGAAACATTTGAATGTTTATTAAAACATCTCAGTTTATTAACACTTTCACTGCACTCGAGTGTTCTAAAGTTCGTTTTTGTTAAAATGTCCTTAATTTTATAAGTCCTAATAGGTCAATTAGCACAATATGTCAGTTTATTTCGCCCGACTGAGCGCGTGCGTGCGAGCCAGTGGACACGTTCGTCCCAGCCCAACATCCGATAATCACAACTCGGTATCAACTGAACCCGGGAGGACAGAAACGGGCGGGCACATGAAAGGAGGGGACGGGCCCAAAGTGGGGGCCAAAGTGGAATCTCGTCAGCCGATTGGTGGTGGGAAACGAGGCGTGCCCTGGGTGGAGAAACGTAATCGAGCAATAAGGTTTAAACAATTTCGTTTAATACGTTGAATTATGTAAGAGAGCGGCGGGCAAGTAATCGCGCACAAGCGATAAGGCCATTTGCGCTACTTCGTTACGTATTAATGGGGCAGGAAATTGACTTATGAATATTAGAGGTCGCGGAGAGTTGAAGATCGCGCTAAAGCGGCCCCGGGCGGCCGCGCGCGCTTATTTTCCTAGTTAAGCGCTGAAACAATGATGTTTATTGAGTTTTCAACTTAATGGGTTTGGGCGCGAGCCGCGGGCCATTTGCGCCATTAGCTCGGTTTGTTTAGTCGACAACGTAACGACTTTCCGTGGAAACGGTTTCGACGTATTACGTTTCAGTTACAGCTTTTGTTTTGATAGAAAATGTAATTGCAAATAATCTGCGGCCTCCTAAGATGTCTGGAATCTTGGATCACACTTACCTACTCGTAAATTGGATATAAGCTAAATACTGAACAAATCAATCTTATTTAATATTAGGTAGGTAAGTAATTCAATCTGTATTTCTATTGCTAGCTCATTATCTTCATAATCTTTGTATTAAACAACGTATTTGGGGATTACTTACACTTTTTCCTATTAACGGCTTCAATGCAATGGCCAGTCATTATTAATGTTGCAGTTGCATTTGTTTATCAATATTATATTTTCCTATCTTTCATTTAGGGATTTATTTATAAACATTGGTTAAAGTTAAGTAACCAAATAAATGATTATGATTATGGTAAACCATACATTTTTGAAGTTTAAAAGTCTCATAACTTTAAGCAACGTTTATAAACAAAACCCTTAATTTCTGTGATAACTAAGTACTAAATATTATAAATTGTAAGTCTTGTACAAATAGTAAGTTAATTGTTAGGTGGTAGTCATGCATGCCAAATTGATGGAACTTTACCTAAACCAAGACCCAATGCCAACCGTCATATTAATTTAAGTAAGTTAAGACTACGTCTCGTAGATTCAGTTTGCGTAGTGTAGCGTAGCCGACGTAGCGTCGCGTAGCACAGCCGGCGCGCGGCGTAGCGTTGCGAACTATAGCCTACGTATCTTCGCGTAGCATAGCCAGCGTAGCATACCTACTTTAGTATTAATTACAAATATAAATATTATAACTATCTCGGTACGATACAATAGTGCGCTCAATTAAGCCCTATCTAAATAAAAAATCGTCTTGGAAATACAGTCAGCAACAGCAACACATCAGTCCTATAAATCTTAATTATACAAATAAAATCGGAACAGAAGTAAAATTTTAAGAGTAATTATTAACTATTAGCTATTATATAAAATGCTAAAATGCAGATTATCATAAATTTTGTGAACCGTAGCGGTGTTAATTAGTCACCTTTTGTAGCTGCCTACGTAATCTGTGGATTTTCAGGATATACCATTTTTTCATAGAGTAACAGTTTGACAACCCTATTGTAACCCTCTCCCTATTTCCTGCTCAATTGATTGATGTAGTTTGTCCGCAATGATAAGCTGATGATACACTCCATGACATTTGCTATTCTTTATTACCTTACATTTTGATTGTTTTAATTAGGTATTGTATTTTGCATACGTATATGAGCATAAAATATCTTGCCCTTTAGTATGTCCTTTGTCTGATTTATTTACCTAAGGACAGATTTCTCAATAGTCAGATAAATTTTATGCGAGGAATAAATATTACAGTTTGTCTTCTTTTGTATATGTCAAAGTCAAACTGTCATATTTATTCTTCAGATTAAAGTTATCTGACGATAGATAAATCGACCCACAATTTACTTGCATGCTATACTTATTAAGGTATAATGAACACAGACTCCATAACTGTAACAACAGATTTTTATACGTATCGACGCCAACACATCAAGCTAATACAATCTGTCAAATTTCTTTAATAGATTTTTCAACTTTATCGCCTATGCATAAGGTTCAAAGTTGATTTGGAAAATTTGACAGTTTCGGGTAGCTTGATGTGCTGGCGTCTGATGATGCATACATTCATTATTCTATTCTATTCTTACTGGTTAATGCTGTAGGCGTTATTACCACATCAAACCATTCTTATTGCCACTAGCAGTTAACCCCAAGCGTGTCGTCGCGGCGTGCCGAACGCAGTCCATCACAACTTAACCATAGACTCGAGACTTTTGCTCCATTTTGTATTTACACGGCTAATCGCAGCAAAAGATCTAACATTTAGAGCCACCAATGACATGCACGATCTCAGCCATTAGACACGCTACTCCAATCAAACGAGATGAGTTTACAGGGTGTGTTCTTTAAGATTTCGATTCTTGGGGATTTTTAAAGGCAATTTTCGTGATGAATACGTGGTGTGTAAACCAATACCTTGAAAAAAAAAACACACACATACACATTGAAATCCCTCCATGCCTCCGAAAGCACATAAAAGCCGTTGCTCCCGGTTGTAATTCGTGAATCTTTGACAGTCGTTACGGGTCATCAGAAGCCCGAAAGTCTGACAACCAGTCACACCAGGGGCAGAGATATCGTATTACCCAGTAACTGGGTTGTGGAGATCAGATAGGCAGTCGCTCCATGTAAAATACTGGTCACACCGGCCACCGCCCGGTCACTGGCTGCATCCGGTCTGACTGGAAGCCGATCCCAACATAGTTGGGAAAAGGCTATAGGTAAATAATGAATCGTATAGGAACATCTGCAATAAATAGGTACCTTTTTAGGACCAGGAGGTAAGTACTTCAAATCTTTAGAGCGAACGTGAAGCTTCAGCCTTTTTTTTTCTTTTATTGGCTTTGGCGGTTTTGAAAGAGTTGCCTTGCAAAAAAATCCAAAGGTAAAGAAATCAATTCACAACTTCCGTTTCTTAATTTCATTATAAACAACACCCTCTGTAAATGACGAAATCTCAACAAAAAAGTGTCAAATTCCATCTCGTAGCATTTTATCTGTGAATGATTGGTGGCGCGACGGGGCCCATTGTGTACACAATTGACCCACGCTGGCCCCCCACTATTACTGGCTCTTTAGAACACTTTTTTGAATATTTTCTGCTTCGACACTTAACACACATTTGCGTGTAACTTGAAGCTTGTATATAATGGCAGCTATTTGTTGATAACATTCAATTTAGAGCTGATTTTTCCAACGCTAGATAATTTTATCCGAGGATTAATTTTGAATTTTTGGCAGTTCTTCCATACAAAATCTGTCAGACGTCTATTTTATTCTACGAATAAAAAATTATCTGTCAATTGAAAAATCAGCCCTCAGTTTAATCTGTCAAGCTCCGCTAATGAGACACAATTGATTTTATATTGTTTTGGTCACCGATCGGTGTCCCGCGGTCCTTGACCGGTTTATTTTGGTTTGTAGAAGAAGTCTCATTAATAGTCTCTACGTTTTCAGATTAGGTGATGCATATCATCCATGCCTGCATCCCTGAAGGTGTAGCAAAGCTGTATATTCTAATATCTACTTACTTATCCAAATTAAATGGAAATCCCAATTACACTTTGCCCCACCAGCGGGGTAATAGCGTAACACACTAACAGCAGCAATGGCTTTCATTTTGACAGTTCAATAACATTCATTGCGTTATTTACGTTGTTGAGCAGACAAATTTTTCGAACATATGCAGCAATGGATTAGCAATATCCTTCAAAATATTCAGATTGTAATTAGAAGTGTGTCTAGCTGTTATCGAAGGAGAGATCCTCGGAGTCCTCGGACATTATAAAGATAAAGGTCAAAGCTCATTAGAGCCACCCGGCACCCACTCCGCACCGCCTCGCCTCCTGCGGCTAGTATTCTTTATATGGACTTGTATGGGTATGCGCTCACTATATTAACTCCGCAGCGTCACCGGATCGCCTCGGTCTTAAGCCCTCCACGTGCGGAGGGCGGGTGGACCACTCGGTGACAACTCGCTGCTCGCATGCTTGCCTTGCGTTGACTGCGCGTTGCCAACGCGCGGGTCCCGAGTGGTCCGCGCGTTGTTTTCTTTGTTTCATCATTTCGTGCACCCAATAAACTTTTTTTTTTTGTTGCGTCTTTCATTTTCTTCTTCATCAAGCGCGACAGCTATGAGTGCCAATTCACGGTTTGTAAAATTTGACATTACGAAACACACGTGTAGACCTAGTGCCAATTGTTAACAGACTACTCAAAAATTCGTGGACCAAGCGACGTCCACTCGGCGTTCACTCGTTGACCGCGCGGGGTCCACTGGTTGACCGCGCGACGTTTATTGGTGATAACGCGGCGTCCATCCGTGGACCACCTGTCGACAACGAGTGGACGCCGTGGGACGAGGCGGTGCGGGGTGGGTGCCAGGTGGCTCTAATGAGCTGTGACCTTTAGGGTTTACAAATAGATGATTTTAAACTTGATAAGCTCGATAGTGTGACTTGATAAAGGTCTCCCAAAACTTTGCACATCAAAAACTTTTGAACACCGAATTTCACAAAACCTATGTACTCGTAAAACAAAAACTATTTTGTTTTAAAAGTATTTTCTGCTTAAGGCCCCGATGGCTCTAAAATACATTAGGAACTTCTAGTCAATTGTAACATACTTATTCGATGGCACATAAGGACTAACATCCAATTCATAGGGTCTACGCGTTTAGATATTTACAATATAGGTTAGGCCTTTCTTCCTCTTAGAGCTAAGATGTTCTTAGCATAGGATTTCTGCTTATAAGCGTGTCGATGCCAATCTAAATTCTGTCAGCCCAGAACGTTACTACAAATAGATATAGCATTCACAGCATAAGTTGCTTTAACTTGCAGGTGACAAGCTACGCAGGACATGATATAGTGCCCCATAGTTTACTGAACAGCACCATATTAGAGGCACTGGATCTACACTCTACATCACGCAGTCATAACCGAACACAACACAGGTATCCCTGTCTACTTCGCACTTCCATACATTTTCCCAGTCACCCAACTAATAAAACACGGTATCAGCAGTTGGTAAACGTTCAAACACTCGACTGTACCAACAAACAACACTCGTAACTATTTGATTTGCGCGCAGCTGGAGAGCATTGTGTCTCGACACTGTGCCAGATCATGCTGCGAAGAGTTTACTCGTACAGCGCCGCGGGAGCATTCTGTTCCACTAATGGACGGGTTAAAATCACTAATTGTATTTATTATTGCACGCTTTGTTGACGAAAAAGTGTTTGGTGAGATTGTATCTGTATCTGAGGTGTATCTCCTTATCGAATCGTAATGAAGTCCGGTTAGGGGTCATCTTGATGAAAAAATGGATTGTTCAGTCGCTGGATAAACAACAGGGAATGTATGAAGTAGACTTTGTCTTGGTTATTTTTTGTATATGATAATTAATGTCCTGCGATTTATTTCAGTATTTCTCAGGTCAATTTAGTATTTGTTCAATTTATTATGCTGGATTGGGCTGGCCACGTTGCACGAATGCACCCGGATAGACGGCCAAAGATGTGTGACGATCCGTGGTGACGATCTAATCATGTTTGCAGGGCCGTCGTGGCCAGAGATCGCATAAAAAAGTCAGGTATGGAAGGAAAAAGGGGAGGCCTTTGCCAAGCAGTGGGACACGACATACCTACGCTAGCAAAAAAAAAAATTCCTAGACCTATACCGAGTAGCAGACCTATATTTCGGAGGAAATCAAAATACTCCTTGTGGTGTTCACTGTAATCTACCATTAGGGGCTTAGGGTTTAGGAATAAAACGGCCGAATTATCAGTAAGTATACACAACCACCCAAAGGGAACGTCCTCTCGCCAACCGCTAAAGTAAGTGACAGCTCCAGTGTTACCAGTGAGTTGAGTGCTACATTTAATAGTACATCACACTCCTCGTTTTTTGAATGAGACTAGGGAGTGCAAGATCCTTGTCTTCGCCCCTTTTTTTATGTATGGGAAATCATCAAATGACCCCTCCCGCTCTGGGTGGAGCGGAAGGGAGTGTCTTCGCCCCTGAGGTCAAAATCAAACAGGAAGGGGAGCAACGGGTCTTTTTAAAAGAAGAAACTGCAGAACCAAACGCAACTTACATCATCTGTTGGGGAGCACATCCCAAGGGAGTTAGGAAGCGAGTGACTAATAGACCTAAGCATTTTAAAGAAAATAATGTCCACAAATAATGGGCTGAGGAACGATGAGATAAGGCAACGGTGCAGTTTAAAAGAAGATGTAGTGACAAAGATTGAAAAGAGTATGTTTAGATAGTTTGGTTGTGTTGAGAGGATGCATGAAAGGCGAATAATAAAAGGTACATACAAGGCAGATGTGAGTGTAAACGTCACGAGGGGAAGGCCTTTTTTTTTTCGCGGTGGAAATCCTCATAGACTTCCTCTATCGTGGGGGTGACAGAGGGGCATGCTGGACTCTTACCGGCTAAAACCACCGCGGTGTTCCACCTCTACCTATAGCAGAAGGTGCGGGATTCGCATAAGCATTCACCGCTCCCCCAACAGACGAGGGGAAGGCCTAGGAGGACATATTATAGTGACTTCATTAGTAATGTTCTTCAGTAAGGTCAGGTGCAGCGTAGTAGGTACTCGCAAGCGGCGGCGTGCGTGTTCGACTAGAGGGGTAATTCTCCTTATTTTAAGAACGTTGACAGTCAGTTTTAATCTGTCAAAAATACCTCTAATTTGCCTACATTGTTGTCAAGTTTTTGGCGACATTTGTTATAAATGATAAATGATTTATTTTCTGTAAGTAGGTTTGTACAAACACTTTTATACGTCAATCATATTTTTTTTTAAGCGAGATGAGGTCGGCGTTTCCTATCTGACTACTCTGAGAAGAAAGGCCGACACAAACTCAGAGGTCACAGTCTCTTTTAAAGTCCAGACAAAATCTTGGTCAGATCATGTGAAGACCATGTAAATTGGTGTCTGAAATGGTCTTTCGAGTAAAGAACCACACAGATTGAGCGGGCCTGTCCAGTCAGTGCACGCATTTGTCAAAAATCGTGCTGCTCAACTAAGAACTTGTTAGTCGCCGATATGAGATTGCAACTAGATTTGGAACGTTTTTAATTACGGAAATTGGCCTACAGCATAGCTATTCAGAAACACTCGATACGATTCCATATCGTTTCGAACATTAATCATTGTTATCGTAGGAGTCTTCTAAACGCTGTTCACAAGTCCAAAACCCGAAAAATTTTGTCAGTTTAAATCAAATAGACGCCCGCTATTCTTCCAACAGCTATTTACTGTTGAGGGCAAGTCAAAACGGGTTATCGAAATGTCAGGTTTTCGATACGATAGCCTGTCGTATGGTTGTGAATCAGGGCTTAGATGTATGAACGTAAACGAGGCAAAAGGAGTATGTAAGGATCATAGCAGGTGGTGTTCTGCAGTTTCTGCCTACCCTCATGCGAATAAGGCGTGAGTTTATGCATGTACTTATGTTATATCTACAAAAAACCGTAGGTACAGACGCCAGCACATCAAGTTACCCGAAACTGTAAAATTTTCCCAATCAACTTTGAACCTTGCTACCCGAAACTGTATCTCAATCAACTTTGAACCTTATGCTTTAGCGATAAAGTTGAAAATCTATTAAAGACATTTGACAGTAGGTAACTCGATGTGCTGGCGTCTGTACTTAGTAGAGAGATTGTTTTGAGTAGGTATTATAAGCAGCCTACTTTACTATTCATCATCATCATCAGCCTACAGTAGTCCACTGCTAGATACAATCCTGCCTTTCCAATCGAACGCCATTCAGCTTCTCGGCAACTCTCATCCAGCTGCTACCAGCCACCCTGCGAAAATCGTCGCTCCACCTATCCTGAGGGCGTTACCTTACCTTACCTTACCTTACGTTTGCCGATCCACGGTCTCCACTCAAACACACGTCTACCTAACGGTCATAGATTCTACGGCTATATGACTGGTAATTTTCCTATTAATAATTATTAAACACAGACCAATAAATATAGCCATATTAATTCACCACTAGACAGTGGTGAATTAATATGGGTTTTTTTTTATTACTGAAGCAAAAAATTATTAAGTGCAAGCATCAATCAGTAGGTACCATCTTCAACTTTCAGGCGAATTCTGAATTTAAAAATGTTCGTCATTAGTACCATAAACAAGTGACGCCGTAAAACAGCTGTCCGCTTCACTGGAGATATTAATTAAAAAGTTTTTTACGCGAAAAAAATGGACGACGAGCCACGCCTCTGCTCCAATTAAAATTCTAGCCGGATTCATTACGATACTTTATTTTTTAAGTGTTCGTTAACGAATTCTGTCAAAACAAACGAAATTAATTTGAATATTTTATCAGGAATATCTTTGATGTTAGCTGGCGTCAAGTAGGTATTTTAGAAAAGAATGTGAAAGGCAAACGTATTATCTCGTAGTTTTATTGTCTGTGGTATTATAATGACATCTCAATGCGATGATTAAGTATAAAGATTTCGTAAAAAAAAAATAAGCCGTTTTATCTTGCCAAGAAATATGGACGTAAGTGAAAAAGTAATTTGCAAATTAATATACGAGTACCTACTTAGTTAAATTCTACCGAATTAAATAGGATAGGTAATTGTTCATATCTAATATTTAATTAAAAGATATCACGATTTGTTGTTATTTTAATAATATCGTAACCACATTACAAAGTTCTTTTTCTCAATTTTCTTTTTTAAATGCGTCCATCAAAGATTTTATTGAAAACAAAACATTGATACAGATTTAAATTAAAATTGTCTTGAAGAAAAATGCGAGTTTCATAGCGTGGGATGTTGAACAGAAGTTTTAAATCTCAATAATTTTGTCGTGGATTACATTTTATTTTGACGCTTTGATCCTTGTTTCTGTGTTCAAAAGAATACAATATATCAATCCTATTTGATTCAACTGAATGATCTAAGAAAATTACGTGAAGACAGCTTGTTTTGATGTAAATTATGTGAATCAACATGATCGGCTTTGAAAATATATGAGAGGGAAGCGTGTAAAAGCTATTTTAACGAAATTTAACAAATATCTTACAAGAGAAGACTGACTAACTACCTATTTTTTATTTTACCCTGAATTGTGTTTTTACGTTGACATTTACGGGATTCTCTACTATTGGGCAGATTTTGGTTAGGTACCTACCTAGTAGTAGTACAGACGCCAGCACATCAACCTACCCGAAACTGTCAGATTTTCCCAATCAACTTTGAACCTTATGTTTTAGTGATAAAGTTGAAAATCTATTAAAGAAATTTGACAGATTGTAGTAGGTTGATGTGCTGGCGTCTGTACCTTCAGAACACCATTGTTGTACAGACGCCAGCACATCAAGCTACCCGAAACTGTCAAATGTTCCCAATCAACTTTGAACCTTATGCTTTAGCGAAAAAGTTGAAAATCTATTAAAGAAATTTGACAGATTGTAGTAGTTTGATGTGCTGACGTCTGTACTTGATGGCGCAGGATACCTGTACCAAAAGTGGTCTTCGTATTAGTCCAGCAGCTTCAATATCATCAGGATTGTGTTTGGACTATAGCGGTTCGTCGTGGACGTGATACGACAGCGGCTCTTCCAGCATCGTCAGAAGACAGCCGCCACGCAACCATCGATGTGACCATAGACTACTATTATAAACTAGAGGTGACGCTCTGCTACAATGACAGTACTCAACCAATTTCACTCTTATGCGATCTCTTTGGTGGTGCCTACATAGCAACTTCGTAAGAAAACTAGACGGCACCACATCGTACCTACTTCGCGTCATACTTTTATTTTTCCTTCTTATAAGAGTAGAGATGTCCTTAGATCCTACCGACGTACTTGTATTGCTGTTGCATCTGAAAAATACCTGCGCTACTACCGTTAACAACATAAAAAAGGGTGTGTGCTTATGACCATACGATAAAAGTGAAAACTTATATGAGCCGATTCATCGTCACCGACCGACTGGAGCCGAGTATACCCGATTCAGCGTCACCAACCCGAGCGTGACAGTTCAGTTTCTGAAAGAGAACATCGTGCGTCTGGAGGAGTTTCCACTTCAAAAAGAATCTACCACAAAAGTAAAAATATCTCTCAATTTAATAAGGCCATCATCAAAAAATAATATGACTTCCTAATAGCTGCAATAACTGCCTTGGAATATGACAATATAAATGTAGCGAAATAAAACGTAATAAATATAAGTAAATGAGGTGCAGCAGCAGTGCCACCGATCGTCATGTCACGCGTAACGCACGCCAAGAATTTTAATAACCAATTTGTATTTAACAAATCTGTTTCGAGACAACACGCCGTTTTGGGGTTCCGTAGGTGACTCTACAGGTACTAATATAATGCTGTTATTTTAGTATTTTGTAGATCTTACGACTGCCACGCGAACAAAGTCGCGGGCGGAAGTTAGTTGTTTAAGTACTTCCGGTCTTAAAAATAGTAAGCAGGCACTCAAGTTGGTGTAAAATATAGTGACGTTTTTGAGATTGTAAGTAAAGCTGGGTTTGCGGATCAGGAAAATAACAAAATATCCTTTTCTCTGAGATATTATATAAGTAGCTATGGATGGCAGGATCTCCTTTGAAGTTCTGCAATAACTAGATATGTATGGGCAGTAGGTATGATTTGAATGATGTTTTTTCTAACATTAAATTCTCGAAATCACTTTACGAACTTTTTACCGAAAATGTGAGACTAAATTATTGTTTGCAAGTGGTATTTTTCCACCCACAGCATTCAGCACTCGTTCTATATAAAATACTAGTACTCAGCTGCATCCAGTTAGACTGGAAGGTGACTCCAACACAGGAAAAGGCTAGGCAGGTGATGACGAGCACTAGTCTGAGTAGCTATTTCTTTAAAAAATTCCCATATTCCGTGGGACAGTACAGCCTAAATCATCATCATCATTTCAGCCGAAAAACGTCAACCGTTAGACATAGGCCTCCCCCAAGCATAGCTGACTTCGACCTGTTCTGATATACTTCTCGCATCCATCGGATTCCTGTAACCTCCACAAGGTCATCGGTCCACCTTGTAGAAGGCTTTCCAACGCTATAATGCATAGTGTACAGGCTAAATAGAAATTATAGTCCCGTATGTACGGAACCCACACATGGAAATAAAGTTCACACCTCCCAAGTTTGACTCAAGAGCCGGGGACTAAATTACAAATGGCGTCTTCCTCAGCTAATTGAATGTTCCTTGGATAAATCAGAATTAATATGCGCGTTCTGAAACCGGATTGGATTGTTATTGCTCTGTTAGCTCGGCTTTGATGCGTTTGAGTAATGGAACGCACGCGCGCTCGTATGTCGCGACCATAGCGATTGCCGCGCATTTCTTTTTTTTTTTTTGAGTGCACTGATAAAAATACCCGGCAAGTAAATAGTTTTTTTTTTGTATCGTTTGCTAAATTAATGTGTTGGCGTTTGGGTCTGTAGTAATCAATTCCTAAATTCGTTTGTTAAGGCTATAAATCACTATACAATATACACAGGCTCTTTCGAAGCATGTCTCAAGGCACACGTGTTGGAAATATAATTATGTGTACGCAATAGGTAGAAAATTATATTTATTTTTATTAATCAAGATAATAGATATTTACAAAATATAAGTTAACACTTAAAATAATAATATCATAACATGTATATAAAAAAAGAAGCAAAAGATGATAATAGGTGGATGACTTATAATAGTCATTCATTTCTAAATTGCTATTTATTTGTTGATAATTCGTTTGTAAATTTTAATAATGTTCATTTTATATACCTATTATATATACGTTTTAATATGGTTTTAATACATTATTTTATAAATTTGTACCTACATCTATCTAATTCTTATGTGTCATCTTGCTGGATTTTATTCGAACGTAATGTAAATTGTTGCTGAATCAAATTGAATTGTATCATCGCTCCGCGTTACTCCTTTTAGATGTGAGAGATCACTAAACTTAGTGGTTGACGCTAGCCTTTTGTAATTATGAAAATGAGCAGCTTCTTCATCTTTGTAAGCTCAAAAAGATAGATTTTTTCCCTTTATCACTGATTCAAGGTAAAACGGTTTTACCCACTGAAAGCTGATAAAATTCAGAAGAGTTTTTTCATGTTGATTTTATATGACTCTTGTTTTCTTAGGAAAGCGAATGATGTTTAACTGGTCCAGATAGGTGTGGTTCTGGCACTTCTGGCATTCTTACATGGGCTTCCTCCTAAATTGATCTCCATGAATGAATAACTGAATCACAAAATCCCTGATCGCTTCATAAAGCTTGTGCATTTATAACTGGCGTAATTAATCTATTCATATTATTCCAAAATAGTTATCACACAGCTCCCCACTAGATCACGAAGGTAATTTGTCACATACACCCAACCAGACGCGTCACGGGCCCAAATGATTAATCGTCGTCCGAACAGACAAAGACTTCTCCAAATAGGCCCCCCTCGCAACGCAAACACTCAATTTGAAGGTAATTACTAAAGGAAAATAACCTCTAATTTGTACGTGCAAAAAGTTTATTTTCCCGCCAAAAAGTTTGACGTAAGCCAACTGTCAACGGGTACGGATGCGTTCGGATACATTCCTCGACTAATTGTATGTATCGCACCGCACAACACATTTGTCAATTGTCGCCCGCCTCCCTTATAACGGAACATAATTAGTTAGTCAACTATTTCTGGAACGCTTTGACGGCTTATTAAGATTTCAAATTGAACACAAATTAGGTGTCATGCCTTACTGATTACTAACCTACGATTTGTTTTCGTGTTTCGTCAGGACATTGAAAAATCTATGTGTCGACGCGATGACAGTCTTGTTTTCCGGACATCAAAAAGCGATCTTTTAAACGGGACTTGGATTAAAGAATTGATTGTTTTGGGTTTTGAAATAGATAATTGCTCTTTCAAACAACGTTAAATATTTGTTTACTCTATCCTTAAAATAGCTAGGTATCGCATAAATTATTAAAAAAAAAAAAAAAAATTATAATAAAAGTAGTAAATTTTGGTTTGGCGCAGAATGTGCACTTCGAAAAACTAAAAAAATTAGGAAATCTAAACTTTTTCTTGGACCGACCGCCACAGTCTTTAAAAAAGTAAGTAATATACATACATATACGCGATACGAAAAAAATGTAAGTTCTTTAAATGGCCGTTCCCAGTCTACACACAAAACTTTTATCAAATAGGTACAGACGCCAGCACATCAACCTACTACAATCTGTCAAATTTCTTTAATAGATTTTCAACTTTATCACTAAATCATAAGGTTCAAAGTTGATTGGGAAAATCTGACAATTTCGGGTAGGTTGATGTGCTGGCGTCTGTACATCCAATAGTTTAGTCACAATTGCTAGTCAAAGATCGGGAAAACCCATAGTTGGTCCATCACTACGATTATTAGTTGGTTTAAAAAAATAATTAGGTATTTTTACATTTCATGTTTAAGATTCTTTTGTTTCGAAATTCTCCTATACACTAACTAGAATTTATTATAATATACTAGAAATAGAACATATTTTATTGTTTGGGTTGATAATACAGTAGATAAGCAGGTTCACAGATTAACACCAAGTTGAGATGACATGAGTAGCTTAAAATATTACCCACAGCTAAGTTACAATATATTATTTGCCATGGTGAGCCCCCAACTAGACAGTTCGTCTGTATTTTGGGGATCGAGGTACTAATTCCAGAGTGGAGACTAAAGTTCGTTTATTTAAGTCTTTTGTGTATGCTTTTTTTTGTCCTGACTTTCTGAGTCAAATTACTGTCTGGGTTTAAAAAACGAAGTTTAGAGAGGTGATTTCAGGTGTAGTACCTATGTCGTATCCTACTGTCCTATCCTACTATCCTATCCTACTATCCTATCCTACTATCCTATCTTACTATCCTATCCTACTATCCTATCTTACTATTCTATCCTACTATCCTATCTTACTATCCTATCTTACTATCCTATCCTACTATCCTATCTTACTATTCTATCCTACTATCCTATCCTACTATCCTATCTTACTATCCTATCCTACTATCCTATCTTACTATTCTATCCTACTATCCTATCCTACTATCCTATCCTACTATCCTATCTTACTATCCTATCCTACTATCCTATCTTACTATTCTATCCTACTATCCTATCCTACTATCCTATCTTACTATCCTATCCTACTATCCTATCTTACTATTCTATCCTACTATCCTATCCTACTATCCTATCTTACTATCCTATCCTACTATCCTATCTTACTATTCTATCCTACTATCCTATCTTACTATCCTATCTTACTATCCTATCCTACTATCCTATCTTACTATTCTATCCTACTATCCTATCCTACTATCCTATCTTACTATCCTATCCTACTATCCTATCTTACTATTCTATCCTACTATCCTATCCTACTATCCTATCCTACTATCCTATCTTACTATCCTATCCTACTATCCTATCTTACTATTCTATCCTACTATCCTATCCTACTATCCTATCTTACTATCCTATCCTACTATCCTATCTTACTATTCTATCCTACTATCCTATCCTACTATCCTATCTTACTATCCTATCCTACTATCCTATCTTACTATTCTATCCTACTATCCTATCTTACTATCCTATCTTACTATCCTATCCTACTATCCTATCTTACTATTCTATCCTACTATCCTATCCTACTATCCTATCTTACTATCCTATCCTACTATCCTATCTTACTATTCTATCCTACTATCCTATCCTATTAGTCCTACTAATCCTTCCTACTAGTATTATAAACGCGAAAGTTTGTGAGGATGGATGGATAGATGTTTGTTACTCTTTCACGCAAAAACTACTGAACGGATTTTGATGAAACTTCACAGTAACACAGTTTACACATCAGAGTAACATATAGGATAATTTTTATCCTGATATTCCCACGGGGCCGACACTTATGCGGGTGAAACCGCTGGGCGCTGCTAGTATTACATATATTGTTGTATTGTTGTCTCTACATAATCTACATTGAATAAGAAATTCAGAAACGTTACACATTCTTCGGCATTAGGTACAGAAAAAGAAAATACACCTTAAAACTCAAAAAAATAGAAAACAATCATTAATAAGCCAAAAGGGGTTCAACTCACCGTGATAGCTTTCAAAAATTATATTAATTTAGCCTCATAAAGCATTTTTTTAAAGGACAACATCTAAATCACGTTACCTACCCACATAACTCCATGTTTACACATGTTACAGCCATCCAAATCTAATTAAAACACAATAATACATTTAAATTGACTCAATCTCGCCACATGTTTAAATTATCCTCCAGCTAATCAGTGAGCGTCATTGATCGATTCAACTCGATTCTGGTTTCCCAAGCAGTGCCATCTGTGAACGAACAGTCGAGAGATCGACCGGTGACAGACGTAAAAATCGATTCGATACATCGGCTTTTTCTAGAGATGCGCGATTGTTGTAAAAACGAATCGATTAATTTGTGTTCAGGATGGAACGAAGTATCCGATTTTACATTCGATAACTTTTTTTTGCTGGATGCCTGTGTATTTGGATTAAATTACTTTGACTCCGTTTAGGTTACTTTTAAATACCGAGTTGTAGATAACTTTCCTAATCGAGCCAGCAACTTATTGCAATACTAGCTGCGCCCCGCGGTTTCACCCGCGTAAATGTCGATGCCGTGGGAATATCGGGATAAAAAGTAGCCTATGTGTGAATCCAGGGTGTCAGCTACCTCCATACAAAATTTTATCAAAATTGGTCCAGCCGTTTGAACGTGAAGAAGTAACAAACATACACAACACACACAAACTTTCACCTTTATAATATTAGTGTGATAGTTATTGAGAAATAGGTAAAACCTTTCATTTTATTTTACTGAAATAAAATCTACCCTTATTTATTTATTTAGATTAAGTATTATTTATTTATGTATACATTCAGTAGTAGATTACATTTATACATTTAAGACAAAGACTGTGCCTAGATTGGGACTAATGATACTTCTTCTTAATGAAATAGGCACTTAACTGTCACTTTCGCACGTCAAAATTTACAAAAATATTGAATTGATTCTAGCTGTCTCTTCCAAAAGGTATTTTCGTATGGAAAAATACCTCATAAACAACCACAAAAATATTTTCCATCGTACAAATTGCATTTGGTGCACCCCTAGCCCGTTTTTTTTAATCCACGAACACACCGCAACGAATCCGAACTCCAGGCCATCAATTAGTGAATGCTCTCACAACATCGCGTTCAGTTTTTTCAAAAACATACGGCTTTGGAACCGATACAAAACAAAACTAGGAAGACACGAGATCGTTTGCTGGAGGTGGCGAAAAAAAATAAAAATAGGCATAGACACCCCGGAAATCGTTACAGCGTTTTGATTGCGAACGTTTGTGATCCGTTCGATTTGATTGAAAAGATATCCGTTTTGTCTATGCTTGTGAAATAGAAGCGTTGATTCATCTTTTTTAATCGACTTCCAAAAAAGGAGGAGGTTGTCAATGAGGTTGAATTTAAGTACAGGGTGGAAAAATCAATGGGCTCTGAAGGGAAACCACTTTAAATCCAGTTCGTCCAAGTGTGGTAGAAATCAGTGCTCTGAGTGGAATACCTCGATTATTTTCACAAACAAACAAAACTGCAAACAAACAAGCATTCCTTAATTTTTAAAAAGAAACAAAACTGCGTTCACAGATTTCTCGACAAGCTTACTTAACCTCTCTGCTCGACAAAATTTTGACATATGACACACCAGCTGACTCGACGGGGTGTTGCGAATTACGTCATGATAATCAGAAATTTACTTTAACTTTCAGCATTCGAATTTATTAAGAAAACTGTGTTACCGCGCCTATTTTGTAAAATAAGTTTGTGGCAAATATCTTTAACTATATGCTGAGGTCGGTAAAACCGCGTCATTCTACTGTGAAAGTTGTATAAAATAGATATTACTACACCTATCCAAAAGGTAGACACCTCAAAATCGCTGAAAATATGTACATAAACCATCTAATCTCTTGATGAAAATATGCAAAAGGGAAAAATAAAGATATTGTCATTCTCTCTGCATTCTTACTTTTACCATTTTTCATACATAAACTACATAAAAAACATGATCAAATCTTGATAAAAATAACTAAAAATTGTGTTGCGACGTGACACCTCTTAGTGCTGACCATCCACCCAATTTTCTTATTCCGATTCAAAAATGTCATAAAGCCTAATCGATAATCGGTATTTAAAAAAAAAATAAAAAAATTGTAGAGACTGAATAAAAACTCTTTGGTATATTTTATCATTAATTAATAGTTTTTTGAAATATAATCATTTTAATAAGTACAAACACGTACAGTGTGGATAGGGGTGTAACTTTTATGGTTTCCTACGTCCGAATGAAAAAACGGAACCCTTGTAGGATTACTCGTGTGTCTGTCTGTAGGTTTGTTACAATCGATTTGTTTCGAATCTACTAGACCGATTAAGTTGAAATTTGGTACACATATAAATTTCTGTGACTCAAATACGGACGTGTAACATGAATAAATTAATTATGAATATGGGGTCACTTTTTGGGGTCACATTAGATAAAAAAATACCATTATTATAGTTTCAAACTCAAATGGGTCCCGCCTGCTTCCAAATTTTATTTAATTTAAAATGGGCTTGTTTTTAGCTTTTCAGTTAGTTTTAGTACAAGGATGCAGTCGGGTTTTTTTAATTTTTCTAATTACTTTTTTTTATTTCCAGCTTTTTAGTTTACAAATGTGAAAGATGTGTTTCGCAGACGATTTAGTTCTTGATACGTGTTTTTTACGATTTGTCACTTTGAATTACTTTTAACCATATAAGTTGTATATATTTTTGTAATCACCTTTTAAAACCCTTTATTTTGATACCCCACTCGATAGGTATTGAGAAAAAAAAAATTATTGAAGGCATAATATGGCGCCAAAAATCCGCCATTTTGTTTTTTTTTTTTATTTTGATATGCCCAGTGTCACTCTCACAGTAAATACATAACCCTCCTTCTGGCGCAGTCGGGTAAATAGTAGATTGTTATACAAGGGTCGAAAGGAATCTATTCCCATACAAGGTATTTAGACTATAGTCCGAGTAGGAATTGATGACTTTCACCCGTGTTAAACACTCTACTTTTCATTTCAAATATAAGGAAAGTACAAAATAGTGGTCTTTCTAAAATATTTATTGATAATAATAACATGGATAATAGGTACCTATTTAAAATTAATTGAAATATTAGAACAATTTGTGTGCTATTTTAAATATGGAACACACCGCGTCACTGCCGCGGGCCGTCCCGCTTGATAGGTATTTTTGAAGTGAAAACTTCTTTAGCGGCGTTGCACACTTTTTGTAATGGGAAAAAATGTTAAACTCGCGTCAGGACACGTGACCGTCAGGAGAGATTTCCCCCCCCCCCCTCTTTCTACGGCGGCGGCGCCAACCGAAGTGAACCTAGTGAGACACGATAATGGATGGATGGATGGATGGACGGACGGACGGACGGACGGACGGACGGTGACGGTGACGGTGACGGTGACGGTGACGGTGTCGGTGACGGTAACGGTGACGGTGACGGTGACGGTGTCGGTGACGGTGACGGTGACGGTGACGGTGACGGTGACGTTGACGGTGACGGTGACGGTGACGGTGTCGGTGACGGTGACGGTGACGGTGACGGTGACGGTGACGGTGACGGTGACGGTGACGGTGACGGTGTCGGTGACGGTGACGGTGACGGTGACGGTGACGGTGACGGTGACGGTGACTGTGTCGGTGACGGTGACGGTGACGGTGACGGTGACGGTGACGGTGACGGTGACGGTGACGTGGACGGTGACGGTGACGGTGACGTGGACGGTGACGGTGACGGTGACGGTGACGGTGACGGTGACGGTGACGGTGACGGTGTCGGTGACGGTGACGGTGACGGTGACGGTGACGGTGACGGTGACGGTGACGTGGACGGTGACGGTGACGGTGACGTGGACGGTGACGGTGACGGTGACGGTGACGGTGACGGTGACGTGGACGGTGACGGCGACGGTGACGGTGATGGTGGACGTGGATGTGGATGGATGGATGGACAGCTGATGGCTCGACCGTCTGTGTAGTAGCCACACTGCTGTGTATTCGTAAAATTCGTGTATATAAAGTGTTTAAAATATGGAAATTGAACAAAGTGCATCGATTATTGAAAAAAGTGACGCAGAAATAGTGAAAAACAATTAGTTATATTAATTCAATTCATAATTGATTTATTTCAACGTTAATATTCAAGTTTTCACTTCTGCCGGCACTCCCGGAGTGCAACCCGTCTTTTTTTTCACACTGGCTGTTTATACACTCACAAGACCGCAACATTTTTCTTAATTATGTAAAAATTTCGTAGCTGACTACTTAACCAATTTAGTTCTATTTTTAAATTCATTCCCGACCTAGAGAGGGAAGCAATTACTATGAGTCTTTCCCGCCTTAAGGTGGGAAGCAACGTCTTCCACCCGCTATTCGGATCAAACAAATACTACTTTCCGAGTATGAGAAATGAAAAAGCTTTGCTTACTGTAAGTACCGTGTGATATATCAAATGAAAGGGTTTGTCGTGAGGGTCACAAACATATTTTTTAATAACTAAAAAAAAAAAATTTATTATTCTATTAAATAAAAACAATATATCTGAAACCACAGCCTAAAATAAAAAAATAAAACTACAAAATATAGTTCTGTGATTATTCTAGATTCCAAGAGATCCTATCAGACGTCTGGTCTTCAAATAATATAGCATATCTCTCATTCTATACTGCGTACATACTTACATTTGGTCACAATCAAAATATGTTCGGGACGTTATATTCAATTTAAAGTTGGTATTTTTAAATGTTATGCTTAAAACACTTGTTATAAGAAGTCGGTTAAAAATAGGATTTTTGGCATTTTAAATCTCAATAATAAGAAATGCTCAAAATGTTATTTCCCATAAGAAAACAGTAGGACTTTTCTTTTCTGGCTGGCACTTTAATTTTTGAGTAGGTACCTTATGAATGATGGGTTTATGAAAAACAAACTTATTTTTGCAGTGAATCAAATTAATGATGATGTACATTGTGCATGCGTGAATATTCAACCCTAACGGAACCTTTCATTGTGCGTGGTCCGACATAAACATGGAAAGTTTTTTTTAAATTTCGTTGGGAAACTACCACAAAAACAAACAATTACTATTACTCAAGTAAACTAATAGAAACAAAAACTACCAAGCTCATAAAACTAACAACACATATTAAAATGTAAAGTGATTGCGGAATACGCAATTTATACAATTAATTTATCATCATTCCCAAACTTCTGCTCAGCCTACCTTAAAAATGTATACTGGGCATTCTGTAGCAAACTATTAGAAAAGTATCAAAAATAAATACTTAATTGTAAAATAAATAAAAACAATTTTATACGACGAGCGCATTCGAAGATAAATTCAAATATAGAAACAATTCGGCGCGAAATTCAATAAATGACTATGGTCTAAGGTCCTCGAGTGTTATTGACTCAGTTCAATTGAATGTCCAAAAAACTATTAAAATTACATTAGAAAAGCATAAATCATTATTGTAAACAATGCTTATTGTATTTAATGCTTAAAATAATTTTATTTCAATTTCTGAGTATCGATTTCCGATATTCGACATATTAATTACCCGAGTCAATCGAAATTTAAAAAAAAAATCGTTTTGCATAATCGCTTTCGTACATCATTACGATAAAAAAAACAATCATGGACGGCGATTTTGAACACAAATTGAGTAGTGGTAATGAATAATACGTGTTATTCGACCTGTGTTTCAATATTACGTTAAGATTTGGGCATTTTCGTGTTGTTAATAACATTTACAATAATATTTGTCACATTTTAAATCTTATCTACTTGTGTGTGTGTGATATTTGTGAAAAGTAAAAATGTAAACACGCACTATTGGCGCGAAACTTCGACATTAGATATCAAAATACTTCATTACCACTACTTATTTTAACTTGAACAATGGATGAATTCGTCAAATAATTAAATTATGTATTATTTACTGCCCCTGTGGTGGAGTTTGGATGTTCGAAATCCCCAATTTTTATGTTTTTTAGCCTCGACCACCACTGTCAACAAAATGGCGATTATCGCATTTACAGACTTGAATTTTATAAAGGTAAGGTAATAAGCTTGAGCGCTAAATATGAAATATTTAATGGCGTTAACATATGAGTTTTTTATCCAACTCTCTTAATTAACGCACATTCATAGGATTTGATGCGTAGCTTAATAAATATTTACATAATCAAAGTAGGGTGTCGTATGTCGTAATTCTTGGGTCCTAAAGGGGTCATTACCGAGCCGGCGGAGGTTTGTGTGTTCGGGTCCTAAAGGGGGCGCTACCGAACTATACGGTTAAACCGGGAATCGAACCAGCTAAAAATTCTAAAAATAAACAATCGCTATTTTATTCATTTACTAATCTATAGGATTATTGTTCAGTCAGTATAAAATCTCTCTAATAAACATTTGGCCTTAAAAATAAAAAGATCATGAAATCTAAGATTAATTTTACCTATTTTATTATCAAATTCTAATATGGAGCACACGGCCTTTTGCAGTGTTGTGGTGTATCATATGCTCCTTATAAAATTTTCTACCTCAACCCCTCTTCTACAGTCTCATAAGACTTTTTGTAAATAACATTTTTTACATGTCACCACTGTAGAGCTAAATTGCAATTCTTGCTGTTTGAAAAGTAAGCTTCTAATATATCGAATTGTTCTTGATACGTCATTATTACACAATTACGAAATGGAAGCAAAACAAATGTTCGTTCGAATTTCAAAATTGCAGTTCCGCACCGCAATTTTTAAACTTTTCGTCAGAACTCCTCGTCTAAGAAGGAAATGTGCATAGAAATATTATCACCAATTAAACAATTTTCTTATCTAAGTCTTCAAAAAGGTACTTAGAGATAAATTAGCAAGCTTGTACTTCATAGAATGTCTTTGAATGCTGTTGTTGAGTTTAAAGAAAATTATAACGTGTCTTTTACTTGCTGAAAGTGATCAAGTCTAGGTGATGTTGATTAAAGCCCAGCTCCAGGCTCCAGTCGAGTGTTCACTTCTATCGTGTGAGTGTGGAACGTTAGATAGAAACACGCTTGTACGATACGACTACATACAGAAAGCATGGCTAATAGACTCTATTCCTAGACAGCACGTTTCGCCGAAAAAGCCCTTATGTACTAAATACTAGATTTCACGGATATCTTGTACGACAGACGAGTGTAAGTAAGACCTATTTTTCTTGGCGAAATTTTATCATTAACATTGACTGTATCGACTAGTGAAATAAATAAAATAGCGAGTGTTTATTTTTTTTAATTTTTAGCTGGTTCGATTCCCAGTTTAGGTAAGCTTGTCGAGAAATCTGTGAATGCTGTTTTGTTTATTCTTAAAAATAAAGTACCTAATGTGTCCTTTAAGTAAAATAATCTATATTAAAAATTTAAAGTGGTTTCCCTTCTGGACCATTGATTTTTGCTGCATTCAGTGTAAAAAAAAACGTTCCTAGCGACATCTGCGAGTGATCAATAGCATTACATGACACGACAAGCTATCATTGAAGTAGAGACAAGCGGACTACGGGACTGCCGCAGTCACCGCAGCCTTCAAATAACTGCGACGGTAAAGGTATTCGTTCAACTAAAATTGATAGATGGCGCTGACTGCTATTGTTTATTTATTTTAGCGAAGTTTGTCTGGCATATTACTTCACTAACAGCAACTGTAGGCTGTAGCGTCTGCAGTAGGTAATTAAAAGTTTTAGCTTAGTATTACTCATTTCAATAGAATGCAAACAAAGTGCGAAAAAGATATTAAAAAAATTAGAGCAGTTGTGGCCCAGCGGTAACGGCTCTGACTTACAAGTTGCAGGTCGTGGGTTCAAACCCAGGAAGACACTTTACTTTGTGCCCAGAATACTTAATAGTACTACGTACTTTGAAAAAAAATTCATCACCACTGCTCTCTAAACTATGAGGGAAAACATTGTGAGGAAACTGGCATTTCCTAGAACCAAAAATTCGAAGACACGTGACATCTACCAACCCGCAATGATAGGCCCGCGTGGTAGCCTAGATTATAGCCCACATCTTGTCACAGAGAGGAAGCCTTTGTCCCAGCAGTGATAACATTATCGGCTGATTATGATTACGCTATATTTAAAAAAAAAAAGCTCAAAGTACCAAACCTATACAATAAAAGATGATCGACTCTCTTACTAGGGAGTGCATCGAGTGGTCATTTTGTCTATGGTAACGCTGAATCGCGTATACTCGGCGCTGAATCTCATATAATCGGCTTCAGTCGAGTGTTCACTTCTATCGTGTAAGTACGCACCCTCTTTTTTCTGCCCAAGGCAGGAAATTTCTACAACACCAAAAGTAAATTGATGACCTAGACGCAGTAGGTCCAGAAAGTAGTTTCTCCCCCTCCCATAGGTAGACAGACAAAATCTATACTTGTTTATGAATTTTTAACCCCAATTAAGTATTTTTCTTCTAGGAATCACAAGATTTCTAAAATCCCGAGTAAGTAAAATACCTAATTATGTAGCTGTAATAGAAATAGACCACATTTTAGCTACTTGCAAAATTACCTATTAACAGTAAATCGTCTTAATTCTCTAATACGCATAACAATAGGAAACCTAATCAACTTTAACAAAAAATAACCAAAAACAATTATAGAAATCAGTAGACCTTATCTATTGATCATTATACTATCACGAAACAATGTCATGGTAAATTGAACTGAATTTTTATATGAATTAAGTGTAATTTAGATTGAGATGATTTTAAAGGATTTAGGTATGTAGGTAGAGATACCTACCCACGTAAGATCAAGGATAATTTATGCATACCAACTCATTAAAGAATTAACTCTACTTTTAGAATGGAAGGGTTTATTTCTGTGTGCACAATAGCCAGCTTTATTGATTGGCACATTACTAAACAAAAAAAACTTTTATACTTGTACAAAACAAAACAATCGATTTCCAAAAAAAAACACTACAAACTGGAAAATGACTAAGTATTTTTTTTTTGGTAGGCGGTTGTTGTTTTTTGTAAGATTTTTATTTATCCCTTTGTAGTTGTCGTACCTACCTAGCCCGCGAAAATTCGTAAGTATCACTTGCTATGTAAACAACAGTGACAGACAGTTTTATAACATCGTCATTACATGTACAAACTCAAAAACGAAATGAGACACAATTGAATTTTCATTGAAAATCAAATTTTGATTTTTCAACAGTTGAGCGGAACACCGTGCAATCTTCAAAACTTTTAAAAATCTGTCCACAAAAGATGAAAATATCGATGACCATTTAAAAAACACACCGATAAACTTAAAACCTTCTCCTATTTTGAAGTCGGTTAACGAATTCCACAAACTTATTATAACCAATGATTGCTATAAGGCTTGATGGCAATTTGCTCTCAAACAGTCCTAATGTGAATAACGTCATTCAGTAGATGTAGATGCAGTTTAGCCCCCCTGGGCGTATTATAGCACAGGGGGGCTAAGGGGTGGGCTATGTGGTGCTAAGCTAAAATAAATTGTTACACTTACGTTTGATTTTAGCAAAAACTATATTTTATATGTGTCCTCGAATTTTTGGTTCTAGGACATGCCGGTTTCCTTACGATGTTACATTATAATCTATAATATTCTCATATTGTGATCTAATACTGACTTCTACTATAACCGTAGGTTAACACAATTAATGCGATAACTGGTATTATGAATTATGTTTATTAAATCGGAATAATGAAGTCACGATAGTGGTTACCTCGGCAGTGGGTAATAGCATCATGTTGAGTGGAAGCCAGACGTACGAAGGTTTTCGATATCGGAAAACGAGTTATGGAACTCAAATGGAGTTCGGCAGGGCATCTGGCAAGGCGCAATGATCACAGGTGGAGTAAGGGTGACCGAGTGGCGTCCAAGGATTGGAAGACGAAATGTCGGTCGTCCGACGGCAAGGTTGGCGGACGACATTGTTACCATCGCGGGTAGAACCTTGATGAAACTAGCACAGGGGTGGGAGGATAGCATAAAGGAAGGTTCCTGTTAGGGCCGAAGCCTGCCGGGGGTGCGGGATTGTCTGAAAGGGTTACCGCTACCCCGGAACATAAAGGGCTAAAGAAGGAACACGGGTGGGTTTTAGTCAGTGAGAGTCTGACACTCCCTTCCGCTCCACCCAGAGCGGGTGGGGTCATTTCATGATTTCCCATCCATAAAAAAGGGGTGGGAGGATTGGCACATGAAAAGAGGCAGTGGGTGAGGTCGGACGGTGGATGAGGATGAAGATGAGTTTTAGCCGCCTTGTCACGACGTGCAGCTGTCAACTATTTCTGTTCTGTGCTCGTGATAACAGATATTTTTTTTTGTTTTGACGTAAATACGTCTTTTAAATTGCTTCCATAGTGGGGGGCAAGTAAAAAAAACAATGATAACAAAAGCGGGGCATACAGTGTGTTGTTGCAAATATTTTCTGTTAATTTCACGCCTAGAATACTGTGCGCCATCACACGTTCTCAAACCTTGACTTTGGACTTTTGAATGTTTGTCAGAGACCAAGTCTAGGATCAAATTAAAAGCACATGGCCATAGTTTTTCGCTTGAGTGACCGAGGTTTCCTTTCATCAACTTTTTCATGGACTAGTAGCTCCTCCAGGCATTTTCAATTCAGGTCAAGAAATTTTTTTTTAGTTGTTAATGTCCCACTGCTGTCTAGAGCTGCCAAGAAGCATGACCCTATTTAATATTGTCTAAGTAAGTAGATAATAAGACATCGATAAATATTACAAACACTATGGCTTGTAGTCACATCACTAAACGCAATTTATTACCGAGATCAACTATAATTTGCACCTGGACGTGATTTATGTAAATTAAACAGCATTGTTACCGTCTATTTAAATGCAGCCAGTAAGGGCAGCATTAACAATCCCTAGTAAATCAAATAAAAAAAACCGGCCAAGTGCGAGTCGGACTCGTGCACCGAGGGTTCAGTACAAATTTTTAGGTATGTAACTACAAATTTACGGTTTTAGGATTTTTTCTTTACTTGAGAAATTTGGCAGGAAGCCATGCCGCTTCCTGCCAAATTTCATGATTTTAGGTCAACGGGAAGTACCCTATAGGTCTTGATTCCCTTGCAAGTATTAAAACATGCGGCATAAACCGAACATAAACGCCCGTATCTTTTGATTGCGTTGACTTAGAAGTTTAATTTTAAGTAAAATTTTAAGTAAAATAACTGCACGCGTTCTTGAGAAAAGGCGTCTTGACAAACGGACACACAGACCGACGAATTATTGCGATTTGCCACCCTGCTTCGTGGATAGGGGGACAGATCGGAAATAAAGTTGCATATCGGTTAAGTGACATATCGGAATACTTCCCGGTTTCCACACCGCAGGAAAATGAAAAATGCAAAAAAAAATGTTATCATGTAACCTACGTTCTCAAATAATAATAATTAGCCAAAATGAAAGTCAAAGGCTGAACACTTTCTAAAAAAATGTATCTAATGCTTAAATTAGATACATTTTTTTAGAAAGTGTTTGTGTGTACCTTTCATGAGGAGCGGCCTTCATCTTGACCTTACGAAAACAATCACTAACTATCTCACTATCACTGAATTAAAAGACAATTAACTTCGCGGATACTCTTTTTTAGCTTAGAAAAAATGTGAAGGGAATTTGCGCGTTGAGAAATCAGTATATCACACTTAATCGATATGGCTAACTGTTAAGACGTCTTGGGCCATTTAATTCTATTAACAAGTTAAATTGTCTTTGATCGTGATTTAAAAAGTGATTATTGTCTTTGCTATCCCGGAAAGCGATAGTGTGGAGGTTGTTCTTTTTTTGAAAATTGTGGTGTAGTATGTTCGATACTCTGAAAGCGCATTTAAAGATAAAATGGCGCCAATACTTAGCGGCATCGTTAGGTAAGTATTTTTTTAAATTTATACTTAGTTACGAGCTACAATGCAGATGTATACTATATTATTTTTAATGTCCCTAATGAAGTTAGTAGTAAGCTAAGCACCCAACTCTTTGACGTAATGAGAAAAACCAAAGATGATAATGATTGATGTTGTATTGTATTTGATTATTGTATTATTAATGATTTTGACATAATTAATGGTGATTTTGACATTATTAATGGTGATTTTAACAATATTATTAGGGATTTTGACATTAGGTATTATAAATTTTTTTGACATCATTAGTACTTAATTATTACCAAAATTTACCAAATGTATGTACTAACAAAGAAAGAAAGAAAGAAAATACGTTTATTTGCGGTGAACACTAGTGTTTTTAAGATGTTTATGTAATTACTAAATTGGATTCTACGATCTGGATAAATATGTGATTATTATTATTAAAGATACAAAAATTAATGACGTGTTAATATCTATCAATCTTCTATACTAATAATAAAGCTAAAGGCAGAGTTTGTTTGAACGCGCTAATCTCTCGAACTACCAGTCGGATTTAAACATTATTTTTGCATTTAGTAGTCCAATTCTTGAGGAAGACTATAGGCTATTTAACATCACGCTACCACCCAAAGGAGCCGAGCAAAAAGGAAAAAGTCAGAAAAAACGCTACGCGACAACGAAATAATATAGGCAATAGCGCGAGCAGAAGATGCGATGCGACGGAGTGGGTCTGGGAAACAAGAAATTTAACGCGGACGAAGTCGTGGGCAGAAGCTAGTTTGCCAATAGTTCATAATACAATTACGGAATTTAAGAATGCAAAAATTTCTTAAAAACGATTTAAGCGAAATAGCGACACTAAGAAATACCAAGGCGAAAAAAAAAATCAGCTGTTCCCTACATTTTGACGAGTTATGCGAACATAAATGTAGGGAACAGCTGATTATTTTTTCGCGATTTGAGGTTCGGTCCCATAGTAAAAGTTGTTCATAATGATGAGTACAATCTCCCATTTCGATTTGTCGCATGTTTTCAATTTCACCCTGTATAATAACATGTAATAACAATACGAGTATTTTATCTATTACATATTCTGTTTAAAATCCTTTTTAGAATAATAAATGATAGACCGGTTGCGGAATGCGGACCTAAGATTCCAGTATTCGATCTCGTTATAGATTATACTTACTAGGCATTTTAGCATAAACCTAGAGCCATAATATGATTTATTTATAGCTAAGATTGGAGTTTTCGGTCAGTGGGTCGTCTTAGGGAGAAATTGTTCTACAAGAGTCGCGTTGCGCCTGTCTGCCTGTTTATCGAATTAAAATAGCTACGCACGGAGAGAAATATCAAGTTATTGGTACAGACGCCAGCACATCAACCTACTACAATCTGTCAAATTTATTTAATAGATTTTCAACTTTATTACTAAAGCATAAGGTTCAAAGTTGATTGGGAAAATCTGACAGTTTCGGGTAGGTTGATGTGCTGGCGTCTGTACATTTCCAGTAAGATATAAACTGACTTCTCATTGTACAGAGGCCAGCACATCAAGCTACCCCCAAACTGTCAAATTTTCCCAATTGAATATGAACTTTATTACTTTGTAGTGAAGTTGAAAATCTATCAAAGAAATTTGACGAAAATCCAAATACAATGCGCGGTCAGCTAAAACTGGAAATGTACTTATAGCTTGATGTGTCGCCGTGTGTACCTACCCACCTACCTAAAAATATAACACAATATTTAATTAGAATCAAACTCTGCGTCGTAGCAGAACAAAAAACCTCTTTTTTGTGATGTCAGCAATAATGTTGACAATATACATAGCAACGTGGTTGTATTATACATATCTATAATATAAGTAGGTACACGCACACTGCGACCTTGAAATTAATTATAATAAAGTTAATAACTACCTGTATTAGAATTAATCAGTGGTTCTCAAGCTTAGAGCCGCGGCCCGACTCCGAAGAGCTTGAAAGTGTGACTGATCACGTAATCTAAACCATGAAAGGTAAGTATCAGGATATAATTACGCACGTCAAAAAACTTAAATAGGTACGGTACGGCTCAACACATACTCGTTTTAATATGAAATAAGGCAACATTGTAACCTTAAGGGCAATTCCTGTAATTAATTCCTCCAAGGAGTTTCTTGCCCGTTCTTCTCCAAGGGTCCTACTACGCTTTGGATTGGGTTCGACTCCTTGACAAGAACCTTTGAATCTGACAAATATTTTCGTATCCATTTCGCCCATATTTACGACTAAATACCACAGCTCATTTAATCTGCTTTTTATTTAATTACGCTGTATTCTATCAGGCATTTATTTTTCTTTTTTTTTTCGGGCGCTGGGTCACAACAAATGATATGAAGTCGGGCGGTTAAAAGGTTAAATTGAAAGGTAGGAGGGGAGGGTTAGGTAGGGGCTGTGGCGTGCATTGCATATAGGCATATAAGCAGTGCCTACCTCGATATATCAACATAAGCCTGTCAATTATATTTTAGAGTGTGTGCCCCATTAAGAAACTCAAAACTCACTACATTATCATACCTAACAAAAACAAAATCTTCATACAAACACGCGCGGCAGTAGGCAGTTGCCGGACGGCCTACTCGGCTCCCGTACTATTCGCACATTGTCATTGGTCTTTACAATACGTACGTCTCCCGCGTATGGTAATACCATGACGTTCGACCTTCGCAATTTATCGCCCTTAAGTAGGCATGCCTAAACAAATAACCACACTTTTGTCCTCACTTTTTTTTCTGATTAGTGACCGCGTTTGCCTAGACTAGAGCCGGCCTAGTGCCTCCCTATTCTGAAAACTAATGCACGCCACTGGGTAGGGATTGATTGCTTTTGTCATATGGCTTGATTGATGGTTTAATTGAAATAAATGCTTTGAATTTGTGTTTAAAAATGTTCAAAATCTAGTCGCATCTCGTTTCAGCGACAATCAATGTCAAAAACTTGTCAAAAATGTAGAACAAACATGGAATTAATAAGTTCTTTATAGTACAAAGACCAAAATAGAGGTATTTTTGTCAGATTGAGACTGAGATTTAAATGCATTCGATTAGAAAACGTTCGGGACTTGCCCCTATGAATAGTAGAGTTCCATTTAGCATATTCGCAAAAAAGGTTGGCAATCTCTGGCTCACTACATTCGTGACAATATTACAAGTTAGGAAGTAGTATTACTTATAACTTGAGTTGCTTACTGCACCGCGATCTAAGCTTTAGATAATGGAAACTAGGAATATTAACTAGCTAGCTAGGTAGGTAGATACATTTTTTATTGCAAGCTTAGCGTTATACATAACCTGTTAACTGTCATTCTTATGACAGTTACGACCACGTGGATGTTGACGTTAATTCCATACTAACGAATTCCTTTGTTTAAGAGCCTATACTACCTCAGCTAAAATTCACTCTTTATCTCGCTCATACGATACTGCTCGCGGACTGAGTGAGAGCGAGACAGAGTGCGGTGCTGGGCGGCAGGCAGCGCCAATAGTTTAGGTATTTGCTTTTTACAGTGAAAATAATGGTAATTATAAAAAAGTAAATAACATAAGACCTGCTTTAAAGTAAGTTCAGTTAGTATGCAAAGTTTCATGATCTAATTTGAAGTATTTTTTGAATACCAGCGGCTTATTGTTCAGTTTAGAGGTAACTTTGGATTTTTTTTCTATCCAGAAAATTTTATGGAATCGTGTTTTCGTCTAACATAAGACTTAGCATTAATCCTCAACTTTACCATATATTTATTTCAAAATTAATGGTGCAGTATTTTCGACATAACGGAGGATCACGCTAAGCCATTTGAGGTAGTATAGGCTCTTAACGATATAATTTATATCTACTCATTGCTAGAGTTCGCGCCACCACTGAAGTCCTGCGTCAAAGTTTTCATTATCTTTGGAATATGAACCAAAATGCCTTGATCCGTTGGACTTCAGTGTTGGTGTGGACTCTACTGACAGTGTGTTACGCAATAACCCCGCTGGACTATGTGGGGTATCAAAGTGCCAAAAGCTTTACAATAAACGCTACGCTACGAAGGTCGTAACATACAGACCCACAGGTTTGCACGATACGTACAGACGCCAGCACATCAAGCTACTGCAATGTTTCAAGTTTCTTTAATAGATTTTCAACTTAATCGCTAAAGCATAAAGTTCAAAGTTCATTGGGAAAATTTGACAGTTTCGTGTAGCTTAATGTGCTGGTGTCTGTACAGCCAGCGTGGTAATTGTGTAACACGCTAACAGTAGGAATGGCTTTCATTTTGACAGTTCAACAACATTCATTGCGTTATTTACGTTGTTGAGCAGACCATAGCGCTGGATTAGCAATATCCTTCAAAATGACCTCCCCCGCACCCCCGCTGACAGGTGAATTTGTTACTGCGCAGCGACTCGCCTTATGTTCCGAGCCGCTATAAAGTTTGAATCGGACTGTAGGACTGTACCTACTACACGTGCAGACTGTCAGTGGGTCAACTTCACACAGAGAGAACTGCTGCGGCTGCCATGGCGTTGTAGTGCATCAGGGATGTTTGCGGATAATAACATGAATGGTTTTGCCGTCATTAGAGGGGGCCGTGGCTAAATAATAACAGCCGCACAGGTCGATCGATCAGGTTAAGCTACGATTGCTGCGGTGGGTCTATGGGTGGGTGACCATCTTTACATACCGAGACCCCTCCGTGCCTCGGAAAGCACGTTAAGCCGTTGGTCCCGGCTGTCATTCGTGGATCTTTGACAGTCGTTACAAGTAGTCAGAAGCCCGAAACTCTGACAACCAGTCTTACCAAAAGGGGTATCGTATTACCCAATATCTCGGTTGTGGAGGTCAGATAGGCAGTCGCTCCATGTAAAATACTGGTATTCAGCTGCATCCGGTTAGACTGGAAGCCGACCCCAACATAGTTGGGAAAAGGCTAGGCAGATGATGATGGTTTTGCCGTCATTATTAGAAATAGATGTGCATCTCTGAAGACGCGTGCTCACGGCTACACCAACAATTTTCTCAGTGTGATCGCAGACCGATGGGATTTCTCGATCTTGCCAAGGTGGATGCAGCTCCACACTGAATTTTAATTGTATACTTTTTTTTCTATTCTATAAAATAACACTTTTCAAGCAGTCTGATGCAGTTGGTGCCAGCCTGTGCATTTTGGCAGATAATTTTGTACAATCAGAGATTTGATACCACCTTGAAAAGCGTTTTAGTTATAGTCCGGTTTAATGATTATTTTTTAATTGTTTTTTTTTTTACTTCCCCACACACCAGCAAGCTACGGGAGTCTGTGTACGGGAATGTCAATGGGATGGACGTCCCCCGTACTTCCACAGTTGCAGCGGCTCGAAAGTTCGCCGCTGCCCCTAGTGCCAACACTGCAGCAGACGTCCTGGGTAGCCTCGCTTCTAGTGCTTGGAGGACTCTTGGGTAAGGAAAAGGTTTACTTACTAAACATTAACGATGCTTTACCTCTTGTCATCCTCCCTGTGTATAAACAGCTGGACTAAGGAAACCTTTGCAAGGCCAACGATGACGTGATCGACGTGGCTGAATTCTGGCCAAAACTCATATTATAATTCGTAATCATCGATACGACGAAGAAGACCTAACATAGAAACCTCTGAGCCAATGTTTACCGTGGACACGTTGGTAATAGGTGCACAGATCTGTCCTTTTGTCATAACTAAGTGCTATTAGACTGATGGCCGGTGGAGCAGACGAGTCCTGGAGTGGAGACCGCGTACCGGCAAGCGTAGTGTGGGACGCCCCCCAGCTAGATGGACGGGTGACCTAAAGAAGGTGACTGGGGTAGACTGGATGCGGAAGGCGGAGGACAGGGTGCTGTGGCGCAGTCTGGGAGAGGCCTATGTCCAGCAGTGGACTACGATAGGCTGAGTTAATTGTTTGATTGAAGTGCTATTATTAAGTACCTACTAGCGGCCCGTCAGGCTTCGCTTTATTTTTTCGAATTTCCGAAATTTTCTTTCATACAAACCTTGTCATGGCAATACCGAACACAACAAAAAAAGAATTAGTCAAATAGGTGCAACCGTTCTGAAGTGATACGCGTACATACATTCAGTAATTGATTTTTATTTTTTATTGTTGAATAGGCCCGATCTTGACCTCGAACACGCCTGATGGAAAGCGACGGATTATTATATTATTATTATATAGATTAACTGGTTCAAAGTCCATTACAACAAACACATAAGTAATATGGCATAATTTATGGTCTGTGCTGATAATTGGGCAGTGCCATTGGGCGACCCCACTGGGTCACAAAAGGCAGTGGTGGCCCAGTGGTAACGGCCCAGACTAACGAGTTTTAGGTCGCGCGTTCGAACCCAAGCAGGCGCTTTACTTTGTGTTCATTATTTTATCACCACTGCTCTCAAAAGGAACGCATCGTCTTGAACCAAAAATTGAACATGTCTATGTCCAAGAACCCAAAATTCGAAGACATGTGACATCTACCAACCAGCACTGGGTCCACGTGGTAGATTACAGCCCACTCCCTCTCAAAGAGAGGAGGCCTGTGTCCCAGCAGTGGGAACACTATAGGCTGATTATGCTGATTGTTACAATTCTAGGGGTTTTAACTTTTAAGCCTTGAAAAGTCACAAGAATATAGAAATCCCCTCCTCTCTCAGGTCCTCTAATAACCGTCCCCCTGTCCCGCCACGTGGGGCGGCGGTGGATAATCATTGGCTCCAACGTGCCCCTGCTGCTGGGATGGCTGCTGGCCGGCGTCGCCACTAACCTGACCACTTTGTACGTGGCCAGGATCATGTGGGGATGCGCCACGGGCATGATGTTCGCGACCGTGCCTATTTATATTGGGGAGATCGCTGAGGTAAGAAACGTACAATATGTCGCAGGATACATTTGGAAAAATAAATATTTTCACTATTTTAAGGATTTTGGATGAGAGGAGAGCATTGGTAGCCCAGTGGTAACGGCCGCAACTTACAAGTTGTAGATCGTAGGTTCGAACCCAGACAGGCGTTTTATTTTATGTAAATCATTTCACCACCACTGCTCTCAAAACGGTGAAGGAAAACATCATGAGGAAACCAAAAATTCCTAAAACCAAATATTCGAAGACATGTGACATCCACCCACCCACACTGGGCCCGCGTGGTGGATTACGGCCCATTCCCTCTCACCGAGAGGAGGCTGTATCCCAGCAGTGGAAACATTACAGGCTGATTATGTGTATTCTTGATTTTTTGCAAAAATCCGGCCTGTCTATGATAAATCGTGAAATACGACAGATGCGCTGATTGGTTAACATACCAACCAGCATAAAGATGTTATGAATTGACACTTATATTAGCCAATCAGCATTCAAGTTTACAATCGTCCTAAACAAACTAGGATTTTTGCAATGATCCAGGTGATCGTTGAGTTTCTTGTCGGCTCTTCTCCATATGAAACGACGAATTGGAACCGTGCACATATAACTTCTGACTATCAAGTGATCATGTAGGTTTATGTGAAATAAAGTAAGTATTTTGAATTTGATTTCGATCTATATTCTGAAAAACTCTCACCAAAAACTTAGGTGAAGCGAGCGAGAATAGCGCCAATCCTTAGCATCCAGTGGAACAGCTCACTTCAAACATACTTCACCAAAGATTTCTCGGTGAGATTTTACAGAACAGACCGGCTGATCTTCCTACACAAGAAGTTATACGTGGTCCTACAAAAAAACTAATATACGCATCGACTTGAGAACGCCCTCCTGTTTTTCCTCAGTTAAAAACGTATCCATCTTCTCCAGGACAAAATCCGCGGCGCTCTAAGCGCGTTCTTCCTCCTATTCATCAACGTTGGTTTCCTGCTGGCCTACGCTATCGGTCCGTTCACCTCGTACTGGGGCCTGACGGCCACTGGCGGGATTCTGTCGCTGCTGTACGTGCCCTGCACCTGGTATATACCGGAGACGCCCTTCTACTTGGTTTATAAAGGTAAGACTTTGATTTTATGGGAACACTGCCTTCAAAGGGCCTTATTAGGAATCAAGATTTTTTTTCTGTAGCTGTAGGTGTAAAACATTGAGCCTTTTTTTATTTCGAACTTAATTCCGACAAAGTTTAAGTTCTAAATACAAAAACTAGTTTTAAGTGGAGTCTATGTTTTCAATTTTATATTAAGAGCTAAAGCTCTTAATATAAAATTAAGATAAATCTCAGTCGAAATAAGGTTCTAACTACAAAAACTGGCTCGAAGGTTTAAGCTTGTACCAAAGTTAGAATTGATTTTGTTTTTGTGTTGACGCCCGGTTAAGTCTCATTTCGGCGACAATCAAATGTCAAAAATTTGTCAAAATGTAAGGAAATTAGAAGCATTTTTTGACAGATTGAGATTGAGATCAGACTGTGAACGTTCTTAAAATTACGAGAATCGCCACTTTGATATTTTGTTTTTAGTATGAATAAATACCTACTGCACCAGTAAACACACATGAACCCAAATAATATTAGTAGTAATATCAAACACTTTTTTTCTGATTGTCTTTCTTGCCTTCTTACTGTTTTAATTATAGGTACAATTACATAAATCAAAGAATGGTTATTGGTTATATAAACTATACTATAGGTAGACCTGCAGTAGGTGCTCAAAATTTTCGCATTTCCTCAGGGAAAATGGAGGAAGCGTCAACAATCCTCCAATCCCTTCGCGGCACAACCAAGGAGGGTGTTCAGACCGAACTGGAGGCTCTACAGGCCATCGTAGCGCGAGAGTATAAGGAACCGCCCAAGATCCAGGACCTCTGGGCCACCAGAGGCAGTGTCAAGGCTCTAGGTAAGGAACTAGAACAGCGACCAGTTTCTCAAACTGAAATGTTCGCAAAATTAATGTGACAAATTGCCAAGCGCGCGTAATTGTTGCAATTTGCTATTGATGAATCATTCAACCAATCACAATACATAGTTTACTGGCCGATATCCAAACACCCAAAACTCACCCGATACATTAAACAGAACCTCCTTTTTTGAAGTCGTTTAAAAAATAGAACAGAATTTGTTTAAAATGATCTGCTAAGTGGGTCGTTTTCAAAATTAATGTACATTTCATTTGTGTTATCGTGACACAAAAGTAACACAAATGAAGAGTAAGGGCAGAGTCACAATGAAGTATTTAAAAGCCAATTTGGTAGTAAATCAGTTTAATCATATTAAAATTTGACAAAATCACGTGTAAACGCTCTTGGTATCGTCTCTACCGTTCAGCAGGCGTTAACGGCATCTTACTTAAAACGGAAAATGGAATTACTATCACATAAGTGAATATACTGTAAATAAGCCCTAACCCATTCCATTGTGTAACTTGACACAAAAACATAACACAATGGTCACACAAATGAACAAAATGAACGTGTCCTTAACCTACGAATAATAATATTCTTGTAATTACACCCTCGAGTTACTCGTAAAACATGCATTTGACTATAATTTACTATCAACTACACTGACGTGCTGCACTGTAAAGTATAGTACTTACCGAATTCACGTAATTTGGCACTTTAAAAACCAATTCTTATTGTCCTTTTTACGACGCGCACGAAGTGAAACCATCAGTTACAAAACAAATTGGCGCGGCAGGAAGAAACTAGTGCCCTCTCGTTGTATCTATTTTTGACGCATAGATTTGCCAGACTAACTTTGGAATTTACTTCTATTATTACAAAATATCAAAGTTACAAAAAAGAATAACACAAAGGAATGGAATATGAGACACGTAGGTATTTATGGGCAAATAAATAAATGGTTTATTATAATTAATTACACTGTTTTATAGTATATTTCATGTAACTTACCCGTTCACCTGACAAGACATTGTTGAATCAGGTTACTTATTGCGTGTATTATTTATTAATTGCTGCATTTATTAAATACGCGCGACTGTGGACATTGTATTTTTGTATGGGAAACAAATTACGATAGGAATTAAATTTAGTTTTTTAAAGCAATAGAACCAATTTCCATATGAAAACATTTCTATGTTTGCTACTTTATTACTAATTAGTCTGAATGTTGATTTATATGTTTACATTTTAAACTGTATTTTTTCTATTTTACCAATAAGTTCGATGGGCAACAAAATGTACATTAATTTTGAAAACGACCCAAGTAAGTTACTAAGCTTAACATTATTTCTGTCACAATTGCACCGTTGAGCGAAGTAAGTGCAAAAAAGGGACGGTAAATAACATACAACTCGCAAGAGTTGACTTGAGACTTCGCTCGGATGACGTAATCGCGCGGTACTGAGGCGTCGAAGGCGAGAGCGCTAACAGCGCGGGGGCGGGAGGGGCTGTTAGGGTCTCGACTTAATTCTTGCGAGTTGCACCTAAGCCAAAGCATGGGCTAAGTAACTGATATCAATCTCGGCTTAAGAAGTGGGTAAGTTTCTAAAGAGTTTTAAGCAGATTTTCAAAAAAGTTTGTAAAAAGTTTAATCTTTCGCGATTCGCGTTAACAGATTTTGCCATTTTTGTCAAAACTGTGAAGATCTAAATAAGTAAGTGATTCTGTAGGTATTCTCCGCAAAACGTTAAGAAGTTAACGTTAAGAATTGTTTTATCAGGATATTTGAAAGAAACAAAGAAAGAAAAAAATAACGACCAAGAAGGCAGTAAATAAAAAAAAAACTCAATCAGGGTTTTGAAAAACACTTTTTTGATCATCGAAATATCGATAGAATGATAGATTCATCGAAAAAACTATTATATCCTGAAAATCATAACAATTCAGTTATAAAGACACTGAAACTGAAATATGTTAATAATATACAGGATGTCCCTGGAAGTATGGATCAAATCGAATAGGGACGTGGGCAAGGTCATTTCTAAACTTTTTAGCAAAAAAAAAAATACTAAAAAAAAAGAGAAGAAAAATCGAATTCGTGAAAACTATCAGGGCTATTTATTTTTTTTTAGATAGCGCTGATAGTATTTTTTTATGATTAGGTATTTTCTTTGAGCAATAAGCGAAATGATTGAAAAAAAAAATCGGTCATAACTTTTGAACCGTAAAAAAATTCACTGACATTCTCAGGGTTAAAAAGTTTGGAAATGACCTTGGCCACGCCCCTATTCGATATGATCCATACTTCTAGGGACATCCTGTATACTTACTTAGGTAAATATGTTTTTACAAACGACAGGAATCTGCGTATTCCTGGCGATGTTACTGCAGCTGTCGGGCATCGACGTGCTTCTGTTCTACATGGAGGAACTGCTGGCCAAGGTCGGCACCAACCTGTCGCCTTCAGACGGCACCATCATCATGGGAGTCGTGCAGGTAAGCCTACTGCAAGATGAAATTGAAATAACTGATAACCCGAAAAAGGTTCAGTGAACTTATCATTGTGAACCACTTTATATTATGGGACCAAACATGAAAACGAGAAAAATAATCAGCTGTTCCATACAAGTTTAGATCAGCAGTATTTTTTACGCTTTTTATACCGTCCTTTCAAACAAATTTTGGCTCTAGTGACTAGCCAAACTCAGGATATATTATAGTGCAAAGTGTGTGCGCAAACACAAGTGCACTCCCTCTACCCTCTCTCGCGTCGTCTTTAGGCAATCTGACAGACCGGTAGGAGACCAGCTGTATGTGGTCCCCGAGGTACTGGGATGTCTCTCCATCAGACATTCGAACCCTCGACCTCTTGATCCATAGCCGCTAAGCATGCCACTCGCTGTCACTCTAACTAGATTTCTGAAAAGTCCTAAATAAATGGTTGCAATTGAATTTGAACTTTGTCGTGTAGAACAAAGAGTTAGTTGATCCAAAACTTGAAAATGGTGTTTGTTACTAGGTGGTGACAAGCTGCATCACCCCGCTGGTGGTGGACCGACTAGGAAGGAAGTTGCTCATGTGGACCACGTCACTTGGTCTTACTATATTCTTGGTAAGTGTTTTCTATGTGCATAACGGGTCCATATATTTTTCCCTCAGAGCGTACCATTTTTTTTTCTCGTGGGGAAATCCTCATTGATATCCTCCGTCTGAGAAGAATGGAGGGTTATGTCGCCAGTACCGTGATTCGGGAGCCTGGCAGATACTAGTACATTCGCTTCACCCCAGGCATACCTATCAATATGATGCTACAGTATGAATGTGAATGAAAAGAGTAGAGGCACGAAGTAGAGGTACCGAAGACACGTGAGTTTGTTTCGGTTTTTCTTTGAGTAGGTACCGGCACCCTAATTGCGTAACACACTATCAATCGGAATCTGAATCATTTTGAAGCCAATTGCTAATCCATTGCTTCATAAGTTCGAAAAATTTGTATGCTCAACACGTCAATAACGCAATGAATGCAATTGCCCCGCTGATAAGAAAAGCCGGACCTCATCTAATTTAGAAATATTTTTTTTTGCTTTAAACTTATTTACAAAATACCATTATCCATTACACCATTTATCACTGACTGTTTGTCGACAGACTCTGATCGGCGTGTACGCACTGATGGACTCGTACTACAAATATGACATGACATCGATCGCCTTCCTGCCGCTGCTGTGTCTCATCGTCTACATGATACTCTTCACTTTGGGTAAGTTCATTTCGTTTTCTATAATGCCTAGGCTATATGCCCCGAAAGAATAGGTAGATGTGTTTTGTATAATAAACCCATATTTCGCTTAGTTCTGTCTTATGTCTCGTGTGATACCAGGGGGCGAACTGTAGACGCCTCTGTGTATACCTAATGTTGAATGTTAATAAAGTAAAATTAAATAATAAAACATAACATCACGCCTGTATTCCTCGAAAGGTGTACTTATAGAACATCTACATTTCACCAGTTAGGGGCTGTTCGTTTATTACGTAAGACAATTTTGACTACTTTCTGAACCCCCTCACCCCTCCCCCTACGTAAGAAAAAGTAAGACTTGGATGAACCACCTCCCCCCTTTAAATTTTACGTAAGACCAGTATCTACAAAATTGCAATGAAGAAATGAGACTTGTTCAGATCCCCTCCCCTCTAAAATCTTCTTACGTAATAAATGAACAGCCCCTTATATTTATGTCCCATGTAATAGGGGACGAGCATAAAAAAAGAAAGAAAATTTTCGTTTATTGGCATTACAGCATAAAAATACACTTTAAAATTATAAAAAAAAAAAAAACAGAATAAAAAGATTATAATGCCAAAAAAGGCACCAGCTTAACATAACATGACTAATTACATATTTCTCCTTAATATGTAAGGCGTGGGTCCGGTTCCATGGATCCTGGTGGCGGAAATGTTCCCAGTGAAGACAAAGTGCCTCGCCGGCGGGATCTGTTCCTTCATGTGCTGGCTAGCTGGATTTGTGTGGACTAGGTATGTTCATGCTTGGTTATTTATAAATAAAATTAATCATCTCAGTAATAAGAACCGGAGTTACCGACATAGCTTGCAGAGTAAGCAAACTGAAGTAGCAGTGGGCTGGCCATGTCTGTCGAAGGACCGATGGCCGGTGGAGCAGACGAGTCCTGGAGTGGAGACCGCGTACCGGCAAGCGTAGTATGGGACGCGCCCCAGCGACGATGGACGGACGAGCTAAAGAAGGTGGCTGGGACAGACTGGATGCGGAAGGCGGAGGACAGGGTGCTGTGGTGCAGCCTGGGAGAGGCCTATGTCCAGCAGTGGACTGCGATAGGCTGAGTTGATTGATTGATCTCAGTAAAATTGATACTTTTGAAGGTTTACGAAACTTATTGAATCCACCCCACGTGTCTGTGTGCAGCACCTATACTTCGTAATGAATGAATTATAACGTTGTTAAATTGAAGAGTACAACTGTGACGTAGCATGACAACTGAATAGACTGGTATTACGTTTAGTCGGTTAACTAGATCACGTGGTTTTTTGTTTAACTTTATTTAACTACCTATGAAGTATTTTGTTTTGTATTATCTCCTTTCTTTCAAATATTGTTTTCCTTGAGCAAAAACACCGCCATTATAGGTCAGACAGAGTACCTACACTAATAAATAATTGCTTTCCCAGTAAATATTATATAGGTCTAGGTATGTGGTGTACACTTGACCTATGAAAATCACCCGTACTATTTACGACGTAAAGGCGTTGACAGCACGTTTATGTCGTACTAGTAAGGGGATTTCAAATTGAGTCAAATAAAGTGCAGAAATAAATAAACATGGTCTATTTATGAACTGCCGAGAGTTCACAGGCGATAATTATGATAAAAAAACAGTGGCACTCCGGGAGTGCCGACAGAAGTGAAAACTTGAACAATTACGTACTTATGTATTTTTAAAAGCATAGTAATTTTGTAAATATTTTTGAAGGTCATTCTTCCCAAAGAAAATGTAACGCGCGTTGATGTCTTTATAATGGTCAAAACTTAACAGAGGTGTCGGTACCGGTAACAGTGTCACGAGTTCAACGGTGTTTTCCCATCTCAAAAAAATTAAGTAACCTCTCGTGGCATGGACGCGTTGACTCCTTAACCAGTTGTTTAAGAAATTGTTTTTTATTCTATTTCGTATAGTCGATCGACCTCGTAATTGTTTTACCACTTTTGACAACAATTTCCATCAAATCTATTCTAATTATTGTCACATAGATAAATAGACCGAGTCGTATTTATTGACGAAGTCTCGCCAGTTAATTTAAAAATACCTCCGTAAACTAAAATTTTTCTTTAAAACCAGATTCTTCCGGGACGTGGAAGCATCTTACGGCATTTACACAGCATTCTGGATCCTAGCCGTGTGCTGCGGCATAGGATTCTTATTCTCAGCCACGCTACTCCCAGAGACGAAAGGCAAGACCTTCGACGAGATACAGGACATGCTTAATAATAGGTTGGTAATAGTTTATAGCTCAAGGGGTCTTGACCCAATGGGCCGTTCGCTACGCAGGGTGCTATGTGCGTGCCAAAGGGGGTGGGACACAGGAGGGGCAGTTCCTCCCTGGACCAGAAGGTCCAGAAAAGTGGCAATCGCGTTTCGTATTTCTACGACTTTCAACAGGAATGACGTAAGTTTTTCGGTAGTAAAAGTCAATTCAATACATTACAGGAAATTGATATTTTCCGGATTGATTTCCCCTCCCGCCCCTCAAGACTCCCTTAGAATTCCTCCTCAGACCATTTCAGACCAATGTGAATGTTCAGTCCAGATGTATACTGTAGGAAGGGGCCTACCAGGGCCGAAGCCTGCCGGGGGTGCGGGATTGCCGAAAGGGGTTACCGCTACCCCGGAACATAAAGGGCTAAGGAAGGAACACGGATGGGTTTTAGTCAGTAAGAGTCTGACACTCCCTTCCGCTCCACCCAGAGCGGGAGGGGTCATTTGATGATTTCCCATCCAAAAAAAAAAAAAAGAAAAGATGTATACTGTTTTGTAAATACAAAACAAGGTTAGTGGATTGATCGCGCTGATACGAGAGCAGTTTGTTCTACGAGGTCCTAATTTATCCACATAGAAGAGAAACTGCTCGCACTACACTACGAACACTTAACATTGGCTCTCCGAACTTTCGCGCATATACTCTCACTCACACTCGCCTCATGTCACCATTTGGTTCCTAAAGGTCGTACCACACGTATCAAATCGGAAAGGGATCGGCACCGTATCAACTCGAGCCGTTCAGTATTCTTTGTATGATACTCCCCGACTCGTCGTCCCCGCACTTACGTCCCGTCGTCCCCGCGCTTACGTCTCTCCGTACCCGAGCTTACGTCTCTTCGTCCACCCTTGCCCCTCTCACCCCTCCGGCCTGCTTGCTGCACCATCAACCAGCGGTCGGCGAGCCGTAAGCGCGGCGTCGCCTAGCCGTAGCCGAGTCGACGCATCGGAGCTTCTGATCCGCTTTAGTTACGTGCTTACGTTAGGTTGACGCCTGTTTTTGATGGCGAGGCGATAGGCGATACGGTGGCGATCCCTTTCCGATTTGATACGTGTGCTACGACCTTAAAAAGTGTATTGCGCAGCCTCCTGCGCAAAGTTCGGACCGGCCATGATTCATCCGGCGTATTGTATTTGGGAAATGCGAAGAAAAATTAAAGCTTTGCAAGAATTTATTGTTTCACTATACATATTATAATATTGTATGTACATGCTTACGCTTCATAATTGAATAATACATAACAATAATAAACTTTCTTCCTTTTCAGAACTAAGGAAGACAAGCCGGTAGACGTATAGAAGAATCGACGCAAAGATTTAGAAATAAAATAAATATGTAAATAGTTTTAAGTATTCTCTGCTGTTACGAAATAAATTATTACAAAAAAAAACGTGATACAATACTTTTATTCTATAAATCTTACACAATAATTTCATTATTATTAATTATATAAGGTAGGGACAATGTTTATTATTTATCTCTGGAACTGTAGGGGGCAGATTCTTAGTCCAATCACATCTTTGCCTATTTCTGCGACACCACAAACTGGGCACAGTTTGCCTTTGTGTTCAGGCAAGAAGCTAGCTCCGCAGAGGGCGCATTTTTCTTCGGGTTTTCCTCTGTAGATGGGTTTGTAGCTGATGCCGCAGATGTTGAAAGGATTATGTTCATCGTACAATAGCTGATGTTCGTCTGTAAGGGATTTCTCGCACGCTTGCAGGATCTTCCTCGCTTGCTGTGCCACTTCAGGTCTCGGGCCCAGTTCGAGCAGTCGTCTGGCGAAGGAAGCTGCTGTTCTGTAGTTCTTCAACTTGAAGAACATGTTGAGAGCTGTTCTGAGGGTCAGGATCTGGTGGACTGGCTGCAGCTTGCAGTGGGTGAAGTAGGCTGCCATCTCGCATGTACGTTTTTGCTCGTCGAGCGTGTTTTTCGGCATAGCTGTGGAGGTGATGATAAAGATTAATATTGTAAGAGGTTCCTGGCAGATCAAAGATGTTATTGATATCTCTTATGGCTGGTTCGTAAAGTGGAAACGTTTGCTATTTGCAAAAAAACGTAAGTAAATTGGAATTTCGAGGGCTCCCATAGCATTTTATAAACGACGCTGCGCCCCGCAGTTTCACCTGCATTATACTGGATTCCGTGGGAATATCAGAATAAAAAGTATCCTATATCCTTACCTAGGTCATGGACTACCCATATGCCCTTTTACCGTGAAAGCGTAACAAACACGTACAAAAAAAATGAAACATTTTCTCATTATAATGAATATATTATTAAACTAGCTGCGCCCCGCGGTTTCACCCACGTAAATGTCGATCCCGTGGGAATATCGGGATCAAAAGTAGCCTATATGTTAATCCAGGGTGTCAGCTACCTCCATACAAAATTTTATTAATATTGGTCCAGCCGTTTGAGCGTGAAGAAGTCTTCTTCTTAGAGTGTCGATAGCAATCTAAATGTACTCGGCCCAGAATTCGGCCACTTGTTTGGCGCCATCACTAGCGTCAACTAGTTCCTGTAACGTGCAGCTGACAGGACACGCAGGGCACGATATTAAGTGTCCCATCGTTTGTGGAACAGCACCACATTTACACTCCAAGGCGGAGTCGTCTATAAATCTCCACCTAAACAGGTTTTCCTTGCTTCGGCCAACCTGGGTCCGGAGTCTGTTTAAAGACTTCCAGGTTACCCAAGGTAACTCATGTCCAGGTGGAAGGTCCTCAGCGAAGAAGAACAAGAAGATGTAACAAACATATAAACACATACACTCACAAACTTTCGCCTTTATAATATTAGTGTGGTGTGATATTAGTGTGATTAGTGTGATGTGATATTAGTGTGATGTGATATTAGTGTGATGTGATATTAGTGTGATTAGTGTGATGTGATATTAGTGTGATTAGTGTGATGTGATATTAGTGTGATGTGATATCAGTGTGATGTGATATTAGTGTGATTAGTGTGATGTGATATTAGTGTGATGTGATATTAGTGTGATTAGTGTGATGTGATATTAGTGTGATGTGATATTAGTGTGATGTGATATTAGTGTGATTAGTGTGATGTGATATTAGTGTGATTAGTGTGATGCGATATTAGTGTGATGTGATATCAGTGTGATGTGATCTTAGTGTGATTAGTGTGATGTGATATTAGTGTGATGTGATATTAGTGTGATTAGTGTGATGTGATATTAGTGTGATGTGATATTAGTGTGAGTGTGATGGAAGTATGGATGACGCTCTCACCTTTCCTAGCAGTCTCCATCTGCAACCCGAGCAGATACTCCCGGGCTATGTTGAGCAGTTGCTGTGCCTCTGTTAGCTCAGGTTTGGTGTCCACGTGTAATAAAGGCACAGACTGGGTGATGCGTTGCAGACGTTCCACGGCCTCAGTGAACTTGCCGGATGTGGTTAGCTGGTAGCATTGCTGCAGCTGTGTTACTAGGTCGTTCAGTTTAGTGGCTGGAAAAAGGAGTTTCATATTAATAAGTTTCACCACTTACTCAACCTCTTTAGCATTTAAATTCTAAGTAGATTTTTGAATGACCATTAGCATAAAACGTCCTAAGAAAATTTGATTGCAATGGAATTTGATCTTTGTTGTATGAAATTTAGTTTATTGACATTAGTATATGTCATAAATAATTTTTACATTTATTTATTTCCTTATTTCAATAAATACATACCTATATTATTCTTTTTTCAATTAGAAAATTAAAAAATATATAAAAAATAGTAGCCCATCAGTATCGGGACCAGGGTCCAAGCTACCGGCGGTCAGGGTCCAGAGAGAGGAACCTCCTGACAATGCGGGACGTGTCCAGAAGTACTGCTTTCTGAATCAAGCCCTTGATCCAGCTGTCCAACGAGAGCCTCTTCAGGTGTTGGTCGAGGCTCTTGGCTATTAACCCATTGGCTGTCACGACTATCAGCCTCGGACTTACAGGTTAACCAGCAATCATTAAATTGTGTTTATTGTGTGTTGTTGTTCCAAAACTTCATAATTATCTCGAACTCTGAGTAGAGAGCCTCAAAAAGATGTATACATCGACAAGAATTCATTTGATTGTCTACAATTTGTAACAACAAGATGTGTAGCTGCAACTAACTACCCAATGTGTAATATGTTTTGAGGTTACACAATTATACTATGGAACAAAGATGGCAGACGAATTATGTACAAAAAATCAGTATTTTACACTCACTGACAACAGGCAGTAGGTCCTTCCCGCTGGCTTCCTTCCAGTTTCGATGTAGATGCGCGTTGAGCGGCGGCAGTGACGACAGCGCGCCGAACGTGAGCCGAGCGCGCCCGAACATGCCCACGAACGTTTCGAGGTACGGCTCGAAGTTCACGATGCCTACTTGCTCGTTTAGTAATCTGTGGAGGTAAAAAACGTATTTTTTTTTTATTTTATAGATAAGCTCGCATTTGACCACTATCTAATCCAATGGCCCGATGACCCAATGCCTTGTTTGAACATACTTGTTCCAACCTGTACCAGTACCTGTTGCAATGGAATTTGAACTTTGTGAGTTTTTTTTTTCCAAAACTTAATACTAAACCGAGGTTCAGAATTAAGAATTAAAATAAAGACAATGGCGCCAATTCCCTTGTTCACAAACTAAACTAAATTTAAGTTCAGTGCACCTTTTTCTTTCTATTTCATTAAGAAAAGGACAGAAGATAAATATTAGTTTAGACCTGTCAAATTAGTCCGTGCCTGACGTAAATTGACGTATTTTTAATAGCCAATTTTTTAATCACGTCTAAATTGTCTATGGAGTAGCTTAATTTGACAGGACTAAACTAATATTTATCTCCTGTCCTTTTCTTAATGAAACAGAAAGATAAAGATGCACTGAACTTAAATTTAGTTTAGTTTGTGAACAAGAGAATCGGCGCCACTATCCCAACAAAAATTCTTTTTTTTTTTTTTAGATCAACTCTCAGCTACGACTACGTCAGCGCGTCACAAAAATGAACAATATGAACCTGAGCGCTATCTCGAACTGCCCGGTGGCGACGTGGTCGTGCGCAGTCTTCAGCCGCCCCGACAGCGCGGCCGGCGCGCCGCGAGAGGGCGCCACGAAGTACTCGCTGCTCTCGTCGCCGCCGCCGTCTATGTCCGCTGGAATAAAAAAAAATTACAGAACATATAACTAGTCTACTAGCTGCGCCCCGCGGTTTCACCTGCATAAGTCTCGATCCCGTGGGAATATCGGGATAAAAAGTATCCTATGTCCTTTCCCGGGACTCAAGCTATCTCTATACCAAATTTCATCTAAATCGGTTCAGCGGTTTAGGCGTGAAAAGGTAACATACAGACAGACAGACAGAGTTACTTTCGAATTTATAATATTATAAGTAATAAGTAAAATAAGTATACAGGGTGTTACAGAAAGGGTATATCAATACAAACGGGTTGAAGAGTGTATCTGGTCTAGAATCTCTGTACAAAATTTCAGCTCAAAAGCATTAATTTTGAAAATGCTTAATATTTTTATTTTATTTCGACATCACGGCGCTGCACTGGCGCGCGGCGGCGTGATGTGCGTGTACTAGGCGCACAGACACACTACAGATAATGGATAATGACCCTCGTGATGCGGTGACACGTTTGTTATGATTTCAATTTAATAAACTATCGAAATAAAAAAATATTAAGCATTTTCAAAGTTACTGCTTTTGAGCTGAAATTTTGTACAGAGATTCTAGACCAGATACACTCTTCAACCCGTCCGTATTGATATACCCTTTCCGTAACACCCTGTATAAGTATGGATTCAACTTAAAAGTTAAACAAATATCTACTTTATTTTAATGGTAATTAAGTTGATTTCAGCGTGACTAGCACTATTGAAAAAGTATAAAAACGTTTACTTTTTTGGCAAATAAATCTCGAATGCAGATTAGATAACAGCACACCTGTATTCCCCGAAGGTTTAGACAGAGGTTTACTCACATTTCGCCAAACAATTTAGGGATGATTTATATTAGACCGGGCAGTGCCCGGGGCGTGCCGTGTACGTGGCCCGGACGGGACACGGATTTGAAACGTTACATACATTTTGTATGAAGCAGTTTATATTACACAGTGCATGGTCCGTGTCCCATGGCCCGGACGGCCCGATTTAAGTCATCCCTTATTGATTAAATTCAGTCATTCATTTACTGACAGACAACGCACAGCCAAACCGCTGGGCCTAAAAGCATGAAATTTTGCACAAGAGTTCCTTATGTAACGAAAGTAGGCACAAAGTAAATATTTTTGAAAATTCATCCCCTAAAGGAGTTAAAAAGAGGATGGAAGTTTGTCAGTTCGTCATTTTTGTCGATGGGGAACCCCATCGGTCACGCGGCTTGTAAGGGAAATAAACCTGTACTTACCAGAGACTGGCGCGAGTTCTTCGGGCAGTTCCAAGTCTTCATCTCCGACGTCCCATCCACCGTCGTCACATGCGTCTTCCATCACTTCTTCACCCTCATTGCCTTCAACCTGCACACAAAATATGTTTATTATTCGCCAGAACTTCAATAATTTACATCGTTTAAAAAGGGTCGTTCAAAGGAAGCTTCACAGCGAGAGAGCGCTGAGTATTTGTCATTTGTCAAAGTCATCTTGAATGAAGTGACCAATTGGTGACAAGACAAAACTATTAGCGCCATCTAGCGACAAAGTTTCCAGCAAGGAACTCCCTTGGCAGCTCAATGAAAGTACGGTCCGTTCAGTTATTTTACCTCTGCCAGTAGCAATCCAATAGCGACCTTATTATGACAAGAATAAAGATCACTGTGATTTGGACAGTGATGCTAAATCAAAATCAGATTTAAAATAAGGACTGTAACAAGCGCTTTACGTCATCTTCGCGGAACTAATTTGACAGTTGTCTTCTCCAATAAAGAAAAATAAAAGAAAATAGAAGCTGGTCCAAATTAGACAAAACTTTAAGATAATGCGCTAGAATTATATTAGCTTTTAAGCAAAAGAAGTGACAACTAGCCAGCATTGGCGTTGATTCCCTTGTTCACAAACTAAACCAAAATTGAAGAATTTTATTATTGTAATTAAAGATAATGCATTTACATTTTTTTTTAATCTGACACATTTTATTTTACATTATATTCTTGCACGCAGCTTCGGTGTCATTAGTATTTAAGCCACAGATATAGATACACCTAGATAACGCAAGAGCACCTACTTCGCGTGCCAAAAATCGCGCCTGTTTACTATTGAAAATCATAAGCCGCCACTTTCGCGCTCAGTCCTGCGTACTGCTGGCTGGGTGAGCGTGAGCGAGAGAGCGCGAGCTTGTGACGTCATAGTAGGTAGTCAGCAAGTGCCACGCTTAGTTTTCATACAGTTCGTGATACTTGCGTTATCTAGGTATATCTATATCTGTGATTTAAGCACATAGACTGTAGTTACTAAAGTCTATCCAGGTCAATAGTGACGTCAGGGCCATTCCGCGCAATTAGGCCGACTTTTGTTTGGAAATGGTAAGGACATTTGGTGCGTGTTGATTGCAATAATAAATTAAATAAAGGTGTTATACTTTTTTAGATAGCGGCGCCATACGTAAAAACATGTAAGAAATGTCATATAAAGTAAAAAAAGAATGCAGCTATGATATTTAATTTATTATTAGCATATATTCGCCGTTACTGGATTTCCGCGGAATGACCCGGGCGCAGTCCCTGTCTGAATAATTTTGAAGGATATTGCTAATTAGGGGCTTGTGGCTAAGTAATAACAGCCGTACGGGTCGATCAATCAGGTTAAGCCACGCTTGCCGCGGTTGGTCCGTGGATGGGTGACCATCTTTACATACCAAGACCCCTCCGTGGCTCGGAAAGCACGTTAAGCCGTTGGTCCCGGCTGTCATTCGTGGATCTTTGACAGCCGTTACGAGTCGTCAGAAGCCCGAAAATCTGACAACCAGTCTTTACCACGGGGTATTGTATTACCTAGTAAATGGGTTGTGGAGGTCAGATAAGCAATCGCTCCATGTAAAACACTGGTATTCAGCTACATCCGGTTAGACTGGCAGCTGACCCCAATATAATTGGGAAAAGGCTAGGCAGATGATGATTATTGCTAATCCATTATTCTCTCCCTACGCACATGTTCGAAAAATTTGTCTACCCAACAACGTCAATACCACAATGAATATTGTTGAACTGTCAAAATGACAGCCTTTTCTACTGATAGTGTTACGCAGGAGGCAGTCCCTGACCTTATGCTCGTCCAGCTCGTCGTCGTCCCCCCAGGCGCCGGCCGCCTCGAGCGGCTCGCACAGCTCGGGCGCGGCCACGCCGCCCGCCTCCGCACCCGCGCGCGCTCCGCCCGCTACCTCGAAGAAACTCCTGTAAAATACACACACTTCATAACATCGGCCTGTTATTATAATATTTATCTATACTAATTGACAACATTTCAAACCTGGCACGACCTTAAAACAAAAATACTATTTCTTTATTTTCGTATCCTGAGTTCAAATATATTTTTATTTTATTTTTTTATATCTAAATTTCTGAGAAAAAAAATCAAAATCAAAAAACATGTGATGACGTCACATAAACGGCGGAATGAGGTAGTTACCTTTGCGCATTCCAATGTCTTTGATTTAAAACATTATATCAAACAAGACATGTCAATGTCACCTAAGAAGTGTAACTAGAAAACAACTAAAAAACTGAATTGAATTCAACAACATTTTTTCCTATCAACTCGACACGCTGCTTACTGTTAATATTATCAATTTTTGATTGATATTTCGCCAATAAAATGGATCCCAATGAAAAATATACGCCAATGACGGAACCAAAACAACAACTGAGACAAGTGACATCTAACAGTTTTTTTGACGGGTCACAATAAAGCAAAGGTAATATCGCCATTCTACCGTCATCTGGCACTTACGTCTTTTTAGAATACACCGAATTTCAAAGTTAAAATTATGAATGAAAAGTACAATTAATTTCGAAAAACGAAAAAATATGGGTGCCCTAGATTTGAATTTACTTTTATATAACGTAATAATACATGCAGGTTAAAAATATGAAATGTTGTCAATTATAAAGCTGAAGAATTTGTTTGTATGAACGCGCTAATCTCTTGGAATTACCAGTCGGATTTGAAAATTTTTTAAATAAAAAGTTCTTTAGACACGTTGGGCATTTTTTGAGATGGGACAAAACCATTGAATTCGCGCCACTGTTACCATAACCGACACCGCTTCGGATGTATTCGGCTGTCCTCGGGATGTACTCGGTTTTAATGTATATCCTATACGTCAGTGAGTGATGGCAAAATATTCTGTTTGTGTTTTGTTTTCACTTCTGTCGGCACTCCCGGAGTGTTTTTTTTTGCATTTGATAGCCCAACTCTTAAGGAAGGCTGTAGGCTATATAACATCACGCTATGATCCTAAGGAACCGAGCAAAAAGAGGAAAAATAAGAAAGAACGCTAAGCGATAACGAATAGCGCGGGCAGGTGATGCGATACGACGGGGTGGGTCAGTGAACAAAAAATTTCACGCGGGCGAAGTCGCGGACAGAAGCTAGTTTATTATAATTTGCCATGGGGTCAGGGACCTATGGAAGGCGGACGGAGCCAAAACCAACTCACTGAAACCTATTCTACGCCTTAAATGGAATGAGGTACAAATCGACGATTGGAACGAATGTTGGACTCATCCAATTTTAGTGCCAACATTGCAAAGAGAGTCTCTTTGCAATGTTGGCACTAAAATTGGATTATATGCGCAAATATTCGTGTTAGTACGTTAATACAAAAATAACTTTATTTCAAAGACGTGCTTGTATGGCCCATCTGGCCATGTTTTATAATAATAACTTTGTGTGTAATGGAGCTGTTTATTTATTACGTAAAAATATTTGAGGGGGGAGGGGATCCGAATCCGGGTGTGAAATCCGGGTGTGAGAAGTCTAGATTGTTCTTACATAAGATCACAAAAGTAAGCAAAAATTCTAAGTTTTTAATTTTTTTTGATACGTTTTCTTTGCAGTTTTGGTTGATACTGGTCTTACGTAAGATTGAAAGGGGGAGGGGGTTCATCCAAGTCTTATTTTTTCTTACGTAAGAGGAGGATGGGGTCAGAAAGTAGTCAAGATTGTCTTAATCGTCTTTGCTACGTCTGCCAACAAACTGCTTTGCAGTTTGGCAGAGGTATCATGTTTAAAATTATTTATGTGAATAAACACTTTTACTTTTTTTTTACGTAATAAATGAACAGCCCCAATGCTGTCGATATACCAAATAAATAAATATATAAATATTTTTTCTCCTAAAGTATAAATAATCGCTAGACAAACTCTCTGCTATTTTGGAAAGCCCTTGGAGTCTTCTAAAACTGTAAACGGGCTACCGTGTAGATTTGTTACTGGTACTTACTTGGAAACCGCCAATAAAGGCCAGTTGGGCTGCATATTGTGTACGGGTAGCGGCGGTCTCAGTAACTGTGCGTCGGGGTTCGGTTCCGGGATGGGCAAGTTTGCAGCTTCCAACATCGCCTTCAGTTGTTCAGCCTCTTCGTGTTGTTTGTGGTTAATAGCTGTCAAGTAGGCTAGGGATATCTGCCGGGGAAACGAAAATATTTTGGAACTGTCTCGTTAACACAAAACACTCGAGTTAAGGCCTATTCAAACCTAAGCGGTATTCGCTACCGTCTGCGGTAGAGAAAACCGAGTGAGTATGCGTTTATTTTACTGATCACACCAAAGCGGATTTCGCTATCCTTGTGGGTAGAATACCGAGTTCGAGTTTCGCTCAGGAAGGTAAAGAAGTTTTTGTTTCGCCCAACAAGCGAAACAATACCTATGCGGTACTATGGCACCAACTGTTCCGCTCTAGCCGCGGAACTTGATACTTAATACCTAAGCGAAACCCGCGCGGTATGCACTTCTACCCACAGCGGCAGCGAATACCGCATAGGTTGAATAGGCCTTTATAGAAGATGTAAATTGAAATAACTCAAAACCTGGGGCCGTATTACGAAATATTAATACCATCAAGATTCCAGTGTGAAAAGGGATGGTGCTCGTGGTCATCTATAGCTCTGTCCTTCTCTTACACTGTAATCATGATGGCATTAAACCGTCATAATACAGCACCTGAAACTTGAACTTCAACTGTGTTTTGGCTCAGTCAGCTGTTCTCACTGTGTACATTGTTTCGAGTTATGCGAACACAAATGTATGGAATAACTGTTTTTTTTTTACAATGTGGGTTTTATAAATGGCCACAAAATAAAAGTTGTTTGTAATGATGAGTGTGTTAATTATACTAAGTTGATTTTTGGGTAATCATTTTATTATATAAAGATCAAAATATATCAGATGATATGATTTCTATAGCTTCCGGAGTAAATTATAAATGATGTTGAAAATCGCATCAAAATAGTAGTAGTTTAGAAAAAACAAGCGCTCACAAAAACAGACGTAAAGCGCCTTCGTTTATACTATGTATTTAGAAAAAATATTTGTATCAAAATGGTCTTATATAACATCATAACGGTCGTTACAATGGAATTTGAACCATGTCGTATAATACATTCAGTTTGCTTAATATTTCAAGTTAACTCTAGATTTCCCTCACCTGTCCCGCATTCTTCAGCAGCCTAATAGTCTCCCTCTGGTCTCCCAACAACAAGGCACCTTGGAACTGCGCGGACACATCCTTACGGATCTCGGCGATCTTCATCATCTTGCGCAGCTTGTCCAGGTTGCCCGTGATGAGGTACAGGAATGATAGCTTGTCAAAGTTCTTCGTGCGTTGGTAGCACATCTCTACGATCTGAAAAGGTTAATTTGAAGTCATATATTTCATCATCTCACCTGCAACCCAGTTATTGTATTTTGTACTTTATTCCTACAACAGTAAAGTTCATAACACATACTTGGCAACATTATGACTCGGGTTTAACGTAAGTTATTGTTATAAGAACTTGAACTTTGTTGATAGCTTGTCTAAGTTCGTTTTGCGTTGGTAGCACATCTCTACTATCTGGAAACTTTAGTCCAAAGTCACGTCATTTCATTCTCTCGTCTGCCTAGCCTATGCTGAGATTGGTTTCCAGTTTAACCGGATGCAATTGAATATGATATACGCTCTATATTTTAGTTAGGCAGTCGCTCCAGGTAAAAACATGGAACTACTGCCTATCAGACCTCACAACCCAGTTACTGGGTAACACGATACCTCTTGGGAAGTCACAATTAGACCATTTGGTACCTTTGAAAGTCAAAATTTACAAGAAAAAATAGATAAATTGAACTGGACATTCCAAAAAGTTTCCTAAGGAGGATTGATAGACCATGTAGACATAGATAAGGTTGGTATTTAGCAGGTCGTACGATTTGATTTCAAGTACCAAGTCATTCTTTAAAAAAAAATCAACAAGTTCTTGTTTTTTATTTATTTCTGAGATCTTTTATAAATCGTAGATTTCACATACCTGATGGTTTCCTGTAGCCAGAGCCGCATTAGCCAGTTTGTCCCAGGCAGCGGGCTCATCCAAACTCTTGGCGGCTTCTAAAGCCACATCGATGTTGCCACATTGTAAAGCCAAGGACAGACGAGTGCGAGCGTCCTTTACGAAGTGTAGCGCTACTTCTGGGTAACCTGTTACACGAAAATGGCCTCTATAGAAATAATTTTGTACAGCTTTTGGAAAGTGAAGCTTTTTTTAAACTAGTTTCTAGTAACAAGTTGAGAGTTTATGTTATATTAAATTGATGTCAAATAAAATGTTTTTATTCAGTTTGACATCAAATTTATTTCACGGAACGAATTTTATATCGGACTTTGATAAAATCAGGCCTGAGGCACACAATATTGTTATGTCAAAGTCGTAAAATTACCTTTCTCCTGCAAATAAGCGATGATGCTCTGTCCCACGAGTTTAGCGGTGCGGACCATGTGCAACACCTGGTCGTACTGACGAGTCACCAGCGCCAACTTGAACCTGTAGAGAAAGTAAGTTTTATTAAATTTCAAAACCTTATTTGTATATTTTTGAAAGGAAAACTTCTTTAAGCGCGTTGGGCATTTTTTTAAGATGGGAAAAAACCATTGAACTCGCGAGACTGTTACCGTTACCGACACCTCTGTTTTAAGTTTTGGCCATTATAAAGACATCAACGCGCGGTACATTTTCTTTGGGAAGGATGACCTTCAAACATATCTATAAAATTACTATGCTTTTAAAAATACACACGTAATTGTTCAAGTTTTCACTTCATTCGGCACTCCCGGAGTGCCACTGTTTTTTTGTAGTGATTGGTCATTCCTAAAATCAGCTATACAGCCCGATTCAAACTATATGGCGGCTCTGAAGTGCGCTACTCATTGCGCAGTACCTCCCCCCCGCTGACACGTGAATGTGTAACTGCACAGCGACTCGCTTCATGTTCCGAGTCGTCATAAAGTTTGAACCAGAAAATGTACCATGCATTTATTTTCATTTTACTGATCATTTTCGCGATTTCACGTTTAGTCTCATAATAAAACTTGTTCATAATGATGAGTTTAATGACCTCTTTTTTGAGCTATTTTTATTACACCATTTTTAATTGACGTAACATGCATCGTGTACAAACACCAAAATCGATTCTGTTTTTAACCCAAACGTTCTGAATAGTCTCCCCACCTGACTGGTTAGACTAGAAGTCGACTCAACAAAGGATAATAGGATGATGAGCTAGATATTTATTTATTTATTTAAACTTTTCGCACAAAAAGGTACAAAGGCGGACTTAATGCCTTAGGCATTCTCTACCAGTCAACCAAGGGTGGTGAAGAGATTAGATGGCACGTGCTTTGGTTGAGAGGCACAATGATAAAAAGATTTAAAAAAAACTTAAAATTAGGTACACAAATACATAAATAAGTTATATACACATACATACTATTTACTATAATAAATACTTATAATACATATAATATATATATACAAATTCAAGGGAGAGAGATGTTGAGATGACTACACTATTAGATAATAAAGACATCTTCTAGATATCCTCACCTGTACTCCGTGGGGTCTATGTTGAGCACCTTGGGGCGACACTCGCGGTCGAGACACACGACGCGCGCGCCGCTCTCACTCGCCAATACTTTCACGGCGTATACCGGGACGTCCAGTGTGCGGATTATGCCGTAGTCGCTGTGGGAGAGAGAGAATAGGTTAGTTAAAAATTAACGGATCGTGTCCGAAACACACAAAACAAAGATAGTTGACGTGGCTGAAAAGGCTGCTCAACTTAAATGGGACTGGGGAGGACATGTCTGCCGCATGCCGGACAAACTCTGGGCCCAAATAGCGCAGAATTGGTGCCCTGTGACAGTGAGGCGGGGTCGCGGCAGACCACGCCGGAGATGGCGGGACGAGCTGGGTAGGCTTCGTCAAAACTGGAAGGAGGAAGCGGGGTCTCGCGAAAGATGGAAGGAGTGGAGGGAGGCCTTTGCCCAGGAGCGGAACAGCAAAGGCTAGTAAAAAAAAAAAAAAAGGAATAACCTATAAGACCGATAGAATACAGAGTATTGAATGGTTGGATTTCTTGTAAAATCATTAATGAATTTCTCTTAGGTGTGTAGTACTCGCAACCGACGGCATACGTGTATGACCAGATATATTAACGTAAACGAACCAAAAGGAGTATGTAAGGATCGTAGCAGATGGTGTTCTGCTACGATCTCATAATAGTATATTTATGAATGAATTTCTCTTAGCCCGCATGCGCTTGAGAAACATTCACACACGAAAAGATTGAACAGAGTTTTATGAATGACAACTTATTTACTATTAAAATGTGAAACCGACTTATGTCAGTACTAAACAATAAAACTATTTAAAAAAAAATCCTAATAAGAAGTAAGTACAAAGTTCAAAGAAGATGGGCAAGGTGACATTAGAAGAAATTCATACATTTTCCACGACAAAAAACATTAAAAAAAAATACGCCTAGACCAAAAGGCCGTGGTTTATGGAAAAAATACACTGGCGCCGAATCCCTTGTTCACAAACTAAACTAAATTTTAGTTCAGTGCATCTTATTCTTTCTTTTTCATCAAGAAAAGGACAGAACATAAATATTAGTTTAGTCCTGTCAAATTCGTCAGCACCTGACATAAATTCACGTATTTATAGTAGCCAATTTTTTAATCACGTCTAAACTTGTCTATGGAGTATCTTGATTTGACAGGACTAAACTAATATTTATGTTCTGTCCTTTTCTTAATGAAATAGAAAGAAAAAGATGCACTGAACTTAAATTTAGTTTAGTTTGTGAACAAGGGAATCGGCGCCACTGTTAAACTCATTGTCCTTCCCTTTACGTAGTCGAGCAAGAAAAAAATTTCTAGTTCACTCACCCATCCTTACAGCAGTACTTGATATGGTTAGCCGTAGTATAAATGAACACAGGCTGTGGAGTCGAGTCGTCGAAGGCGCCAGACTTGACCCTGGCCCCCTCAGTGACGGTGCATAGCTGTTCCAACTTCTTTGTGCAAAGGGTCACACTGTGCTTGCCTAGGAGAGCAACCAGCGACATGTCTGCGTTCCAGATTGCGTAGCGGCATTTTGCGATTTTTACCTAGAGAAAAAAGATGGGTGAGAAAAATAAGTTAAAAGCAGATTAATAAACCCGACCGACAGCTTAAAATCAACAAAAACCTCCGAAGTAGCGACGGAACAATTCGGAGTAAAAGGACAATTCTCATAATTTTAAGATCGTTCACAGTCTGATCTGTCTCAATATATCAAAAATACTGTAGCGGTATCTACATGCAAACAACGCGTCATACTGACGTCACGCAAAATCCTGCCCGATGATTCATGTCGGGCCGTTGTATCTATGCTAGTATGTGCGGTAAACTCTGCTTGCGAGATACTTGCTTATGTCGATTTTATTCAATTTCGAGCGGCCATTGTTGTTTACATCTTTGGCAAATTTAGAAACGCCGGACTATAGATTCATTTATTTCTTGCTTTTTAAACAGACTTCAAAAAAAGGAGGAGTTTATTTTATCATGAGACATGTGCTGTTAATTATTTATTGTTTTGTTAAGGGTACTCAAGGGTAAACGCGGCTCAAAGAGATGTCAGCATAAAGGAAGGGGCCTGTTAGGGCCGAAGCCTGCCGGGGTTGCGGGATTGTCCGAAAGGGTTACCGCTACCTCGGAACATAAAGGGCTAAGGAAGGAACACGGATGGGTTTTAGTCAGTAAGAGTCTGACACTCCCTTCCGCTCCACCCAGAGCGGGAGGGGTCATTTGATGATTTCCCATCCATAAAAAAAGGGTACTCACCGAAGCAATGGTCCTCTTCTGCTGCACGTCCAGCAACTGTACCGCGTCGGGCTCTCTCAGCAGTAGCATGCCGGTGCCCGCGTACATTATCTCTTCACAAGTCGGGGTTGATATCTTTTTCGATACTTCGTTCTTCAGGTTTTTGATGACCAGCTGTAAAAGTAAATAAAATGAGTATTTTCAAATTTAGTTTCAAGATTAAGAAAGAAAGAAAATTAGTTTCGTCCCAGGTTAAGTGATGCAAACAATATTCATCCAAAAAAAAATGCAGAAAAAATCTTTAAATTTCAAACTACTAATGCCTGAAGCTGGTTTTCAACAGGACCCTATATTACGAGATTTAAAAAATAATGGCCTGTTGCCTCGTGCTTATGGTCACCAATGTTTAAGCCAACCAACCTGGTTGTTCTTCTCCAGCGCCGCGAACCTATTCCGTGCGACCCACACGGCCGTGGTGGCCTGGCCCCGCGCCGGCTCGGAGCTGGGCCCCTCGGCGCCGTCGCGCGGGGCCGCGTACAGCTCGTACGAGCTGTTGTCGCCCACGCGCCAGTTTACTAGCACGCACCATTCCGCGTGGTTGAGGGACATACTGGTATTAAAAATAAAGTGAAAATAATGAAAAAGTTGACAAAAATAAAATGTAGTAAAGAAATTACTTTTTGTACTACGAAATCTCGTATTAAAACAAACAATAACGAGATTCTGTGACAATATGAATGGCAACACGAAAAAAATAATAAAAAATAATGTTATTTGATTGTTAGATACCAATCAAAAAGTAAAGTTAAGTCAGTCATTTATTTGTCAGAAGTACGGTACATAGATCCAAAGATCAAATTATTATTTGTTTTATTCAAGTTTCAATGCCTAATAGATTTTAAAGAACATTGCGCAGCATTGAAACACAATGAAAGCTAATGTATTGACAGATGACTCTCACACGTTTGCCCGCCTACCTTTCGGACCACCCGACGCGTCGGAGTAGTTGAATGGGCGCAGTAAAGTCATTGTTTTAACAAATGACAATAGAACAATGACACTGTTGTGTACACTTTGTGTACCGTTGACGTTTCGAGCACTTTCTCTTATGTACACTTGGTGTACACTTGACGCTTGAGGGGTTAAAGTGTTCATCATCCAATAAACCCTAATCTGTTTAGCAGCGCTTAGAGCCAAAGCACACACGCTACTTTTTGCATCGGCGATCGGCGATTCAGCTGCTTTTTAGAAGCTAAATGCAGCGACCAAGCATTCCACACCGCACAGTTAAAAACGCCAAACGCGGCGATTCAGTCGCTTTTCGGAAGCTCGACACAGCGGCTGAACGCTACACTCCGCACACATTCGGATGCCGGTCGCAGCGATTTGGCATTTGCGCCAGCATCGGAGCAGTCGTTAAAACGCGCGATTCCGATACCACGTCCGAACGCAGAGAGTCGCCAAAACGCGATGCAGCATCGGAGCAGTCGCTAAAACGCGCGATTCCGATACCGCGTCCGAACGCAGAGAGTCGCCAAAACGCGATGCAGCATCGATACAGCCGCAAAATCGCCGATCGCCGATGCTAAACGTAGCGTGTGTGCTTTGGCCCTTATTAACGCCAATAGCTGGCGACACATACACACAGCCTTAGGGATTTAGTACACCTCCGCTGTGAAAATAATTATGGGAAACCGCTTAACGAATACCGCTAAGAAACATTACTACATTATAATAATAATATAATAATAATATTCCACAACTATCACACAACGCCATCTAGTCCCAAGCTAAGCAGAGCTTGTGTTATGGTACTAGACAACTGATAAACATACTTATATATTTCTAAATACATACATATTATAGATAAATTACACCCAGACACAGAACAAATGATCGTGCTCATCACACAAACATTTGTCCTGGGTGGGAATCGAACCCACGACCTCCGGCATAGCAGTCAGGGTCACTAACCACTAGACCATCAGGCCTGTCATATTATGTCGCAATACGTGTAGTGAAACATCATCAGTCAGTTGAATTGTAGCAATCGGAGCAAAATGTCGTCGGTTTCGACTTAAATACACTATAGGTCTACTTCGGACCTCTTAGATTCGTTTTTCCGTAAAATCAAAATCCATTTTATTTAAAAAAAACGTAGTTTCGCTTTATAAACTTGTCGACTGCCACAGAGACGTGAGTCGAGACGTGCGATACAAACGCGGCAAAATAGCGAGCTCAACACGGAGGTGTAACTGGCTTCAGAGCAGATCGGCGAAAAAATGCGGGAAAGAGAATAGAATCAAATCTGTGCGTTAGAACAGGCATTTTCACTTCTGTTTCGCTTGTCATACAAGTCATGGCGGAACTACTGCGGTTTCGCGGCGGAGATGTGATACCCGCCTTAAAGTCTGGTATTATTACCTGTAAGGTTGGTTTCTGCCACCTCCCTTGATCTGCATGACGGGCGCGTCGCGATTAGTCGCCATGTCCAATTTGCGCAGTTGTCTGTAAAAATTACAACACTTTAACATAATAAATAACTTCATTTATTTGCTTTAACATGTGTAAAATTAAAATATAAATTACTGGCCTATTGTTTACAAAAAAAAAACGAAAAAAACAAATACTTTACGTCTATACTTAGACGAAAACACATAAAATATACATAAAATGTGTGTGTGTGTGTATCTGTAATATTGTGTAATGGATCAATGGTTTTCTGAAAATAAATTATTATTATTATTTATTTAATATTAATAAAAACAACAACTAACTTATCCTTAATATAGAAGAGCATGTTATTGTGCACGGCGTAAGCAGGCCTTTCTCTCTGCAGCTTGAACAGTATCATACCAGCGTCGTGACCGGCAGCGAACAGGTTCAAAGTTGGATGGGAGGCTAGCACCCAGTATCTGAGAATAGAAGGTTATTATTTAGCAGATAATTAGAAGTTATAGAGGATTATACAGGTTTTAGCGACTGCCCGCGACATCGTCCGCGTGAAATTTCATGTGCCGCCGACCCACCCTGTTGCATCCCTTTCCCGCGCTATTAATTCGTTTTCGCTTCTGATTTTTTACGATGTTGGTCCCAACGAGAAAGTTTGTCAGTTTGATGGTCTGTATCACGCCTGTAAATATGAGTACAGTCACGTCTAAAAGTATGTATACACTTGGCAATTTTCAATTGCAATTTTTTCGTGAAATAACGAATGCAACGTTGAAATACGACACTTAACATAAACCTATGGGTTCGAAAATACTATTTTCGTGATAACATAAAATTTCATCACAAAGGCGAAAGTTTGTGAGTGTGTGTGTGTGTGTGTTTATATGTTTGTTACCTCTTCACGCCTAAACCACTGAACCGATTTAGATGAAATTTGGTATAGAGATAGTTTGAGTCCCGGAAAAGGACATAGGATAGTTTTTATCCCGATATTCCCACGGGATCGAAACTTATGCGGGTGAAACCGCGGGGCGCAGCTAGTTCAAAAATAAAGGAGAAAATCGCCTTTGAATAAAGCCAAGTGTATACATACTTTTAGACGTGACTGTACACCTTTCTGATGCATGCTGTATACCTATGACAACTAATAACTACAAACCTCTCATGTTCTCTCCTGAAGGAGTGCAAGCAAGTCCTCTTGGTCATGTCCCAGACGCGGATGAACTTGTCCTCACTGTTGGACACGATGAGCTCGTGCCTCGCGTGGAACAGCACGCAGGACACGTTGTTGTAGTGGCCGCGGCATGTGTCCACCTCCCATGCCTGGAGGATTAACTAGCTCAGTATTTTCTAGTGACACATTTACAGCCGCATAATATAGGGTGTAAAAAGACCCATCACGAAGCTGTCATCTAACGAGAAACGATTGTGTGCTGCATTTAGAAGTTAGTGTTGACTTTCAAGAAATTTCTGTCTTAAAAGAACCTTAGATAATAATAATATATCTCCGGGTGTTCTCGTCTAGCTAACGGAGAATACTCGCATAGGCACAACCTTGTAGCCAGGATAATCCATCAGCAATTTGTTCTGAAATACAGCCTTGTGGAATCGGAGGTGCCGTACTACAGGTATGTGCCCGACCCAGTTCTCGAAAATGGTAATATCACATTGTACTACGATCGACCCATCATCACTGACAGGACTATTGTTGCCAATAAGCCTGATATAGTGGTGATGGATCGATTAGAGCGGCGCGATCAATGATTGTTGACATAACCGTCCCGCATGATGAGAACCTCGTGAAAGCTGAGAAAGATAAACAAATCAAGTATCTTGACTTGGCTCGCGAGGTTGTCGACATGTGGGATGTTGACTCAGCGATCATTATTATCTAATGAATGATTATTAATTAGATAACAGTCTTCTGAAATTAAGTTTGTAAGTCTAAGTTCTGGATATTGTTTTTTTTTCGTAACAGATCAGCATTCATCAATGATTTTTATCATAGAGATTGATAACTGAATTTAAAACAACTTATAATATTTCAGACCATACATTTATTAACATGATAAAAATTTTGCTTACCTCACTTTGATCCGCCTAATTAATAAAATAAATCATTTGTGTATCTATCTGTAAAAATTGTAGTCAAAACTCAACCTCGTGAGAAAAATTCTGGTTGAAAACCTATCATGCAAGATAGTTCAAATGACCTCCTCATAAATGACCCATATAAAAACAGAAGATAGATAGAAACCTTGACACCTAAGCATCACTTGCGAGAAAAGGTAGTACAGATTAAGAAAATAGAATGAGTAAGTGTGCACACACGAGCGATACGTATCAACGACAAAGAACAACTGCAACCATCGACACGTGTTGAGGGCAGCCAGCCATCAACACTCGTCGACTGTTGCAGGTGCCTTTGTCGTGGACACGCGTCGCTCGTGTGTATGAGCACTAAGGGCCAAAACACATAACCGCGTTGGCACCGCACCGCCAAAATCGGCAGTGTTTATTATGCATACACCACAGTTGTTAATGCGGCGCGGTGCCGCAACGCGGTTACGTGTTTCGGCCCTAGAATTGCCACCAACCCTTGACGCAGTTTACTCATATAGGACGTTAAAACCTGCTAGATAAATGTTACTAAGACCAATCAATGAGTTAGAGAAAAGCTCGCGGAATGAGGTTTAGTCAGGGCAATTTATTGTTTAGCAGATTGAAACACTAAGTTAAGAGGACTACATGACCTAAAGCGCGGTCTTTGTCAGACTGCATAGAAAAAAAAGAGAAGCGCGACGACACAACGCTGGTAATTTATTGCAAAATATGAAGCAATTATTTATTTACGAAAAATCTATTGTTTGGACTAAAAAATTAAAACAATAAAGTTTTAGTATGTAGCTTGTAGAATAATATGACAAAAAATCATAATGACTGTATGTATATTAGTATGGTTTTTGTTGCAAAAAGAAAGTTTTTAGAGGTATCTTCATGATTTTTTTCTATCGTACCAAATAAGTTGTATTATGTTTTCAACACACTATCTACCTAGCATATATCCTGAAGAATATCATATATTTTTTTTATTTTGTTTACTGTAGTCGATCCAATACTTTTATTGTTTCTAAAACTTGCGTTTTTTGCGTTTAGGTCCTGTAAGCCCCTTAATATTTTCTCGTTATAGTTATTATAAAAAATTGCTGTTGTTTAAATACATAATCAGCTTATAATGCCCACTGCTGGGACACAGCCCTCTTCGAAAGGAAGTAGGCTAATAATCCACCACGAGTGCCCGGTGCGGGTTGGTAGATGTCACGTGTCTTAGAATTTTTGGTTCTAGGACATGTTTGAGGTTTCCTCAAGATGTTTTCCTTCACCGTTTTAAGAGCAGTGGTGATGAAATTATTTACACAAAGTAAACCTCCTGCCTGGATTCGAACCCACCTCGAACTCGCAAGTCGGGACCACTACCACTTGGCCACCACTCTCTCATTTGTACTCACTGCACTCGTTGTGTTTAAATATATGTACAATTTTATTTAAGTTAACAGTTTTACTAAGCAATCCTTTTCCCTGACACTCACAATGAAATGGAAAAATATTCTCAAAAACCACCAAGACCAAGACCAAACGACGTTGACAACCAAGAAATAGACCAGAAAACCCACTCTAAAATAAATAAAAATGAATGATCCAGTCTCCATTAGTTGTATCCTCCAGGTACCTTAGCATCGTTCATCCTCCACAGTTTGACCTGCCTGTCATCAGCTGCGGACACAATGAGGGGCAGGTTGGGATGGAACGCTGCCCAATTGACTCCTCGGTCGTGGCCCTCCAATACATGCTTGACGACAGCATCAGCCTGCAAGATCAGTTGCTTTCAGCAACATTGGTGATGTGTTATAACATCAATATATTATACATACATATTTATAGCTTGTTTTTGAATATATATTTTTTTAAGTGTGTGTGTGTGTGTTGAATCATTGAAATATTTTGTTTTATGTATAGTTTTTTTTTTCATTAAATAGGTTGTACTTTTGGTGATTATATTAGTTACATGGAATCATCATAATTATTATTATGATTCCATATAACTGTTATTGTTTGTAATCCACATCATAATATTCATGAATATAAAAATAGAAGCAATGAGCAAATTAACTAATTATTCTGTGTCATAACTGGGGACCATGCTATGACGCGTTAGAGCTATCATTTTTGTTAGAGAGAGATAGAGCTATACCAGACAAATAGCACTATCCTATCTTTTGAAGGTTGTAACTCTTCATAAAACGGCTCAGTTTCAAAACACAATTCGCACACCTAGATCTAAAGAGAGCTAACTCTAAAATCTAAATATTTGAAGTATGCATACCATCGAATTCCTTAACTCACTTATCACTACCTAGCGACCACCAAAACAGATGCAAAAACTTATAACATCATTGTTCTATCTGCATTTAAAAAGTATTGATCAATACAGTAAACTCCTGTAGTGCACAGGGAGATGGTAATCAGTTTTTCAACCTTTCTGAAAAAAGTGTTTTTTCGAGTTAATCGCTGTTTAGATCTAGGTGTGCGAAATGATAACAAATGACAGCAGCATATTTTTACTCTACAGCTACATAACTCTACTTAAATAAGTTTTTTAACTTTAACATACAAAAATTAAATTTATGTAGAATGAAAAATACAGTTGCAATGAACAAAATCTAAAATTAGTGGTGCAGTTAAACCATGCAAACTAGCTACTAATTATACTTTGAGTATCTGTTCAATTTTTATGGCATATCCTTCACTTTGCTGCTGGTTTTAACCAAAAACAATATTTTTATTAAAAACTTACTGCTAATTATTGCTCAGCAAGATCTATATTTGAACTGTTTTACAGAAAGTAGTCATTAATCATGCATTTGCATTCCAAAAACGTTTACAGACTTTACGCAGTTTGCCAAGACAACATCAAACAATGATTTCTAATCAAACATATTAAAATAATATTGGTCACTAATGGCCTTATTAAAAAACAAGGTTTATCTTTCAGGTTTAAACCACCAAGCCATTTTTTAATTTTCCAACAAAGTTAAAGATTTTATTACTTACAAAAACGGATGTTAAACCCGAGTCTAAGTTGTCAACTTTGCATTAAGAACTTTGTTTACCTGAATAAAGTTCAAAATACTGTAACTGGCTCGAAGGTCTTAAGCTAGAATTCGTTTTGTAATAAGACAGTATGTCTTTATCGATTTCAAACTACCAAAAGCAGCATAGCCTACCATATAACACATAAAAACACACACAACACCTAAAAAATGTTTATTATACCTGTCCAAATAGATCCGTTGCCTGTGGGTTCCTCAAATGCTCCGCTAGCCCTGTGGGTCCAGGAGCCACACTCTTCTTCCTTAGTCCGGAGAAGTCCCATACTCGTACGGACTGGTCCAAGGAGGCGGACACAAGAAGATCCTCAGTTGGATGGAATTGTGCACACATCACGTAGTGGTTGTGACCAGTTAGCACGCTGATGCATTGTCTGGATTGCCAATTCCATATTCTTATTGTCTGGAAAGAAATTTAGCTGTTTTAAAAATGGTTTGATTATTTTATCACATTTAATATGCATTTACACAAACAGTGCAGTAGGTAATTTAATAATTTTAATAAATTAACAATTTTATTATTCATTGATGCAAATGTAAAGGTGGTACTAGGTAGTGCACAAGTGCACACAGCATTCACCAAAGTTTACATCACTCAACTTTATTCTTCAGTATTGTCTAGATAATGAAATAAAACATTAGAAGAATTTGTTTTCTTTCAGGGCACTTCGGGTGACTATGCCAGCCTTCATCATCATCATCTGCCTTGCCTTTTTCCATCTATGTTGGGGTCAATTTCCAGTCTAACCGGATGCAGCTGGATTTTAAATGAAGCAACTGCCTATCTGACCTCCACAACCATGTTACTGGGTAATAAGAAATAACTTGGTACAACTGGTTGTGAGATTTTCGGGCTTCTGATGACCCGTAATGACTGCCAAAGATCGACGAATGACAACTGGGACCAACAGCTTAATGAGCTTTCCGAGGCACAGAGGGGTCTTGGTATGTAAAGATGTTCACCTATCCACAGACCAACTGTGGCAAGTGTAGCTTAACCTGATCGACCAACCTGTGCGGCTGTTATATACTTTGCCACAAATCATAGCATAATTAGTAGCATGCAGTCTGCAATGAAAGGCCAGCAAAACATTCTATCAAACCCAAGCTAATAACTCAAATAAAAAAAGAAAAAAGCTGTTGTCTATTCCTCTGTTAGGAGTCTATAGGGCTTGAAAAGTTAACAAAGAGGATCTATAACAAACCTGATCATCAGAAGCACTCAATATCCAGGGGTACTCATGGTGGAAGAATGTTGTGCGGATGTAGTCCAAATGGCCCAGCAGAGTGAACAGACACCGCCTCTGCTTGTAGTTCCATACCTAAAATATTAGACAAAGTATTAAAACTCATTGGAGATGACATAGACAATAAATATGGTATATTGACATTTTTTTTATAGACAATGCTACGAAATATGTCTAGTTTTGTCCATAAAAATGGTATACAAAAATGTTCAATTTGATGATTTATAAAAAATAAAAAAATGATGGTAGTCTACATTGCAACAGGTATTCAAAATACATAACAAAGCGACATATATTTTATCTTTATATCTTAATGACTAAGACCTGACTAGTATTTCTGGATATTGTTATTGCTTATAACTTTCTGGACATGAAAGTCTAAATTGTATGAAACTTGGATCAAACTATTATGTTTATATACAGATGCTTGGGCGTACTAAGACTGCTACATGGTGTAATTACAGGAAAATTATAATTGATACGCCAGCTACGATATACGTGTCATAAACATGACGAAACATACATGTTTTGAAGTTAAACCGAAACTGAACATCCCGAGCACAAACCTTGATCTTATAATCGTCGCCACCGGATACGAAGAGCGGTTGTTGGATGTGGAAGCAAATGCCACGCACAGGACCGTCATGTTCATCGAATTTCTCCAACAGTGTACACATACGATAATCCCATAGCTGTATCACGCCATTGTGTAAACTTGCCAAAACCCATGGCCGCTTCGCGTGAAAGGATATACCTTTCACCCGCGCCGACTTAGTTTCAAACTTTGTAAGCATATCTCTTGTATATTTTAGAGATATTCACGCAAAATCCCATAAAACAGAATCGCTCCACACAATCAAATGTCACTTGGACCGGCTGACGTGACACGTCCAACAAAACTAGAGATGTGCATGCTGTACGCTTACTAAACAATCTGATGAAATCGTAATGAACTAATTTTGCTTGCGATAAAAATAAGTCTAAACATAAACCTACAGTTATCTCGAATTCTCGATATCTTACCAACAAGGCTCTGTTAATATAATGTTCAATCGTAGATAGAGAAAGGCGTCTGAGGTAGGAGGGTCCTGTCCTGAATGTGGTGGCTATATATTTTACAATAAGTTTTCAAAAAATATTGTTATGTAATAAGATACATTGGCTGTTACTTTGGGCTTCATACCAACCAGGAGTACATGGTGGCCTGCTACAATAACAACTATCATAGGGAGGCACTAAGTACAGACGCCAGCACATCAAGCTACTACAATCTGTCATACTTTTTACTTTTTGTCATACTTTTCAACTTTATTGCAAAATTAAAAGGTTCAAAGTTGATTAGGAAAATTTTACAGTTTCGGGTAGCTTGATGTGGTTGCGTCTGTACCTACCTCGCGAGTGCCGATCGTGATGGGAAGTCATGCATGAGCATCCCCGATATCCAATGTTGGGCTTGGGCAACGACATTGGGTTTTCTGTAGGTAAGCTAATTGTCCATGACTCTACCTCTGGTAAGATATTTGATCAAATAAATCCGCGCTACACATTGTCATCACACTAATATTATAAAGGCGAAAGTTTGTCAGTGCGTGTTATATGTTTGTTACTTCTTCACGCTCAAACGGCTGGACCAATTTTGATAAAATTTTGAATGGAGGTAGCTGACAACCTGGATTAACATAAAGGCTACTTTTTATCCCGATATATCAACGGGATCGACATTTACGCGGGTGAAACCGCGGTGCGCAGCGTATAACAATATACGTCTTACATTTCACATCTGTATGAGTAGGTAAGTACACAATCAACAAACCGCTAACGGATGCGACTTGACACTCGCTCGAGTCATAATAGTCTACATGAGATTATTTAGTCTACATGAGTTATTATAAGTTGTCGAAAATCTGACTCAGGTATTACATACTTATTGAACGGTTTCCTTTCAATTTGTACGTTTCCTGCGATTTCATCTTTATTCAGTGAGTGAGTAGTATATCGCTTTCACACATATTTAAGCTCAATCTCGAAATACTCACCAAGTTGGTTCAACAGCCAACAATAACGGCTGGCGTAGCAGCGCGTGCTTGCCGCTTGAGCGTTGAGTTTGAGCATTTTTTATCCCACCTCTAGTCCAACTAAGCAAGATTTGCGCATTCAGAATTGTAAGGTCTTGGATTCAGAAGCTCTATGCTTTTCGATCTTTATCTATGTTTATAAATACAAATCTTGTTGTCTATGGCGTGTTTTTTTTAATTAAAATGTCAAAACTTGTTTATCAACAAAGTTTTACTTTACAATTAAAGGTCGTAATTAATTAGTTTCATTTAATGTAATTAAAGTTCTTATCCATTATTAAGGGGAGCTATTAAACAGATTCACGCCAGTGCCGTAAACATTGAGAAAGTACTACATTTCGACATAACCTCCAAAACACATCATGGCTGCATCGGCTAAAGAAAGGTTAAAAGACATGGGAAAATTATGTATCCCCGGCATGCGATTAAGTTTATCAAATAAAGAATATGTTCCCGGACCCGGGACCTATGAGCTCAGAGGTTACATTTATGCTAATTTGTGTGGTACACTAAAAATGGAACAAGATGAAAATGAGGTAGGTAAACAGTACTTTTTAAATAAAAATCGTATTTTACCAAATTCGGGTTGATTCAGTCTTTCTATATCTCTTTCAGCAATTTGAGTAACATAATTTTTATCATGATACCTAGGGCTAATAGACCACGCATTTAGATACTGAGGATGTCATATTATTTCATGAACCCAATAACTAAACCAACTTATTTTTCCAGGTAACAATAGTATCAGTAGAAAGCCCAAGGACACCCAGTATTCTGCCTAAGACTGGTGACATAGTGACTGCAAAGGTTACAGTAGTGAATCCAAGAATGGTCCAATGTGTTATTCTGTGTGTAGGTTCTGCAGTCCTAGTGAGACCTTATAGAGGGATTCTAAAGAAAGAAGACATTAAAGCTACAGAGAAGGATAGAGTGGACCCATACAAATGTTACAGACCAGGAGATGTGATATTGGCAAGAGTTGTATCCTTTTTTGATGAAATAATGCTAAGAAATGTTATTTTATTGAAATATTATGGTATTAGTAAGACCTAAACAAAGTTATTTGTATGAAACTTAATAAGCTCCTTTTCATGTTAACTACCTCTCTCCAACTAGAATGTAGCCACTTGGACAGCTTTGTTATTTGCTCAAATTCAATAAAGTTCAAAATTCTATTAGTAATATTCTCCTTATCACCATAATCAGCTCCCAATGACAGAAATCCACTGGTACCACATTTCGACAGCTGAGAATGAGCTAGGCGTTGTGATAGCTTCTGCAGAAGGCTCCCCTCAAGGCATCAGTATGGTGCCTATTAGCTGGTCAGAAATGCAGTGCCCCAAGACATTGGTGAAGGAACCAAGGAAAGTAGCCAGAGTCATTCCAGAGAACATCAACCAGGCCCTGTTCCCAGTTAGAGATAACTCCACAAGTGCATTAGAAGTTAAAGCGGATGATTAAATTTTTAACATTGCCTTCGTCTTTTATTTCTGTTTCCTATTCAGCAAAGGCATAGTGTTTCAAGAGTTATAATACAACAATTTCTGAACGAATAATTTTGTGTCGCATGACGTTGACGAGACTGATTGATAACAGCTGTCAATAGTGTCGTGATAACAATAATTAGTAATTCATCAATACTCTGTGTTTTCTAATCGACTACAGTGTTTCAAAAATAAAATCAACGGGTTATTTTTTTTCTCCAAGAATAAAAACCATCTAATATTGCTAACAGCATTTTTATATTGCAGAATCAGTACAAAAATGTGATTGAAATAAGGCTTCTTTCTTGACATTTCTTACGAAATAATGAATGACGACTACTTTTCGCCTTGCTCCATCCTTGCAATTAAGAGCTCCTTATAGTTCTGATCGTAGTCACTGTCATGTGGCCAAGTTGTCAACAGCCTCTGACACCACAGCCTGTCTTACAACTGAAATGCAGGCCGCTTAGCGCAGCATGCGAACATCAATGACATCATCCGACGAGCTCTTGTTTGTCACCGTCGGCGTTCCAGTTATATTAGAACCCAATGGCTTGCTTGGCACGTGACGATGGCCGAGACCGGACCGCATGTCTTTATTTCTATGGAAAGTGTGGGTACATACATTGGGTAAAGTATACCGTATCGGTAATTATTTTTCTGTTTGGGGTTGAAGTTTAAACTCTCGAGTCCTGGGGTCCAAGTGCTCATGGTTTGTTTAATGAAATCTCCCAGCGGCATATTTAAGTGTGTTAATAGTTTTAGTTAGGTTAGTTTATTATAAGTATTTTAATTCTAATAGTTTGTTAGTATGTACAGACGCCAGCACATCAACCTACTACAATCTGTCAAATTTCTGTAGATTTTCAACTATATTACTAAAACATAAGGTTCAAAGTTGATTGGGAAAATGTGACAGTTTCGGGTAGGTTGATGTGCTGGCGTCTGTACATATTGTGTAAGAAGCTTATCCAGTGTATATATTTTTATTCTCTTTATTAATACAACAAAATCGACTAAAGTTTACTCAGTCAATTGTCTATGTAAACCAAATATGTATATTTACTAAAGGTGGCACATCATTATTCATTTGTGTCATTCTGTGTCATTCGTTTAGGTGTTCAGGTGATCCGAAGAAACAGTCAGTCCATAGTATTTTTATGGAAAAATTAAAACACAAAAAGATAAAAATTTGCTCCTAAGTAATACCGTATCATTCCAATGTTTACTCAAATATATATACTCAGTGCAATGAGGTCACCATTGTTAGTTATCACAAAGTAAACTCAGTTTGTCCATGAAAAACATTTTATGTTGGATATTTTGTGAACTATAGTTAGTGTTTAAGAGTTGTTGTAACGACAAAGTCGTGTAATAAGGTCCTAAAATGAAGTTCGCGGAGCACTTAAGTGCACACATTACGCCTGAGTGGCGTAAACAATACATTAACTATGAGGCAAGTATTATTTATTGCACTCCATAAAATTGTAGATAAGGGTATAATTTACGCTTCGCCTGTGTACTGTCTACCCACTTTTATTGATGTTTGTATTATTTTCAATGATTTCTGAATGCAGTACCGGAAAATTACATTATAATTCATAAGTTTATGTTAAGTTTTGGCATGCCAAATAATATAACCATAGATTTATGTTATTATAAATCTATGAATATAACTTACAAAATGATTATTAACTTTACTCTCTATGACGTCATTAAACTAATAATAATATTATCTGAATAGAATAGAAATTAAATTAATTGCCAGTGTCATGAAAAAGGGCCAAGGAAAGTCATAAAAATAAATTTCATATTGCCCTTGACTGACTATGTGACTACTTTGTTTCAATGAAATAATCATTAAAACTACTAATAGCACTTTATGAAATAGTAAAGAATTTCAAGTTCTTTTCTATTTGTTATACTATCCCACTGTTGGAAAGGCTTGGGTCAGTGGGTCGTCTTAGGGGTTGTGTTGTGATAGATTTGCCCGAAAAGGCAACACAATATACAAAAGCATAGAAGTTGCAGGTTCCCTATCTTTTTTTGTTTAGCCTTTACTGTCCACGGAACTCTTTTCCTGCATCACCTCAGACCAGCCCTTACAGTGCGCATCTAGGTTGTCTCCCTTTAGTTCATTGAATAAAAAAATATCCTCTTTGATTTTAATTTGAAGAAAATGCTCTAGAAAACAATTCTGAGCCCACTTCCTCAAGCTTTTCTCATTTGCATTTTAATTACTATAGATAATTCAAACTCAATCAGGCACATTTTTCTGTAGCCCATATTACATAGCATAATTTATTAAGTATACTTTAAGGACACTGGACAGAATTTTTCTGTAAACAGACAGAATTTATAACATCTACTAATATGCATTCGGCCCTAAATTAAATTATTTCCTTCTCTCTTCCCATTTATGGAAGCACACTCACTTTTTAAACAAATTGGACCAATTTTCAGGCATACATTAACTTTGATTTTAAATGTGGCCATGGACGACGAGCTAGGCCACAAGGTACTTCTCCCGTTCGTATGGGAGGCCTCGGTGTGTGCAAAATTTCTAGTATTCATTTACCAGCTTCCATATTCTCGGTCCATGGCACTGATAAATGAATCAGGAAAATCCTAGCCCCCTCACTGATTAATTCTGATGTGCCATGCTTCACCGAGGCATGCTTTACAGCAGAATAACCATAGATACTGCTCTCACCTCAAATTCTTTACATTATGGGCAGGCAGATGATGATAAGAACTCCCGTAATCTATCTCACTATCTTCTACAAGTCATCTTGAACATTTCAGTGCTACATTTTATAGTAATTATCTATTTGGCAAACAGGAAATGAAGGCCATGTTATACACAGCAGTGGAGGAAGCGCCATCAGCTGAGAATGTAGAGCCAGAGGTTCTTTCCCGCCATTTCGCTAACTTCGACGAAACATTCTTCCATTACTGTGATCAGGAACTTAAGAAAATTACCACTTTTTATTCAGGTAAGAATATGACAATAATTATAATATTACAAACTTTTGCCTGCGGCTTCGCCCGCATGGAGGTCGACAATTATCCCCACGTAGCGTACTACCGGGTTTCCCCGGTAGTATGTTTTACTGGGAATATTTTCACTTCAGTTATGATTAACTCAGGTCATGGACTACCTGTGTGCCAAATTCCATAGAAATCCGTTCCGCCGATAATGCGTGAAAAGGTAACAGATACACAGACTAAGTTACTTTCGCGTTTATAATATTAGTACGGATTTCTTTAACCTTGATAGTCCAAGTGTAATTTAATTTAAAAAAATCGGTTTTAGTCCACTTTGCATTGAAAACTACATTTATATAAAACGGCCAGTTAATTTCCTCCGAGTCGTCGAAACTTCGCTTGATACTCAGGGCGGTTGGCTCGATAATTTTTATTTCAAATCTATCTCCTAACTAATCGTTTCATTAAGGCGAAAAACCTTCAACGCTATACAGGGTGGCGGGACACCTACGCGCAACCTGTTAAGATTCTGGACCCCCAAATGTTGAAATTTTTCGTCGGTTATTTAAAAAAATCTGCTATTTCCTACAAAAGTGCAATATGTATGGAACTGCTAGGATTTTTTTTTTATTACCGAAGTAAATTTTTTACACTAGGACGTTAAAAATAATGTGCTGAATTCATGGCTATAGTTTGCGCTACGATCTCCCTGCCACCCTGTATTTAAAACAAACACCTACATCTCATTCCATAATTTCAGAAAAGCTCGCCGAAGCGACACGTAAATTCGCCACACTGCAAAGCGAACTGAAATCACACTTCGAAACAATCAAGCCTAAAGGCAGTGGTGATAACAAAAAGGCGATACCGAGAAGAAAAGTACAAGAACTAAAACTTGCCTTCAGCGAATTCTATCTCAGCCTCATTCTTCTACAAAACTACCAGAATCTAAATTACACTGGCTTCAGAAAAATATTGAAGAAACACGATAAGGTAAGGATCAAAATAAGGCCTCTTATCTATTTATTTATAGTGGATAATCCTAAGTATACAGTGGTGAGACGATATCGGTTGCTTCCTCATGTTTACATTTTTTATGATAAGTGTGGTTCGGTTTTTGGAATATTTATTGAGTTATTAAGACACCATAATTATACTGATATCTTCTGGAATACCTAAGTTTTAATATTGCACCTATCCTACTGAAGGTAAAGGCTCCCCTGTATATAATAAATGGAAGTGAGCCTATTGGTATTAATCAGGCACAAATCCAGACTCCGTGTTGCTAATGTTGCTATTGACAATTTCCTAATAGCAAAATACAATAATGCTCGTTTTCTGTACTACCCGCACTGTTGGATTTTCAGCGCCAATAATTGAAAATCGAACATTGCGCTTTATTTTTTGGCATTTACTTAGGTTTTGCTTAGTGAAAACTGCCCTATCCAGAGGTCAAACCCGGGAACCCGCGCTCATCAGTCGCAATTTATATGTTAACCCGCGGTTTCACTCGTATAAGTTTCGACCTCGTGGGAATATCGGGATAAAAACTATCATAATTATGTCCTTTCCCGGGAATCAAACTATCTCTATGCCAAATTTTATCTAAATCGGTTCAGCTGTTTAAGCGTGAAGAGGTAGGTAACAGACAGACAGACACACTTTCGCATTTATAATATTAGTATGGATTATGGATTTTGAAATGCCTACTAAGTATTTTAGATTCCTGTGGTATACTTATTTAGTATGACATATAGAAACCCAGAATCGTTTTAATACGTATGCGTCATTTATTTACTCCATGGACGGGTTTCCCCACTATGTTCCTTTATTAAAATTAAAGCTATAAAATGTATAGGCACGTTTACTCTATGATTTGAACTTGAGACCTTATTTTATGTAATTGCCATATTTAATGTTCATGGCAAAAACACCATAAATACTTAAAAAACTTGGATAAAAAAATATCTGCCTCATCACGTGGTCGGTAACTCGCTACGAAGTTCGATTCGCCGGTTCGGAAAAGTGAAATCGAGTTGTTGTCTTGGGAAATTCTAAGTAACTAATTAGTAGCACTATGTATGACGACTTCCTCCTGATGTTGGCTCCTGGCGTGTTGAAAAGCGCGCAATAAAAGCCTGGCTGATGTGAATTAATTAAACTTGATATACAGAATTACAATTTTAAGAAGGCCAATTCTCGTAATTAAAAAAAATACCGACTTCAAAAAAAAACACTACAAAGTGAAAAATAACTTTAATTTCGGAAGTCGGTGTCGTTGGTTCCGGGTTTTTCGTTTTTTGACACCGACTTCCGAAATTAAAGTTATTTTTCACTTTGTAGTGTTTTTTTTTAAGTCGGTTGTTTTTTTTTGTAAAAAAGTTTTTATTTTTCACTTTTTAGTTGTACCTACCCCATACAAATTCAATTAACACTAGTGCATTGAAGAATTGAAGACACGACTCGAAGAATCATCAAAATTCCCATAGAAATGCCGGAGATGCAGTACATTTATGCATATAACTTCGTACATAAGAATATATACCTAATGTATTATATACTAAAACCTTCCTGAAAGTATGTAGATCACACTAATGAAAGAATTATCAAAATCGGTTCAGTAGTTTTTGAGATAATCGCGGACATACAAACATACATACATACGAGTACATACATACATACATACATACATACGGGTCGAATACAGAACCTCCTTTTTTAAAGTCGGTTAAAAATGTTGAAAATCTAGTCGCAGTCTCATCTCGGCGACAAACAAAATGTCAAAACTTGTCAAAAATGTAGGGAAATTAGAGGTATTTTTGACAGATTGGGACTGAGATCAGACTGTGAACGTTCTTAAAATTACGAGAATTAACCCTCTGATATTAGGACATCGGACAAGTCGACAAGATTGAACCGAATAATGAAGAAATAAGCAGATCTAAGGGAAATCAGGGTTGGGAGACCTTTTCCCAACAATAAGGCAAACTTAATGCTAATCCATACTAATATTATAAATGCGAAAGTGTGTCTGTCTGTTACCTCTCTACGCTCAAACCGCTGAACCGATTTAGATATGGTATAGAGATAGTTTGAGCCCTGGGAAAGGAAATAGGATAGTTTTTATCCCGATATTTCCACAAGATCTAAACTTATGCGGGTGAAATCGCGGGGCGCTGCTAGTAAATAATAATAGGCCTGTCAGCCATTTTAAATACCAAGCGTTTGAATGTGAGGTAGGGCAATATGGCATACTGTACCTTACCTACTATAGACATACCTGTACCTCGTACCTTATAGGGAAAAGTGGCGAAACTTGTAGGTATTCTTTTTAGAAGTTGTCATTTATTTTTACTCTAAGCCATAAATATGTTTGATCAAATACGTGCATTAGACATTTATGGCGTGATTTTCCTTAAGATGTTTCCGTCAACAAGTCAACCTACCGTTAGGTGTTTGATAAACACGAGTAAATTACAATGATCACGTTTTTGAATGTTTGGTACCCGTTGGTCTCGTGGTTGGAGCGTGGGGTCCAGGGTTAGATTCCCGGGTCGGACAAAGTGTTATTGGGTTTTTCATTAGGAATTTCTTAGTAACAGCCCGGAGTATGAAAGTTGGCGGTGTGATACCCCCGTACCTCGGAAAGCACAAAAATCCGTTGGTCCTGCGCCTGATCTCCGCGGTCGTGTCGGATTGCCGTCCCATCGGACTATGAGAGTATAATAAAAGAACAGAGAGTGCACCTGTGTTTGCGCACACTTGTGCACTATAATATCTCCTGCGAACCTGGCCAATCTCCGTTGAGAATGGCCACCGTGGCCGAAATCGGTCGGGAGGCTATTATTATAGTGCTATTCATATCAGAACTTTGATATAAGTAAGTAAATTACAAACATACATAACAATCACATCAGTATTTCCCGAATAGGCACAGATGTACGTATGTATAGTAAAACCACATTTCGCCAGTTATGTTTCAAGTCCCATAAAATAGGGGGCGAACCTATAGCCATTAATCGGATCAACATCTTAAGTTGTGAAACTAAATTACGCGCTTTTTTATAGACCTTGCTAATATCGCGTTTTTATGGAAGGTTTCGATTTGTTTATAAGTGTTCCAAGGTTTTGAATACGACCAATTATTTACAGCAATTACAGCACATAAGTATGTTTTTTTAGGTATAGTGTGCTCTTACAAATTATTTGTCATTATGCCGATGTCGGAAAAGACAATGGACAAAAGTAGCCAAAGGACAATGGGTAATTTTGTATGTGCCTCGTCTCCAAAAAAAATATTGACTGTAGCATTATGAACTAATTCTGTCTTTTATAGAGTAGTTTAGTTAATGCTAAGACAGCTTGTCTAAATTCAGTTGGAAACAAAAGATATGTGAAGAAGTTAAGTTGATTAAATAAATATAATTAAAGAATCCCATTCTCCTTTCCACTACTCTCCATAAACTTCGACCAGCAGCAATTCGACCCATAGGTAAATCCCTGTGCTTAAGCTCGCATTCCACAAAAAAGTCTAAAATCCCCGAAAGTAATTCAGACATAGTATTATACATTTCAACGTTTTTCTCTTGGATGGTAACACACGATATCTCTGGTATTATAGATGTCCAACGGCGGTTGTTACCCCTTACCACTAGATGGACTATTTAGCTACAAACTGCGCATTCTCCTTAAAATATACATAAACTCACGGCTTCTTCCCATAGGGGTTTGCAGAAATTACAGACCTCCAGCTACGATTCTTACATACTCCTTTTGCGTCGTTCACGTTCATACATCAGCTGATCTATTCTGTAAAAATCTCACCGTGAAAACTAAGGTGACGTAAGCTATCATTACACCTGATACTGGGGATTAACACTATATTGACAGCTCACTTCACCTAACTTTTCACGGTGAGATTTTTACGGAATAGATAGCTGAGCCCTGATTCACAACCATACGACAGGCTATCGTATCGAAAACCTGACATTTCGATAACCTGATTTGACATGCCCTCAACAGCAAATAGCTGTTGGAAGAATAGCGGGCGTCCATTTGATTTAAACTGACAAAGTTTTCGGGTTTTGGACTTGTGAACAGCGTTTAGAAGACTTCTACGATAACAATGATTAATGCTCGATACGATACGGAAGCGTATCGAGTGTTTGTGAATAGCTATGCTGGTCCCCTTATAAATAAATGAATAAACATATACCCAACTAACAATCAGTCTTCCGCAGTTACTAAACGTAAGCAACGGAGCACAATGGCGGGCAGAACATGTGGAAACATCACACTTCTACACCAACAAGGACATAGACAGATTAATAAGCGATACAGAGGCAACAGTCACCAACGATCTGGAAGGTGGCGACCGACAGAAGGCTATGAAGAAACTAAGAGTACCGCCACTAGGAGAACAACAGAGTCCATGGACTACTTTTAAAGTGGGGCTGTTCTCTGGATCTTTCATTGTGTTGTTCATCACTGTTGTTTTATCTGGTGAGTTTGGTTTTGACATTTTTAGGCTGATAATGATAGTGCTCGCGAACGATGGAAGGAGTGGAGGGAGACCTTTGCACAGGAGTCGGACAGCGGGGGCTAGCAAAAGTAGAATATAATGATAAATAGGAAAACACAATTGGTCCACTTTAGCTCATAACGTTGAGGAGTGGAAAGGAGAAAGGGCGGTATTTGCTGTGCAGTGGAAGAACATAGGATTAACATGAAATAATAATGATAACATAACATAATCAGCCTATAACGTTCCCACTGCTGGGACACAGGCCTCCTCTCTGTGAGAGGGAGTGGGCCGTAATCCACCACGCGGGCCCATTGCGGGTTGGTGGATATAATAATGATAATAGCGAGTATTGTCCGCACTGTAGGGCGAAAACCTTACAAAAAGTGCATTGATCACAATGTTTGCGAGATTAAAAAATCATGTCGATGTTTACGCATCAGTCTGACCAAGTTGATGATTATCACCAGTGTTATTCCAGTCAATCTGTAAATCCTATAAATGACTGAATGAATAATGAAGGTTAGTTTTGTGAAACATGTTCGACCGCAACCACAAACTGTCGTCGTGGGAAATTGCTTTAGTTATCGATATATGCAAATTTGAATCGATTGAAGTATTTCTTGATTTTTAAAGTCTAGCTGACAACATTTTTTCCAAAATTGGTTTACTATAAAGACTTATGAGCTGTCTCTAAAAGCTTGTCTATGTTAAGTAGAACACATAACATTACGCCTGTGATTCCCGAAGGGTTAGGTAGAGGTGTACCAAATTGTACACCCACATTTCGCCAGTTATGTTTAAGTCCCATGTAACAGGGGGCGAGCCTATTACCATCAACCGGGCATAAATCCAGACTCCGAGCTGCTACGGAGAAAACCCTGGTGGAAAAATCCAATAATATTTTGCCCGATCCGGGATTAGAATCGAGGACTCCATGCTCAGCAGTAGCGCTTACCACCAATAGACTAACGAGGAAGTCAGTCGCAGTCAGTACATCAAGTAATATAAATTAGTAATAACGCTATCTCAAAGTTAAATTTAAATAACAACAACCAACCATTCTTTGACAATGACATCAGATTTAATAACAAATTATATTAAAAGGCTCTCAGAACTAGGGGCAAGATTGGAAAAGTTTTATCCATATCCGTATACATGGAGCAATATATTAGGTCCTTACATATGAAATTGGCGTTTTGTATGGAAGGAACAAAAAGTCGAATATTTTTTAATATAATATATTTAATTAATCAAAGTATGAACCATTGTTTTCAATGCACTTTTGCCATCTTATAGGTAGTTCATTGATCCCTTTACTAAAAAAACCAGTCGGACGGGAATCAATAAAATCTTTGAAGGCGATTTGGACTGCCCCATCGGAGTTGAATTTTTTCCCTTGCAAAAAGTTATCCAAATTGCGAAAAAAATGGTAATCTGTTGGAGCAAGGTCCGGGGAGTACGGAGGATGTCTAAGACATTCCAATTCAAGCTCTTCTAATTTGGTTTGCTTCAAGTGAATTAAAACAGTTTTATTCAATTTTGCTAACAGTTTTATTCAATTTTATTCAAATTTGCTTCAAGTGAATTAAAACAGTTTTATCACTAACATCGAAGCCTGCAGCTAACTCGGACGTGGTTTGCGATGGGTCCGCTTCCACAATAGCCTTCAATTCTCCATTATCAACTTGGGTCTCAGGCCGTCCACGGGGCTTGTTCTGCAGGTCGAAATTTCCAGAACGAAAACGTTGGAACCAAAAACGAACTGTGTTTTCTTTTGCAACATGACCGCCATACACATCATTCACCCTTCGAGTCGTTTCCGCAGCACTAGTGCCACGGCGGAACTCGTACTCGTAAATAATGCGATATTTTAAATTTTCCATTTTGTAAAATGAGTGACGCAAACAGAAAAAACAGAAGAAAAAAAACAAATGAATGACGGTCATCGAAGCACAAATACATGAGTAAATAGCTGTACAAATTTGAATTTGGAATTCCTTACCAAAGAGGAGAAATTCGTGATTAAAGTGGCCAGTACGAAAAACGCCAATTTCATATGTAAGGACCTAATATTAATTATTATCTTAAAGATAACATAACTACATATATCAAGCTATTCAGATTCTTCAATAGGTACGCAGTTCCTATGTGTCATATCGTTTTATTGCAGACTAGCTTCTGCCCGCGACTTTGTCTGCGTGAAATTTCTTTTTCCGCCGACCCACCCCGTCGCCTCGCATCATCTTCCCGCGCTGTCACTTCGTTTTCGCGTAGCGTTCGTTTTAACTTTTCATCTTTTTGCTCAAGGGTCATACCGTGATGTTAAATAGCCTATTCCTCAAGAATTGGGCTATCGAATGCAAAATGTTTTTTAAAAATCTCACTGGCATTTCCAGAGAATAGCGCGTACAAACAAACTCTTCAGCTTTATTATTAGTATTGATTATCTTAAAGATAGCAGTACCTATCGAATCAAATGCCTTCGATAGGTACGCAGTTCCTATGTGTCATATCGTTTTATTGCAGAATTTATTAAGAATTTCTAATCAGCAAGATCTAGCGCGTATCAAATAGCTCGGGTGCATAGTTAAGACAATGATTCACATCTGTTTTTTTATAATTTAGGCTCAAGGTAATTACAAGAAAATAAATTAATAATTCTTGGTTTTGATTACTAAATAATACTTTGATAAAACTGATAAAAAATGCTGATAAGAAAGACAACTGAATGCAATTAATTAATCAATAATGCTGATTGATTGACCGCGTAATTAGTTTATTGAATGATGAGGTCAGATACCTCTTGTAGTAATTGCAATTTTCGTTAGTATAGACACGAATAATATGAGAATAGTCAATGCCGTGGTAAAATTGTTACCTAGACAGCAAGGGGGTAGCGGGACTGACTGTCAAACAAAAAATGAAAATTTGTTATTTGGGAGTTGGGACATGTCATAAGTACAGTGGGCTGCAAAAGTCCATGGACAGTACAGGAATAAAATCGTATGAAGCGAGAAATGACGCCATCTAGCGTAAAACTAGTTAACGACTAACAAAATGAATTATGCTATTATTAGGGTTCACTAATGTTTCACCAAAACTCCTTTGACAAATTTTTAGTTTACAACCAACGTTTCGTATACTATTTATTTCACAAACAACTCATTCCGCAAATGTTTTATTTTATAAACACTCGCTTTACAAACATTTATTTGGCAAATGCTTCTCTTTGCAAATGTTACGGATGACATTTAATCATTTATACATTTTCCATTTAATATTTAGATTCTTTTGGAAAAATAACGTTTATACAAAATATCATTTTATAATACACTAGCGACTGCATTAAAAACTGCATTAAAATCCGGATCTAAGCTTACAGACAGCGGGAGTGACTTTGTTTGATACAATGTAAAGATTTTCTAAACCAGTCACAAAGTGATCATGACGGTATTCTCCATTTGGGTCAAATAATTTTCAGGCAAGTATTTTTTTTCTATATAATCTAGTCGATTCTGGCACTCGCCGGCCGCTGCCGCGGCACCGCTCGCTTCGCTCGCTCGGCTCGTGCGTAGGGGGTCACGGTTTTAACCTAACCTAACCGAACCATTTTTTTTTAAATAATTTACCTAATCTGACTAGTTCGGTTCCGGGTAGCCTATTAAAAATAATATTTTTTTTCTTTTATTAGCGCAAGTCGTTTCTGGCACCCATATTTTGTGTAAAAGTAATTTTTTTCTATATAATCTAGTCGTTTCTAGCACTCGCCGGCCGCTGCCGCGGCACCGCTCGCTTCGCTCGCTCGGCTCGTGCGCAGGGGTCACAGTTTTAACCTAACCTAACCTAAAATTTTTTTTTTTAATAATTAACATAATCTAACTAGTTCGGTTCCGGGTAGCCCACTAAAGATAATCTCTTTTTTTCTATTAGCGCAAGTCGATGAAAGAATGAGTTTAATTTTTTGGAAATTGCGTAATGATAAGTCAATATGTAAAACGTTTTTATTCCAAAGGTTGTTTTATGAGATAAAATGAATAAAAAATGAATTGCTTGTTAATTATTATCAGCCATTTCTGTCCCACTGCAGGGCAAAGGCCTCCCTTCCCTCCTTCCACTTATCCCTATCCAGTGCTGTTACACGCCAATCCTTGTGGAAAGAGTCGAGTTCGTCCCGCCATCTCATTCTGGGCCTGCCGCGTTGCCGTTTGCTGCTGTTTGGGAACCATTGTGTGGTTACTTTAGCCCACATCTCCTCCGGCATGCGACAGATGTGACCAGCCCAGTTCCATTTTAGCTTGGCAGCCGTGTGGCCTACATCGGCAATTTGAGTTTTAGAACGCAGTATCGAGTTCCTTATACGATCAGTAAGTTTAACTCCAAGGATACTGCGCTCCATTGCTCGCTGACAGACCCCGAGTGCGGACTTTTGACGATTAGTAAGTGACCATGTCTGCGCTCCATAGGTGAGGGTAGGAAGGATGCACATGTCCATGAGTTTTCTCTTTAGTGAGAGAGGGAGAGTTCCCTTCATTATTTGTTTCATCGACCAATAGCTCTTCCAGGCGTTCTCGGTGCGTCGAGCAACTTCTTTATCGTGTCTTGCCTGGAAGGAGACTATTTGGCCGAGGTATATGTACTCATGGACATATTCAATCCTCACACCCCCAATTCCTATGTTGCGCTTGGTGCTGTTGGTCATCACCTTGGTCTTCGCCATATTCATCGCGAGTCCGACCTCGAGGCTGGCACTACTCAGTTGGTCGAGCATTAGGCCTATTTCGGCTGCCGTGGAGGAGAAAAGAACAATATCGTCGGCGAATCGGAGATTTGTTAGTCTTCTATCGCCCACGATGATGCCCTTGTCCCTCCAACTGCTATTTAGTTTTCTAAAGACTTCTTCAAGCGTGGCTGTGAAGAGCTTTGGAGAAAGAGGGTCGCCCTGTTTGACCCCTTTTTGGATAGGGAATGATGGTCCTGTGGTGTTTATTTTTATGGCTGCTGTGCTATTTTGGTATATTTTTTGTAGTAACTTAATGTATGTAGGTTCGATGTCTTGGTTTTGCAGAGATTCAAATATGGCTTTGTGCGATAAACTGTCAAATGCTTTAGAGTAGTCGACAAATGCTAGGTATAAGGGTAGGTTGTATTCTAGATGTTTTTCTATAACTTGATTAAGGGATTGCAAATGGTCGGTAGTGGAGAGGCCACGACGGAACCCGGCTTGTTCGGGAGGTTGATGCTGATCTAATTGGCCAGAAATGCGATTTTCAATAATTTTAATAAATATTTTGTAAAGGTGTGAGATGAGGCTGATGGGGCGGTAATTGCCGATGTCAGTCTTATCACCTTTTTTATGGAGGAGGATAACATTTGAGTGGCAGAAACTACTTGGAAAAACACCTGTTTGTAATATTGAATTAAATAAGTTGCAGATGTATGGCAACAAGATAGGCTCCGCGGCTCGAAGTGATTCGGTTGTAATACCATCTTCGCCGGGACTTTTATTGTACTTCATGCCTCTGAGAGCCTGGTGTACTTCATATCCAGATATTAATGGAACCTCCTCAGGACATGAATAGACTTCGGTTGTTTGTTGGGATGTTTGGTCGTTGGAATATAGAGATTTATAAAACTCGGTACTTATCCCAAGAATTTTTGCCCTATCTCCTTGCTTAACGCCATTTTTATCTTTTAGATGCGTGATTGAAGACCTGCCTACATCCATACCGCGCATAGCTGATCTTAAGGATCGGTTGTTTGTCAATGCAGCATGGACAAGTTGTGTGTTATGGTGCCTTAAGTCCTTTCTGATGCTCCTCTTTACTTTTCTGTCTAGATCCCTGTAGCCAGCAGATTGGTACGTTAAATTCTGTCGCTCTTCTATAAGACGTGTTGTGCTGTCAGTAAGTTTTGTTTTCTTTTTCTTGAGGCACACAACTTTTTGGCTGGCGACTTTAATAGCTTCCTTTATGTTTTTATACTGTATCTGTACGTCCTCTGAATCTGTATCTAATAAACTGAAGGTGTTTTTAATATTTATGCTAAACTGTTCTTTATTTGCAATTAGTGTACATCTATCTAAACGTTTGATTGTGCTTTGAATAAGTTTATTGCGATGTAATTTCAAATCAAACTTTGCTGTTATTCGTAATGGCCGGTGATCGGAGCTAAATTTTAATTTATTGAGTGCATTTACATTTTTAATAATACTTTTACTTGAGGATAGGCAAAAGTCGATTTCGTTCTTTGTGTGACCATCAGGAGAAAGCCACGTCCATCGACGTTGAGGGTGCTTAACAAAGAAGCTGTTGCTGACACTAAGATCCTGACCGAAAGCGAATTGTAGAAGGCGTTGGCCGCGTTCGTTTCTATGTCCTAAGCCGTGGGGTCCCAGAACACTGGTGTTGTCTGAAGATGTCCGTAGACCAATTTTAGCGTTGTAGTCGCCTATAACCAATGTCCAGGTACCTCGGTGTTCATCACAGGCTTTATTCAGTAGGTCGTAGAATTCCTCAACGTCATCATTGCTGTGTGAGGATGTTGGAGCATACACTTGAATTACTGTTAGTGTTTGGTTTTTGTTGATGGAAAATTTTAGTAAGGCAATTCTGTCTGAGTAGGCTACGAATTCGATTATGTTGTCCTTCCATCTTTTTGAAACAAGGAAGCCAACGCCATATCTTGTGTTTGTTTCTCCGTAATGGTAGAATATGTTTGTTTGCCTTTCGACTGTGTTTTCTCCTTCTCGTCGCACCTCGGCCAGACCAACAATATCCCATTTGATGTACTCTAGTGCATTTTCTAACTCTACTATACGCTCTTCAGTTCGTAAAGTACGAACATTGAAAGTTAAAATATTAAGATTGTCAGTGTCCTTTTGGCTTGCTTTGGTTGTTTGGCAGTAGACCGTCGCTCGGAGATTATGATCCCCAGCCCCAGGGTGCACCTGCGTACTGCCAATAGCCGTGCACTGACTGGAGCTGCCGAGCACTGGGGGATTGGCTTTAATTGTGTCGTTCATTTTTTGGGAAGGGGTTTAGACAAAATTAACCCACCACGCTTGTCTAATGCGGGTTGGTGGGTGCGCAGTGGACCGCCTAACTAGGTCTTTGGGCGCTGCCGTTGACGTGCGTGACGTTCATCCGCCACCGCCCTGAGTCGTCATCCTGCACTGATGCCGACTGTTCCATCCAGACCTCTAGGAAATACTTTTCCGAGCCCAAAGATGGTCTAGTGTGGTGTGGAGTTATAACACGTTATTAAACCAAAGTTTATCTGGTGATTATTTTGTAAAGTGAATTATTTGGCAAACTTGTTGTTGTATAATGATGAAATAACAAATCATGTTTTTGCCAATCGTTGTTTGTCAAGTAAAAATTTGTAAATTAATTTTTGGTGAACTGACAGGGCACCTATTATTAGATGGCGTTGCTTTGCTTTATATGATAGAATATTTTTGTAGTTTCTTTTTGACAACAAACATTCAAACGATTTATAATAGTTTCACTTAAAGAAAATTGTTCCTAATTATTAACCTACTATGTTAAAATTGAATATCAATGTATAATTAGGTAGGTATCTGATTTTCTAAGTTTTAGTTTTCAAACAGCTGTTCCCTACATTTTGACGAGTTATGCGAACATAAAATGTAGGGAACAGCTGACTTTTTTTTCGCGATTTCAGGTTTGGTCCCATAGTAAAAGTTGTTCATAATGATGAGTACAATCTCCCATTTCGATTTGTCGCATGTTTTCAATTTCACCATAAATTATCGCCGCTCGTGGAAACTACTTAAATGTAACGATTTATCCAATCAATTGATCTCTTATAACTCGACTGCGTCAGAAAGATGTTTGTGTTATTTGATAGGTCCTCAATGTCAACTTTTGCATTCAAAGGCAACCAGAAACCTTTTGTGTTGATTTTTATCGTATCAGCAGGTATTAGCAATAAATGTATTAAATTTCTTTCATACCTACAATATATTACACAATATCTTCTAATCTTTGTTATCACAAGATGCTGTAATATTTTCCCAACAGATACGCAGAAATCCTTACAAACATTGTGCAAAATAAACTTATCTTTTACTGACCACAGCATCTTATGCAAATGTAAAGATAAAAGATTATACTTACATATAGTGTCCCAACAACCTTCAGTAATAAATGTTTAGTGATTGTCTATTTTAGGATTAGTGAAATGATATCATTGAAGATTATGAAGAAAAATGAAGCTCTTTTTATGAGGATAATCTTAATTGTTGAATGGGTACACTCGGTAAAAGAAGCTAAAAATTATCAGTAATGCTAGATAATATAAATTGTGTGTGTAGCTTAGTCAAAACCGACACAAAAATATTAGGGATACAATCATTTTAGAAGTGATTTAAATATGTACGAATCGGAAATGTATTTTACCATTTCTTTCCTTTTATATAGCATAAATTGTGAACAGGCATCTTCTGGGCACGTTCGTTCCATCATAGACCTCATCTATCGCTTTCCATCAGGCGTGATCGAGGTCAAGAGTGCGCCCATTTAGCAATAAAAAAAAATTATAGCCCTAGAAGCTTTTGAAGTTGATTGTAATTCTTAGAAGTTCAAACTTAGAAATTCTTCATCATGACTTCTAAAAATTTTCCTCCGAATAACAACAACAACAACCGTAATGTATGTTACACTGCTGTATACGTCGTAAATAAAATGGCGAAGTTGTCGGAAGAGGCACTATAACTGCCAGTTTGCAGATTCTAATTTAAAATTGTCTTCGAATTTTTTAAATCAAAAGTCCTTTAGGCAGTAAGCATCCGTCTTCTGAAATGAGATGTGCTTAATATGGTCAATTAATACAAAAGTCATCAATAATCCAACATCGCTAATTAAAGATTTTGGATGAGGGGAAGCCCGTATTTCATATTTGGAATTTGTAGGCTGCCCGGTCATTGACCATGCCGCCAAAAAATCTGCCGTTTATTTCCGTGATTTCATCTTGACAGGCCTTTGAACTTCGATTATTTTAATGATAAATCGGTTATAGTATTTATACATATCGATACATATACCTTCTTGAAAGACAGATGACGCATCACCTAAACTACTGAAGTTGAAAAACTTGAAAGGACAATGGGCACTTGTGTATGAGTTAAGTTCCAACCTGTGAAAATAATTGCGACTCGAGTAATATGTAATCTTGTTTTTCTACTGTTTAAAAGGGTTATTTCTTATAAAATGTTTAGTACTCTTGTGGTTAAAAAAGTGGATATTCAGAACCGGTTTTGAGTATTGGATGTTCGTGTTTTTTTTTTTTAATACTAATACAAAAATATAATAGCCAAGATGTGCCTATATAATTCCCAGGGGAAAATTCCCAGATGATAAAAAAAATGCGAGAAAACTTGGTAATAAATTACTCAATCGTCAAAAATCGTGATCTATGCTCGATAATTTTTTCTCTATAGAGAAGTTCTTCTTTAAGAAAAAAAAAAAAAATTCAAGCTGCTCTTATCACAAAACTAACCTTTTTGAAATTTGTTCCAGCACTATTCCACGAAGGTGGCACAGAAAACTTCAAGACTGCCTTCAGACTGTATCGAGGCCCATTCCTATTGGTCGAATTCATATTCCTAATCGGCATAAATGTATACGGATGGCGGTCTTCCGGGGTTAACCACGTACTGATTTTCGAGTTAGATCCCCGGAATCATCTCTCCGAACAACATTTGATGGAATTAGCGGCCATTTTTGGTGTTATTTGGGCGTTAAGCATATTAAGTTTTATATACAGTGCGAGTTTGAGTATACCGCCTTTTGTAAATCCGCTCGCTTTGGTGATAATTATGCTGGCCTTTCTTATGAATCCACTGAAGGTTTTTCGACATGAAGCGCGGTTCTGGTTTTTGAGGATATGTGTAAGTATTCTAAAGTTTCTTCTTTAGTTTTTATAGTTTTCCGTGGTTTTTGTTTCGTTAGTTTTCTTTTGTTTTTGTGTTTTTTTTTGTTTGTAGTTTTTAAAGTGCTAATGCCAGAGATATAGAGACCATATTGTATATTGTACTGCCTTGCCACGAGGTATCTTATACAGGCGCGGATCTAGGTTTTCGCTCGAGGGTGGAGAAAGGATTATCTCTGAGGGGGAGATTTCTCAAGCCGTGAAAGCCTTTTTATTACATACATAATTATAGTTTTACAACCTGTAGTATCCATATAGGATACTACAGGTTGTAAAACTATAATTATGTCTAATTTAGAGTTATAGACTCTGGTCAAAGCTCAGGGGGGCCAAATGCACCCGTGCCCCTCCCCCCTGTATGTGCCCCTGATCTTATAGAGCTGTATAGGTCAGATAGGCAGTCGCTCCATGTAAAATTCTAGTGGAAGCCAACTGTTATGTAGTTGAGGAGGAAAGGTTAGGCAGATGATGTTGATACCCAGCAGTATGGTATTTCTTGATGAGCAGACTCACAATTTTGTGACCCTATTAGCATACCACTTTCTGAGTTTATCTTGGACTATACTGACGTCAGTAAAGGGAAAACCATGAGGAAACCTGAAGGCCAATTCTCGTAATTTAAGACGTTCAAATTCTTGTCGCAGTCTCATCTCAACGACAAACAAATGTCAAAAACTTGTCAAAATGTAGGGAAATTAGAGGTATTTTTTGACATATTGAGACAGATCAGACTGTGAACGTTCTTAAAATTACGAGAATTGCCCCTCTGGACTATAGTTAATGTAAGTCTGAAATCGCCAACGCGTCTTGAGCAAGCGTGGTGATTAATGCTCGTGCCCTCTCTGTATGAGAAGAGGCCTTTGCCCGGCAGTGGTACAATAACAGGCTGGTATTATTGGCATTCATCACGTCCCAGACGTCAAACAAATCATATTGTCTTCGGTTCTTACGACGTAAACAATAAACAAAATTAATGTGACATCTGGAAATAAATGAAAATCGTTGCAGTTGCTAACATACAGGGTGTGGCGTAAATAGTGGTCCACCGTTAAGGATTCGATATACTAGATAATTTACTATAACATATCACAATTTAAACCATTTTAGTAGTACATTTATTTTTACAAAAATCTCTTGAATTTGCATGATTATGTTAAAAATTAGGGTTAAAATAGAGAAGAACTAACATTTTTTTTATCAATAGCTCTAAATTTACATAAAAAATCATAACTTTACACGATAGCTCTAGTATTCAGCAATAATTAACAGAAATCAAAATGCAAAAACAATGGTTTTTGTTGAAACTACAACCAAATTTGTAACAAAAGGTAGAAATTTCGTAAATAAAAAACAAAAAAAATATATTTTCGTAACCCTTGGGTAAAAATAGTTAAAATTATAATATGTTATAGTAAATTATCTGGCATATCGAATCCTTAACGGTGGACCACTATTTGCGCCACACCCTGTATATGTATTACTAGCTTCTGCCCGCGACTTCGTCCGCGTAAAATTTCTTGGTCCCCGACCCACCCCGTCGTATCGCATCACCTGCCCGCGCTATCACTTCGTTTTCGCTTTGCGTTCTTTCTGACTTTTTCCTTTTTGCGATGTAGCCTTCCTCAATTTGGCTATCAAATGCAAATAGTAGATTGTACAACTAAGGCATAAAAGAAGCAATTTTAAGTCGAGGGGTGAAATGGCTCATTTTTATGCCTGAGTTATACACTCTGCTTTTCACTTCGATTGCGAGAAAATGAAACAGGCATAAAGTATACAGTACATAATTAATCAAAAATGTTGCATCCATAGCTAATTCTCGCCACCACAGATAATACCGCCACGAAACTTTTGAAGTTTCTTTTTTTAATTTTCAACATTTGTCATTCGACTTGGGTACTTCATACTGCCAAAAAATGAAAACGTTTCTTTGCCTTTAAAAAAAATAAATGACAACTATTTTACTTGATTTTATTAAATTAACGATAGAAAACATGAAAGTGGTATAAATTAAAGAAAATGAAATAAATCACGACTTTAATCTACGAAGTTTTATTGTGCGTGTGGCTGTTGGGCCTGATTACTTTAGTCTTAGAAAAAAAATTACTTTATGCACTAGAACATAAAAAGCGATTTTATGTCGCCTAAGCACAACATAAAGACGGACTTTTAGAGCATGAGAAGTGAAAAATAATTTTTCAAATCCGACTGGCTGTTTGAGAGATTATCGCGTTCAAACAACAAACAACCTCTTCAGCTTTATTATTAGTATATGTAGGTGTAGTAAAAGGTCAAGCTCATAATAGATTCGGTCTGCAATAATTATACTCATTCTTCATACAATAATGTCATATTATGGTCTTTGATTACCAGTCTGCTTGCCAAACTAGATTTTCCGGCAATACAGGGTGTTACAAAAAGGGTATATCAATACAAACGGGTTGAAGAGTGTATCTGGTCTAGAATCTCTGTACAAAATTTCAGCTCAAAAGCATTAACTTTGAAAATGCTTAATATTTTTTTATTTCGACATCACGGCGCTGCACTGGCGCGTGGCGGCGTGATGTGCGTGTACTAGGCGCACAGACACACTACAGATAATGGATAATGACCCTCGTAGTGCGGTGACACGTTTGTTATGATTTCAATTTAATAACTATCGAAATAAAAAAAAATATTAAGCATTTTCAAAGTTACTGCTTTTGAGCTGAAATTTTGTACAGAGATTCTAGACCAGATACACTCTTCAACCCGTTTGTATTGATATACCCTTTCTGTAACACCCTGTATACTCTGAAACTACCGAGAGTTTCGATTGAGTCGATTGAAGGTTAAGGCATTGACTGCCACCGCGGTCAATGGTGACCGCGAACAATAGATTTTCTATTGTATCTGTTTTCTGACAGTCAAGGTGTTTAGCAACGGTTGCCGCGGTCGGTTCGTTCGTGGATCGATATCGAGACCCCTCCGTGCCTCAGAAAGCACGGTAAGCCGTTGATCCCGGTTATCATTCGTAAATCTTCGACAGTCGTTATTGGGTAGTCAGAGGCATAGGGTGTCTTGTTACCCAGTAAATTGGCTGTGGAAGCAGTCGCTCCATGTAATCCCAACTGTGCGAAGCAGGGGCGCATCGCTAATCTATCTTAATATATAAAAGAAGAAACTGACTGACATATTAACGCACAGCTCAAACCGCTGGGTCTAGAGATTACAAAATTGGCACATAGGTTCCTTATGAAGTCTAGGAGTGCACTAAGAAAAGGTTTTTAGAAATTCCACCCCTAAGAGGGTGAATGGGGGGAGGGTGAAATTTCACGCGGGCGAAGTCGCGGGCAGAAGATAATAAGATTTAAAACTGTAAAGCACTAAACCCGTTCCAGTCTCCTTGCACTAATCGTTCAGTGATGACGTCACGACACATGATTAACTTCTTAATTAGGTACTTACTTGTTTCGCTTAACCGTAGCTAATGCGTTATGACAGGCTATGATAGAAAGTCTTACAACTCAACTTAATACGTTTAAGGATATGTTTTATAAATCCGTATGTATAGATAGGTTTTATGATTATGTGTTATTTGAGTCCCTATGTCATTGATATTATTGCCGGAGTTACCGACATAGCTTGCAGAGTAAGCAAACTGAAGTGGCAGTGGGCTGGCCATGTCTGTCGAAGGACTGATGGCCGGTGGAGCAGACGAGTCCTGGAGTGGAGACCGCGTACTGGCAGGCGTAGTGTGGGACGCCCCCAGCTAGATGGACGGACGACCTAAAGAAGGTGGCTGGGGTAGACTGGATGCGTAAGGCGGAGGACAGGGTGCCTTGGCGCAGTCTGAGAGAGGCCTATGTCCAGCAGTGGACTGCGATAGGCTGAGTTGATTGATGTCATTGATATAAGATTTAAATTGGAATGTTGAACTATGTTGATAAATTGTTTTCTTACTACCGTTATTTATTTATTTAGCGTAGCTGGTACTTATAGAGCTTGTAAACTTAATAGTTTCGCCAAGTTCGTCTCTCTGTCTGCGGTAAATCTATAATTTCTCCTGGTTAAATGCAGCCCTAAAAGCGTTGCTTCAACCACTACATGTCTTGTTTCAGGGTCGTATCCTAGCGGCTCCGTTCATGCCGGTGCTATTCGCTGACTTCTGGCTGGCTGACCAGTGGAACTCATTCGTAGCGGCCTTTTTAGACTTCCACTATCTCATCGCCTTCTATACCACGGGCAGCGACTGGTTTAATGTTAATGGTAAGTGCAAAACTAATAACTTTTAGCTTTTGTTTTAGTCTTGAATTTTGAAATTTTGACTGAGGGCGAAGATCGTCACTCACTGGACGCCTGAAGCACGACATCGCCGTCGAGGTAGACCACGGCGAAGGTTGTGTGATGATCTCACGAGGTTTGCAAGGCCAACATGGCCAGAGTTCGCTTAAGAGAGGGAGGAAAAAGAGAAGGCCTTTGCCCAGCAGTGGGATTCAAAATAGGAAAACGAAAAAAAAAAACAAAACTGAGGACGTGTGTTACTAAACAATATACACTGCAGTTGATCTAAAATTACTTGACACTTCGAATGACTCTGCAGTTTTTGTCATATATTTAAATGCATGGAAACCCCTCAGCTTATAATGCCAAGGACGCAAAACCCACAGAACAGTACCTGAGGCTTAAAGTAATCGCAGTTTTGGCACAACAATTTAAACAAGACCATCTGGAAATTTCTAAACAGCTGTAAAGAAAGTTTCTGCTGTTGTCTATCATTGTATTTTTGTGTCATGGACACTAAACACCACCAGAGGTGGTTTGTTAGACGATAACTCCGTCGTTTGGCAAAACTGCAACAATTTATAGCTTGAATGGTTTTTTAACCTTTTGACCGCTTGTGTCGCATTTATGCGACACGTATTTCCGTGCCCCTACCGCTCGTGTCGTATTTCTGCGACAGAGAACATGCATGATTTTTTCATTCTATTTAAATTAGATTAGGGTGGTTAATTTAAGGCTGATTTAAAATAAAAAACTTTTTTACCATTTTTTAATCAATACTAACGATTGCTCCTCCTATTTATTGTAGGTATTATTTTATCGATTTGTAGCCGCCCGCTAGGGGCACGGCAATTGATATTTAGCCAAGCGCTTAAAAGGTTAATAAAACAGCAATTTTCTCTCCTTTCCAGTAACATTCGAAGGAACAAAATGGTTCATAATAACCCGCGCGCTGGTCAATGTGGTCCCAGCGTGGACGCGTTTCTTCCAATGTCTGCGCCGTTACCGAGACAGTCGCGAAGCATTCCCGCATCTTGTGAACGCCGGGAAGTATTCCACTACCTTCTTCGTGGTGCTGTTTGCGACGCTCAGGACGCTGTATAGTGGTCAGTATAATAAAATAATACGTCCATGTATGTATAAAAAAAGTTGACAAAGATATCCAGTTTTTTAAAAAGAGGAATCCAGGCTTATGCCTGATTATTTTGGACGGATACTCAAAAAACCTGCACTGGGCCCATGTGGTGGATTACGGCCCACTCCATCTCACCAAGAGGAGGCCTGTGTCTTAGCAGTGGGAATGTTATAGGCTACTCAAACAACTCGTTACTGAAAAATAAGTTGGTCCAACTTGGCTTTTTAACAGACGAAAGAAAGGAGGAGGTTCTCAAGTTGACGCGTATACTTTTTTTTATGCATGACTTTTCCAGAGTAGTTTGTTTTTGACAATTTTTTTTTGTAAATAGATTTTTCTGTTACCAGCATTTTGCAATCTGGGCCAATTAGGTCATCTACTCCACTGCGTAAGAACTACTGAACGTTTAAAAGCTATCGTCTCCATCCTTGACAACCTTGTTCCACCCCTGCCGAATATAGGCCTCCTCCCTTTTGTGCTTGACTTATGTTAAATTCAACCTCTTTCCGTTCCAGGTAGCTACCCCGACTCGTACGACAACCCGTTCCTGTACGCCTGGTTCGCGTGCCAGCTAGTGTCGTCGTTGTACACCTACACGTGGGACGTCAAGATGGATTGGGGGCTGTTCAGCTGCGGCCCCAATGCGGAGAACAAGTTCCTCAGAGAAGAGATCGTGTATAGTCCTGGGGTGAGTCGAGATAGCAAGCTGAAGTGGCAAGTGGCCGTTAGAGAGGTCGTATTATGAAGTGTTAGGGGCCGTCTCCACAAGCGAGAGAATCGCGGCGGTATTATCGTCGTGCCACGTATTTCTATACACTCTCTTAAAACGTGTCTCCACACGGCGATATCATCGCGGCAAAAATTTGATGGCACGACGAGACTATCGCCGCGATTCTCTCGCTCGTGGAGACGGCCCCTTAGAGTCATCAATGGGCAAAAGTCTCCACACAGTAGGTGCCTGAAGATAGAGGTCTTTGTCCTTTGCTGTGGCAGAATACAATAAACATCATAATGACGGGACCAACTCTTGTAATTGAAAGAGTCTACCACGTTTATTTAGTACCCATTTAGTACTATTTTGTACCTGTCCTTAAATTTTTGTACCTCACACGGCATAAACGGAATTTCACGAAAACACTGGTTCCGCCATTATGATGCATCATAATGACGAGACCAAGCCTATACTCCAAAACTACGACGAATTACATCATTCTGATCAAACCAGTATTTAGTACCTGATTTAGTACCTCCAAAAATCAACAGTGGGTGACGGAGATCTTAGTAGTCTCTTTGCAAAATTAATTTTTCGTTTTTGACATTTTCTACGCCTGAATAATGTAACGAGCAAAAATACTTCAAGTAAAAAGTTGCTGCTACATTTTGTGCAGGCGCTTTATTATTAATCATAATCATATTATTATTATTTATCATTATGTTATTAAATAATATCGGTTACTTCAAATGTTTTCTTTATTGACTCTGGTTATAATATTTAAATTTTGAGTAAAGTATTTATGTTGCAGACTGACCCTCGCGTAAATAGGTATACATATTTAAAAAGTAGGATGTACAGATTATTTATAGTAATACCTTTACAAAATATGTTAAAGAACGTATATAATAATTTTCCTGCTTGGCCTAACCGATATTATTTAATAACATAATGATAAATAATAATAATATGATTAATAATAAAGCGCCTGCTCAAAATGTAGCTGCAACTTTTTACTTGAAGTATTTTTGCTCGTTACATTATTCAGGCGTAGAAAATGTCAAAAACGAAAAATTTATTTTGCAAAGAAACTACTAAGATCTCCGTCACCCACTGTTGATTTTTGGAGGTACTAAATTAGGTACTAAATACTGGTTTGATCAGAATGATGTAATTCGTCATAGTTTTGGAGTATAGGCATGGTCTCGTCATTATGATGCATCATAATGGCGGGACCAGTGTTTTCGTGAAATTCCGTTTATGCCGTGTGAGGTACAGTCTGTTATAGCAATTAGCTGACCCCTTAAAAATTAAACGAATTTGAACCTTCTGCTTGTTAGCAGTAAGCTTATCGAACTAGAACAGTTCAACGTCTACGATTAATAAAACAGTTATTCGAATTTGATATTTAACACGCAGTGTTAAGGTAGGTATGATCTTGAATATTGTTCTAACTTGTAATATATTATTGCTAATTTCAACGACAATCACCATGTTCGTGTGGTCTAGTGGTAGCTGCAGTGAGCTGACAAGAGCGTGGTTGCGAGTTCGAAACCAACATATTTTCTGCTGCGCATTTTGTTTTATAATATTTTTTTTTAAGTTATAAATAATAAATTATAACTTTAGCAACAAAAAAAAAAGGTGAACGAAAATAAAAAAACGATAATGATGGTAAAAACGATTTTATTTTATAAAAAATTTTATTATAAGAATAACGTAATGATATAACAGTTACTAATAACGTTGTTACATACTTCACAGAGTTTAATGTAGTGAATCAACATGTTATAATATTTAGAAATATATAGGTATGTATTTCTATTTCATAACAATAACATCACCACATTAAATATCGTTGAACTAAATAAAATAGCATTATACGTTGATGTTTTACCTACTAGGTATACTATATATCAATTTGTTTTGTAAGTATGTAGTTATGTTTAGTTATAAATAAGGTTTAGACAAAGACTTCTTGTCGGTAAATATGACAACATAATCTTCCCAATTAAAATTGAGATATTCTTGGGCAAAGCGGACCCTTGCTTGGCGATGTGCAGCAGTCAGTTAAATTTTACGTGCTGGCTTGTATTGTTTCAGTCCAGCAACATGCAAATGTTTTCTGACCGTCTGAACAGAAACATTATACTGCATTGAGTAGGCAAAAATGGGTGTTCAGTATGCCTTCTAACAATTGCTTGATGATGTTCTGACACAGGAGTAACATTGCAGGTTTTGGTTCAGGACGATCCTTTTGAATATTCCCTGTCTCTTCAAAACGTCTTAGCCACAGTCTGACTGTATTTCTCTGAAACAACACAATAAGCATAATTTTAATAACCCGGTAATCATAATTTTTCGAATAAGTTTGCAAAAATACCTTTAGATAAACCACATTAGACCTATAAATGATCTCATAATGAAACAGTTAATTTTCTATTATTCTATACAGACGTTTTTAAGCCAACTAACGAATTAAGGAAGTATAAAAAAGAATACACTTACCGCTATATTAAGTTTCCTAGCAATCGCTTTAATACCAACATTCTCCTTATGCAAATACAATATTTTGTATTTTAAATAATCACTCAACTGAGACATGACGATTAAACTATCAAAACCGATAATAATAATTAATAAAAAGGCGTGAATTTTCGCAACTTAGTAAGGCAATATAAAAATGTTCGTGCGTATTCACTGCTATTTGTGCATAGAATGTCTTGTTCAATTTATTCTTCTACCCCATATTCCTAAAATCATTTCAATAGCAGTTTTTGTTGAATACGCATATTGACGTCGAACTACCCACTTATTGAAAAAGGTGAAACGTTTATCGTTTATCAACTTAATTGATATGCTTGTTCTTTACAATAATGCAAGAAATACTTAACGAACAATTTATATATTGAAAACAAAATTAAACATGAGACTAGATTTGAACTCGCATCTTGCACGTCTCAGCCTTACGCATGAACCACGACACCAGATTAACTTGAGTAAGATAGATGAAATAAGGTATTAGTAGCAATGACACAAATTATCACAACATTAACCTAACCTTTAAGTCTTGCTGATTAAAAATGAAAATTGCGTAACAAATACCCATACATAGTAAATGATCTAACACCAACATCTTAAAGCTCAAATTTGCGTATCAAAATTATTTATTGTTTCTGTTCATCGAGTAGTGTTAGTCCGATTAACTCATACATATTGAAGAACCTTTAATGTTATGAGAGGAGGGTGCAAAATCGAGTAATTTTTAGGGGGGTCAGCTAATTGATATAAGCCAGTGTACAAAAATTTAAGGACAGGTACAAAATAGTACTAAATGGGTACTAAATATACGTGGTAGAATCTTTCAATTACAAGAGTTGGTCCTGCCATTATGATGTTTATAGAATACAGGCTAACAAAAAAAAAAATGTCATTCCTTTTTTAGCAACGGAATCATGATAGCATAATTCATAATACGGCTCCTGGAATCATCAAGCGTAGTGTAGAACGCCCCTTCCAGATTCAGAATCTTTAGAAAAACGTATTTAAAATACTATTCTATTTGTTTCATCTTCCAACGAATTGACAGAAATAGAACGATGTTTTAAATTCGTTTAGCGTTAACCTTTTAACCGCCGGACTTTATATCAGTTGTCGTGCCCCCAGCGCCCAACAAGAAAAAAAAAAACGAAAAATAAATACCGATGAAACGAGCTGTGATGATGTAATAATAATACAGATTAAACGAGCTGTGTTATTTAGTCGTATATATACGACTCTGGCGGAATGGACACGAAAATATTTGTCGGATTAATCCGACGTAAGCGTTTAAAAGGTTAAATTAATTTAGTGATATGTGGTGCAAGTGGGCCTTGATCAAGAATCTGCTTTATCGTTCTGTATTCAAAGTTGATTATTGAGTGACCATTTTTCATAAAAAAGGTCCTTAATTAGTTGCAATGGAATTTGAACCTAATCATGCATGAAATTGAATTTGTGGTTCCAAAACATGATTATTCTCTAAAATTTTGATTCTGTCCTAAAAGAGGACATTCCCTTTTTTCTTGTTTTTCAATATGATACTTGTTTACCGTACGTAAATAACAAAGAAATGTTTTTTGTTTCCAGTTCTACTACTTCGCGATAATAGAAGACTTCGTGCTGCGCTTCATATGGACGATCTCGTTCGTGGTGACGGAGAACAACTTTGTGAGCGCAGAGACCATGACCTCCATACTAGCTCCGCTTGAAGTGTTCCGGTAAATACATTTGACGTTTGAAGTGTTATAACTAAAACTACATTACTTATAAGTTAAGCTTCATTTTATTGGATTTGACCAACTGGTTTTGGACTCAACCTGAGCCAAAAATGCATGATCTGAATGCCGATTCCCGTAATTAAAAACGTTCAATATGTAGCCGCAATCTTAGCGACAATCGATGTCTAAAAATTATTTTCAACATTGGTTGTTTGCATTGATGTCAGCTATCGGTTTAAATAGGTTTCAGGCGAAGTCGCCATTTTGAATTAAAAAAAAAACAAAATGGCGGACAGGTGCCAGGCTCCATATAAAAATCTTCAATCCCCATAGACAGGTTTGAATGAGATCGTTCTTAAATATGAGAGAAAGAATGAGGTCATAAAATCTATCATAACCTATCCAAGAATGAGGTTATAAAATACATAGTAGATACTATAGCCGGAGATCCATCTTAACGAGTCTTAAAAATCATTTTTGTGAAATGATTTTGTCAGTCGGCTAGATGTACGTACACCAGCCATATGAAACATCAATAAAATGAACATGAGGCGAGTCGCTGTGCAGTAACACATTCACGTGTCATTGGGAGGGGGGGGGGGAGGTACTGCGCAGCCGAGTAGTGCCGCCATAAAGAATCGGGCTGTTTATTATATATATTTTTAGTAGGTATTGTAAAGTTTTGGAGTGGCAACCGCGTACCGGAAGACGTAGCGTTGGAAGGCCTCCTACAAGGTGGACCGACGACCTTGTGAAGGCCGCAGGAACTCGTTGGATGCGAGAAGCACAGAACCGGTCGAAGTGGAGGTGCTTGGGGGAGGCCCATGTCCAGCAGTGGACGTCTTTCGGCTGAAATGATGATGATGATGACAATAAAATCATCTTCTATTACAGACGATTCATCTGGAACTTCTTCCGCCTGGAGAACGAACATCTAAACAACTGCGGCAAGTTCAGAGCAGTTCGAGACATTTCTGTGGCCCCGCTCGACTCCTCCGACCAGGCAGACATCATCCGCATGATGGACCACCCCGATGGGGTCATCAATAGGTTAGTATATCATCTGCCTGCCTTTTCTCAACAACTCAACTCAACGCATTTATTTCAATTAAACAATAGACACTTTCGAATTGTCAAGGAGTCGGTCAATCAGAAAGATGAAGCTAGTTGCCCATTCCAAAGCGTAGTACTACCTATGGTGAAGAACGAGCAAGAAACTACATAGACACTCTTTTAAATCAACTATGTTGAGGCCGGCTTCCAGTCCAGCTGCATGCCAGCATTTTACATGATGCGACTGCCTATCTGACCTCCACAACCCAGTTACTGGGTAATACGATACCTCTTGGTATGACTGGCTGCCAGACTTTCGGGGTTCTGAGCCGTAACAACTGTCAAAGATCTACAATTGACAGCCGGGACCAACGGCTTCAACTTGCTTTCCGAGGCACGGAGGGGTCTCGGTATGTAAAGATGGTCACCCATCCACAGACCAACCGCGGCAAGCGGAGCTTAAACTGATCGACCCGTGCGGCTGTTATTATTTAGCCCCGAGCCCCTCCCTCATTTTTTATAAGTTACGTAAACCAGGTTTTTTGACTAATCCTTCAATTAATTTTCCTATTTTTTTTCCAGATTAATGAAAAACAAGAAAAACGCAAAAAAGACAAAAGAAAGTGATCGCAAGCCTTTGTTGAAGAAGGAATCGATACAAGACATGCAACTGGAACTAGACCTGTCCTCCAAGATGCTGTAACTAACTGTGATACCCGTACTTATACTTTAGATATTATTGTTATAGTATTATACGAAATATATTTATAGCCAATTCTTATAAAGAAATCTGTTTTTTTATTGCGGTAACCCTAGGGCAGAAATTTGTTGGATATGGCAACACTGATAGGTTGAGAAGGTAAATGTTTTGTCCAGCTGTGGGGCATTTAGACATTAGCTTCAGGCAACATTTGAAAACTGCTCCAAAATATGTTTTGACGTGCTTCTTCAGTCCCACTTTTGTGAAAGGCTTTAGGTGCTAGTACGGATCGGCATGACTCAGCACAGGCTAGGCGGCAAAAAAGAATATATACAGGATAGCAGGGACATCGACCATATTGTAACCATGCATTCAGCACATGATTAACCCCCTAGCCGGTTCTCAAAAAAAATCTGCAGTTTCATAAACAAGTGCGACCAAAATGTATGGAAAAATTTCAACGCAGGGGGGTTCAGAATTATGTACTGACTCCATGTCACCAGGTTGCGCGTCGATGTCAATGCCAACCTGTATTTTGCTGCCCGGCTGAGCCGAACCAAGCCGACCTGAATGTGTAGCACGACTTACATAGAACTTTAGCGGTATCTACAACGCCACATGCGAACAACGCGCCATACTGACGTCACGCAAAATCCTCCATCCCGCAAGCAGTTTTCGTTCAGCTGTTCATCATACCTCTATAGAACAAGAGAAGCGATATATTTGGTTTACTGTTAGCCTGCATCATCCCACTGCTGAAAAAGGCCTCTCCCCATGACTTTCAGCTCTTTCGATCCGGCTAAAGTGGACCACTAGTCATTTGTTTTGTCCAGCTCGTCCCGCCATCTTCTACGGGGTCTGCCGCGACGCCTTCTAGCTGTGTTAGGGCTCCAGGTGGTGGTTATTTTAGCCCACAGCTCATTGGGCATACGCCAGACGTGGTCAGCCCAGTCCAGTATTTTGGTTTACTACTCCTAATTGTACAATTGAACTTTCTCTTTGAAAAATTTGTTCATTACCATCAATAAAAACAGCTGGAAGATAGTAAATCAATGATAAAATAATCCAGTGGGAATTGAGGATTTATCAGATAAGTACGCTTGCTGACAGTGACCGTGACTTATCACCGCTTCAAGACGTTATCAGTACATAGATACTTGACATTGTAGATCGTTATCAATGTCAACAGTATTTGGGGAGTCGAAAATTGCGTATAAGCTACGGCATGGAAATAGTACCTACTTCTTATGAAATGGCTCTTTAGAATTCGCAATTATAATGAAAAAAAACCGGCCAAGAGCGTGTCGGGCCACGCTCAGTGTAGGGTTCCGTAGTTTCCCGTCCGTCACAATAAGTGTTCCCACGTACAATTCGATAATACCCGACCCAATATGTAATAAGTACCTACAGCGCCATCTCTCGGGGAATTGGGTTATTAATTAGTACATAGACGTGCCAGAAGTTTTCGGTGGTAATTTTGGATTGCGAGAACCGATTTTAATCATTCTTTTTTTGTTTGAAAAAAGATACGTTCAGGATAATAAAATATGTAAACGAAGTTAAAAAAAAATGCTTGCATATACGATTATACTACAAACTTAGTCCAGAAATGATATTGTACAACTTTTGTCTTTTTTGTACAAAAACTGTTGATTCTATTGATAGAATCAACAGTTTTTGTACAAAAAAGACAAAAGTAAGGATTTCTAGGAAAATTATTTTGAACTTGAGTTCAAAATAATTTTCCTAGAAATCCTTACTTATAAAGTTCTACTTTTCAGATTTTTTTCATATTTTCTAAACTTATGGTTCAAAAGTTAGAGGGGGGGGGACACATTGTTTTTTACTTTTGGAGCGATTATTTCCGAAATTATTGACATTATCAAAAAATGATTTTAGTAAACCCATATTCACTTTTAAATACCTTTCCAACAATATATCACACGTTAGGTTTGAAATTAAAAAAAAAATCACTTCCCACTTTACATATAGGGGGGCTACCCTAATAAAACATTTTTTTCCAATTTTTATTTTACCACTTTGTCGGCGTGATTGATATACATATTGGTACCAAATTTCAGCTTTCTAGTGCTAACGGTCACAGAGATTAAGCGAGGACGGACAGACGGACGGACGGACGGACAGACAGACATGGCGAAACTATAAGGGTTCCTAGTTGACTACGGAACCCTAAAAAAGAGGAAAATGTCGTGAGGAATGTTTCAGTATGGATGCCTATAAGAGTAGGGGAAGACCAAAGAAACGATGTATGAACTGTGTGAAAGACGATGATATGGTTAGAAAGGGTGTGCTAATCGAGATGACGACTAATAGAGAAGTATGGAAGAAAAAGACGTTGCGTAGACCCCAAACAAATCAGGATTAGGGCTTAGAGAATAACGACAATAAAAAAAAAAAAGAAAACAATCTTGCATTTCGCGATCAAAATCTGAACGCGGCTTTAGCACCCGAATCTATACAAATAAATAAAATTGAAGTGTCTGTTTCTAATGTCAGCTTTTTACTAAATGCATGTGAAAGTATATATGTTTTTTTTTTTTTAATTATGTCTGTCTGTTTGTTCCGGCTAATCTCCGAACCGGCTGGACCGCTTTTGACGTCTTTCACTGGCACATAGCTGATGTTATAAGGAGTAAGTTAGGATATCTTTATATTAGGAAAAGACAAAGGGTTCCGCGCAAAAAAAATAAAACCCATGAAACCCAATTTGTTTTCTGACATGCACGGGAACAAAGTCGCGGGTACAGCTAGTTTATACTATAATTATAAGAAAAGGTCAATTGGATCCGTACTAAAAAGAGTATACTTACAAAAGACTAGTACTTTACTGTTCAACTCCATTTAGTTCTATGAGGTGTGTGATAGTAAAATAAAACTAATTCACTGATAATAATTAGTGCATTTTAATAATAATAACTGAAGTAGACATAAAACATCTCGATAGAAGCTTAGCGCTATCTATACAATACTCTAGCAATTAGAAAAGCTATTAAATAATAATAATTATATCACAACTGAACTTAGAACGTTAATAATGCACGCGTTGAATGTAAATTCTATGTTTAATAGCTGACTAAGGCACCTGTCCCCCCGCCGCCGATTGGCGAGAAGCCAGTAGAGCTGGCAACTCAAAATGAGTTGTTTTTTTGACAGAGTTCTCGCCGGTGGTGTGAACATTCAACGATAAACTATAAATACAGCGAAACTGCAGGCGTGACGGGCATCGATATCTAAAAAAAGAAATTGTTTTTTTTTTGCGTGGGTTATCTACCGCAGTTAGTGAATTCAATTGAAATATCAGTTTAATAAAAAGAATCCACTCGAACAAACATAGTTACATACATACATTGCAAGTTAAATAAAAGCTTGTAAAAAAACAGTTTAGTTTTTGTGAAAACGTCACAGACGTGATTGGTATCGATATTTAAACACGATAAAACATAATTATTTTCTCAACTAGTACTTTCAGTAACAACTCGTCATCAGCACTAACTGACGGGGTCCACCAGGACCGATGCCTGCCGGGGTCGCGGGTTATTAGAAAGAGATACCTTGGCCCCTGGCACAGGCAACTGAAGGAACACGGGTGGGTTTTAGTCAGTAAAAGTCTGAGACGCCCTCTCGCTCCGCCCAGAGCGGGAGAAGTTATTTGATATCGTTTTTAACACCTAAAAAAACATGAAAACTTTTTTATTAACCGACTTCAAAAAAAGGAGGAGGTTCTCAATTCGTCGGAATCTTTTTTTTTTTTTTATGTGTGTTCCCCGATTTCTCGAAGACGCCTGGACCGATTTGAAAAATTCTTTTTTTGTTGGAAAGGGTATACTTCCCAAATGGTTACATGAAAATTTTATCGAAATCTGACAAGCGGTTTTTGAAAAATCAACAAAAATCTAAAAAACCTACATTTTCTACATTAACGATCTTTTCGTTTACTTTTTTGTGGGGTAGGTACAACTAAAAAGTGAAAAATAAAAACTTTTTAAAAAAAAAAAAAAACAACCGACTTAAAAAAAAAACACTACAAAGTGATAAATAACTTTAATTTCGGAAGTCGGTGTCAAAAAAACGAAAATGCGGAACCAACGACACCGACTTCCGAAATTAAAGTTATTTATCACTTTGTAGTGTTTTTTTTTTAAGTCGGTTGTTTTTTTTTTTTGTAAAAAAGTTTTTTTATTTTATTATATTTAGACATCGATACACATCACGTCTGCAGAGTTTTGCTAGCTAATTTAATTTGACCCTGTATATGTATGTCTATTCCTGACACGGGACCTAGAATCTTTGTACGTTTCTTGAGCGTGAAAATACTCGATAGCTTCCTCGTCGACAGTGGAACAGGTGCCTGATTGGTAAACGTTACATGTTCCCGTCTCTATCTTGCACTTGTAGTTTGAGAGTTGTGCGACAGTGACAGGAATAATGCTCAGCCAAAGCCAGTAAGAGAACGGCGGAGTTAAATCCCTTTCCAGGCTAACAGGAACAGTCCGAAAAAATGTTAAGAGGACTCATGTTTAACAAAATTCTTGCTGTAAATTCCTTTAGGTATACAATACAGAATTCACATTTATTAAAAATAAATACAAAACAGACGGGGTTATACAGATAGTCCTTTTTGGAGTCGGTCAAAAAATATTTTGAATTTAACTAACTACGCAACATTGATCAACTATACCCGAATCGCTTTAGCGTGGCAATATTGGTCATTGACCTACCTACATTTTCTAGCATTCTAAATGAAAGCATTTATTACAATACAAAATAATCTATAGCAATAGTACTGTCAAATTATTGGTTAATTAACGAATGAAGCAAGTTTATTTATTTATCGCGATTTATTGTAATCGACGTCTCTCAGTTCGATAGCTGCATCCACATCAGTCTTGTCTAGGTAGGGCTGCTCCATCATCGAAGCCGAATAACTTGGCTACTGGTTTAAATTTATGCCTTTTCTAGCATTCTTTATTTCAAATACTGAAATAAAGTCCCTTAATGTTCTGAATCAATATCTATCGTGATCTTCAACATGTTCCAATAACGAAAAACCATACATAGTTTATTGTTTCGGTTCCTACGGAGAGGTATTAGGGGAAGGGCAATGATCCCTATTGCCACGCTAAAGCGATTCGGATATACAACAAGTAATGCACCTAACAAACGCGTAATACAACAACATTGCTAAACGAAGTCTTGATGCGTGTTTATGAAAATGTTGGTATTCTAAGAAATGCCTTATTGTTAAAAACAGATTCTTATGCCAAGTACAGATAAATCACTGCATAGTACAGTCAGCATCAAAAGTCGATTAACACTATCATTTTTACATGTTATTAAATTGACAACAACTTTTTTCAATAAACTGATTTTTAGCTTTTCACATAATAGACAAGAGTATATATTCTAAAAAAAATCTTCTGCTGCAATTTTGGACAAATATTTTGCTCAGTAACTAAGATTAAAAAAAACTGAAGTGTTAATCAACTTTTGATGCTGACCGTAGCCAAATGCTTGTTGGGCTAATGCTATATGACCACCTTGCTCATAACCAGTGATCGGATTTATGGGTGCAATTACTGGGATTTAATGACGATATCAAAATATGGATAAGCCATTATAATCCAGGTGAGGGCAACAGCTAGTATTCAATGAAAGCTTGTAAAACATTACGAAATTATGAATTTCCGTAGGATTATAGACAATTTTGCTGCTAGGGAGTTTATTGCGCCACTTCTCCTTCTCAGCTAAAGCACTATAGGAAGTTGTGGATAGCAGGCGTTTTGGGGGACTGTCTTATGTAATATTCCGCGTTCGAAATGTGCTGATTCTCAGTCAAATTTGAATAAATGACATATGATTTTTATCCATACTCATGATATTGTTTGAGGTTTTTGACCCTAAATTGCACTACCTAATCCAATCACTGTCTATCCATAACCCATAGTAGTGTTAGAAAAAACATCCCAGGGAATTCTCTAAAGCTGGGTTCAGACTGACCGGGCGCAATTCTTGCACGAAACAAATACATTGTTCCAGGTCCGAGTGTTAGAGAGATGTGAGATTTATGACTGATAAAATAATTTAAAAAATTCAAATGTGGGGCAATTTATTTTTTAATAAGGTAAGGAGAAACCCCTATTGCATTCAACTATGTTATAATAAGCTCCAAACATAAAGGCCTATTCAAACCTAAGCGGTATTCGCTGCCGCTGTGGGTAGAGGTACGTACCGCGCGGGTTTCGCTCCGGTATTTAGTATGTATCAAGTTCCGCGGTTCCGCGGCGGAACTTGTACCTCTACCCACAGTGGCAGCGAATACCGCTTAGGTTAGAACAGGCCTTATTTCTTCAAAACAATTTTTTTTTATAAAATCTCAGCTTTACACATCAGCTATATAGCATACGCTAACGTTCATGGCTGTCGCGGTCATGAAACGTGGGAGCGAGATGACAAGAGACTCAATCTACAGTATTACTCTATTCGCCGTCCCACTCGCACGTTTCATGACCGCAACAGCTACGAGTCCCAGCGTTTAGTATATTAAAACATTACAATAAAATTATTATCCGTTGTAAATCTCTCGTACGGCCGTACAAACTTAATTACATACATACAACAACAATTATTTACATTGTTCTTAAGGCATTTGTCAACCCGACGGCTTGAAGTAGCCTTCTCGATTCTTGTCTCCGACACATAGGTACGTATCTGGAAAAAAAAAATGCAATAACTAGAGTTTTTCATATTTAGTGCATTAACAAAATTTTGTGATCGCTTCTACATAACATCTACATTGATACTGGGTACTGCCTTTTAGAATTCATGTAATAGTTAAGGTTGTGTAAAAAATATGTGTTAACTGAACTTCTTTGCTAACTGTACTAGTGAATCATCCTGTATTATGTTTCCAATTGTTAACGAGACCTCGTTTGTCAAAATACGACGTGGAGTTTAGGTATTACGAGTGAACAAATGAACATACATAGTCTGTTAAAATCAAGACCCTCCTTTGGGTTTGCTGTAGTCGGTTAAAAAACTTCTGGTCGCTCTTTGTTGCTTTATTACAGGCCCAGGTAACTTCAGAAAACCTACAAACTTACCTGCGTTACTGCTCAAAATTCTGACCAATCTATCAATTAACTAGCTTCTGCCCGCGACTTCGTCCGCATGAATTTTACCCTCCCCACTTCACCCTCTTAGGGGTGGAATTTCGAAAAACCCTTTCTTAGTGGATCCCTACTCTTCACAAAGAACACACCCTCCAAATTTCATGTCTCTAGGACCAGCGGTTTAGGCTGTGCGTTGATATATCAGTCAGTCAGGACTTTGAATTTTATATATATAGATTTGAAAAAGAAAAAAACTCCCAGATGAATTGAAACATAAACTAAACCGTGCATGTTTCCAAACCACCAAAATAAAACGAACCGTTCGATCTGTCATTATGATTAAAAGGATTTAATACCTACATTATTATTGCATCCTACCAAGACATGACTCATAAGTCATAACATAAGACATTAATGAATTCATTAACCTTATGATCTTTTTATTGGATCAAGAATTTCTTAATTAGCGCCTTGTTCAGAAATTGATAATAATTAAATAATTAGGTACGTTATCTCAAAGTACAGCTTATGTAAAATGAACATACTATTACATTATACACCTTGGGAGAAAATATTAACTCAATACTATTTTTTGTTAAACTATCACAGCTTTTCACTTCGTAAGGGAAGTTCGTAATAAAAAGAGCACACGTAACCAGTAAAGTGTATAAGAATATTGGATTCGACGTTTGTATGTATATCTGGGTTCAAAGTTTCGAACCCAGACAGGCGCTCTACTTTGTGTAAATAATTTCATCACCGCTGCTCTCAAAACGGTGAAGGAAAACACCGTGAGGAAACCGGCATGTCCTAGAACCAAAAATTCAAAGACATATTATATCTAACAACCCGCACTGGGCCCGCGTGGTAGATTTTAGTCCACTCCCTCTCGAATAGATTAGACTTGTGTCCCAGCAGAGGCAACATTATAGGCTGATTATGCAAGTATAACATAACAAGAGCATAAGCCTTTAGTATTATTGTTATTATGTGGTATCACCTATTTCTATGATTGCTAGTTAACCTGTCATTGGCGACTGTGTAAGTCCGAGGCTATTGTTACCTATAGTACTTAAGTTTTATTATACACAGAAGCTGTTGGTGGTTATTGCACGATTCGAAGTCGTGCAATAAATAAACAAGATGGCGGCGTTAGTTCCGATTTTAGTCACACCCCAAAAGAACGTTGTATCCTTGTACACATACCTGTGAGTAAAACCTTCGGTACACTAAGACCTAAGTGCCTCTAGCCTAGACGCCATCTCATCTAGTTCGCTCTCAGTGGGCTCGGGAACATCTTCCTCTTCCTTACTGGTGGAGGGTGCGGCCACGGCTGTAGGAGGCGCCGGCGCTTCACCGAGCTTGCCTTGTGTTAGCTCCCATAATACCTGAGTAGGGAACGAAAAATTGCTGTACAGTAACTTGTAAATTTAAGATGTGAAATTCATGGATAAACGGTTTTCTTCCAAAGTGTGGATTGTATGGCAAGAGAGCATAAAATGTATATCCTATGTTTTGTAAATAAGTAAATTTAAAGCTGTTCTAGAGACTTAAAAGATAAATAAATACTTTTGCCTCCCAATACAGGCATTACTTGCCTAAAGAGAGGCTCCAATCACTAAACTGTTTAGACTAATTTATGTTGGAGAAATAAATCATTTTAGATTATTTTTTTTTGACTTTATGATATTTTGTATCTATGTGCCTTCTTAATCTAGAAGCCACTTTTATGAGATAAAACATGGGTAAATTATTACTTTATAGCACTGTGTGACCTAAACCCGCACTTAAGTCACGCTTTACTGTGACTTAAGTAGTCCATTTTTACGTGACTTGCGGGTTTAGGTCACACGAGCGACGCTCGCTTCGCACAGACGCTAATTTCACGCCGTGCAATAATGGGCTACTTATGTCACACGTATCGTAATGTACTTTTATCTGAAATGAAGCTGTAGACTGTTGTCTTATTTCGAACTAGCTGCGCCTCGCGCTATCACCCGCATAAGTTTCGATCCCGTGGGAATATCGGGATAAAAAGTATCCTATGTGTTAATCTTGGTTATAAACTATCTGTGTGCCAAATTTTATCCAAATCCGTTAAGTAGTTTGTGCGTGAAGAAGTAACAAACATACAAACACACTCACAAACCTTCGCCTCACTAGCTGCGCCCCGCGGTGTCACCCGCGTAAATGTCGATCCCGTGGGAATATCAGGATTAAAACTAGCCTATATGATAATCCAGGGTGTCAGCTATCTCCATACAAAATTTTATCGAAATTGGTCCAGCCGTTTGAGCGTGAAGAAGTAACAAACACATAAACACACACATACACACTCACAAACTTTCGCCGTTATAAATTAGTGTGATATGATAGTGTGATTAGAAACAAATGATTCCAATTCGTCATGCTGTATAAAAATACACAGTAAATAATTACCTTATCAACCTCACTCTGCGCCGCTTCTTCCATTTCCTCCTCATCCTCCATACTGGACATGGTCTCATCCAGCATCTCTTCAATAATACCTGCTCTCATCATCTCTTTGCTTAACTCCTGCATAGTTGCCGCCACTTCTGGAAGACGGACCAGCGCCTGCATTGCTTGCATAACCTGGAAAAACAATAAAGCATTTAAAAAATCGACCCGTGTGGCTGGTATTACTTAGTTATGAGCCCCTCTGATCTACCTCTGATGATGATAGACTGTTAAAAAATAAATATACTTAAATCATTATTATTATTGAAAACAACATACCTCAGTCGACTTCTGCAATGATCCCGCGACTCGTAATGTAGCTGTGGACACACATTTTCATTTCCATAAATTACAAAAAAATATAAAGATAAATAAGTGAAAGGAGTTAAGTCATAACATCTCAAATCATTAAATACTGGATTGTTATGGGAAATAATGTCTTGAATTTTTTACTACTGTAGTATTTTTTATCTCACAAAGCGACGCGCGCTTTACTTGTGATTACCAAGTGCACAAACACGCAGTGAAAGTGTGTGTAAGCGCAGGAGCTCTCGGTACCGTCCGAGACAATCGCGAAGTCAGGTGTGTGTCTTCTCGCACACGTTCACAGCGTGTTTGTACACGGTTACCATGAGTAAAACACGTGTCGCTTCGTGAGATAAAAATACTGTACATGGAACACCAACAGGTAACTTCTAAGCTACTATGAAAGGTCGAAAAACAACAAAAATATTTTATTGCCTACAATTTCAATTTAGGAGCTTTTCACTTGTAAAAAATGACCTGGATATAATTCCTGCTAGAAAACAAGATAAGCGCATTCAAACAAACAAACTAACTCAGCTTTATTATTAGAATATATATGTATAGTACTGTTTGTTTGCCATTATAAAACAAATGTTTACCTAGCTGATTCTTCATCTGCATCTGTACGGAGTTGAGGTGTGCTTTGCTTGTGTATATTTTACTGATAGCCTTCCGAGACCTGATGATCTCCTTAGCTAGTATTGTGCACACTTGTTTGTCACTCTTAGCTGCAGCTTCTTTCAGGGACCGCTTTATTTTATCCTCTTCTCTTTGTATGGCTGAGGAAGTAATAATACAGTAAACAATGGTAATGTATAAAGTTATAGGCGGACCGCTTCACTGAGACATTGCCTGAGGTAGCATGGCGGTGAACATTTTTCAATAATTTTCAAATTACATTGTTAACAGGTATGGGAGAACAGTGTAGGCCTGACAACAAATACCAGCTACTTTTGAAGTAAACTTTCCAATGGAGAAGTAGAGCATTTTCTTCATTCTAGATTCCTTACTCCAAACTTAGTATAGAGTTAGACATTCATATCATTTCATAAAGTACAAACTTACAAATTCAAAGGTATGAAAATATTTAGTGTCCTGCTATTTAGATAGTATTTCAAACTTTTGCCACCCGAGACTGTAATTAGCGTTGCTTATAACAAATGCCCAAATAATTGCCAAACTTGAGTGGCAGTGGGTAGAGCACATTGCTCGCAGAACAGATAGCCGATGGGGCCGAAAGGTTATGGAGTGGCGACCGCGTACCGGAAGACGTAGCGTTGGAAGGTCTCTCACAAGGTGGACCAACGACCTTGTGAAAGCCGCAGGAACCTGTTAGAAGCGAGAAGCACCGGTTGAAGTGGAGGTGCTTGGGGGAGGCCTATGTCCAGCAGTGGACGTGTTTCGGCTGAAATGATAATGATGATGATGATAACAAATGCACAGTTCCTTCAAAGATTTATTTTCAAGGCTTATTTATATAAGAAGAAAATAATGTTAATTAAAAATTTGAATAACATTATTAAATAAAATAAAACGATACGACAGGATGAATCTCATGACAAAGACACTTGACCTTGGCTCGATTGACTCTATAAACAAGTTTTTGGCATTCCTATTGGTGTGAATGTAGGTTATTCTGTTTTTAGGTACACCTATAAACAAAAGTTTCTAGCTTCTAAATAATACAACAGATGTATGACATACCTCTAATTTGTCTATCTAAGTTATATCCTTCTTTCCGTATCTTATGGGACCACTCGTTTACCTATAGAAAGAGCAATGTTTTTAGAAAATTACTATTGCTATTTATTGTTCTTATTAGGTATCATAGTATGGATATTAGACTTACCATTTCCTTTGGATTCCTCTCTGGAGATTTCCCAAAAAGACCCATTTTGTACAACAAACTGATTTTATTTTATATTTCGGAAATGAAATGAATTTGTTTTGACATAAAATTATGACAAATTTTGACAGGCGATGACTTCATCACTGAAACGTTCCGTTATAATTGCGTAACAGAGATGCGTAAAATATAAATAGCGGTTGTTTTATTTTAAATTGAAATGGTATTTTATAATGAATTATAATTATGCATTTATCTTCGTTTTAGCCTTTACCAATATTTTGTTTACGATATTAACGACAAAGCTGCATAAGCTTCATTTAAAATTATCGCTGGTTGAATTCGAAATGGAGCGTAGAAAGACCATTTTCGTGTTTACGCAGAAAATCAGCCTGGTTTGAAACCGGAAATAAAGTTCGGGGTTGAGATTTTAATCAAAAGTCCTGTTAGAATGCTTACTTTATTACTTAATATATAATTTTAAGATTTAAATTGTTCAATAATTATGGTGGCTTTTGTTCTATTGACAATTATATTTTCACATCAGTCAGCCAGAAGATCTACTTCAAATGGAGTGTTTAAGAATGGTTGTCATTTGTTTTCCTTTTTACAGAATGTTGCCAAAACAAATAAAAAATAGTTAATCAAATGAAGAATACAAAACAAAGCCTACGACACCAGATAAAATTTACTTTATAGTCTTTATATAGGAAAACTTTACCTACTTTTTACGAAGAGCGTATCCTATTTTAGATAAAAATGTGTGTGTGTTTTATAAATAATTTTATTCAAGTCAAGTTAGTGGAATTTTCGATAAAACTTGCAATACTGGATAATTTCATTTTACACGAATAAATAATATTTTGTTGTCGGTGCGAAATTTGAAACACGTTTCTTTTTTTACACACAATAAAACTATATGTGACTTCATGTTAGTCAATTTTAAATAAAGCAAGTGGTATAGTGTATTTGTCGGCATCTTAAAAAAAAAGGTAAGCCTATTTTCTTTACAAACAACCCGGCAGTTTGCATATCTTTTTTTAGACGTTCTATATTTGTAATTATCTTTCGGATGCAACGAATGCTGACCTTAGCCAGTATATTTCAGTTTCTATTACATTGTTGCGCTAGAAAATGGTAACAAATAACGTTATTGTTAATTTTGAGGTTACTCGAATAATGTATTCGCATTCGCTTCCGTGACAATCAAGGCATGGAGAAGTGTACCGGGTACCCTTGACTCTCCGTTATTGTTTTAACAGTCAATAAATTTCCGTATGACTCATAAAGTGCTAGCTTATCTGTTTTTACCTTTTTATTCCGTGATATTCGTAAAATGTAAGCAAAAACAATAACAATTGCGTCCAATCTTACTCAAGTGTCTTCCAGGTCCAGTGTTGCTTGACAAATTGACAATTTGTTGAGTTACCTACACTTTACTAACAAATATCCTGTCATAACTTTGGCCTGTTGAAATCTTATAACATTTGGTTGTAGTGTGTAAGTACAATATGTAATTGAAGTTCTAATAAATTATGTACCCATCATACAACACAGGAAAAGGTTTCATATTGATCAAAACAGCATGGCTATAAAAGTAAGGGAAGATCAAAGAAACAATGGATGGAATGTGTGAATGAAGATATGGTTAGAAAGGGGGTGACTACCGAGATGACAACTAATAGAGAAGTATGGAAGAAAAAGATATGTTGTGTCAACCCTAAATAATTTGGGATTAGGGCAGGAGAATGATTATGATTGAGCAAAACAGCAGATTACTTTTCTCATCCCTTATCACTGTTAGGAAAACATGGGCCTGTCTCCAAAGAAAGTTGAGATCCCCATGTCACAACAGGATAGACCAATTTAAGAACAATTATAAATGTCACAATTTGTATTCATAAAAGTTAAGTGTACTGTTGTACATTTGAAAACAGCACCATTTTGATACAGAGGAATTTTGTAAAAATTATCTAAGCGGCAATATACTTATATTCAAACTAGCAGCGCCCACAGTGTCAGCCGCATAGGTCTCGATCCTGTGGAAATATAAATAAAAAATTGTTGTCAGGCATCAAGGCCCATAGGGTGTTAGTATATAATATGGGGATAAAAATTATCCTATGTGTTAATCCAGGTTACAAACTATCTGTGTGCCAAATTACATACAAATCCCCTCAGCAACATTTGCATGATTTAGTATCAAACATACAAACTTCCACATTATTTTATATTTTAACTAGCTGACCCGGCAAATTTCGTGCCGGAATCCATAAATGAGAGAAAATGAATTATCTTTATAATTTTAAATAGATAGATACTGTTAATAGTAGGATTGTTTTGAACTGTCTAGTGCTGGAGTGTCAAAACTGTCCATTCATATGCACTTTTGAGGACCTAAAAAGCGCCACTGATGCCGCGATTGATGTGACCACCAACTGGGCCCAACTTATCTAACGTGATTAAATATATTTACGTTTGCCATCACATCGAGAAGAAGAAGAGAAGACATTTTCATTTCCTGCTTATAAAAAGATGCGGCAAAAAAACTCCTTCCAAAACAGTCTGTCACTTGAAATTAAATCCCTTTGAAAATACCGAGAAACACGTTTAATTACATTAAGATGAGCGCAGGAAGTATTTGGTGTAAGTGGCAATGCCGACGGTAATTGAAGATCACGCGATCTCGATTGTCAGTCATCAAGTCATCAGTCCTCATGGACTTGTCGAGTTGTCGGTAATTTTGATGAGATGTAGTAAGGACTTTAGGACGTGCCTTCTGCGAATTCGTGTACGTATAGGTCCTATTGATTATTCTACTCAAGTAGACTTTCTATGGTAGAGGTGGTAAAAAAGTGGTGGTAAGTGGTGGTTTATTATTTTTCTTTTTTTCGGCAAAAATAAAAAGAAAAACAAGCGGCGTTTTCTGGGGTTCTTCTCGCTGAGCACGAAGTCCGTAGTTACGGGCGTTTCCTATTACGTATCACTTGCGGACATAAGATTAGTGCGGAGCCCGAACTATGGGTGAATGACAACACGATTTTACAGTTGTCCTCACTGCCAAATCTGTCTTAGAGCCAAAGCACACACGCTACTTTTTGCATCGGCGATCGGCGATTCAGCTGCTTTTTAGAAGCTAAATGCAGCGACCAAGCATTCCACACCGCACACTTAAAAACGCCAAACGCGGCGATTCAGTCGCTTTTCGGAAGCTCGATACAGCGGCTGAACGCTACACTCCGCACACATTCGGATGCCGGTCGCAGCGATTTGGCATATGCGCCAGCATCGGAGCAGTCGCTAAAACGCGCGATTCCGATACCGCGTTCGAACGCAGAGAGTCGCCAAAACGCGATGCAGCATCGATACAGCCGCAAAATCGCCGATCGCCGATGCAAAAAGTAGCGTCTGTGCTTTGGCCCTTAACCCGTCGAAAAATTGAATTTTGGCACTAAACTTGTTTTGACAGATGCCTTCGGGCGTGCCTGTTACTTTCTTTGCCGAACTTAGAGGGAGACCCCCAGGCCAGTCATCCCCCACTTCGCCTTACCGATTGGCTAAAATTTTATCTAAAGCCTGAAAATCTCATTAATTTAAAAAGGTCGATGCAATCATGTCGTCTATGGAAATTCGAATCGACTACCTTTCGGACATTGTCGACAATGGCAATCGTCCTCCCGATCACTATTTTAAAGCACGATTTTTAACTGCCTAGCTTCTGCCCGCGACTTCGTCCGCGTGAAATTTCTTACGACCCACAACCCCGTCGCATCGCATCACCTGCTCGCGCTATTACTTCGCTTTTGTTTCCTGATTTTTTTATTTTTGCTTGGCCCCTAACGGTCATATCGTGATGTTAAATACCCTATAGCCTTCCTCAAGAATTGGGGGTATCAAATGTAAAAATATTTTTTCAAAAATGTGACCGGTAGTTCCAGAGATTAACGCGTTCAAACAAACTCTTCAGCTTTATTATCAGTATACAATAGATAATTTGAAGCAAATAATGTAGTTGATGTAGTACTCAATCAAAACAACACAATCATAAATTATAACAATATGTACTGAACGTTGAACCTTAAGGTACTTATTTGTTTTACAACATGCTCTGTGCGTACTTAAATGGACCTTTATCTAGGGTCAAGCATGCTTACTGCTCGTGTCAGAATATTCCTCCGCTATATGACGCAAATATTATCTAACTGGAGTTCTGCACTTATTATGACGTTACTGTGTGTAGTCCTACATATTTCTGTTTTAATTATAGCACTGTTTGTATGGCCTATTTTGAGATTTGTGCGCGTTATGTGATAACAATGTTTGTAAAGAATTTTTTGCAATCTGGTGAGTTCTTCTTTAGTTTGTTTTCTTAGATTGTTCGTAAATTGCCTGATAGCAGCTTTGTTGATCTTAGAATACTTTGGTCACTCAATACTGAATTTCTATCCTCTTCATAATCATCATTATGGCCAGCCTTGCTTCATCCATTGCTGAGTATATTTCTCCTCCCTTCTGTGTCATGGCTGCCTGGGCTAATCCATGTTTTTTCTGCCGTCCTTTATGTCCTCTCACTTAGTATGCATATGATTAGATGCTGTCCCTCTATCTATATTGAGCAGTGGAGGCACAGTGGCAACGGCCCCGACTTACGAGTTGTAGGTCGTGTGTTCGAACCCAGGCAGGCGCTTTGTGTAAATAATTTCATTACCACCTGCTCTCAAAACGGTGAAAGAAAACATCCTGAGGAAACCGGCATGTCCTAGAACCAAAAATTCTAAGACATGTGACATCTACCAACCCGCACTGAGCCCGCGTGGTAGCCCACTCCCTCTCGAAGAGAGCAGGCCTGTGTCCCAGCAGTGGTAACATTATAGGCTGATTATGTCCCTCTGCCAGTGAAGAAGTACTCTCACTGACCCTACCCCACATCGAAAAATTAATTATGTTTTTCTTAATCATACTTAACTGTAGTTGAAGTCATGTAAATGTAAACTATTATGTTGTACCTATAATGTAATAGGTACCGCACGAAAAGTACAGTTGCGGACTATCGCAATTTTTCGCCATTTGTGGTGATGTTGGTAGAGGTTTTGGTATCATAATTTTATCGTCAAATAGTCATTATCATTATGAATTCGGGTTATTCCGTTATCCACCCTATAACAGTTGCCCTGGGGTGGCTGGATACTCGGAAACGCGTTTTCATCTATCTATTTTCATATATGACGAGATGGAAAATCGGAATTCACTTCGGATTGGTCTTCCGACTTTTTACCCAAGAACAGTCATCATCAACAGTACAACTGCGGACGACTGTGAAAGACTTTTTGTTCAATTTAGGTACGAGATAATACTATATTATCTGCATGGATATCAAAATCCGTTAAGACATACATTTTAATTCCACCTTATTAGCAGGTTGATTGATTGGGTAACGCACTAAATAACCTTTCAATATGTATTTCGTTTGGACGATGACCGAACTGCAAGGTGGAATGAAATACGTCTGGATTTACGGATTTAAAGAACGAATTACTGCTAACGTCTTTGATGAAGTGTCTTGTACATCGATCTGCCAAAAGGTTTATGCATCCAGGCTAAGCCTGGTTCGAGCCGTAGAGCGCACGAGGTGTATTTGTGGCCCACGGATTTGGAATAACCATTACGACCATGAGGGTCTTATCCATTTCTGTAACAGTTAAATCCATTTGCAAAAAAAGGTCTGGATTTGCAAGGACCGCCTGCACTTATCCAATAGATCTTCTTAAATTGGGATAAATTGGCTACTTATCTACACATACATCATGTGCTGGACGTTTTTCGGGTACTCTTGATTAATTTAATCTCAGGTCGAATTTTCAATGACTAATCAAATTGATAGAACTACCTCATCGGTCTACTAAGTGTTATGAATGCCCATTTTCGAACGTGAATGATAAATATGGGTCGGTATTTTAGAAGGACTGTGGTGTGGATGGCAACATCTTTCTCTAATCAAAGTTTTATTTACATAACATACTCGTACTATCATTTACAAAGGCCTAATTATTATTGTTATTCAATTTAAATATTATAGACCACGCTTCAACGGCTGAACGGATTTGAATGACATTTGGCACACTCGTAAACTATGACCTGAAGGCCAATTCTCGTAATTAAAAACGTTCAAAATCTAGTCAAATCAATGTCAAATTCTTGTCAAAAATGTAGTTATATTAAGGTATTTTTGACAGATTGAGATCAGACTGTGAACGTTCTTAAAATACGAGAATTGCCCTTCTGGTATATAGGACTATAGTGTCCCCGGTCCCGCAACTCCGTCTACTTGTAAGTTTTTCTCTAGGCTCTAGGCTACCTGTCAAATATAACGATCGGTTCAGTGGTTTAGGCGTGAAAAGGTAACAGTCAGAGTTCCTTTCGCATTAATAATAGTATGGAAGTATGGATGCTTTTAACCGGGTACATGAAGTAGTTTCCATAGGATGCGACTATAACCACGGCCAACATCTAGTTCTCAATAAGTGTGAGGTACATTTCCTATTGTTTTGTCAACTAACATTATTCATACTCATTGCTTATGAATTTACACAATCTGCATAACAATGGATAGGGTTATGCTGATAGATTTTTAACTTGAAAATTTTAAACACAACTTTTTAACCACTTCTCGCGCGGAGAAATTCAAAGGTTATCGTTATACCCAAACCAGGAAATCCACATAAAGATCCTAAAAACTTCCGCCCTACATCCCTCCTATGCCACACTTAGAAACTATTCGAGAGCTCCTCCACTAGCTCCTCCCACAAGCCTCGTTGACCCAAAACTTATGCCAGATAATAGCTGGATTTAGACCAGGCAAGTCTTGCTGCGGCCAGGTCGTTAATCTCACGCAACCGTTAAACCTTCCCCGGTACGAATGCTGTAACCACTGATTGGTATTGCGCCCCCAGAAATTCGCAGGACCATAGCAAGCGATATAGAAAGCGTGAAACTAGAAAACGACTTATTTACAGCTCAGTGTCACAGAGACTTAAAAGCCGAAAAAGTTTTCTTAGGTTCGTGAGTCAATCCGATGGCAACACCTCCTCGGAAAGATGTGACCTTTGGCTAGAGAAATTCAAACTTACTGGTTCTTTCATCGAGCCATCGGAGATCCTTTCCCCTGGACACACGTTGCCGTGGCCGACTTTGAAAACTTTAAACAGACCCCGGTTGGCCGCAGCAAAGACAATCTTCACAGCATTAAGCAATAAGCTTAAAGATTATTACAATATTTTCCTTAGTTTGGACGACCACTACTCACCTCTATTGTTCTGGTCAATCAGCAGGCATCCCTAACGCTCTACGCCATACCAATCACGCGACATATGAGCAGTACGTTTCGCAATACGCCGGCGCAGGGCGGAAGATTGCGGCGTACGCACACCGCGATCGTTTGCGAAACACTCGCTAATGTTGCACCGTAATGTGTCTTGCATGACACCATCGTTTTGTTACTATCGTCGTGTGTCATGTCTGTCTTCCTAGGTTTTTGTAAAGGGTCCACTTGCAGTCTTAGAACGGCTGGTATGCATTCTTTTCTGCTTTCTGGTTGGTCTTCGCAAGTGTGATTCTCTGGTGGGTCAATGTCGGTATTTCATTTTCTTTTTACCTGTTGGCTGCCTCGTTGATCGCTTACACGACAGCTAAGCTTCATTGGTGTCGGAAATTAAGCTAAGATTATATATACCCTAGGCATAGTGAAGCTGCTCGGAGTCTGGATTTCTGGACGGCCCTAACAACCATTATGATCGTCCTCTTACATGAAACAAACAACTGGCGAAATATGGGTCTACTAGACACGTGGCCTGACCCATCGTGGATCTGTTTGCCACGTAAACATGAATCCACAACCTTATCGAATCTAATCAATTATAGCCTTCAATTTACAAGACAAGGTGAAGGTTGTTGAGTTTATACCAAAGCCTTCAATTTACAAGAGAAGCTGAAGGTTGTTGGGTTATACCAAGTTTTCGGACCTCAGCTGACCATCGTTGTACACATCCTCCTCATTTTCCTTTAACCTTAACATAATTCGACGTAAAATGTTTGGTTTGTTTACCTTTTCTCCCTATTTTAATTCCAAAGACAATAGTACACAAATTAAAGGCGTAGTAGTATACGTATTATCTATGTCACCTAAATACTACCTCGTAGTTCATTCGTCTTACTCAACTTTGAAACAATGATCTATTGACTATGTATGAAAATTAAGTCTTTATGACTGATGTAATACCAATTTGAATATAGTAATTAAACTACTTACATACCAAGTGCCAGAAATACCAATGACATTCTGGCGATTGACGAAATTCCGAAGGCCAATTCCCGTAATTAAAAACGTTACAAATCTAATCGCAATCTCATCTCAGCGACAATCAATATCAAAAACGTATGGAATTTAGGCAGATTAAGACTAGAGTTCAAACTGTGAACGTTCTTATAATTACGAGAACGAATGAGAATTCCTTTCTGATCTAGCTACCTGTGTGTGGGGAACTAGATGCAATGAAGATGGAAAAAACATTTGAAAACTTGCCAAAACCTGTTATTATTTCATTTTGTTCGAAAATCAGCATGGTACCTATAATTGCATTTTGATTATATTTTCACTGCTCGCGAGTTGCGATTTCTGCCGTCAGCATTGTTTCTAGAAATAGCACAAACGGCACCGAAAGCGGAATGTTTGGTCGCTTTCTTTTTGCGTATGCTTCCAGCATTAGCTTAACCTTTATGAGTTTAATGGCAAGCAGTTCTTTTCTGGCACCTCACTTTTGTACGACTTCAAAAGAATTGTGAACATTGAAAATTTACGAGTGCGTTTGGTGCACGCGCACTGGATGTAAACATACAGCTGTTGACTTACAATATCAGGTGATTTTACGTTGACGCTTAGATTTTTAGTTTGTTTACCGATTTCTTCTGTCGTACGATTTTTGGTCACCGTTTTAAATAGTTCGTTGTAATTTGTAAAATGCAAATACAACAAAGACAGCACTTTGGATATGTACTTATTTAAATATTTTTGCTAGCGTCTTTGTTCCCGCCCACGTATAACCCGTCAGCCTTTAAAGTAAGGGTGAATAGCCATCTTTGGGCTTGCTCTTTTCGTCATAGACCTCATCCATCGCTTCCCACCAGGCGAGAGACATTTTGCAAAAAATACCTATATAAAAAGTGGGTACTACTGGAAGAGGTTCATACATTTTGTGGGATCTACTACAAAGTATCTACTGGAATTGCCATATTCTATGTACCTCTACGATATTTTGCTTCGCTGCCAGTCAGAGATTATGGTCATCCTCCTGCCCTTTCCTAATATTTGTGGGATCAGCGCAGTATGCCTTCTTCCATTCATCTCTATTAACCGTCATCTCAGTCTCTTCGTCAAACCTATGTTTGTCCAATATGGTGATGATGCACCTCATCAGGTATTATAATGTGAGTTTATAAAGATCAGACATGTACGCACCACATATTTACACCAAAAATATTATGTTCAGACAAAATTCCGCGGAAAAAGTTAAAAATATTGTTTAGACGTCATTGCGCTTAGACATTACGAAATATATTTTGTGGACAATTTATTTTTAAATTGTCCTCAAGACTAGTTATTTACTGCTAAGACTGTTCTGTTTATTTCTCCGTTAATTTTTTTGTTTCTTGTGTTTTATCCCAATTAGCACCCAAGAGTCTCCCAAGCGGCACCGGTGACTGAAAACTTATGTGGAAATCGGTTCTCATGATATGGGCATGTGATGCGGAGGTATGAAGAAAATGTCGTGAGGAAACTTTTGAATATGAATGTGGATGGCTATAAGAGTAGGGGAAGACCAAGGAAACGATGGATGGACTGTGTGAAAGATAACATAGCTAGAAAGGGGGTGACTACTGAGACGACGATTAATAGAGAAGTATAGAAGAAGAAGACATGTTCCGCCGATCCTAAATAAATTGGGATTAGGACAAGAGAATCCCAATATATTTGGGGACTGCGCCCACATGTTTTCTTCCATCAAAATATTTCTATAAGCCTCTATCTTGAAAGTTCACTTAGTTAACATTTATACTGGTTATACCATCTTTCAAACTTTTAACACATTTTTCTTGCCATTCACATTGTTTTGTTCATTATACATTGTACTTATTATGAACTGTAAATACTAAATACAATGTCATATTTAAATTCGTTTTACTTACATTATTGCACGCGATTTTGAACCGAACCTTTGTAAAAAAAGAAAAAGTAAAAATAAGTTTTGTTTATTACAATTTTTATGTACCTACAAATTTAATAGTAAGTATGTGAAACTTGACATGATTCTAGAATGTCTGAATGACAGGTGTATGCCCCCGATGATATTTTGTCGTGATTTGCGAAATGTTTTCGTGCAAAAATTGGCCTAGAAGAAAAGTTGTATAATCCGGTCCATATCCTAGCTAGATTGATCTCAAAAGTATGTCTTGGCAGGCAGTTGAACACCACACTTTCCTCTCCTCTAGTATCGGTGCCGACATGAATGATGTCACCAGTATTCTTTTATTTTGAGTTCTTGGAGTTTCATTCTCCTTCTTGTCCAGAGGTACCTACTACGCTATGGTATGGGCAATTAGCTTCATGTTCCTAATTGACCGACTCCTTGACAGTTCAAAAGCGCTTGTAAATGGTATTGTAGAGGAATGAGGAACAGGGTAAGTTCACTCATACTCTATAAAAATATAGAGATGCGGGATTTTGCGTGACGTCAGTATGACGCGTTGTAGATACCACTACAGTTTAATTGAAATAAATGCTTTCAGTTTGAGCACAAACTAGGTACTTATAAAAAATAGCTTTTGCCGCGGTAAAGAGGATGTGATGGAAGGGCTGACTGCCCAGGGTGCTCCATACGTTCATTTACGTATTTGCTACTCATGGAGGCAATTTCAATGTACTAAACGCAAAACTGATTTAGCAAGGTTGATTTCTGAGCAAAGGTCAGCCTTATTGACTAACATAAACAATAAAACTGCATCGTTGTTCTAGTGGTCGCACGGGCTGAGCATGAGGTCCTGGGTTCGATTTCCAGGCCGGGCAGTGTTATTGATTTTTTTCGTCAGGAATTTCTCAATAGCAGCCCTGAGACTGGATTTGTGCCCGGTTGATGGCAATAGGCTCGTCCTCTATTAAAAAAAAATAGGGGGCTGTTGTTACACCCCTGGCTAACCCTTCACAGAAAACAGGCACGTTGTTATGTTATAGGCAAACAAGACACTAACCCCCTTATTCATAATCCTATTTTATCTCTATTTTAGCTAAAATAGGTTTATAGAACGTTTGTCTTTATCTGTCACGTTGTCATTTCTGTGTGTAAGAAAGAGACAAACCCCATTTTAACTAAAATAGGTTTGATAAGTTTTATGAATAAGGGGGTAAATAATTAATATTAATCTAATTTAAAACATTGTTGATATCAAAACTTGCTTATGCAAGCAGTGCAGTTGCAGCCATGAACTGCCAAGATAAACCAAGTACCCTGTAAACATTGAGTCGTTGGAAATGATGAAATATTACTGCCAATGTGTTCAGTATATAAATGAACTAATTTATCTCATAATAAATCTAAACAGTTTCGATCAGATGGTAAATTATCTTTCAGCATGAGTATTTACTTTGTGATTGTTTGTTATGAATGTTATGATAGTGTGTCCGTGCCAAAAGCGAACTTACGTCCACGTACGTTTACGTCCCTCAGGCTAGGTGGAGCGACATCTCCGCAGGGTAGCTGGTAGCAGACGGATGAGAATTGCCGAGAATCGAGCTGAATGGCGTGTAATTGGAAAGGCCTAATTCCAGCAATGAACTGCTGTAGACTGATGATGATAGTTTTTCCATTGTGCCGAATTGGACTTTAAAGTTGGGCTAGGCTATAAGAAAATTAGGAATGGATGGACTGTATGAAGAGGTAAACTGAAAACATACATAGTAAGACATAAGAAAAGACTTACTGCACTGACCGAAAGTATACTGGGACAGGGACAAGAGACTTCATGGTTAAAAAAGAGCAAAATGGGATAAAATGATTTTGTGAAAAAATGGAATAAGAATATAAACAACATTCCTAGTTGTCTAATAACTGCGTACCTAAATGACGATTAGCAAAAAGTAATGTTTTAATCTTGTAGTACTTTAGATTAGAACTAATATTGCACTTAATGTTTATTGCCCGTGTAGGTGCGTGGGATTGCGCGGTTACGACCAGAAAAAGAACACAAAAATAAAATGGGAAAATATGCGTCACATCCACGCAAATCGGTTATGGCTCAGCATAACGCTACGACCTAAGCGAGACAAACCCAGCGCTGGTTTAGTTAAAAGATGTGCAAATAATAACAGCCTATAAAGATGTGTCCTTTGAACAGTGATGCTGCTGGCTAGTGGCTACCTTTCAGACTATACTCCGTTTGAAATAAGATTAGACATTTAAATAAACCTTTTTTACAGTCCGTCCAACCGATTTTGACTTCTATACCGTAGGCATAAGGATGGTATTAAAAGCAAAAACGTGTTTACAATACCAACTTTTTACTGCAGCTGCCATATGTTATATGCTGCTTTCCTTATGATAATAACGGGACCCTTAACGAAATCTTAAATGACATTCTTACTAACATAGTGGCATGGTTGAAAGACCATAATTTAGAAATAAATTTCTCGAAGACGAAGCTGATGCAATATGGACCATATCAGAAAGAAAAGGTAGATATCGACTTCTCATATAATAATACAAAATTACAATGTGTAAACGACTTTACACTGCTAGGCCTGACTGTCGATACAAATATAAACTGGAAAGCTCATATACAAACCCTATCAAATAAATTGGCCAGCTTTAGGTATATACGCCTCAAGAGAACTAAAAAAAGCAACCGACTTCAAAACAGCTCTTTCAGCCTACTACGCATACGCATATTCATGGCTAAACTATGGAATTATAATGTGGGGAAATAGTGTAGATATAGAGCGACTATTCATTTTACAAAAAAAATGCGTTCGAATCCTAGTAAATATAGAAAGTACGGAAAGTTGCAAACAATACTTTATAGAACATAAAATACTTACGCTAACAGGTATTTATATCCTAGAAGCTAGTAAATTTGTGAGAAAATACCCATCGCTTTTTCCGCTAGCAAAACAGCAACGCCCACAGCAACGCAGTCTTAGAAACCGATATCTAAACGAATTAGCGATACCAACCTCAAAGCTAGCTATGTTTCGTTCTGGGCCTCTGGCCATGTGCGTTAAAATTTATAATAAACTCCCGAATTCAGTTAAGGATACAGAGTATGACAACAAATTTAAAAATGACCTACAAAACCACTTAAACTTAAAATCATATTATAGCCTAAATGAATTTTTAACCGAGAAATAAATAAATTAATATCGACTTGAACACATTACACATACATAACTGGGTACTCTATAAAACATCAGTCCGCTACTACCTCATTCCTGTATTTTTAGTGATTACTCTCTATTTTATTTTATCTGAAAATGTGACATATTATAATGTAAAACTAATCTATTGACATTAAATTAACTGAGATAATAATGACATTTAGGCTCATTGCAAATGACATAAATTGTAGAGATTATAATATGAAAATTATTATTTATTTATTTTATTTAGTTTATAAGAATGACATAATGTATAATAATAATTAATAATTTTTAAATTAATCTATATCAACAAATTATATGAATAATGATAGCATGTTAAATAAATTAAAACCTATCGCCTATACATTGCTGTGCCCTAGCAGGGTTCATTGTTTGGAACTATCATAATGTAACAACCTGTAAACAACATGAAATGCAATAAATAAATGAATGAATGAATGAATATGTCATGCCACCAACGCAATAAAACTCAAAATCGGTTGAACGGACTGTAAAAAAGGTTTATTTAAATGTCGTAATCTTATTTCAAATGGAGTATAGTATTAATAAGTTAATGTCATTACAGATGACATGACACTAGAGAGAGATAGGTATAGTTGAATTGTACCATACTATCCTACATAAATCCTCTTCATTATGTCCATATCCTTCCTCCCGTTTCCATCCATTTGCACCAATACCAGTCTGTATTTGTAACAATCCAAGGAAAAAAAAAGGAACTAACGTTAATCTGCCAAGCTCCCCTAATGAGACACAATTGATTTTCTATTGTTTCGTCGCCGATCGGCGAACCGCGCCGATAATCAAACTGGCTTAGTGTCAGTTGGCCATTCCATGTCTCTCCACAACACCTTGCTTCACTTGTGTGTGTGATCAACTGGCCACCAGCATTTTCCTGCCGTTATCCCAATTGTTTTGGAGTCGGTACTGCATGTCTTCTTCTTCCCTACATCGCTATCAGCCATCATCACAGTCTTCACCTTCTTTATGATCATCTACTTATGGATTCTTTCTTATTATCCTCGTAGCCATCTGAAACTTTTTCAGCCAGAGTTGCTTTACCCAAGGAACGGCATAGATTGACCTATATTCTAATGTTATCCAGACGTTAATTCTACAGAATATTTCTACTTACCCAGACGGTTAATACAAGTGTAAGCACCTATAGTTATTAGTACGCAGTGTGCGAACACTCATACTATTTTGGAAGTTCGGAATATTCGACCGGTCTTGTGCGTTAGTTCGGTCGGCTCAATGTCGTATCTACCAATCGAGTCCCGTCCAATTATCACATCGAAATGACAATCCTATTAATTGTTAATGCTATAAAATTGTTTAGTGGGGTTATTCTTAGTTGCTCCAAAATTAACGCTCCGAAAAATATTATGGTTTTGCTCCACAAGTGTTTTTTTTTGTTAAGTACAGTGGTTTGTAGGTTCCTGTTTAAGTTTTTCCACTATAAAATTTTCAGTTGTTGTTTGTCTAATTATGGTACCAAAAAGAGTATGAAAGTCAGAATATCAACGTTAAGTAAGATATATCGACATCGGGAAGCATAAAATGTTTGTTTACCTTTAATGAACCTGTTCGGGAATAACCCATTATAATAATAGGTATAATGACCGGTATTATCACTTACCCTATCTGAGTCGATGAATTACTCTATCTTAATATCCAATAATCTTATCAAAACTTTTACCCGTTTATATATACAGGATTAGGTACAAAGAAAGCTAAGTCTCGTGCAACTCCGCACGTTGACCGTTCTGACATACATCTTTTATGGGGTATTGTGTCAAATGTTACAATAAAATACCTTGTGATATATTGCAATTAAATGAAAGAAAATTTATAACTCACATTAAACGTACACTTTGTAAACAAGCATACTATAAATTAGAAGATTATATCCAAGATAAGAACGCTTGGAAACATGCTGGTCCTGCTCCATAGGACAATCTAGAGTCAGACAAAATCAAACTGGTTGCTAATTTAATTGTACATTTTTTTTTTAATTCTTTTTTACATTCATTACTCACACCCTGACTTATTACTAGTATTTTTTTTTTAAATTAAAATCGTTTTGTTAGTACCATGTTTGTATACATGTATTTTTTTGAAGTGAAACTTCTTTAGGCGCGCTTGACTTGGGGAGTAAACTGGCGAATGCGTTACGAAAACGTGTGATCGGGCGAGTAGGGAAGGTACGTAAAAACTAGCTGGAAATACCTGGTGTAAAAACCCGGTCCCGGTCGCATAAATATGCGAACGGGTTTTTACACGGTATTTGCTTCCAGGTACGCACACCAGGTACCGACTCAAAATACTTGCAAGACTATAAAGTATCTTATACGGCTACTCGCTCAAATACGTAGGTACTCAACCGCGTTAGTTTTCGCAAATGCGATCATGCTCCTTATCAGTAAGAGTCTACGGAACAATTTCGTATGCAAGTATTTTTGAAGGAAAACTTCTTTACGCGCGCTTGACTTGGGGAGTAAACTGGCGAACGCGTTACGAAAAGTGTGATCGGGCGAGGTGAACGGGAGTTGAGTGGGGGATATAAGCAAGACAAAGCAGTGCGCGCGTACGTTTTCTTTCTCTCTTCCTCTCATAGCCAAATACGTATTAAGTTTTTTTTCTTTTGCTTATATCTCGAAAATGGTGCGTCCTATCGCAAAAATAATGAAAATTTCGACCCCCTTTATGAAACCCATAAACTCCTAAAACTCAACATGTAGGTAATCATTTTTCATATTTTCCATACAAATAGTGAAAAATTCCTTAAAAAACACGCCAAGGCCGCCCCCTCCGCTCCTGCGGCTCTAAAAAACAATACACGGGGTTAGGGCAAATAAGTACAGACGCTAGCACATCAACCTACTACAATCTGTCAGATTTCTTTAATAGATTTTCAACTTTATTACTAAAGAATACGGTTCAAAGTTGATTGGGAAAATTTGACAGTTTCGGGTAGGTTGACGTGCTGGCGTCTGTACCACGTGTCGACGAGTCGCGATTGTCAAATTCGATTTTTGTTGTGTCAAAATTATTTACGTGAAACTTCTTTACGCACACTTGACTTGGAGAGTAAGCTGGCGAACGCGTGACGTAAGCGTTACGAAAAGTGTGATCGGGCAAGTAGGGAAGATACGTATTTACTCGACCAGGTTTTTGCTTCCAAGGACGCACACCAGGTACCGACTCAAAATACTTGCAAGACTATAAAGTACCTTATACGGCTACTCGCTCAAATACGTAGGTATTCAACCGCGTTAGTTTTCGCAAATGCGATCATGCTCCTTATCAGTAAGAGTCTACGGAACAATTTCGTATGCAAGTATTTTTGAAGTGTAAACTTCTTTAGCGGCGTTGCATACTTTTAGTAATGGGTAAAAAATGTTAAACTCGCGTCAGGACACGTGACCGTCAGGAGAGATTTCCCCCCCCCCCCTCTCTTTCTACGGCGTCGCCAACCGAAGTGAAGTGACACACGGACACAATGGATGGATGGATGGATGGATGGATGGTGATGGAAGTGGAAGGTGAAGTGGAAGTGGAAGTGGAAGTCGATGTCGAAGTCGAAGTCGAAGTTGAAGTCGAAGTCGAAGTGGAAGTCGAAGTCGAAGTGGAAGTCGAAGTCGAAGTGGAAGTCGAAGTCGAAGTGGAAGTCGAAGTCGAAGTGGATGTCGAAGTCGAAGTGGAAGTCAAAGTAAAAGTCGAAGTCGAAGTGGAAGTCGAAGTGGAAGTCGAAGTGGAAGTCGAAGTCGAAGTGGAAGTCGAAGTGGAAGACGAAGTGGAAGTCGAAGTGGAAGTCGAAGTCGAAGTGGAAGTGGAAGTCGAAGTGGAAGTCGAAGTGGAAGTCGAAGTGGAAGTGGATGGATGGATGGATGGACAGCTGATGGCTCGACCGTCTGTGTAGTAGCCACACTGCTGTGTATTCGTAAAATTCGATAAAGTGTTTAAAATATGGAATTTGAACAAAGTGCATCTATTAATGAAAAAAGTGACGCAGAAATAGTGAAAAAAAATGAGTTATATTAATTAAATTAATAATTGATTTATTTCAACGTTAATATTCAAGTTTTCACTTCTGCCGGCACTCCCGGAGTGCAACCCGTCTTTTTACTTTAATGGTTTGCAAGTATTTATTTATAAACGCGATTTTGCTCCTTATTTATAGGAAGTCATTGATCAATTTCCTATGCAAGTAGTTTTACTTCCAACGGGGCTTTTGAATACGCGATTGTACTTCTTATCTGTATGAAGTTATGGATCAATTTTCTATGCAGATAGAAAATACTTGAAAGTATCTCGCTCCGTCGTGCCTCGACGCTCGAGTACGTAGGTACTCAAATAGTTCAACAACCGCGTTTGTTTTCGCAAATGCGATCATGCTCCTTATCAGTAAGAGCACAGAATACTTAATAGTACTACGTACAAAAAGCGGCCAAGTGCGAGTCGGACTCGCTCATGAAGGGTTCCGTATAGGGATTGCAATCGAATATTCGAATTATTCGAATATACATTTGAAATTCGTATTCGAATAGTAAATTATAAAATATTCGAACATTCGAATATTACCACAGCAATTTTATTAAAGTTACAACATTATATTGTTAATTACGAACGCGACATCTAACGCGTGGTCGTCAAATTTCTGAATAGATCGGCGCTGCTCGGATTGACGGCCATTCGACCAATCAACGACCTCCATTCTTCTGTTGACTGCAACTCGCCGGGCGCTAGCCGCCATTTTGAGTTTACTTCACAATCACAAGTACAGCACAACAGACGCGTAGTTTTTTACAACAGAGTGGTGCATTTTGTTATTTTGTGCTGACGGTATAAACATAAGTGTATACGGATTACCCAATTAAATGTAAGTATAATTTTTGTTAAAATATGCTGTGCAATTTAACACTAAAATGAAATTGAGTTTATGATTTAACCTAAAGTAATCCCATTTTATTTAATATTTTTTCATTTCAAATCAGACTCAATAAGACTAATGTTAATTGTTTATAGTAATTATAAGGGAGGTTGTTAGTAAATAGTAGGTATGGTACGGTATAATACGCGCGAAATTTACTTATAACTGAACTTCCAGAACGAAATCGAACGTACTCAAATAGAGCTCTGTTAGGTTTTGTCAATAAATTCGGGATTAACTAATTTACCCAAGATGTGTAAAGTATCACTTCACTATGCACTGACTGATCACCAAATGCGTGTTTTTATAGGTGTGCAATTTAGTTGCAGACTGCCTTTCAGTTAACCATGGATAAAAACAAATTGGTTTTCAAAGAGTACACAAAACGTACGCTTGACAAGTCTTCGGTTTGGAACTCGTTCTTACGGACTGAGGATGGAAGTCATGCAAAATGCAAATTGTGCAATAGAATTCTCCAATGTTCAAACACCACTACGTGTTTGCACAATCACTTGAAAAAACAACATCCAAGTGCAGGTTAGTTACCGGACTGACACTTCACTTTTACTTTAATTATACCTACCTATATACGTAGTACTTACTATAGTCACTTACTTTCATTATTTAAATATAATACAATGTATTTTAAAATTATTGAGATCCACATTGGTTTGTATTGTAAATGTAACAGACAGAACATAAAAAATAAAACTGAACTTGCTTTATGTGTTTGTGTGTGAACTGCCTTTTGGCTATCATTTTTGACGTTCAAAAGAGCCTTTTATGTGCCTATTTGAAATAAATGCTTTGACTTTGACGTTCCTGGAAATTCGGAAAAAATCATTTAGTGCACGTACGCTTTTACTAATATAATTTATTTGATCTAGATCTAAGAAGAAATACACTACTAACATCAGCTTCTGCTGCAACGCCTACTACTTCCACAATTCCAACGCCTACTACTACCGTACAAGAACAAGTACAGCAGCCCAAGCCAAAAAAAAGGAGAATTGATGATTATTATCACACTAAAGAAGATAGTATGGAAACTGTGATTTCCAAAATGACTGCGTGTGATGGTCTCCCGTTTAATGTGTTTTGCAAGTCTGAATCTATGCGTCAGCTTTTTACAAAAAGTGGATTCGAAGTTTTGCCGAAATCTCCAAACACAATCAGGAAGATGGTTGTAGAAAAAAGTGATCAGCTGAAAACTGAACTAAGAAAAGAGTTGTCATTGTTAAAGGCAAAAGGACAGAAATTTTCCGCCTCCCTTGATGAGTGGACATCAGCCCGCAATCGGCGCTATATAAACGTCAACATTCATTGCCCAACAAAAATTTGTTAATTATTTTATTTGATTAAAAGTTTTGTTTAAATATTTGTTCTGTCTGATTGGGATGTTGCCCTACTTACATGAAAAATATGTTACTAGTTTCTAAGGCAATAAAACGTGAGAAATTATATAAATACTGTTTTTTTCTGAAATATTCGAATATTATTCGAATAATTCGAATAAGGCTGAAAAAGTATTTGAACATTCGAATACCAAAAATATCGAATATTTGCAATCCCTAGTTCCGTAGCAGCAAGTAACATAATATAAAAGTTCTTGTAGTTCGTTGTAACTTTGTGAAAGGTAAATTGCGGTTTTCGATTTATGACGTATTAAAAAAAAACTACTTACTAGATCTCGTTCAAACCAATTTTCGGTGGAAGTTTACATGGTAATGTACGTTATATATATTTTTTTAATTTTATCATTCTCTTATTTTAGAAGTTAGAGGGGGGGGGGAGGACACACATTTTACCACTTTGGAAGTGTCTCTCGCGCAAACTATTCAGTTCAGAAAAAAATGATATTAGAAACCTCAATATCATTTTTGAAGACCTATCCATAGATACCCCACACGTACAGGTTTGATGAAAAAAAATTTTTGGAGTTTCAGTTGTAAGTATGGGGAACCCCAAAATTTATTGTTTTTTTTCTATTTTTGTGTGAAAATCTTACTGCGGTTCACAGAATACATCTACTTACCAAGTTTCAACAGTATAGTTCTTATAGTTTCGGAAAAAGTGGCTGTGACATACGGACGGACGGACAGACAGACAGACAGACATGACGAATCCATAAGGGTTCCGTTTTTTGCCATTTGGCTACGGAACCCTAAAAAGGACACTCCCTTCTTCGCCCTCATATCAGATACCGCACCTCACCCCGCACTTCGAGGTATTCGTCGCCGACTCTTTAGAAAGGGCGCTCGCGAACCGCAGCGCTGTATTGCTGACACGAAAAGTTTTATTTGAGTTTTAATCACGATGGTTGGATATTGTGATGCTTTTCCGAATTCGTATTTACATAAACTGTTTGTAAGATTTCGCATTTTTAATAACATGCGATTTAATAACCGCTTATTTACAGACAAGTCATTTAAACTAAACTATTTTAGTGTTTTTATTTCATTACGAACCTGACTATATAAATAAACAATTGAACTACATGGTCACTTCATAATAATGCACACGTTCGGGCAGCGCCGCCGCCGTCGTCGTTCGGTTCCTCGACACAAATTGCTTACCGCGCCATTTTTTTTACGCTACTAGATTTCACGCACACATTTGCACGTATACATACGTCATTTGTTTATGGAGTAGTACTAGGTAATTATTTTGCGAGCGTTGTATGGAGTGTCCGAGGTGTGGTAAGACTCTTACTACACCTCGGACACTCCATACAACTCCGTAAGAGTCTACGGAACAATTTCGTATGCAAGTATTTTTACTTTAATGGTTTGTAAAAGTACTCATTTGTAAACGCGATTGTTCTCCTTATTTATAGGAATTCACGGGTCAATTTCCTATGCAAGTACGTTTTACTTCCAACAGGGCTTTTGTTTGATTACGCGATTGTACTTCTTATTTGTATGAAGTTATAGATCAATTTTTGATGCAGATAGAAAATACTTGAAAGTATCTCGAGCCCTGGTTTTAGGGCCTGGTTTCTTAAGGTGGACGTACTTGGAAGCCCTGGTACTCGATTTTGCAAGTACGACCCATGTCTACGGGCTACGGGCGAGGCGAAGGGGAGTTGAGTCGGGGATATAAGCAAGAGAAATCAGTGCGCGCACACATTTTCTTTCTCTCTTCCTCTCATAGCCAAATACGTTTGAAGTTTCACTTCAGTCGTGTGGTCATAAGCACACTCGTTTTTTTTTTTAAATTAAAATCGTTTTGCTTGTACCATGTTTGTAAATATGTGAGCACCATGTATCTATCAGATAATTAATTTATATGTCATGGTTTCGTTTTTCATTCTTTTACCTATTGTGGTATAGTAATTTTATTTTAGGTGCATCGTCCTCACATGTTATTATGTAATTAATGTACCCATGCAAAATATTGTACCTAAAACATTTTAAAAGAGTAACGGTGGAGTTTCTTGCCCATTCTTCTCCATACGAAAACTACCTTTTGGAATGGGCGACTAGAATCAATTCTATTTTAAGATAATTTTTGACGTTCAAAAGTGCCTTTTATGTGCCTATTTGAAATAAATACTTTGACTTTGACTGACCAAACAATCACGATTGACGTCAACTAATCTATGTTTATCTAGAAATTGTTTATGTTATTAATAAGATTATTCCTATTTATCACAAGTATAATTCCGTTAATCGTTCTTGATCCCTTAGAGAGGGATAATAGCCTCGCAGTTGCAGGATCAAGATAGAAAGAATTTAATCATTGTCATTATGATTTTGAAAGTCCACATGAACCAAAAACATCAACAATTCATAAATAATTAAAGAGATTTCGGTCAAAACCTAACCTGACGCAGCCTTACGCGGTGTGGGTCTCTCAAGCGCTGCCATACGCCTAACAACTTAGAGATGGCATCAGAGGTGGTCTTTATAATGAGGATTTCTGGAAGGATGCCGTAATAAGGGAGATACGTACGCAATATCCTCCCTAGATTTCCCTGAATACTTAGTAATGAACTGTATCAGAGTAATCAGATTATGTAAAACAGGTTCTCTTGGCAGCATGGTTTCGTTCATGTATAAACTGACGTTAATTAGTGTAATCCTCATCGTTTGCAATTTTTCTCAAGATATAATCTCAATGCCCTAGACTCGTTTGCATAGCACCTGCCTTCAATATCTGGACTCTTCTGAAGATAGGTACTCTGGCCGGTTACATTTGTGATATGGCGCTTCGGTCTTTTTCCGATGAAGGAGATAGATACGACTAGCAGGATGTTCTGTTCCGACTATGGCTAATTAGATTATTTGTGCTGTTTACGTAGGTATCTAATGACTTCGCGCTTAGGCACTAATTAAAGACCGCTCAGGTGCTAATCCGGTTAATTCACTTATGATAAGCGAAACTTTTATGTACATAATTATTATTTTGCTGGGACGGTGTTACAAACAGGCGGAGTCGAGAGTAAACTAAATAATACTAATGATAAGAACCGGAAGTTAAGTAGACCTTTGGTGTGGGATGCAACATGTGTCGACACCCTTGCGCCATCCCATCTTCCTAGCACGGTGGGCTGTGCTGGGGCAGCTGCTGCAGGTGCAGAAAACTTCAAACGGCGAAAATATTGCAACCTGATTGGGAGTTATATGTTCGAGCCGTTTGGGGTTGAAACACTAGGGCCATGGGGTCCGAGTGCCCACTTGGTTTTTCGAGATATCGCCAAGCGGTTAGTCGACTCTTCATGTGACCAGAGGGCTGGCCTATTTCTTGGCCAAAGAATTAGCATTCCCATACAACGTGGCAATGCTGCCAGCCTTTTGGGCACTGTTCCTGTTGACAGCGATGCCGACGAATTTTTTGATGCCCTATGATTATTTTGTTTATTTTTTCATATAATTGTACATATTATTATAGTTTATATGTTAGCTTATGTTATGTAAATATCTATACAAATAAATAAAAGTATGATAAGAACAATGGTCAAATTGCATTTCGGGCGCAACTGTTGTGCTAATACTAATTTAACTATTTCCTAGAAGGTAGACTGAGCAAGCGCTCTAACTCTGGTCCCAGAACAGTTTTTGTATATTTTCTTCTTCAAATTCTCTTAAATACATCCTGTAATTTTGGAGAGCACCCCAATTTTATTATTAAAACAAACGAACTCTGTTTGGGTTTGTTTTTACTGTACCCAAATAGCCCACCATGAACATTATAATATTATAGAGGGTTCATATCTTAGTTTCCAAGGGCATAATTATCAGCCATCTACCGGCCTCCCAGGAGTAATGGCCGCAATAATAGCGTTCTGTATAAACCTGTCCTCTTTAGATTTACAAGTTTTATTTAACATCCACCTGTGGTTTATATTCGCACGTTTGTATTAACAAAGATAGTTTTGTAGTCCCTTGCATATGGTTCTGGAGGTTATTGAAGTGAAACTTCTTTAGGCGCGCTTGACTTGGGGAGTAAACTGGCGAATGCGTTACGAAAACGTGTGATCGCAAGTAGGGAAGGTACGTAAAAAATAGCTGGAAATACCTGGTGGAAAAACCCGGTCCCGGTCGCATAAATATGCGACCGGGTTTTTACACTAGGTATTTGCTTCCAAGTACGCACACCAGGTACCGACTCAAAATACTTGCAAGACTATTAAGTAGTTTATACGGCTACTCGCTCAAATACGTAGGTACTCAACCGCGTTAGTTTTCGCAAATGCGATCATGCTCCTTTTGGAACAATTTCGTATGCAAGTATTTTTTACCGACTTCACAAAAAGGAGGAGGTACTATGTTCGGCTGTTTGTATGTTTGTTCATCGAATACTCCGCCAATTGTCGACGGATTTTCAAAATTCTTTTTTTGTTCCAAAGTAGATAGTTTTGAGGTGGTCCCACTGTCACCAAGTTAGGATCTGATGATGGGATCTTAGAGAAATCGAGGGCAACCTTTAAATTTTATAGGCTCACTTATTGTTTTTCGCATATTTTACGAAGTATCTTGTGTATTTGCGTATGGTTGTCATCATCTCAGGTAGCTGGGCTGATGATGGAAGTTACAACTCCTAAACAGTAGGTAAGAAGTTACTCGAACAGGCAAGGACTGTTTTAGTCAATTGTTTTGATGTTTGATAGGGCATTTGCCACATTTGGTCTCATGATCATCAAGTCATGACCTGATGCTGCAGTCAGGATAGTCTGCAGAGTACCTAACTCCTCGACAACTAACAGCAGATATATCGTGTTAAGGCTCATTGAAAAGGGCTCGATGTGTGGATAAACGTACTGTTAATGAGGAACACCGAAGTACATAAAGACTTGATGCTGAAGCCAGGAGCATTAGAAAAAGTACCAACCTTGAAATTACAGCACCGTAGTCGTGTTTGGGCTCATTTTAAACAGGACTAAATTTTAAGTTCAATGCAATGTTGACAAGTCTGGCCTGATGCTGCAGCCAGGATTATCAGCATCTAGTCTAAAAACATCAGGGCAGGATTTGATGATGGGATCCTGGAGAAATCGAAGGAACTCTTCAAATATTATAGGCACACCTATAGCGATTTGGGTATTTTTTAAAGTAACTCGTGCATTTGCTCTCGGAAAGCACTATTTGGTGATGTGGAACTGATGATGAAGACCACAGATGGCCACCGGAACTACTCAATAATATCTAAGTATTTCACGGGTTGCGATTCGATTACTTTAATATGGTTGCTAAGCAATTTATGCTCGTCACAATGTGAATGGTGATACGGAGCTGATGGTGGATCTGGAGAACTCCTCAACAATTAACTTCCCTGTATCGGGAAAAGCAATATTTTGTTTGTAAAAGGCGATGATCACTAGGCTATTGTAACTTAGATAAATTATAAGCAGACCCACTAAAAAGCGTGAAATAAAAACTTTTAAGAAAAAAAAAACCGACTTTCAAAAAAACACTACAAAGTGAAAAATATCTTTAATTTCGGAAGTCGGTGGCAAAAAACTAAAATAAAGATCCAAAGACACCGACTTCCGAAATTAAAGTTATTTTTCACTTTGTAAAGTTTTTTTTGGAAGTCGGTTTTTTTTTTCTTAAAAAGTTATTTTTACTTTAATGGTTTGCAAGTATTTATTTGTAAACGCGATTTTGCTCCTTATTTATTCGAAGTCATTGATCAATTTCCTATGCAAGTAGTTTTACTTCCAACGGGGCTTTTGAATACGCGATTGTATTTCTTATCTGTATGAAGTTATGGATCAGTTTTCTATGCAGATAGAAAATACTTGAAAGTATCTCGCTCCGTTGTGCCTCGACCCTCGAGTACGTAGGTACTCAAATAGTTCAACAACCGCGTTTGTTTTCGCAAATGCGATCATACTCCTTATCAGTAAGAGCACAGATTACTTAATAGTACTACGTACAGAAAGGACACTCCCTCGCCCTCATATCAGATACCGCACCTCACCCCGCACTTCGAGGTATTCGTCGCCGACTCTTTAGCAAGGGCGCTCGCGAACCGCAGCGCTGTATTGCTGACACACAATTATGCGATTTAAAAGTTTTATTTGAGTTTTAATCACGATGGTTGGATATTGTGATGCTTTTCCGAATTCGTATTTACATATACTGTTTGTATGATTTCGCATTTTTAATAACATGCGATTTAATAACCCATTATTTACAGATAAGTCATTTAAACTAAACTATTTTAGTGTTTTTATTTCATTACGAACCCGACTATATAAATAAACAATTGAACTACATGGTCACTTCATAATAATGCACACGTTCGGGCAGCGCCGCCGCCGACGTCGTTCGGTTCCCCGACACAAATTGCTTTCCGCGCCATTTTTTTTTACGCTACTAGATTTCACGCACACATTTGCACGTATACAAACGTCATTTGTTTATGTAGTAGTAATAGGTAATTATTTTGCGAGCGTTGTATGGAGTGTCCGAGGTGTGGTAAGAGTCTACGGAACAATTTCGTATGCAAGTATTTTTACTTTAATGGTTTGTAAAAGTATTTATTTGTAAACGCGATTGTGCTCCTTATTTATAGGAATTCACGGATCAATTTCCTATGCAAGTACTTTTTACTTCCAACAGGGCTTTTGTTTGATAACGCGATTGTACTTCTTATTTGTATGAAGTTATGGATCAGTTTTCGATGCAGATAGAAAATACTTGAAAGTATCTCGAGCCCTGGTTTTAGGCCCTGGTTTCTTAAGGTGGACGTACTTGGAAGCCCTGGTACTCGATTTTGCAAGTACGACCCATGTCTAAGGGCTACGGGCGAGGCGAACGGGAGTTGAGTGGGGGATATAAGCAAGAGAAAGCAGTGCGCGCGCACATTTTCTTTCTCTCTTCCTCTCATAGCCAAATACGTTTGAAGTTTCACTTCAGTCGTGTGGTCATAAGCACACTCGGTTTTTTTTTTTTTATGTTGGTCCTTCGTATATATTCGTATCGTCTACTTCTTCTACCATTTTAAAATGGTTCCTTTTTTCTCCATCTTTTGTTTTAATGATTATGACAACGTCATCAATATTGTGATCTACTCGTATCTATAGTTGTTTTTGTAATTCCTATATCGTGCTGCTGGAATTTCTCGGGCTGGTTTTTCCTTTTATGTTTAACTCATATTGAATACAAACGGATAGCATGAGAATATTAAAATTTATGTTATGATAACAAGGTTTGACTTGGGGGTACGTCTATGTAGACTGACAACTTACTGATGATATTCAAAGATTTATTCTAGTTGGCCCGAATTTAATAAAATCCATCACATCTCCATATATCTTTAGATCAAGAATGCTATTGATGGAATCTAGTAGGTATACCTAAGTAGTCGAAATCTCTGGAAGTAGGTACTAATAGAAAATCATAGACTAAGTTTCGCTCCTTTACTAGGGAACGCTAAAAAGCCTGAAGGTGCCAATTTAACATCATTAGACACAGTGGCTCTGTTACACCACATGCTAGCAATTATTTTGTTTCGCAAAACCGCACACACCATTCTAGTCCTTAAACCACAGTCATTAAAGACGATGACGCCGTGAAAGTACCGTGACTCCGGTGGTGAGGAAATTACAGTCTCATTAACCGTTTATTTTCTTTTAGTAATACGTGGGAAAATGGACAAGATGTTTGTCAAATAGGGGATTGATATCATTGCTTGACCCTATGGGTATGTCTAGACAAGCTGTACAACTGTATTGAATCATCATCTTCAGTTAGAATATGTGCATCCGCTTTTCCTATCGGACGGTTGCCTTAGCTACAAGCACAGAATACTTAAAGTACTACGTGGTACTACGTACAGAAAGGCCACTAACATCAGTTACCGCACCTCACCCCGCACTAACATCAATTACCGCACCTCACCCCGCACTTCGAGGTTACCGTCGCAGAGCGCTCGCAAACACAAGTACCTCACGCACACATTCATACGTATACAAACGTCATTTTTTAATGTAGTAGTAGTAGGTAATTATTTTGCGAGCGTTGTATGGAGTGTCCGGGGTGTGCTACAAGCTCAATTTTTATTTTCTTTTCATTTTATGATAGTGCATACGTACTCAATTAATATAATGACCTTTTGCGTCATCACTGCATTTCTTTATCTTAAGATATATGATAATCATTTGATTAAGTGTTAATTGATTTATTCCCATGCTGAATAAGCTGATGCATGATTGACTATCTGCAAAGATTCTTGTGTTGTTATTATTATCAGCCGTTTGTGTCCCACTGCAGGGCGAAGGCCTCCCTTCCCTCCTTCCACTTATCCCTATCTACTGCTGTTTGTTGCCAATCTTTATGAAATAAAAACTTGTGTTGTTACCGCCAATATTTTTTTAGTTCTGTCTTTGGCTTTATTAATAACGAAGCGTCCACCCTCACCTCTTTTCTAATCTTGTTTTATTTACAACTCATAACATACATAATCAGCCTATAACGTTCCCACTGCTGGGACAGAGGCCACCTCTCTTCGAGAGGGAGTGGGCTGTAATCCACCACGCGGCGGGTGGGGTTGGCTTATTTTATTTGCTCTTCAGAAAAGCTTCGTAACTTAAGAGTTCCAAGTCCTAAAACAATAATTTTCTTGAAACACTTTTTGTCGTACATTACTGTCGTATGAGACTAGTAGCTGCGAGAATTGTGAATCAAACTATCCTGCCGCTCCTATAATCCATACCAATCATCCAACATTATCCCACAATGTATAATGTGTTTAATATCGGTCAGGCCTCGATGTTGCATGACAGGAACGGTCGGTACCACCAATTACACCAGTGTGTGGCAATTGCCTGGCCATTGGAAGCCGAGATAACAATTGTACGCCGTTTATGGCCACTTGCACGGCATCCCTGGAAATTGACAGGATTAGGCTTTATGATGTTGCTAATATTGAGCCTGTAGAAATTGGTCGTTTTGAAGTAGAAGTTGTTGAAATTGTAGGCAACCTAGACGATCTACTACTACTAGGTACTCTATTGCCAAGCGAGTCGATTAAGGCGCCTCTTTCTTCAACTAGGTACCTACTTAAATTGTCCGTATATTCAAATCGTAACCGTCATGATATTACAGTTGTATGAAATAGCTACACGGCAAATTGACATAGAGTGTCAATTAGCTTAACAGCTGACTGTGCATATTACAGGTACTTTTGGAAACCTTGGTCCTTGCGGTCTAAAATTAGGTTAATTAAAGATTTGATTGTATCTAATCCCAACCATTACTTACTTGAATGTATAAATTGAAATTATTCCACCACTTGCTTGTTGTCAGGTGGGTTCGTTGTGGGACGTACACAAAGTCCACTGATAAAGGTGCACGATTGAGTTCATTTGTGTTTGGTTTTGACTGTATATGTATTGATCTTTAGTAGCACACGAACACTCCGCTGACTGATTAATGATTAATGTCAATATTGAAGAGTGTCCTAGATTAGATCTTGAGAGGCTATTGATCTTTAAAATTAATATTATTTATTTATACCTAAAATCGTTAATAACAAATCTTGCCAAAGAGTATTTTATTACCCAGTAACTGAGTTGTGGAGATCAGATAGGCAGGCGCACCCTGTAAAATACTGGTATTCAGCTACATCTGGTTAGACTGGAAGCCGACCCCAATATAGTTCGGAAAAAGGCTAGGCAGATGATGATTTATAATATTATAATAGAACAATTCCTCGACTGATTGTTTGAAGCCACTGGATCTGGAAAAAAAATTTAAAGAGAGATTAGTAGTAGATCCTAAGAGGTGCACTGAAAGATGATGATGGTTTAATTATTGAGAGTTGACTGGCTATAGGTATTTGATTACTTAATTACTAATAAAATACACAATTGTACGCCCTCTGGCATAAAATAGCACACTCTTTATGTAGTATGTACCACTAGATGACCCGGTGAACTTTTTACCAATTGTTCAGCTGTTCCTTTGGGTTTTTCTAAATTTTCTTAATTCCTAATCCACTCCAGGATTGCGGCAAACAAAACAAAAACAAAAATCATATCGGTCGAATAGATTTTTTATAAATATAGATTACTATTGTACCTATGTTAAACAAATTAATAAATGACTTATGAGTTATGCCTATGACTTAAAGAATTTTTCTAATGTGAGCTAATTAAACGAGGGGTTCAAGTTTGCTTGCAAATGAAGTCGTGTAAACAGCTGAAGTTAACTGTATAAGATACGAATACTTCAACAAATCGCCATATAAAATAAGGTGTACAGTCAGCATCAAAAGTCGACTACCTAACACTATCATTTTTACATGTTATTAAATTGACAACAACTTTTTTCAATAAACTGATTTTTAGCTTTTCACATAATAGACAAGAGTATAGGTATATTCTAAAAAAAAAATTCTTCTGCAGCAATTTTGAACAAATATTTTGCTCAATAACTAAGATTAAAAAAACTGAAGTGTTAATCAACTTTTGATGCTGACCGTACAAGTGAGGTGTTTAATAATATTATAACCTTGTGAGAACCATGAGAACACGAATTGTATGTATGCTCGGATGCCACGAGAGCGAGAGGTTAATATTGTAAGAAAATGCTGGCTAACATAACAGCAAGTTCAAATAACTTGAATTCCGACGTACAAGCAATTATCGTACTAAGTATGCTCAGTATATCGCCAAGCGGCGATACGACGACAATTTTGACAATGTTGTTAAAATCGCATGTTGTACCTAATCTACACAAGATCAAGGCCGATGGCATTGTCCAACGACTTTAGCAATGCCAAATTAAAGATTGGAATTTATTGTAGATAGATTTGACATCTTGGTAGATGACGAATTCTGAAATTAATGTAATATTAAGTTATTTATTTGTCTTTAATTAATAAATGTTGTGGGGTTAGCAGCGCTACCATTAATACCAGCCTATTACTCCACTGCATGGCAAAGGCCTCTTCTCATACGGAGAAGGCACGAGCATTGCTCATCACGCTAGCTGAAGACTATTAATTTAACTTAGTAAGAAAATTTAGGCAATCAATCTGACTACAATACAAAGATAAGATAAGGCAGAAAAAACAAGCGCACAACACGCAAGTAAATTCGTAGTCTTACCTGGTCCCAAAAATAGATCACCATAATTTATAATGGACAATACCGATCTGGATCAACCGAAGGAGACGACGGTAGTTGAAGTTCGTAATTCTATCGCATTGACCCATTGTGGTCGTGCCAACAAGGATATGATTTCGTTTATTTGAGCAGTAGTGCGCTACGTGTGGTTTCAATCAATCAACAAGTATGACAGATAAGATGTTTGAACGTAGACGAAGCAAAAGGATGTAAGGATCGGAGCACGTGGTGTTCTGTAGTTTCTGCCAACTTCTACACAAAAAGGTGTCAGTTTATGTGTACCTCTTTGTATCAAGCAGCACCGTGAAGTCAGTGTTAAAAATGGCCTTTCTTCCAAAAAGAGGATGCACGATAGGAAAGTGTTCGATGAATAGAAAATACTCGTATTTTTTCGTCAGTCAATTTCGCCAGCTACTATCTGTTGGCAGTTTTCCTTATCAGAGCCTTGATCAGCCTTTCAGAAATGTAGTGTTAATTTCTAAATATAACTATCCTCATCCGTTACATGAGCTATTTTAGTTCAAGCAGACTCGTTTAAATTGGGCTACTAATTCAGTTTTTACGCTTGCTTTCATTTATTGTACAAAGTTATTTCATAAAGATTATTACCATTAAAGGTAAGATGATGAAGATGACTTCAAGGAAGAGGTACCTTGAAATCATTAACCTGTATCATCATCATTCTCTTGCCCTTATCCCAACTTATTTGGTGTCGGCGCAACATGTCTTTTTCTTCCATACTTCTCTATTTGTCGTCATCTCGGCAGTCGCCCCCTGTCTAGGAGTATCATCTTTCACCCAGTACATCCATCGTTTCTTTGGTTTTCCTCTACTCTTATAGCCATCCACATTCATAGCTAAGCATAATCAGCCTATAATGCTCCCACTGCTGGGACACAGGCTTTCTCTCGGTGAGGGAGAGAGCCGATATCCACCACCCTGGCCCAGTCCGGGTTGATAGATGTCACATATCTTCGAATTTTTGTTACTAGACGAGGACATGCCGGTTTCCTCACGATGCGTGTGTCCCAGCAGTGGAAACATTATAGGCTGATAATGCTATTACACTTATGGTCGTCTACACCTTGTATTTTCGGCTGGTACCGTTTGTGGTCAGACCAACAAAATATATTAGGTACTTATGTTTGAAAAAAAATATGTAACACACTGTAGGTATATTTTGTTTCTTTTGGCATTATCGTTTTAAATATGGGTTTCACCTTCTTCAATAACTTCTTAAGTCCTATAGCAGGAGACCTCTGTATTTTTACTATGATTATTATCATACAAAATCTTGTTTCTTTCTTTTTGCTTGTATTATCGTCCTCACACATAACAAGTGTCAAATGACGATACGAAATGTTATTGTTTTTTTGTCGATATTGTTTACTTTTATATGCTAATCAGTTGTAAATCATTTTATAATCGTGCCAACTTTAAATATCGATTTACATGGTATGCAGCTAATCCGCCGAATAAAATGCTTATAATACAGATATCTTATAATGACCAGAATGTCATAAAGTAGAATAACAAAAAACCTATTCTCTCTATTTACATTTTTATTAGTAATCTCATACTGCGCAGTGTTTTTATTATAGAACAGATAAAAAAAACAATAGCCTTCCTATTTTTTTTGCGTCTAACATTATAGTGGACGACCGATAATTTTTTGAATAAACTCTTTTTGATATCTTTCAACAGTTTCAACTCAATACGTCCACAATGGCTCCGAACAATTCAGCACCCTAATTGGGTAACACACTAACAGCAGCAATAAAACATATTGGTCTGACCGATATGTTGACTGTGGCAAAGAGAAATATATAAATGTAATAATATGAGGTAAAATTTTGTATGAGGTTATCTTCGGAACTAATGATCCGATTCCGAACTACTTAGGTCCAGTATTGCCGATTGTATATAGGATATATATTTTAAGATAAATTTCACGCTGACGAAGTCGCGAGCAGAGAAGCTAGTAAAACATAAAGTAGCCAAGGAAACTAAAGATCCTATATTCTTTTATTCCCGATTTGGTTGCTAGTTGGCAACAATTGGCAAAGCAATTACTTTCATGCAAACCACAGCAGACTGAAATGTTTCCGTTTGAATAACTAGACCGGTGTTAGCGTTCCCGTTATTGTCCACGCAGATGTTTTCTAAACCCGGTATAAACTTTCAACTCTTCACATATTTTGCTCCGCTTTCCTGCAGCACTACATTTAGAACTGGATGACTAAGAATAGATTTGGAATAGTCAGTAATAGTATATATTGAATTTATTAGAGTAACGGCTGATTTTTCAGTCATCTGATAACTTTATTTGAGGAATAATTTTGAAATTTTGACAGTTATTTCATACAAAAACTGTCAAACGTCAATTTTATTCCTCGAATAAAGTTATCTGGCGATGGAAAAATCAGCCCTAATTTGTTGAATTCTCCTTCTATTGTATTTTCCCCCCAACTTGTTCTTTTTTATGTTTGTTTTTTTCTCTGCGTCATGTTTACCGCAAATAAACGTATTTTCTTTCTTTTTTTCTCTCGGGAGAATAAATCATGGCGTGGTTAAAATATTCGCCAATAAGGAAAGTCGTGGTGGGGCTACTACCCAGGATACACATGAATAAATCTATCAAATTCTCATACACTGCCAGCCGATTTTGGAAGCGAGGGTCTCTAGAAATGGTCATGTTTATTGAAATATTTTCGACGATATTATTGGTTAACCCAACTATATCTATTGAGGTGAATTCTATATTGATTTAGTCGCTTCCTAGTGAAATCAGTCATACATGCACGTGATAAAAATCCTTGAACACCTCCATTAATGTAACAGTGGTAATATGGCTAACATCATCATTCGATTACATATCGTCAACACAAGATAATTCGGTAACTGTTCGCGAATCATACGATGCTCTGTTTTGACTAAGACAAAAGATAGTGTTTATTGTCAAAGTTCACATTGTACCAGTTTATTATCTTTTTTACGGACTCTAAATATATCCGCTGTTGTTTTTTTTCTGCCTATGTTTTCGCAACTTGTCGTGTATATGATAAATGGTTAGAATGGATATTATTTTATCAATACAATCCGCTATGACTGGGTTCCCGTCAATAGGACCTCCACCATAAAATCCCTTACGGTTTTGACTTTTGAGATACTACTCGCATGTTAAACGTTTGAGTTACATACAAGAAAAGAGTTATGAATGTGGACCATACGAAAATAAGCAGACCTAAGAAAAGCTGTACAGATTGTGTGAAAGATGATAGTATAATGTCTATGAAGGAAGTGACGGCTGACAGAGATGTAATTGGGAGAATAAGTAAGTACTTCACTTACCATAAATGGTTTTTTTGGGGATTAGTTCAAGAGGATGATGGCATGATTTAGTTTTAATGACATCCCATGGCCTCCACCATGAAAAACAGGGAGGGTCAAGACAACAGTTTGGCTTCCATTTCTTTTACGCATTAACTCAATCACTGTTACTACTGTAATAGAACGGGTGCGCGTCCGTGACGTGCGCACGCGGCGTCTTGTTCGGCCTCCTCAGTAGTCCTCAGTATTGCGTTGGCCGTGCGCGTGACCATACGTATCGCGTTCGCGAACCTTTTAATGTTCGATCACGATTGTGTTATATAAAAATACGCATTCTTTCGCCTTTTGTTACAAGTCGCATCAAAGTGCTCCGAAATTATAAAATTTTTACCAAAATCTTCTTACATTCCAAAGCGTAACGTTATATTTTTTGAGGAAAAATATTCGGTAAAGTATCCAAAAGTAATTTTTGCATAGAAAACAACCTATGCAGTTTTTCACAACACCAGTATTCGCGAGCATTCATGCTTGCATGTCGATTTCACTTTCTGTGCCAACGTCGGAGCTGTTATTTGGAATTGTTAAATGACACCCCTTCAGTCAGCTAGTTGGTATTGTAAACGATATTGTTACCTCGCTACTTGTCCAATGCTTGCTGGAAATGGTTATTTGAGAACTGAATGATAAAGTTACCAGACCGCATGATACTCATACATTAGTTTCGACCTGATTGCTTCGTTTTACCTCATTCACAAAGATGCATAGAATTCGAGCGGTTATATCGTCTATACGCTTTGTTTACTGAAGTGTGAAATGATTTGAATTTCTACTATCGTCAATACAGTTAAGCTCCTTTCTCTTATGGTGAAGCTGGACCCATAATGTAAATAATAAAGTGTATAATGTTACCAGCTAATTTTGTACTCTCATTTTATTTAAAGACGATAGTAACATTGGCCAATTGTCATATAACCTATCATTTGAAAACATCTTAGTAATCCAATCTTTAGTTGACCAAATGTTGATCAGTAGGTTAAAAAAAAAAGCTCCTTTTCCGTGAAAACCTCATGGCACTCCACGTATTCTTTTCATTCCCATTACTGTGACCGCTTCCGTAGAATTTTCGCTTTCTTGATCAACAATTATTTATGCATTCATTACATGACCGCAGCGTTGGTGCGGTATGTGAAATTTTAACGATACTACATACTAATACAGTGCGGCTTGATAAAACATTTCATCAATTTTCTAATGTTGAATGATTTTATAGAAAGAAAGATTGATGAAGACGAGGGTACTATAAAAGAAATTGTATCATTATTAAGTGATGCTACTGTGTTAACTGTTTATAATTCTGAACAGGTTGTGTGAGTGTCTTCAAAGAATAATGGCTTACTAATGTGCGAGCAGGCAGAAATATAAAAACCGGATTGTTGAATAAACTTAAAAGACCTCTTTATAGTCAACAAAACAGACACGATGCCTGTAAAAGGTTGCAGTGCCATTCTTCATGCTTGTGCAATTTCGGGTCCTACGGATCTTATAAGAAGAGGTACTTGACAAACACACAGCGTATTTATCAGTGTTTTCAAGATTGTAGCTCATTTGCCCTTGCGGTGATCGTCTTCATTCAAGTCATGTATTTTTAAGCAAGAATTCTTTGTCTCTAACGATTTGCATCGAACATTGGAACTTGGAACCGCGAATAACTCACCATGTGCGTCTTTCTTTGGATTGTCAGATAACTTATCTTCTTCAGAACATTATTTATTCATTATTATTAATGTGATACAACAGTTGATAAAAAAAAAATATATTCTCGCTCTCGACCTTGTTAGATATAGTCAAATATTTTAGACTGTCACAGTAAGTCATGGTAACGATGCCGTTTCGATTCGATGATTCTTTTTGGCAATTGAAGTGTTTCGCAATTTGCGAATGAACATTCTCAGTAATTTACCTCATTTATTGCAAAAGAGTTTTTTTTTTTATCTTTCAGTTACTGAATCAAATGATTTGTTGATGGATATCTATAGAGGAAATTCAATTTGACCTACAAAACGTGATTGCATCAAATCAGACGATCAGTACGAATTGTAATTTGCGTACAATGAGTGATGCATTCTATTGTGGTAACACTAAGTGAGCAGCTAATTGAATGCTTTCGTTTACTATTCCAATTTATACCTACGATAATGTGTAAACAGTCATGTTTCAGTGTGTAACATACAATTCGCATCTTAAGACCGTGGCAGAGATACAGATTAATGATCCTACCAGTCTATTCTGTAACATTCTCACCGTGTAGACTTAGGTGAACTGAGCTGTTGTCCATAGTCTAAATACCTATCATCAGGTGATAGCTCACTTCACCAAATTTTTCACGGTGAGATTTTGATATTTCTCTTAAAAGATTTGTGCAATGGATGTTTTTGATATGAATGATTAAAATATATGCATTAGCATATGTACGTCGTCGTTGATCATCATGAAATGGTGAAAGGCAAAAGATATCAAAAGGCGTGTCGCATACCAAGTCACATGCAACAATAGCGTGTTAGGTTAAGTTAGATAAAAGTTCATCTCAGTAATGAAGCTTATCGCTGAAGAGTTCATAGACGACTCTAACGATGTCCGAAAGATGGTTAGAGGCTGATTTATTTATTATTAGCCTATGTTATCCCACTGCAGGGCAAAGGCCTTCCTTTCTCATTTCAATTACTCTCTTTCTTGAGCTAGTGTGGACCAATTCTGTCTGTAGGTGTCAAACTAGTTCCTCCATCTTCTCCGGGGTCTGCCACAATGTCGCCGGAAGTTTTCTGGGACCCATATAGTAGTAGATTTGGCCCATGCATGACTCAATCGACATGCCAAAAGTATCCGGGCCTATTCTCCAATGAAAAAAATAAATACAAAAGCATTTTTTATGAGGACCCCTATAGACCACATAAACGATAAAAATTGGTTAAGAATACCCCAATTATAATGCCAGATTGCATCATTATGTAGCAATATGACGATGGCAAACGCATGACATGGAAATTCGTCACGTGTTTCATATTGTAAATATTCTTCCAAAATTCAATGAATTATAAACAAAGCTATTCAAAGCTCCAGTTCCTATAGTTGTTGTGCATGTAACTGTACTGAATAGTCAAGTTCTAAAATATTCACTGGTTACCTTACTTCAAATCCAAATTTAGATAGAAAACTAATTCAATAAATAGTTTGACTAAATTCTGGTAAGCATTCTAGGATTTCTAGGCGAATCTGATACATTAAACCTCAAAAAAACTCGGTCATGTATGTAAAGCAAATTCAATGTATCTTTCAATTTGAAAGAGTTACAGTAAATACCACTAGATTGTTGCTCATAAAAAAAGTTATTGTTTAATTATTGACTATTTGACACTTGATTAAACATTATCACGCATCACACGAAGACCATTCGATGAACGTTATCTCCCACGCCCGAATCCACATGTTTTCTTATAAAGAAGTATTTCTGACACCTGAACTTTTTACTCGTGTTCTCGACCTTCCATCTCACCGACCGGTTTTGTTATGTCAGGCTCAGGACACACCTCCTCGCATCTTAGAATTGATGTGCAAAGACTAATCATTCCTCCAGAGTCCTGATTACTTATTACTTTTTCTTTATCGTATCTGTCATTAAGATTAGCATGTTGTTCTGGAATCATCTTTTCGATAACATCCAATATATCATTACCACACGTTAAGTGCTGTAGGTATCACAGTTTTATTTGTTCAATTCCCCACACCATTTGTCCCCCTTCATTGTACCTTTAAGTACTCGCTCCCTACTGGTTGCCAGCGCGAAATTTGCCATCCATATCAATCGTGATCTCCTTCACGCGTTTACTTTGCCCGTTCACAGTTCATTAGTTTATCATTAAGCAATTAGGTTGTTATTAATTACTATTTTCATATCTGTAACGCATGGCAAGTTCTTGCCGTCGATATCTATCACGTTAGTGCAAACGCTTCGGGCAAATCAACGAACACACGTCAGCGGAGTGCACATTGTGACATCTGCACAGCGACACTGTCAATACAATTCCGACTTACGAGGAGGTAAGACGTATTACCACCGTTCGCAAAGAAATTGAAATCGATAATTTAATATATTTCTAGAACTCGATAAAGATTAGTTGCGTAAACCTCCGAGGTTTTTAGTGAAATCTATAAATTGAGAAATATAATTAGTGAAGATTTCGTCCAAGATAGTGGAAGTCAGTGCGTTGTGGAACTGGACGGCTGGTGATGTAGTGCCGGTGCACAACAGCAGCGAGATGGATACGATGATAAGCGTGTGGACGATGGTGGAGCATGTGCGGGTGGCCAGCGGGGCCGCCGAGCTCGCCATCTTCACGGCTATTCTCTACTGGTTCTTCACATCCAGGTGTGTACTCTTCATCAATACCGTTTGATTATTGGAAACAGCTTTCTTTGTCTGTACATCTTAAATTCATTTTTTTTTTTTAATTAATCTCGTTTTACTTTTTATTTTACAAGCTTTTATTTAACTTTTTTTAAATGTGGTGTAATAAGCTGTTTTAGATTTTTTTACCAAAAATTATTGTAAGTGACAAAATTAATGTCTATTATTGTCACAAAAAGGACAGAATAAATAAATAAACGGAATTTAAAAAAAGGAGAGCTTATTTTACACCATCTGATGTAATTTTGGAAGCTGTAAATAAATACAAAATTGAAACAATAGTCTAAAGGACATGATGTAATTTAAGTAATTAACATACTTAGTTACAAATGTACGCAAGCGGAACCTTTATTTCTGGTACACTGACGGCTTAAAAGGACATTAAATTAGACATTGGAGCCGAGATCCCCCTCGTTGTTGAAGATAGAAGTAGTGTACCTAATTAAAATACTCGCTTATGTTCTAGAAAGAAGCCATGATATATCAACAGATATATGAATACTTAACAGAAATGTGCTCAGGGTTCAGAAACAGGGACTGGATTACTGGATATAATATTGATTCATTTCATATATTTTTCGTAGAAGTAAAAGAAATGAATTCTGGTCTTATTTATCGTAATGAATTTACAAAAGAATAACACGATGTTCTCATTAAAATAAATGGAATTTGGCCAGTTGGTATCTACACCTGTTAAATTAAAATAAATTGCAGTTATAACGTAAAGAACCAACGAAAACCGTATTTTAATTACACTTAATTTCAATTTTGCAACTCTGCAATCTTTTCATCCTACTTCTCCACATAATTGTACACTATGTACAGTAACTAACTAAACATCTACATAGACAAAATGTAATAGATGTCTTTCTAAGTTTCTATATACTTAGGTCCAGACAGACTTCTAATAATTGAGATTTAATCGAAAGTTGGTCTACTCTCTCTTGAAACCTACCCACGATCGTTCAAAGCGATTAGCGTCTTTACTGCTATACAATTTATTTAATTAAAAAACAAGATAATTGCCTGTATGGATTGATACAGTCTTTACTGCGGTTGTACTAATTGCTTTATCTAAAGGTCCATCGTGGTCAAATAGTTATAATACCGCGTAAGTCCATGTGTTTGATAAAGTTTGCGTGAGATTTCTTAGTTTTCCTGGATGCAAAGTAAATTCCACGATATATTTGTTACGTTTTTGTATGCTTCAAAGTAGATTTATATATATATTAGGGTGGTCCTTATTCCTAAGAAAAAAAAATTTTTTTCTTTAATTTCGCGGGGCACCACGTAATTTGGTTATATACCATAAGAAAGTATTTCAGTATTTTTTTTGAAATTTTTAAATGACATTTAAGGGTCGCTACCAAGGTTTGAATTTTAAATAAAAAGTATAAAAACTCAAAATCTGTATTTGTTAGAATTCTTTATTTTTATACTCAGGTCTTACAAAATATTATGAAATTATTGTTATTGTTATTCTTCAATGCTTCTGAACGTTTTTTCTTGTTTTCTTTATTTTTTTTAGATTCTGCCATTCTTTGAACAGTTTTTCAATTTTACTGATGACGTTTTTTTAATTGAATAGGTATGCCAGTTTTTTAATGTATTTATTACTTTTAATATAACCATCCAAAATATATATAGACACCTAAATTAAAAATTATTGAAACCTTTATGTAAGCTGTCTTTCAACGCTATTTGTAAAAATTTTGACAGCCGGTAGCGACCTCTAAATCTTAACAAAAACAAAAACATAAAAAGACGTATTTCATATTTAGAGGTATATAATCAAATGAGAAAGTGCCCCGAGGATAATTCAAAAGTCGAAAAATAAGGACCACCCTAATATATATATATATTTTTTATTGCTAAATGGGCGCACTCTTTATTTATATTTAATTTGAAACTGTTCCATCCCTTGATTGATACTAGCTTTCTTTATTTCTTTGTTGTTCTTGGTATCATCAATGACCAACCCATGTTCTGTTGGAGATTGATTCCATGTACTGTCAACAGATCCAAATGATCTGTCATGCGTATTATTATAAAAGTTATTGTTAACAAGTTACTTATGTTAGTTAAATATGATATCGTTGTTTAAGATAAACGATATAAACAATCACAACAATCAATTGAAACAATCTAGAAAATGAAAACAAATGTAAGCTAACTTACATTTGTAATGATAAAAATTTGAAAAAAGAACAATACTAAAAGACTTGGTTGATGTTAATGACCTCAATCCTACTTCAAACCTAATTTATAATCATTGTCTGCTTTGTGATATAAAAACAAAGAAACGCATGTTTAACAAAACACTGAGTAATGAAAAGAAATGAACTAGAGACGTTGTGAAAATGAGTACCTATAGTCCACTAAACTCTGATTTTTAATTTGCTAGACCAAAATGACACTGAATGTCATGCTGACAAAAAAAAGGTCGATCGCAGCTGTCATTTTAGTCTAGCAAATTAAAAATCAGAGTTTAGTTTATTTGCAAGGTTGTTGATATCATTTTATTTTTCATCATTGTGTAAATAAAATTGAAAAACAAAATAACACTAATTTTCAGTGTGTAATAATTGCATAATAGGCACAGATTATTGAAATGTTAATCATGCTTACAAAAATATTTGTAGAGACAATTCTCTGAATAAATCGGATGTTTTCGTGATATTCCAAGTCTTTCTTATGAAATATTCAATATATTTGACTAATGCCCGGTTTCTGAAGAATTCCGAAACGGAGTTTAAACTTTCAATAGCTGTTGATTCGACATTATTCTCTATTTAAGCGAATTTCTTACTTATGCTCGGTTTTTGAGGTTCTCAGATAAATCCTCGATAATAATTCACTCGACTTTTATGCTAAATACTTCCTTAATGACGTGTTCAGAAACACGATATCGAACCAATAATCACTGAATGGATAAACTCCGTTTAAAAACCTCAGAAACGGGCATTATACATACGAAAATCCCAAATTACTGTCTACTCCTCCGTCTCTTTATCCTGTTTGACTTCCTTTTCATCCCATTTTAACCCACTGTGGAGAAGGAGACTCTTTCTAAGCTTCCCATATGTCGCGATTTTCAGCTGTTTTCATCCATAATTCCATCCATCCTATTTCCTATATGACCATGTTTTCCATTCATTGACTGATTAATTTCCGAGCCTGTTTTCACATCATTCTGAAGCCTAAACAGACAGTGTGCGAAGACTGTACACTAACGTATTCGTTAAACATTAATAAATGTACTATTATCGTAAGCCATTACAGTTTACAGTTCAAGAGTTGTTGGAATGTTCCGTATTATTTATCGTGTCATATATATTAGGTATCTGTTTGTCACAAGCTATCTATGTCATATTGTATATCTTGAGGGAGGTTATGGTTCATTGAGTTTAATTTATTCACTGAAAGAAGCAACAAAGGTTCTTGTAATTTAAATATGGTAGACTATGCGGTATTTGTAGTGACTGTAGTTTCTATAATAAACTTTCTCGGTTATTGTGTATCTGATTCTGTATATATGGGATGGGATGAAACTATTCGAAATCCGTTTTCCCAAACAGCATTAAATGCATCGACGTTTACAAGCGACGCTTTTGCTATCCCTAGCTAATCCCTGGGTTGGTTTATAAAGACCAACGCAGCCTGACCGATAATTTTGTAACATCTCTCATCAACATTACTGGAACTCTCTTGTAAAAACCTTACACCATAGATATCCGTGCCTTACACCTAAATCCGAATTTTGATGTCCCAAATCAAAATTTCTTCCCATATTTATGAACTATATGAAAGTAAAATCTTGAATATATATGTAATAAAGAGTATTTTCTTAATGCATTCAACATGTAGCTACATACCAACTTTTGCCAATAATCTAAATATAATATACAATGCCATAGTCTGTAAAAACCACAGAATACTTATGGTAAAAACACTCGGTCAAACAAGTTGATGTTTTGTAAAACTATGCAATCTATTGTTTCATTTTGGACGTTAGTTTTGATTATGAAGATGCACTTCGTTTTATGCCTGTTAATATAAATATCCTACTTACTCGTATAGACATAATAATGTAAGTAAGATATCTACGCTCATTTCTTTATATGGTTTGAAACAAATCAGATGAACTTCTTCATATGATTTGTTTAGTTTTTTTTAATAGTCTTTGCTTGACATATTTGTCTAGGGATATAGTAACTGAAGATATTTAAGAATACAAGTTACTCATAAAATTACATAATATGTAGGTAAGCATTTTATGAGTTAAACTTGTATTATAAAAGAGTTGAAATTATCATCTCTTTTGTAACATTATTTTAAGAGGACTACAGGACCTAAACGCTAAAAACGCAAGTATTATAATGCCTAAAAGTATATATGATCGACTACAGTAAACAAAATCAGAAAAATACATGATATTCTTCAGGATACATGCTAGTTAGATACTGTGTTAATAAACATAATACAACTAATTTAATAGGATAGAAAAAAATCATGACGACACCTCTAAAAACGTTATTCTCACAATAAAAATTATACTAATATACATACAATCATTCTGATTTTTTGTCAGATTATTCCACAAGCAACATACGCACTAGTGTTTTAATTTTTTAGTCCAAACAATAGATTTTTTAAAAATAGAATAAATAGATCCCACAAGGCTGTATTTCAGAGCAAGTTATAAAATTTTATTATTGTGGTCCTTTCATGATAACAAAAGGATGACGATGTGAAACGTATATAGAAATACAGGTTGCAAGCCTACGCACTACGCACATACAGTATCTCCACTATCTTCAGTACAAATACCTATTAATATAAAGAGTGTTATCATAAAAAATCACGTGTTGCATACCGATTATAGATTTAAAACTGGTAAATATTCGGAAGCGATTATTAATCACCACGTGTCAGTGAAATAATTTTCTTATAATCGCAAAATGATCAATTAACTGGTGACGTCAGCAGATATAAGGGTTATTGACTTTGCAAGCCAGGCTAACTGGTAGGTAAGCGATCCGCGTCTTTCTTAAACTAGAAAACACGTAAACAACATAGTAATGTTTCTAGAAGTATCTAGAAAGGTAATGATTAACACTGATGGATGATGTATAAAAATTGAACACAGAATTTAAAAGCACCCCAATTGCGAAATTTTGAAGAAAATATGTAGACCATTGCTTCAGATGATTGAAAAATCCGACTGCTCGACAACGTACATAAATAATGCAATGAATATTGTTGAATTGTCAAAATTAATAGTATTGGTATTGTAAGTGTGATTCATGCAATTACCTCGCAGAAAATCCAAGTGTTTAATAAATGAATAATCATAATCGATACATATTGTACTATACATTACCCTCGCGACTTTCTATGTATAAGAATGTTGGTATCAAATCGTTGATCCAGGAATTTTGAGTACCGTAATATATGGAAGGCTCGACCGCTGTTGTGGGCGTGGCATTACTTGTGGAGTCAAATGACTCAACCCGGAAGTCAACAAAATGTTTTGTACCGTTGCCTTAAAGGACCATTTTTCTAATGAAAGCTCTTCTTTGTCCACAGCCGCGTAGCCGACATGCTGGAGGTGGTTGGCGAACGCGTTGGAGGATGGTGCGGCAGAGACACGAGCAGTTCACTGCGACAAGCGGTGCGCGCACGCAAACGACAGTCCGAACATTATGCCAAGTTTGAAAGTGAAATCATTGTGAGTTTTATTTTTATATTTGCTAAATAGAAGAGTACTTACCTGTAAGACCTGGCCTTTGCCCAGTACAGCGACAGCAATGTCAAAAAAAAAAGTCGGTTATCTCGCTTTGACTTTTATATCACCTAGTATCACCCAGGATTCACCACATAGCACTGTATTTTGAGAGATAAGAGTGTAGATTTTTTTTTTTTTTTTTGCCGTGTTGGTAGTCGTGCCCTAAACCTCCGCTTGAGCTGACGGTAAGCGTTGATGCGGACGACGCTACGTAGTGTACGCTTGCCTAAAAGAAACCTATTCCTAAGCTTAGATTCCAAGGTTATAGTTACTTTAATTTAGATTTTTAGTTTTTACCATCATCGCCATAATCTTCTGCCCTCTTATGCCATTATTGCCTGTTGTGCAATAATATTTTCCAAGAAGTCGTATGGTCTATCAAGGATACTAAAACCTGACCTATCACTGTGAGTCTGTGACTACAAAATTATAATACCAGCTAGGTTCCTTTTTTTGTAGTGTTAAATCTATGACCAATCAGATATTTGCTACTCGTGAGGGATTTGCTATGACTTATTAGATCCACTTCATCATTTTAGCAGCCTTGTTCCAACTACTGCTGAGTTAGGCCTCCTCCCTTTTGTGCCATGCTTTCCTGATTCTACACCTTATTTAATTTCTCTTACGAGTAACTTTGATTCGAAACAGACTTAAAATAAAGGTACTTAAAGATGTTTGACTAACTGCTTCCGTTGCCGTTGAAGCAATCACACGAGCCGTTAGGGTATTAGTATTCATTCCATAATTTCCGCTTTCCTTTGTTATAATGATATACTAAAAACTCGTTGCTTATCAAAACTTGTTTTTGTACATTTGAAGTAAAACATACAGCAGCTAAATTGTCAAATAATGTAATGTAATGATAATCTGAAGCAAAATTGTATAAATCCTCTAAAGGCATTAGTCGTGTCACGCGTGTCATGTTACTACTCAAGTAAACATCATTTCCAACTTTGTAGGAACTCTAAATAAGATTATTTCCATTTTCTTTTTTTTAAAAGACTTTTGTCAGATTCTAAAACCCCTGGTCCCTTTTCTCTTCTTCTGCGAAGCCTTTTCTCCATTATAATGGGGTCGGCTTCCAGTTGAATTTTACATGGAGCGACTGCCTATTTGACACCCACAACCCAGTAACTGGGTAACACGATACCCATTTGCGAGACTGGAGGTCTACTCCCTAAGCACGAAATTCGTAGTTACGGTCAAAAGATACGGGCGATTCCTGCACCGTATTACCTATACGGCTATACTACCTATAGACATAAGATTAGTTTGAAGCCCGACCTAAGAATGAATAACATCACGATTTGACAGTTGTCCCTACTCCCGATGCGTTATAGCCCGTCGAAAAAAGCTAATTATCGGGTGTAGGGTTCACTCCGAAGTTTCGACCCACATTAGGATGGGCCCGTATCTTCGTTAACGGACTGAGACAGTAGGCCACCTGGTTCCTTTTCATAGTCTTTATTTAGAGCTGGCATAAACTCACAGGTTGGAATTCCCTTTTCTCCAATTCTTACCATATCTTTATGTATAATCTATCTCATGCTTTGCATTAATTATGTATTTGGTAATTCCCATCCACTACTATTTTTTTTTTTGTTATCATCATTAGCAACTTGGGTATTTGATGTGATACAATTTCAAAATCTTGTCATCACAACTTATATCTCGATCAACAAAATCTTGTAATGCCTCTTTACATCTTTAGTCCCAGTTTTTGCCACAGTGTGTGTGGCAATCGTAAACAGTAATCATAAACGACTTTTGTCATTGAGTGCACCGAGTGCACGTTACGTTAACCGCTAGTTACGAATGAAGTAACATCGTTATATTAGTCATCATTGTTATACCGACGCTTACCGTCATGAAACGTTTTAATTCCAACAATTTCAGCACTATTGCGAAGTAATTCAGCAATAATCTTCTAAATCACACTTATATTTTTAACCTACATTCTAACATGTGGTTTTTAGCGTTGTTTATTTTTAGCATCTTTTATCTGAGCCGAAAAGCAATTCGTTTGCGACGTTCCCGTGTTCAGGTTTCTGTAAAAATAGAAGTGATTTCTTCAAACACAATCATTTTGACGATAAACAAATGATGAGTAGGGTAATTTGCATATTAGTTAGTCATACCGTTTATTAGGTTTTCACATGTCACGTTTTCCCCACTGATTCCTTGAAAATTTTCATGTGTACGCTGTAATTTGTAAAAATATACTAGAATGACTCATTTTCTCCGTGATGATGTTCTTTTAACCTGGGCAAATAAGAAAATATGATAATTGATGCGTTTCATTATTGGTACGGAATGGTTGTCTCTTTTGGGGAAGATAGGAGGCTCTTCCACTCCTTTTAAATTTAATTCTGAAATGTGTGTTTGTAATATTTTTATAAAGATAGAGGCCAGGCAGCTTGTTAGCAACGAGCAGTTTGTTAATGGCAGGAAAATGTTTGCATCCTCTTGTTACAATTTAATTATTCTGCTTCAATGGCGCCACCTTGTTAGATATCTACTGATGGACTTATCATACCGGACGACTGTATTTAGTGATACAACAAACAATTACTGTTGTATGTATTTTTTACGTTGTGTCGTATTTTTATGTTAGCCTGTGCTGTCACATTCCTGGGCAAAGGTCTCCATCCACATCATCCTTCTTTCGCGAACCACGCTTCCTCCGGTTTACACGGAATCGATAACATTTTACTTACCAAAGAATTGTTTCTACAGTGTCGCAGATCATCGCTATTCAGAATAAAGGAAGGACCAGTAGTGCCAGCTCCTGAACCACAGACGAGACCGCCAGCGGGACTGGCTTGTGGAAGATGTGCACCTGTTTCCAGGGTAAGTTCATTAGATTTAAAAGCTTTAAAAGATATTCTGAATCTTATCATGTCTAGCTAATAAGGCCTACTGACAACGATTTTTTTTCTGTAAGTTTTATACGAACACTTTACACGTCAATGATATTTTTAAAACTAGATGAGGATGGTTTTTCCTGACTGCTCTGTGAAGAAACACCAATACAAACTGGGGGTCACAGACTCACAGTCTCTTTTAAAGTCCAGATATAATCTTAGTCAGATCACGTGAGGACCACGTAGATTAGTTTGGTATGGCGGTTAAATGATCCAAGATCCTTATAATGCTGTGCGAAATACTGCAATAATATTTATTTTCATAAAGCCATGTTTGCAAGCCTTTAAGCAAATAAGTTTCATACAGTTCTCTAAATATGAGTATACTTATGTACCTACTTTATGTACATCTATTTACATTTTGCTCAAGGCTTGACCCGAATATTTTAAATCGCAACTATTTATTTTGTAATACTGAAACATCTAGAAATTGCCTACAGTTTTAATAAATTCTCCAGACAATTTGAATAATGTAGACGTTAATTAATTACGTTAATTATTAACTTACTTACTAGTTTGTTTAAAAAAAACATTATTAACTTACTTACTAGTTTGTTTAAAAAAAACAGCACATTTCAAGTTGTAATTGAAAAATTGTTACTTTTATATTTTTTAAGTATGTATTTTGCGTGTTTGTCACTAATGATAGTATCGGAGACTGAAAAAAAGTGCAATTTAGTATTGTTAACATTATCACATAATAACAATATGCGTGCTGTCACAACAATAATGTAATGAAAGGTTATGTGAGTAAATACAGCCTTTATTTTATAAAATGCCTAGTATTTTTAAAGCACATTTATAATGTCCGTTCTTCAAAAATTGTATGCGTTTATGTGTGAACTAATATAGTGGTTTTAAGCATTATTTTTTACTAACAAAATGGATCATGTTGTCTGAAAAATAAATAAATAATAATAATAAAAATATCAAGATACTTGCCGGATTTTTTCTAGGGTTCGTAAACACGGGTCGATCGATCAGGTTAAGCTATGCTTGCCGCAATTGGTCCGTAGATGGGTGACCTTTTTTACATTATCAAGACGAAGGTCTTCGAAAAGCACGGTAAGCCGTAGGTCCCGGGTGTCATTCCTGGATCTTTGACAATCGTTACGGGTCGTCAGAAGCCCGAAAGTCTGAAAACCAGTTTTACCAACTATTCAAGTAGGCAGTCGCTCCATGTAAAATGCTGGTATGCAGCTACATCCGGTTAGACTGGAAGCCAACCCCAGCATGATTGGGAAAAAGGCTAGATAGATTGAACGATTTATTGGATTGCCTTGCCTAATTGTTTCGTGAGTCATCTTTATGCACTAATTTCAAAAGCCTTTGTTTATTCGCTCCTTTAAACAAAGGTATTGGTTTTATGTTATTTTGACACACTTACTGTAAATGAAAGAAAACAATACAGTAATGCAATACATTTTAAACAAAGACTTTCATGTGGATTAATAAAATACGCAGTACATAGTAGGTTCGTTACCATTATCATCGCGCCGGCGCAAAGAGCAATGTCTTCCGCACAGTCCGCACTTCGTTTTTTTTTTTTCAATCGTCCATATGTAAAAACACGAACTGCGCAATATACTTAGTAGGTTGAGTTGATATGGGTATCTTTTGTACTACTAACACATATATGTAGATGAAAGAACCAGGGGTGTGTGTAAACAAAACTTGTTATATGATATTATATAGCACCTTTCTGTATTTAATTTGATCACCACTGCTTTTAAAAACGTTGAAGGAAATCATCGTGGGGAGACCGGCCTGTCCTAAAACCACGGATATCGAGGGATATGTCATGGAGGCGTGGCACATGTCGCCTCCATCTGGTCAAACTGACCAGAAGGGTAATTGCGTACACACAATCAGTAGGAATGAGTTTTGTCAGTTCAACAACATTCATTGCGTTATTTACGTTGTTGAGTAGACAAATTTTTCGAACGTATAAAGCAATGTATTAGCAATATCCTTCAACATTATTCAGATTGTGATTGCTAGTGTGTTACGCAATTATGGTGCAGTATAGGCTGAACATGTCGTTTTCTGACCTAAAAATGCAAATCAGACTAACGTCCTACATCACAGAACCGGAAAGGGCCATGCTATCAATAAATCAACTACAATGTAATCGTATGCTTGTCCGAGTAAGGACGCATTGACATATATTATACATTACGAAGGACTTTTCCTTCGACGAGTCATTTTAAGACCTTAGGCCATGTCAGTCAGTGTTCTTCTGATGTTCATATCGTTGATGGTATTTTTCTCAATAACTTGTACAGGACAATACACAATATACATTCCATTAAAAGAAAACAAAATCCTAATAGATAATGTGAATTAATGATGTTATAATGGCAAGAAAAGATGGTAACGGAATCTGTCTGAGTATTCGTAGATGCAATCTAGAAGTATACTACCATTGTATCTTCTCTCCCAAATATTTCAAAGATTGCTTGTTTCAATTTGAAGCTGCTAATATATTTAGCTGCATCGGATTCCCACTAGACTTTCTTAGTAAGATCATCTTAGCCGTCCCTACCCCAACAAATTAAAGTCATAGATATGGATAACGCTAGCTAGATGACGTATATGCAAATGAGTAGACTTCTACATCTATAATAAGTCCTAGCACGTACTTTTTTGACATATGTCACAGAATTTGACGAATCTCTCGTAAAAAATTCGCGACATATTTCTTGTCACAGTTCCCTGGCTCGCCTGTTTGCGTATACAATGATGAAATGATGATCATCAAGATGCCAATTGTCTTGTAATTACGCGAGGTTAATAAAGGGAACTCTGTCGTCCCTGTGTTCGGCCGGAACAAATACTCGCTGTGAATCTATTTTAGTTAAAGGTTATCCGACTTCTTGACCTAGAATTTGTTTTATGTGTAACGTTTGACGCTGAATTTAAATGTTACTATTGGGTACATGCATTTGATCGTTACACCTGACCTGATTATGTGTGACAGTCATTTCATTGATATTACTTTTGTTTTGGTTGGAAGAGAAAGTCGTGATCGATAAAACACTTACTGAAAGGTTACGTCATCTCATAAAAGGACACACTTGATTACAAACTTAATTCATTTCAATAACTGCCGAGTGTCCATATACATACAACCACTGATGAAGTCACAGCATCCTTTAACGATTTTGGAAGAATCATGTGTCATAGCCCGAAGAATTGCCAAACTTAAATGGCAGTGGGCAGGGTCATTGCTCGCAGAACAGATGGCCGATGGGTCCGAAAGGTTCTGGAGTGGCAACTGCATCCTGGTAGACATAGCGTCGGAAGGCCTCCCAAAAGGAGTAACTGTGATGGTAAATAGAATAATTTCCCACATTAAACAGAGGTAATTTTTTGCATAGACTAATCATAAAAACTTGGACTTGTACTTCGACCTGGCTTAAAATAAATGACGTGTGACTGCGGACTTACGGAAATAAGTTTACACAATAATTTGTTTTGGACATTGGACTAAGGACAACACTTTGTATTTCCCCGAATGGTTAAGCAAAGCTGTACCTAGTAGTAGTACACCCACATTTCGCACAATAAGACTGCCCAACCTTGCAATCGGACCCAAGACCCCATGCTCAGCAGTATAAGAAAACGGACAAAAATCAGTTTTATATGACGACGTTGCTGTCGCTACAAAAAGTATATCTGTCTGATAAGTTTTCATGTATTAATAAAACACTATATGCCTTGCTGACACTGTTTTTATCGGCATTTACACTGCTGTACCTCGAAAAGCTTTTAAACCAATGGCTTCGAACTATTATTAACTCAATCCTTCCAGCTTGCACGCAACTGACTGAATCATCAACCTGTCTTTAAAATCTGTGAGATGGTATACATTGCTTAAATATCGGTTTTGGGTCATTTATGCTACCTGAAGTCTATAGGGTTTTGTCTGAAACTGTGTAACACTCAGTTTTTCGGCTGGTTATAATCGCCATTCCAGAATCTTTTCCTTCCAACCGCAGTTGGTTCGCTACTTCTACCTCTACTTGCACTACCAATTTAGATCATCATCCTTCCTGATATTAAGAAGTTGACGCTTGTATGCCTTGCTTGTTTCTTCTTTTTCCCTTTTTTCAACAAGTTCAAATTCATCAATGTGACTCTATGTTCTGATTTTGCAGTACCTAAACCTATCTTATCCTATCTTTCTTTCGTTTCCCTGCATCAATGGAGTCTATAGGGAAGCTGATATCAAGAAGTAGACATTCATAAACGTTTCCATATTCGTCACACACACCTGTTAATATTTTCTATGTTATGATATCTTTGTTTTAATAGCATACATGACATAATTGTTTCACGAACGCTCTTTGAAGTATCTCTGTCTCTGGCCTCTATTACAAACGGATGTTTCAGTTCTTTATCATCGAACTTTGTACAACCGATAGTGATGTTTTGTTCCCAATATTACACGTGTTTTGTATTGTATCGGTTTCTTTAAGATAAACTGATTTTTGATTGGAAGTTTTTCAATAGTCTTTGGTTGGTACACAATTTGCATACTGTATGTCACATCTTCTTAAAGCCTGTATCCATAGAGAAGGGAAAGGTGATATAATGAATTTGAGTGATCCATAAACAATTTCATGTTTCCAATGACTTGTATGGGAAGATAAAAGGACATATGTTGCTAGTAAACAACTTATCATCACTTCTAAAACGTTTGAAAACATTTAATGTGTTCTTAATTGTATGTGATTCCAATCTGCCTAGCCTTTTCATTGGGGCCAGTTTCCAGTCTAACTGGATGCAGCTGAATACCAGTATTTAACAAGGAGTGACTGCCTATCTGACCTCCACAACCCAGTTACTGGGTAACATGATACCCCTTGGTAAGACTGGTTGTCAGACTTTCGGGCTTCTGACTTCCCGTAACAACTGTCAAAGATCCACGTATTCCAGCCGGGACCAACGGCTTAACGTGCTTTCCGAGGCACGGAAAGCCCGGAGGTCTTAATTGTATTTGATTATGAAATTAAATTGTGTATCAGACTCGTTACAGAGTGTTAAAAACCCTCAATCTATGTTTCTTTTATGTTTTTTAGTTTGTCCTCAAAAAAACTTTTACAACATGTGATTATATATTTTTAGTAAAGAATAATAATCTCAAATAAACATATAATGAATACAAATTCAAATGCATTAAGATTTTTCCCAAAGATAACAATTGAATAATTTTAATTTAACTACGTCAGTATAATGAAATGATGTATTTTTCAATACACGATAGGGAAGATAATTTAAGTTTTATAAAAACAAGATAAATGGCTTAAAATGTACAGGAGGTCCGTGTTCTAGAATAATGATGCTAAGTCATTGATTGATTTTACTCAAGATAAGTATCAAGTTGAGGCATGCATGACAGCTTCGTCCTGAAGTCCTAATCTTAATTACTGCTCATATCAGTAAATATAACTAATACCTACATTTCTCCTGGTGATAAGAAATGAGTTTCGGTACAAAAGTACCTAGGTATTTATTACATAACGTAATCAGCCTATAATGTTCCCACTGCAGGGACACAGGCCTACTTTCGGTAAGAGGGAGTGGGGGCAGTAATCCACCACGCGGGCCCAGTACGAGTTTATAGATGCCACATGTCTTTGAATTTATGCTTCAAGGACATGCCGCGGTTTCTTCACGATATTTTCCTTCGCTTCCTTTCTTCTTCAACTGCCGCGACTTACCGGTTATAGGTCGTAAGTTCGTAGAAAGGCGCTTTACTTTGTGTAAATTATTTCATCACCACTGTTCTCAAAACGGTGAAGGTACTTAATCAAATATGGAAATTATGTCCCGGACCTTACTTAATGATGTAACAAATGTTATCTGAAGGATTAATGTTTTTAATCCTAGATTTATAGGTGGGTCGATGTATGTACTTATACTTAGATCTTTGATCGAATGTGGGGAAAATGATTAGATTATTAGTACGCACGACGACATATCAAGTTATACATATATTATCCAGTATACTTTTAGCAGATTTTTCATTGTACGAAAAGTCTATACAATGCGAGGTCAGCTAAAACTGGAGTATAGCTTGATATTATGTCGTCGTGTATAACTACTACCTACACGACACGAATCTATTCTTTTATCTTAAGACAGACGGTGATTGATGTTTGAAAATCCAACGAGTGTACTTTAAAAATACCTATGTGTTGCTTCATAATATTAATATCTGATAACGGTTCCTAACCGACACATCCGTTTTGTTCATATTTGGCAATTTATGTAGGTAGGTACTAGGTACATTCTTTGTCTTTCGATACAATGATATGAAGACCAAAATATTTTGCAAGTCTTTCTTTAGTGACCACTACACTACAGGGCAAAGGTCTTCTTTCACTGCTCCCACTTATCCATACCCTTTGGTGCTAAAAACCAATGCAGAGCGGACGAACAATAGAGCTGTAGCTGGCTTGAAGACGAAACAAGTCGCTTCTCTAGCATTCACACCTCACTCGCAGAAAAAAATGTTGTTCGCCTCTTCGTAATATAAATTTTAAATTTTGGATTTAGAAGCACGACATTTTGCTCAAGGGTTCCTTTTGTACCGAAGGCTAAGTTTTCAACATACCTACCTTCCTATGTTAATTATAAGAACTTTGTTTCTTTTCCTAGGTCTTAGGTACTTAATTAAAATGCCTTTCATTTTACAGTATATTTATCTTATCGTAGATATTGTTGTTGTAAACGGTCATTGACATCATAATCTTTAAAATGTCGTTTACTGTTCATCATCTCGAAAAATCATTAAATATTGTATTTTTAAAACTTATATGTTACATTAATTAAGATATGCAGCTTCATGTTGAAAGCTTGAAATGACGTGATAGTAAAATAAAATAAAAAATCTGACGTAAAAACTCCGAACGTTGAGATGCATGAAGAAGCCTCCTCGTGTAGCGCAGTTTTTTACGGCAGTTACTCGACTGAACCGAACGCTCGGCGCATCCTGGACAGTCACACCCAACACCTTATGTGACTGGCCAATTCTTCCCTTGCGGTGGTGGGGCTAACGCCCGCCCGGTTTGCGACCGCCGGAGTCCGGCGTCAAGCAGCCTGTTGTGTTTCGCCGAAGCGTGGGAGTTTCAGTGCCTTACGCATCTTCTGGGCACGCTCGTTCCATCATAGAACTCATCCATTGCTTTCCATCAAGCGTGATCGAGGTCAAGAGCGTGAGGTATTCCACTCAGAGCACTGATTTGAACCGCACTTGGACGAACAGCACCTTGTCCATTCAACAATAAAAAAAAGAAAACACTTAGAGAGACAGTTACGCAAATTGCAGATACATTAAAATAGTCATATGTTTTCACAGTTCCTAATATTCACGTGTCTGGGCAACGTCCTCTCGTACGTACTTTGTATAAAATAATCATAGCCCGGAGTAATTGGCGTAACCACGTTTTACAGCGCCTTATGCCAGCTGTACTTGTAAAGGCAATCATAATTACCGAGGTTATAAAATTTAAACTCAGCTCTGCAGCAGAAATTCCCGTAACTGATTTTTTTTTTTTGCTCGGCTCCTAAGGGTCCTAGCGTGATTTTAAGTAGCCTATAGACTTTCTTAAAAAATTAGCTATCAAATGCAAAAAAAAAAAAATCCAAATCCGACTGGTAATTCCAGAGATTAGCCCGTTTACACAAACAAACTCTTCAACTTTATTATAAGTATAGATAGACTAGAATTGTCCTACTGACAGGTGTCAGGAACGCAATCTCTCGACGGCCGGGGTATAACTTACATTGTTTTCATTTTTAATCTAATGAAACCGTATAACAGCACTCGTTACCACACCCACGAGTCATTACAAACCTTATAACAATCGCTTTATATAGCATTATAACAATAATTCTCATTGAGATATTATGCAAATGAGCGACTATCTACTAGATTATAACAAAAGATAATAGATAGAGCGTTTTGAGCGTTAATTAAGAGGAATCTAAATTCTAAATACAATTTATGGCAAGCGACATCGCGGCATGCCCAGATGGAGATGGCAGGATGAGCTCGATTCCTTCAACTGGAACTGGTCCTTAGCAGCTTTAAACAGAGAGTAGGGAAGCCTTTGCCCTGCAGATCACATGGCTTTTAATAATTTAGTAAATAAAATGATTAACTGCCGATATAATTTGTAAAAATCTCGCCATTAAAATTTAAGTAAAGTGAGTGTCAATCCCTAGAATCAGATGGAATGACAGCTCACTTCAAGCTCACTTCACTTAAGTTTTCACGGTGAGAATTTACAGAATAGAGCGAAGGAGTATATTGTAGGTATAAAGCGAATCTATTACGATTTCTTTGTAGGACTCGGATTTCGAGGTCCGACGCAGAAGACCGCATAATTTCGATTTGTACCGCAGAGAAATGCGCAGAAGTTTAATTGATTTGCATGCCCTAGACAGGCAAAATATGGACACAATTATTTTAAACCACTAAGTTTTACAACTGGTAACACCCATATTTTCTGCAAATAAATGATTCTATTCCTAAATGATTTTTATACTAACGTAATAATCTAATTGAGTACCTACCAGCCATTACAAAAAACAATCGACGAATAAAATCAACAACATAAATAATCGTAACTCGTATTGGCAGTAGTTTTTGAGATTGTCCATTCTTCTTCTTTTCGTGTCGACGGTAACTATATCTTTAAAATTCATCATCATCTGCCTTGCCTTTTTCCAACTATGTCGGATCTGTCTGACCGGGTACTTCTCTCTTCTTTAACTACATTTTAGGTATTGTTTAGGACCAGTATAGTCTTTTATTGCGGCTTCAAAGACGTTGTTCAGATCTACAAGGGTGCAGCTGAACGGACATAATTTTGCTCATGTCCGTTTCTGCAGCTTCTATGCACCCTAGTTCATTACCACATTATTGTACAAAGTGGTTCTTCCATACGTTTTGTATTACTCAGTAATTTACAAATGTAATACCGACCTTACGGTACTCCCTGCGGCCGTGCGTGGTGTGAATGCTAGAGACGCGACCTGTTTCGTCTTCAAGCCCAAGACAAGGCGTCAAGATACAGCTCTACTATTCGTTATAGCTAACTTTCTAGCCTTTAATTTATCAGGATCTAAGGACCTAATGACATGGAAGACGCTACAGAAAAAAAAAATTGCGAAATTCTGACGAAACCTGGACCTCGGCAAAGAAATTTTTGTTCTTTTGGCAATTAAAATAAAATACAGGGTTTTAGTTTTATAATGAGCCAATCAATTCCGATCAAAACACTATGCCAGTATAGCTGATATCATCCAATTAAACTTCTTATAATGTAATATTTAAAATGGTGTTTTAATTGCAGCTAAATTACTGTCTAATTTTATTATCTCACGACCTGGTTTTCGCTTATCACTTGTAATTAAATAAAGATTAATTTATTTTATAATATTAGGTGCTAGGCAACATACATATAAAAAACATGTAGCTACTTCTATATAACTTTTATATTATGATGAGTTATTAGGTCTTGCAACCGCATATAATATAATATCGAGTTCAAGTACGTTTAACACAGTGTTAGGTCATCTACTTTTAGAGCGTCTGGCATTTGTTTCAAAACTTAACACTGTTATGTATGAATCATGCAATTTTATTGTGAAAGAGAACTTTTTATTAAGAGAGTTGATCGATTCATTGATTTGTTGATCTGTTGTTGTATTTTCTCAGTAGCAGCCCGGAGTCTCTATTTATACCTGGTTGCTAGCAATAGGCTTGCCCCCCCTATGACATGGGACTTAAACATAACGGGCGAAATGTGAATGTATTATAGGGACACCTATGTCTGCTAACCCTTCGAGAAATACAGGCGTGATGTTATGTTCTAATTAGTAAAAAGTTGAATGAACTATCATTATGGTTTTCAGATTAAGTATTCAATAATTCCATTTGACTAATTGATTTTTTGCGGTGGTAGGGTTAACGTCCGCCTGGTTTGGGACCAGGCTTCCCACCGGAGTCGGGCGTCAAGCCTGCTGTTTCGTCGATGCGTGGGAGTTCCAGTGCCTTAGGCATCTTCTGGACACGTTCGTTCCATAATAGACCTCATCCATCGCTTTCCATCAGGCGTGATCGAGGTCAAAAGCGGCCCATTCAGCAATAAAAAATAAAAAAACTATTTCTGTTGAATAATAATTCTTGGTTATGCTTCTCTTGCTTTTTCGTCTCGGCCTTCCGTACTCGTTTTCCTCAGACGATCCTTACTTTTCGTCTCTCTTTGTAATTCTAGTTTTTTTTCAACCATTCAATGTGAAATCTCAGCCATATTTCTCGTCGTCGTAGTCGTCGGTTACATGCGTTCTTCCCCTTTATATTTTCCAGTTACTTTTTCATTTACCACTAATTCACAAAAAGTCTCGCAAAAACATTTTCCGATTCAACAGGCAGCTTCCAATAATGCTTATATTTATTAGCTAGGTCTAGAGAGCATCTATGAATAATTCGATAACCGTTACGCACAGACACGCCCACTTTGCCAGCGATTTCGTACATTGACCTCACAGGCACATGCTTTGAAGAAAGAAATGGATATTTGCACAATTTACTTGTTTATGAGTACAAAGACTTTGTGGTGGTATTTACGCGATAAAATGCTTTGTAGTTCAACAATCTAGTTGCATGCAGTTCTGTTGTATGATTCCTTTTTAGATGTACTTGTAAAACATTTTCGTTTAAATACACATACATAAACTCACGCCTTCTTCCCATGGTGGTAGACAGAAACTACAGAACCCCCCCACCTTCTAAGATCCTTAAATACTCCTTTTGCCTCGTTTAGTTCATACATCTGGTCGTACACGCACGTCGGTGGCGAGCTCTACGCTCCTGACCTTTCTGAAGAACGTCACCAATAAGGTTACTATATGTCCTCATAGGGCGTCCCTTCCCGGTGCTTCCACTCACATTTGCCTTACAAATACCTTCTGTTAGTCTCCTTTAATTCGTCCTCTCAACGTGACCAAACCATACTCTTTTCAAACTTTGTCACTACATCTTCTTTTAAACCGCACCGTTGTTGGTTGCCCTATCTCATAATTCCTCAGCCTAAAATTCATAGTCACACCACACATGCTTCGCAAGGAACGCATTTCCACAGCATTTATTCTACTTTCGTTTATTTAAATATATAATTCACTTATACATATCCCAATAAAAAGTAGTACGGAAAACGACGCCATTGACACTCAGGATATCAGAATGATTGAACGGATCAAATGACAACACATGTGTCAAAATCAGTCAAGTAGTTTATGTATGAACCAATCGTTGGTATGAGCTATGAGGGGACGTCCGGAAGCTCACGGATACACACATATGGAAAATGATTCCTCTTCTACGACCTTCGAACGTTGAGTTAACCACCGAAATTACGTTGTGCTGGCAGATAAGTACTTTTTGCCCGCTGTAGCTGTAATTATGACCTCCGTTCTCAAGACAATTTACATCTACGTAGCCAATAACAATAATTACGCACAAAAAACATACAAACACTTGTTAATTCTTGTGCCCGTATGAGGACATTTTGGTATGTTCTCGCCGTCCTTAATTAGTTGCATCCCATGACCCAAAGATGTAATGTTGTAATCACTCACCACCCATGCCGACAAGGTTAATATGAATAATCTGCATAGCCTGTCCCCAACTCAAACTCAAACTCAAACTCAAAGCATTTATTTCAATTAAACCATTTACAGGCACTTTTGAATTGTCAAGAAGTCAGTCAGTCAGAAAAAAATGAAGCTAGTTGCCCATTCCAAAGCGTAGGTACCTATGGAGAAGAACGGGCAAGAAACTCCATGGACACTCTTTTAAATCAAAATAATGTGGTTACAAAGTCTTGGTTACATCATTCATGTTAAAAATTATACATGTGAGAACGATGCAGAACGTTAAAAGCGTCCATAATGAAAAGATGAGAAAAAACAACAATTCAAATAATAAATTAAAATAAGCCATGGCAGCAAAGAGATGACCAGTCCCTACTGACGGCGCCCGTTCACGAACATGACGCATGCATCAGCACCATTCAGCTCAACCATTTTGAAGGGAGCTAAATGATCCAACACATGCGCCACCATCAGCGAGACATTTGAGTGAGCATGACATACTCTCAGCCGCCAGAGCACATTCAAGTCAATGAAAGACGTACCCAGTAAATGGTAGCTTTATAGTGTGTACATAGTACTCACAACTACGTTGGAGTCGGCTTCCAGTCAAAGTGGAGGCAGCTACTGATATTCAGCTTTTTTACATGGAGCGACTGTCTATCTGACCTCCACAACCCACTAAATGGGTAACACAATACCCCTTGGTAAGACTGGTTGTCAGACTATCGGGCTCCCAAAGACTCGTAACTACTGTCAAAAATCCACGTATGACAGCCGGGGTCAACCGATTTCGAAGCACGGAGGAGTCTTGGTATGTAATGCCGGCGCTACACATTGGCCTTGTCCATTGGTTCAGACTTGACACCACATGCAATGTTGAGCAAAATCAGTAAAATCCTGAATTGTCAACCATCCACGGATCACCCGCAGCAAGCGTATACATATAAACTGATCTTTCGACCCGTGTGGCTGTTATTACTTGGCCACTAGGACTAGCCCCTATATTTCTGATGACATTTATATTGACAAGGTTAATATGAATGTCGTCAGAATACATGAGAGAGTTCGAACAATCGGGTTAATGCCTCGATTGAGTCCAATTACTGTGAACTTTGGCTTTGTTGTGTGAGAAACAATTTGTCGATTGCGTCAACATTACCGATACTTTACACGGTTTTAAATACTGAGAAAGAAAACATTCCCACTTGTCTCCATATTTATTAAATACGTTCGTCAGCGATACATAAACTAAATAACACTGGACGTGTTATTTAAGGAGTTTTTTCACAGCGGGCGCGCTGGTTGATATATTAATTAATTAGATGTGTTATTGTTGCCCTCGTGCATTGCTAATTAATAGACAACTACTGATACCATTGATACTCTTGTTGCAATCTAAACATTGAACTCTTGCTCAATATTTCGGGAAACAAAAGACCAATTATTACAAAATAATAATTTACATATAGGTCAGTACCTACTTAGAAAAATCTTCGTTCCATTCACTCACTGACAAGCAACGCACAGCCTAAACACGGTCTAGATTTATGAAATTTTGCACAAGAGTTCTCTATGTGACGAATTTGAGCACTACGTAAAAGAGTTTTCAGAATTCAGTCCCTAAAGGGGTTAGACAGGGGATGAAAATTAATTATGGAAGTTCGCCATTTTTTAAGTCAGAAACGCGGAACTTGGTATATTATTTAGACTTCTGTTTATAAGTAAAGGTTATTTGTATCATTGTTTTTTATGACTCATCCCCTTAGGCTGCCCTAGTGGGCGCAAGTGCTACTGCTGAACATGAGGTCCTGGGTTAGATTCTCGGGTCGGGGAAACTGTTATTGGATTTTTCCATCTGGAGTTTTTCAGCCCCGGAATTTGGATGTTTGCTCGGTTGATGGCTATGCAATAGGCACGCCTCTTATTACATGGGATTTAAACATAGCTGGCGTAAGGTGTGTCTATTACGTACCTTCACCTCTGCCGAACCCTTTGGGAAATACAGGCGTCATTTTATGTCCAGGGACTTAAAAACACCTTCATAAAGGTTACAGAATTATATGTAAGTGTTACATATTGAATTGATAACAGAATCAAGAATGTAAAACTTTTATAATTTTTTAATGTGTTAATCCAAAACACTTACAAAAGTGTAACCGTAATATACATAATAGATATTATTGTTTAATCAATTTTATTATAAACTAGCGGCCCGCCCCAGCTTCGCACGGGTGCAATTTTTTTTTTCGAATTTCCAAAATTTTCTTTCATACAAACCTTGTCCCGGCAATACCGATCACAACAAAAAAAGAATTAGCGAAATCGGTCCAGCCGTTTTCATGTTATGTCGTGACAACGGAAAACGGGTTTCATTTTTAACCGACTTTAAAAAAGGAGGTTCTGTATTCGACCCGTATGTATGTATGTATGTATGTTTGTATGTCCGCGATTATCTCAAAAACTACTGAACCGATTTTGATAATTCTTTCATAAGTGTGATCTACATACTTTCAGGAAGGTTTTAGTATATAATACATTAGGTAATTATTCTTATGTACGAAGTTATATGCATAAATGTACTGCATCTCCGGCATTTCTATGGGAATTTTGATGATTCTTCGAGTCGTGTCTACAATTCTTCAATGCACTAGTGTTAATTAAATTGGTGTGGGGTAGGTACAACTAAAAAGTGAAAAATAAAAACTTTTTTACAAAAAAAACAACCGACTTCAAAAAAAAAACACTACAAAGTGAAAAATAACTTTAATTTCGGAAGTCGGTGTCAAAAAACGAAAATTCGGAACCAACGACACCGACTTCCGAAATTAAAGTTATTTTTCACTTTGTAGTGTTTTTTTTTTGAAGTCGGTTGTTTTTTTATATATATAGATGGAAAAGATTCTATGCGAGCTAAGAAAACACTCTGAACAAGTGGGTTATCAAAAATGGAGCTGTAAGCTGAGATTCTTGCTACGACGCTAAATATAATGAAGCTGAAGAGTTTGTTTGTTTTGATTTTAAAAAAAATATTTTTGCATTTGATAGCCCAATTTTTGAGGAAGGTTATAGGCTATTTAACATCACGCTATGACCCTTAGCAGCCGAGCAAAAGGAAAGAACGAAGTAATAGTGCGGGAGGGAAATATGGCTGTTATTTTATCATATACATTGCGGTGTCTTACGACTTCCACGCGAACGAAGTCGCGGTCAGAAACTAGTGTCAAAATAGCCACAATCCCGACTGGATTGAGGCTATTTTGCCATCGCCGCGTCTGTCTGTCCGCCGCGCGTTTTTGCGGTACCGTGCAATTAAGCCCGGTTTCCACCGCGAAAGAGTAATGAGCTGGAAATGCCTAAATGGAGCGGACTTCGTTTTCATGAAATAGGTTTGCGTTTCCACCAAGAAAGAGTTTAGTCGTCTGATTCTCTCTAGAAATGAGCGAGCTCATTTTTACTCTTTTTTCCCGCTGAGTCATTTCAGCTCAACTCTTTGTTGGTGGAAACACATTTAAGCAGTTTTCTCTTTAGAGGTAAAAGAAGTCGTTAATGGGTCCGCTCCGCTCGCGGTGGAAACCGGGCTTTATACCTACAAATGCTTATTTCTGTTACACATATTAAAGGTTACATTTTGATTCTAACATTATTGTATCTGTTACATTTAGAAGTGTTTTTCCTTTAAAACAGTTTTAAAAAACAGTGTTAAAAACACTTATTACATTACGGTTACAGTTTGAGTACCTGGTTATTATGTCATCCCCTTTAGGCACCTGAGCAGTTGCCGATGGGAAATATCATCGGGAACACGGCTTGTCCCACAAATAATTATGCAATATTGATACAGTATTTGAAAACAAACAAAAGAAACGTGTGAATCACAACGGATGTAACCGTGTAAAACAAAGATATAAATTAAACAATGTTTCCTTTACAAAACGCTTTGTTACTTAGTTCGCGTTAAGTTCTTTTAGTCCTTCACACGTAACGTTGTACGATAAATGTTTTAAGATTATTAGAACATGTTTTTTTTTTTGTTTTAATAATATTACATCTCGCCCGTAATCCCCAAAAGTTTAGGCAGAGGTGTACCTGAACACCCACATTTTGTGAGTAATGTTTAAGTCGCATGTAATAGGGGCCGAGCCTATTGCCATCAACCGGGCGCAAATCCAGAGTACGGGCTGCTACTGAGAAAATCCTGAACTCTATAACACTTTGCTCGACCTGGGAATCGAACCCAGGACCTGATGCTCAGCTCGCTTGCGACCCCTTTTTTTTTTTTTTTTTTTTTTCGCTGAGAAATGCATTACGCATTTCCGCTCGTGGCGGACGAGACGGGGTATGTGGGACTCCTGTCGGAATGACACCGACAGTATACCCACTAAAACTCAGCGGTGTTACCGCATCGCCGTGATGGGAGGGCCATGGGAAACCGGCTCAGCCTTTACTTCCACAACCCTCCCGGCGCATGCCCGCCTAGCTGGCGGGCCCCGCATGCCCTCCAGGCTGGGGGGCTACGGGAATGGCCGGGAACACCTGGCCATTCCCGTCCAACACTGATGGAGGCCTGTGCAATACAGGCAAAGGTGCCCCCGCACCTGTTGCCTGCTGGCCTCCATCTGGGAGGAGTCGGAGATGACTTTCAAACTGACGTCTTCTTCGACCCCTCCTCCGCCTTCGGAGTGGCGACCGCGTACCGGAAGGCGTAGCGTTGGAAGGCCTCCCACAAGGTGGACAGACGACCTTGTGAAGGCCGCAGAAACTCGTTGGATGCGAGAAGCACAAAACCGGTCGAAGTGGAGGTGCTTGGGGGAGGCCTATGTCCAGCAGTGGACGTCTTTCGGCTGAAATGATGAAAGAGACTAGAAAGAGAATACAATAATATTCATAGCTTCATCACCAGAAACATACATGATATGTCTAGTAAAAGTTAGTAAAGCATATTTACTTACACAGTTAATAATCTGTTTACAACTAGGTCATAATCTGCCTAGGCTTTTCCCAACTATGTTGGGGTCGGCTTCCAGTCTAACCAGATGCAGCTGAATACCAGTATTTTTTTTTACAACTAGGTAATACCCATAGATATCCGAGTAATGCCTGAAGTTAGTACCTACTCATTAACAATATTAACCAATCATAGAGGATACATTCAAGGGTAAGCAAATTGACGGGTTCAAAGTCTGTTATATTTTTATCAAGCTCGCGATAAGGAGTTATATAAAGGACAGTCTGATTAACTGCAAATGATATCAATTAACAGGTCACAGTCCATTGATAATCAAATATGTAATAATTGAATTTTACGCATATAAATGCTGCGGTTTAATTTTTTTTTTTTTTTTTTATATTAAAATTACGGGTTTTCAGAAAAGAGTACGGATTGGAGAGTTTTAAAATGCTAAAGTAATGACAAAGTCGGGGAATGTTAAAAAACAATTTTAGGTTATAGGTAAGTATGTACACCACAAATAGCATAATCAGCCTATAATGTCCCGGCTGCTGGGACACAGGCCTCCTCTCTGTGAGCGGGAGTGGGCCGAAATCCACCACGCGGGCACAGTGCGGTTTGGAACACCACACCCCCAATATCACAAAACAATTGAACGCTAAACGAATTGAAGTCATCGTTCTCTGTCAATCGTTTAAAGTTGACAGAGACACAATGATGTTTTTAATACGTTTAGCGCTGAATGTAATTAGTAATTGGAGATGCAAGAGAGCCTTAAAGATCGCAAGCAAAAACTCATTGGTCATCAAATGCAGTGTACGTTATGTAAAAGTTACAAAAAATGTATACATAAGTGTACCGGTTGCATAATGCACTAGTTGTTTAGTCTACAGTAGCAAATGCAGTAGTACGCATTGAGGTTTTATTTTCAAACATTAATTTCGCCATTGAAATGTTAAATAATGTTCCTAGTGTGTACGTGTGTAATTTAGAATACTAGACGTAAAATCCCCCCAATTTCTGAAGTTCCGTAGAGACGGGACTTTAGAAATTGGGGGGACCACGTTATGGTGGGCAGAACACACTGGCTATAGAGATAGCCAGTGTGTTCTGCCCACCATGACGTGGACGCTAACGCAGGAGGCTATGTACAGACGTCAGCACATCAACCTACCCGAAACTGTCAAATTTTCCCAATCAACTTTGAACCTTATGCTTTAGTGATAAAGTTGAAAATGTATTAAAGAAATATGACAGACTAGCTGCGCACCGCGGTTTCACCCGCGTAACTTTCGATCCCGTGGGAATATCGGGATAAAAACTATCCTATGTCCTTTCCCGGGACTCAAACTATCTCTATACCAAATTTCATCGAAATCGGTTCAGTAGTTTAGGCGTGAAGAAAAGACAGACAGACAGAGTTACTTTCGCATTTATAATATTAGTTTGGATTGTAGTAGGTTGATGTGCTGGCGTCTGTACAAGCTGAGAGTTGCACAGAGAGCCATGGACCGTTCCATGCTTCGCATAAGGCTAATAGACCGAGTTCCAAACGTCGGGATCCAAAGGGCGCTTTCAAATTAGACGTTTCGTGTCGGACTGCTGCGGTGCCGAAGCGGTGCGCTTGTCGTATTGCGCACGGACGGTCGTTTGTTTTCATACAAAGCGCGCGGTGCAGGTTGTCGAGCGTTCGCGGTACCGACACCGCACTGTTGCCGCACCGCGCGCTTTGTATGAAAACAAACGACCGTCCGTGCGCAATACGACAAACGCACCGTTTCGGCACCGCAGCAGTCCGACAAGAAACGTCTAAATTGAAAGCGCACAAAGACGTACGCTCACTAAAAGTAAGATAACATAAATTTAATTAGTAGAAAACAAATAGTTCATGTAGCAAATTAAATTTCAATTCGAAAACTTCTATCGGTTTCTCACTAAACTTCAAGTATACCCGATGACCCTGGTTACTTATCTCTTCTGGTGACTGTACGGAGGTCTTCGATATCGGGAAACGTGTTATGGAACTCAAGTGGAATTGGGCAGGACACCTGGCAAGGCGCAGTGATGACAGGTGGAGTGGACCCAGTGGCATCCAAGGATTGTAAGATGAGGTGTCGTGCGTCCGGTGGCGAGATGGACGGACGACATGGTTGTTATCGCAGGCAAAATCTGGATGAGTTGTGAAAGTGCGACATTTAATTAAAATCGGTAGGCGCAGTTAATTATGATTATCGGAATAATATGATTAATTAAGCCTCTAAGATACCCAAGTCATGACCCGTCAAGTTATTTTCCCGCCCCTTAGGACCGCTAAACGTGAACCCAACTCACGTTTCTAAATGACGTCGTTTAGATAACGGACAGATGTAGGGTGAAAATATACTTATCAGACTATCAGCAGCCATTGGTTTAAGCTGGGATTATTTTGATTAAGTACGATTATTAACATCGCGGATTAAAGGATTCTGTTAGCTATTCGGGTAATGCGAAAGAATGTAAACTAGCTAATCCACTAAACAATACAAAATTAAGCCACTTTCTACAAATACCAATAGCCAATCCAATAGTCAACGAAATAATTATTATTAGGTACTAAGCAATTTGTAATATGAATCTTGACATGTTCAGGAACCAAATCGTGACATAAGCCGAATATGTGAATGAGAGAACATGCACGAAAGTTCGAAGAGCCTACGTTCACTCCGGCCATGATTCAGCGTTGGTATTATGCGCACGACGACATGCGACATAATTATCAAGCTATACGTTTCCAGTATAAGCTGATTAGCTGACTTCTCATTGTACAAAAAGCCTGTATAATGGAAATGTACAGCTTGATATGTCGTCATGTGTACATTCTATATTTATACTTATTATAATAATTGACAAGTAGCTTTTCACGTTTGTCTGTGTGACCGCGTTCTTCTAAATTGCGCGACGGATTTTGATGCGGTTTTCACCGTCATTTTTCCGGAAGGTTTATTTTCTCAAGTCGTAAAAAACCGCGAAGTTAGGGCAGGTCGCTGGTACAGTCAGTTATTAGCAATTAGCTGACCCACCTTTACATAAATGGTTGAGATTATTTAGAATACGAATCGATAGAATTTTATAAGTAATTCTTTTATATTTTACTAACTGCGCCCTGTGGTTTCACCCGCATAAGTGTCGATCCCGTGGGAATATCGGGATAAAAACTATCCTATGTCCTTCCTCGGGACTCAAACTATCTCTATACCAAATTTCATCTAAATCGGTTCAGTGGTTTAGGCGTGAAAAGGTAACATACAGACAGATAGACAGACAGACGAGAGTTACTTTCGAATTTATAATATTAGTATGGATTTATTTGAGCAAAGTAAAATCTCAACCATTTATGCAAAGGTGGGTCAGCTAATTGCTTTATCTGACTGTACTTAAATAAATAAATGCGGTGCACGGTGATACAGGTGCATTAGCACCTGGCGAAAATCACAACTGCGCACTAAAAATTACATAAGCTGTAAGTATTATGAAATCCGTATCAAAACCCAGTAGGTAGTTTTCAAAAAGCCTTTCATGCAAGTTAAAGTCAATAACATTATTTTACAACATGCAGTAAATATAAAATAAATCATATGCACTAAATATAACATAAATGCTGCTATTTTGATTTTTTTTCATGGTATGTATTTTTGTGGTGTACCTACAATAAATATATCACGTAATTCACACGTTTATTATCCAATTCAAAGTGGAAATAAATACATTCAAATTATAATCTCTGTCTAGTATTAATACGCAGGTGTAAGTTCATAAGTTATCGGCAACGTGAAGTCCGTACCTAACTGGCTTACAAGGTCGGGTCACGGTCGTAACCTTATACTGAGGAGACATGACACAGCTTATGTCAATCGTAGAAACGTTGGTTACCGGCTCACAGTACTGGAACCGTCTAATGGCTGATTTCTACAATTTTCGGACCGTTATTGTATATTGTTAGAATTAAAACTCTTGTATCTTTACCAATAATGAAGCAAAGGCCTCAGCTTTGCATGGTAGACCCTCCCATAAAGAAGTAGCTATCACAGGTCAAATTAATTACGAATCGATTTTGTTCATAAGAACCGAACATAATATGAAGTCAATTTGTGATGCAGAGACGCATGTAACTGGGAAAGTCAGAATACATGTTGCTAGCTATTAGAAAAGAAGTAGATTAGTAGTTCAAAGAAAAGATGGATGGGACTGTGTGCAAGATGAAATGGTTAGGATGGAATTTACCGCTAAGATGACGGCTAATAGAGCTGTATGGAATGAAAATACGTATTACTAATTATAGTTAATTAAAACGGTACAACATCAATTACATTAATTAACATGAAGACAATACGTTGACAATAATATAATTTAATTTAAAACTAACACGGAACAGTGGACGCCCTTGCATAATTTCTTTCACAGAACACGAGAACCAGACATACCTACGCATAATTTTACTCCATTCATAAATATAGCATTGTATATCTTTTTTTATCTCTCTCTCTATGTTAGTTGCTAAGGTCGTAACGAGTCAGTATGCTACACAAGTGACATCAAGGCTTGAAAACTTGGGAACTATTGTTCTTAATTTTTCCTCTTTGTGTTTCCTCTCTCTATCATTTACTTCGAGGTTGTTCTTAGATAATGAGTATGTTTTCTATTGGAGAAGGATAGTGTTTTGAAGTTTACTTGGATCGGAAGTACAATGAGGAAAGAATAAAATTAACACGGAAATGATTACAAATTCCAAATAGACGTAACACGTTTAAAGAGGGTCTAGGATTAATAATATTTATTCATATTCATATATTTATTTGCATTCTAAAATGTTGTAGTGGTGTTAAAGTGGCTTAAAGCTAAGATACAATAGATAGATACATTTAGTTCATATTATGGATTTAGACCAGGGAACCATGACACAAAAGGGAGAAGGCTTATAGTCAGCAGTGTATGGAACAAGCTTGTCAATGATGGTGATGATGGATTAATTATGCCTGATAAGGATACAGGTACTATGAGGGATATTGTCAACGCAGGAAATGAAATTGTTTATTCGAAATCACTTTTACACGTCATAAACTTATTACAAAATAAAAAAAAGTAGTGAGGTCGGCGTTTCCTATCGGACTACTCTGAGAAGAAACTCGGAGGTCACAGGCTCTTTTAAAGTCCTGACATAATCTTGGTCAGGTTGCTTGGGGCTGACTGGCTTCATCATACTATGTATTATGGAAATTCTAGACATACTAGCATTACTAACACTTTTATTTTTGTAATTTTTTTATATATCTCACTGATACGGGATATGCCATGATTATATTAATTTGGCTCTTTTCTAAAAGATTTTTGCTATTACAACTTTGATTAGTCTTCAACCTTACGGCCTTAACGTGACTTAATTGGCCTTCTTAAGTATCTTAGGTCTTGTATTATAAAGGAAATAGTTGCTTATTATAAATTATATCCAATCAATCGTGTATATCATCAATTCATCATGCAAATTAAAGTCGCTTTGTGTGTATGTCCGTGTGACCGCGTTGTTCTTCTAAAATGCGGATTGTAATGTGGTTTTCACCATCATTTTGTTAGAGAATGTATTCCGTAAGGTTTATGTGTAAAATACGAATATGAAACTTAAATACATATATTGAAGAAATTTCGGTTTTGTCAAGTCGAAAAACCGTGCTGTATTTAATAAATAATACATCGTTTTTAATTCAATCCTACTTCCTATTAATATTATAAACGCGAAAGTTTGTGAGGATGGATGGATGTTTGTCATGTTTGTTACTCATTCGCGCAAAAACGACTGGACGGATTTTGATGAGTAGGTACCTACTACAGTAATAGGTATAGCTTATACATCAGAATAACACATAGGATACTTTTTATCCGGATATTCCCACGGGATGGACAGTTATGCGGGTGAAACCGCGGGGCGCTGCTAGTCTAGTATATATTTATATCAATTTAATACAATCTGATTCAATAAAACTGACGCAAGGCCCGCGTCTGTTTTCTTGAATCAGATGCTATGTAATTTTTATAATTCAATACCTACTTGTGCGTTAGCGAATTTCCATTTATATTTTTATCTTGCGAAATAGGAACACGAAAACACCCGGATGAGTGCTAAAAAGAGTTTCTTGTCCCTTTCGTGTACCTACGCAGTTTATTTTAAGCAAACGTCCTAATAAACTTATATATTTGGGTTTATACGATTTTTCGCGTTCTGCCTAAAAATTGTTAAGGCAGAATCGATTTATTTTCTTTATATGTATTTTAAATCTCCTCCTGCGTATTTATTCCCACTCTTTACGACGACGAGTCTCTGTCACGAGCGTCAGATTTTTTTTTCAATATTGATACGAGGTGACATCACTTCTCTCACAATTTAAAACCAAACAAGTCTGAGAAACATTTGCTTTAAAACTTAAAACGTGGAGTTATACGATTCCAAAGTTAATTTACATTTATAATTGTATTCCGCAGTGCAATACACTATTTACAGCTATTGACTTCCTTATAATCTATAAAAATACTGATGACTCATAGCTGTGCGAGATACAAATCCAGCTGATAACCTTTAAGGTGAATGCGTAGTTGTAGCCCGCGAAATTCAATTTTTCTTACGTTTTTTGCAATTTTCAGGTCAGTGTCAGGTTGTATCTTGATCAAAATATGATTCGCGACAATAACAGGTACGTATTTACAGAATTATAATAATTAGAATCATTAATACATCTTCCTAAGTTAGATTTCTACCGTTAAGAACAAATCTCGTATGGAAAAGTGTTGGTGGTAGAAATCTAACTTAAACAGATGTATTAATGATTCTGATGATTATAATTCTGTGAATACGTACCTGTTATAGTCGCGAATCAAATTTTCATCAAGATACAACCTGACACTGACCTGAAAATTGCAAAAAACGTAAGAAAAATTGAATTTCGCGGGCTACAACTACGCATTCGCCTTAATATTCTTCCACTAACAGATGACCGAATACCTTATCTAAATAAAAAAGTAGATAACAAAAGTATGGCAACAAGTTGACAAGCAGCTTCAATGTTGACAATGTTCATTCATTCATCGTTCATCAACTGACTCTTTAAAATGGCCGCTTTATATTCCAAAGGAGATCACCCATTCTGGGCTAATTTTTTTTTTTGGGTGGCCCTCGATAATTCTTACATATTTTAAAAATATGTATAGAATACATTATTTTTTACTATGGCACCAAAGACGAGAACAATTTGGGTTCGAAGATATGTTGCATGTAAAAATTAAAACAACAATTCGTTTTGGATAATTATTAGGAATTATATTTGGTACAAGTAATACGTTTTGCGCGTTCAGGTAAAAACCTGTTCTAATCTTACACGCTCCGCGCGTCCCTCACTACCCCCGTGCTCTGTGCCGTTTACTTGTAACACAATAGACACGCGCGCGCGAGTCGTCTCAGTCCGTTCAGTGACGCATCATCTGTTGCCTTGTTCACTACGTACTGTTTTTGCGAATCAGCTTATTTCTCGGCGTGTGTTATAAGGACTGTTTTTTTTTATAATCTGTGACCATTGCGCAAATAACGGACTTGATGTTATCATGGAAAGGTGTGTGTGTTGTAATCGTTCAGTTGTTAATAGAAGACGATCTTTATTGACGTCGTGAGTTGTTTCAAAATAGGCCGCACTTACGATTGTATATAACAGAAGTTATACACCCTCGACAAGTAAGTATAAGTACATATTTTTTGGTCAAATGTTAAAAATGTTTGTACTTAATAATTAATGTATGTATGTAGGTATCTAAGAATTACCTATGTACAACCCGGTTAAAATATCTCTGCACCTGGCGTCGATGACGTCACTTTTGTATTCTGATAAGGCGTGAAAAAGATAAGGGCACGTGTTTATTTGCCCGCTGCCTTACGATCTCGCCCCTACAAGGCGTCCTCGTGGTCAGGCTTTTAGTTACGATTTTTAAAGTGAATCAGTAACCGCTTTGAGTAAATCAATGCCAAAAAATAGATTCGAATTCATTTTGTTGTTTCTTTTCAGATTCTTCTGAATCATGAAGAATTTATCTGCCGTCCTTGTGTACAACGAGCAGACAGGAGAAGAAGAGCTGACGTTCCGCCAGCAGCTGACGTTCCGCCAGCAGATAACGTTCTGCCAGCAGATGACATTGCGCCTGTTGATGCTGCTGTGCCTGTGGAAGTCGCTGAGCCATCGGCCAGAGACTCTTCTGTCCAAAGTAGCAGATATCGACGTGTTCCTTGCACAAGTTCGCGCTGCTTAATATTTGGTTGTCCAAATACCACCCGGCGTCGCTTGCCGAGTTCTTTACGGGCGAATGTTTTATGCAAGTATAACATATACATACCTAAAGATAGTCGTGTTTGTCAAGAACATTTGATCAGTTTTGATTGGGAACAATTACAGGAGGCACCAAATCTATGTACCGATTTTAGTGGGGCTTACTTAGATGATATAATAGATGTGTTAAAAGAAGAAAGGAGTTCCTTTCTAGACTTTGTCAATTATAGGCAAATGAGCCAAACAGAATTATTTTACTGGACAGGTCTTAGTCATGATCAGTTTCAACTCATATTGTCTGAAACACCTAGTCTGAGAAACCAAAAACGTCCTGAAGCCTGCCTAGGCATTTTACTAGCAAAATACAGAACTGGTGATTCGAACCTACGTCTAAGTAACATGTTCAGAATGCCAGAGTCTACTCTACAACGAAAACTTGGAATTGCTAGAAAATGCTTGCTTCGAGATTTTGTTCCTCGTCATTTAGGATTCGATCACATTAGTCGACAGGAAGTAGTATCCCGGAACTTATTAGTACCAGAAACGATTTTCGGTAATCCTGGGTCGCCGCCGGAAGAGAGAAAGGCAATCGTAATATGCGACGCAACATACGTTTATTGTCAGAAAAGCTCCAATTTCTTTTTTCAACGGGAAAGCTATAGCTTACACAAATATACCAATTTATTGAAGCCATTTCTATTTGTAACTTGCGATGGATATATAATTGATGTGACTGGCCCATATTCTGCTACATCATCTGATGGTCGTATCATGATGAATATGGCAAGAGACGAGAGTGGTTATGTGTTCAATTGGTACTTTCAAAATGAAGATGTCTTCATCCTTGACAGGGGCTTTCGAGACTCAGTTGCATCCTTAGAAGAATGTGGCTATTCGTGCTATTTACCACTCTCTAAAGAAGTCGGTGCACTACAATTATCCACAGCTCAAGCCAACGAATCAAGACTTGTTACTATGTGTCGTTGGGTAATCGAAGTGGTGAATGGAAGATTTAAGCGCGATTATAAATTGTTCCGTCAAGATTTTTTCAATAGAGCTATGCCTCATATGATGGATGATTTTAGAGTAGCAGCCAGTCTCGTCAATGCATTCCATCAACCAATAATAGATAGCATACACGCAGAAGACTTTTTGGAAATCATACAAAACAGGCGAAATATAGAGAACGATCTTGCCGATTATGTCATAGAAAATAATATGAACAGGCAAAGAGTTGTATTCCGACGAATGACGGCTGATGACCCAGAACTAATAGATTTTCCTCGTCTGAATGAAGAAGATGGTATTCTTTTTGCTTTGGGCACTTATCAGCTCAAATTAGCCCGATCATACTGTGGCGAGCACATCAGAGACGGGGTATACACGATTGAACTGTATAATGATCCTAATATTATCAACTTGCCTAATGTTAATAATACAACGAGACTTCTAAGAGGTCGTATTCAATCGCGACATTCGAGGGCCAGGACGTACTATGTTTATATTATGGCAGATTATACGGAAAATGGCAGAAATGCAATTAAAAAATATTATTGTACGTGTCTTACTGGCAAAAAAACTCTAGGCTGCTGTGCTCATACCATGTCAATTATTTGGTTTCTCGGCTTGGCTAGACATCTAGATGAGCCCTTACAAACACCGGCAGATTTTTTAGATTATGTTATCGTTCAAGATAATGAGCATAATATGTAAGATCACTGTATAAAGAAAAACAATAAATTGATACTTTTGTACCCTTTTCTTTGTTTTATTATAATCCGTACAACGCCTATTATATATATCTAGTTGGTTAGTAGATAGCTGTGTTGTAATCATAAAATATAAAAAATAGGGATCGAATTCAAAATGTATATTTTTTTAGCTGTTTTTCCTAACCCAAAAGTTGCCTGGTAGAAATTACTGCCAAGCAATAAGGCCGCCCGTTGCATTATGTTCTTTCCATTTTGTTATTTTATGAATACCAAAAACCATGAAAATCGGTCCAGCCGTTCTCGAGTTAAAGTGTTCGAACAAACCCGATTTTATTTTTTAAAGACCGTTCTATATCTTTGTCCCTAAATTAATTATAACGTTGTCACCATACAATTTTCTTTCTACTCCTGTAACCTTTCAAATAAAATGTATTTCATTCCTGGCCGCCAACTTTTTTTTTTTTAGCCCGAGTCGCCCTACTAAATGGGTGATCTCCTTTAAACACAAAGCGGCGGACGCGGTGGCGTGACTCCGCGGCGGCCAACCGGCGCACGGCGCCCGCGCGGCTAGTGCGTCGACCTCTCCCCTTCGATACGATTAAACAATCGATCCATTATCGATACTCTATGAAGACGCTTTGTATTCGATTATTCCAAATTCCGCGCCTTTGAACACCTTATCTGTTTATCCGATAATATATATATAAATGACATATTTGCCTTGACGTTGACAATGGAATGTCTTTCCTCTTAGTGCAGACAAACTGGATGAATGCAGCTGTTTTATTCATTTTTGTTCTTATACGCCCATGTTCATTATAAACTACAGCTACTATAGTTTTCAAATTGTATGTAATTGGGCCCCCCATAGGACAAGGGCCCGGGCCAATCCTCACAAAATTCTTTTAATTAAAAATGATCAAAGCCGCTAACGTCTGTTGTTTGACATTAATTGCCATCACTACATTACCCTTTCAAAACTAAAGTCGTTTGGTCATATACACTAAGTACATATACAGTCTTCATTATAATACCTATTTTGTTAAATGAAATGTGTTTATTGTTCTTAACCACCCCGTATACACATATTACACAGTCATGCGTCCTTATCTGGCTCACACGTGTACAATTGTACATTTAACTTGTCTTCCATTCGGTATATTTATACTCGCGATAAAAAATTTTGCTGCCCGACCACCTGATCTGACATTGTCATCCATAATTCTCCTTTTTTTCTGCCCTTATCCTATTTGGGGTCGGCGCAACATTATTTTCTTTTTCTTCCTTACCTACTTCTTTATTAGTCGTCTTCTCAGTAGTCAACTTCTTTCTAGCCATATCGTCTTTTATACAGTTCATCCTTCTTTTCTTTAGTCTTCCCTACTCTTATAGCCATCCACATTTATACTCAAAACTTTCCTCACAACATTTTCTGGGTAGATACGACGATTTACTAAACCAGTGTTTGCAGTTACGACACTATTCGTCGTCTCATATCCATTTATATTTTTTTGTCTGTGACTTTGAGCGCTGTATTAGCTATTATGTAATCAAGACTAGTTTTGTCTAAATTGTTTTTTTTTGCAACTTTATTTATGTAGATAGTATTATTAGAAAGCGGGTGACTACCGAGATACGACTATTATTGACGTAGTATTATTAATAAAAACATGTAATCATTATTGATTGTATCTCTCCTTAACTTGTACTTTATTGTTTACACTTGTTTTCAAAAGCGCAGCAAAACTTGTTGATGCGACAATTTGCAATTATTACTCAGCTTCTACGTATATAAAGTCAAGGACAGGTCGATAACCCATAGCGTATGGCTATAGTGACACGTTTTTCTTAGTTATTTTTAGTTCTCGCATCGCTCAATAACTTACTTACAATCACAAATGACATGTCCCTTTTTGTGCCAAATCAACGTAAATCAATATACAATTTTTATAAAGCAAGATTAAAATCTTATCTCAAGTTATCACACTTTTGCACAAACGATAGCATTGTGGCGTGACTTTGAATTTTGACTAAATCTTGAATTTCATCACACGATTATTAATCTGTGTCATTGTCAGAACATTTTACTTTTTAAATAGGCTGAAGTAAAGACTACAAACGACCTTGTTAAGCCGCACCAAGTAGTACCATTAAACTTATAGCTAGGTTATACATAACGTTAATATACCGCATGTATCAGAAAGGTTTTGGTACAGACCATCAAACAGAACAGTTTGATAGTCTGTACAAATATGACCAAACCTTTCTGATACATGCTGTATGATTGCTTAGCGTAATCAGCCTATAATGTTCCCACTGCTGGGATACAGGCCTCGTCCCTGTGAGAGAGAGTGGGCCGTAGTCCACCAAGCGGGCCCAGTGCGGGTTGGTGGATGCATATCTATAGCATACCTACTAGATAACATCACAATATACATAATTATAATATTAGGAACCTATTCTCTTACCAAAAATATTTAACAAAACGAGGAACATACAAAAGCTATGGTAATATCTGACGTTTCGACCTTTGGAAGTTGTTCGTAACAATATCCACTTGTTTGATCAACTGCTTAGCATACACGAACACATAATTGGTACGTCTACTGTATCATTCATTACAATATCTAACTAGGCTATGAATTTATTTAAATAATCGTCAAAAATATACTCGTAAAGCCATCACTTGAAACAATAGTAATAGACTCGTGATTTACATATTTCTAGTCTCTGCTATGGTTATTGTTTTTCTGAATGAAATTAGGTACCAACTGGTTTATACAAACTTTTTTGTTAAATTTTTCATATACTTAAATGACACATCTGGAATTTTCATAAAATATAAACACAAGAAATTAAGCCCAACGTTAACATGGTAATTGGCGCTGCAATACTTAGGTATATCAGTTTCGTCAATGGGTTGCCATTTGCCAAATCGTCAGGGGATTGGAGACATAACCTACCTCTTTACAACGGTATCAATCATAACCAAAAGTTCCCAGTCTGCAGTCCCACGAAAAGGTATTAACTAGAAATTTGATCGATGGTAATCTATACCTAAGACTGCCCATGTAACTCTTAAAACTTCTTGTTTTCAATTTGTCATAGTGAAGTATTATAGCTGCTATGTGTCTTATTAGAATGACATTCGAAATAGCAAGCATAGCAAAGAAGTCTATTGTAGACAGTTCCTAACATTACTAGAAACGGGTTTTCTCATAAATCAGATACGTTATAGGCACATTTGGCTTCTAAACTGCAATGCTATTGGCAATGCTGCATTTGTGTAACGCTAACAGTCGGTAATGTTAGGTAAGTGCTTAGTCGAGTGGAAGAACTAAGCATTTCACAGCTGATTTTCAAGTCTCTTAATATTACCGAATGAAAGGGATTATTATTTAGGTTTAGATTTTAATATAATTTATTCTCAAAAAGACAGTCACTTACATGAGAACAACAATAAATTAAGCACGTCACAGACGTCACGGTAGCAATAATAATTATGATACACACATCCAATGCGTTCAGCTTTTAGCATGTTGTTATTTGTGATTAAATATGCAGCTAATGGAGTTTTTAATGCATTGAATGAGTGTATTTTTTTTTATACACCGAGGTAATTTTTTTATATAATTGTGCTCCTTCAAAAGTTAACATTTTTTTACCGAACTTAATTCTCATCTCGACTGCTACGTTGAGTTACTTGTTTTACTTTAATAAAAACGATAAATTTATTTGGTTCAAACTATCTGAAGACCTAATCTTGCACGAATTTTGGTAAATTTTCCATTTTAAGTCTTTTGGAAAGGATGAAATATGTTAAGAAATATCCCAGAAAACTATTCTACTTGTATTTCTATTTACTATTCTAAGAACATAAGTGCATTATTTTCACTTCTACAGTAGTAAACAATCAGGATTTGTATTGAATACACAAAGGGACAAAACATTCATAAATGAATGCTCTAATAAATATCTCGAATCGTTGTATAGTGCAGTGGTGGCCCAGTGGTAACAATCCCCGACTTACGAGTTGTAGGTCGTGGGTTCGAACCCCGACAGGCGCTTTACTTTGTGTAAATAATTTCAACACATTACTCTCAAAACGGTGAAGGAAAACATCTTGAGGAAACCGGAATGTTTTAGAACCAAAAATTCGAAGACATGACATCTACCATACCACTGCACGCACCGCAATAGGTCCGCGTGATAGATTACAGCCCATTACCTCTCACAGAGAGCAGGCCTTTGTCTCAGCAGTGAAAACTGAGGCTGATTATGCTGTTGCATAGTGCATACTAGATGATTCACCCAGATATTCTATTCGATTATTATAACTCGAAACTGAGTTATTTTGGCGCACAACTGCATTAGAATGATGTGTGCCAATTTTACAAAATTAAAATGATAGGTAAGAGTGTTGCCACATACATTACATTGCCAGTGTGTGACAATTTACTCTTCCAATTATTATGATCTATCCAATTCATTCTGTCGGTAAATGTACCCGGTTAATGGCAAAAGGCTCGCCCCCTATATCATGGTATTTTTAAATAGCTGGCGTTTGAGCGTACTATAAATACACCTTTGTCTGCCTTAGTGCCTACCCTTACTGTGGTGTGACGGTGTTTGTTCAGTATTTTCATTAACTGGAGCAATGTGGGTATACTATACAGGGTGTGGCGTAAATAATGGATAACCCTGAAACTGTCGATTGGCCAGATTATCATCTATCATTTACCCCACTTATATCGCCATATGCCCACGGATGACCAAATTATTGATATTTTAAATAAAAATCGTACTTACTCTTACAAAATCAGCTGCCATTTCTACAATTGGTGACTTTTTCTCGTTTTGTTTTTTTTTATATCACTCCTGAATATTTATATTATCAGATCAGTATCAAGATTTTTTATTACATTCTAAGATAACATTGCAAAAAGTACTTATTCTCAAATTTTAACATTTTTTCTACGGAGTTATGCAACTTTGGGCCCCTGTACCGTAAAAAAAATGTACTATACTGCAGGGGCCCATTATTTTAGATAATTGCCTATTTAATTCAGATTCTAAAATGGTATAATAATAACCAGTATCTTGATAAAGTACAAAGTTATTGCTGTTCGAATTGATATGGGTCTTAATTTTGAAAATAACAACTTAGTCCTAAATTATTCTCTTACTTCTGTTATTACAAAAAAAAAAACGTAATGTCACAGTCTAAAATCATGTTATCGGTGTTTCTTGATTACGATAAAAAAAAAAAACTCACATAATCCGCCTTTTGGACGACTACTTGGAACCCTAGTCCTGTTCGGTAAACAAAAGAGTTGCCAGTAAAGGACAGACGTATTGTGAGAAAGAAAGAGAAGATGATGATTTTTTGCAAATAGCATTCATCCAAACGAGATAAAGCGACCTTCACTTCAGTGCACTAACGTTCTCGTACTTAGTCGCACGCATCCGTATCTCGTCGCTCTCCCTGTTATTATCGTTATTCGTGACTTACTGCTTTTCTTACCGGACTCTGATTTGCTTGTGTATTGGACTTGTTTTTTGAGTGATCTCGACAACATTGCTATTACCATCTGGACTGTAATTTGCTCAGTGATTTGGACGGTTGACCTGTGATATTATAACTGACGACTCGGCGCTTTCAGTTTTCGGAGTTCTCAGTGTTCGGCTCGGCGACAATGCCTCAACGTTACACACCCTTAGAATATGCCAATATGCACTACATTTATGGTGAATGTAGAGGTAATGCTAGCCAAGCTGCTGCACTTTATCGGGAGAGACATCCGACAACGCATACGTTCGGCTGCTGACGTAATATCGTCGGCAGGATTTGCGCGCCGATTGAAACGGTCCTTCATAAGAAGGTGTAGAGCGTGCATAGCAGCTGAAGGAGCCCACTTCGAACATCTTGTATAATTATTTTTTTTCAATAAATTTGGCTAATTACTAATGTCTTTTATTGTGTCAACAAACCCGTAGTGATCAAATTTTAAGGAAATTCTCATTCTCTTTGAGTCTAAAATTAGTTACAGCAGGGTGAAAGTAATTTAATTTTAAAATCAAACTTGTATGAAAATTCTCCTTTAAGATTCGAACAGCAATAACTTTGTACTTTATCAAGATACTGGTTATTATTATACCATTTTAGAATCTGAATTAAATAGGCAATTATCTAAAATAATGGGCCCCTGCAGTATAGTACATTTTTTTTACGTTACAGGGGCCCAAAGTTGCATAACTCCGTAGAAAAAATGTTAAAATTTGAGAATAAGTAATTTTTGCAATGTTATCTTAGAATGTAATAAAAAATCTTGATACTGATCTGATAATATAAATATTCAGGAGTGATATAAAAAAAACAAAACTAGAAAAAGTCACCAATTGTAGAAATGGCAGCTGATTTTGTAAGAGTAAGTACGATTTTTCTTTAAAATATCAAAAATATCAATAATTTGGTCATCCGTGGGCATATGGCGATATAAGCGGGGTAAATGATAGATGATAATCTGGCCAATCGACAGTTTCAGGGTTATCCATTATTTACGCCACACCCTGTATACTACTAGTAGTCAGATAGGAAACGCTAACCTCATCTAGTTCTGAAAATATTATGATTGTCGTGTAAAAGTGTTTATTTGAAACCTACTTACAGAAATAAAATAATTTATCATCATATTTCTGCCTAACCCCTTCGAGAATACAGGCGTGATGTTTCTATTATAAACTAACGAATCTTTCCCCTTGTTCCAGGAATCATGGCAGGAACCCAAAGCGAAAGACACGGGCGCAGTGATCAATATCCTGGATATCGGTCGCCAGAACTTCGCGAATGGAGGCGTGGTGTCCCGGTATCTCTGCGACCTGGCGCAATGCTGCAACTTGTTCAATTATGACTACAAAGATGTAGTTCCTAATGTGAGTATCTGTTAAATAACTAATTAATACAAGCCTAATATTGTCCCACTGCAGGGCAAAGGCCTCTTCTTGTAAAGAGAAGGCACGAGCACTGATCACCACGCTTGCTCAAGACGGATTACTGTTGTTTGTTGATCATTGATTTATACACTTGCGAGTAATAAAAAATATGATTACCCAGATTCATTCCTCGCCAGTGTTTGAAAAAGTTGACATAAGTTCCTAAAAGGTCTCTGAATCCTTCTAGATGAGTTTTTCCTGTAAATAATTTGATTTCATGCGAATAAAGAACTTAGCTTTGCTATCTGCTCCACTTATGTTATAGGAAAAAATTGGAGTGATTTCATACTATGCGGGAGAGTATTTTACTCTCTCTATACACCATCATACTACAAGGCAGAATCCTGCCATACATAGAGAGAATGAACTCAAAGAGAATCTATAACCAGCAATAGTGATAATAATGTTATCCTTTCTTTGTATGAGCGAACCATAAAGGAGTATATGCCGTTCTAAAATTATTAGCCATCACTAATAATTCTATCTATCTATTATAGCAAAAAGTTGAAAGAAAATCGTTTGGCTTGGTATGGCATGTGATGAGAAGAGACGAAACGCATGTGACTAAAAGAGTGATGAATATACATGTTGATGGATGGAGAGGAAGAGAAAGGCCGAAGAAAAGATGAATGGATTGTGTGAGGAATGATATGAAAGAGAAGGGAGTGAATGATAGCGTGACGGTTGACAGAGGAACATCGAAGAAAGAAACGTGTTGCGCCGACCCCAAGTAACATGGGATAAGGGCAGTAAGATGATGATGAATAATAATTCTATCTCAAATATTTCCAGGTGGTGAAAGACGACAGCGTGCAGCACGCCATTGAAGAAGCCACGCAAGAGGAACTAAGGAAAGCCAAAGAGAACGGTCAGGCCGGCGCTCAATACGCGACCATAAGGCAAAGAGTGGAAGCACGCGCCTTGAAGGTTGTGCAGGATGTCAGCTCGGCCATGTCCAATAATGTGCTCAAGTAAGTTTATAGAAGGTTAATTTTAATGTTATTATTATTATTATAAGCCTGTGTTGTCCCACTGCAGGGCAAAGGCCTCCCTTCCCTCTTTCCATTGTGGGCCAATCCTTTATGAAGGAGTCCAGCTCATCCCGCCATCTCTTTCTGGGCCTGCCGCGCAGTCGTTTCCTGCCATTGGGGATCCACTGATGTTAGTCATTATTATTTAAAACCCTTGTCTAACTTTTAAACATACCTACTTAAGTAGAAGATAATATATCACATATGACATAATATCTCACGCCTGTCTTCCTCAAAGGGGAGTATGTACTCTATCATAAAATAGTAAGATTATAATCGTTATGAAATACACTCTAGTACACAGTACACTAGCACTGTAGTAGTGTAGTACTAGATGATATCGCTAAAAAGTGCTAAATGGTGATTTAGTTAGTAATGAGAAGATGGATGATAGTATTTATACAGGGTGTTACGGAAAGGGTATATCAATACAAACGGGTTAAACGGGTGTATCTGGTCTAGAATCTCTGTACAAAATTTCAGCTCAAAAGCATTAACTTTGAAAATGCTTAATATTTTTTTATTTCGACATCACGGCGCTGCACTGGCGCGCGGCGGCGTGATGTGCGTGTACTAGGCGCACAGACACACTACAGATAATGGATAATGACCCTCGTAGTGCGGTGACACGTTTGTTATGATTTCAATTTAATAAACTATCGAAATAAAAAATATTAAGCATTTTCAAAGTTACTGCTTTTGAGCTGAAATTTTGTACAGAGATTCTAGACCAGATACACTCTTCAACCCGTTTGTATTGATATACCCTTTCCGTAACACCCTGTATAAAGAAAGAAGGCTTGCTGCGCCGATCCCAAATAAAATAGGGTTGGCATAAGAGGATAAGGACGATTACTAACGTTACGCTTGTCAAAAGAGTATTTCCATCACCATCACTTCTTACTGAACCGCTTGTAGCACGTGTTACTGATTTATTTGAAAAACAATAATTCGCATCAAATTGTAAATTGCCTATACCGATAACTGTGCCAAAGTGAGACCCTGTTGTTTAAGGATCTTACACAAAAGTTTTACAATCATGATTTATCTTTATTACAGATTCGTCGCCTGGGTATGTCACAAAGCAGTCCGCAGAGTCGCAGGCGGCGGCTGCGGCACGCGCGTCGCCGGCGTCGAACGTTTACGTAAAGCGAACGCGGCCGGGCTTCCCCTCGTGTTCGTGCCACTACACAGGTCGCACTTCGACTACATCCTCATGACGTTCACGCTGTATCTGACGGGGATAAGACCTCCTCTAGTCGCCGCCGGTGATAATATGAGGATACCTTTCTTTGGGTGAGTGTCTTTACGTCGTTATCCCATCAAAAAAGCCGATCACTCAACTAGGTTTCCAAGTAGTACTTCAATTTTAGCGTTCAGACCACTACAGTTGTCTTTCATCTATTAGATTTGCACGGTAAGTGGTCTAAGATGCCCTTCTTTGGGTGAGTGTTTTATGTCATCATTATCTACCTAGCCTCTTCCCCACTATGTTTGGAGTCCTTTTTTTTGTTTTCGGGGGGAAACCTTCAAAAGGCGCCTGGTCTTTGGGGATAAAACCAGGGAGTGTGGGATTACCTCACTAAAACCACCCCGGTGGTCACCATCTGCACTACGGAAGGGGCACCGTTACCTCTCATCAAAAGACCAATCCGGAGCACCCTCTGCGCAACGCCTGTTAGGGCACATCTCTGGGTAGACTGTAAAGTGGTCTCCCCGAAACCTAGTTGTGCTAGTGTGCAAGGCAGCAACTATGTTGGATTCCTAGTTCCAGTCAAACCGGATGCAGCTGAATACCAGTATTTTACATGAAGCTCCTGCTTACCTGACCTCCACAACCCATTTACTGGGTAACTATAGCAGCGCAATAATGTGTGTGCGGAAATGTGATGACTGATGATGGAAAAAGGGGTCTATTGTCATTCATCTTATGTCTTTACTGCTACCCGTTATCTAATAGTATGCTTTTATTGTTTCAGTTGGTTCTTGCGAGGCTGTGGTGCGTTTTACATTAGGCGGAGAGTCGAGGGATCGGAATACCACGGCGATCCTACTTATAAGTCAGCTCTTAGGTAAGCTTAGACCCCATCCATCGCTTTCCATCAGGCGTGATCTAGGTCAAGAGAAGGCCAATCAGCAAAAAAAAAAAAAAACAGAACATGATGACATAATAAGACTACGGCTGGATTGTTTAATTCGCTGGATATATTTTTTTTGCAGAATCTATGCCTAATGTTTTTGTTTTTTTTGTTATAATGGGCTTAATTGACGTAAAATAAATGTTTAATGTTTCGTAATAGTCAGGAAACCGGCATGTCTTAGAACTAAAAACTCGAAGACATGTGGAGCCCACGTGATGGATTATGGCCCACTCCCTCTCACTGAGAGGAGGCCTGTGTCTCAGCAGTGGGAATATTATAGGCTGATTATACTAAGGGTAAAGTCTAAAATAAATAACCAGCGAATTAATAACCTAACCATATTTGAACTGGCCGAGATCATCATATATCTCTATAAGTCGTCACCGTCAGCTCAGTAGTCATCCCCTTTCTCTCTTACCCATATTCATACTCAAAACTTTCCAGTCTTCATATTTCTTTCCAGTTGTATTTCAATGTGTATTTATTCGTTCCAGAGCATATATCCTGAACAGTTTATCAGCTGGTAACAATTTGGAGTTCTTCATCGAAGGAGGACGCACTAGGACTGGGAAACCACAGACACCTAAAGGTAATACTATTTTCTTTTAGTCTATGGAAATTTTACTTTATGTAATATGGGTTTTACATAAATTGAATGTTTTTTTTTTTAATTTTATTTATTAATGATAAAGCCATTTTGATTGTGATATAAAGCTACTAAAATTATTGATATAATTATAGTAATTTAATTAATGTATTTGAATGTTCTTGCGTACTTGGATCAATTATATGCAGATGTAACGGGTATGTTTCTACACGAACACCAATTTTAGTGTGATGATGTCATCTGTTTCTCATACTATGCTAGTTTTTTTTTTTCTTTTTGTGAACTAATTTCCAGGGCGTTTTTAACAGCTATTCCTATGCAAATAGTACAGTAACCACCAGAAAAGAGCAGTGGTGACCCAGTGGTAACGACCGCGAATTACGAGCTGTATGTAGGTCTTGGGTTCGATCCCAAGCAGGCACTTACATACATACTTATTTTGTGTAAATTATTTCACCATCACTGCTCTCTTAAACGGTGAAGGAAAACATCGTGAGGAAACCGGTATGTCCTAGAACAAAAATACCTAGACATGCGACATCTATTTGTGTGTGATTTTGCTTATGCTATGCACTAGAAAAGATGGCACATTGAGTATTCGAAAAAAGCTAGTGTTTGTCTGTGTGACAGTTTCTATCTCAAGTTCGATGTGTCATTTTACATCTGAGTACTGTACTAATTACATATTGAAAAAAAAAAAACACTCAGGCGCTAACTAGTTTACGGAAATTTAAACCTTATAAAAACTAACATAACAATGTTTTTTCTTTAGCGGCCATCCTCTCAATAATAATGAACGCATCACGGGCTAACACTCTTAGTTTAGACAACCTCTAACTAGTTTACGCTAATTTAAACCTTATAAAAACTGACATAACGATTGTTTTTCTCCAGCGGGCATTCTCTCAGTAATAATGGACGCATACCTAGACGGAACTATCGACGATGCCCTCCTGGTGCCCGCGACCCTGAACTACGACAAGCTGGTGGACGGCAACTTCGTGCGGGAACAGCTCGGCATGCCCAAGCAGATGGAGACCTTCTGGTCGGCGCTTAGAGGCATCTGGAGGACCCTCAACACCAACCACGGCAGCATCAGAGTCGACTTCAACCAGCCCATCTCTCTCAAGGTGGGTCTTGTCTAATCATTATTTAACACTTTAAATGGGGAAACATTTTTTTATGTAATCATTATTTAACACTTTAAATGTGGAAACATTTTTTTATATAATCTATAACATTTGCATGCTATGACATAAGCCAAACATTATATGCTCTATAATGTATTTTAAAAACAACTTTATGTACCATGTTTTAAGCAAGTAGGTATTATTTCTATTTTCTGTTTCAAGGAAAAGATTGTGAGGAAACTTTTACTATGGTAGGATTGCTATATTTCAGTTTGAAGGTACGTTTGCAGAGAAATGTGTGAAGTAATAATACAAGCATAATGACGCCATTTCAACTTTGTGTATCACAACAAAAATGACACGTAAAGGTTTATCACCAACAGACTTTTCAACCGTATAAACACCTAGAATTCTGATAAACTTTTTTTAAGAGGTTTATTTATCGATGATTAAAGTTAAGTGACGTTTAAACGTCATAAATGTGTGGTTAAACAGTTGCTAATCACTACTTAATTTTAAGCAACGTTTATGACATATCGTCGATTAAATGGAAAAATGGCATTTTTCAAATATTTTTTGGAAAATAAGATTATTACATAAAACGAGTCTACTAACAAGATTATTTTATATGTAAAAACGACACTTTAAATGTGTACTTTCTGAATTACGTCATTTTTCTATTTAACCGACGATATGTCAGGACTAATTTGACAGTACTATCCGAATGACAATAACTGTGTTTTTCGTCCAATTGTCATTTCGTATTTTTCTAGGGTTCCGATCAGGCAAACCGGAAGTTTTATTTAAATTTAAAATATTCGAATTCTGTACATCTCCTCCACAGGAACTAGTAACATCATTCCAGAAGTATCAACACTACAAGTCACCCATAGAAAGCCCCCTAACCCCGCCGAACAACAACCTGGCCGTGAACCTGGACCGACAGATCCTGTACAACCACAGCCACTCCAGCCTGTACGGCGCTGACGTCAGCACGGACCACAAGATGATGGTGGAGGCTATCGGCAGGCATCTGGTGTACGGTGAGTACTGTATACAAGGTTCAATTAAATTCGGTATTACAATAAATTACCAAAAAAAGGTTAATGAGTGCTCAAGTATACCATATACCCACATTTAACGTAAACTTTTATAATCTTATCTAAACTTCACAGACATGTCTGGTATCGATATCATCCTGTACTAAGGCAGCTAAAGTATGTTCGATGGGTCATCATTATGTTTTCAGCCGATCGATACCAACTCAACGACGGCATTCTCCCCCACAGATTTAGATATACCTAGATAACGCAAGAGCACCTACTTCGCGTGCCAAAAATCGCACCAGTTTACGATCGAAAATCATAAGCCGCCACTTTCGCGCTCAGTCCTGCGTACTGCTGGCTGGGTGAGCGTGAGCGAGAGAGCGCGAGCTTGTGACGTCGAGTAGGTAGTCAAAAAGTGGCACGCTTAGTTTTCATACAGTTCGTGATACTTGCGTTATCTAGGTACTTATATCTATATCTCTGATCTCCCCTAATCTAATTAGATTAGGTGTTGATCTTTTGAAAAAACATTAGTTGTCTGTAAAGTCGGTTTACGGACGATAATTTTACGTGATAACGCCATAAGAAAACATTCAGTTAGGCATCATGCTCATACACGTCACAAGCTGAAAGCTTAGGCCGATGATGCCTCTCTATCGCTTGTTCCGCGCTTTCGCTTGCACGCTCGGCGCAGGCGGAATGTGACAATGAGTCATGCTTTTTCGTGCGTGCAGCCGGCGTTCATCGATTTATAAGACGTTATCACTTCAAAAATCAATACATAAAATTTAATTTAGTACCTATTGTAGACAGGTAATTCATTACTAATTTATTTTATTAAAGCCAATTTTCTCTTAAACTGTTTATCTTTCCATAAAATTCGACTAACTGTAACAGAACCTCTTTCCTCAACAGACGCAGCACAAGCCACAGCCCTAATGTGTACGAACGTCATCTCCTACGTGCTTCTAACGGAAGCCAGACGTGGGGCCAGCCTGGCCACTCTCACGGCCAGTGTGGCCGCCAGGCAGACGGCTTTAGCCACTGAAGGAAGGGATCTAGGATACACTGGGGAGGCGAGGCAGGCTGTTAAACATGCTGTAAGTAAAGACAGAAAGAAAATAGGTTTTTTCAAACATGCTTGGAAAGGACGATGAGTCAGAACGTCCCCCCAACCTTACATTGACCAACAGACTTAAAATGTATCTCATTCGAACCGCCTTAGCAAGCTGATCAATTTTTACTATGACGACATCTCTCAAAAGTGCGGGATATTCCGAGAAAATCATGTTTTAGTGTTAATTTCTTCACAACGTCCCCCCAACCCTTACATTGATCAACAGACTTAAAATGTATCTCATTCGAACCGCCTTAGCAAGCTGATCAATTTTTACTATGACGACATCTCTCAAAAGTGCGGGATATTCCGAGAAAATCATGTTTTAGTGTTAATTTCGTCACAACGTCCCCCCAACCCTTACATTGACCAACAGACTTAAAATGTATCTCATTCGAACCGCCTTAGCAAGCTGATCAATTTTTACTATGACGACATCTCTCTAAAGTGTGGGATATTCCGAGGAAATCATGTTTTAGTGTTAATTTCGTCACAACGTTCCCCCAACCCTTACATTGATCAACAGACTTAAAATGTATCTCATTCGAACCGCCTTAGCAAGCTGATCAATTTTTACTATGACGATATCTCTCAAAAGTGCGGGATATTCCGAGAAAATCAAGTTTTAGTGTTAATTTCGTCAGAACGTCCCCCCAACCCTTACATCGACCAACAAACTTAAAATGTATCTCATTCAAACCGTCTTAGCAAGGTGATCATTTTTTACTATGACGACATCTCTCAAAAGTGCGGGATATTCCGAGAAAAATCATGTTTTAATGTTTATTGCCAGAACGTCCCCTCAAGCCTTACATCGAACAACAAACTTAAAATGTATCTCATTCAAACCGTCTTAGCAAGGTGATCAATTTTTACTATGACGACATCTCTCAAAAGTGCGGGATATTCCGAGAAAATCATGTTTTAGTGTTAATTTCGTCACAACGTCCCCCCAACCCTTACATTGACCAACAGACTTAAAATGTATCTCATTCAAACCGTCTTAGCAAGGTGATCAATTTTTACTATGACGACATCTCTCAAAAGTGCGGGATATTCCGAGAAAATCATGTTTTAGTGTTAATTTCGTCACAACGTCCCCCCAACCCTTACATTGACCAACAGACTTAAAATGTATCTCATTCAAACCGTCTTAGCAAGGTGATCAATTTTTACTATGACGACATCTCTCAAAAGTGCGGGATATTCCGAGAAAAATCATGTTTTAATGTTAATATTTTTGGCACAAAATAAGAGTTTGTAAGTAAACCATATTCTTTGATTTTCAAACCTCTCAAGATGAATAAGGAGATGCCATTTAAAAACCAGAAAACGTCATTCGTTACTCGTCCAATTTTTTCTATTCCTATAGGCAGGCAGTTGTCCCACCGGCGGCGATGAACGATTACCGAGTAGAACTAGCAACTGAAAACGAGTTGGCGAGCAGCGAGCAGCGTGTGTGTAGTTCCGATAGTTTTGTCGCTGGGCTATCAGCGAGTTTTCGAGTGCGACGGGCGATTACTTGCACCACTCGTTCGGGGCGGTTAGTCTCACTGGGGTTTCTCTCGGCGTGAGCTCTGACCACCAAGCGACCATCGCTGAGCGAGTATCGCTAGGCGAGTATTATCTTTGATAGCTCTTGTCGCTCAGCGACAAACCAGTGAAGCGAGTCCTCGCCGGCAGTGTGAACAGTCAGCGATCAACTGATAATATATGCATCTCTTTTGTTTACACGGAATGTATATCTATTGTCCGTTTCTTGAGCGAGAAAACAGCCGACAGTTAGTCGCTTCCTCGCCGGCGGTAGGACAACTGCCATATGCTCGTCCACGACGGAGACGCGGGTGTCTTCGTCTTGGGCGAGCTTGAATCCCTCACTGCACTCAGGATTCAAGTCTTAACTCCCGCGCTTCGCTCAGGAGTCAACTCAAACCTATAATCCTTCGTTGCGTTCAGGATTCAAAATAGCGCCCGCGACAACAAGACAACTACTTTATCCTAAAATAAATATAACGATTTTTTATTTTATTTTTAAACCCCATGGATTTTGGAGTTAAAACTGGTTGCTAGTATTTTTATAGATCTTTATGAACCTGATAACACATACAAAAGATCTGTTGCAGGGCGGGGGACGAGCCTAGCGAATTAGAAAAAATGAATAAAACGATTTTTTCATTTTCATTTTATTTCTAAGCCCCATGGATTTTGAAGTTAAAACTGGTTGCTAGTCTTTTTATAGATCTTTATAACCCTGATAGCACATACAAAAGATCTGTTGCAGGGTGGGGGACGGGCCTAGCGAATTAGGAAAAATTAATAAAACGATTTTTTAATTTTAATTTTATTTTTAAACCCCATGGATTTTGAAATTAAAACTGGTTGCTAGTCTTTTTATAGACCTTTGTGAACCTACTAATACATACAAAAGTTCTGTTGAAGGGGGGGGACGGGTCTCATACAAATATGGTCATCGTTCTTTGAGCTTTACTTTGACAACCTTCTTCGAGATAAATCGAAATTGCTGTACTGGCCAAATACATACGAGCAGCGGCCGGCAAAAGTTGTATGAAAATCCATTTTTTTTTTTCGAGGGTAGGAAATCATCAAATGAGTCCTCCCGCTCTGGGTGGAGCGGAAGGGAGTGTCAGACTCTTACAGACCCACCCGTGTTCCGTCCTTAGCCCTTTATGTTCCGGGGTAAAGATAACCCTTTCGGACAGTCCCGCTGACCAAACTGTTACTGTACTTTACTGTTACTGTTATTACCTAAATACACTAAAATCCATATCTGTCGTGTTTTAGCGGCCAAATAAATTACATAGTAAACTCGTATCTGTCGTGTAATTTAAAAATGGAACGATCTTTTACTGCGAGACATGGCAACCAAGGAGGTAACTTATCAAAGGTTTTATTTAAATTTCGAACTGGCTTGCAAATAGAAAGCTGTTTATTGAAAAAAAAAAGATAAATGAACACTTTAACGCGGGTTGTACATGCAACAACTGTATTTTCAAATAAAAAGTTCTGCCTAGGTACTACTTAGTTTTAATTTCCGCGCATTATTTGAGAAAAGTTACAAGCCTTGACCACAACTAGGCATTTGATGGACTTACGTATGTGTGCCTCCGTTCGTCCATAAATGCCTCTTTTGCTGGCCTCTGCAGTATTGTACTATTTTTGTCCTTAATAAATAAAATAAAAATGTACACAAGAATTTTCTTATATAGCGAAAGTGAGCACTAACGAACGATTTTTGAAAATTGAGTCCCTAAAGGGGATGAAATTTCATATGGTGGTTTGTCATTTTGCCTAAGGAAAATCCCATTGGGCGCACGACTTGTATGAAAATAATTTGACTGTGAGCATTAAGCAGTATTTTTGACGGTATTTCATTAATTACAACAAATTTTTTTTCTTTATTCTTTCCCAGCTGGATATGCTAGGTCGCGGTCTAATCCGCCGTGAAGGCAGCGGCGAGCGTCTAATGGTGCGACCTCACACTTCTATCGCCGCATCGTTGGAGCTCGCGTACTACGCCAACGCCGTCGTAGCGCACTACGCCGCGCCCGCTATTGTCGGTTAGTACCAATCTTACGCATCATCATCACCTGCCGAGCCTTTTCCCAACTATGTTGGTGTCGGCCTCCAGTCTAACTCACATTAGTGGTTAGTGACCCTGACTGCTACGCCGGAGGTCGTGGGTTCGATTCCCACCCAGGACAAATGTTTGTGTGATGAGCACGATCATTTGTTCTGTGTCTGGGTGTAATTTATCTATTATATGAATGTATTTAGAAATATATAAGTATGTTTATCAGTTGTCTAGTTCCCATAACACAAGCTCTGCTTAGCTTGGGACTAGATGGCGTTGTGTGATAGTTGTGGAATATTATATTATTATATTATACTAGCTGCGCCCCGCGGTTTCACCCGCGTAAATGTCGATCCCGTGGGAATATCGGGATAAAAACTATCCTATGTCCTTTTCCGGGACTCAAACTATCTCTATACCAAATTTCATCTAAATCGGTTCAGTGGTTTAGGCGTGAAGAAGTAACAAACATATAAACACACACACACACACTCACAAACTTTCGCCTTTATAATATTAGTGTGATTATTATTTCGCCAGTTATGCTTAAGTCCCATGTAATAGGGGTCCGGTCAGTGGCGTGCATTGCATATAGGCATATAAGCAGTGCCTACCTCGACATATTAACACAAGCCTGTTAATTACATTTTATTGTGTGGACACACAAGAAAACTACTAAATTATCATACCTAACAAAAAACAAAATCTTTCATACAAACACGCGCGGTAGTAGGCAGTCGCTAGACAGCCTACTCGGCTCCTGTACTATTCGCACATTGTCATTGGTCTTTACTCGTTCAAGTTAATACGACAAAATTAAAAATACGTACGTCTACGCGTAATACCATGACGTTCGACCTTCGCAATTTATCACCCTTAAGTAGGCATGCCTACTCAAATAACCACACTTATGACCGCGCTTTTTTTTCTGATTAGAGACCGCGTTTGCCTTGACTAGACCCGGCTTAGTGCCTACCTATTCTGAAAACCTATGGACGCCACTGGGTGTGGTATAACGGTCTGATAATGAGAATTATACCTTTACCATGTAAGTTTACATTGCCTACGTAAACTTCGATACTAAAAGTATGTCGCAGCCATAACTTTTTTGAGTAATGAGCCTGTAACTAACAAATAATCTCTTTATTTTCCAGCAACCGCCCTAGAAAGCCTCGTGTGCTCTTCATCATTAACGGAAGTCCGTCAAGCAGATCTCCTGTCAGCGTCACTCCAGCTGTGCGAAGTGTTGAGCCACGAGTTCATCGTGTGCGCGCCCTGCCAGCGCATACAGGATCGCATGCTCGATGCTATCGACGCGCTGGAGGCGCAGCAAGTTATACTTAGAGAGAAGGTAACACACACGTCTGAATCGAAAATATGTACTACTGTCCTATACAATTTTGATTTAAAGTTTTTGCGACAAGCACAAAAATAGCACTGTTCATAATCTCAGATAATTTCCATTCCATCGCAATTTAATAATTTATCTTCTTTAGTGTTAACCTTTTAAGCGCTTGGCTAAATATCAATTGCCGTGACCCTAGCGCGCGGCTACAAATTGAAAAAAACATGATAAAATAATACCTACAATAAATAAGTAGGAGAAATCGTTGTATCGATTAAAAAATATTCAAAAAGTTTTTATCTCTATTTAATTATGGTTTTAGTTGTACCACGCAGTTAAAAGGACGAAAATAGAATGAAAAAAATCATGCATGTTCTCTGTCGCAGAAATACGATATGAGCGGTAGGGGCAAGGAAATATGTGTCGCATAAATGCGACACAAGCGGTCAAAGGGTTAAATGTATTCTAAGCTCGTGCTCGACTCTAGCTCGTGTGGGCGACGCACCTTAGTTGACACTCAAAAGGTCGTCATAAGTTTTTGATTGCAATGGAATTTGAACATTGTTACTGTTTATTCCCCCCACCCATTAAATAATATATTAATACATACACATACATAAAGTCACGCCTTCTTCACAAGGGGGTAAGCAGTAATTAAAGAACATCACCTGCTACTATTCTTACATACTCCTTTTGCTTCGTAATCTTCTTCTTCGTGTCGCTGGCACGACAGTTATTCTAATTTTGTTGACCCAAAATTTCGCCACTTTCACGGCGTCGTCGGTAGCAATGCAGAGGTCAGTATGGGTGCATGTTTTGGGGCAAAGGGCAGGATAGGAGATGGAGCATAGTTTATGTCACAGTTCCACATTCACACCCTGCTGCAATTCCATCGAGATAGCCCCTCTTTACGAGGTTTATGAGGTTCGACTTACACCTTTCTACCTGGGTTCGGAGACGGTTCAGGGACTTCCAAGTGGACCACGGAAGGTTACACCCTGCAGGAAGATGCTCGTTTGGTGGTAGATACTTAGATAGTAAGTAGGTGGACCAGAGGTAACCTGCCATAGTTTGCAATCGCCGACCGGGTTACCTGGTAGAGACGCTGTCGACTTTAATGCTTCGTAATAATGTCATACTTATGGTATATTTTCGTTTACAGGCATCGGTCGAACTAGAAGAAGAAAAATGGTCTCGTCGCATGGCGCGTCACCTCGAAGGCGACGACGACGAGCGACCCGACCCCGCGGAACGCATCACTTACACGCTGTCCGACAAACCCGAAGCCATCGCTGAGAGGTATACACTACTTCATTATCACCGTCTTCATCATCATCACAATAACCTGCCTAGCCTTTTCCTAGAAGTATGAAAAAGGCGCAACGTCTTTTTCATACTTCTCTATTAGTCAAAGTCTTGGTAGTCACCCCCCCTTTCTAGCCATATCATCTATCACACAGCCCTTCCATCTTTTCTTTGGTCTTCGCCTACCCTAATAGCCATCTATTTATATAAAACAAAGCCGGGTTAGTTACACCATTTATAACTCAAGACGAAAGTTTATGATCTTCGATTTGTTGGATTTGTTTCGGCCGCGAATAGCAGAATAACTATTAACCGGTCAAGCGGCGCGGTTCGCCGATTGGCGACGAAACAATAGGAAACAAATTGTGTCTCATTAGCGGAGCTTGACAGATTAAATCATGGGAAAAATTCACGAAAGAAATAATATTGAAGATAATTAATTTTCTTATACATTTTGAGAACGGCTCTTTTGATGATATCTCGAGAACGGATTGACTGATTTCATTTATTGATTCTGAGGCGGTACGGAGTTCGCCAAGTCAACCTAACCAACCCACCTAACCAACCAACCTAACCAACCAACCTAACCAAGTCACCTAGTATTTACATAAATGAATAAACATTTCGTTGTCCAGACGAAGACTACTGCTGACTCTGCGCCCAGTACTGGAAGCGTACGCGGCCACCTGTCGGCACCTCGCGCCCGGCTCCATGAAGGAAGTCGTGAAGAACACCCTCGACTCACTCACTGAAGACTTCACGCACAACAAGATGGTTTACGGTAAGATCAACTTCTTTATTTAGGGTTCGGCATCCAAAAACTAGAGGAGATTAGTGTGGAGGGCCAGTGGAAACGACTCGAATGAATTTTAAACGAATTTTATTGTAGGTGCATCGTCCTCACATGTTATTATATAATTAATGTACCCATGCAAAATATTGTACCTAAACATTTTAAAAGAGTAACGGTGGAGTTTCTTGCCCGTTCTTCTCCATACGAAAACTACCTTTTGGAATGGGCGACTAGAATCAATTCTATTTTAAGATAATTTTTGACGTTCAAAAGTGCCTTTTATGTGCCTATTTGAAATAAATGCTTTGACTTTGACTGACTGCGACTTACGAGTTGTAGGTCGTAGGTTCGAACCCTGACAGGCGCTTTACTTTGTGTAAATTATTTCATCACCATTGCTCTCAAAACGGAGACGGAAAACATTGTGAGGAAACCGGCATGACATGTGATATTTACCAACCCGCACTGGACCCGCGTGGTGGATTACGGCCCACTCCCTCTCACGGAGAGGAGGCCTGTGCAAATATGACCTGTGAAAGTGATTCCGATATCCCATTTACAGAATAAACAATTTCATTTTACCACTTAGTATCCACAAAGCCGAACTTTTCCTAATCGACGTGCTATACTAACGGCTGCATAATATGTAATACCGTTTTCTATTGTACCGCAAAGTTTCGAAGCCAGAGATATACATAAACATTGTTTTCTAATTTCAGGCGAAGCTGTATCAACAGACGCGATCAACAACTGTTTGCGACTCCTGCGCCAGTGGGGCGTCGTCGACGTGTACACAGAGAGCCGCACGCGCAGCTTGCGGCTCCCCGCGCCCTACGACTCGCCACAAGCATTACTCACGGTGTGCCAAAATGTCTACAAATTCAACATGAACACACCTTTACTGAACAACAAGTGAATTAAAAGTGACTGTGAACTAATGGGCCAGTGATTGAGACAAGTGCTTATAAAGTGAATTTGTGAATTGGCAAAGTAGAGTTGACTACACTTTTTGTGTGAAGGCAGCATTTCAATGAAGCAACTTGTTGTATATTATACAGCTTTAGGCCGCGTCCTATTTGAAAGCGATCGGCGCGCGAATACACGATCGTCGCCTGCGTATGTTCGGAAAACCAGTAAGCGCCCTCTGTCGGCGCGACCACGCGTTTAGGTTCACCAAACAAAAAGTGACTTATGCAGGCGAAGATCGCTTTTAAATACAAAAATACACCGTACATATGCACGTGACGATCGCTTTTAGATTGGGCGCGGGGTTAGGCTACCAGGTGTGTCTATGATTGCATTGTCATATGACAAAATTTTGTTTAATCGTTATTTAATTATTGAATGATGTCTGAAGCATTCTATTTCTAGGTGTACCTTGTCAAAAAACGTTGTGAAGAAATTGTTGTCTGGTGACTTGGAAACTCTTATTATAAAAAAAATGTCCACAAACATCAATGTATATCCATTACTTCACATACGGATAATTTTCTGGAATTCATTCAGCATAATGGATGTTGTTGGTTTGTCAAAATGAAGACCATTGATAAGCTTCGTTTACACAAGGAAGGTTTATCGAGCGTTGTCTAAACGAGGCTTCGTTATGAGAGTGTCATGCAAACGTCACTTTGCTTAAAACTTTTATACCTCACCAAAGATATACATACTTTGTAGTGTAAGCCCTCGTGGTCTGGTTTGAAACAAACATTGCAGCAAAAATATTAGGTTTCAATTTGAAGGGAGTACAATATTTATTGGATTATGATTTCACTGTAATAAAATGTTGTAGCTATGACACCCTGGGTGTGTTAGTGCTCGGGTATAGTGGGTGACGTCACTTGTTCCTATTAACGATTCCTAGATAAGTTATCGATATGAAATCTGCGCTTCACTATGTTTGCCTATAAAATCTTCGTCTCGTTCTAACACGTCAATAAATTGCACTTTTGAAGTGAAACTTCTTAGGTGGCGATTCGATAAATTAGACGAGAATTGAGTAAAATTTCAAGGACGTGTCACGTTTAGGCACATTTCGTTACATGAGAGAGAAGAAAGATATAACTCTCTCTGACTCTCACACTAAATCTCTCTTATTCTTTATTTTATAAAAAGTTTCACTTTTATCACGTGTATCGTGCTGCACACGCCATTTATTTTATTTTTTGTACTTGTCTAGGACATATTGATAGTGACAAGTGAACGTTCCGTAGAGTATAAGGATTATTGTTGCAAGGGTAACAACGACATACGTTATTTCAACGTAATATTGTTATTTATACCATTTGGTTAAGCAATATAGTTACATTTTCACGAGTTTTCAACACATTGTGATTTAGTATCTTAACCGTTTTGTATGGTAATGGAAGCAGCTCAAAGATTAGAGCCGATAAACTCGTCGTTTTTGTATTTAGGTGTATTATTTATCGATGACACACAAAGGCCCGGTTGCACCACAGAATCATTCATGCTCAGTTCCTATAAACAAAAATGAATCGTTTTGTTTACCAATAGCAGCATTAGTTATTGCAAAACTGACCCATATTAACAGATTCGTAAGCTAATTTTACCTGTGATAGCTACTTCCATACGGGAGGGTCTAGTATGCAAAGCTATGAGATCTTTGCTTCATTAATGCTAAAGATACAAGTCTTAATTTTTACCAATAACGGTCCGTAAATTATAGGAATCGGCCATAAACACATTTAACTTACTAACTAATGACATCTTCAATATGTTTAGCGCTAATTGTATTAAGTGATTAGTAGTGCAAGAGTGCTTAGCGCGGATTTCCCAGTGAAACACACACAGCAGCAGCTTTTGATCGCAGTTTAGATTTAGATGCACGTAATCGTGGTCAGTTATATTGGTGAAAACGGCGCTTTGAGGTTAAAGCGAGACAGTGATATATGAAGGCTAAATGGCAGACAAAGAAAACAATATTTTGAAGAAAAAAAATGTCACTTTGTTAGGCTGAATATGTGTGCCATCAATAAATAATGTACAGACGCCAGCACATCAACCTACACCTAACTGTCACATTTTCCCAATCAACTTTGAACCTTATGTTTCAGTGATAAAGTTGAAAATCTATTAAAGAAATTTGACAGATTGTAGTAGGTTGATGTGCTGGCGTCTGTACCAGAACCATGCTTATTGATCTGTGATGTGACAGCGATTAAAAACGAGTGTTTTTGTATATATTGTGACTTTTAAAAATGTCATATTTACGAGGTCGTCCTGTATGTTTGTGCGTTGTGAATGTTGTGATCTTAAGATTGCAATACGAATGCTTGTATGCGCACTTTTTATTTTACAAAGAATATAGGTAAATGCTCATTAAATTTAAGTATTGCGTAAGCAAAATTTTAGTAGTTTTAACCCTCCCCCCCCCCCCTCCCTTCTTATGCTTACGTAAACATTAGTAAATTCACGAGTCGGAGCCTAGACTCCGAAATAAGAAAAAAGGAAAAAATAAGAAATTCTAGAAATAAGGAATTTGTAATGTCATCAAAAATAAGCAAAGTAATGACCCCCTTGGTGCTTACGTGATACATGACACACTTGAATAGGCGCTAAGTCATAGTTGGTACTACGTGACTGAAGTTATTTGCGCTGAGAATTGAAACGTAAATACAAGGTCAAATCAGTCAGCTAGCGGAACACCACAGATTTTTTTAGTGATTTTCAAGTGACGTGCGGTCGACGACCCCCAAAAAAAGATTCAACACAATTTTATTACTGTTTTGTTTTATCACGTTTATACAGGGTGGTCCAAAAGTCGTGGATCAAACGAAGTAGGGGGATAAAGGAGGTCATTTCCAACAATTTTAAAGTGAGAAATAATTTTTGGTAACGTTACAAAATTTTTGGAAAAAAATAAATTGCTCTTGAAATTTGATACTCAGAGCCCTAATAGAACTTTGTAGTGCTGATACATTACCTAGTAGTAATACAACACCGTTTGTTTTATTGTTTTATATCACATTTTTTTTTAAATTCGTCTAATTGTACAAGAACTCGGTATACACAAATATTCATAACTTTTAGGGCAATTGAATTATGACCACGCTGTAGAAAGATTTTTTGTTGGAAATGACCTCCTTCATCTCCCTATTTCGTTTGATCCACGACTTTTGGACCACCCTGTATATCGATACCAATCACGTCTGTGGAGTTTCGCTAGCTAATTTAATTTTACCGTGTATACATAGACAACATAAATCTAACAATTTTAGTTTATACATGAAAATTTATAAAAGTATCTCAATTATACAGTACCCGGGTGTTAATTTGACACATTGATAGTCGATTGGCACTATATTCGGTGTTAATACAAATTGAACCTTATTTATACAGCTGTAGGGTAGATTTTGTATTGCTCAAGTTACGTGAATATTTTGACTATTACGCCAAGTAACGCGTAAAAAGTGCGTATACAAGTTTTTCACTACATAGCATTTGTTTGTGTCTGAAGTGAAAATAAGTGTGGCTGGCCATCACCTGACTCTGCTGAGTCTAAGGCCGAGATAAATAAACATTTACTTAGTACAGTATTTTTATTTCGTCAAGCGACGCGCGCTTTACTTGTGATAACCAAGTGTAAAACATGCTGTGAACACAGCACACACACACCTGCGACTTCGCCATTGTCTCGGACGGTACCGAGTGCTCCTACTCTTAAACACACATTCACAGCGTGTTTCTACACTTTGTAACCACAATTTTATTAAAGTTAAGATAAAAATACTATACCTGCTTTGCCTTAGGCATGTTCCCGTCTCTATCTTGGACTTGTAGTTTGACAGTTGTGCGACAGTGACGGGGATACTTAGCCAAAGCATGGGCTTAGTAGTCTATTTATCTAGGCCTAAAGTTATTCCTTTTTGTACTGCGTTAAACTTAAGTTGACAAATAGTATGTAGTCTTTATTTACTTTGTTACCCATATAATGATAAAAGGGGGCAAAGCTAAGATTGATTAAAACAATCTTGAAATACTTTGTTTTTTTTTGTGACCCGACCTTCCAGAATAAATTCTCTAAATGATGGTGAAAACAAAATCCATTGGGTAGTTTATAAGAACTCAGCAGTCACACAGTCAGACATGAAAATGTTACTTTGTTTTGTACTATTTACTAGCGACTCGCCCCTGCTTCGCGCGGTATTAACGACATGACAAATCATTGAGATTTCTTAAGCCACGTATTCACTGAGCAACAATGTTTCGGATACACAGTTTCTGAAACATCACGTAAATGTTTCCAGGAACAATGTTTCGGAAACTCTGCCGTCCACACAGTCAGTTGCTTAGGTCATGTCGCCCGAGGGTATTTTTGTAGTCCTTTGTCGAGCAATCCCATAATATTCGTTTTTTCTCAAACAGTTCTATCAATTTAAAGACAGTTTCATCGTCCCACACTACAGCCATGTTTATAAACAAATGTTTAGACGCGTCCACACTCGCATGCACCTGTTGCGCAACTGATTTGTTTCTGTGAGTGTGTTCTCCGCCGCAAGTGGGGAGCACCGAAACATACCGATAAGCACGTAGTGTTTACAGAAACAAAATTATATGTTTCTGAAACAAAATGATTTGTTTCAGAAACACGTAGATTTTGTTTCTGAAGAGGCTTACTAGACCTAAGTGTCCTTGAAAAACGCATGCACACATATGCAGAATCGACGCAAACGCCATCTAACGACGACGCCCATCACAATTATGACATAAAGCATACATGAGATTTAGAAGTAACGGTTTTGTGAGATTACGCCCTAGTATTCTAATAGATGGCGCGGAAACGATGTGCAAATAAGAAACAAATTATGTAGTTATGTGTGACAACATAATAAATTTTATTCGTTTTGAGTGTGACTTGAAAAACTTAAGGATGTGGGTGATTTTGAAATAAAACTGATTCAATGAAATTTAAAACATTTTTAACCGACTTCAAAAAAGGAGGTTGTGTATTCGACCCGTATGTATGTATGTAATGTATGTATGTGCGTATGTTTGTATATATATTTGTAGATTTTCTAAAAAACTGATGAACCAATTTTGATCATTCTTTCACTAATGTGATCTACATACTTCCAGGAAGGTTTTAGTAAATAATAGAGGAAAAGGTGGTAATGTGGCCCCCTAATTTGTTTTTGAGGCCTTATGTAAAAAATACGACACTCAGAAATGTAATAAATATGTTATATCGTTCCTTATTCATTTACCTATACATGACTTACTATGTAATAAATGAAACTGCCATAGGATAGTCGAAAACTTATGTATTCTAAAAAAAAACGTATTTGGCAACATGAGATCAAGTGAGGGTTATATGGCACCCTGGGGGCCATATTAAATGTATTCATTTAATCAAAATCTAACGGCAAAAGTCGCAGATATAATATTCGCCTTCAGGACCTGCACAGGCTGTATGAGCCCATAAATGACAAATCTGGCACTGAATCCACTCCTCCCCACGTCTGTCGTTACAGAACATGCAGATCGTATCTGAGCTTTCAGGTATGCTATTTGGATAGACATTGTCGTCATATTCAGAGTCGGTTTCTACAACTGCGTCACTTTCAGAGCTACTGCTGGATGTAACGACTCTCTTGCGTCGTAAAGTACTGCTGCTGCCCTCTCCATCTTGATTACGTCGGAGGCCACGTCCACGGCCACGGCCACGTCCACGTCCGCCTCCACGTCCACGAGTCTCAGCTGAACTCAAAGATTCGATTAATTGGTTTTTGTAAGGTGATGATGTGATCACTTTTGCTGTTGTAGCTTTTCTTCCACGATTAGAAGTCCTAGTCTTGGTCCTGGGGATCGGCTGAATGTCTTCTGGCCGAACCAAACCAGTCTGCAGCTCTTGTACCGCTGTACTCACTCCTGGAGGACATTCAGAGGCTTATGCACAAGTAACTCCAAAGATTCTTGAGAGTCCTTCACTAAACGTTTCAGTGTAGATCTAGGCACACAAAACATTTTTACAGCCTTTTTATAGCCCATGACCTTTGTCCTCACCGCTTCAATTGCCTTTTTCATTTGGTCAGGATCCCATGTTTTCCTTTTCTTTGAAGATGGAGATAACACACTTTGTCGAGGCATCTAAGAGAAGAAAATAAAAAAAAGAAGGAAGTGATATATAGGTCATACATGTTATATGGCCCCCGGGACCATAATACAAACAGTGTGAGGGGGCCAAATTGAAAAAAAGAAAGAATATGTAAACAAACCATAAAACAAATATTCTATCAAATGTTTTTTATAATTACCTTCAAATTCCTGTAGAACAACGTTTATAGAACACAATGTACAAATCACCAAAGCTAAAACTCACTTATTTCCAGTAAAATTGAATAAAATGCAGAGCGGTATTAAAAGTTGGTAACTTGCGTGTTTCGACTGGTTCGCATAAAAATGAAATGTACCGCCCCCTCACGGATTTTTTTGGGTTAAGATCAATAATGTCATAAGAGCTCCGCATTGCAATAGAAAAAATCTAGATGGCGTGTTTCTAAACTATAAATATCGAGGGGGGCCAATATACCTGCAGGGGCCACATTACCACCTTTTCCTCTACATTAGGTAATTATTCTTATGTAGTATGTCCGAAGTTAATATGCATAAATGTACTGCATCTCCGGCATTTCTATGCGAATTTTGATGATTCTTCAATGCACTAGTGTTAATTGAATTTTTGTGGGGTAGGTACAATTAGAAAGAAAAAAAAACAACCGACTTCAAAAAAAGCACTACAGCGTGATAAATAACTATAATTTCGGAAGTCGGTGTCAAAAAACGAAAATGCGGAACCAGCAACACCGACTTCCGAAATAAAAATTATCACTTTGCAGTGTTTTTTTCTAAAACAATGAATTTTGGAAACATCTAAGAAAATGCAGTCGGTATTTTCGACTTCACGTACAACTGTCACAGTGACGTATGTGGACGACGTGTAGATTTGTATTCGAGAGTCCCCGGGTTTGATTCCCAAGGTTACGAAATCGAATTTTCTATTTAAATGTCATTTTGAATTTTTAAATATATCTATTAAATATTTTTATAAATAACTAAAAAAAGTCTGCAGGAGAAAGAAAGTCGAAAATATCAACACGGAAGTTAGGTATTTCTAATGCGCAAGTACCTGCACGTTATCTAAGCTATTACAAAAATAAAAAAAATTCTGACCTAATGTTTTTATTAACCGACCGCGACTTATTGATAATGGGCATAATGAAATAGGTAACAGATTCATCTGAAAATTGCGACGAAAATGATCAAAAGCAAGAAATTAGATTTAAAATTGATTTTGTTTATAATAAAAAGGAATCATAGTTATATATGAATGTTAGGTACCTAATCTTTGAGGCCGTTTACACATTATGCCGCAGCTGCAGCGGCACCGCCGTCGCTGCATCAGTCACCCTTGGATTTGTATGAACACACGGCGCCGCGGCGGCGCGCCGCAAGGGCTCATACAAATCCAAGAGAAACCAATACAGCGGCATCGCCACAGAATATAATAGTATGGCACCGCGGGCGGCGCACAGTGGTCTGAAAATCGAGCTCCATACTCATAGAAACTTAAAGTTCGGAAATAAAAAAACAAAAATTGTAATGGGTCTAGTATACCTCCCTTTACGTAATATTAACGTATGGATGGTATCAGTCGCTCCACGCGTGAGAAAAAAAAGTTTTTTATTTTTTTTTGTATGGGAGAAAACACTTAATGTACATTTTTTTGAAACTGGATGGAACTGATAGGCTGGAGCTCGCACGAGCTATTGTACGATACACGGCCATCAAGATGACATACAATTCATGCACCGTTCGGCGCCGCTTTGCACGTAGCAAATTTTTGAAATTTTGAATTTTCGATACGTGATTTTTCAAATCTTTGACGAGGTTAAATTAACTTGCCGATCGATTTACTTATACTATCGTTAGTTGTAGCCTGCTTATGACCTTTGTGATGACAACAATTAAAAATTATATTGATTATATACGTTTTTTTTTTATTTCATTCCAAGAACTAACTCATTTAATCACCGTGATTATGGTTGAGTTATAATTATATACTAATGACATGAGCATCAACCAGCTCTAGCAGGGCCAAATGGGCCCTAGTCACAATAAAATTCTATTGTCTGTAATATTAAAGTCTGTAAAACCTAATTAAAGAATAGCGAACGATAATGAGGGTAGTTGTATAAAAACAGGACGTTTGAGCTTACTTTTATCAGTAGCTCTCAGTACTTGTGCGCGCTAACTTATTACGTTATTTTTTTAATTGTGCTGTGATGGAAGGTTGTGATACCAATTTGGACATTGTCATGTTTGTGACAAACAACAATTGTTTTTCACAGCCCAATGTTTTATTTGAAGTTTTTGAGAATACTATTGATTTGTTAGAAAATGAAAAGAGGGTATTGAAACAATTCTGTCAGACTTATGTTTGTTCGTTGAGGAACAAATGGATCTCGTGTAATCTCACGAGACGTACATACATAACAAAGTATGAGACATGGCTGCAAGAGAACATAAAATGGCCTGAGATCATGAAAGGAAAGATGACCCCTTATTTAGTGTCAGTAGAGCAGCAAACCCGTTCCAGTTCTGACTTTGTTTTAAATGAGGGTGCATCAACATCCTACACACCGGAGACGTGCAGTGTTGGAACATCAACATCAGTTGTGAGGCCGAGAAAACCATTTAAAGAGCTAAGCCCGCTACAGAAGAGAAGGAGAGCGGAAGACCTCCTAACGTATAGCACTGAAAGCCTTGCTCATGCAACCGGTTTGAAAGCACATGACAAGAATATAGCAGATATCGTTAAACTAGTCTCGGAGCAAAGAGGCTACAAGGATAAATAAATTGTTAAAGCCCAAGGAAACTGTGCCTATATATTCCGCTGATAAAGCTTTATTTATTTTGACCTCATTGAAGCTTTCGAAGTGGCAGTATATAACATTAAGATCTTGTGCAAAAGAAGAAGGAGTACCACTGTGTCCTTCTTATACTGCCATCCTTGAGGCGAAGAAGGACTGCTGCCCTCCAAAAGTTACCATTGTACATCACGGAAGAAGACCTCTTCTTCCGTGATGTACAATGGTAACTTTTAGCTAAAAGCTTTAAGCTTTTAGGTAAAATTTAGCTTTACTTTTACCTAAAAGTAAAGCTAAATTTTGGATAAAACTGTGCAAAGCTTGGAAAATTCCTACGTGTGGAACCTTCGCTGGATGGCAAAGAGTTAACAATTATACGCAAGTATGGCTTTGATGGTGCTTCAGGGCAAAGTTTGTATAAGCAAACTATGGCAGACGAAGACGATTCCAGTATGTTTATGTGTTCTTTTGTGCCTCTGCGCTTAGTTTGTGGCGAAGAAAAGGTATGGGAGAATCCAAAGCCATCTTCCACAATGTTCTGCTGACCAATTTATTTTAAGTTTTCAAACGAAAACAAGTTGAACATCGTGGAAGAACAGGCTCTGATTGAGGCTCAGATTGAAGCAGTATCTAATTATAACTCAACCATAATCACGGTTGTAGAATCCTGTTGATTCCGTACTTATGTTAAACATATCACTTCACTGGCTCACTACCACACCAAGCGCCATCGTATATAGCCTGCTTCACTTTGTCTGTTTCCCGCCATTCCTCGTAACTGACAGATGACATAACATAACTGACAGCAGCTACCCCGCTTGTGTGAATGAGACAGTGTTTACATATCTATTTAATAGATACACTACAACGGTGATTAAATGAGTTAAGTAGTTCTTGGAATGAAATTAAAAAAAAACGTATAGGTACTTATAATCAACATAATTTTTAATTGTTGTCATCATAAAGGTCATAAGCAGGCTAAAAGTAACGATAGTATAAGTAAATCGATCAGCAAGTTCATTTATTCACGTCAAAGATTTGAAAAATCACATATCGAAAACACAAAATTTCAAAAATTTGCTACGTGCAAAGCGGCGCCCAACGGTCCATGAATTGTATGTCATCTTGATGGCCGTGTATGGTACAATAGCTCGTGTGAGCTCCAGCCTATCAGTTCCATTCAGTTTCAAAAAAATGTACATTAACCCCCTTATTCATAATAACTTATCAAACCTATTTTAGTTAAAATGGGGTTTGTCTCTTTCTTACACACAGAAATGACAACGTGACAGATAAAGACAAACGTTCTATAAACCTATTTTAGCTAAAATAGAGATAAAATAGGATTATGAATAAGGGGGTTAGTGTTTTCTCCCATACAAAAAAAAACAAAAAACTTTTTTTTCTCACGCGTGGAGCGACTGATACCATCCATACGTTAATATTACGTAAAGGGAGGTATACTAGACCCATTACAATTTTTGTTTTTTTATTTCCGTACTTTAAGTTTCTATGAGTATGGAGCTCGATTTTCAGACCACTGTGCGGCGGCGAGTTTTGATAGATCTTATCAAAACTCGTCAACGCGCCGCACCGCCGGCGGCGCGGCGGCGCGGCGGCGCCGTGGGTTCATACAAATCCAAGGGTGACTGATGCAGCGGCGCCGCGGCGCACAGTGGGCTGAAACGGGCCGGTAGAGGACTTAGCGTTTAAAAAAAAAAAGTTTATTTTTCTGAAATTTTAAATAGTGCGTTGGATTTATCTATTGATTATAAGTAATTATTTATATCAGGGTCGTTTAGATAACTTGAGTATTTTCGGAGTTATTAATAACCAAAGTAATTTTTGTATGAAGCAAAACAAAAAAACTTGAAAATCTAGAAATTCTCAAATTTTCTCAAAGAATTGACTTTACGTATGTATAGTACGTATTTTTGTCCTATTTTAGCACCTATTCTCGGGTTGCGATTTTCTGCGATTTGGTCGCAATTTCAAATTTTGTTCTCTATTCCACACCACCATAGAGGTTAAGAACCAGGCGCGTTTTTTTTTATGTAGTGGTCTCCCCGTTAGGCCTAATCTACTAAGGACTAATAAAATAAGTAAAAATCACAATCAGGTACTGGTCACTGCACTTTTTTAATTTAATCACTATCAAGAGTATCCATATTAACGAATGCAAAATTTTCGTATTCGTCATCATCAAATGTTTCCGTTTGTTCAATTATTAATAAACTTTGTGCTTCTTCTGACAAAGTTTTATGTTTTCTGCGAAGTTTGTGGCGTTTCGCTGAGATGAGTGGATCAGAGCTGGTCAACAAATTATTTAAAATGTCTTCATTTGTAGTTTTTCTACTGCATTTCCTGGAATGGTGTTGGCGGTACCTACGAAAGTCTTTATTTCTAGCTTCAGCAGCTTCTTCAGATAGCTGTCCAATTGGTATTAGACCAAAAGTTTCAATAATAGCTGCACGATGCATATGAACTTTATGAACACTTGAAGGCATATAATACCAGCCATATAATTCCAAATACAGTCGCATGGTCACTTGAGCATATTCGTGAAATTTGACTGTGTCAATGTGGTAACCTGATGAAATTGCCTCTAAAATGGTTGCATCTCAGAAGTCACGTTTGGGTTTGCAAAAAATCTTCTAGCAGTATTTCCGTCATTCGTGGAGCCGTGCCCTTGTTTGACAACATCTATCAGAAGTCCCATTCTATTTTTAAAAGCATCTTGTATATTTTTCTTCCTGCTTTCCATGATGCACTTGTTGTCTCCCTTTCTGTCCATGCCTTTATCGTTAATCTGCATAATAATAAGATGGAAATATATTACCGTCATTCTCGTTAACACTTTTTCTTAAAGTATTGTATTGCCACTTGGTCAGCTTAAGTGATAAAAATAATCCTAAAGCCTCATCCGGAGAAAATACAGATTTTGTTTCTTTAACAGATATGCACTTCTTAACTTTTTTTACATCTTGGGGATTCTTAAGTAAATGTTCTAGTATTTTAGCAATCTCATCATTCCCATCCGCTTTCAACTGCTCAAAATATGCATATTTTATTTCGTCCGAAGATAAATGAAAGTTTTCTGCTCGTCTTTTTTTCTGTTTAAGCGCTAATTCACAAAACGGTTTTCTAGGGCTTTGCTCGGTGGAGACACCGACAGAAACTTTTGCTGGTGATACATACTGAGTTGATGTACTCGGTGCTGGTTGATCTTCATTACTGGTTATTAAACACTTAATAAAGTCTGGCCACATTATGGTTTCTTGTAACCATTCGCTATTTTTAGTTCTGAATATAGTTTCTTTACGATGAGCGTTTTCCCATCTTCTATTTAAATTATAAAAAAAAATTGCACAAAATAACTTTAAGGTCTTTTCACGTTGATCACTTAATTCGACTAAAATTTAGACCTTATCTCACTACACAAACTTTCATTATTTTTAATACTGCCACTGTTTTTTAAAATAATAAAAAGGTCAAGGTTGGTCACCAAATCTTCATACATTTTTACAAACACAAAATAACTCACACTCACTTCACTTATTTGTATAAGTAATAAATATGTGAGGGTAGTGCGTCTATTATGGTGGGTAATAGAACACTGAAGTACGTTTGAATGCAATAGTACATTTTGTGCCCTATTATCGTTGCACCAATCAGGTAACGACACGTGTCATAACTTGATGTTGCGGTCGCGCATTCCTATCTCTTGATTCCCGGAAATAAGTGTCAAAACAAATTACGTCATACCTACCTATATTACCTATGGTGGTGGAAAATGTCGAACAATTTTTATTTATTTAAAGTAGGTACTAAGTAAGTATTGAAGTACTTCAGGCCGTTTAGTGTACATTATTTTCAATTTCAAATTAGTAATTACTCATAATGTAAACCTACATTGATACATATCAACATTTCAAATTAATTGGAATAAATTGCTAAACTAAAATTTCATGACTCTTCATACAAATTTGGTATGGCTATATCTCCGAAAGTACGAGTCCAATTAAAAAAAGTCAAAGAGTAAAAACTTTTTAAATTTATGTCTAGATACTAAAAAAATACATTTTAGTTCTTAAGACCCAACCTTGTAATCCCAGCCCACTGTGCGGCGGCGGCGATGCCGCTGCAGCTTCGGCATGATGTGTAAACGGCCTCAAGGATTAGGTACTCGTACCTAACATTCATACATAATTATTATGATTGCTATTTATTATAAACACAATCAATAAAAATTAAACTCTTGCTTGTGATAATTTTCATCGCAATTTTCGGATGAATCTGTGATTTCTTTATGCATATTATCAATAAGTCGCGGTCTGTTAATAAATTTAGGTTTTTTTTATTGTTACAATGGCATAGAGAACGTGTAGGTACTTACGCATTAGAAGTAACTTCCGTGTTGATATTTTCGACTTTCTTTCTCCTGTGAAAGATAATTACATTGTAGACGTTTTTTTAGTTATTTATAAAAATATATTTAAAAATTCAAAATACATTTAAATAAAATTAAATCGATATCGTATCACTGGGAATCGAACCCGGGGACCCTTGAACACGAACCTGCGCGTCGTCTACATAAGCCAATGTAACGATTGCGTAACTCGTCGAAAAAACTGAGCTTATGCGTAATAAGTGCATTTTCTTAAACTACCAAAATTCATAGCGAAAAAAAATATTCAGTAATAATAAAATGCTCTTACTTTTTAATTTCGTTCATATGTTCGGCGTTCGTTTTATATGAACGTTTTGTAGTCCTCCTAAGGGAATGTTTCATTTTATTTCCCATATTTACAAATGATATAATTGATAGCAAATTATTACGCTATTTTAACTTAAAAGTATTTTATATTTACATGAAATAAAAATATTTACAGAAAGAAGATATGCAAATAGTAATAATAAACAATGAATGTATGTAGGTACAGACGCCAGCACATCAACCTACACCTAACTGTCACATTTTCCCAATCAACTTTGAACCTTATATTTTAGTGATAAAGTTGAAAATCTATTAAAGAAATTTGACAGATTGTAGTAGGTTGATGTGCTGGCGTCTGTACAAATAAATAATGCGGCGAAAAGAGCGACGCGTCCGTATAGTATCAGGGCCTCGCCTCGGCCGGCATTATTGCTACACGCACGGGGGTTTACCGTTTACGTACACATGCGCACTTATTATGTTCGGAACTATGAATATTATGCTATTTACAATAAAACTATTGTTTGAACTAAAAAAATAAAACACTATTATTTTAGTATGTTGCTTGTAGAATGATCTGACAAAAAATCAGAATGATTGTATGTATAGGTATTAGTATGGTTTCTATTGTAAAAAGAGTTTTTAGAGGTATCTTCATGATTTTTTTCTATCGTACCAAATTAGTTGTATTATGTTTTCAAAACACTATCTAAAAATTCAAAATACATTTAAATAAAATTTAAAAAGAAAGTACAATTTCGTAACCTTGGGAATCGAACCCGGGGACTCTCGAATACAAATCTACACGTCGTCCACATACGTCACTGTGACAGTTGTACGTGAAGTCGAAAATACCGACTGCACTTTCTTAGATGTTTCCAAAATTCATAGTTTTATTGCAAAAATAAAAATATTCAGTTAAAAATAAAATGCTCATACTTTTTACTTTCGTTCATATTATGTTCGGCTTTTGTTTTATATGAACGTTTTGTAGTCCTCCTAACGGAATGTTTCACTATATTTCCCATTTATTTACAAATTATTACCCTATTTTAACTTTGTTAGGTTACGCGGACCACTGCCGGTAGACACAAGTGAAACGCCCGGGAGTTGGGACTCGCCGTACAATAGATGGCGCGCGCCTTGCACCCATACATAACAAACTTAAAAGTATTTTATATTTACACGAAATAAAAATATTTACGGAAAGAAGATAATGCAAATAATAATAAACAATGAATTTACAAATAAAACTTAACAAAAACATAACAATTTTGACGGAAATAGTGCGGCGAAAAGAGCGACACGTCCGTATAGCATCAGGCCTCGGCCGGCACTGTCGCTACACGGGCGTTCACGCACACATGCGCACTTTTTATGTTCGGAACTATGAATATTCGATTTACAAAAAAACTATTGTTTTAAATAAAAAAATAAAACACTATCATTTTAGTATGTTACTTGTAGAATAATCTGACAAAAAATCAGAATGATTGTATGTATATTAGTATGGTTTTTATTGTAAAAAGAAAGTTTTTAGAGGTATGTTCATGATTTTTTTCTATCGTACCAAATTAGTTGTATTGTGTTTTCAAAACACTATCTATCTAGCATATATCCTGAAGAATATCATATATTTTTCTGATTTTGTTTACTGTAGGCGATCATATACTTTTATTGTTTCGAAAACTACCGTTTTTTTGCGTTTAGCTCATGTAAGCGCCTGAAACAGAGTTTATAAACAATTGTTGCTCAGTGAATACGTGGCTTTAATTATATGTAAGTTTAATATCAATGCATTATGAATATAAATATACCGAAATAAATTTTCTAAATTATGGTGAAAATTTATTTCATGATGAGCTGGACTTCTTTGATAAAGAGTGGTTCTTGGCAGCTCTGAAAGAGAGTAGGGAGGCCTTTCAGCAGTGGGACATTAACAACTAAAAATAATAATAAAATATACGATGGTGAAAACCGTATCAAAATCTGTAGCGTAGAGAGTATTTGATATTAATTTCGACTTGATCCACGCGTTCCTGAGAAAAAGGTTCTTGACAGACGGACGGACAACGAAGTGATCTTAGAAGGGTTCCGTTTTATCTTTTGAGGTACGGAACCCTAATATTATTCAGCGAAATAAAACAAATCACCGTAAAAAATGCTAATTATTTATTAAAGAATACAATAATCAAAAATGAGCGAAACTAAATGAAAATTAAAAGTACGTAAGTATAAGTATCAAATTAAAATAAATTTCAGAGAAAATACAGGCTGCATAATAAAGTAAGTACTTCAATGATAATAATGATTGGACTAAAAATAAATGTAAAACGTAAATGTAGCAGACGAAGACCATAACTAAAGGGATAGGTTAGGTAGTATAAGAAATAGTAGTAGAGAAAAATAAAAGAATGGAAGAAAAGGTGTTTCAACAATCAACTTATAACTATTCATTCATAACGATAATTATACAGGGTGTTACGGAAAGGGTATATCAATACAAACGGGTTGAAGAGTGTATCTGGTCTAGAATCTCTGTACAAAATTTCAGCTTAAAAGCAGTAACTTTGAAATGCTTTATTTTTTTTTTATTTCGATCGTTTATTATTAAATTGAAAGTCACCGCACTACGAGGGTCATTATCCATTATCTGTAGTGTGTCTGTGCGCCTAGTACACGCACATCACGCCGCCGCGCGCCGTGATGTCGAAATAAAAAAATATTAAGCATTTTCAAAGTTAATGCTTTTGAGCTGAAATTTTGTACAGAGATTCTAGACCAGATACACTCTTCAACCCGTTTGTATTGATATACCCTTTCCGTAACACACTGTAGACAGGCATGCAAATTTTGTCCTCAATTTTTTTTTATCAAGTTCGAAGCAATGTCAATTAACAATCAATTTAACATGTTGAAGAAACTCATCAAGGCCATGGTTTCCAGTTGTCTATGCATCTTGTGCCGCTGTACGTCAGGCATATGCTGCCTCAATCGAGTTTCCCCACCGGATCTGTTTTTCCGATGGTCAGAACAATCGAGGTGCAGTTTCATGTCGGCCCAATCTGAGACTATAAGATTGCAATATCCGCAGTGGAACTTCCCGGGACGAACCTGTAATATAACAGATAAGATTAACATAATATAATCAAACATTTAAAATAATAATATGTACAAACATGTACATAATATGATATGAAAAAAGAAGCAAAAGAATCATAGTGCATCAAAAAATTCGTCCGCATCATTGTCAACAGGAACAGTGCCCAAAAGGCTGGCAGCATTGCCACGTTGTATGGCGATGCAAATTCCTTGGTTTGGTCACTTGAATAGTCGAATAACCGCTTGGCGATGTCTCGAAAAACCAAGTGGGCACTCGGATCTCCTGGCTAGTGTTTCAATCAGGCCCGTGTTTCAACACCAAACGGCTCGAACATATAACACTCAATCAGGTTGGAATATTTTCGCCGTTTGAGGTTTTCTGTAAGTACAGACGCCAGCACATCAAGCTACTACAATCTGTCAAATTTCTTTAAAAGATTTTCAACTTTATCTCTTAAAGTATAAGGTTCAAAGTTGATTGGGAAAATTTGACAGTTTCAGGTAGGATGTGCTGGCGTCTGTACATTATAATATGACAAAGAAGAGATTCTGAACAGGTACAAACGTTATAAAAAAAAAAAAATCATGGGTGGCTCACTACCTCTCTGATGAATTCTTTTCTCTCCGATGTAATGACAGGCAGTCCTTGCCATTTAAAGTGGTGCTGTAACGTGTTAATATGGTCCTCAATATCCGAATATGGCGGCAAGTTAACCTCGCACACGAGGCACCTCTTTCTTGAACGATTATCCGATATCAAATGCATACTATTCCGAAGAATACAGAACTCCTCGTTAATGATACATTCGCTAAGAAAAATTCCTTGTATTGTGTAAGACGAATCAACAAACTCTTTCGTCGACTGCTTCACCTGCTTTCCCGGAGTTTTCGGTTGGGTTATAGAGGAAGCTACCAGTCTTTTGTGATTCGCTCCTTCTACGTGCTCTCTCATAGACCTAAAAGAAGCAGGCACATGTACTTGACAAATGCGGCAAAAAGATTGATTATTGTCTCCTTTGTAAGTTATTTTATTTGCTTTTGCAAAGTCTCTAGCCTCTTCTTCTTGGCTACATTTTTCAAAATTTTGTTTGGGGGGAATGTAGAAATCGTCGTCTGGCGATGACGATCCGGTATCATTATCTTCTTCATGTGAGGCAGCCTTAGAGGCAGTATTTCCGACATTATCTTCTAAACCTTTTATGATGTCACGTGCAACCTCAGTATTTTGTTTATCGTCAGACGATTGTGTAGTTTTGTCATTTATATCGACTCGATTCAAATTTTGATCCAGGTTTGATGGATATAGTAAATCAGAATCAATGGCTTTAGCAGATGAATGATTTTCAGTGTGGTTTTCAATCTCCATGAAATCGAATGTCACAACTTTGGAACATTTTTTACAGAATGCTGTTTCTGTTTCCAAATTAATGTTGATTCCTTTACTTTGGTACCTGGCGATTGATTCAACAATTTTAGATTTGTCTTTTGTTGGTGATTTTTCGTTGCTATTTTTATTAGCATCGTTGTCAATCTTTCGTTTATTTATTTCGCCATTATTTTCAATGGCTGAAGTCATGTTTGTTGCTTTTTCATGCCAGTTTCCTTTAGCTGCATTTTCTTTGTAGTTTTTTTTAGTGTCATTTTTTTGACAAACTCCATTAGATTCGATGCGACGTTTCGCGATAAGTTCCTGATGCTCTGTATCGTCAAAATGTTTGGCCATCCTGCCGGGCGCTAGCAACTTGTTGCATGTTAGGCATTGAACAGCTGTGTCGTCTAACTGAAATCACAGAAATATTAACCAGTTCGTTTTTTGTGTGAAATTGGATTTGATTAAATAAACAGATTTATTGGAGTCTAGATAGTTTTCGAGTGCCTATTCTGAAGAGTTAAGACCGACTAATACCAATAATACTTATTCTGTTTTAAGAGGTAGGTAGGTTACCACGTTGACACCCTTTATTACTTTATTTTACTGGAGGATGTCTTCAAGGTTCTGGACTGGAAAGGGGCAGGCACTAACATCAATGGCGATAGGTATACATATACAGGGTGTAAAAAGACAACCGCCGCGCCGTCGACAACTACGGATACCTACTGTACACCAAGTAAACATTGAATAAAAAACTTTTTTACAACAAAAAAAACACTACAAAGTGATAAATAACTTTAATTTCGGAAGTCGGTGTCGTTGGTTCCGCATTTTCGTTTTTTCACACCGACTTCCGAAATTAAAGTTATTTATCACTTTGTAGTGTTCTTTTTTTGAAGTCGGTTGTTTTCTTTTGTAAAAAAGTTTTTATTTTTCACTTTTTAGTTGAACCTACCCCACACAAATTCAATTACCACTAGTGCATTGAAGAATTGAAGACACCGACTAGAAGAATAATCAAAATTCGCAAAGAAATGCCGGAGATGCAGTAGGTACATTTATGCATATAACTTCGTACATAAGAATAATTACCTAATGTATTATATACTAAAACCTTCCTGAAAGTATATGCAGATCACATTAGTGAAAGAATTATCAAAACCGCGGAAATACAAACATACATACAATATACGGGTCGAATACAGAACCTCCTTTTTTGAAGTCGGTTAAAAATGCTGGGAAACGACTTTTATTTTTGGTGTGAAAAATTTGCTGTTTGCGGTAGTGCGCAAATATATGTAATGAAATGACATTTCATTAAGAGGCTTACTAGACCTAAGTGTCCTTGAAAAACGCATGCACACATATGCAGAATCGACGCAAACGCCATCTAACGACGACGCCCATCACAATTATGACATAAAGCATACATGAGATTTAGAAGTAACGGTTTTGTGAGATTACGCCCTAGTATTCTAATAGACGGCGCGGAAACGATGTGCAAATAAGTTAAAGATCTAACAAACAAATTATGTAGTTATGTGTGACAACATAATAAATTTTATTCGTTTTGAGTGTGACTTGAAAAACTTAAGGATGTGGGTGATTTTGAAATAAAACTGATTCAATGAAATTTAAAACATTTTTAACCGACTTCAAAAAAGGAGGTTGTGTATTCGACCCGTATGTATGTACCTATGTAATGTATGTATGTGTGTATGTTTGTATATATATTTGTAGATTTTCTAAAAAACTGATGAACCAATTTTGATCATTCTTTCACTAATGTGATCTACCTACATACTTCCAGGAAGGTTTTAGTATATAATACATTAGGTAATTATTCTTATGTAGTATGTCCGAAGTTAATATGCATAAATGTACTGCATCTCCGGCATTTCTATGCGAATTTTGATGATTCTTCAATGCACTAGTGTTAATTGAATTTTTGTGGGGTAGGTACAATTAGAAAGAAAAAAAAAAACAACCGACTTCAAAAAAAGCACTACAGCGTGATAAATAACTATTAATTTCGGAAGTCGGTGTCAAAAAACGAAAATGCGGAACCAGCGACACCGACTTCCGAAATAAAAGTTATCACTTTGCAGTGTTTTTTTCTAAAACTATGAATTTTGGAAACATCTAAGAAAGTGCAGTCATTTCGAATAAGCTAAGTATTTTCGACTTCACGTACAACTGTCACAGTGGCGTATGTGGACGACGACGTGTAGATTTGTATACGAGAGTCCCCGGGTTCGAATCCCAAGGTTACGAAATCGAATTTTCTGTTTAAATGTCATTTTGAATTTTTAAATATATCTATTATATATTTTCATAAATAACTAAAAAAAAGTCTACAGGAGAAAGAAAGTCGAAAATATCAACACGGAAGTTAGGTATTTCTAATGCGCAAGTACCTACACGTTTTCTAAGCTATTACATAAATAAAAAAAATTCTGACCTAATGTTTTTATTAACAGACCGCGACTTATTGATAATGGGCATAATGAAATAGGTAACAGTTTCATCTGAAAATTGCGATGAAAATTATCAAAAGCAAGAAATTAGATTTAAAATTGATTTTGTTTATAATAAACTAGCGGCCCGCCCCAGCTTCGCACGGGTGCAATTTTTTTTTCGAATTTCCAAAATTTTCTTTCATACAAACCTTGTCCCGGCAATACCGATCACAACAAAAAAAGAATTAGCGAAATCGGTCCAGCCGTTTTCATGTTATGTCGTGACAACGGAAAACGGGTTTCATTTTTATATACAGGGTGTTACAGAAAGGGTATATCAATACAAACGGGTTGAAGAGTGTACCTGGTCTAGAATCTCTGTACAAAATTTCAGCTCAAAAGCAGTAACTTTTAAAATGCTTAATATTTTTTTATTTCGATAGTTTATTAAATTGAAATCATAACAAACGTGTCACCGCACTACGAGGGTCATTATCCATTATCTGTAGTGTGTCTGTGCGCCTAGTACACGCACATCACGCTGCCACGCGCCAGTGCAGCGCCGTGATGTCGAAATAAAAAAATATTAAGCATTTTCAAAGTTAATGTTTTTGAGCTGAAATTTTGTACAGAGATTCTAGACCAGATACACTCTTCAACCCGTTTGTATTGATATACCCTTTCTGTAACACCCTGTATACAGGGTGAAATTGAACACATGCGACAAATCGAAATGGGAGATTGTACTCATTATTATGAACAACTTTTACTATGAGACCGAACCTGAAATCGCGAAAAAAAATCAGCTGTTCCCTACATTTTGACGAGTTATGCGAACATAAAATGTAGGGAACAGCTGATTTTTTTTTCGCGATTTCAGGTTTATGCACATTATCAATAAGTAGCGGGCTGTTAATAAATTTAGGTTTTTTTTATTGTTACAATGGCTTAGAAAACGTGTAGGTACTTACGCATTAGAAGTAACTTCCGTGTTGATATTTTCGACTTTCTTTCTCCTGTGAAAGATAATTACATTGTAGACGTTTTTTTAGTTATTTATAAAAATATATTTAAAAATTCAAAATACATTTAAATAAAATTAAATCGATTTCGCATCACTGGGAATCGAACCCGGGGACCCTCGAACACAAACCTGCGCGTCGTCTACATAAGCCAATGTAACGGTTGTGTATGTTGTCGAAAAAACTGAGCTTATGCGTAATAAGTGCATTTTCTTAGACTATCAAAATTCATAGTGAAAAAAAATATTCAGTAATAATAAAATGCTCTTACTTTTTAATTTCGTTCATATGTTCGGCGTTTGTTTTATATGAACGTTTTGTAGTCCTCCTAAGGGAATGTTTCACTTTATTTCCCATATTTACAAATTATATAATTGATAGCAAATTATTACGCTATTTTAACTTAAAGTATTTTATATTTACATGAAATAAAAATATTTACAGAAAGAAGATATGCAAATAGTAATAATAAACAATGAATGTATGTACAAATAAAACGTTACAAAAACAACAATCTTGACGGAAATAATGCGGCGAAAAGAGCGACACGTCCGTATAGTAGGTATCAGGCCTCGGCCGGCATTATCGCTACACGGGGTGACGGGGGTTTACCGTTTACGTACACATGCGCACTTATTATGTTCGGAACTATGAATATGCTATTTACAATAAAACTATTGTTTGAACTAAAAAATTAAAACACTATTATTTTAGTATGTTGCTTGTAGAATGATCTGACAAAAAATCAGAATGATTGTATGTATATTAGTATGGTTTCTATTGTAAAAAGAAAGTTTTTAGAGGTATCTTCATGATTTTTTTCTATCGTACCAAATTAGTTGTATTATGTTTTCAAAACACTATCTATCTAAAAATTCAAAATACATTTAAATAAAATTTAAAAAGAAAGTACGTTTTCGTAACCTTGGGAATCGAACCCGGGGACTCTCGAATACAAATCTACACGCCGTCCACATGCGCCGGTGTGACAGATGTACGCGGCGCCGAAAATGCTTAGCTTATGCGTAACATAATGACTGCACTTTCTTAGATGTTTCCAAAATTCATAGTTTTATTGCAAAAATAAAAATATTCAGTTAAAAATAAAATGCTCATACTTTTTACTTTCGTTCATATTATGTTCGGCTTTTGTTTTATATGAACGTTTTGTAGTCCTCCTTACGGAATGTTTCACTATATTTCCCATTTATTTACAAATTATTACGCTATTTCAACTTTGTTAGGTAGTACGCGGACCGCTGCCGGGAGACACAAGTGAAACGACCGGGAGTTGGGACTAGCCGTACAATAGATGGCGCGCGCCTTGCACCCATACATAACAAACTTAAAAGTATTTTATATTTACACGAAATAAAAATATTTACGGAAAGAAGATATGCAAATAATAATAAACAATGAATTTACAAATAAAACTTAACAAAAACATAACAATCTTGACGGAAATAGTGCGGCGAAAAGAGCGACACGTCCGTATAGCATCAGGCCTCGGCCGGCAGTGTCGCTACACGGGCGTTCACGCACACATGCGCACTTTTTATGTTCGGAACTATGAATATTCGATTTACAAGAAAACTATTGTTTTAAATAAAAAAATAAAACACTATCATTTTAGTATGTTACTTGTAGAATAATCTGACAAAAAATCAGAATGATTGTATGTATATTAGTATGGTTTTTATTGTAAAAAGAAAGTTTTTTAGAGGTATGTTCATGATTTTTTTCTATCGTACCAAATTAGTTGTATTGTGTTTTCAAAACACTATCTATCTAGCATATATCCTGAAGAATATCATATATTTTTCTGATTTTGTTTACTGTAGGCCATCATATACTTTTATTGTTTCGAAAACTACCGTTTTTTTGCGTTTAGGTCCTGTAAGCCCCTTAAATTGAATTTGCCGCGCTTCGCGCATGTATTAGGTTGTCTGTGGAAGTGAGCAGAGGTCGCATCGGGCTGACACGTAATTTCAATGGCGGATGATGTTTAGATTAAAAAACTTGTAGAAAGATAAATGAAAGGATATAATTGAAATGCAAGAGTTTAATATAGGAGACAGTGTATATGTAGAAAATGGAAATAGATTGAATAGAAAAAAATTAGATGAATTAAAAATAGGCCCTTTCAAGATAATAGAGAAAATATCGAACTCCATTTATAGGATTGACACTGGCAACAGAAAAACAGAATCAACTTTATTCCACATAACAAAATTACAACCTGTCACAACAGAAGCTGAAGAAGATGAAGTAGAAGAAAACGAATAGGAAAATAAATTATAGGTACAGTGTGTGGATATCTTGTTTAGAATTTTCGCTCATAGGGGGGGGAGATGTAATGAAATGACATTTCATTAAATTGAATTTGCCGCGCTTCGCGCATGTATTAGGTTGTCTGTGGAAGTGAGCAGAGGTCGCATCGGGCTGACACGTAATTTCAATGGCGGATGATGTTTAGATTAAAAAACTTGTAGAAAGATAAATGAAAGGATATAATTGAGGAGGCGATATTAGTGAACTTTAAATGTCGTTTCTTTGTATTTTCAGGTGAGATAATGTCCTGTAACTAAGTGTAATTCTCATATTTTGTTTTAATATTGTAAAAGTAAACGTGTGTTAAATAAAACTTTGTATTTTCAGAGAAACAATTTGTGTTCATTAGCAAAAAATCCTCAATAACATACTTAATATCTTATATATATTACGCACACAAAACATTGTGCATAGACATACCCTGCATGCAACGGTACAGGGGTCGAGGCGGTATTTAAAGTTGTGTGATAAGATAACATTAAAATCGTGTTTTCGTAAAAAAATGTCGAAGTTGGAATTTTGACCTTCCATATCTCCGTAACCAGAAGGTTCCCAGGTATGGTCCAGTACAAATAAGATGATCACAATGACGGGGAATACAAATGAGCCTCTGCTTCGTTAAGTGTCTTTTTACACCCGTTATACAGGTTTTCTAAATAAACATTAAAAACTCATAATAAAAAAACCGGTCTAACAAGGAATGGGCCTTAAGAGATAGCAAATGACCTCTCCTTTCGGCCAATTCCATTAGGCAAACGATGCACAAAACACCCTGTATATTATAACGATAACGGCTCTCCCCACAGGCGCGTTATTATCGGTCGATAATATCGGATGCGTTATTGCGATTATCTGTTTTTAGTACAGACGCCAGCAGATCAAGCTACTCCAATCTGTCAAATTTCTTTGATAGATTTTCGACTTTACTACAAAGTGATAAGGTTCATATTCAATTGGGAAAATTTGACAGATTGGGGTAGCTTGATGTGCTGGCCTCTGTACATTTTGCATTAGTAGGACGGCTACGAAGTTATACATTGCTGCGATAATAACGACGCAATAAAAGTTGCGTTCCTCCGTCCTGCGATATTCAGATATGAGTTTTTAGAACATTTTTGTATTAGGACGCATACGATCTTAGACACACCTGCGTTAATAACGTAGTAACGCGTAGTGCGCGCGGGGGGCCTGTACTGCAGGTTACACGCAATAACGCATCCGATGTTATCGACCGATAAAACGAGCCTTTGGAAGAGAGCTATAATAAATTATTGTGCCGGTAGTATCTAATAATCTAACGTAGGGTACCTACTTGATAAGTCTATTTGGGACACAATTTAAGTAAGGATTTAACGATATATAGATATCAGTTAAAATTCTAAAACAAAGATGTAGTACACTTACATGTCGAAAGATGGCATTGTCCGCTCCAAACTGAATAGGTTTCAGAACCAAATTCAAAGAGTGTCTTGCATCAGTTTTATGATCAATCTCATCTTCGAACTCCACGTTACAGAGCGAGCAGACTCCATCGATCAGGCCGTGCCAAGCCTTATCTTCGATAAGAATGTTATTGAAAGCAACAACGTCACCACCTAGTGGTTTTAGGAGAAGAATTCCCTTGTTATGCTTGTGTTCATCTTCATTGATATGTAAATTAACTTTGGAAGCAATTGGCATCAGTACATTGCAGAACTCGCAGTAGTAGCCCCATTTGAACTGAAAAAAAAAACAAGTGAATGTAATCATTATTGATGATGGACGGAATTCCTAAATGTTGGGCGGAAGGAGATAAAGAACAGCGGTGGCCCAGTGGTAACGGCCTTACGAGTTGAAGGTTGTGGGTTCGAAACCAGGCAGGGGTTACTTTGTGTAAAATTTACACAAAGTTGCCCCTGCCTGGCTTCGAACCCAGGACATGCCGGTTTCCTCGCGATGTTTTCTTGCACCGTTTTGAGAGCAGTGCAATGATGATGAAATAATTTACAGTGTAAATTATTTCATGCCTCTATGTGCCTATGTGTTAATTATTTCCGGCATGTCCTAGAACCAAAAAAGACACCAACTCAGATTGGGCCTGCGTGATAGATTATACAGCTCACTCCCTCCCTCTCACAGAGAGGAGATCTGTGTCCCAGCGGTGGGAACATTATAGGCGGAATACAGATAAGTAGCAAAATACTTTTAAAAAGCCTTTAGGTATGCATCATGCAATGATTGCTGCGGCCATAAATAAATCCCTGCAGTGACCACAGAGCGCCACGTCAATTGCTCAGCGCAGAATTCACTTAATGGAGCTCTCCATCTTGGTATTTGAAGCAAACTGCTCGATGTTGCCCGAAACATCATAGCTACAATTGCTAAGAACAACACAATTAAGTTGGCCGTGTAAGTGCATCTTTAGGCGCTCCACATACTGCACCGCGCTCCGTCGCGGTGAGCAGATAACGCGCCCCCGCGCGTGATTTTTTACATACAAATTCATCTCCCGCGCTCACGCGCCTTAGTTGATTTAAAACTGTGAGCCCAAAACACTATGCAGGTTAGGAAGCTTTTCTACTGAAGCGAAGCTGAGCGGAGCACATTGGTTGAACTCTCGTCTGTAATTGGTCGATTCCCTTGTTTCCTACGCTCCGCTCCGCTTGTCTCCGCTTCTGTGGAAAAGCAATGCTAATACATAGAAAATTAAACTCACCTTTTTAATATGTTCATCCGGAAATTTATCGGAATACTGCACAGCATCCGACTTCTTCCTATGCTCAGGTGTTCCGATATGGTCTGTAGCTTCCTGCTGGGACTTTAAGAAGATGTCGCATGCCAGGCAGAAGGAATTCAAGGAGCCAGTGATGACTCCGTTCATATGCAACTTGTATGTCATGGCGACCTGAAAAAGTGTAAAATCAAAATAAAAATTATGTTGCCAAAAACAAACATAGATACATAACATCACGCCTCTAAGTAGAGTCCATCCCACGACAGAAGTCAGAAGTTTATTTGGTTTACATGTATGTATGTATCTATGTATGTATTCTTGTATTTTATACTTAGTCATTTCCAAGCTAGTTATTATTCTGTATGTTGCACCTGCCATGTTTTGTCTCTGCATCACCCTAAGGTTGACTGGTAGAAAATGCCTCAGGCATTAGGTAAGTCCGCCTTTGTACAGTATTTTTTTTTTACTTGTGCATAAAGTTTTAATAAATAAATTAATAAGTTCCGCAGACACGGTGGCAGCGCCACAGGCATGCTGCGGGGACATAAACATCACATTATAAGCACAATTTTAAATAGACAAAGGTGTGAGGTAGGAGAGTTGTTGTAGGGTTGAATGTAGGTAATTATTTTAGTTCCAAGTATTGCCGCGGGACTTCTTTCGTGGGACGGATCTTACTTATTCACCGAACTAAGTACCTTCTTGGTTACTTCGCCTTTTGGATTTTTTTGTCAGGAATTTGGTTAAAGCTGGTATTCGTGATACAAGGTAATCCTAGTAGGTACTTAAGTGCCAAAGCACTGCTTTGACGACCGAACGTGTAGGTATTAAGAGAGATTTTAACCATTCTTTTTTTTTAAAGGTTGTGTCAGGCTCATCTGACTAGCCTACAAGTCTAGAGGTGGATTAGCAGCCCAAGCCCAAAGTCTTCATTTTAGTCGGATCCTTACTGTTTTCTGTCGGGCGTACAGGAGTACGGAGGCAGAGGGAGGGCCCTCTAGCTGCCTACGCCCTCGCAAAGTGCAGACGTGATGATACTTAAAATATAGGATGACGACCATTCGTCACATTGGCTATTTCGTCGCTATCCCTAATAGGTCATATTCACTAATACGTCACCTTGTGCATCTGGTTTCTAAACTCGTTTCATGCTGTATTTCGACTCATTCCCAACTCGTCCGATGGACATGTACAATCTTCTTTCATATATCTATGTGTACAATTGTACAGCGTAGAGTCAGCGTTAAAAATGTCGGGACGAAGAGACTGTTCACAAGTAGACTAGCTTCTGGCCGCGACTTAGTCCGTGTGAAATTTCTTGTTTTAAGATTAACATAAAATATGTCCTGGCCCTATAACCGGTTTATCGTAATGAGTTGAACCACACTATTGCAGCCCGTAACATAGCTAACTTCACGTGTAACAAAATAATCGCGGAGCAAAGACATTAAATTATTGTCGCGCAGCAATGTTGTTTTCAAGAGTACCGAATCGGGTGAATGTAAAATTAAAATTGGAATCGTATTGGCATTAAATTAGAATTACAATGAGTTTAAAGAGTAAGCCCCATGTAGTGTAGCTTCCCATTAATTAATGAAATAATTTTCGGAATCGAATCAGTCGTTCTAAAGATTACCCTCTTACTACGTACAAACTGACAAGTTTTACCCCCTTATGTCGGGGCCACACCAACGGGAAACGCCGATAATTATCGCGATAACACGTAGCTGGCCGTCATCGCGATAATTATCGGCGTTTCCCGTTGGTGTGGCCCGAAGGGGGTAAAACTTGTCAGTTTGTAGGTACGTAACGTAAGGGGTAATTTTCGGAACGACTGATCCGATTCCGAAAATTCTTTCACTAATGGAATATATTGACGGTGAAGTGTCAATATCTAATAACTAGGTAACATTTTAGCTATTTTCACTTTATTGCATATTCGTAGGTAAAATTACCTATGAAATAGCTCATATTTGCAAAGACATAAGGTCTTGAATCGAGGACGACGTTTCCTACTATTTGTTTAATTTAAGTAACTTTTTTTATTATTATTAAAATATTAAAAATTACCTATAGAAATGAAACGCTTTTTTCGCCTCCTGTAAAATCATGATTTTGTAGTTATTAGATATTGAAACTACACCGTCGATATGTATATTACATAAACATAACATCACGCCTTGTTTCCGCGAAGGGCTGGGCAGAGGTGTATCTATAGTACACCCACTTTTCGCCAGTTATTTTTAAGTCCTATCTAATAGGGGGCGAGCCTTTTGCCATCAACCGGGCATAAATCCAGACTCCAGGCTAGGTACTACTGAGAAATTTTCAGATTAAAAACCCAATAACACTTTGCCTGGCCTGGGAGTCGAACCCAGCACTTGCGACCACTAGACAGAAAAACAATTGGTTTCACGTAAGTACATATTACCTCAGTGTTGGTTTCAGTGTTTGTTGTTAACTTACGTTGCTAAATACAAAGAATGAATCTAATTTACAGGCAGGATGCGCTGCCACAATTCTCTTTGGCTGCCACCGACTATGCCGTGGAACTACCCAAGTACTAACCGAAGGTTTGAGCCAACAAAATTGCTAAATCTTTATATTATTATTATAATCATTGGTATAGGTAAAAACAGACCTAGTTCTTTGTATCGACACTATCTAACAACGCCCACTGCTGCTAAAACAAAGCACTAACTGTTTGGCTATGAATGAACTCATTCCGTTTACAATTTTTATGTTTACGTACTAAGTACTAGCTAATCACAAACTTCCTTTTTTCCTTATCAAAGCGACCAGCGATATAATTTGTTCTGCATAGCTATACACAACTTGGGTTCCCTACCTATTATAATATAGTATCGTGCTCGGTGCTATAGGTATTAGAGGCCCAGTAGGCCTCTAATATATTTAAAAATATATAATTATGTCGCAACCAACTGGTTTAATTAGCCGTTTAGTTAACCGTCTCCGTCAGCCTTTTAACTAAACGGCGGCCGTTCAACTAACGGCCCGAATGATATTCAATTATTGTAACCAATCACGCGCGAGCCGAATTGGTCGCAGTAACTAATAGGCGCTACACACGGCTAAGATACTATAATACAATATCGCTCGCCATACAATTCAATATAATCCATACTATACTAATATTATAAACTAGCTTCTGCCCGCGACTTCGTCCGCGTGAAATTCGTACTTTCCTCTAAAAGTTTCGAAAATGTATGTTGATATGATCTTTATAATTAATTTAGATAAATAAGTATTCTTCCCAATTTTTAAGTTTAAGTATAGAACAAAGGAATCAGATTTTTCAAATAAACTGTATCCCCGCTTTTCACCCCCACAGTGGTGGAATTTTGAAAAAACGTTTAAGATGTGTTCATAACTTGACTCAAAGTTTATTTATACCAATTTTCGAGCTAATCAAGCCACGCAGTAAAATCCTCCCCTTTAAAATTAACTACCTCTTTCCACACAGTTAGGGGTAGATTTTCGAAAAACCCTGATACACGTTATTAATTATTTTTAGTCCTTAGTATAAATACTGAGTTTCAAAATCGGACAGGGCGTTAAAATTCTTCCATACAAATTTTGACACCCCCTAATACCTCTTAAGGGGGTATTTTAGAAAAACGAAAAATTCCAAACTTCATAATTTACTTAGATAAGTATTCGTGCCAAGTTTCAAGGTTATTAACTCAAGAAATAAGATTTTTCATACAAACAAAATCCCCCCTTTTCACCAAGGGGGTGAAAAGGGGGGATTTTGTTGTTTGTGAAAGTTGAATTTCCAAAAACCCCTTCTTATTCGATACCTACTCTTCACAAAGAACACACCCTCCAAAATTCATGTCCCTAGGACCAGCGGTTTAGACTGTGCGTTGATATTTCAGTCAGGTCGTTCATCCCCCTTTGGGGGAGAAATTATCAAAAACGCTGAGACACGTATAAATTAATTTTCAATCGTTAGCCTACATACAAAATTTGAAGATCCTAACTTTTAAACTGACGGACTTTCATACACAACTTCATCCCCCTTTTTAACCCTTTGGGGGTGGAATTATCAAAAACGCTGAGACACGTATAAATTAATTTTTAGTCGTCAGCCTAAACACAAAATTTGAAGATCCTAACTTTAAAACTGACGGACTTTCATACAAACTTCCATCCCCTATTTAACTCCCTTAGGGGTTGAATTTCATAAAATCTTTCCTTCTTCCTTGTCTACATTATAAAGGGAACCATTGTGTAAAATGTCAGCTTTCTAGGTCCAAGGGTTTTGGCTGGGCGTTGATGAGTCAGTCAGTCAGTCAGGCCTTTTGTTTTTATTTATATAGATAGATAGATAGATACTTTTCCGGGATAAAAAGTACCCAGTGAGAATAATTATACCAAGTTTCATTGTAATCGAACCGGTAGTTTTTGCGTGATGCCTGAACAAACAGACAGACAAAAATTTTTTTAATCACTTTTTTGGATTCGGTGTCGGTTTAGTAACACCCCATTTATTTTTTTGATATTTTCCATGTACAGAATTTTCACTTCTACAGATTTATTATAAGTATAGATTAAAAAGTACTTAACTCTGTCTGTCTGTCTGTACGTTACCTTTTCACGCATAAACCGCTGAACCGATTTAGATGAAATCTGGTATAGAGATAACTTGAGTCCCGGGAAAGGACATAGAATACTTTTTATCCGGATAATCCCACGGGATTGAGACTTATGCGGGTGAAACCGCGGGGCGCAGCTAGTATGAAATAAATATTATCTCTGAAGTGTGTAATGGTCCATTGAATTGTATAGCGAGCGATATAGTATCTTAAGATAAAATATTATAGTATCTTAGACTTAGACGTGTGTAGCGCCCTTAAGCCATGACCAAATGGGTTAGGTTAGAACTGTGATCAACCGCGTGCGAGCCGAGAGAGCGAAGCGAGGCGAGCACTACTTAAGAGTAAACTAAACGCGAGCTCGAACTCACCGGTGGTCATGGCCAAAATCACGCTGTCTAACTTGGCTTCGTGTCTGACGGAGCTAGTATCAGTGATGAGCAGTTAGACGCTAATCTACACGCACAACATCTAGTTCTCACGCACAGAAACACCGTTCCGAACTGATAGGCGCATAAAAATATTTGAAAAGTGCTTTGGAAAATCGAGTTCTATGAAAAATCCACTACATAAATCAATCACAAATAAAGTTTTTTGAACTCTTCGATAACTGAGCTTTGTCGGTACGGATTTAATTTTTAATATTTTTCAGTTCTTTTATTACTTCTTTACACCCAAAGTTACGTTAAAAATAGCAAGAAAAACGAATCTTTGTTGGCTCATAACTTTTTAATGGCTTGTTATTTTACAATTCTGCTTCCGTACAGACACAATTAATAATTAGACAAAACGATACAATGTTTAGCTTTGGATGTACAATGTCAAACAGTGGAGTAATACTCTCCCGAAATTTGTATGGAAAAAAATATCGAATAGTGGCACCTTAATACCTACTCCCAAAGGCCAAAACGGCTAATTTAACCAGTTGGCTGCGACATATGTATACAGGGTTATTTGAAAAACACCAACAACCTCTTAAGAGGTCATTGTACTCATCATTATGAACAACTTTTACTACGGGACCAAACCTGAAATCGCGAAAAAAAAATCAGCTGTTCCATACATTTTGACGAGTTCTACGAACATAAATGTAGGGAACAGCTGATTTTTTTTTTTCGCGATTTCAGGTTTGGTCCCGTAGTAAAAGTTGTTCATAATGATGAGTACAATGACCTCTTAAGAGGTTGTTGGTGTTTTTCAAATAACCCTGTATACACAATCTGTAACTGAATTAATTCGATTTCTATTTTTTTTTTAATATGTAGGTACTTTTATCTCAAAAATAACCGTTGAAATTACAGTCACACTTCCGCTGTACAAACGGCTACATATCAAGCTATACATAACCAGTTTTTAGCTGACGTCTGATTGTACAGGGGGGGATGGATGGGAGTTCAGCACCCTAATTGTGTAACATACTATCAATTGGAATCAGAATCATTTGAAGCAAATTGTTAATCCATTGCTTCATAAGTTCGAAAAAAAATCGGTTCAACACGTAAATAACGCAATGAATGTTGTTGAACTGTCAAAATGAAACCGATTCCGATTGATAATGTGTTACGCAATTGCCCTGCAGGGGATCCAGACCGGAATAACTCGAAAAACCTATACAATACGAGGTCAGCTCAAACTGGAAATGTATAGCTTGATGTGTAGCCGTGTGTACAGTCAAAACAAACCAAAATAGACGCAGTACCCTACTACGTTACCCTTAGAAGTGTGCGACTATGTGCGCTCGCGTAGATTTGTAATTTGACCACAATTTTCGCCCACAATCAATAACTCTAATTTTATCAATAAACATGTTTTTCTTTTTATGCCGGGGCCACACTATACGGGAAAATCGCGATAAGTTGTTTCTTATTGGCTGACATCGTAGGTCCAGCCAATGAGCATCAACTTATCGCGCAAATCTTCGCGTTATCGCGATAGTCTGGTCCCAGCATCATACATGTGAGCTACATGTGAATAAAAATTCAGTGTAATTATGATTATAACTAGAGATCGGATATTCGAATGCATATTCACCTAAATGCTAATATGGAATGCGCTTTTGTATCAAACAAATCCCGCGATTCCGGGATCGACAATAGGTTTCTGATTATAGAATCGGATGTATATTTGCTTAATTTCAAATGTTGGCTTATATGGAATGCACTTCTGTATCGATCGTAAAAATCCCGCGATTCTGTTTTTTTTTTTTTTTTCTCTGAATATATGTGTAATCGGATGCATATCTACCTACCTAATATTGTAAATTAGGTAGGTAGGTAGATACCAAACTGCAATAGCAAACAACGTCAAAATAACGTACTACATATATTTAAACTAATTTTATTGATTTAGTTCCTTCCTTTCATACTATACACCCGACTAGTTATGCATTCCCTGTTTTCCTGGCATCCCGGGATGTTTTTACAGAAAAAAATATTTTAAGAAGCCGCTTCCATACTTTCCGTGCTAAAAATTCACTTTAGGTAAATATGCATCCGAATATCCGATCTCTAATTTCTAACACTACGAATAAGTCTTATTCGTAGTTATAACAAAATATTTAAATTAGGGTGTTTGGTGGTGTCCGTTAATTCCGAGTCATGTTGTAGTAGATAGTAGGCGAACTACTTACTTATATTTTCATTTCAGTAGGTACTTCTACTTAACGGATGAGATGACCGCAATAGGGCCAGTATTAATCTCAATTGGTATTATTATTTTGTAACCTTAATTTAGGATGTAATAAGTGATAGCTGTGATACCGTGAAACATGCCAACTTTGCCCCCTTTTTTAGAATAATTACAATTTTAATACGATTTTTCTATGGAGGCGTAAGTATTTTCCTTTATCAGCTACAACTTTAAGATCATGCGCATGTGTGAGTATTGCTAAATTTACTATTATTTAACATTTAATTCAATATTTGTTCGATTTTGTTGGCGGGCAAAGTTATCTGGACATTTAGCCAACTTTGCCCACATTGATTTTTGACGCAAATACGACCTCTAAGCAGATGACATAAAAACCAGTACAAGAATTTTGGTAAAGATGGCGCTTACTTTAGGAAAGTAAACGACACTATGAAAAGTTTCTTATTAAAATGACGGGGCAATGTTACCCTGGCATTTTTTACCTTTTTCATACAATTCACATTTCGCCTTTTAAAAGTGCTAGGGTTGGCACATGGTGAAAAATATTCTGTTTTTTTTTCCTTTCTACAAAGAATATGTGTTCAGGTAAATAAAAAGAAAAACGTTTCCCCACTTATTAGTATTTAATAAAAACTGAAAATCATCGGCATCGTAACGAAAACTTCGCGAAAAGGCTACACCTAATGCCATTAACCAAATTGTGAAAGTCATTCATCTCGCTTACTTCATTTTGTGTAGTTATGCCTTTTTTTCGTATGACGGCAGGTGTATTTGGCGGTGCCTTTGATACGCTACACACATATGGGCACGGGTTAGTGAGCTACTAGGCATGCGTTGACCTTTCATTTGAACTTTTGCAAAACAGCTGAGCAGATACCTATTTCTAGTGACTCTTTTTAGTGACAGTAATGAATAATTAATTCACTACTTTAAGAATGACGATTATGAACAGCCTAAAGTGAAAAAAAAAGAAAAAATCAGGAAAAGCCTAAGAAAAATTCCAAGGCCCAGAATCATGTCCTGGACCCGTGGTATCCGTTTGTGCATCGAGGTCCCTTACACCCTGAGGTTATTATTTCCAAAAAAATATGTATTTTATCATTTTGACCATCAATTGAGCCAAAAAAAAATTAAACCTTTTTAGGGTAGTAAAATCATCAAATTTGCCACTCTTACTGACTAAAAGTTGCCCTTTGCGTTCCAGGGCCACGGTAATCTGTTTAGACAGTCCCGCTAAATAATAACAGTTAGCTTTCAAAAAGAAGTTTTAGTCATTGTACTACGCTTTTAACACAATACTCTAATTATGTATGAGGTCTTGCGTTAATTATATTACACCTTGTATAGGTACTTATATAGATAAACAACATCGAGACACAAGAAAAACACAAATAAAATATGCTCATCACATATTATGGATGTTTGCGCTGGGCGGGATTGGAACCCAACAAGGATACGGGATCGACAAGTATAAGAATAACAAAAAAAAAACAAATTATAATGTAGTGTGGAGCAGGTACCTAAAGTAATCTTTGAATTTTATTAATTAAATATCTAATATAAGTATGTTGTAAATTAAATAACCTCAGCAGTAGCCATAAATTAAAAACGGAAAAAATACAAGGTTTCGTAATGTGCCAACCCTAAGCCTTTTTTGATGGCGGGCAATGTTGTCAATCGTAGGTTGGAACATTACTAGATAACTTTACTCATCATCATAACTTTATTTATAAAAGACTCTGAGCAATGAACCTTACATTAATATACTCTACAAATAATTTTAAAGGACATGATACAAAGTCAACTAACCTGTGTTTTCGCCATTCCGCAGAATTTACTTCGAAATGTACACTAAAATTTGCCCGTAAAAACACGCACCTCACTCGACGAGTTCCAACAAGTTACTAAACAAAGTTAGCGACAAACACGATAGTTAGTGTTGCCATACATATAACCTATTTTCCACTAAAGTCAATCAATGTTGCCAGAATATTAAGATATTTTTGCACAACAAAGAAATGCTTATAAATTGTTCTTTGGGCAAAGTTTCCCTTAGGGGCAATGTTGGCGTATTTCACGGTACATTAAAAAAAACCTGTTAATAAAGGCCCTAAGTAGCAAAACATTTTATTTTTTATTTTTTAAAAAATAAAAAATAGGTATACTAAAAATTTTTGAAACATCTCTACATCCCTATTTAAACGAGATCTCGATCTCGCCTGATTGACAGGCGATTGGATTGGTTTGGTGTCGGGGTTTATGGATTTAGAGCAAAGTGGAATGTACCGAAACTCCTTTTTCAGTACCAAAATTATGAAAACAAAGGCTTATTTAGGCAAATATCTAAGTATAAGAAATCAAATAGTACCTACCTACCTATTATACGCATTTCAAATAAACTTGAAGTACGCCCGAAAATTGACAAAAATTATTAAAAAAAAGGACCTCTCAATTACAAAATCAACAAACTTATAAACCAACAAGAAAATAATATCTAAAAAAATATTTCGGTTAGTAAATAATTCATTAATTTGTACTTACTGACAGTGGTATATTACCGCTTGGAAACTGTTCTTGTATTGGACGACTGTTCAGCAATCAGCAGTGTGAGACGAAAATGAATGACTATTTTTGATGGCGCCTACTAGCCTACTACATGCAGGATATCAACAACTGCTGGAGTTAGAGAAGATTCTGGAAAATCCCGGCCATAGAGCACACACAATTCTGTACTATGATGAAGCTTGTCTATGGACAGCTGAGTCTATGGCTGAGTCTGAGTTATAGATGCGTTCACATAAAGTCTGTGTAGTAATTTCGTGAATTTTTTCGTTTTGTTTTTTATTTTATACCTAACCTGCTCACGTAGCCAACTTAAGACTCCTGGTATTTAACGTAAATGTACCTAAGTATTTTTTTTTTGCAAAATAATATTTTTTTTTAGAGACCTACGCCAATTATTTCAGTTGTCTCTCAAATGTTTCGAGGATCGAATAGCAGGTGATAATGGGACTATTCCACTAGGGGGTCTATCTTCTGCAAACTGCAACGTAGATTGCCAATTTAAAATATAAGTATTTGGTATATATTTTTATTTCGAGATAGTATCTAAACGTACTAATAACATTATGGTCACGATTCCCCAGATAATATACTATGAGCCACATGAAACGTTGAAGGTAATATAATAAGTCCATGCATAAAACACACGTATTATACCGCATTTACACATTCGTGCGAATCGCGAGGCAAATAACGAACACGCATATGTACAGTGCGCTCGCTATTCGCCTCGCGATTCGCGCGCTCGCGTTGGAAGCGGTTTTTCGGACGTGAATCAAAGGGCACGAATGGCGAACACGAACTTACTGTTTACACATTACATTCATTTGACAGCTAGTGCCCGAGTATGGCCCGAGTGCCCGACCCAACAGGACGTGTAGACAAAATGGAGTGGAGTGAAGTGCGACTTTTAGAATTCCTAGAACTATCAAAAGGAAGAGCTCATTTGGAACCCAAAACATCGCAATCATAAAAATAGACAAAAGATAACGATGCATGGAACCGTATATCAACTATAAGTATGGGATATAAAGATATAAAAAATAATATAATCACACTAATAAAGGGGAAAGTTTGTGAGTGTGTGTGTGTTTTTATGTTTGTTACTTCTTCACGCTCAAATGGCTGGACCAATTTTGATAAAATTTTGTATGGGGATAGCAGCTGGCACCCTGGATTAACATATAACAGGCTACTTTTTATCCCGATATTCCCACGGGATCGAGTCTTATGCGGGTGAAACCGCGGGGGGCAACTCAATAGATGTAGCGCGCATGCCGCCATTATTTTCACGTCCTCCAAGTTCGTGTGCGAATGTCAAAATAATTCATAAAATAAAAGTCGGTTCTCCTATTTATGTGATGTTGCCAGTTAAAAAAGCTATTTTTATTATGCACAACACAACGCACACATACCGTTTTGTTGAGCACTAAGGTTGATGCGCTACTAAGGTAGCCCGCGAAAATCAATTTTTCATACGTTTTTTTTGTTTGCAGATCAGTGTCAGTGTCAGGTTGTATGTATGTTGATATTAAGATTCGCGACCGCACAAATATGGCTTTACAGAGTTATAATCATTAATAACAGCAATACAATACAACTCTTTAAATTAGAAATTAAATTAAAATTGCATAAAAAGTAAGAAAATTTGATTTTCGCGGGCTACCCTGACGCTTGCAGTAGTGTAATGTCGGCAGCTGCGGCCACACAGGCTTTACCCAGTAACTGGATTGTGGAGGTCAGATAGGCGCAGTCACTTATGTAAAATATTGGTATTCAGCTGCATCCAGTGAGACTGGCAGCTGACCCCAGTGTAGTTGAGAAAAGGCTAGTCAAATGATAATGATCTAAATGCATTTAGTGTTCTGCAACGTCTTAACTCAACTTTTCATTCATTTCATCACTAAAATACTTATTTTGACTAGGAAACAATATCAAACAATAATATAATTTTGAAAGTTGATAGTAGATTTATATTTGCAAAGTATGAATTAATACTTTTTAAACATCATGCTTACAAAAGAGGCCCGTCTTTCACAGATCAAGATGTCTTAATACCTAGAAGGAAGAAGTATAATCTCCTCAGCAACACAAATTCTGCTCACTATTTTAGATTGCAGGAGTCTACAATACATTATAAAAATCTCTCTAGCACACCAAACATTATGAAATAATCTATACATACAAATAAATAAAATTGGACTGTCTGTTTGAAATATTAAAATAACCGCTTTTTACTAAATGCGTATGGATGTATACACGGTACATTATATACCAACAAAACATTTTTTACAATTTTTGTCTGTTTGTTCCGGCTAATCTCTGAAACAGCTAGGCCGATTTTGACAGGACTTTCACTGGCATGTAGCTGATGTAATAAGAAGTAACTTAGGCTACTTTTATTTTAGAAAATGAAGGTACATTATTCTTACCTACGCAATACTTACATAAAATAACTAATATATTATACCTATATACACAAATCTATTAATATAATATAATTATACACCAAATTAAGCACATCTAATAATTTATAATTTAAAATAACAACAAACAACAACAATGATTCAACAATAATGATTATGATAACAATTCCTAGCTAGTTGTTTTAAAATATACCTACAAGTGACCTACAATTATTTAAAATAATATTGATTTTCTACTTAACCCTCTTCCTCTTTCCTAATTTTGCTGCGCCCGACAGGGTCCATATTGATCTTTTACTTTATAATACCATCTATGTAATACACACACATGGAATGCAATAAGAATTGAGTATTGAAAAATATTCTCCTCTTGTAGGTAATGGTTGCTTCTCTCCTAAATTGAAATGAAATGTTTCTTTTTTGTAAGAAGTTTCTTTAGTCGTCACTGTACACTTAAGTTTTCCAGCCATTAAATGTGTCAGGCCTTTTATCATACTATAACTAAAAAACATGACAAATAATACAATCAATATAGTCAAAATAATACAATCAATATCATTGAAAAACCTTAACAACTTCTACTCTGGAAAAAAAAAACAATAAAAAAAAACAGCTCAAACAACGAGACTGCGATTTGTGAAGTCTGTCTCACGTCAGTAGCACAGAACACATATACTCCTAGCGGTCAGTAGTCTATGGTCAGTAGTGAGTAGTGACAGTCACTGACTCATTGGAATTAGTATTTACTGTATAGAGTAATTCGGATTAGCTTTTGGTTGGGGTCCGAGTGCTCAGTTTGTTTAATGAAATCTTCAAACTGCTGCCATGCTGGTTGAAGCTTCCCATGACCCAAGGGCTTCTGGCCTAATGCTAAGCAAGCATTGTTATACAACGTCGCAATGCCGCTAGTCTCTTGGGTACGTCAACAGTCGTGATGCGGATGAATTTTTCGACGCTAGTATTTTAGTTTGTTAATAATTTTAGTTAGGATAAATATTTTATTAATCAATTAAGTATAAGTGTATTGTTTTAGTTAAAGCTAGGATTTAATTTTGTTGTTTTTATTTATTAAATAATTAGGAGTTTGCTTACTTATTATTTTAATTTACAGATTTATTCCTGAATAAATACGTGAATAGGCCACTTTAGGTGGTGGCTGTCTCTGCCTATGCCTACCATAGTCTACAGAGATTTATAGTCTGTTTCGCGCGTTGACGTCTGTCTCCTGCCTGCCTGTCACAGTGTCACTATAATTTGTATTTTTTGTTTCAAACTCAAAGCAAGCTGTGCTTGTACTGGATGCGGTCAAGTGTTTGTTGAATGATGTGCAGTGCCTTGTTGCTTGGACATAATGCGACTTATTTTTTAGTGAGATGTTTGTTTACTAGCTCCATTTGCTAGGCTCGTTTAACTATGTTTCAAAAAACTTTTAGTGTTAAAATGTTCAGTGATAATGTTTGTGTTATGTGCTTGGTGCATTTATTAATATTATTAGCGCTGACAAAGGGCACTGCGGAAGCTGAGGAGATAAGTAAGTCTTAAGTTTTATATATTATTTGCCAAATCGTGCATCAAAATGTGGTGTTAAGTTTGAAGGTGTAACTTATCGTAAGTTCTAATTATTGAACACCACCCTGCACGTATGTTGTGCTTAATAATTCGAAACTTGCTGTCTCGAGGTGGGGCTGCTAAGTTTGAATGTGTTCTTCATAAACAAACATAATTTCTTTACTTGTTAATTCATTAAAATTAGGTTGTGAAAGTTTGAAACCATACCTTAAAGAATTTTTTGTTTTGTATTTGAAAATGTAGCAGTTTTTTTTTTAATAGTTAACATAAAAACATAACTTTACGTAAATACATAAACTCACGCCTTTTTTCCCATTGGAGTAGGCCGAAAATATAGAAAGCCACTTTCTACAATCCTTAGGTTATTAGGTACTACATACTACTAAACAATTTACCTTGAAAAAGCCATATTAGTAAATAGATTTTGTATGTATGCACCTTCTGCAGTGTATAATGCAATTGTGCTAGATAATACTGTTATCTTGCAGTTACAAATACATTATGATTGACTTAAGTAGTCTGTTATTACACTGCACTGATCAAGGCCGGTGTGGCGATAAAGGCCCATTACAATAGAAAAATCAAATTGTGTCTCATTAGCGGTGAATAATCTGTCAAATCTACAGAAATTAAAAAAAAAAATTGTATGTTCAACATTTTCTGCACCTTGCGTTTGCACTATTACCTACATAATTTTTTAAAGGAACTTACTTATTCCAAAACGTTGTGCTTGTATTAAACCTAAGGTCTGGCCGCGCCAAATTTGCCAAAGATGTAAATAACAATGGCCTTATTCAATTTCGAGAGGCCATTGTTGTTTACATCTTTGAAAAATTTAGCGCGGCCAACCCTTACTCATAATATTAGTGTAGATGCAAACATGTCAAAATATTAAGATTTTTTTACCCTTAACCCAGATGTTTCTGAAACTATTTTTTTTCAGGAAAGCCAGGCAAAGGAGACCTTTTAAAAGGCCCAACTTAACATAGGGTAACCCCTAACATAGGGTAAATCTACTACATGCATGATAACTTATGCATGTAGTGGATTTGAGTATTTGGGTCTTTTGAAAGGCCCGCCGCAGTATCTGGGATAGTAATTATGCTTCAAATATGTTCACACATACAAACTCACACCTTCTCAAGGCGGTAGGCAGAAACTACCTCATTACTTTTGTTTCATTTCCTTTCATACAAAAGTTCACACACTTAGTGCATATTCATAAGTGTTGAGCGTGACATTTATTTAAAATGCCTGTTGACACTTTCCATACGCCACAGACACTCATGAGACTTCCTAGACGTCTGGTAGCCTTAATCTTGTCGGTCACAGTTGGTGTTTGAGGCCAGATGTCTTCTAAACTTGCTGATGTCATTTTTCCATTAAATATTACAGAATAAATAAATAATTATTAATTGAATAATTACCATGACCATAGTAAATATCATCATGGAATGAATAAAATAAGGTCTTTTATGAGTTATGGATCTTTTTCTTCACCTCCTGATAAGTTGCGTTTAAGTAATCTGATAGATATTGCCTTTACAGACACTGTGAAATTCAGTCTTGGGTATTAAACAAATGTCTGTTCTCTGAAGACCCTGGATTTCATAAAAAATATGACTGATTTAATTTATTACCCTTGAAAATATTTGACACTCTCATAATGTGGGTAACTAGGTATCAATCGACAGCCTACCGCTGTCCACTGCTGGACATAAGGGTTTCCCAGGTTGCGCCACAACACCCTGTCCTCCGCCTTCCGCATCCAGTCTTTCCCAGCCACCTTTTTAAGGTTGTTGGTTTATGTAGCCGGCGAGCGTACCACACTACGTTTGCCGAACACGGTTTCCACTCGAGGAATCGTCTGCTCCACCGGCCATCGGTCCTTCGACGAACATGGCCAGCCCACTGCCACTTCAGCTTGGTATACTTTTGACTAAATCTATCATTCAATTTTATGTGGGTTAAAAGTTGAATGAAATGCATGAAAACAAAGTGAGATGTTAGTAAAAGCAGTATCATCACTTCCGTCGACCGGTTCCGTTGTTGCGAAGTTCTGCTCAACTTAATTAGGGTATGATAAAAAATATACGCGATACGAAACGTCTGTACACAATGGCCAATCATTGGCCATTATGGCTCTAATTGAGTATTTGTTTTGACCACTATAAAAAATAAATATGAAATCGTTATTTTAAAGATGTTACAGAAATAACACGATTATTGAAATACATTATAAAATTAAAAAAATGAGAAAAAATCTTTTATCCTTGTCACGCAAAACGGCCACTGTATAAAAGGCGCGAAGTTACAGGCGAGGCGTTCCTGTGTGGTGACTTCAGAAGGCCTATTCTCGTAATTTAATCTGTCAAGCTCAAGCGCCGCTAATGAGACACAAATAATTTTCTATTGTTTTGTCGCCGATCGGCGAACCGCGCCGCTTGACCAGTTAAAACGTTCAAAATCTAGCCGCAATCTCATCTCGGCGACAAACAAATGTCAGAATCTTGTCAAAATGTAGGGAAATTAGAGGTATGTTTGACAGATTGAGACTGAGATCAGACTGTGAACGTTCTTAAAATTACGGGAATAGCCCCTCAGATCGCAGTAGTCCTGTCTCTGCCCAGCATAGACTTTCACACACTAGAACTCCATTGTTTGAGATATTTAAACCATTTTATTTTAAAACTGTGACTTATAACTTTTCTAAGTTTCGAAAGAAAAACCTGTCTAATACCATATTCTGTCTACGACTTAATAAGGGCCTACCTAACCTACAGGGATGGCAACTATGCCACCCCTATAGATCCTTACCGCCCGCTTAGTATCGACCGCGTACTGACCCCGCGGGGTAACTGATACGCGGTCGTATTACCCCTGAACTTAAAATTCATACCTCCACATTCATCATCTCCCTAGCCTTTATTCCCAACTACTACGTTGGGGTCGGCTTCCAGTCTCACCGGATGCAGTTGAATACCAGTATTTTACATGAAGCGACTGCCTATCTGACCTCCACAACCCAGTTACTGGGTAATGCGATACCCCTTGGTAAGACTGGTTGTCAGTTTCGGGCTTCTGACGACCCGTGACGACTACCAAAGATCCACGAATAACAGCCGGGACCAACGGCTTAACGTGGTTGCCGAGGCACGGAGGGGTTTTGATGTGTAAAGATGGTCATCCATCCACGGACCAACCGCGGCAAGCGTAGCTTAACCTGATTGATCGACCCGTGCGGCTGTTAAATACTTAGCCACAACTTAAATAAAAAAATTCGAGCAGCCAGTGTAGCTTACATCTTTGGCTAAAAACAGAAAAAAAAAATTTGGTTAGAAAAAGTTTGACATTGTAGAGCGTCGCCTCTGTCACTCCATCCGTGTGTGGCAGTTTCTTTCTAAAAGTCGATGTGCCACAGAGGCAAAATAGTCGCTTCTGATCGTCGTCTTAGATCTGGTCCACAAAGAACCAGGTTTTAACTTGGCCTGCCAGAACCATGTGGCCACACTATCTTTACATCACTAGTAAAGATAGTGTGGCATACATAGATATCTATGGTGGCATAATAATCTATCGAAATGACAGTAAGAAGTGTAATTTTACCGCAACAAATTAAAAGTCGGACTGTAGAATAAGTCTTATCCCGTTCTGATTTTTTTACAGTTTTTCCATACTACTACAAACTTTTAAAACCCTTAATAACAAGAAGCTCATTGTTAAAATAACTCACATAAACCTTTATGCCTTCCACAGTTATTTATCACGGAACAAACCGGAAGGCACATTTATTCCGTCACAAAGTTTATTAACCCGATCCCTTAAAAGTCTACTTGCTAAACTCATAAATTATTCGTTGCCGCCATGGCAATCGTTTGCATACTGCCTATTACAAGGGAAGCTCATATCTGACCATCTGACATTCGCCATAAGGGTCGCGAGCGCAACGCGAGCCTAATAAAGTGTAGGCTGCACTGTCGGAAACGTACATAATTTTATTTTAATCTTGACCTAATGGATGCCTGAATAAAAATTTTAAAACAATTTCTTCACTATCAAGTTTTGTGTTTAGATAAACTACTAGTACGGACTTAATTGAGCCACTACTGGTAAGTGGCGAAGGGCATGCGTTTTAGGGGACTGTCATTTTGACGTTCACAAAGTGCTAATTCTTAGCCTAGATTGTAAAATAAGTTTTGACTTTTGACTACATCTCGACTTGCATCAAAAGTAACCTTTCGGTTTTATAGACGCCCATGATTTTGAGCGTTTGTGTTTTTAAATGGGTTTGAGAAACTTTTTTGGACAGTTTGGACACTGACGACAAAGGTCCTCTTTAATGCCATTCTTTCAAATTGTCCTCTCTTTGCAATACCAAAATTTATCGAATTGTTTTTAGAAGACCAGTGTTTAATGAAAAAGACATTATTTTTGCATCTAAATTATTGTTCATATTAAAGACTCTGAGGTTTATTTATAAACGATGATTAAAGTGACCTTCAAACGTCAAAAATGTATGGTTAAACAGTCTCTTATCAGTTATCACTACTTAACTTTAAGCAACGGGGTTAATGGGGTTAATGTATAGCTATTCTCAAAACTATTACCATTATATCAGAAGGCCAATTCCAGTAATTAAAAACGTTCAAAATGTAGTCGCAATCTCATCTCAACGACAATCAATTTCAAATACTTGTCACAAATGTAGGGAAATTAGAGGTATTTTTGACAGATTGAGACTGAGATCAGACTGTACTTTCTTAGAACTACGAGAATTTTCCCTTTGTACAGTGCCATTAAGCATTTAAAACAGGAATGACGATAACATTCGGAAACTAAATTTATAGGAAAAGATGTATCCAAGACTGCAGTGATACCAAGGGACGAAAGCACAGTCTATGCTTAGCATTTACAAGTACCCTCCTTGTGAGTTCTGCGGATGTGTTTAATAGACATTTTATTTTTTATTCTGCATAACCACTGTTCATCAACGTGAATCATGGACGGTTTCCGACTGACTGCCCATGCCCACTGATTCATTGGCTATACATATGCTAATTTGTCTACTGTTGTAAGATGCCACTTATTATTCAATACTAGCCGTAATTTCTTCTTGTTACTCATTATTTTAAGGACTTCAATATTTGCTAATAGAAGCATAATGCCAGTACGTGTTTAGCGTCTTTTAAAAGGAAACCCTCGCACCATTTCCGTTTAATATCTCGAATACATGGAATCAAAAGCTCCTGCCATCTAATCTCTACACCACCCTTGGTTGACTGATAGAGAATGCCTAAGGCATTAAGTCCGCCTTTGTACCTTATTGTGTGCGAAAAGATAAAATAAATAAATAATCGTCTGATTAACGGAACGAAAATTGAATTTGGAACGCCATGCACCAATCAGGCGTTAGTTTACGTCAGAGCATATGCGCGTGAGTCGTGTACACATTGATGCGATCCCCTGTTTGTTTTTTAACTAACTTTTTATAGTTATTGCTCGTCGTAGACTTTTATGAGCGTGGCCCGGTGACTGATGCACTTATGTCGTTTCGGCTAATGTTTCTGGTAAATGACGGGACGCATGGAAACAATAAAATTGTAATGTTATCATCTGTTCATAGGGAACTTAAATTACAAAGATAGTCAGAAACGTACTTGATATGTTCAAAAGTTAAAAAAAACTGTTCCAAATTAGCTCAACAATTTCATGAATAGGACTTGCTTTTAATTAATGAAAAATCGTAGTTTTTGAAGTCCTTAACCTACACATCTATACTAATGGTAAAGCTGAAGAGTTTTTTGTTTGAACGTTATATCTGGAACTACCAGTCGGATTTGAAGCCTAGTTCTTGAGGAAGGCTATAGGCTTCTTCACATCACACTAAGACACTTGAGAGCCTAGCAAAAACAAAAAAAGTCAGAACACACACAGTAATAGCGCGGGCAGGCAAAAAAATTCACGCGGACGAAGTCGCGGGCAGAAGCTAGTTAATTTATACTTGACTTTACTTAGCTAATCACAATCATCGTCTCGATAGGTTGGACACGCAATTTCTTAGTTTCTCCGATAATTAGAATCCGGCTCGAAGGACCAGTTTGGTTGGTCCTAAGAGATAATTATCGTTGCGGAAATGTAACTACTTTCTTGATACATCTAGGGTAAAATCGTTAAATGATTTGAATACGCCTTTTCTATGCACATTAGTAATATTGTAGAGTCAAGACATATTTCAAGTTGATATCGTACCACGGAAAGCACGTTAAGGGGCTTACACGAGCTAAACGCAAAAAAACGGTAGTTTTCGAAACAATAAAAGTATATGATCGCCTACAGTAAACAAAATCAGAAAAATATATGATATTCTTCAGGATATATGCTAGATAGATAGTGTTTTGAAAACACAATACAACTAATTTGGTACGATAGAAAAAAATCATGAACATACCTCTAAAAAACTTTCTTATTACAATAAAAACCATACTAATATACATACAATCATTCTGATTTTTTGTCAGATTATTCTACAAGTAACATACTAAAATGATAGTGTTTTATTTTTTTATTTAAAACAATAGTTTTTTTGTAAATCGAATATTCATAGTTCCGAACATAAAAAGTGCGCATGTGTGCGTGAACGCCCGTGTAGCGACACTGCCGGCCGAGGCCTGATGCTATACGGACGTGTCGCTCTTTTCGCCGCACTATTTCCGTCAAGATTGTTATGTTTTTGTTAAGTTTTATTTGTAAATTCATTGTTTATTATTATTTGCATATCTTCTTTCCGTAAATATTTTTATTTCGTGTAAATATAAAATACTTTTAAGTTTGTTATGTATGAGTGCAAGGCGCGCGCCATCTATTGTACGGCGAGTCCCAACTCTCGGTCGTTTCACTTGTGTCTCCCGGCAGTGGTCCGCGTACCTACCTAACAAAGTTAAAATAGCGTAATAATTTGTAAATAAATGGGAAATATAGTGAAACATTCCGTTAGGAGGACTACAAAACGTTCATATAAAACAAAAGCCGAACATAATATGAACGAAAGTAAAAAGTGTGAGCATTTTATTTTCTGAATATTTTTATTTTTGCAATAAAATGCATAAGGTAAGTATTTTCGACTCCGCGTTCATCTGTCACACCGGCGCATGTGGACGACGTGTAGATTTGTATTCGAGAGTCCCCGGGTTCGATTCCCAAGGTTACGAAATCGTACTTTCTTTTTAAATTTTATTTAATTATATTTTGAATTTTTAGATAGATAGTGTTTTGAAAACATAATACAACTAATTTGGTACGATAGAAAAAAATCATGAAGATACCTCTAAAAACTTTCTTTTTACAATAGAAACCATACTAATATACATACAATCATTCTGATTTTTTGTCAGATCATTCTACAAGCAACATACTAAAATAATAGTGTTTTATTTTTTTAGTTCAAACAATAGTTTTATTGTAAATAGCATATTCATAGTTCCGAACATAATAAATGCGCATGTGTACGTAAACGGTAAACCCCCGTGTAGAAATAATGCCGGCCGTGGCCACGGACGTGTCGCTCTTTTCGCCGCATTATTTATTTGTACATACATTCATTGTTTATTATTACTATTTGCATATCTTCTTTCTGTAAATATTTTTATTTCATGTAAATATAAAATACTTTTAAGTTAAAATAGCGTAATAATTTGCTATCAATTATATCATTTGTAAATATGGGAAATAAAGTGAAACATTCCCTTAGGAGGACTACAAAACGTTCATATAAAACAAACGCCGAACATATGAACTGGTTGATGCTCATGTCATTGGTATATAATTATAACTCAACCATAATCACGGTGATTTCTAGTTCTTGGAATGAAATAAAAAAAAACGTATATAATCAATATAATTTTTAATTGTTGTCATCACAAAGGTCATAAGCAGACTAAAACTAACGATAGTATAAGTAAATCGATCGGCAAGTTAATTTAACCTCGTCAAAGATTTGAAAAATCACGTATCGAAAATTCAAAATTTCAAAAATTTGCTACGTGCAAAGCGGCGCCGAACGGTGCATGAATTATATGTCATCTTGATGGCCGTGTATCGTACAATAGCTCGTGTGAGCTCCAGTCTATCAGTTCCATTCAGTTTCAAAAAAATGTACATTAAGTGTTTTCTCCCATACAAAAAAAATAAAAAACTTTTTTTTCTCACGCGTGGAGCGACTGATACCATCCATACGTTAATATTACGTAAAAGGAGGTATACTAGACCCATTACAATTTTTGTTTTTTTATTTCCGAACTTTAAGTTTCTATGAGTATGGAGCTCGATTTTCAGACCACTGTGCGCCGCCCGCGGTGCCATACTATTATATTCTGTGGCGATGCCGCTGTATTGGTTTCTCTTGGATTTGTATGAGCCCCCGCCAAACCAACTATGATTCCTATTTATTATAAACAAAATCAATTTTAAATCTAATTTCTTGCTTTTGATCATTTTCATCGCAATTTTCAGATGAATCTGTTACCTATTTCATTATGCCCATTATCAATAAGTCGCGGTCTGTTAATAAAAACATTAGGTCAGAATTTTTTTTTTGTTTTTGTAATAGCTTAGATAACGTGTAGGTACTTGCGCATTAGAAATACCTAACTTCCGTGTTGATATTTTCGACTTTCTTTCTCCTGCAGACTTTTTTTAGTTATTTATAAAAATATTTAATAGATATATTTAAAAATTCAAAATGACATTTAAATAGAAAATTCGATTTCGTAACCTTGGGAATCGAACCCGGGGACTCTCGAATACAAATCTACACGTCGTCCACATGCGTCACTGTGACAGTTGTACATGAAGTCGAAAATACCGACTGCACTTTCTTAGATGTTTTTACTACTTAAGAATAATTACCTAATGTATTTTATACTAAAACCTTCCTGGAAGTATTAGATCACATTAGTGAAAGAATGATCAAAATTGGTTCATCAGTTTTTTAGAAAATCTACAAATATATATACAAACATACACACATACATACATTACATACAAACATACGGGTCGAATACACAACCTCCTTTTTTGAAGTCGGTTAAAAATGTTTTAAATTTCATTGAATCAGTTTTATTTCAAAATCACCCACATCCTTAAGTTTTTCAAGTCACACTCAAAACGAATAAAATTTATTATGTTGTCACACATAACTACATAATTTGTTTGTTAGATCTTTAACTTATTTGCACATCGTTTCCGCGCCATCTATTAGAATACTAGGGCGTAATCTCACAAAACCGTTACTTCTAAATCTCATGTATGCTTTATGTCATAATTGTGATGGGCGTCGTCGTTAGATGGCGTTTGCGTCGATTCTGCATATGTGTGCATGCGTTTTTCAAGGACACTTAGGTCTAGTAAGCCTCTTAAGCCGTTGGCCTCGGCTGTGATTCGTGGATCTTTGACAGTCGTTACGGGTCGTCAGAAGCCCGAAAGTCTGACAACCAGTCTTACCAAGGGGTATCTTATTACCCAGTACCTGGGTTGTGGAGGTCAGATTGACAATCGCTCCATGTAAAATACTGGTATTCAGATGCATCCGTTTAGACTGGAAGCCGACCCTAACATAGTTGGGAAAAGGCTAGGCAGATGATGATCATTTAAGTTTTAAAATGCATATCAAACCGAGAAGAGAGCTCAAGATCTCTACATATTTCCCCCAGACCACTGCCATATCATTGTTTCTTCCCCACGCACACATTATTTAATTATTCCCGACATTTATCTGTTCCAAAACTCATTTAATTAAAATCCAACAAAGTCCCGCACTGAGAAATAAAAATACTTAAAAGGAGACGCTCTTCGTCAACAGCTGTTTTTAGAATCGCCCAATTTTCGTTGATCCCTTGGCTCCATTCTTTTTGTAGGTTTCGGAGGACCAAGTTAAGTTGGTGGTGTGTATTTCTGGATGTAACTGTGGTAGAGACGATATGGGAATGATGACTTCCCCGCCAGGACACGGTGCGTTTCCTTTCGGTGACGTCACGTCCGATAGAACATGAGTTTTATGAAATTACCCCGTCTTTATTGTCAACATTGGTTTCGTAATGCGGCTACCAAATGTTTGTGGATGTGGGTATGTAAATATTTTTTATGGAGGCAGTTAGAAATACGCATACTTATTTGTTTCTCAGAAGTCAGAGGGGTTAGAGTTTATTAAAATATCTAATATAAAAAAATACAATGTTTATTTGTTTGTTGCCATACCGTTAATCCGATTATGATAAAACTGTCACTTTGCTCGAAGGTAATAATAAGCATTAAAAAAAATTACGCGGACGAAGTCATTTGCAGAAGCTAGTCGGTTATAAGATAAAATAAAATAAAACAGAAATTAAGAGACAACAGAACAGGGGTTGAAACGTTTTATAATGGATCCTGACATACCTACTTTAATATAGATAAGTATCATGCGTGGCGGCCATTTTGGAGAGAAGTCAAAATGGCGGACAGGTATGCCACTGATCTTCAAACTCCTGAGGTAATGCATACTCTCTTTGTTTCTTCGTTCTCACTTTTTGGCCAAAACATTCCCATATTATTGCTTCCACCATTAATTAAGTCCCCATCTCGCATGCCAAAGTCCTATAGAGTAAAATATTCCAAACAATACAGGCTGCGATAAAAGCTGAACTCTCTAGCGCGACCCGAATAACACAAACTAGGATAGTGGCAATAAACGAGCTGGGCGAAAACAATCATAATAAATTCCGCCGGTCGTTCGCACTACGCATGACCCACTCAGCCTTTTAATAACCGACAAAACCGACAAGGATGAATAAACAATGGGTAATGAATAACCTAATTTAACTTCCATTAACATTAAATTGGTTCATGTAAAAAATCTACTGCTGAAAAATCACTGTGTGGCAAGTTGGTTGGCGATTTTTGAAAACTGGTCCTTCAGACGGGATCAGATAAGGCGAATTTAGACACTGTCGTTACAAAGGGAGGTCTTTCATTAAAAGCTTAAAACCGTAAAGCTAGTTACACAGATGTTCTCAACAGACCAGGAGACCTGATCAGCTTCTGGAGGGAGGTGGGCTTTTTGGAAATAGTTGAAATAACCACAGGTGGCCGCCATGGCCCACGCACAATGGTCCACCTGAAGGACTAAGTGCGGAAACCAAACCTCATAACATTAGAACCATAAAGCTAGAAGATCCGCCAGATGAACCTACGTAGACATCAGTCATAGCGAAAAATCAAAAACAAAATCGCTCTATCTATAACCAGTTATGGGGCGTATAGTACGCAGAGCGCGCTTTCATGCGTATAATTTCTTATAATTTTTTAATTCGTATAATTATACGTACATAAACTTACGCCTTCTTCCCATGGTGGGTAGGCAGACACCACAGAACGCCACCTGCTACTATCCTTACATACATATACGCATACGAAGATATTCTTCTTCTATGGAATAGCTCTCTCTCTGTATTGTCTAGCTTTAGAGTGTTAGCTGTTAGCTAATCTGAAGAGACAGGACGTATGTTTATTCAAAACCAGCTTAAAGGCTCCAGCAGACAGACGCGATTCTGGTAGGACAATTTCCATGAAGTTTTTATAAAATTGGTTGTACTAGAGTCGCGTCGCCCCTGTTTGCGGGAGCCTTAACGATAAAACATAGTGATTCATATAAAACTGTTTACACACGTGATTCATTAACATACGATGATCTTTGGCAAACTCTGCATTTCGTAGACACGTCTCGCAGACTTACTACTGCTAGTAAAATTCTAAATACATAGTCTAGTTGTGCTTGCGTGGGCGTCAATGCGGCATTTATTAATTATATACGTGATAATGTCCGTCGACCACACAAGTCTTGTTACTCCAGTAATTCAATCGTTCGGCCTAGCCTTTTCCTAACTAAGTTATACGGATCACACTATACAACGCGCCACGCGATGGGTCGGGTCGGCTTCCAGTCTAACCGGAATGCAGCTGAATACCAGTATTTTACATGGAGCGACTGCCTATCTGACCTCCACAACCCAGTTACTGGGTAACACCATACACCTTGGTACCACTGGTTGTCAGACTTGTGTACTTTTGACTACCCACAGCGACTGTCAAAGATTTACGAATAATAGCCGGGCCCAACGGCTTAACGTGCTTTCCGAGGCTCGGAGGGGTCTCGATATATGTAATGGATGGTCACCCATCACGAACCGACCGCGGCAAGCGTAGCTTTAATCACAGAACATAAAACTGAAGGTATGTTCTTTAGCTGTAAGATTATAGTAATCGGTAACTTTGTTATTTAAAAAACAAATTCGTAACTTCACAGCCCGATGCAAACTTTATGGCGGCTCTGAAGTGTGATGCTGCGCAGTACCTCACCCCTCACCCCGCTGACAGGTGAATTTGTTACTGCGCAGCGATTCGCCTCATGTTCCGAGCCGACATAAAGTTTGAATCTGGCTGTACGTAGAGCTGTGACAAGAACTGTGAAATGCATGAACGATTGGTAGCATTATTTTTATAACTCGTTCGTGACGTCACAGTAGCCTTGCGTTAGATAATTTGGTTGGTAACATAACATCCCACCTTTTCTCTCTGAGGGGTTGTGCAGAGGAGTAACTATAGACCCACATTTCACCATGTACTTAATAGGAGACAAGCCTATTGCCATCAACTGGGCACAAATCCAGGCTCCGGGCTGCTACTGAGAAATTTCTGATGGAAAAACTCAATAACACTTTGCCCGACCTGGGAATAGAACCTAGGACATAAGCTTGCGACCTCTTTGTTCGTATTATGTGACGCCATCGTAGCTGGTCATGTTGCGTTAGATAATCTGGTTGGTGTTGCCCATTTATATATAAAAACCCGTGTTGCCTTAAAAATAATGTCGCCTATGACGGTGTGCTGTAGTAAGAGTACAGTTATTATATTGTATGCGATTATAAATAAAAAGGGTGGAATATTGCTGGGGGAAGCGGTTTTTATGTGATTGCTGTTCTGACAATGAACTGGCATTGTTACCGTCATGGTCATAATGTTGTGTTCTTAATATTCAGAAGTGGGGTTCCGAGCTCCGCCCACGTTTGATATTAACTTGTGTTTCCTGGTTATTTCCTAGGTATTTTAAGTAAGATTATGCTAAAATATCATTGATTTTGCACCCTGCCCATGCACTGCGGCGCATGTCCTGTCATCTGTGCACTTGATGAACTTATAACTGCGTTGTTTACTGCGAATTTTGGGCCAAAGATGTTTGAACTTTTTGCCATCGATACGCTAAGAAGATTGATTTTGTTTGACAGATTAGATAAGAGCGACTATTACTGTTCTCAGAAATATTAAGCAAAGTACACCTCTTGTGATTTGAGATGTCCTGCTTTAACGTGTTGACGAATCTTTATCAAACTAACGGTTTTACTAAAACTGCAACTTATTATGGTTTATCAAACGAGAATGTTACGAGACAGCCAGCACGTTGACTGACGATATAATAAATCCCCATTCACACGTACTGCTGACATTGCCCTATAAACTACGTCACAATTCTTCGCGAAAACATATGGCCTGACATTTGCGTACACATGCATTCTTGTGTGACCTCGCCGAGAAAGGACCAAGAATGCACTTAAGACTTTTATGTACACTCAGCAAAAGAGATAAGTATGCAGGATCGTCGGATATAGTTGAAGTTTAGTAAGGAACCGATGGATGTTCTCGAATAAAATTCAATTTGATTAATAGAAAACAAACAGCTCATTTATCAAATTAAATTTACATTAGGTACATCCCTGCCTAACCCCTCGGGGTATACAAACGTGATTTTATGTTATGTGTATTGACAGAGTAATTGCAGTTGTTTTAAAGCAAGCATAAGAAAAATTCCATAAAAATATTATATGTGATCTTAAAACTGGTCTTTGGAACCGGATCCATATTCCGGTACTTACTTTAAAGAAAAAACCTAAACAGATATCTAGCTAAGGTCGTACTAATGCAGCAGTTCCGACGACTCGCAATCCAGTTTAGATTTTAGTTTATTTACTATAGAGGACAAATATATTACTTAGGCGAAATTAACTTGTAGACACACTAGCTTTTGTCCGCGGCTTCGCCCGCGTGGAGGTCCGAAATTATCACACGGGAACATACTTTTTTTTTACCAGCCACTGCTGGGCAAAGGCCTCATACGGAGAGTATGAGGCCTTTCCTCTCTCTGTCCAGAGCTGCCAAGTACCAATCTATATTAAAAGAGTCCAACTCGGGAATATACCTACTTGTCGGGACAAAAATTATCCTATGTCATCATAACCCAGGTCATAGTCTATGTATGTGCTAAATTTCATCGAAATCTGTTCAGCCGGTAAGGCGTGGAAAGGTAACAGACAGTAATTTTTTCATTTTATAATACTAGCTGCGCCCCGCGGTTTCACCTGCATAAGTCTCGATCCCGTGGGAATATCGTGATAAAAGGTATCCCATGACCTAATCCAGGTCATGGTCTACCCATGTGCCAAAGTTCATCCAAATCTGTTCAGCCTTTTGAACATACAAAAAATCTAATATTTTCCCTTTCCTATTTTATAGTTTCGACTAGTATGGATGCGTACTGCACGTAGTAAGTCATTGAAGTCCTAAATATGTCAATGTCTGTCCTATCTGAAGTTATGGAATAAATCCATGCTGAGTTGGCTATGACTGTGTCTGTGAAATCGATTACTAGATAATTTGTACCATTTACGTCTGGCTAGTCAATTTAGAGTTATTGCATATTCATGAGATTTGTAAGGTAAATGGTTCAGTACAAACAACATTTAATTTTAACTTGTCTGTGTTTCCTGGAAAAACGATACGAGCTCAGAAACAATTGAGATGAATTCATAAAATACCAAAGGACGGCAAATCAATTCGTTAAACAGAAAACTGGCGCCAAGCCTCTTTCAATTAGCTTCTGAGTGATGTCATTTAGGAATGGAAACCTTTATTGATTTTTGGTCCTTTCGCCTTTTGTAATACAGTTCGAATTAGCTTAAAAATCACATCATTGTGTGGATACAAAAAGGCATTGCCAATTTTTAGAACTGAAAATATGTTTATTAAATATCTTCATAAATGATTACTTACACAAATCCTCTTTTCAGTATTCGAAATAATTATGTTCAAATGACAATAGGTATTAATTAAGGAAGGTAATTCTCGCACGTGTTTATCCCGCGGCGATTTGTTTTCGCGCACTGTATTTTCAACGCATTGCGTAACGCCTAGAGTTCAAAATCTAACAGTGTGGTTTTTTGACGCGTAAGGATGCGCCCTGCTGGATTCTCAAAAGTCGCTCGTGCGTATCTGGCGTACCATACTCTATTAGGAAGAAAATTCATGCATAATTTTTTGTATTTAAATAACGAAATATTTTTCCACAACCAGTGCTTCAGGAAAAATACAGGAATGAAATTGAAATGTAACATAGAATATTACCTAGTCAGTTAATTACATTTTAATTAGATTAACTATGACTTACCTACTGATAAAAATTGCCACTTATGTTTTTTTTTTGTTAGCCTATATTGTCTCCCACTGATGGGCAAAGGCCTCCCATATTTCCTTCTAAACCTCTCTGTCTGGCCATGTTGACCTATGTATAAGTACTTATCACAAAAGTTCAATAACCATAATATTTTAGGTTGAATCGAATTAAACAGCCAATAGGCGTTGGTAACGAAATAATTTCTCTAAGTGGAGCGTGAAAGTAGGTAATTAATTCTACTTGGAAAAAACGGCTACTTCATTTAGTCATTGGTTTTATATATGTACATACTTACTTATTCGCATATTGTAGGTTCGCATTGTTTTCTGGTTTCCTAGTGACTATAGACTCATATTCCTGCCTGTGCCTAGGGTTAGTAACTTGGACACTAAGTACAAGAAAATAAATAATTATTCTAAGAAAATATTTTAGTGCCTATAAATAGCAATCTTTTCTAGAAATTATTACTTATTTGTAAAAAAAAAATAACTCGTAAAAATATTAAGTACCATTATTAACATACTAAACAAATTCTCCTTTGCAACTCAGGCGCACGTGCAAACCGCATTCGCAAATGTTGCATTGCTCAAGAACATTCAACAATGAGTAAATGGACTATAATCTTACCGTAATATTGGATCACTAGATTATAGGTTATATTACGGCCATTAGTTTTGTGCTGTTCGTTAAATTTATTATCAAAGACATGCTCTACGATTTTTTTTTCTACATCTAATGGCGAAATAATAGCTGCCTCTGATGTGATTCGGATTCATAAAGAAACAACTTTAGAAACTCCTTTAATATAGGGTTTGCAAAAAATAATTATCTTTTGTAATTTTTCGGGTTCCGTAACCAATCGGGACCCTATTACTAAGGCTCCACTGTCCGTCCGTCTGTCACAGGGTTGTATCTTTTGAACCATAATAGGTATGCACTTGAAATTTTCACAGAGAACGTACTCTATTGCCTTTATAACAACAAATAATAAAAATAAAATAAAGTTAAAATTAAAGGCGGTCCCCATACAAGAAACGTGTTTATTTTTTACTAAACTATTTTTTAAATAATTATGTAGTGTTAAATATTGTACGCATGGCTTCACATTCACATCAAGCTGAAGCTGACGTCTGATTGTGCGGAAAACCTACACAATGCGAAGTCAGGTAAAAATGGAAAAGTATAGCTTGAATGTGTGGCCATGTGTACGTTGGGACTTGGCACAGAACCCTTCGTGTGCGAGTCCGACTCGCACTTCGCCGCTTTTTTGCTCCCATTCTCCGCTTGCTCGGACATTTTTTATTTACTTCAATCCGCATCAACCTTGGTAAAAACCAATTTACAGTTCCATGACTCAAATATTCTAGAATCGAATGGTATAGTGTTACCATAATTAGTACTTCTAAAGACCAAGCCTCTAACAGATAGATTCCATTACTTAGTTACACGTTTAAGCGAAAAATATGGGTGTAAACGATGTCCAATTAGCGAAATTGATAGCTAATGGCGCTAAGTAGAAATGTTTTTGCTGCGTGCTGTAAATTACACCTGGAAAATGAGGACTTAAAGCAGGATGGAGCTAATTTAGATCGAAGAGCACCTGCACGCGATACTTCACCGTTATTTATGATCTACATTGTTTTCGCTGGATTGGTCAATTTTAGGTATAGAGGGGCTTTCGGCTAAGTAATAACAGCCGCAGGGGTCGATCGATCAGGTTAAGCTACGCTTGCCGTGGTTGGCCCGCGGATGGGTTAACATCTTTACATACCAACACCCCTCCGTACCTCGGAAAGCACGCTAAGCTGTTTGTCTCGGCTGTCATTCGTGGATCTTTGACAGCCGTTACGGTTCGTCAGAAGCCCGAAAGTCTGGCAACCAGTCTGACCAAGGGATATCGAATTACCCAGTAGCTGGGCTGTGGAGGTCAGATAAGCAGTCGCTCCAACTCCGTTAAACTGGAAGCCGGCCCCAACGTGGTTGGGAAAAGGCTAGGCAGATAATGATGTGGTTTATTTTAGGTATAGCCCCAAAGAATTCAATCGTAGATTCGCCCAGCCGCGTCAAAAGACTTTTGTTGTGACACCTCTGACACTTGTCCCAGAGACTTGACTTGATTGTCATGGAAAAGTCATTGTTATTGATGATGAGCTCAATCTTCTCATTATGTACACTTTTTCGTTCGCGTGACTTAGTACACCATAATCAGCCTCTAATCTTCCCACTGCTGGGACACAGGCCTCCTCTCTGTGAGAAGGAGTGGGACGTAATCTACCACGCGGGCCCAGTGCAGGTTAGTAATGTCACATGTCTTTGAATTTTTGGTTTTAGGACATGCCGGTTCCTACTTAGTACGCTAGTGAGGGCAAATTTTGTACCTATAGCCCACATTGATGAATGGTAGCAGATTTGGCCTTTTAATCCTACGTTCTCAATATGGATTATTGTGGAGTTTCTAGGGATCTAAAATGAAAGTTTCTGCCAATGATAATAATGTGTGTTCCGGTTGTGTCGTTTTATAGTCTTAGTGGTGTTCGGAGGATATCTATAAATATTTATGTAAGTACTAGCTGCTGCCCGCGACTTTGTCCGCGTAAAATTTCTTGTTCTCCCGACCCACCCCGTCGCATCGCATCGCCTGCTCGCACTGTTACTTTGTTTTCGCTTAGCGTTCTTTCTCACTTATTTCGTTTTGCTCGGCTCCTAAGAGTCCTAGCGTGATTTTAAATAGCCTATAGCCTTCCTCAAGAATTGGGCTATCAAATGCAAAAAAGATTTTACAAATCCGTGCGGTGGTTCCAGAGTTTAGCGCGTTCAAACGAAGAAACGCTTCAGCTTTATTATTAATATGGATAGATTAGTACGTATGTTTTACACATAACATAACATCACGCCTGTAATCCCCGAAAGGTTAGGCAGAGGCATAGCTATAGCACCGAACTTTCGCCAGTTATAATTAAGTCCCATATTCAGTAATAGGGGGCGATGGGGCGATTTATGTTTTACGCGGGTATTTTGCAATTTTATACTTTGTGCTCAATGTTCTAATTTATTTACCTTCAATATCTCTGTACAGTTTGCCAATAAACATTTATCTTGGAATTACAAACATACTTGATTTATTTCCAAATAAGTACTTAAAACTGACCAAGCCTGGCTTCGTCGATAACAAAGCACTAAATGACTCACCAGATAAATTGCGTTGTATCAACAAATTGTTTTGAATAAGAACTGTCTTATCAGCCAGCTTTACCTTTTAATTAAATTAATAGGTTTTCTGAATAAACTTTAGTAGCTAAGGCCTTACACTACAAATCACTAAATATACGCGCAGTTTAGCGCTAAATATACAAAACAATCGTGAAGCACAACTCCAAATTTTGAGCGTAAACTTTTATATTTTATATAATGATAATAAAGGGAATTTAATCAATTAAAGAAACACCTAAAAATATTCCACTGAGTTTTGCATTTATTTTAATTAAAAGTGCAAAATTACTTTTATTTTGATGGTCATTCGATTTAACTAACTTCAAACGCATCGCTGTTTGAACCGTATTTGTTGCCACAATGCGCTATTGTCAATTACCTAACTAAAAAATTTCTTCTTACCGCGCCTTCAAACATCGTTATATCTCTGTCAGTTTCAGAGACAGAATGTGTCAGAGACAGAATGTTGTTTTAAATATGTTTAGCGCTAAACGTATTTTGTAAGAGTACTAGAGAAGTAACAGGAATAGTGGTAGTAAAAGAAGAAAAAATCCGGAAGTTTGTGAGACTTGCAAAACAGTGCTACTCCTTGGCTTTCTGCCAAACTTAGGCAACTCATGTTTAATGGGTAAACAAAGATCCATTACATAGTTACTGAAATAAACATCGTTCATTGATCTCCTAGGCTGCACTATTATTTTGCATGATTTAGTATGTCTTAGTTTATGGAGTCGCAGAGTCCCGGAGTTCGGTGAACTGAATGAATATTTTCAGTGTTGTTTTTATTTAGGTGCGAAATCCCGTGGGAGTCGTAGGAGGTGACTAAGCGATTTAATATATAAGACAACTAGCTTCTGCCCGCGACTTCGTCCACGTGAAGTTTCTGGTTTCCCGACCCACCCCGTCGCATTGCATCACGTGCCCGCGCTATCATATTGTTTTCGCTTAGCGTTCTTTCTGCGTTTTTTTCTTTTTGCTCGGCTCCTAAGGGTCATTAGCGTGATGAAATAGCCTATAACTGGCTATCAAATGCAAAAATAATTCTTCAAATCCGACTGGCAGTTCCAGAGATAACCCTCTTATAGTCCCTACATACAAACTTAACCTCTTTATATTATTAGTTTCAAATAGATAATATGATTTTGTTGGAAGTATAATTTCTGTAATATCAGAATGGTTTTCGTAAGTGTTAGAAACGACCATTCTTATCGCAGATACATAAACTTGCAGGAGTCAGGTCGTATATTACTTTACCTGGTCGGCCTGGTCCTTCGGGTCGGATCTTGGAATTTTCTCAGGATAGCTCGAAGGACTTACAATATTTTACTTTATTTATCATCATACCCATATCCCGGTTTGTTTGGGGTCGACGCAACATGTTTTTTACTTCCATACTTCTCTGTTAGTCGTTATCTCGGTAGTCACCCCCTTTCTAACCATAATATCATCATTCACACAGTCCGTCGTTTCTTTGGTCTTCCCCTACTCTTATAGCCATCGAAATTTATACTCAAAACTTTCCTAAAATATTTATCTTTATACTTTCTTGACAACCAAAAAGTGTAGGTATCGTATTATCCTGCAAACTCAAATGAATTTGTGTATTTTATTAGTATGTGTCATCGCGAAAGAACTTTTAAAGGTCAGCCATTTTAAATTTCGACCGCGTTTTAAAACCGTGCTCTTTTAACGGTTTTTTTTGCCGTTGATTGTCGACGTCTACTATTTTTCCAAGTCGCACAGAATCTGAGCAACCGGAATGTTAGGTTTTTGTATCTACGGAGGAAAATAAAACTATATTTATTTACCTCTGATGAATTATGGAAACTGCGTCTAGGACTCTAGGCCTGTCTAGACGCCGTAGAGGTTCGAACTACAAATTGATTAATTAATATTAATCAAGTGTTTTTTTCCCTTGCTGGAAACGTTGTAGCATTTTTACTAAGCGTTGATTTGTTTTCCTGTTTGTCATGTCATGCCCAAGTTCACTGCACTTTTACTAACAATGGGTATTCCAACTGCATCCAGGTTAGTCATTATAGACGTAAGTATTGTATAGTGCAGAGTCACCGTGGTAGTATGTGATTAATGACCTAAATAAATCAAAGAAATAATGTACCATTTGCTTTTAAATGAATACTTTGAAAATCTGAATTAGCAGTATAATAAAGTAATACTGGCCGCCCATTGTATATTTTGTAGTGTTTGATGTACTTTTTTGTGTTAAGTTTTTTGTGGTGTACAGTATACAAAATAAATACTGGTGTACACCGAGATTTCGGAACGCGTCGTTTCGGCCGATTTGTATTAATTAAGGGCCTGCGCACACCACGTTTTTTAAACGCGCCGTTGACGCGCGTTTGTAGCGATACAGACGCGATACGCACGCGAGTCTGTAGACTTTAAATAGGATAAAAGCGCGCCGGCGACGCGCGTTTCGAAAACGCGCGTCGACGGCGCGTTTAAAAAATGTGGTGTGCACAGGCCCTAAGACATAAAACTTACTGTTTTTTTTCTACTGTGGTATTAGTCTCTCAAACTTCTTCTTTATGTTAAACTTGAATTACTTTGAAGTATGGCTATGCTGATTTTTAGACGCTCGTTTTTTCATGATTCTGAAGATTTTCGTACAACTTTTGTTATATCATGCATGATGCACTATGCAGATTAGTTTTAACCTAAAAGCCTCGAGACTACATTATTTCTTTCACTTAGATACCATACACCCCCGCTTTCTTACCATGGAGGTAGGCAGAAACAAGAGAATGTCAATTGCTTAAGAATTGAAGCACAAGTTGCTTCGTTTACGTTCATACATCTAAAACAACAACAAAAACAAACCAACAAAACCCAACTCAACAAAAACAACAACTCAACTCATCAACTTTTCAATTAATTAAATTCTGCAGTTTTCGACTATTTATTACTTTTAATTATAAAAAGTTGTAGTCGTCATCGTCAATCTGTTAACCTTGCTGAAAAACGTTATTGTGTTGACCCTTCTTATTAATCACGCGTTTTGACATACAAATGGTAGGTAACTAGGGCACATCCGACACGCCTGAAGTTCCCAAAGGGTTTGGTAGAGGTATACCGAACTACTATGGGATGTACTGGTGATAAAACGGTGCTACCGTTATTTACAATGAGATCCGTGCGTACGCGTTACCGGGCATAAATCCAAACATGTGGACTCCGAAATATGTATGTAGAGGGCTGTATTTCTATGGTAGAGGGTCTTTAACAAAAAGGCCTTTTTCTAAATTAGTTGCATAATTTTTTATTGTAACATCGTAAACATACTCTGATCTTTATGTCAGAGATCACGTTCATAATTTCCTGACTTTGAAGACCAGTGGATCAGGGATCTGGAATTTTGGACAGCAGGCGGGATCCACCTTCCAACATACAATATAATAAATTACAACAATGGCCAAGACCTTTACAGCCGAGATAGGTTACATTAGCCACAGAGCACACGCCCGGAACCTATTGTTGTCGGAAACAAAAAGAGTCACCGTTGCCGAAATCGGCATGGGAACTATGTTCATAATATTTGTCCGATCTTTTGGAGGTAACCCTCTAGAGATGACCCCATATGAAGTTTGTTGATGTTTACAACATGGATTCCACAACCAATGACTTTATATTTGTTAGTAGGTTTATTTAACAAACTTAATCAAGCTTTCACAAACCGGGGCTTCGTAAGTAATGTAACCTAGAACTTTCAAAAATCTAATTACAAATCAACTTTTGACTTGCGAGTATCGTCCAAGAAGATTACGAAATTATTGAGAATTTAATAATGAATTGAGCAATTAGCTAATCATTAGCGTGGCTTACTTTTAATTATTTCGCTTCGTAAGTCTACTTTAAATCCAGTTCATCAAAGGTCAATCGATATTATAAGGTCAAAAGCCAGAAAAGAAACATTCAACGAATATTACGATTACTTACACCGAAATGAAAACCGTGAGTCATCAGAAAATTAAAATAATGATGCCTCGTACGAAAAGGTAATCATTTTACTAAAGTAATTCGAACTCATTTAAGTATGACAATGGAAACCTACGGTACTGAGGAAACCGTTGCGCATGTGCTCTTTGAGTGCACAGGCGTCAGCCAGATTAGGTCAGAAACCTTCGGGACGCCCAGACCTTACACAGATGTTCTTAACAGACCAGGAGATGTAGTCAACTTCTGGAGGGAGGTGGGCTGGTTGGAATAACCACCGACAGCCGCCATAACCCACGCACAATGGTCCTCCTGAAGGACTAAACTTCTAACATAGAACATAAAGAACCTACGATAGCAGACTAGCCATTTACTGTACATCGAAAATTGAAAAAAAAAAAGACGCTACTGACTGCATAAAAGGACCAATTTGGTTAGGTGCCTGTACCCTTCTGTTCCCAAGGACCACGCAATTACCGAACACTACCCTTTGTTATCTATTATACTAATATAATAAAGCTGAAGAGATTGTTTGTTTGAATGCGCTAAACTCCGAAACTACCAGTCGGATTTGAAAACACACATCTTGCATTTGATAGCCCAATTCTTGAGGAGCCGAGCAGAAAGTCAGAACGAACGCTAAGCGAAAACGAAGTAACGGGGCGGGGCACAGCTATAGGTTTTTTGTTAAAACAAGAAATTTCACGCGGACGAAGTCACAGGCAGAGAAGCAGTTGGTGAAATGGTGAAATTAATATTTATAAATCTGAGGGGCAATTCTCGTAATTTTGAGAACGTTCACAGTCTGATCTCAGTCTCAAATCTCTAAAAATACTTCTAATCTCCTTACTTTTTCGACAAGTTTTTGATTTTGAACATTTTAAAATACTAGAATAGGCCTTCAGGTATTAGTCCATTACTCCAATTTTAATGTAGGCGTTTGTTTACACTTCAAAACATTAGAGGTGAAACGAATTAGTACGCAATTATGTGTATGCGAAGTTACGTGGATTTTAGCAAAATGGCGCGTTTGTTCTTGCAATAATTAGCGTGATCAGTTATTAGAACTTGTAAGGAAGGACGTCGGACCGCCATGGAAGTTGTACTCCGTGGTTCCAATAAGGGCAAAGTGCTTTTGTTATATGGGTTTCCGCCTTGTGCGACCGATTTCTATGTATGTTATGAACTAGCTTCTGCCCATTTCTAGTTTTAAAATATATTCTATGGTAGATACTCGGCAATACTGTAGCTTCTCATTAGTGAAAGAATTTTCGGAATCAGATCAGTAGTTCCGAAGATTACCGCCTACATACGAACTCACAAATTTTACCTCTATGACATTAAGTATAGATAAGTATAATGCCTGTAATTTCTACACGATGTAGCGCTAAAGATACTCGAGTTGATACCGCGTCAAGACGAGTACTAATACTATGATCCTGCGCATGTTGTAATGCTCAACTGAGATAAACTGGTACAGCGGTACTCTTCCGCGATACGGCAATAATGCGGTCCAGCTGTTCTACAGATAAGTACCTACCTAGTGTGCGCTTACGCAGTTTGTCATTCATTCAAACATTTAGGATATAAAATTGATTAATCTGTTTAGATACTAGCAGCGCTCGATCAAAGGATAACTTATGCTTGCCGCGGTTGGTTCGTGGATGGGTGACCATCTGTTGAGTATTGAGACCCCTCCGCGCCTCGGAAAACACGTTAAGCCGTTGGTCCTGGCTGTCATTCGTAAAGCTTCAGACGTTACGGGTAGTCAGAAGCCCAAAAGTTTGACCATGGAGCATCGTGTTACCCAGTTACTGGGTTATGGAGTTCAGTTAGGCAGTCGCTCCATGTAAAATACTGGTGTTCAACTGCATTCGGTTAGACTGGAAGCTGACCCCAATAAGCAACTTAGTTGGGAAAAGGCTAGGCAGATTGATGTATTAATCCTAATGTATCCTTGTTTAGCTACTAAGGAACAGTCTTTAGTGTCCAGCTTTAGATTAACGATAAGTTTAAAAAAATAACTAATCTGCGTTTTAATTACTACGGCTTTCTGCTCAAGTGAATGGTAAGGTTCTAGCAACGATATAGATCATAATCTTTCAACTGGCCTTGTCCGAACGTATGGTAAATAGTAGCAATTTAAAACAAGTGATTTAGTTCACTTTAATAATATGTTCTCAATGCTCAGTACCCGCCAATAAATATAGTCGGCACGAAATGCTTTAAGTGGTTGTCATGTTGATATGTACCTAATATGTATGATCACATATGGAGGGCATTAAAATTTATTGAAGCCAGATAAAGCATCCTCAAAGCATTTATGACAAACTAGCTTCTGCACGCGACTTCGTCCACGTGAAATTTCTTGGTCCCCCGAGGCCGACCCGCCCCGTCGCAAGACTTAGTTTTCGCTTAGCGTTCTTTCTATTTTTTTCTTTTTTCTCGGTTCCTGAGGGTCATAGCGTGATGTTAAATAGCCTATATCCTTCTTCAAGAATTGGGCTATCAAATGCAAAAAGAATTTTTCGAATCCAGAGATTAGCGCGTTCAAACAAACTCTTCAGCTTTAAAATATTATTAGTGTAAAGATAAACCAAATACAGGTACTTTTGAACTGTCACGGGGTTAGTCAGCCCGAATGATGAAGCTAGTTGCCCATTCCAAAGCGTAGTAGGTTGCTTTGGAGTTTGGAGAAGAACGGGCAAGAAACTCCATGGACACTCTTAAATGTTAGGTTATAAGTGCCTGTTGTAACATTCAAAATTAGTGCCCAGATTTCGTATTGGCAGTCAAGAAAAGGGATCGTCAAGCACTATTCTAATTTTGAAACAGCGAGATGTCAGATGGAAACCATTTCTAAATTTAAAACCGCGTAGCGTGTCTGAGCATGCTGTGTTGCCATATTCAAGCAGTGCATTCACTCGGGAGTTTGCGGAGCTTGTTATAACTTTTACCTACCTACCACAAAATATAAAATTAATTAGTGCCTTGAATTTCTGTATTTAGACACACCTGCCTTTGTTAATTGTGTTAGCGCAGGTGTGTATAGAAATTAAACAAGACCCACTTATAATGCGTTCAACTTTGTTACAGTTATTAAAAGCCTAATTCTGCTGAATGATGGAAATAAACTGTTCGTTTATAATGTATTAACTTGAAACTTCCGTGTGCCGCCGGCCGCGGTAATGTTGATGACTGTTTATATTATTCATATATTTTTATCAATTTATTTTTGTTAGGCTATGTTTGTTTTACTTCCCGTTGGATTGTTTTATCGGTTATCGTCATAATTTTTTTATTAGGGTTTAATACCTACCATCCAGTTGGATAATTCGAAACAAATAAAATGGCAATCGATCGCGATGCCTTTCATTTTGACAGTTCGGCCTCGTTCATTGCGTCGCTTACGTTCTTGAGCAGAAGAATTTGTCAAACCTATGCTAACAATTGCTTCATTACCTGCCTAGGCTTTTCCCAACTATGTTGGGGACGGCTTCCAGTCTAACCGGATGCAGCTGAATACCAGCATTTTACATGAAGCGACTGCCTATCTGACCACCCAGTTACCGGGTAATACGATACATGACACCCCTTGGTAAGACTGGTTGTCAGACTTTCGGGCTTCTGACTACCCGTAACGACTCTCAAAGATCCACGAATGACAGGCCGGGACCAACGGCTTAACGTGCTTTCCGAGGTACGGAGGGGTCTTGATACCTATGTGAAGATGGTCACCCATCCACGGACCAACCGCGGCAAGCGTAGCTTAACCTGATCGATCGACCCGTGTTATTACTTAGTCACAAGCTCCTCCAGTCCATATTGCTTATGGATGTCAAAATGAAAGGCATCGCGATCAATTGCCATTTTACGTGTTTCGCAATCACCCGGCAGGATGGTAGGGAATCAAAACCTGGTTTTAAAATTATTGTCCTTTTATCTTTAAAAGTTCTAAAAATAAGGCGAATATAAAAAAGCTTTTATGATGCAAAAAAGAAACCCGCAGATGCTCCACAAACTAAATATTCAAAGGTGCGAAGGTTCTCAAATGACATGGGTATCCTAAAAAAATAAGCAAACAAACTTGCGGGCAAAACAAGGCATTCGGCGAAGTTCGTGGATGTGAAAGGGACGGAAGATGTGCAGATGCGAGTGACGAGTGTTGCAACACCGACCCGTTATCTTTCTAATGGACTGTCGAAATTAGTGCATGATTTTGAAGCAGCAGCTGCTTTTCGAAGGCCTCAGTTCGATCGAAGCGTTTCATCCTTTTGATTGTGCAAGGCACAACTGACGTAAATGCAAATTCGATGGGGACGTCCACGATAATATTGTTACGTTATAAATTATAAAAGCGCATACCTAATAGGAAACGACACTTTCCCCCAAATATCAGCCTTTATTACCTGAGTCAATGACGCAACTCTGTATATACTACAAATAAATAAAATCGAAGTGTCTGTTTGTTGTCGGTTGTCAAATTAACAGCTTTTTACTAAATGCATATGAAAGTATAAACGGTGTTATAACAAAAATAGTGTTGCTCCCGAGGTGGACACTACTTTTTATCACCCTCTATAAAAAAATAAGTAAGTGCAAGTTATGAATAAGAATAATACGTTTATTTATTTACATACAATTTTGAGTAAACAATTACGAACGAAGACAGAATGTTTTTCGCGCGTTTTTTATTTTTTCAAAACTTTTTTTTTTAATTTGGCTCGCGCGCGTTTTTCTTTATCGTACAGCCTTGTTCGTCAATTCGTTATTGATCTCTTTCGTTATTGGAACTTTTACTAACAATATCCATATTCCAAATAGTCCCTAGGTATTAAAGAGCTATTTTAGTCCCTAGGGATTAAAGAGCTATTTCAGTCCCTAGGGATTAAAGCGCTATTTTAGTCCACGTGTACGAAGAATACACTAGTTCTTTTTTTTTAATAGATGTGATTAAACTATTTTTAAATTTTTTGTCTTCTTTCTGTTCCGGCTTATTTCCGAAACGGCTGTACCGATTTTGACGGGACTTTCACTGGCAGATAGCAGATGTTATAAGGAATAATATAAGACTAAAATCTATTCTAGGGATCCAGAGATCCATTCAGAGATCTATTTTAGGGTTCCGCACAAAAAAAAAAAAGACGGGTTGCACTCCGGGAGGTAGAAGTGAAAACTTGAATATTAACGTTGAAATAAATCAATTATTAATTGAATAATTGAATTAATATAACTTATTTTTTTCACTACTTCTGCGTCCCTTTTTTCATAAATAGATGCACTTTGTTACGAATAAACGAATGTTACGAATACACAGCAGTGTGTCCACGTCCACGTCCACTTCCACTTCGACTTCCACTTCGACTTCGACTTCCACTTCGACTTCCACTTCGACTTCCACTTCGACTTCCACTTCGACTTCGACTTCCATTTCGACTTCCACTTCCACTTCCATCCATCCATCCATTGTCGTGTGTCACTAAACTTGATTCACTTCGGTTGGCACCGCCGTAGAAAGAGAGGGGGGGGGGGGGAAATCTCTCCTGACGGTCACGTGTCCTGACGCGATGTCCTGACGCGAGTTTAACATTTTTTACCCATTACAAAAAGTGTGCAACGCCGCTAAAGAAGTTTTCACTTCAAAAAACTTAAAAAGAGGAAGAAGATTCTTCCTTTTCAATGGAGAAGTTACCTACACTTTCTCTAAGCGACACATTATTGATACCCGACATGCAAACAAAGTCGCGGGCGCAGCTAGTTTAAAATAGAATTATAAACTGCTAGCTAGATAGCATTATTTGGATACGCATTTGTGACAGATATATTATGTAAATCTAGAAGTGTTTTCACAGTTGAGTAGTATTTGCAACAAGATCTCATTCTTAAATTTCATTCAATAGGCCGTCGGATAAAGACATTAAATTCGCAAAGCGTGATGTAGTTCTGCATTTTTGGTATGTTGTATGGGTCTGTTAGGGTAGTGTAAATTCAAATTTGCAACTTCGAAAAACTTGTGGAAACTGAGAAAATCGAGAAAAACTTCGAAATTTTGGGACTTTTTTCACTATTTGCTCTCCAGGGCCAAAACTATGCATTTTTTTGCGAACAATGTTCCGTACACTTATAAACTGTATTAAATTGCCTACAATTTGAGCCCAAATGCAGCTCTATTGACCCCAAAGGAGCCAAGCTATGGCACTTCGAAGATGACCAATTTTTCTTGAAAATTGAAATTTTCAGATTTTCCACACTTATTTCGCGAAATATTGGCAAAACCACTTTCCCTACGAAGAAAAGTTACTGAAAATATTTTGTAGTACATTTATTTAGCTTTTATTAGAGTCCAAAACGAAGTCTGTGAGACTAGCAGTTCACTCACAATCTCAAAAAAACGAAAAGAAGGTATAATGGGTTATAGAGACAAAAGACATATAGGGTTATTGGAAATTACACAGGAATTTTGGTGGGAGGTCACTTGCAATAATCTCGCTCGAAGTTTGATTTGGAATCTAAGTTCTAGGCAAAACATAAAATCAATGACCGAATTAAAAAAAAAACAAAAAATCAAACCGAAAAAACGAAGATTGACTAAGAACTGTTCTTAGTCAATCGTCGTTTTTTCTTTGGTTGGGATTCCCTTTCATCAGGATTGTTTTCATTTTGAGAAAGATGAAAAAGAATGCGCTCGTGTTCTTCGTCCTCTTCGTGTCTTTCTTCATCATTCTGAGGAAGAAGTCCTTCTTCATCTTGCTCTGAGTCGTCGCTGTTTTCGTAAACAAAAATCAACGCGACGTTATTACACGACTTTCCTCCGCAATTCAAACAAAGAGCCGAGCATTTCAGCCCAGCTTTTAAACAACTACATGCCCCTCTACATCCCTTTTTGCATTTGCAGGCTATCATTTTTAGAAGCTGTGCGGGAGCTGACTCTTTGTTTGCTGTGATCGGGATTAGGCCGCGGGAACTGATTTCCCAACCCCACTCGGTGGGATCCTTTTCTACCCCCAGCCATTTTTGCACTTGGTGGTAGGTGCGAAACACATGAAAAGAGGATGCCTCGGTGGTAGGGGGCAAACGTGCCAGATTCACTTTTGCGCTTGCCGCTGTCTTCACAAATAAATGGAACCGCAGGTCGTGCAGTGTCTGAGTACCTGCAACGCCTCCGTAAAGAGCCACCAGACACTTTACGCCAGCTTCCGCAATATCCGCATGCGTTTGGAGGAAGATGGTAGCCAGCACCCTAATTGCGTAACACACTATCAATCGGAATCTGTATCATTTTGAAGCAAATTGCTAATCCATTGCTTCATAAGTTCGAAAAATGTGTCTGCTCAACACGTAAATAACGCAATGAATGTTGTTGAACTGTCAAAATGAAACCGATTCCGATTGATGTGTAACGCAATTGCGCTGCTGGTCTACTAGGTCTTGCCTCTTTTGAAATTGACCCCACAATTTCTGTTTTCCTTGCCAGAAAAGGGCGGACGTGGTATCACACCCAGTAAAAGCGTGTATAAACAGTTTAAATCCATTGGGCATTTCAACTTCTCCTCGGTTAAACGCGCTAGTGGTATACTGAATGCACCCGGCCTCATGTCTGTTACGTCCACGTTTCTGAAAGCGCAAGTTCTGGATGTTAGAACCCAACCCACAGAGAACAGGCAGGTCTACGTCCTCTCCCACTACGATCACATGGGCGTGACTCTTGGTTTTCTCTAACGCCATTAGAATAATATCGCGGTCTGCATCATCCGTCGCTGTCTTCGTTTCAATTCCTTCGAGACATAATGCAGAGCAGAGATGTTGAATGAGACGTTCTTTGTTTCGATCGTTCGACATCATCTTCTCCTGGGGCACTTTTATAATCGTAGAGGAGTCAAAAATAATTTCAGTTGAAGAATCAAGATATCGTCTGAATCGCTCGGCAGATTTTGTGCTCCGATCGGCACTCTCGTCCCGGGTACCCGTCAAACACCACTGATACGTTCCTGCCAAAGCGGTTCAACGTATACGTGACGTAGGCATCTATAACTGCCTGTAAAAATGAGTTACGATGCCAAAAACAGTATGCAAAAGGTATCCCCCAACAACGACTACATAAGTGTTTGCATTACACGCTTACACTGTTACCGCCTTCACCGCGGGGAGGTACTCTCAGCTTATGTTATTGATATTAGGAATGGAATAATCGAGACAAACGTAACGTATCCCTGCAATAACCACTTAAAATTAAAAAATGTTAACCATTAAAGTTAACTGCCATGGTACATTAGTGAACTTAACGCCATCAATCCACATCCACACACAACAAAGACAAAAGCAAGAGTTCTACGATTTACAAATCTTTTTGTTATGGACAGAGAGGTTATATTACTTTGGGGTCAATATTGTAGCAAATGATGTCCCCCATCGCCCCTTGTAAGATTCCGGTCTAATTTCCAATAACCCTGTATACATTGAGTCTTTTGCCTCTATAACCCATTTTACCTTCTTTTCGTTTTTTTGAGATTGTGAGTAAACTGCTAGTCTCACAGACTTCGTTTTGGGCTCTAATAAAAGCTAAATAAATGTACTATAAAATATTTTCAGTAACTTTTTTTCGTAGGGCAAGTGGTTTTGCCAATATTTCGCGAAATAAGTGTGGAAAACATGAAAATTTCAATTTTCAAGAAAAATTGGTCATCTTTGAAGTGCCATAGCTTGGCTCCTTTGGAGTCAATAGAGCTGCATTTGGGCTCAAATTGTAGGCAATTTAATACAGTTTATAAGTGTACGGAACATCGTTCGCAAAAAAATGCATAGTTTTGGCCTTGGAGAGCAAATAGTGAAAAAAGTCCCAAAATTTCGAAGTTTTTCTCGATTTTCTCAGTTTCCCCAAAATTTTCGAAGTTGCAAATTTGAATTTACACTAGCCTAACAGACCCATACAACATACCAAAAATGCAGAACTACATCACGCTTTGCGAATTTAGCCACTTTTTTTGTCTATTTCCGACGGCCTACAAGTAATTTTTTGCTGAACATTAATTAAAACCGAAACAAATCTATTACGATAATATTAATTACTATTTAAAGAACGGTTTCGATCCGCAACAATGGTCTCTTAAATATTTGCCCTAGTTTTCATACTAAATCGATTTAACTTAACGGTAAAACAGGGTCGACCTTATTATGACATATGGGTACAATTCTCACCGAAATTATACGCATTTATATAATATTTAAATCAGATAAACAAAAACCGGTTAGGTGCGAGTTCTTCGCGGAATTTCTGTGGCGACAAAAAGTGGCGGCCATGACAGAAATTTTAACGGCTAATTTGAACTTGGAAGTGACAGATGTCGCCATCTTTGACGTTTTTTCGGAGGTGCCAAGACCATAGTCTCTCTTTCCACAAACATTATAGAAATGACGAAGAAAAACGTGCTGGAAATTAAAAGTTATAGCGTTAACCCATGATCCCAGCTTCGCAAACGGATTGATCACATCATCACACAATTACTGTGTTATCCCACAAATCCTTTATTTTTCCTGCTGTAAATGTGCATCCTTTGATAATATTTTGTATGCAATGTTATTTCGGAATATCCGCGTAGGCTAGACTGTAATCTCTATCAGTGTTTCCCGGATTCATTCCATGCAAACATTGACTTGTTTACCATTCATGAAGGTTGCATGCACTGTCATGTTCCTCTGTCATGTGTCATATTTATATGATGAACTCACGAGAGAAAAATCCCGTTGTTGTCAATGGTGTCTAACAACAAAGAATTCTGTAGCCAAAGATATGCCTAGCTTAACAGTAGGAATGGTTTTCATTTTGCAGTTCAACAACATTCATTGCGTTATTTACGCTGTGAGCAGACACATTTTCCAACATATTGAAGCAATGGATTAGCAATATCCTTCATAATGATTCAGATTGTGATTGATAGTGTGTTACGCAATTACGGTGCAGGAGTAAAGAAATTGTGGCTAGATGCGACCACTTGAAAGCTAGCTTAAGTCCATGTAAGTCTGATAAAACTGTCTTCAGACTTACATGGACTTAAACTAGCTTTCCGAATAGAATCCGATAAGTTCGATTCAGCCAAATTAGACTAGACTGCTGTAGCCTAAAACAAACATAAACATATAACGTAATATCACGCCTGTATACCCCGAAGGGTTAGGCAGAGGTGTACCTAGTACTATCTATAGCACGTCTGTGTCCGGTTGTTGACAATAGGCTCGCTCCTGTTACATGGGACTTAAACATAACTGGCGAAATGTGGGTGTACTAGATGCACCTGTGCCTAAACCAAACTATTTGAAAAATTACCAAAACACCAGGTTTGATAAACATTGGAGCTTCACAGGACCTAAATTATCATTGCGAACTTGAACCCTCGCAATAGTGTCTTTGTACGGATATTTAGGAGGCTTGACCGGCGGTAGACTTCGTCTTTTACAACAGACTTCATTTAGTTTGTAATTAAAACGTTTTTATTGTTTGCCTCTTGTGTATAAATAGTATCAGGGCTGTCAGGAGCTTTTAGGCCCAGTGTGGCATTTACACCTAAGATTAGCACTTGTCAAGAATGATTCATGAATCAGCATGTACCAATGAAAGTTTAAGTTCCGTGTCACGGAAAGCACGTTATGCTCTTAGGCCCGGCTGTCATTCGTAGATCTATGACAGTTGTTCCGGGTAGTCGGAAGCCTAAAAGTCTGACTACCAGTCTTACCAAGTGATCGTGTACTCAGTAGCTGGGTTGTGGAAGTCGAAGTCAGATAGGCAGTCGCTGGATGTACTCAGCTGCATCCGGTTAAGGGAGATACTGGTGTGACTGGTGATTTTTTTGGTCGATAAGTTTCAACTCAAATAACACTATACTTTTGTGACAGATTTTTTCGTCATTCTACAAAGCATTATTTTCAAACGGTTACACGGTTCGTTAGCAATTTTCTCGAGACAGTTGTCAAGTAGAAACTGTTTTAAAATTATAGGGACTGGTCACGCAAGTTGACTCGCGCTTGACCGGTTACTGACAGGATTTGCTCAAAGTAGCCAATCAGTTAGACTTTTGATTGATTTCAAGCTGATCTGTTCTTTGTATCAATCAATGCGTGATAATGTCCACAGATGGGGTTTCTCGGATGGTTCCGATCTTGATTGTATATGCTACGTCTCCCCGCTGACCATAGCCCACCTTTCATCTTGCGTCGCAAGACCTGATACCTGAACACGTGAGGATCTAATATCTGCGTCAGCAAAAGCTGTCAACGTTACTGAGTACTGAGCCAAACTTCTCTTCAAACAATATTTGCCATCGACACATAGAAGAAGATAGATAACGATAGTGGCCAAGAATAGGCTGAGTTGATCGATTGATGTTTAAATCAAAGAATGCTAAACAATTGTTATTTATTTTGTTAAAAATTTAAAAAAAATTGGGTGATGAATCATCACAAAAAGTACGGTTTCTTTTGAAGTCAAATACTTTGTACTTCAACACGTATTCAGGCAAAAACTTCATTTCACAGCTCACAGCGCAATAACAAGCCTGACATGACACAGACTTCTTGAAAACCCTAACTATCCAGGTCAGTGACTCCTTTACAATAAACAAGGACCATTATAAACTCTAATCCATTGTTTATACGGCATATAATTGCGTAAACAATTTTGACAGCCTACGATTCACTTGGAATACCTTAGAAATGTAAATTTTCCTTTTCATTTACGATCATTTTACTACCGAACGCGTACTTTCATCTGGGTACGTTCATTAACTGAATACCTGTTTTAGTGCGCCCTAAACCTGAATTTAGTTTTTTAGTTTTTTTATGGGGTGAAGCTGTAAAAGTTTTAGCGTGATTGTAGGTAGCTTTAGAGCACAGGATAGTAATTGAATGTAACTGCCCGCATTTGATGCGGTTTCGGATTCAAATTGGATAATCGGTATCTCGTGTCGTGGTCTAAACGTTTGTCGCTTAGCGATTTCAATTATTCACAAAACATTTACGAAATTTGCTATTTCGACCACACAACCCCACTATGATGTGTCGTTCTGAAGTTTTGCATTTTTTGGACACATCAGGACAGGCAGATGCCTATCCTGGTGTGTTGGCGCTTCCGTAGATACGGAAGCGCCAAAGCGGCACTCTTTGATTTTCTTAATTTCACGAGGCCTACGGCCGACCGTGAACTGCTTTCAATTGTGGATTGTGATATCGGGAACTATAAATAGAGCTTAGGCAACCTGCCATTGCTGCACTGCATATTCTGGCTATACATAGCCCCGATTTTTACATTTTAATATTACAAAATGTGGTGTTTTCATTATTTTGACTTCATCATCATCTTACTGCCCTTGCCCCAAGTTACTTGGGGTCGGCGCAACACGTTTTCTTCTTCCATTCTCCCCTGTCAACCGTCACGCTATCATTCACTGCCTTCTCTTTCATATCATTCCTTACAAAATCCTTCTATATTTTCTCTAGCCCTTCCTCTACTCCATCCATCAGCATTTATATTTATCACTCTTTTGGTCACATGCGTGTCCTCTCTTCTCATGTCATTCTTTGTCTTATTCCTCGTTAATCTGGAATAATTACCTTTATACAGGGTCCCATTAAAATAGATGGACAAATTTTAACACAGCACTCAGTACGTCTAACCAAAGATATCCAACAAAAAAAAAACTGATTAAAGTGATTTTATTTGGACCTAAAATAATAAATTGCCGGCACATTAGTATATTTTCGTTAGCTGATAATTTTTCTTGTAAAGTATCTAATGCGTTTTTCTTATATATTTTTTTACCATCGTCCTTATTTAGGTGGTCTGAATGATTTCTAAAAGTTTGTCCACCTATTTTAATGGGACCTTATATATGTAAGTGCTCAGTCTCCAGATTAATTGGTACAAGTAATCTAAGTACAAAGGTAAAACTGTTCCTTAATTTTAAATTGAGCATTTCCCTTTGCAGTAGACTGCGGCCCTTGCCTGTTGCTGCCTCTTGTTTTATCGAGAGGCGAGACTAGGGCAGAGGAAGTCTCAATTTAACGCAAACCGGCGCGTTCGGGCCCGTATTCTTTGCAAGAGTTGACTAGACAATTTTATTCAATGGCACAGAATTGGTCTATTGTCTTCAGTTAACCCAGTTTGGATCATTGTGGATCTCCACGCTTCATGCCTCACTGTAATTTCATATCTGTTTGTTTTCGCTAATGTAGCTATTTCTGATTGCTTACATTCCTACTTTAACTAGAATTCCCTACCGTAACTCCCAACGTTTTTATCGCCAGATTATGCTTCAGAAGTCAAAGCATTCTAAATGAAATTCCGAGAGAAGGGAAAAGCTCCAGAGAATTACTAAAGGAATATGTGAGTATTCCGATCTAGATGAACTTGTTAGAAATTGTTATTGAGACAGAATTCATTATTGAACTTCGTCTGGAATCTGAAATGCTGATTTAGTTTAAGGTGATCAGCTATATCTTTCTAGTTTAACTATTTCTTTAGCATAGCATAAGCATAATCACTATAATCAGCCTAAAAAAATCCCACTGCTGGGATAGAGGCCTCCTCTCATCGAGAAGGAATGGCTTGTAATCTACCACGCGAGCCCAGTGCGGGTTGGTAGATGTCACATGTCTTCCAGATTTTGGTTCTAGGACACCATTTCTTTAGTTTTCCTTTAACAGTATCTTGACCACTAAGTCGTTTACACACAAATGACGCTTCTTTGTAAAAGGCGGCGAGAAAGAGTACAGATCTAACCAATGGGAATGCCTCATTTTCACAAAAACTGGGTCACAGTTTACCTAAACTGCGGATTAAAGCCATTAAATCCGCTACACCGCTTTCCATCAATCAGGTCTTCAAACTTTCTTTTGTACCTAATTTGCCGTGAAAAAGCGACCATCTTCATGTATAATATATCACTTCACACAATGTGAATTGATTCTCGCGGCCTCATTGGAGGTTAGGTAAGAATGCACCGCGCACGTAACAGTTAAGTAATGTGGAATCAAGTTAACTGTTCACTTGCAGTCTTACCGGCTTTACAAATTGTCGGTTTGGAAGGAAGTTGGGGAGATGTGTCTTTGGAAACGGCCTTTGTATACTGCATGAGTGACCATTTCTTACACATATCTATGTGATTGACAATGGGCAAGTTTCAGAAACGAATATTATCGTACCCTTGTCCCATGTTACTTGGGGTCGGCGCAACACGTTTTCTCCTTCGATTCTCCCCTGTCAACCGTGACACTATCATTCACTCCCTTCTCTTTCATATCATTCCTCACACAATCCTTCCATCTTTTCCTTTGCCTTCTTCTCCCTCTCAAAATTAATGTGACAAATTCTCAAGCGCGCGTAAACTGCTGTGATTCTATAATAATATCGAAGGGCTTCTGTTTGACCACTATGGTAAGCGATGATACAGTCGACGATGGTGCCAAGAAATAATATATTATTCATTCGAAACTTTGTAGAGTCCTAGGCTATTGAAAAACATAATAATTGTATCACTCTCATTTCGAACAGAAAGGCCAGTGAAATCAAAATGATTGCCAATACTTAAAAGCTATTTACGTAAACTGTAGGTACTCTAATTGCCTAATACACTTTCAGTCACAATCCAAGTATTTTGATGGAAATTCCTGACTCGTTGCTTTATAGGTTTGAAAAATTCGTCTGCTCAACAACGTAAATTTATATAGCAATGATGAATGTGGCTAAACTGTCAAAATGAAAGACATTGCGATCAGTTGTCGTTTTAAGTGTGTGCAATAACTCCACTGGTCTAAATGAGATTTGCACCTTTAGTGAAGAAACAACTTGTTGGTCCTCTTTATACATTCAGACAGACTGCAAAATAACTTAAAGATGCCAATCGCGTAATTACTTTGACTTTTTGGACCAAGTCATATATCGTTGCTTAAACAGCACTTAAAGGTCGTCCGGGTGTTGCAACGGACTGCACTCTAGATGGTAATGCTGCAAATTGTGGAGAAAGTCAATCTCGTTCTGCCATGTTTCAAGATATCGTCTTCATCATCAATTATGGGATTATATTGTTCGCATTCTTTTGCAAATGAACTTGAAACAGTTTTGGGCGACAATGATTGCGTCATTGTATTTTCGCCGTATTTTCAGTCGAAGGTTGTGCATCAAGTAGATACTCGAATAAAAACCTTTTCATCCTTTCCGCGACTGTTACATTTAGTTTACCTGAAACTTATTTTACTTCCTGATCCCCCTAGTTCGAATTTAAATAGAACCCATCGTAATCATGTCATCCTACGTCGTACTTAGTTCGCAAGAATCTCAATTAGATTAGATTACTAGTTTTCGTTAACTACTCACCGTATAGTCCTTTTTGAGAGCTTTAGTGACGTAATTCATGTAAAATCTAATTTAGAGACCCAATCATAACAAGAATCATAAAAAAATACAACACAAAAAATATCTTCTCGCTCTGTTAACCCTGCAAAATATTGTTAAAACTCGAAACCTAGAGTAAAATATCTTACTTTATGTTACACTAGCTGCCCCCTGCCCGTGACTTCGTCCGCGTGAAACGATACCCGATTTACTGCGTCGCATCGCATCGCCCGATCGCACTTTTACGTCGTTTTCGTTTACACGAACTTTTTCTCCTTAGGTTCGTAGCGTGATGTTAAATAGCTTATTACCTTCCTTAAGAATTGGGCTATCAGATGCAAATCTAATTGTAAATCCGACTGGTACTTCCAGAGTTTAGCGTTTGAAAGAAACTCTTCAGCTTTATCATATTAAAGTCAACCCAAGGATTTATTGCCGTCACAAATTACCATAACAAACGGGATTGTTAAAACAAATGAAATTGATTAGCTTAATGAATTTTATGATGAGTCAGTAGGTCGAATAGGGGAGCTCCAGATTTAGGGAAATCACAGTTCATTTATTATACTGGTAAATTTTGTTCATATGCAATAAGACTTTGTGGCTTATTTACATCGAAATCCAAGCTACGAGTATTACAATAATATCACTTCAAAACGTTCCCTTCGTGAGATTTTCTGAGAGCGAGTTTTGCCTCAGCACATCTACTAAATAAACCAAGTTCTAGAGCTACCAATGCCAACATTGTTGTGGTATATTGACACTGATAGCTTTTGAACGCGGTTTAAAAGTGCTGATCGCTTTCAATTTCATTTGTGAACTCCGCACTTAGTTTTAGACGCCTTTATTTATAAACGTTGTTTAAAGTTAAGAGACGCTTATACGTCAAAAATATATGGTTAAACAGTCGCTAATAACTTTCTATTATTAACTTTGAGCAACGTTTATAAATAAATCCCCTAATGAATTGGGAGCGTTTTCGCTACTACACGAATTTTCCTTCTAGACTAGCCCCAAAACGAGTTATTAACAACAATTCAACTTTATTTAGTTTATAGTAATAAACAATACAACTTTGATAAGCAGCTTCCCCCACAATATAAACGTAATCTTCTCCACACAATGACAATGAACAGCTGGTAATGGTAACTGCTGATATTGTATCACCGGTTACCAGCCGGTTCATTGTCAAACTATTCACAGGTGTTTAATATTACCTATTGTACAACTACAATAGTATTGGGCCTCACGACTTTGCTTTCTTAAGACTCAATGGTCCATGCTAACGATACTTCTTCACCCATTGCTTCTTTCAAAAATAAGAGCGTCATCAATGTAGTTCAAATATTTCAATGTACACTAAAATTCGGAGTACTGTCAAGGTCCAAACAAAAGGCGATCTTCCATTGCTGGGTTTCTTAACACCACATTTATCAAACCAGTTCATATCTTCCGATGTACGACGAATTGTAGACTACTTTAAGGTTCAATAACAAGTTGCCATATACGGATGTCATACTATTTGTATGTATTGTTGAACATTCGGTCGCGTGATTAGATTTGATTGAATGGACTGATGTGGTTTGATTGTTGGGGCACCAAAATTTAGGCGCCATTGGGGGCAGATGATTGTCGGCGCATGAGTCGCTCGTTAACAATAATATATTTGAAGTTGTCGATTGCAGAGAAAAGTAAAGTACGTGAAATTACTAAGAAAAGAGAATATTAAAAGAAAAACAGACTAGGAGAAATGGAAAGGTCAAGGAGATCTTTATCAATGTCTCTATTATCATCTTCCTACCCTCGCCCCATATTACTTATGGTCAGCGCAACACGATTTCTTCTTCCAAATTCTCCTCTGTCAACCGACACGCTATCATTCACTCCCTTCTCTTCCATATCATTCCTCACACAATCCTTCCATACTTTGGCCTTCTTCTCCCTCTCCATCCATCAACATTTATATTCATCACTCTTTTAGTCACATGTGTTTCCTCCCTGACTATCAGTTGCGCAATTCTCATTTACATATTTTAGCTCTGTTTTGTAGGTATATGATGTCTATGCCACTGCCAAGGTCAAAAAAACAAGATGGCGAATATGAATCATATTGTTATGTTGAAAATGGACGTTTAGATAAACGTAGAAAATAATTGAAAGGGGAAATTACTGAAGACGTCATTTAATGTGCAGTCAAACAAAAAAGTGGCATCAGTAAGGTAAACTATGGTATTAATATGTTATTAGTTTATTGAGGAAACTTTTGCTTAACAAATACATATTATAAAGCTGAAAAGTTTGTTTGTTTGAACGCGCTAATCTGTAGAACTAGCAGTCGGGTTTGAAAAAATATTTTTGCATTTGATAGTCCAATTCTTGAGGAAGACCATAGGCTGACTAACATCACGCTACTAGGACACCTAGGAGCCGCGCAAAAACAAAAATAAATTAGAAAGAACGCTGAGCGAAAACGTAGTAGTAGCGTCGGCAGGCGATGCGATGCGACGGGGTGAGTCGTGGGCCGAAATTTTTCACCGACGAAGTCTTGGGCAAAAGCTAGTATTCAAATAATTAGTCAACGACCAATACTCATCAAAAGGAATCTCGGAGTCGATATAAGAGTCATCATCTGCCTAGCCTTTTCCCAACTATATTGGGGCCAGCTTGCAGTCTAACCAGATGCAGTTGCATACCAGTATTTTACATGGAGCGACTGCCTATTTGACCTCCAAAACCCAGTTGCTGGGGCATACCATACCCTTGGTAAGACTGGTTGTCAGATTTTCGGGCTTCTGATTACCCGTAACGACTGTCAAAGATCCACGAATGACAGCCGGGATCAACGGCTTAACGTGCTTTCCGAGGCACGGAGGGGTCTCGGTATGTAAAGATGGTCACCCATCCACAGACCAACCGCGGCAAGCGTAGCTTAACCTGATCGATCGACCTGTGCGGCTGTTTTTATTTAGCCACGGGTTAAATAGTAACGTGCTTTAAATACTAATCAATGGTTGTTCAGCCACTATAAATTCCCCGGAAGAATCGTTAGACATAGAGTGCTAATTATAGACGTTTCCGACACGTTATCCGGTCATTTAGATTCAAGCATGAGTAATCTTAACTGCGAAAGTGTATAATAACGTCTGGCGCAGACGCAAGGTACAGCAACAGCTACTAGCGACAGGCATAAATGGTCGTGGAGACGGTCAAACGCGCGTCCAAATCGCACTTGCGTTGATAGATTACCTGACGTTTGTCTCCGAAAGCGCACTTTGGATGTGTACACGTCTAATACAATTGGCTAACATGAAACACATGAGGCTGTCGCGAGATTAGTCTTGTGTTTTCAATCGCTCGTTGTGCTTTGTGAATGCTGTAAATCACTTTCAGGAAGCTGGTTGCAAAGACATGGCAGAATACCACAGTTTTATATCTTGTCAGCGATATTGGGAGCATGCTTCTCGGCTCAACGCGTTCATGCATAAGCATGATGATAGGTCTCGCCAAAATCGCCATTCATGCTGTTGTCGTTTGTTGTCGGTGTTACAAGCATTGTGTGCGCCGGACATTATAGAAAATTGCAGGAAAGTGTGTACGGTATTGTACTTATCTAATTATCAGCGAAAGCAGTGTTGACTTGCCTGAAGCAGGGGGCCGTGGTTATAGATATTGAACATAATTATTATTTTCGTTTCCCTGACCCACTGGTGATGTCCGCTTTGTTTGTAAGCACAGGCTAATCGAAAACTGAAGACTGAGTAACTTTTCATCTCAATCAAGAGATAGAGAGAACTCTTGCTTGGTAATGAACTAAAAATATGCAGTGAGATAAATATGAGGAATATACATTGGCTGTCACGGTATGGGCAATGGCATATGATACGGAGGAATGAGGAAAATGTCGTGAGGAAAGTTTTGAGTATGAATGTCGATGGCTATAAGAGTAGGGGAAGACCTAAGAAACGATGGATGAATTGTGTAAATGGTTAGAAGGGGGTGACTATCGAGATGACAACTAATAGAGAAGTATGGAAGAAAAAGACATGTTGCGCCGACCCCAAATAAGTTAGGATAAGGGCAGGAGAATGATGAAATATTAAGAATATAGATTTCATCTGTAGTAGGTAAGACGGAAGATCCTAGCTAGAGTGGTCTCGAAGATTCTTCCTCTCTTGCTCCAGGAACGCCATTCGTGAAATCAGGCGGTTATGGGCCAAACCTTTGTTTGTGCTTTAATTAATAGTTAGTACTGTTCTAGACAGTATTTATGCCATGTTGATACTGCTGACCTACAACTGTTGAAACGCCTGCATTGAATCCAACGACATCTTCGAAAAGAACCGGATTTCAAAGTGTAATAATAAGTTAGTAAGACAAGGACATGGTTTTATACTAACGTTTCACTCAAGTCTTGAAATCTAGTTTTCGTTCAATGCGCTAGGAATACTAATTTGTATGTTCAGCAATGTAGGCTGGCTTCTATATGGTCACTTAAACAAATACATTAACGCGTTAGTGTGCGAAAAATATCTTAGAAATCTACTCGAAGATGGACTAGATTTTGTGAGGGATCCGTACTAAAAAACTGTTAAAAGGAACTTGGGACCGTCTGTGATCATACTGATCATAGATGGTCCTAGGTTCCACGATACAAGAACTATAATTACCGTTGTTGTTAGCAACATTCTGATTGCAGACGACGAATTTATCAAAGCTAAAGTGTATGTCTGTAGTGTAGCTGTTATCAATCTTGCACCTAACTGGATTTTTAGGTCAACTGGCCTAGAAATTCTAATGTCTATCGTAGTGGCTTAGCGCAATAGCTTAATCATGTCTTACAAATGCAGTGTCATGGATCTCAGAGTCCAAAGTAATAACGACTAATAATATTTCATCAGTAATATAAAAGGATACCGGTTTAAAAGATTATGTCTGAGCAGTTAAATAAGTTTATAGCCCTACATTCCCAAGGACTGTTCAGTTAGACGACTTTTATATTAAGATTAACTCAGACGTTATAGCATGGAAATTCTGGGTTAGTTAAAAGCCTTGTGGTGTCCTAAGGTCCGGAGAAAGGGCTCATGAACTTTGTGGGCACGCCCGATTTAAGCAGCACCACACCAAATTGAAGAGCAGTGGTGGCCCAGTGGTAACGGTCCCGATTTACGATTTGTAGGTTGTGAGTTCGACCCAGGTAGGCGCTTCACTTTGTGTAAATAATTTTATCACCACTTCTCTCATAACGGTGAAGGAAAACATTGCGAAGAAACCGACATGTCCTAGAACCAAAAATTCGAAGACATGTTACATCTACCAACCTGCACTGGGCCCGCGTGGTAGATTGCGGCCCACGTTCTCTCACAGAGAGGATGTCTGTGTCCCAGCAGTGGGAACATTATAGGCTGATTATGCTACACCACATTACAGATGTTATTTATCTGCTTTCCCTATTCAATTCGGGCCAGAGAGAGCCTTTTAAAGATTGAAAAACCATGTACGAATACTGCTGACCGGTCCAACCAGCCATTACATTTTGAAGTCATAAAATGTCTAGCCAATGAGTGTCCTTTATATCTGTAATGCGAACTGACTTTATCCTGCAACAATCTTAAGCACTTATGCCGTCTACTACAGCTTGCCAGGATGAGCGCTTAGTGCTCGATTTTGCAACATGATAATTATCAACACCAGTCTTAAATAATTAAAGTGAAATTGTCTCTAACAGCTGTTCGTAAGCGAAACCACGAATAATAACGGGAGGTCAAGAACTTACGTCTAGTCGTATTGAACGCTGACTCACAACTAACTTGCGAATGACATAACGTCATATCTACCCTCAGACACAATCGAATATCAACCTTATTGTCTTTGTGGAAGGATCGGTTTTGATAAGTCACGGCGTGTGGAGTCATACAGGGCTTAATGCTTGGCCACAATTAGTTGCATTCGCGATGTAGTTACAGTTAAAAGTGGCGTTGAATCAAACAGTCTTGAGTATCGTTGGATGGGCTTGTTTTCTCGATAAAGCTGATTACACACACTTGTCACGGTGCATGGGAAACTACTGTGTAGACAGGCTGGGTGAGAGAAGTGGTTTGTTACTGTCATTTAATTTGAGTATGTTTAGTGTATAAATGTGAGAGGTTTCATTGATTAATTCGTCTTTAACATAAAGTTATTTACAGACTTATTCAGATGTTTATGGCAGCCTATTTTCATGAAGGTTTTTCAACAGTAATGAATGTTGTTCAGCTGTCATAATGAAAGTAATTCCTACTGTTAGTGTGTTACGCAGTTACCCTAGAGGTTTTATCTCAAAATCGGTCAAGATAAATAAGTAAATAAAGCTGGATATAGTAGTAAATAAAGCTGGTCACCGCAAACATTTACTATCAGCCACCTACTTTCATTACCTAGTTTTTTTTTGTCTCCAATAGCGTAGGTACTATAGAATCATATCGATCCAATACAAAGGTTTGTACTCATTCATTTTACGTTTCAGTTTTGAAGGTAACGGTTTTGCGACCAGCTTTCCCTTTAGTGGGTTGATATTGATACTGTTGATAGCGCGAATTTCGCAAGCCTGCGTCATGCCCAGACCAAAATACATGATAAATCATTTTATTTCTGTAATTGGGTTTATAATAACACTTTTACTCGTCAACCATATGTTAAAAACTATATGAGGTCGGTGTTTCCTTTCCGACTACACTGAGAAGAAAGGACGAAACATACTCAGAGGTCACATTCTCTTTTAAAGCCCAGACATAATTTTGGTCAGATCATATAAGAAAGAATTAAAGAAAAAGTATTTATTTAACTCGCACAGGAATATCACAAGGTAAACTAAACACACAAAAAAAAACAGAAGTAAAATGAAAAACGGAAAGTCCTGTCGAGGTCAAAAAGCTCTTATCTCATCCTGATGCTGCGACATTACAAAATAAGTGTCGCAGCTCTGGTATTCAGATAAGGCCAGGTGAGCACCATATAGATTGGTGTTGAAAATCGTCTTTTGAGGAAAGAACCACACAGATTTGTCAGTGATCGTGCAGATCGTGACCGTCGATAAATTAATAAACAGTAGCAACTGCATGCTCAAACAAAGCAAGTACTTTTGTCTTTGGAGATGAAGGATTAAAGGAAGATTTAATAGAGATTAATATAGCAGTTGACGATGTAGAAGTGATGTCATTGGCGACATGTGGGTGTACATTACAGAAATAGTCTGCCTACTACTGTGAAATACGGGGAGTGACGGTTAAGATCGGTACTAGGCATCGGGAATAAACAATGGAAGTTTTTTGATAACACATAAAAAGCATATTGGTATATGTGCCCTTGTTATACCGCACATTCCATTCAGCTCCAAATCCAAACCGCAGAAACGACCTAACAATGCTTTAAAATACAGTATTTCCGGTAAAAACCAGAGCGTGAAGATAAGCATCTAGATACTAATTTCGCAAAAGCTAGACCTCAATGAAACGTGTCTTTCGAAACGCCACCGCGTTGATTGTAAGCGCCGCCCACGCACATCCTGTGATCTCCATTGATTCATTAACTCAGTGATACTCAACCTGCCGCATGCCATTCGTTGCATTGTAATGCATTTTATTTATCATCGACCTCATTTCAACACTTCTCTCTTTCTTCTCTTCTCTTCAGAAGCTTGCGTAGTTGAAGACTAATTGTGTGAGAATTATTTATTACCGTTTCGTTGGACTGAAGTTTAATATTATCTGATCCAGCCGGTCCCTTGCTGCCCTCCCCCAGCGACGCCCTTAGCGTGTAGTCGTTTAGTTTTTAAGTTTTTTGAGTCCTGGCTGGAAGCCCTTATTTACTGAGGAACCACAGGCAAGTCCGGTTAAACTGCCGACAACCTCCCAGGTTGACCTGCGAGACCCCATTTCTAAAAAAAAAGAGGTTTAATGGACTGCGCCATGTTTTGATCGTTAGGGAAGATGAAACGTTTGATATTTCCCCTGCAGTGATACAAAAATAGGCTGGTATTATTTCAAATGTATAGGAGGATCTCATAGCTTATCGTATAGTAAGAAAACTGACGGGAGATTTTAGTTCATGTACTGGTCTTTCGGTCCATAACCATGTACTTACTATAGTTGTCGTGGCCTGTGTCCCAGCAGTGGGTACATTATAGGCTGATTATGATAGTTGTCGTTGTTCCTACGGAGAGATATTAGGGAAAGGTGAATGACCAATAACCGCTATTGCTATGCTAAAACGAGATGACTATAGTTAGCGTAAAGGCCAAAAAATGTTGAGTACCGCTGCATATGCTCGTTGATTCATCCTGCGTTTGTTGGAAGACGTGCACCGAATGTTGACAGGTGGCTTTGCCTAACGGGGCCGAGGAAATTTATTTGTTTAACTAGGTTATCAGTTATGTTGTTTTAGTCTAGATCGCCGAGATTAAACTGAGATACAAGACCTGAATTTTTTATTGTGGTTTCTGCTTAAAGATTAGTGTGCATACTCATGAGCGTCACGCGTCGACGGCAGAGGTAACTGCAACCGTCGACGCGTGTCGCCGACGACGGCCGTCAACGTGTGTCGGCGGCGACGCGTGTCGCTCGTGTGTGTGCATATTTGATTGGCAGCTAAACGAGATCTGACACTGCGTTGTGGTGTGTTCCGATCAGGCAAAGTTTTTGTTGTAGGGGTAGACGTGTTCTTGAGTGGAGATCGCGAATCGGCAAACGTAAGACCTAGGACGCCCTCAGGCTAGGTGGGGCGACTATGCGAACAGGTTGGCTAGTAGCAGCTGGATGAGAGTTGCCGTAAATCGAGTTGCATGGCGTGCAATACGAGAGGCCATGTCCAGCAGTGAACTGCTGTATAGGCTGATGATGGTCAAATTTTTGCCCGACAATAATTGCTTTTGCAGTGCTTTTTTCGGGATATTGTATACCTAACATAAATTTTCGCAAAGTAACACCTTGACTGCCTCATTGGTTTAGTGATCGCAAGCGCTCCTGCTGAGTATGAGGTACTGGGCTCGATGCCCGGGTCGGGCAAAGCATTATTGGGTTTTCCATCTGGAATTTCTCAGTAGCAGACCAGAGTCTGGCTTTGTGCTCGGTTGATGGTATTAGGCTTGCCCCCGGTTACATGGGGCTTGAAAATACATAACAGGCGAAATGTGGGTGTACTATAGGTACACTTCTGCCTAACTCTTCTAGGATTACAGGCGTGATTTTATGTTATTTTAACACCCGATTACCTATGACTAAAGTATAGTAGATAAAGTAAAAAACAGTTCAACTATTGTCCAAAACAACAATGCTTATAAGCATACAAGTTGACCATAAATTAAAAACCTAAAAAATTGCGATAAAAACTAATTAATAAGAAAATTAGTAAGTTTATTAAAAAAAAAACAATAAGTCTATTTATGTTAATTAACTATAAGTATAAAATTATACAAAACACTGCATGATAACCCGTGATAACACGAGAACAATGCTACTTGTATCGTTTGGTGATAAATCGGAACACATTGTTGTTCTTATTTATACTCGTAATATGTATGAATGAGTCATAGCTACCTACTGAAGTTATGTCCGAGGTACAGACGCCAGCACATCAACCTGCTACAATGATTTATTTCCGTTGGATCCCGTTTTTGAATCCCATTTTAATATTTTTGGCGTTGGATCCCGCAAAACATTATTATGTATTTCCGTTGGATCCCGAATTAAAAAAATGCAAGATAATTACGTTTTATTGTCGTTGAATCCCGAAAAGTATTTCCGTTGGATCCCGAATGCTTAAAAAAATCTGAATGCGGGTACTTTCAACAACAAAATTGTTTATAATAAAATGAGGGGTTCACTAATGTTTCACCAGAACTCCATTGACAAATTAGTTTACAACCAACGTTTCGTATACTATTTATATCAAAAACAACTCATTTTCTATATAATCTAGTCGTTTCTGGCACTCGCCGGCCGCTGCCGCGGCACCGCTCGCTTCGCTCGCTCGGCTCGTGCGTAGGGGTCACAGTTTTAACCTAACCTAACCTAACATTGTTTTTTTTTTAAATAATTAACCTAATCTAACTAGTTCGGTTCCGGGTACCCCACTAAAAATAATCTATTTTTATTGTTTGATAAAGGTAAATCACTTTTCTTCTGAAATGTACACATGTTGTTATAATATGGGATTCAACGGAAATAGCAAACGGGATCCATCGTTAATACCTAAAAAATGGGATTCAAAAGTGGGATCCAACGACAATAAACGGCTACAATCTGTCAAATTTCTTTAATCGATTTTGAACTTTATTACTAAAACATAAGGTTCAAAGTTGATTTCGAAAATGTGACAGTTTCGGGTAGGTTGATGTGCTGGCGTCTGTACATAATGCTAGTTTTATAAAGCAAAAGTTCTAGCGTGCTAGTTGCTATCCTGAGCAAGCTAGAACCTCTGCATTTGTAGACTATCCTGGCTTGCTATCCGGGGCATAATTGCGTAGCACACAAGTCACTATCAGTAGTAATGGCTTTCATTTTGAGAGTTCAACAATATTCATTGCGGTATTTTACTTGGTTGAGCAGACAAAGTTTTCGAACATTATGAAGCAATGGATTAGCAATATTCTACAAAATCTTTGTGTATGAATTTATTACTAGGGAATTTCAGTTATGTAATTATGTATATCCTGCGTACCAGGCCCTTATAAACCAGCTTCACAACATCTGTGTGTGTGTGACCAGTATAAGTTTATAGGACTGTAGGTATGTATCTAATTAATGTCAACTCCAATTAACGTTATAAAGCTGAATCACTGCTTCCTGGCAGTCTGGCAGTAATTTACCTGTTGCGACGAATAGGGACAATCACAAAATATAATAAGAACTTACTAAAATGTTCTGTAGGCAAAACATTATACACTTACGTCAATGGTTATCAAATTAGCCTACTGATTCTTTCTTCGCCCGCTTTTGACCTCGATCACGCCTGATGGAAAGCGACGGATGAGGTCTATGGTGGAACGAGCGTACCCAGAAGATGCCCAAATACAGGGTGTTACGGAAAGGGTATATCAATACAAACGGGTTGAAGAGTGTATCTGGTCTAGAATCTCTGTACAAAATTTCAGCTCAAAAGCAGTAACTTTGAAAATGCTTAATATTTTTTTATTTCGATAGTTTATTAAATTGAAATCATAACAAACGTGTCACCGCACTACGAGGGTCATTATCCATTATCTGTAGTGTGTCTGTGCGCCTAGTACACGCACATCACGCCGCCGCGCGCCATTGCAGCGCCCTGATGTGCGAAATAAAAAAAATATTAAGCATTTTCAAAGTTAATGCTTTTGAGCTGAAATTTTGTACAGAGATTCTAGACCAGATACACTCTTCAACCCGTTTGTATTGATATACCCTTTCCGTAATACCCTGTATAACAATAGGTACTAATAATAAATAGAATAATTTAGAAGCCGTGAAATAATGCACGTTTGCAAATACCTCATGAGGTCACTAATAACAATATTACATGCAATATAAACTCACGCCATTTTCCCATGGGCGTAGGCAGAACAACTGCTTGTTCAAACATGATCACAATACAATATTAAGTATAGAGCGTAAACGTCTACTAAACAATGAAAATTTTCCAGACAAATGTTTGGTAGAATGATCCTTGTATTATGTAAAACATATGAAAAGCTTTAATTTGTAATTTTAAAAAAACCTACCTTTACTTAATAATCTCGGATAATTTACATTCCATCGCCACTTACCTAACGCCAAATAATTTTATTCGAGTAATAATTTTAAATTTTTGACAGTTCTTCGTTCTTCCATACAAAAACTGTCAGAGGTCAATTTTATTCCACGAATAAAAATTATCTGGCGATTGAAAAATTTGCCCTCGGTTGATTTTTTTGTGAACATTTGTAACGAAAAGGTTTTTGGTTGCACAATGGAATTTGTTCTTTGTTTAGTTTGTTGTTCCGTAACTTGAAAATGATGTCAAATTCTTAATTCAAATAGATCTACAATCAAACGAAAGAAGTAAACACGCACAAATCACAATACAAATCAACAAAACTCTATCATATTCCGCGATGAAAGATAAACTGCATAATTATTTGAAGCTTCTCACACTAAATTCCACCTCGTTAAGCTAAATACACAACAAAAGAAGGTCACCTACAATAACAAAGCCTATTCGCTTACATAATGACTACAAACTGATGCCTTTGTCACATCTCAACACGCTAGAAAAAAAACGTCACTAATGGCGGGAAAATCTGTGAGTCATTCATTCATAAAATATTGCTCAACGCGTTTTATCACAACAGGTGTTAATTTGTTTGTTGATAGTCATCTTTTAATAGCTTTGCGATTTACTAAGAAGTTTGCTCTCTATGTTGACATTGACATTGACGTGGAATTTGGTGCCATTTTGCTGAACCAGAGACAACAACTTTATTAAGTACTAGTTAGCAATTGGGTGGGTTGGTGGACGACCTACAGAAGATCGCGGGGAAGACTTGGTTGAGACTCGTAAAGACAAGGAAAGCATGGCATAAAAGGGAGGAGGACTGTACCTACTCAGCAGGTCCTGGTGGGAGGAACAAGGCTGCCAATTGGTGATGATCTGTTTTTTACATTTCTATGGTGATGATAAATATTAATTAATTTTTAGGAGAATTTTCATCATTTGCGTTGATAGCTTGGAAGTCAGAATAGAATAGAATACTCTTTATTATGTACACCATATAAATTACAGACATAATCAGATCTTTTTATTGGTAGTCTTTATATTCATTGTCTTTTGGAAATTAAGGGAAAAGATGGCCGACACCCCAAAAACTCTGAATGAGATTAATCGGAGTGACTAACTATAATAATACTATCTTAAAAGTAGAAGGTTTACGTTCAATCATATGAGTCATGCATGTTGTGGACATCGAAAAACGGATCTAATGGATCCGATGACCAATACATCGCCTTCATTTTTCATTCAGGCATGACGAATGTAATGTCTTACGAATACTTGAAGTAGGTTACCGTCATTCATTAGTGTCATTCAAGAATTGGCCAAAGGCTACTGTGGCTACAACGACTAGACAATTGTTTAGAAGAAAACGAACCATGGTTCTTCGTTTTTATTACGTTAGCCTACGCTGTCCCACTGCTGGGCAAAGGCCGCCCCCAAATCCTTCCAGAAATCCTTTTCTAGAGCCACCTCGATCCAGCCCTTGCGGTACGCATCTAGGTCGACTCGGCACCTCTTCCTGGGCCGCTTTTATCCTATGTTAATAATAAACCTGCGAATCCTAACAATAGGTTTGATAAGCATGAAAAGTGGTCTCGTCACTCCTGAGGTTAGTGTTACAATAAAATAAAAGTAAAAAACGCAAATAAATCCCAGCAGGTGGCGACTGCTCTAGATTCGTTCACGATAAGAGAAATGGAGAAAGTGTTTTACTAATGTAATTTCTATTCAAGGCACTTTTCATTTTATTCAGTAAACGTTTCCATTATTTATACTTCCTAGAACTTTCTTAACTAAAGCCCGCAATTTAATACTACAATGACACGTAATTATTTATAGCTGCAACGTAAAAATTATATATTTCATAACATCACGCCTGTAATCCCTGAAGAGTTAGGCAGAGGTGTACCCTTATATCTATAGGTGTATCTATAGTACGCTCTCATTGCGCCGCCGGTTATGTTTAAGACGTCCCATGTAATAGAGCGCGAGTGTATTGCCATCAATCGCCACTTACACCCGAGAATTAAACCCAGGACCTCGTGCAGTAGCGCTTGCAACCGCTAAACCAACCAGGCAGTCTGCAATTTAATACTACAATAATATATTTTATTTATTCATAACTGCAACGTAAGAATTATAAATTAGCAGTAATAGCATCTACATCGATTATTAAACGTGACCAAGACATTGGATTATACAGCCTCGTTTTTAAAACAATACTGGCAAAGGCACGAACCGGCTAAATCGTGAAGCATACGCATCGAATTAGCATTGTGAATCGATTACATACGCCCAGTTGTCACACACTGCTCGTGGTATCCGAACGCAAATTGCATTTGTTTGTTTGACAGGTGCACTGTACACTGACAAACGTCTTAGATATTTGAAACGAATTTCGTCTATGGTCTCTTTTGTCCATTGTTGGCCTTGTACTTGTTGCGAGTTTCTGAAACATAAAACTGAAGTAAATGAGCCGAGGATATTGTCACAGTATAATTTAAAGTACCGGGATATAACAGATTATTCAAGTTGATGCCACGAAATTGTATCATTGACCGGGATTTTTTATGTCTTCATATTGCATTGTTCAGCAATTTTAGGCGTAGTATAAGATTTTCTTCATCTACAACGGATTCTAAAGCTTTTTGTACAAAGGATTATTGAAGTTATTAGATTTGGTCATTATGTATAATAATACCAGCCTATTATTGTTCCACTGAGTGCAGGGCAAAGGCCTCTTCTCATACAGAGAAGGCACGAACATTGATCACCACTCTTGCTCAAGACGGGTTGGCGATTTCAAACTGATGAATAAACTTGTAAAATTTTCAACTCAGGATTTTTTGGCCTTTTTCGAGCTCATTTGTTAATAAAACAATTTAATACTAAATTAGTGAAACTTATATAAAAATAACTTACATAAAAATAATTGTAAGATTTATAATTACTATAATTAGTCCTAATTTCTGCGCCGTAAATTTTTACAACAGTCGAATAAATAATAGGTGTAACATACGTCTAAAAAACATTATATTTACTTACAACTGAACTCGTTTATAGAACTTTATTACCACATTTATATTTTTTTCGCTTCTCTTTAATTAAGGCAAGGTCGCCCAGTTGGTCAGTTTACTTTCTCTCGTGTTACGTAAATTATGACCTGCACTGGACCTGTACTGCGATAATAACAGGATTGTATTACTGTGTTTATAAGGCAAATGATACAAAATATTGAGGCTGATAGGTAGGTAAAGTGCCAAAGTTGAAAAGTGCTTGTTTCGACAAACGAGGATGTTGGTCCCATGATCGGCAATCATCATCATTATCCTCCTGCCCTTTTTCCAATTTACATTAGGGGGGCAGCATGTTTTCTTTCTTACATCTCTATCATCCTTCGTGTAAGTACGCCATTTTTCAGCACCCTAATTGCGTAACACCACAATCTGAATCATTGTGAAGAATATTGCTAATTCATCAGTCATCATCTTCGATCAATAATAATAGGTCATCACACAAATATTATAAAGGCGAAAGTTTGTGAGTATGTTTGTTACTTCTTCACGCACAAACTACTCAAAGGATTTGGATGAAATTTGGCACACAGATAGTAATTTATAACCAGAATTAACACATAGGATACATCTTATCCCGATATTCCCACAGGATCGAAACTTATGCGGGTGAAACCGCGGGGCGCAGCTAGTTGTTTCATATGTTCGAAAAATTTGTCTGCTCAACAACGTAATAACGCCATGAATGTTGTTCAAACTGTCAAAATGACAGCCAGCAAAGCTATTGTTAGTGTGTTACGCAATTACCCCCGCAGTTCTTTGGTCTTCCTCTACTTTTACATAAAGGGATGTCCCATCATAATAAAACCCTCTCCAAATAACTTTTTTGTTCGTGGGATAATTCCCATGAATACCCTCCGTTTGGGAAGAACGGAGAGTTGTGTCGGACTCCTACCAGCCCCCACTGTTCCTTCCAGTACCATACCATGAGTAGGGGGTCCCGGAGATACTGGTCCATTCGCCGCTCCCCCGACACTCCATATAACCTACAGAAATAGAAGTTTGTGCTAGAGAAAGGGTTAACACGAAAAAAAAAAAAACGCCCGAATTTACCATGCGTTGACCGCAGTTGCAACGAATGCGTCAAGGTTTTAATTGCCCCATTTAAATTATGTAATTGCAATTATTTTGAGAACAATAGAACAGGAAAATGCTAGATAAGCTCTTTTATACATCATAAAACAATTTTCATTAGCAATACCATGAGAATGGTGACAGGTTGACGTTATGTATTGCCTTATCGCGAACATGGGTATAGGAAGTGTAATCATAGGTGTGACTGCTAATCAATTACATTATAACCAACAATATTTTGATTTGAAACTTTAAAGAGTGTCCGTGGAGTTTCAGGCCCTTTCTTCTCCATAGAAATCTACTACTTACGGGTAACAATCAATCGACTCAGTCTATCGCGGTCCACTGCTGGTCATAGGCCTCTCCCATACTGCGCCACAACACCCTGTCCTCTGTCGTATGCATCCAGTCTGTCCCAGCCACCTTTTTTTAAGGTCGCGGTCCATCTAGCTGGGGTGCGCCCCTCACTACGCTTGCCGATACGCGGTCTCCGCTCCAGGACTCGTCTGCTCCTGTTGGAATGGGCAACTAGCTTCACTTTTCTGACTGACAGTTCGTCCCCTTGACAATCCAAAAGTGTCTGTAAAGTTTGGATTTGAACCATATAAAATCTCATACTATTTAAAAATAGGTTTATACTTAAACTGTTTGTTTTCAAAAATATCAATTTAAATGTATTGCTGTTCATTATAAATTCTAACGTTATGTTACACGCTTTGTGAATTTTAATTTTATGACGCGTATCTATTTTGAGCACTCGGAGGAGCTCGTGGCTAAATACACACATCAAAAGTGTCTAGGGATCAACATATATTTTTGCAATAACTTTTCTCCTGATTGATATTAATTAAAATTTTCTTTAAGGATTCATCAAATAAAGTGTTTTCGTTTGTCACAGTAACGATAAACCAAGTCACCTTTGCATTAATAAAGAAATTTGCCATTTTCCTAATAAAGGGATTTTTGACATTTGAACCACTAACACAAAAGTTCGAAAAAAAGACTGAAATAACAGTTTTCTTTAAAATTTTATTGGGTAACTTAAACAATTAATAATCCGTGTTTCTACCGCGAACACTAACAACACAAGAACATCGGTTTGGCATACTCAAAATGAGTTCATCCAAATCACGCTGTGGAATGGCCGCCCATGTTCGTTGCAACAACAAAAAAAGGTCTTCTTGCGACTGGATACCCTCCATATTCGGCAGAGCTCTTCTCTGTAGCATATCCCATGCATGCTCAATCGGGTTCAAGTCTGGCGACTGAGCAGGCCAGGGCAGGACATTGATGTTAGCTGCGGCGAGAGTCTGTCTTACAACTCTTGCGGTGTGCGGTCGTGCATTATCATGCATTAACTGAAATAAGGGACCGATTTGCACTTGTAGAGGAACGATGACGTCTGATACAATCGTCTCAGCATAAATTTGAGCGTTGAGGTTGCCTCTGATCCAAATCAACTCAGTTCTTCCGCCGATCCAAATACCCGCCCATACCATGATGGTTCCACCACTATAAGGATGGACTTCCTGGCAGGATTTTAATCGCTGTTGGCGTCCAGGGGTTCTCCAGTGTCGTATACGTCTTGTATCCGGTCTCATACCAAAACGAGACTCATCAGAAAAGCACACGAAACGCCATTGTTCTTCTGCCCAATTTCTGTGTTCAAGAGCCCATTGATATCGAATCCTACGATTGTGCATTGCTATAGGTGGTACCCGTAGCGGTCTTCGGGAATGAAGGTTCACTTCATGCAAGCGGTTTCTGACTGTTTGGTCGCTAATTAAGTTCCCTGAAGAGTGATGAAGCCTCACGGCTAACATCATGGCGGTTATTGTTGGAGCTCTTCGAGTTAAGATTTGAATGTATCGGTCTTGTCTCCGTGTGGTGCAGCGATACCGTCCTCCATGGCGCTCAGCCACGGTACCAGTGCTTCGGTAACGTGTCCAAAGTCGACTGATAACACTCTGACTTGTATTCAGAGCTAAAGCCACAGTACGTTGCCGGGAACCAGCTTCTATCATTCCCACGGCTCTGAGCATTTCTTCCCTGCTTAAATGACGTCGCCGCTCCATAATAACGTTGGTTTTAATCAGTAGTAGGGAAACAGTAGCACTAATAATGTCTTCAATGCGTTGTATGTTTTTATAGGGAAAATATTGACAGCTGATTTTCATCTTTTACTCGAATTTGATTCACAGTTCCTGATTCAAATTATGAAATGCACCAAAAAGGATCCATATAAATTTATAAAATCATAAATTTATTACAAAGCCACATCTCAATCTCAAGAAATCCGCATAAAAATGCTTGATCCCTAGACACTTTTGATGTGTGTAATAACAGCCGCACAGGACGATCTAAGGATAAGCTACGCTTGTTGAAGTCAGTCCGTGGATGGGTGACCATCCGAAGCCGTTGGTCCCGGCTGTCATTCATAGATCTTTGATAGTCAGAAGCCCGAAAGTCTGACAACCAGTCTTACTAAGGGGCAAGAGGTCAGGTAGGAATTCGCTCCACGTAAAATACTGGTATTCAGCTGCGTCCGGTTAGAAGCCGACCCCAACATAATATGGAAAAGGCTAAGAAGATGATGATCTATTTTAAGCACAAAAATATTGAAGCGATTTTTAATTCTTCTTCGTATTTTTACTTGTATTTTCCTTATGGAGTCGAGTTTAGATGCATCTCATGCATCGTACAGGACAGGACATAAATAGGTCGTCACTTATTTTTGAAGTGAAACTTCTTTAGGCGCGCTTGACTTGGGGAGTAAACTGGCGAATGCGTTACGAAAACGTGTGATCGCGAGTAGGGAAGGTACGTAAAAAATAGCTGGAAATACCTCTGGTGTAAAAACCCGGTCCCGGTCGCATAAATATGCGACCGGGTTTTTACACCAGGTATTTGCTTCCAAGTACGCACACCGGGTACCGACTCAAAATACTTGCAAGACTACTAAGTATCTTATACGGCTACTCGCTCAAATACGTAGGTACTCAACCGCGTTAGTTTTCGCAAATGCGATCATGCTCCTTTTGGAACAATTTCGTATGCAAGTATTTTTTACCGACTTCACAAAAAGGAGGAGGTACTATGTTCGGCTGTTTGTATGTTTTTTTTTTTTTGTATGTTTGTTCATCGAATACTCCGCCAATTGTCGACGGATTTTCAAAATTATTTTTTTGTTCCAAAGTAGATAGTTTTGAGGTGGTCCCACTGTCACCAAGTTAGGATCTGATGATGGGATCTTAGAGTAATCGAGGGCAACCTTTAAATTTGATAGGCTCACTTATTGTTTTTCGCATATTTTACGAAGTATCTTGTGTATTTGCGTATGGTTGTCACCATCTCAGGTAGCTGGTCTGATGATGGAAGTTACAACTCCTTAACAGTAAGAAGTTCCTCGAACAGGCAAGGACTGTTTTAGTCAATTGTTTTGATGTTTGATAGGGCATTTGCCACATTAGGTCTCATGATCATCAAGTCATGACCTGATGCTGCAGTCAGGATAGTCTGCAGAGTACCTAACTCCTCGACAACTAACAGCAGATATATCGTGTTAAGGCTCATTGAAAAGGGCTCGATGTGTGGATAAACGTACTGTTAATGAGGAACACCGAAGTACATAAAGACCTGATGCTGAAGCCAGGAGCATTAGAAAAAGTACCAACCTTGAAATTACAGCACCGTAGTCGTGTTTGGGCTCATTTTAAACAGGACTAAATTTTAAGTTCAATGCAATGTTGACAAGTCTGGCCTGATGCTGCAGCCAGGATTATCAGCATCTAGTCTAAAAACATCAGGGCAGGATTTGATGATGGGATCCTGGAGAAATCGAAGGAACTCTTCAAATATTATAGGCACACCTATAGCGATTTGGGTATTTTTTATAGTAACTCGTGCATTTGCTCTCGGAAAGCACTATTTGGTGATGTGGAACTGATGATGAAGACCACAGATGGCCACCGGAACTACTCAATAATATCTAAGTATTTCACGGGTTGCGATTCGATTACTTTAATATGGTTGCTAAGCAATTTATGCTCGTCACAATGTGAATGGTGATACGGAGCTGATGGTGGATCTGGAGAACTCCTCAACAATTAACTTCCCTGTATCGGGAAAAGCAATATTTTGTTTGTAAAAGGCGATGATCACTAGGCTATTGTAACTTAGATAAATTATAAGCAGACCCACTAAAAAGCGTGAAATAAAAACTTTTTAAGAAAAAAAAAAAACCGACTTTCAAAAAAACACTACAAAGTGAAAAATATCTTTAATTTCGGAAGTCGGTGGCAAAAAACTAAAATAAATATCCAAAGACACCGACTTCCGAAATTAAAGTTATTTTTCACTTTGTAAAGTTTTTTTTGGAAGTCGGTTTTTTTTTTCTTAAAAAGTTTTTTTTACTTTAATGGTTTGCAAGTATTTATTTGTAAACGCAATTTTGCTCCTTATTTATTCGAAGTCATTGATCAATTTCCTATGCAAGTAGTTTTACTTCCAACGGGGCTTTTGAATACGCGTTTGTATTTCTTATCTGTATGAAGTTATGGATCAGTTTTCTATGCAGATAGAAAATACTTGAAAGTATCTCGCTCCGTCGTGCCTCGACGCTCGAGTACGTAGGTACTCAAATAGTTCAACAACCGCGTTTGTTTTCGCAAATGCGATCATACTCCTTATCAGTAAGAGCACAGAATACTTAATAGTACTACGTACAGAAAGGACACTCCCTTCCTTGCCCTCATATCAGATACCGCACCTCACCCCGCACTTCGAGGTATTCGTCGCCGACTCTTTAGCAAGGGCGCTCGCGAACCGCAGCGCTGTATTGCTGACACACAATTATGCGATTTAAGGTGAATGGGTAGTTGTAGCCCGCGAAATTCAATTTTTCTTACGTTTTTTGCAATTTTCAGGTCAGTGTCAGGTTGTATCTTGATCAAAATATGATTTGCGACTATAATAGACATATTGTATTTACAGAATTATAGTCATTAGAATCATTAATATATCTCTTTAAGTTAGATTTCTACCATCAACACTTTTCCATACGAGATTTGTTCTTAACGGTAGAAATCTAACTTAGAAAGATGTATTAATGATTCTAATTATTATAATTCTGTAAATACGTACATGTTATTGTCGCGAATCATATTTTGATCAAGATACAACCTGACACTGACCTGAAAATTGCAAAAAACGTAAGAAAAATTGAATTTCGCGGGCTACAACTGCCCATTCACCTTAAAAGTTTTATTTGAGTTTTAATCACGATGGTTGGATATTGTGATGCTTTTCCGAATTCGTATTTACATATACTGTTTGTATGATTTCGCATTTTTAATAACATGCGATTCAATAACCGATTATTTACAGATAAGTCATTTAAACTAAACTATTTTAGTGTTTTTATTTCATTACGAACCCGACTATACAGGGTTATTGGAAAAACACCAACAACCTCTTAAGAGGTCATTGTACTCATCATTATGAACAACTTTTACTATGGGACCAAACCTGAAATCGCGAAAAAAAAATCAGCTGTTCAATACATTTTGACGAGTTCTACGAACATAAATGTAGGGAACAGCTGATTTTTTTTTCGCGATTTCAGGTTTGGTCCCATAGTAAAAGTTGTTTATAATGATGAGTACAATGACCTCTCAAGAGGTTATTGGTGTTTTTCAAATAACCCTGTATAAATAAACAATTAAACTACATGGTCACTTCATAATAATGCACACGTTCGGGCAGCGCCGCCGCCGACGTCGTTCGGTTCCCCGACACAAATTGCTTTCCGCGCCATTTCTTTTTACGCTACTAGATTTCACGCACACATTTGCACGTATACAAACGTCATTTGTTTATGTAGTAGTAATAGGTAATTATTTTGCGAGCGTTGTATGGAGTGTCCGAGGTGTGGTAAGAGTCTACGGAACAATTTCGTATGCAAGAATTTTTACTTTAATGGTTTGTAAAAGTATTTATTTGTAAACGCGATTGTGCTCCTTATTTATAGGAATTCACGGATCAATTTCCTATGCAAGTACTTTTTACTTCCAACAGGGCTTTTGTTTGATTACGCGATTGTACTTCTTATTTGTATGAAGTTATGGATCAGTTTTCGATGCAGATAGAAAATACTTGAAAGTATCTCGAGCCCTGGTTTTAGGCCCTGGTTTCTTAAGGTGGACGTACTTGGAAGCCCTGGTACTCGATTTTGCAAGTACGACCCATGTCTAAGGGCTACGGGCGAGGCGAACGGGAGTTGAGTGGGGGATATAAGCAAGAGAAAGCAGTGCGCGCGCACATTTTCTTTCTCTCTTCCTCTCATAGCCAAATACGTTTGAAGTTTCACTTCAGTCGTGTGGTCATAAGCACACTCGGTTTTTTTTTATTTTGACTACCGTATTAGGCCAAGCTCGAACTGGCTTCAGAGATATTCTCACAATGGAAGGAAGTTCACAGACCGTGCGTCATCGCGCGTAAAAAAAGAACGTTGTGATTATTATACTCTGTGGTAAAAAAGTTAAAAAAGGCGCGACCGAACGCATTTGATATTTTTTTTTAAAGGCACTGGCCGGGGCGGATTATTCTAAAAAAGTATCACGTGTTGCATTCGAAATTCGAATAGTCCAAACATAGATATTGTTTGTTTTTAAAGATGTGTTTTATTTGCGTTTGAATAGCTGTACCGTCATTATATTTTGGTTATGGGCGTTACTCGATGAATAAATAATGTTATGCTACTGCAGTAATAAATGATTACGTATGAATAAATTAGCATATTATTGGAGTGTAACAAGCAAGTTGTCCCTAATTCAAAGATTTCTACGCTGTTTTGACTCGACCGAAATTAACCAAACTAAAATCGAACTTACCAATGACGAAAAATCTTCATACATTACTCTAGTTTTCCCATGTGTACAATATCACAGTTTCTATGTCAGTCTGTTTACAGAGCGTCGCGTATGAATAGTTCTAAAAGTCGCATGTCACTGACCTATCGGACGACACCCTAACAACGTTACATCTTCACACACCTTCACCTTTATAACAAAGGTGCAAAGTTCATAATCGTTTAAACCAGGTATGTTATTTGAAGGCTGTTAAGGTTGGCTGGCTGTCAAAAGTCCCGGACAATAGCGTTTCGCGTCACACAACTGCATTGGAGGGTTCCGGATCGGTGCATGTCATTATTATGTAAAATAACCCTCGAATGCGTTTGGGAGGCCCGGTATTTCCACCGTGGAATGTCAAAAACAAACTTATTTTAGGATACGGTGCTTTTTCTGGCATATTATTAGCATCTTTTCATAATTACAGCACCGATCGATCGAAGGTCATGCTACGCTTGCCGCAGCCGGTATGTGGATGGGTTTCCCAACATTACTATATCGAAACCTCTCCGTTCTTCGGAAAGCACATTAAGTTGCGGGTAGTCAGAAGCTCGAAAGTCTGACAACCAATCCTATCAATATTCAAGATAATGAACCAAGAGTATTATTTTGTGCTTCAGCAACGTACTAAAATAAGATCTTTATTTCTTTTCAACCATTAATTGCAACATTCTTACTGAAAGATTCAGAAGTGGGTGTTTTATTTACCGAAATACGTCTCTTCAAGCAAAGTTCACTTATAAAATAAGATATTATGACTAATGAATTCGAAGATATACGTGCAAACTGCAAAGGAAGTTAGGCGCTATTTCATGCAACTAATGGGTCGTAGAAATTTTATGGACCCTAATTCATATTCAATGCCCATAGAGCAGGGCTGATGGTTTCTTCTTACCAGAGATAAGGGATTAAGAAATCTATGGTCTATCTGGCGGGAATTTGTTATCTGTGGAGCTGTCATGGCCGTCGTTTCCCGCGTCAGATAATCTGCAGTGCTGATTGGGAGAAAGCGGTTGACGGTAGGGAAATGAAAGGCCCTAAGCAGACTTCTAGGGATATTTTCAACATGAGAATAATGAATGTAAAAGTAACTGTTTAACTCAAATGGAGTAATAGTCATTGTTGCATAATGCATAACATCCGCTCATGCAGATTTCGTATTACTCATAAGTTATACTACATTTCTTAGAATTTGTAATACTGCATTTTACAGCTAAGCGAACGGTCTTATGCTGAAATCACTACGCTTTGTAATCATAGTAGGTTATTATTAGTATAAAGTATACCGAAGGACATTAGTCATTGCTGCTTGTCTTCACATAACCCTAGTCGCCTTTTGCGACAAAATCATGTCACATTTTTATCGAATACCCTTGTATAAAGGTCGTCAAATTCCGTGACATATGTCTTGCTTGTCTATACATCTACACAAATAAATAAAATTGAAGTGTCTGTTTTTGATGTCAAAATAACGGTTTTCACTAAATGCATAATATGCATATGAAAGTATAATAACAAATTTTAAATTTTTTGTCTGTCTTTCTGTTTGTAATGGCTAATCTCCGAAACGGCTGGACCGATTTTGATGGAACTTTCACTGGCTGATAGCTGATGTTATAAAGAGTAAAGTAGGCTAGGCTTTTATTTTCGAAAAACAATTAGTGTCCCGCGCAAAAAATTAAAACCTATGAAATCCAATTTGTTTTCTTGTTGTTTTCCGACATGCACGCGAACGACGTCGCGGGCACATCTAGTTAAGAATATTGTAGGTGCCAGGATAAGCAAGATTTAATATTTGCTTAGTATTCACAATAGCTACTCCAAACATTTAGTCTTCCATGGTATCCGGTAACTATGACTCATCCAACGGAAGTGCGTTAATGTTAATCTTTGTTACGTTAGCCAATTCGAAACATGCTAATTATTAGTTAACGCATTCGTGAATTCGCGCCTGTATTCACAATCGCTGCAATAAAAACTGCAGTTTTTCTGAATACTTATGGGTTATTCTGGTGGATACTCATCATCACATTCTCCTGCCGCTATCCCAATTTACTTGGGATCGGCGCAATTTATGTCTTTTTCTTCAATACTTCTCTTATTAGTCGTCATCTCGGTAGTCACCCCCATTTAACCATATCATCATTCACACAGTCCATCCCATCGTTTCTTTGGTCTCTTATAGCCATCGACATTCATACTCAAAACTTTCATCACGACATTTCTACACTGCCGTATCCTCCGGCCCCCTGGCATTAGCAAATTACGTAGAACACCCTTTTTTTTCTTCATCTCTTGTATGCGACCTAAAATCAGCTATCTGTATGAATATTAGCCAGTCTGCAAGGTGGTACAGCACCCTAATTGCGTAACACACTATCAATAGGAATCGGTTTCATTTTGACAGGTCAACAACATTCATTGCGTTATTTACGTGTTGAGCAGACAAATTTTTCGTACTTATGTACATGTATACAATGGATTAGCAATTTGCTTCAAAATTGATTCAGATCCCAATTGATGGGCTGACTGCCCAGGGAGCGCCGGGCGCACAAAAGCTGGGTAAAACTTCTTTGTATTTAAAATATCGCCACTTCAGTCCAGCAGGTTGGATGGCTATCGTTAGGTGATATTGTTAGTGATGAACACTTCACTTCCATTCGGGCAATGGCTGCCATACTCGCCTGTGACAACGTATCATAATAAAAGTATTGTTACTCACCTACTGATGGACTTCATGTTTCCTGACAGCCCGTTCACACATGGTCTCCGTTTTACTGGTCCGTTTTATCGGATAAGTTTTTTTTCATCGATGGCGTATGGAGTTGTATGAGCGACTTCACATATGACACAGTATACAGTATTCAACGGGTACCGTAAATACGGAGACTATGTTTGAACGGGCTATGACTTGCATAGCTATTCATTCATATCCATCCGACAGGCTATCGTATCGTAAATGACACATTTCGATAATCTGATTTGCCTTGCCCCCGACAACAAATTTTAAATAGCGGTGGTCTATTTGATTTTAACTGATAAAATTTTCGGGTTTTGGACGTGTGAACAGAGTTTAGAGGATTCCTACGGTAATATTGTTTGATGTTCGATACAGTACGAAAGCGTATGTATCGAGCGGTTGTCATTCTGCTCACAACTACGTTCGCGTTACAGTTATCACAGCACCCGTCGGTTTGAACATTTAACTCCTGTACAGATCACCCATGTTTATTTTGATTTAGTACATGAGAACGAAATGTAGCGGAACAACTGTCATTAATTTTGCGTATTCGTGGAACGAGCTGTCATTTTCAGAATAAATATAGCTTTAGTGTGGAGGGTTGTGTAGTTTCTGTCTAAGAATAGACAGATCCCTTCCCAAGAGTTGTAAGATATTATTGAAGTGGATTTAGGCCTATAAAAGATAGATACACAGCTTTTAAATGGACCTGCAACTGACTAAACATCCGGCGCACCCTTTGGAATAAAGCAAATAGGTTTTTTTGGCACATGTCACAAGCCGACACAATAGTTATTAAAAAAAAAAAACAACGAAAAAACGTCGTGATGTCCCTGTGGTTAAGGCATCGACCCTCATGCACGAGGTTGCTCTAGTTAATGTATAAAGTCTGAAATCGCCAACCTGTCTTGAGCAAGCGTGGTGATCAATGCTTGTGCCTTATGTGTATGAGAAGAGGTTTTGCCCTGCAGTGGCACAATTATTATTGTCCCACTGGATGGTATTAATGTACTTTTATTAAAAAAATACAATTGTGTGCCTCACGGTTGCACCAAATAGGTACAGATACAGTTTAGCAAAGCAGTAAGCCTTGCTGACTGGCATATATTTTTACTACGAGTTGATGAGTTATTCTCATTTATACTTCGTGACGATACGAGAAAAAAATAATAACTGGCTGAAAAAGCCTGGCTTTCTGGTCTGCGGTGACTAGGACTCTGTTCTCTCCAGACCCAGGAACAGGAAACTCATACCATCGATACTAAAGGCGAAAACGTCAGTTTGGCCCGCGGAATTAAATTTTCTTACGTTTTTTGCAATTTGAAGTTCAGTATCAGGTTCATGTATGTTGATATAATATGATTCCCGGTCGTAAAACATATATTTTTAGAATTATAATCACAAAAATCAGCAATACAACTCTCGTTCATATTATCTACCTTATTGAATGACTATGACATGAAATCATGACATTTGAGGCCAATTGTATTGCCGATTCTAATGATTATAATTCTGTAAAGCCATATTTGTTACATGCATCAGGTAGTATGACAGCTCACTTCAAGCACATTTCTCCTAAGTTTTCACGGTGAGATTTTTACAGATTATATCGACAGAGCATGACTGTATGAACTGTGCTTGTCCAGCCATTGAAAACTTACAAAACACACTACATTTGTGTAATAAAACCAAGTGTCTTTGACATTAATATTTTATTGATGTTTGTTGCAATTTTATTGCCCTTCGCATGCGATCAGTGTCTGGCCAATAAAGTTGGAAAAGAACATAAATATTGCCAGTTAAGAAATAAAAGACATAGTTTATTGAAGTGAAAACTTCTTTAGCGGCGTTGAACACTTTTTGTACTGGGGAAAAAATGTTAAACTCGCGTCAGGACACGTGACCGTCAGGAGAGATTCCCCCCCCACCCTCTTTCTACGGCGGCGCCAACCGAAGTGAACCAAGTGAGACACGATAATGGATGGGTGGATGGATAGATGGATAGACGGACGGACGGACGGACGGTGACGGTGACGGTGACGGTGACGGTGACGGTGACGGTGTCGGTGACGGTGTCGGTGACGGTGACGGTGACGGTGACGGTGTCGGTACGGTGACGGTGACGGTGATGGTGACGGTGACGGTGACGGTGTCGGTGACGGTGTCGGTGACGGTGACGGTGTCGGTGACGGTGACGGTGACGGCGACGGTGACGGTGTCGGTGACGGTGTCGGCGACGGTGACGGTGACGGTGACGGTGACGGTGACGGTGACGGTGTGACGGTGATGACGGTGACGGAGACGGTGACTGTGTCGGTGACGGTGTCGGTGACGGTGACGGCGACGGTGACGGTGATGACGGTGACGGTGACGGTGACGGTGACGGTGACGGTGACGGGTGACGGTGACGGTGACGGTGACGGTGATGGTGATGGAGACGGTGACGGTAACGGTGTCGGTGACGGTGACGGTGACGGTGACGGTGTCGATGACGGTGACGGCGACGGTGACGGTGACGGTGACGGTGACGGTGACGGTGAGGGTGACGGTGACGGTGACGGTGACGGTAACGGTGACGGTGATGGTGGACGTGGATGTGGATGGATGGATGGACAGCTGATGGCTCGACCGTCTGTGTAGCTACACTGCTGTGTATTCGTAAAATTCGTGAATATAAAGTGTTTCAAATATGGAAATTGAACAAAGTGCATCGATTTATAAAAAAAGTGACGCAGAAATAGTGGAAAAAAATTAGTTATATTATATTAATTCAATTCATAATTGATTTATTTCAACGTTAATATTCATGTTTTCACTTCTGCCGGCACTCCCGGAGTGCAACCCGTCTTTTTTTTATTTATACTTATATTGTCGTTCATGTGTCGTTTCATTCTTATTGGCTTTAGATCTGTACTGACTAATATCCCTAAACTGCACTGGTATTTGCGGAATACCATATCTATACTAAAGCTGAAGAGTTTGATTTCTTGTTTGAACGTAACCTCTGGAATTACTCGTCAAAGATAAATTCTTTTTGCATTTGTTAGCCCAATTTTTAACATCACAATACGAGCCTTAGAAACCGAGCAAATATTTATGGACGGGGGCCGAGGGAGTTTTATGAAAGTATGGCTGTTATTTTAGTATAAATTGTGTACTTGCAGTCGAACGAAGTCGCGGGCAGAAGCAGGTCATACATTTATTGTGAGAAGAGAAGTGGTGATAAGGGAGCGTTCAAGTATTACGTAACGCAATTTTTGAAGATTTTTGACCCCCCCTCCCCCCACTGTAACGCTCCGTAACGTTTTTCTGTACCCCCCCACCCCCCTCTCTAAAGGTTACGTAACACTCAAGTCATCATTTTTACCCTGAAGTCGCAAAAAGTTGTTATAGTTTTTATCCATAATATAAAATACTTATGACCAGTTCTTTTATGAAAAATCAAGGTTTGGACTAAATATAATACTTATGTCATTATTACATTTTAGTAGTAAACTTACTTGTGTAAAATAACTAAGCATTGTTGCTTTCTTCTTCGTGGCCTTCACCTTCAACTCTCGTATAACATCATTTATATGTTCTATAAACTTTTCTTTGTTTTTTAGTTTTTCTTTAGCCGTTTTCCAAATTTCATTGGCATTTTTTTGACATACTTGCGCTGGCAAGTCAGCATGAGAGCCTTTATAGGCCAAGAACAGCTGATGATACAAATCTCCTTCTTTTGAGGACATTACAGTATGAACACTATGAACTCACTTTAATTACAGCGACTACAGCAATTTGCTTCTGCATAAACACTAACGAATACTGACAACAAAAACAACATTAAATGACGTACAATACAATCTAGGGATTCCCCGTGAAATATAAACGAAAAGGTTTACCAACATGCGAGAACAAATTAAAAATGGCGACCAGACTAATACAATCGAGAGATTCCCCGTAAAACGTAAACGAAAAGGGTTGCCAATTTGGGAGTTTTATTTCCCTATTTTTTTATATAAAAAAAGAAATAATGTTACGTAACGTGTTGTAAGAAGGACCCCCTCCCGCCCGTGTAACGCATCGTAACGTTTTACGAGACCCCCCCGCCCCCCCAAATTGCGTTACGTAATACTTGAACGCTCCCTAAGATCATTGTTGGTGAAACAGATCGTCTTGTCAGGCTTTGTCAACACTTTATAAAGCCAAGTTTTAGGAGTATCCTCGGGATTAGAAGTATCTTTGGGACCCTCTTTAGAATTCCTATGTTTCTTGTATTTTTCCACGCTCGTTCATTGCTGAAAAAAGCTTTTTAGCTTAGCTTTTTTCAGACAATCTACGCATTGTTAGTATGTATCTACTAATAGTGCGTAGATGTCAGCTGATTGTCTGTCAATGTAAGATTTATTACTAAAACAAAACATTAAAGGCAATATAATCAGCAACCAGTTTAAATCAGTGTGATATTATGGCAATCTTGCGCAGAATGTTGATTGCGCTTGCACATAGAAGGTGACTAGGTACGCAACTATTTCTGTCTTTGTGTATAATCGCCCTGTTATGGTATGACCAAGTTGGAGACGGTTTTCCGTAAACAAAAATGTTATTTGATTCTAGATTTATCACAGTAAGTAGTTCTATCTATATTTCTGACTCAGAAGTCAGTCTTTTTAGACAGATCTTTTTCCAGACATAATCGTGGTCTGGTCAATTAACCCCTTATCGAAAAAAAAAACCGCGGCGTTGCTACTATGCTATGTATTTTGTATGTATAGTGGTTAAAAAACTTCTGCAGAATTGTTAAACATTTTATATGCATAGGGGCTGTTTGATAATATGAGACGACGCTGCGGGTGTAACAATACTAACAATATTATACTTACTTATTGACAATCTTCTACTTCTTAGCGTATCTATGGCAGAAAGTGCATATAATAATATATGTTTGGTCCAAAATTCAGCTACGCGAACTTCATTCACTGATGCAGCCATAACGTCATCAAGTGCACAGGTAACAGGGCATGCGGCGCAAGATGAAAGGTGGGCCATTGGCTGTGGGGAGACGCCATACATGCACTGGAGTGGAGATTTGAGCCGTCCGTGAATCCCCATCTGTGGAAAATCAATTTATATTGGGTTGGCCCAACGTGGTAATTGCGTAGCACACCAACAGTAGGAATGGCTTTAATTTTGACAGTTCTATTACATTCATTGCGTTATTTACGTTATTGAGAAGACAAATTTTTCGAACATGATGCAATGGATTAGCAATATCCTTCAAAATGATTCAGATTGTGATTGATAGTGTGTTACGTTTAGCTACGAGTTTGGCATATACATTGCGTTATCATTTGTCCATAGAAAATCCATTTAGCATGAACGGCTATGGTTTTCAACGCAGTAGCAATATTTTCTTTTTACCGTACAAATGTGCAAGTATCGGCAAATTAGATTATGAAGCCAAAGGACTATCGAATATGACTGCGATTTGCATTGTCTGGAACGAAAGCTCTTGAATTTTGGACTTTATTTTACGAACCCTAAAGTTTGATGTGCAGTGAGGGTTATCGCAAATTGCAGATACTCTTCGGCCGTAAGTTATGGATTTCCAATTCGTTTAAGAATACATATTTTTGTGAGCGCACATTTTTGGTTTAAAATGGTTTATGCTGTTTTGATATTGACATCATCAATGAAGGCATTATAGAACTTTGATGAAAGATCCTCAGCTTTTTACGTATGCTTCGAACCCGCTTGATTTGGAATAAAACCTGTCTAGGTAGTCATGCACGGAAATACGGATTTAGTTGATGTGGGTAGACTAATTGAAACTTACCTAACCCAGTGTCACTGTACGCTGGCACCGTCAGCACACAAAAATAAATTTGCAGCGTAGCAATACAATCTGTTACATCACATTTGTCATCTATTATCGGAAATTAATAACAGTGGGCAAAGGACATGATGGGTATCGATTTATACCTACACGCAATAAAAAACTACGATAAAACAGAAATAATATTGTGATATTTTTTTTGGGGTCAACGACCGCTGGCTAATTTAATTTAACCCTGTATAGTGCCGCCATTGTAAGTAGATACTGAATTTGACATACCGTTGCCGTTGGTATTTGCCTTTACAAGCTACTTTACCTTCAGAATCAGGATATGCCAAGATTTATAACTAGACTCTTAATAACGTATTAAGCTCATTCTTCACACGTTCACCTCGGTATTAATCTCTTTAAATCTGTTAAGGTGCGACAACCGGCGATAACATTAGATTTATGTTCAACAGGATGTGGAACACCCTTTATCTTTCTTTTAACGACGCTTTGTAGATAGTAGGTGTGTGGCGAAATTATGGAAAAAAGCTTTATCGGGGAATGAGAAAAGATTTGAAGTAAAAGTACTGTTAGCAAAAGAGATTAGTATGCAGGTAAGTAGAGCCATATGCAAACCTTATGACGGCTCTGAACACGAGGCGAGCTGCTGCGCAGTAACAACTTCATGTGCCAGTGGGGGTGAGGGGGTACTACGCAGTGAGTAGCAAGCACTTCTGGGGGTCTACTACGTAAGCACGAAATCCGTAGTTTTGGTCGAAGTTACGGACGTTTTCTAATACGTATCACTTACGGATATATATATGATTAGAACGGGGCCCGAACTAGGAATGAATGACAACTCGATTTGACAGCTGTCTCGACGAATGATGTGTTTTTTGCCCGTTTGATAAATGTGTTTGACACTTATTTTGACATATCAACTACTTTCGGACGGCCCCGTATCTTCGCTGACGGACTTAGAGAGTAGACCCCCCTAAACACGAGGGGAGCTGCTGCGCGTCAGCGGGGGTGATGTGTGGGGTACTGCGTAGTCAGTAGCGCACTTCGGAGGGGCAATTCTCGTAATTTTAAGAACGTTCACAGTCTGTACTCAGTCTCAATCTGTCAAAATACCTCTAATTTCCCTACATTTTTGACATTGATTGTCGCTGAAATGAGACTGCGACTGCATTTTAAACGTTTTTAATTACGGGATTGGCCTTCTGAGTCACCATCAACCTTCTTTCATATATCTATGCCATCAACTTTGCATCGGACTGTAACGCCATAATATACTCTGTAGAATTTGTATTGTTTTATAGTTTGTCGTAAAAACTGACTTTTATCTTTTACTTGTAAGAATTATTAATAGCTTGCAATTATGGACATAGGAATTGATTTGCAACGTAATTCCATTAATAACAGTCATACGTTTCCTGATATTTGTTTCCCAGTCATGATAACGTTTGTTTACGTTGTATTGTTCGATCTAAATAATATTTTCGTTTAACTCAGAGTAGTGTAGTGTGTTAAAGGGTTTTTTTTCTGGATGGAAAATCATCAAATGACCCCTCCCGCTCTGGGTGGAGCGGAAGGGAGTGTCAGACTCATACTGACTAAAACCCACCCGTGTTCCTTCCTTAGCCCTTTATGTTCCGGGGTAGCGGTAACCCTTTCGGACAATCCCGCTTTAGGGCGAATTTCACGAACGCTATCAACACATCTAAACCGTGTTCAAAAGCTGTCAGTGTCATCATTGTTGTCGAATATTGACATTGACAGCTCTTGAACGCGTTTTAGATGTGCTGATCGCGTTTAGTTTCATTGGTTAAATACGCCCTTAGTCAGCGTCACAGGCGTTTTTATCCGACTGCGCGACGGCAGCGGCAGGATCATGGTTTTCAGGATTTTTCGGTTTCCCCAAAAACATGCAAAGGTACAATAACATCGGTGATAATTCAAATATTTGCTACCTACTGCCTAATACGTAGTGCTAAAATGTCTGACTAACTGGAAAGATGCTAATGTAATAAAGAATTATACTTTATTTGGCACAATTCATCAATTTGCACCTTATTTTGGTAATGTAAACGTACGTGTAAACGACCATAACAACTGGTGAGGGGCTCGTGGCTAAGTAATAACAGCCGTACGGGTCGATCGAGCAAGTTAAGCTCGGATGGGTGTCCATCTTTACACACCGCCGTGCCTCGGAAAGCACGTTAAGCCATTGGTCCATGGCTGTCTTTCTTGGACCTTTGACAGTCGTTACGGGTCGTCAGAAGCTTGAAAGTCTCACTTGACACACTACGTGGTTTGACTTGCGCAGTACACGATTTTAGGTCTCTTTAGCGGTTTGAGGTCTGAGCGCAGGACGGGACCGGACGTCGTAGGGGCGGCGGGAAGAGCGCAGGAGTGGGGGTCAAGTCTCATCTTTCGTGGCGCGAATTATATCATGGGGTATCGTGTTACCCAGTAACTGGGCTGTGGAGGTCAGATAGGCAGTCGCTCCATGGAAAATACTGGTATTCAGCTGCATCCGGTTAAACTGGAGGCCGACTTCAACATACGCTAGGCAGATTGAACCATTACAGCTTTGGTGACAGCTAAAGTGGCCAGTATTTCCGACAACAAGAATTGTTCGTTCTATAATTTTGAGTCACCAATTTCCATGGAATTAATATGTACTACGCGTACATAATAATTCCATGCCAATTTCATTGTCATGTCAACCTAGGAAAAAACTGCTGTTCACACATCACGCTATTTTGTGGAAGACTATAAATAGCCCGTTCTAACTGGGCCAGCCCAAAACTGGCGGGAGCGCTATGCGTGTGGCATTCAGCTATTTGCCCATTTAGGATATTATAAGCGGCTAAGTCTTAATTAAATGTGACAAATATGTCCTCGAAAATGTACGTTTATGTACTAGACGCAATGTCGAGAACCCTTTGTTTCAAGTGCCTTTCCAACCAACTGTAAATTGGATGAATAACTTGCGGTACCCATGTTCAAGGTGTTGTAATTTGTAACATCTCATCTTCTAGTATTACTTGTATGATACCTGTTGGTTCCAGCTGCCATATGCACCTTAATTGCGTAACACATTATCAGTCTCAATCTGAATCATTTTGAAAGATATTGCTAATCCATTGCTTCATATGTTCGACAAAAGGTGTCTGGTAAACAACGTAAATAACGCAATGAATGTTGTTGAACTGTCAAAATTAAACCCATTGCTACTGATAGTGTATTACGCAATTACCCCGGTGGTCCCAGATTTTTGTCTTCTTTGGTATGTTCACTAAACCTATCGAAGTTATTTGCTTTAAGTTGAAAGATTTTAAATATCCAAATTCTTCGTACTGGATTAGGTCCCCAACACAGGCTTCTATTTACTTTATACAGGGTGGCATCGACGCGCAACCTGTTACAATGCATTCATTACATCATTCTGAAAATCTGAAACACCTGTGTCGAAATTTTCCTTGGGTCTTTTAAAAAAAATCTGCTGTTACATAGAAAAGTTTACGGAACACACGAGTATATGCGGTGAAATTGTATGGAACAGTAAATTTTGATACTTTGTAAGCTAGGGGTCTAGAATCATGTGCTGTGCTTTCATCTTTGTTTCATGGTTATAGTTCGCGCATCGATGTCCCTGACATAGTATAGCACCATTCTATTCGCATCAGAGATCTCATCCTCTTCTTTTTTCCTTATCACTTCTTCCATTTCCTCTTCCATTGTGAACTTGTTCTGTGTAACATAGCCCCAAATCTACGATCAACGACAAATTCTTCCGACCGTGACAAATGAAGTGTCTTTGTTCTAAACGCAGCTCATCCTATACTTAGTTTGTATTCCACATGTAATTGTAATATCATCTATAAGATCTCAAGGCTGAATTGTTTTAAGGTTACCATGCACTCTAGCTTCCATTTAAGTGCTAGAGTTATTTCAGCGTCCTTACTCAGTCCTAAATAATGTGTAATTAATGTGTCCAAGTCGATTTAATTTTATTTTGACGGTGTTACATCCGGTCCAATTACTACGCTCTTGATCTTAATGAAACTGGATTCATTTAAAGTAACTCTAAACTTGATATAATTGGTAAGGAAAGAAAAAAATGTATTTATTGTGCCTCGTATCACAAACTAAACTAAACACATTCATACATAAAAATGAAAAACAATTACTTATAAAAAAAAGAAAGTAAAAAAAAACAACAGAAAGGCTAGGCTTAAGGTTAGGCTTTTGTGAAAATTATTTTTGGATGATATAGTTTATAAACTCAAACTCAAAGCATTTATATCAATTAAAACATTTACAGACACTTTTCAATTGGCAAGGAGTCGGTCAGTTAGTCAGAAAGTTGAAACTAGTCGCCCATTCCAAAACGTAGATCTCTATTTGAGAAGAACGGAAAAGAAACTTCAAGGACACTCTTTTAAATAAATCAAGAAATTACAAAATCCTGGGTACATTATTCTCGTTGCTTCTAACAATGTAAAAAAAAACAAATTCAAACGAGTTTGATCAACTTCGTGATTCGGTAAAGGAGGTTGACCTCTCTTAGCATCAAAGAGTCTATAGCGAAACATTATGTCTTCGTCCTACAGCGCAAGTGGCTTCACCAACTTAGGTAGCAACTGTCTCCTTTATTCGATACAAAACGGAAAAGTCGACAGCATCCCGTCTTAGACCACTTGTTTGGATGGCTCACCGTCAGACCAAGGTCAAAGCCGTATGAAAAAATAAAAACATCAACATCTTTATCTTCTACTGTTATACCAGCTTGTTTACTTCAAAAATGTTCATAAAAAGCCTTATAAACGCGATAATATCTACAAAGAAGTGCCCAAACAGTGTTACTGACACCATTTTTGCCGACAACAATGTGCCTTTGTGCTTCCAAAGGCGACGTGTGCGCTGGCGACGTTTTTGTTACTACTTGCTTAGGTAGTTTATTTTATAGCTCACAGTCCACAGATGGATAGCATAGAGAGAATAAGTCGTATTAAGATATTGGAATTTTTGTCTCTCCTCCGTAGATTTTGGTCATAAATTCGTGATTTTTACTTCACGCATGGCCCTCGTTGGAGTACGATTTAAATTCACCAAATAATTTAATTTAGGTCTAAAGTGAGAGTGATGAGTCTGCAAAAAACCGGATGAAAACGGTTTCATTTGTAATGTACATGTACGACAGACGGGCAAAAAAAAACGAATGCAAATTCCACCGCCATTTTGCAGTATGACAGCTCCGAAAGCATTACGGCATGACAGTGTAATTAATTTCACTAATGCAGTTTTTTTCGCACCAAATTAACATTCTGACTACATATGTTCATTCATCCGTATCTGACGTAGTAATAAAAGCCGGTCGTTGATCTAACCTAGCTACAATTTGACTGCCATGTGATTGGTCAACTCGATGTGCGCACGCGCAGCATTGTGCACTTGATGAGGAAACCTGTCGCGATCTTATAATAGAACCAGCGACCCGCCCCAGCTTCGTACGGTTTTTACGACTTACAAAACTTCGAGATTTCTTTGATATTAGTATGTAAGTTTAATATTAATGTTTTATACACATAAACCTTCTGAAATAAATTCTCTAAATAATGGTGAAAACCACATCAAAATCCGCTTGCGTAGTTTAATAAAATAAAGCACGTCACACAGTCTACAGTCAAACACGAAAAGTGACTTTTATTTATAATATGTATTGATAGGTAGGTACTTAGACGCTTATTGTCATTGTTTGGCTGACGATTTTATTGAATTTTTGTGACTTTTCTGTTTGTTTTGAAACCCATAATTAAGTTATTAGTGGCGCCCACCAAGCGATTTTGTTTATGCATGCTCTGTGCTGGCGAAACACGAACTAGCAAACTACTTCTAAAGTTTATCAACATTATTGGGGCGGAACGGTTACTTACTGCATAAGCATTTTAGGAATTTACTCAATGTCAATCTTATGTCATTCAATATAATAACCAAAATGCCTCGCCAAGACACTATTTCAATCATTCATTATGCATTTCAAGCGATGCATTTGAAGAGATTATCATAAAGATTTTAATTCAGTACTTACTTCGCATAAATTAGAAAGAAAAACTGCGTATCAACATTATCTACCATTCCTTCACGGTTTTAAAACAAAGACTTCGCGGTAACGGTACAATGGTGTATGCAAATTAAAATTCTCCTAATGAATCATTTTATTGGCAAAGTGAATGTATTTCCTGTGCCTTTTGCTTCTATCTTTAATCTTGCCTTCGTGTTCAAACACAGGGAAACGGGAAATATGAATACCTAATAATAAAATTAACAATGTATAATTATTTAACTATGTGTTTTTCCGGCCAAGAATTGGCTACCTCCATCATTTCCGTGGATATACGAGGTATGATCAATTGATCATGCTGTCACAACCCCAAATTAAGCAGCACCCTTCCTGTTGTTTATTTCAGACCCAATAAAAAACCAAGACAGAGGGCTGTCAACAGTAAAGTGAAGCCGGTTTCGTAAACATGTATGCACTTAGTGAGGTGTAGTTTGATTGTAAATGTGTGCGTGTGAGCGTGTATGCACAGAGCGGAGGTGTAGTTTTGCTATGCTTCACTATATACATAGTTCGCAGCGCTATGTCTTCACTTTTTAATTGATCTGAGTATTTTATTAGTAAAAGGTTCAGGAGAACTTCAAATGACTGTAATCTAACGTCACGTTCTAATTGTTTCAGGACCGCCAGCCTTAGACTTCAACAAGCATAGACTAGTTCAGCCAATTGTTCATCATGGCAGAACGAAAAGAGAGATCTCCACGACGAGAGACACGGTAAGAGCTCCAGACATTTCTAATGAAACAACAACAACATAATACAAAAAATACTATGACTGATATGATATTATTGAACTCAATGATCACGTATTTGCCTCCATGATTGAGAAACTCTGTTTACATCACATAACAACGGAGCTAAAGAGTTCCACGGAAAATCTGGCATAAACTAGACTTAGCTATGCTATGCCCTAGTTCGAGGTCTAGTTACTTCATAAATTACCGGTAGAACGCTCTAAAAAAGACACTGCGTAAAATTATTTATCCGAGATTAAGATGCTTTCGAATTTGGTGTTATGAAAAACGATTCATTGATAGTTTTCTATTTTCCTCCAAATCTATTGAGCCCGATCTGCCAGCTCGCGAAACATATCGTAGGAATGATTAATGTATGTAATGGGCAGTGGCGTGCATTGGTTTTCAAAATAGGTAGGCACTAGGCCGGGTCTAGTCTAGGCAAACGCGGTCACTAATCAGAAAAAAAGTGAGGTCAAAAGTGTGGTTATTTGAGTAGGCCTGCCTACTTAAGGGCGATAATCGATGGCAGCAAAGTAGAAACGGACATTTTTGCGAAAATGCTTTTTTTTACAAAAATGAGCTTATTTCAACCCTATCTACAAGTCTGTATTAAAATTATTTCAAATTTCATAATAATAAAGAAAATCTGCCACGTAAATAAGGACAATTTTTAATTAATTTTTACTAAATCAGCTATCCTGTAAAATTGTGATTTGTACATGTCCGTTTCTACTTTGCTGCCATCATATAGCGAAGGTCGAACGTCATGGTATTACGCGTGAGACGTACGTATTTTTAATTTTGTCGTATAAATTAACTTGAACGAGTAAAGACCAATGACAATGTGCGAATAGTACGGGAGCCGAGTAGGCCGTCCGGCGACTGCCTACTGCCGCGCGTGTTTGTATGAAGATTTTGTTTTTTGTTAGGTATGATAATTTTGTGAGTTTCTTAATTGTGAGGCATACACACTTAAATGTAATTGATAGGCTTATGTTGATATCGAGGTAGGCACTGCTTATATTATGCCTATATGCAATCCACGCCACTGGTAATGCGTTATTGGGAAAACATCTCGACTTCGTTAGCATAGAACTATTTCTAGTTTTGGAATCCTAAATATTGTTCCCACTATAAATCTTGAGTCATGGTCTCCAAGCTGAGAAGAACTATGTAGAATTGATTTTAATTACTGGTAGTTTGATGCGGTTATTACCAAATTTATTTGGAGCCGTGCCATTTTAATCTTCATCAGATTTTCAAATGTCAGACAAGGCATTATGTTTTGATGGCCCACAATCCGGATTGGGGCTGAATACTGGAATTCACCTGCATCCGGTTAAACTGGTAAGCGACCTCGACGGCATGGCACTGCAGATGATCGAATAAAAAGATGAATGGTTAGATACACCTACATATCTAATGGAGATACGGACCCAGGCAAATAACTGAGACTTCAGACTGCGAGAGCAGTGGTGGCCCAGTGGTAACGGCCGCGACTTACGAGTAAATAATTTCATCACCGTTACTCTCAAAACGGTGAAGGAAAACATCGTGAGGAATTCAAAGACATGTGACATCTCCCAACCAGCACTGAGCCCGCGTGGTGGATTACGGCCTTATGACTGAGAGGAAGTTGGTGTCCCAGCAGTGGGAACATTATAGGCTGATTATGCTTTGCCAGCCAGAATAAGAAACCTCTTCATAACGGCCAGTAGTAAAGTAATTATTTAAAACCTGAAGAGTTACTTAACCGACCTTCGCTGCCTTCTGGAGGTACCCGTACTACACAATGCAGGCCTAACATGCTAAACGAATTACCATAAATGGAAGGCTTACATTACTTTCGCTCATGCATCGCGTGTACAACGTATAAAAAAAAACTATTACAATATAATAAAATTACGGAATACCATTTAGAACGGAAGTTAGCTACGCCATCGACCTCTGTCAGCAGCCGTTCAGTGTCCAACGGCAAAATTGCTGTTTCTAACGGTGCTATTGAAATTACTTGATTGTACGCCATTATTTTGTGGTGACTTATAATTTTATGTCCGTTTGATGGCTCATTGTAGCTCAGATGCTTAGAAATGTTCTTCCAATCATCTGCCTAGCCTTTTCCCAACTATTTTTGGGGTCGGCTTCCAGTCTAACCAATAACAACGAAAACTTGTATTGTGATCGAAGCCATTATACATTATTATTTCTGCCGGTTTGGGACAGTCTTTGAATACGAGCAGTATCTGCTGCCTGCTTGAAACTGTCCTATATACAAAAGTAGCCAAAGTCTACAATGTTCGCGCTTACAACCCGCAAAGAGTTAACTTGAGACCCGTGTGGCCCCTCCAGGGTCCAGACACCTCAGTATCGCGCCCTAAGGTCATCCGAGCGAAGTCTCAAGTTAACTCTTACGGGTTGTACCACTCACTGGGTTTAGTGTAACGCTTCATCTTTCTGCAACAATCTAAGATCTGCAGATTCTGTCAAATTTAAACCAACTAATTATATGACTCATGTATGAATTACAACGATTCCTCACGTCTTCGAAGGAATTCTTTGAATATTTTTACACCAAAATCTAAGTCATACATCATCTGTTACAGAGCGGTGCACATCATTCAGAGGTGACAGTAACAGTCCCTATAGACGGCCAGGAGTACGTCCTGGACCTCAGACTGAACCAGGACCTAGTCACAGACAACCATGTACTTAGGTACCAAAAGAACGGCAAGACTGTTGTATATAAACCTAAGAAAGAGGTAAGTTTAAAAATAACTTTAGTACAGTACCCGGCGATAAATATTGCACATCGACCTTTGGAAAGAAACAATCGGCTAATTTCGGCTTCGTAGTGCGTTATCTCTGTCGCACACTACCTATGTGACGTCAGGGTTACCAGATTGGGTATTTTTTTCGCAATTTTGGGTAAAAATTTGGCTCTTGGAGAAATTTTGGAGAATTGAAATATTTGGAGAAATGTTTGGAGAGAGGAAAAAAGTCATGGAGAATTTTGGGTATTTTTAATAGTTAGTCAGAAAGACATTGTAGTAGTAATTAGCCTATGAGAGTACACACGACGACATATCAAGCTATATTTTTCCAGTATAATCCGACTTCTCATTGTACGAAAAACCTATACAGTGCGAGGTCAGCTAAAACTGAAAATGTATAGTTTGGGCTTATTAATTGAATCGACTAGCTTGATAATAATATGCCGTCTTGTGTACCTCTATAGACACCAAAAAAAATGATGTGCATCATACGTAGAAGCTTAAACCCAAACTAATTTTTATAGGTTATTGGAAATAATTAGCTTCATAGCTAATTAATAAAATCTGCTTACTACAGTACTAATTTAAATGTCCATTTAGTTTCAATCAAAGAGCATCCCTTTTATAATTATGTCGATGTTGAGTTCAGTTTGGTTAGTCTACTTTATTTAAAAAATTTCACCAAAAACTGTTCCGTAATAGTTATTATATATAATTGCTTAATAATACGAAATTTTTGCTTTTGGGTAAAACTTTGAAAAATTGTATCATTTTGGAGAAAAATAATTTCAAATCTGGAGAGAAATAAAAAATGACATCTGGCAACCCTGTGTGACGTTAACTGACGTTTTGTCAGTCCTTGTTCAAGTGCGATAGAGTGCGGTCGCGTCCAGTTCAAAATATATATCTAGAGTTGTTAACACCCCCAAATTTAAATAATTTAAAGTTGTACTATGGCATCTTTAGGAAAAATAGGGGAACCTTTTTATTTTACCCCAACCTAAAGCAATCATTTATAGAAAAATTGGTGTATTTTATACAAAGAATAAAAAGAATTATCAAAAGAAGCAAATCATAATTGTTTTAACAGCTCCTAATAGATACCGGACTGTTTGTATTTCGCGCGACAGAGATAACGCTCTACGAAGCCGAAATTAGCCGATTGTCTCTTTCCAAAGATCGATGTGCAATATTTATCGCCGGGTACTGTATCTATTCTGGGACAATGAAAATGAAACTAAACTATGGCCTGCTTGTATCAGAAATCACTAAACGAATTCAAAACATCGTTCTACTTCTGTCAATCGTTTGAAGATGACAGAGAAATAATGATGACATAAATATCATCATCATTCTCCTGCCCTTATCCCAAAGAGATTTAAGATAAATAATTTAATGTCTTTGCCTTATCTTTATTTGAGGTCGGCGCAACATGTCTTTTTCATCCATACTTCTCTATTAGTCGTCATCTCGGTCGTCACCCCCTTTCTAACCATATCATCATTCATCAGACATTAAATTATTTATTTGCACCTATCTTAAATCTCTTTGTTACTCACACAGCCCATCCATCGCTTCTTTGGTCGTCCCTTACTTTGATGACTTAAATATGTTTAACGCATTTAGTGATTTGTAGTGCAAGCGTGTTTAAGCCTTTAAAAAATCAGGTTATTTAACGAAGGCGGCAACAGGATCGTCTTTACTTAATGCTTCTTCTCTTGGTAGGAGGTATACGATATTAGCTCATGGCCTGATATAAAGATTTGTTTGTGGGGTCGGTAGCGGGTGCACTACCCAGGAGCGCTGCATGCGCGCTGAATACGAGACCAGTTCCCGAGTCAGTTCAGTCACTGGCCTTTTAAAGGCCTCAATTTGAAGACAGTTCAGTGGGTCAAACTCAAACTCACAGCATTCATTTCAATTAAACCATTTACAGGCACTTTTGAATTGTCAAGAAGTCGGTCAGTCAGAAAATATGAAGCTAGTTGCCCATTCCAAAGCGTAGTAGGTACCTATAGAGAAGAACGGGCAAGAAACTCCATGGAACACTTTTAAATTATATTTTTACAAAAATATCAGTTACACCATTCATTTTGAACTTATGGTTCTATGTGAGAACGATGTAAAAAAAAGACTTACGCGTCCAGAGTACAGAAAAACAACAATCCAAAAATAAAATAATTAAAAATAAGCCGAGGCAGCTATATAAAATAGATAAATATAAATCAGTAAGAATGAGAAGTCTTAACGGCTTACTGAACTAACTCGCGAACTGACCTCATAATGTCCGGCGCGCATAAGTACCGTAATTATTTTGATTATTTTCCCCGTGGATAATTATTCTCCACGGTTGCCGTAAGAAGCGTTCACCTGTGAACTTGCGACACAATTTTGTGATCAACCAAGCTTGGTTGATTATGAGTTTGAAAGTGTCCCTTGATTTTTAATTTTCACTCTTTTGAGTGCAAATGCCCTTCTAAAATGGAACTTAAGTCAAAGTCAAAGATTTATTTGCAGATAAATATGGTTACAAAAGTTCTTACGATGGTAGTATAATAGTAGCTAAACATATTCTATCATAACATAATAACATGCAAATTTTTGGTATAGGTTCAACTAGATCATTTAAATTTAAACTGAAGGAATTCTTTTATAGTAAGTATAGAAGGGATTCTCAATATTTAACCACCTGTTTAAAGCTCATCTGAAGCGGACCAATGACTCCATGACTCCATACTTCGAAACCGCGTCAATTCTTTAGCTAACCACGACATCTGCTAATAACGTATTCTCTATGACACAATTAACGTAACCGCGCGAAATGATCGTTTGACAACCGTACGTAGTTTTTTGCACACGGTAATAAGATTACGTGGAGAAGGGGCCCAGAAGAACTTGCCACATCGAATTTTAGAAAAGTTCGTCTTTTTAGATATAAAGCGTCACTACTATAAATTGTGACACTGTCTTTCTTAAATTCTATGTGCCAAATGGCAGCCGAATAGTTTAATAAATTCTTTGTTTCTACACACCTTTTGTAAACTGACACAAACACTTGATTCTGCATCTAAATTCAACCATGTCATGTTTCAGGATATAGACTTATGTCAATACGCAGGGACGGTGAGAGGGAAGCCTGGCTCATGGGTTGCGGTGTCCACGTGTCATGGTGTTCGAGGAATCATCTTCGACGGAGAACGAATGAAATACATCGAGCCTGCTGAAGGTATACTTCCAAATATTATTTATAGACATCATCATTTCAATCGAGAGACGTCTACTGCTGGCAGGCGTGGCTACGGCAACGGGTGCAGTTGCCTGTTCCCTCCGTCCGCTTCGATCAAACTAGTCTAAAACTCTAAATTAGGCATACACATAGCTTTATTTATTTATTGAGGGATAATAAACAGCTACAATATAAAATATGACATGTTTTAAAAAAATTGTATAAGGAGTGTGTTTTATAACTTGCATTTTTACTCTGTAAACAGTTTATTACGAAAATAAGTGCCGAAGGTTTTTTAAAAACCACCCTGACCCTTCCTCAGTGAGAAACATTGACCCCCTTTGAGCGAAAACCTAGATCCGCGTCTGACTGCTGGACATAAACCTCCCCGAAGTGTCACCAAATATTATTTATGCTTTATCGAAATTCGCAGGCAGTTGCCGTATGCTTGTGCAGTCATTCGTAAGCACTTGACTGATTTTTCCATATGAAGAGAAAACATATCATCACGATTGTATTCACCAAAAGTTTAGACAGAGGTGCATTTATAGTAGACCGGTACACCCACAATTCGCCAGTTGTTATGTTGTATCTCCCATGTAGCAAGGGGGCGAGCTTATTGTCAACCGCCAACCGGGCACAAATCATCTGGATATAAAAACTCAATAGCACTGCCCAGCCCGGGAATGGAGCCCAGCACCTCATGCTCAGCAGTAGCGCTTGCGACCACTAGACTAACAAGGCAGTTGATAAAGAGGAAAAGAGATGAAGAGGAGGCTGTTGAGGGTTGTCGTTGTGGTTGTCCACTGCTGGACAGGGTGTTGTGGCGCAGCCTGGGGGAGGTCTTTGTCCAGCAGTGGACTGCAATAGGCTGAGTTGATTGATCACCAGTGCTCTCAAAACCGTAAAGGGAAACATCGTGAGGAAACCGGCATGTCCTAGAACCAAAAAATCGAAGACGTGTGAAATCTACCAACCTGCACTGAGCCTGCGTGGTAGATTATAGCCCACTCCCGGCACTCCCTCTCGAAAGTGGAAGCTTGTGTCCCAGCAGTGGAGCGGAGTGTCTCAGTCAAAGGTGACGGAAGGATGATATCATGTGGTCAGCAGCATTGACACAAACAGCTAACACAAATCCTTTTGTTACTGAAGAGTGACACCCTCGGTCTTTTGTCAAATGGCAGTCGTTGAAAAGCCCATTGTTTAGCAGTAAGACATAACATTACCCATTTTTCGGAGACAGTAATAGGGGGCGAGCCTATTGTCATTCACCGGGCACAAATCCAGTAAACATATAACATTTTTGATGAGAAATATAAATTTTTGGGCTTCTTATGATGCACTTTTTGAAAATAATTGGGCCCCATTTTAACTTACTGGCCTTTTGTCATAGTTGGCCACAGTAACTAAGTGAGGGTACACCGACTGAAAGGTTAGTATAGGTTGGAACCTTGACCAACCACGCGTTAGCCGAATTGGTCGCAGTAGCTAAGCTAGGGCACCCCGACAAAATGAGTTTGGGTAGGTTAGAAATGTAACCAACCGCGCTATATCCAAGTTCATCGCAGTTACTTGGCTATATTGTATTTTTAACCTCAAATAGGAATTATTTGAGGTTCACAAAAAGAGGCACAATCATTATATTAGAGGGTTCAATAATATTTTTTAGGAGCACAAAATGGCAATTAATAGAGGTCCGATTAAATGCATAACATTTTAAATTGTTGTTTTCTCTTTTCCCAGGATCAAACATCCAATCCAATCACTACATATACGACCATTCGGACTTAAACAACAATTACCATTGCGGATACGTCGGGGGAGTCACAAACAACTCGAACTACGACCCACAACTCCACCAGAAGTATCACAGCGAACAGGATAGGCAGAGAAGCAGGATCAGTCGGGTTAGTTGATAATTTAAACTTGTATATGTACTAGCTGCGCCCGGCGCCCCGCGGTTTCACCCGCATAAGTTTCGATCCCGTGGGAATATCGGGATAAAAACTACCTTATGTCCTTTCCTGGGACTCAAACTATATGCCAAATTTCATCTAAATCGGTTTAGTGGCTTAGGCGTGAAAAGGTAACATACAGACAGACATACAGAGTTACTTTCGAATTTATAATATTAGTATTGAAGTATTGATTATGATAAATGATTTTATTTCTGTAAGTAGGTTTGTACAAACACTTTTACACGTCAATAACGAAATTAAAAGAATAATATGAATATGAAATCCAGAAACATCCAACTTACAATCTATATACTTGTAATAAACAAAATCGTAACCCTCCTTTTTGCGTAGCTGTAGTTGGGTAAATAGTAACGAAGTCAAAATTGAACATTGAACATCTTTGAAAAAAAAAAATTCCTATTAAGTGTGAACGAGTCCGATACCATAGTTTTTAGATTTTTTATCTGGATGTATGTGCAGGATTGAAAGTGTACGTGTTAATTGAACACTGTGGTTTTGTTCTTCAGGGAAAACATACATGATGCTACATGTAATTTTATAATTTACCTATAATTAATAAGGAAGGTACTAGGTAGGTACAGACGCCAGCACATCAACCTACCCGAAACTGTCAAATTTTTCCAATCAACTTTGAACCTTATAATTTAGTAATAAAGTTGAAAATCTATTAAAGAAAGTTGTCAGATTGTAGTAGGTTGATGTGCTGGCGTCTGTACTTGCAGTTAATTTGTAATTATCCCCTGGGATTGACAATATTGCCAGCTAACCTGGAGCTCACTTTTTTTTTTACCTTACTTTTTACGGTGAGATTTTTATAGAATGGATCGAGAAGTATTTCTACGTACAACTTGATACCAGCCATAACAGCCATTTTATTACGTCTTGTCTCGTTTTAAATCCCAGAGGGACCTGGGAAATCCCAAAGACAAAAATGTTAATACAGAATTACAACTTACCTTTTACTAAAAACAACAAAACCACATAAGTAGTTAAGTAAATATATATTTTATTATGGTTAGAGGAAAAATTCCTGTTTTTTGATAACTTCAGCTTTTAATGGGAAATTGCTAAATAAATTATTAATTGTGTTGTGTTGTCCTTGTTGGCCGGATTTTATACCAATTTGATTTAAGGAAAAAATCCAATGATGTAATTATCAGAATAGGCTAGTTGACAGTTTTATTTTGAACCGATTTATAATAATTAATGTCCCTTCTATAAAAAAGAAAAATAAATTTATATTTATTAAAAAAATGAAAATAACAATGTGTTATATAAATCTTAGAAATAATGTAAGTATTACAAGGCAGCTACCTACCTACACACCTATTTACCTACGTAGATAGGTGTGTAGGTCTCATCATTATCCTGCTCTTATCCTAATTAATTTGTGGTCGGCGCAACATGTCTTTCTTCCATATTTCTCTATTAGTGGTCATCTCGGTAGTCACCCCCTTTCTAACTATATCATTATTATTGATTTTATTTATTTATTCAGTAGAACACATACATTTAATACATTTAAGTTGGTGCCAACATAAACTCATTAGAGTTTTACTGTGCACCAAAATCATCGACTACATAATTTAGAGAATTATAACCACACAGTCCATTCGTCGTTTCTTCAGTCTTCCCCTACTCTTATGGCCATTGACATTCATACTCAAAACTTTCCTGACGACATTTTCCCCGTTCCTCCACATCACATGCCCATACCATGACAACCGGTTTCCACATAACTTTTCAGTTAGCGGTGCCACTTTCAGACTTCCTCTTATATACACATTTCTTATTCTATCTATTCGTGTAACACCATCTCAGCTGCATGCAATTGCCTCTCATTCATCCCTTTTGTGGCCCAACATTCTAATCCATACAGGTCTATTTAATTCAAAAATATGAATACACTAGCTGCGCCCCGCGGTTCCACCCGCGTAAATGTCGATCCCGTGGGAATATCTGGATAAAAACTATCCTATGTCCTTTTCCGGGACTCAAACTATCTCTATACCAAATTTCATCTAAATCGGTTCAGTGGTTTAGGCGTGAAGAAGTAACAAACATATAAACACACACACACACACACACACACTCACAAACTTTCGCCTTTATAATATTAGTGTGATAGTTATTTTTTAACACAATTTAATTTTAATTGTTAAAACTGCGTTCAACTTCACATGAGCAATGGCTTTATTATTTTCGCAAGATTAATTAAGTACTCATTTACAAAATTAAGTTGGTTTTATTTATTTTTAGCTCAACAAAATTCATAACGTATTTTTCCTCCTGGCAAATAAGTAGCGTATTGTCAATTAGCTATTTATTCTCGTACATGTTAATACTATGAAATTAATAGTTCCTGGTTGAATCACTGGTTACGAAGCTAAGGTTCAATTGGATTCTAACGAGGTAATTAGGTACATATGTTGCAAGGTAGGATCTTTGAGTTTAATTAACTCAAGTGGGAGTTGCATCTTCTAAGAATTCATTAGAAGGAATTGACTATACAGGGTGTTACAGAAAGGGTATATCAATACAAACGGGTTGAAGAGTGTATCTGGTCTAGAATCTCTGTACAAAATTTCAACTCAAAAGCATTAACTTTGAAAATGCTTAATATTTTTTTATTTTGACATCAAGGCGCTGCACTGGCGCGCGGCGGCGTGAAGTGCGTGTACTAGGCGCACAGACACGCTACAAATAATGGATAATGACCCTCGTAGTGCGGTGACACGTTTGTTATGATTTCAATTTAATAAACTATCGAAATAAAAAAATATTAAGCATTTTCAAAGTTACTGCTTTTGAGCTGAAATTTTTTACAGAGATTCTAGACCAGATACACTCTTCAACCCGTTTGTATTGATATACCCTTTCCGTAACACCCTGTAGAATAGAATACTCTTTATTATGTACACCATATAAATAGCATAAAGCATGAATAAACAGAATAGAACAGAATGTAATAGAATAATGTTTATTGTAGCTGTGTATAGAATCAAGTTCTTCTAAGTTAACAAACAGCTGTGCTGCTGGAGAATTTGTTGCTTCTTTCCAGCTACTGCGCTAAGAAGTTATGAAGGGCGGGCGTTTTGAGGGACTGTCCTGTGTTATTTTGACGTTCAAAGAGTGCTGATTACCAGGCTAATTTGTAGACATAACTTGATTTTGTTTTTACCTCTAGTGTGTACTATAATAAGGATGTAATACAGTTAACGAAATTTCCGATTTTTAATTAACTGTCAGTACCTACCTTCCTTATTAATTACAGGTGAAGCTAGAGGTGTTCCGTAGTTTCTCCCTACCGTCTTAGGAAAAGGGCGTGAGTTTATGTACAGACGCCAGCACATCAAGCTACTACAATCTGTCAAATTTCTTTAATAGATTTTCAACTTTATCGCTAAAGCATAAGGTTCAACGAAACAAACACCAACAAAAAATCTTTACTTTTTCAGTACAAAAGATACGCCCCAGACGACACGGAAGTCAGAGGTCCGTACAACGCGAACAAATTGTCTCGGTACGTCGAGTTAGTGCTGGTGGCTGACAACCGCGAGTACAAAGCGAACGGCGAGAACATACAGACGGTGTACCGGCAGATGAAGGATGTCGCTAATATTATTAATTCGGTAAGTTTTATAATATCAAAATAAAATCTTGAGTCTGTTTATCATCATTACACAACTCTGCTGTAGTCATCAAATGCTGCTTGAAAACTTTTATCTTCCTGAGCCATAATATATTAGAGCGTTTTATATATTCTCAAAAGTAAGTACAGACGCCAGCACATCAAGCTACTATAATCTGTCGAATTTCTTTAATAGATTTTCAACTTTATCGCTAAAGCATAAGGTTCAACGTTGATTGGGAAAATTTGACAGTTTCGGGTAGCTTGATGTGCTGGCGTCTGTACTTTAGCACAAGATTGCATGTCCTTAATTATGTCCTTTATTTAATAAAAAACAACTAATATAAAATCGCCATTTAATCAAAATAACATATTTTATTTACAGGAAATCCTTCCATATAAATTACCATTTCAAAATAAATCTGAATAAAATTAGCCATTAAGATAATCTATCCATCTTCAGGTATATTCTCCTCTAAACATCTTCATAGCCCTGGTCGGCGTGGTGGTATGGACAGAGACTGACGAGATTATCTTGGAGGAGAATGGAGACACAACCCTCACCAACTTCCTAGGGTACAGGAAGCATGTCCTCGTGAGGGACATACCTAATGATAATGCTCAACTGCTTACGTGAGTTGGTTTATATTAGCTAAATGACACTTGCTCGCGGTAATCATTGCAATTCAAACAGTATGTCAAAGTCTCGTAATTTGCAAAATAGTCAAACTCAAATAATTTATTTCAAATAGGCAGGAAAAAGGCATTTTTGAACGTCAAAATTTACAACAAATAGAATTTCTAGTCGCCCCTTCCAAAAAGTAGTTTCGTATGGAGAAGAATGGGCAAGAAACTCCACCGTTACTCTTTAATAACATCAAGTATTAATTATACGAAAATATATCCAAGGACAAAAAAAAATAGTACAGTGCGGCCGACGAAAGAATGCATTCTTGACACCTGTCAGTTTCATTCAAACGAATACGTGTTTTGCAATGACTAAAATAAACCTATGCACTTGTCATACCTACAAAATTAGCGTGTATACCTACAAAAATCGGGCGCTTAAGATGGCCGCCTTTCGCAGGGTTGTTTTTGTTTTTTCTCGCACCACACTATTTTATACAACACGAGAGCATGGTTTTCCTGTTAATGGACACTAAAATACCTAGTTTCTAGACGTATTTCTCTCGAAAACAACAAAAATATTTTGAGAAATCAACCGTTTGACAGCACATATACTACAAAACCATTCATAATACTCGGCACTAAGCATGGCGTCCGGTCACGCATAGACATGATTTTGACGTCACACAAAAGTGTTGCCAAATTTAGTACTTGACAATCATTTAGATGTCTCTCTTTTCATATGCAGCTCTTAGTTAGTTAAAAAGAAACAGAACGCTTTATGGCATGTGTGTGTCGATATGATATGATAGATATTTGTATTATTACTTCTATAGTAGAATGCTGTCTTCATACTTTTCCCTATTCAATGATGTTTTGCGAATTTGGTCTTTATTGCCTACTAGAATTGTCACACAAGTGTCAGGAACTCATTCTCTGGACGGCCGGATTGTAGTGATTTAGTGAGTAAGTCTCTCGAGTTAGAAACAACAGACAAATAGGGAGACGTTTTATTTTATAACATGTAAGAATACGTATTTGTGGTTGTGGAACCATCTTTGATTCCAGACTATGAGAATAAAATGTTGCCAAGACTTGATCAACATAAAAATAAAGTCGATGGGCCTTATTAACAATGTCGGTTCCGCAAAACGATTACTGTTCAGTAGAGCAGTTCAAAGTTAGAAAAAAAAAAAAAATTAAAATGAAAAAATTTTAAGACTATGGATGTTCAAATTTACACTGATTGTTTTATGTATTGTTTACTATGTACTGACATAGACAAAATATAGAATTGCCAAAATAAACTTTGAACTGCTCTACGGAACAGTAGTCTTTTTGCAGAACCGACATTGTTAATAGGGACCATTGCACAGTGTGTTATTTTGCCTTAGTTGCGGACATGTCAGTTTTATTTTTTTTCTTTATAGATTTAACCTTAATAAACCATTCTGAGAAACCCCCGTTTTTATATTTCACTTCATTTAAGAGATACAAATATTTTAGTGAAAGGTCACTGACCTTCTTGAAAAAGTTTTTCGTCTGTATTTCTTTAATGAAGCAAAATTTCAGTGTCTTGCAAACTACCACTTAATTGTTGATTTAAAATGTATAAATTGTAAAAATTACAAGGCTCTAACGTAACAGGAACCGGAATTAAAAAATATTTTTTCAATTAACGAAAAAAAATATATATAAAATTAACTATTTGCGGGTCGCGTTTTTTTTTGTTTTCGTAATATACTTATGTAAAGTACCTTCAACTGGAGAAAATTCTAAATATGTATCTAGCGGGATCTCGGAGATATTGAGTTTCTAAGTTTTTATTAAATTTCTATGGAAATAGGGTTGTCACAAAAAAGTAAATATTTAAATTGATTAGTTCAATCGATTAAATCAATTTATGCTAAACATGTTGTAAACGCTTATTTATGACATTTCCTCGCTGTCGGATTCAATTATGATTTCGTCAGTCGTCAGCGTAATAGGTATTTTCTTCAAAACCTTCAGATTCTAAATTATTGTAGTGAACATTGTCAGTTGTTACGCATAGGAGTTGAAGCACTGATTTCGATAGGGGTAAAGGTTTTTTATGTTTATTACGTGTACTAAGTGTTAATGAGGATATATATTATGGATCGGACAACTCTAATTCACGGTGAAATAAATCTAAAATTGTAGTTTTCCTGTCTAATTTCCGGGTATGATGTTGTCGATCATAGCGCCAGTATTTATTCTGCTTGCTCACACAACATACCTATGGGTAACGGGCTGGCGTCTATGATTTGACGGCCATGAATTAATATTTTGTGCATTGTGACAGACATATAAAACCAATTGTATTTCTCCACGTACTTTTTAGCTACTGATTTACAAAAGGCATCAAATTTTTCAGCATCTATTATTAAGCCACTCGACAGCACTACTAAAATAGTATGCAGATCATCCACCAACCATGTCTCTATGCCTAAGATATCTGCAAATGTTTTTCGATGTTGGTCTGATAGTGCTGTTCGTGCAGTGTTCCCATCATTGGTTGTCCCCGAATTTGGACGAACGACATCAACCAAAAGTGACAGTTTGTCTCTTATTCTCACCCCCGCTTTTCCAGATATTATGTAAAGGAATTGGGTTTTAGCATTTGCCTAACGAGGGCGGACCCCTTCCCAATCCCACATAATACCTTTCATCGAAGATAGATCATAAACAAAAGTAGTGATCAAATTCAACCGTAAATAATTTAATTTTGATTTTGAATTTTCGCACTATTTTTTCATATCAACTTAAACTGTGTAAACTATGCACGCCACAATTTAAACCGACAGTTGTTAATACCTACCTGAGTCAAAAATAATGAATCACAATGAGTAATATTCGCATGAAGTACTCGTAAGTATCGCACACAGGTTTGAGTGACAACCCTAACCGACAATTTCAAAATTCAATATTTCCGAAATCCTGGGCCTGTTGCAACTGATTTTTTTTTGTGGTGTTAGTTATTATAGTGGTTAATATTTAGGCTTAACAAAAAATGCGACCGTGAAGAGAATGGCCGAAAAAAAAATATTTTCAAAATCACAGAAAAAAAAAAATCTCAGTTGTCTGAGCAAGATTTTTAAAGTTTTCAAGAAAAAAATTGTTCCGGTAGTGAATTTCTATCATACCTTAAAAATTTCGTGTAAAAATCAAAATAAAAAACGAGATATTGTGTTTCTATGGTTTTTAAGGATTTTTCTCGATTTTATTTATTTCTCTTAAACTACAGTAGTTAGAGCCGGCGGAGTTTTGTTAGGAGGTTTGTTTCATTTTAGGCTTTCCGAAATACACATAAAACGAGCATGTCCGAACTAAGGCAAAATAACACACTGTGCATTGAAGTCCTAAAACTAGAGATTTCAAGGTTCACACTATACAGTAATCTCGCAATGATTTCATCTTACCTACTTAAAAGGAAATTTGTCTTATTTTCAGACGCCAAAAATTCAACGACGGTGTCGTCGGCAAAGCTTTGAAAGGGCCCATTTGTACGTACGAATTCTCTGGCGGAGTGTCCACAAACCATTCCGAAGTGATTGGCCTAGTGGCCACCACTATAGCCCACGAGATGGGCCATAACTTCGGCATGGAACACGACACAGATGACCTGTGCGAATGCCCGGACGCCAAGTGTATCATGAGCCCTTCTAGTACGGCGGTGACGCCTATACATTGGTCGTCTTGCAGTTTGAATTCGTTGGCGCTGGCTTTTGAAAAGGGAATGGATTATTGTTTGAGGTGAGTTTAAATTTTGAGACATTTTTTGCTTTTTTTAGGGTAACCCTTAGAGAAAACTACTTGAGTGAAAAATTTTGTGACTCGGATTATGTGAGAGAGAACCGTCGAAAAAACTCCTTCTCGAAAGCCGCGTCCTAACAGATAGCGACTGTTGCGCGAGTACGCGACTGTCGCACTTTTTTATATGAATATGACTAGCTGCGCCCCGCGGTTTCACCCGCGTAAATGTCGATCCCGTGGGAATATCAGAATAAAAAGTATGTGTTAATCCAGGGTGTCAGCTACCTCCATACAAAATTTAATCAAAATTGGTTCAGCCGTTTGAGCGTGAAGAAGTAACAAACATATAAACATGCACACACACACTCACAAACTTTCGCCTTAATAATATTAGTGTAATAGTGTGATATACTAGCGCGATCAATCTAGTCACGTATCTACGTCATTATTCAAGCAAAAGATCACGTAACCGCGTATTCGCTCAACAGTCGGTTGGGACGCAGGGTAAGCAACTGCCACCCCAAGGATTTCTAAAGAAGAAGCGTCAGCGAAAAAAAAAACATGAACTTTTAACATTTTTATTAGTGAGTAACGAACTGAACGGAATCCGAAACATCTGATAGAATTATTTTCTGGTAGCTTGCTTCACTAGTTTAGCAAAAAAAAACTCTTGTAAGTAAAATATTATTCCAAGAATATCATAATAGGTTGAGTAATCGGAAACAAAATAAGTAGTCATCATTAAAACCTACGTCTGGCAAGTAATAAATATCGAGTTGCAGCGACGCTGTAATGAATTAGTTAATGACTCACTCTAAAGTGCATCTAGCGTCATTCCACTTAAATGTCGACTGTGAATGTCAAGAGCAAGTGAACGAACCGCGAGTAATCTTCATTAATGATGCCGTTACTAGAATTAAAGACTACGAAGTTGTAGCAAGATTGTGGCAGCATAATCTTAAACCCATTGTATCATAGCGCCCCTCAGTTTTACCCGCATAAGTCTCGATCCCGTGGGAATATAGGGGTAAAAATTACCCTATATCCTAAACCAGGTCATGGTCTACCCATGTGCCAAATTTCATTCAAATCTGTTTAGCCGTTTTAGCGTGAAGGCGTAACAAACATACAAAAAAAAAAAAACAAATCTTTTCTCTTTATATTTTAGATCTACGAATTTTGTATTGTGTCTATGGTTGTGGCATTTACGAGTAGTTATTAATGGAAACACTTTCTTACCAAATTCAATATTCTCTTGGGCGTTGGAATTCTCAAACTCCCATTCAAATAACAGCCTTCCTAAAAGCTGATTCGATGGGTGTATCTGATATGGCTACCGTGACGTCTGTGACGAACTTTATATAATTTATATTTTTAGCATTGTTCTCATGTAAGTGACTTTGTGTCTTTTTTGAGTATAAATATCTTTAAACCTAAACCTAATTCTCTGACGATTGTTAAAGTAACGGCTGAGCCGATAATTAAAATAAAATAAAAACATATTGCGCTGGTCCCAAGTAATTTGGGACCAGGGCTAACAGGAAAAGTCGCGCATTATGATACTTATTTATTTATTTATTTGGATCGCCAACAGAGGCTACGCAGTTACATGTATGTTAACATGAACAGGGACAAATAAAAGTGTGCGCTTCCAATTATAGGCGACCGCATCATTCACTTAACATCTAGGTAGGTACAGTCGCCAGCAAAATTGCATGGGTACCTTAGTGTCTATTTTCCCGTGAACGTTTGAATTCAAGTTTTCGAAAATAAACTAGATGGCGTTGGTTTCTTCACAACTATGACTAATTTACGAAACGTAAGTAAGGAGTTAGGAAGAAACGTATTAAGTAGGATTGAGCAAAGAGTTACAAGGCTAATACATTTATCTAATTATTACATTACATTTACCAGCATACGTAGCTTAAATGATAAAAATAATAAAAGAAACCGATAGGAATATGTTTATTAAGCTAACGAGTGGGTATTTTAATAATTAATTTAATATTCGAATTAGTAGTTACTTAGCACCTTCTTATAAATTGATATTCAATTTTAACATAGTAGGTTAATAATTAGGAACAATTTTGTTTAAAAGAAACTATTAATTATAAATTGTTTGAATGTTTGAAGAGACAAAAAGAAACTACAAAAATATTTTATCATATAAAGCAAAGCAACGCCATCTAATAACAGCATAATTAAATTTTGTTAGTCGTTAACTGGTTTTACGCTAGATGGCGTCATTTCTCGCTTCATACGATTTTGTTTCTGTACTACCCATGCACTTTTGCAGCCTATCGTACATTTAGCTTGACAAGGAAAAACACATAAAAAAAGATAAGTAATCACAATAACAATTAAATAATCACAAAAACAAAATTATAAGTAGAAAGAAATCATGTAGATGAAAAAAAAAGTAATTTCCAAATTAACAACAGCTCGCGTAGCATGACCAACAAATTCTATCTCTATTCTGGCAAGAATAGACAAAGCTCTTTCTATTCAACTCGACATTTCTTCTGCCTGAGCACGGGGCGACTCGTAGACTCGCGTTTCTATGAAGACAAATACATTTATTCTTTCCATAGCAACGGGGAGCAAATATTAAAATCAATATAGATTCTTGTCTAAGTTCAATGTGATGTAAGAAATAGACTTTATTCGACTGAGGAATAGAAACATTATTGTTCTCTTCATCGCCATGCTTAAGACGGTAGAAATCTTTCTACAATCTGTCATTTTGTCTATTCTTCCGTCGACAAAACCCGTATCTATGGTGGTCATGCCACGCGTGCGGACAAGAATAAATCATTTCTTCACAAACATAACGAAAAACTGTCTATGTTGTTCGTCAAATCGTTGAGCTGCACGGTTACAGACAAATGCGTGCACTGACTGGACAGGTCCACTCAATCTGTGTGGTTCTTTCCTCAAAAGACCATTTCAGACACCAATCTACATGGTCTTCACATGATCTGACCAAGATTTTGTCTGGACTTTAAAAGAGACTGTGACCTCTGAGTTTGTTTCGGCCTTTCATCTCAGAGTAGTCAGATAGGAAACGCCGAACTCATCTAGCTTTAAAAAATATGATTGACGTGTAAAAGTGTTTGTACAAACCTACTTACAGAAATAAATCATTTATCATTTATGAAAAGGCAGCTACGAAACAAGCACCCACTAGAACTTTATTCCTTTTCCAGAAACAAACCAAAACGCCTCTTCGAGTCGCCGACCTGCGGCAACGGTTTCACAGAACCGGGCGAGCAATGCGACTGCGGCACTCTGGCTGACCTTCGTACCTACAACCCCTGCCACGCCTGCTGCAACCCCGACACGTGCATGCTACGGTCTAACGCGACCTGTGGCGCCGGCATGTGCTGTGATTTACAGGTATATTTTATTTTATGTTACTCTCCGGCCCATAGACTATATTGTCTATGTAAAAAATCACGTCAATACGTCGCCCCGTTGGAGCGTGATAGACAAAGCAAAGGAACAAACACACTTTCGCATTTATAATAGTTTTACTCGAATCCTAGGAAAAGTACTACCTACAAATAACCGGGTACCGTACAACCTGGACTGCTGTATTGGATACTGGAATCCAGTAAGCACTGGACTACAGATTACAGAACAGGCTTATTGGCATTAAGGCTAGGGTCTATAAACATACCGCGACCAACGAGTGTAGCCGTCCTTCGACGGCTGAATGCTGTGTTCGTAAATACACGGGTGCGGTCAACCAGCAGGGAGCTGCAGGCAACCAGCGCGCAGCGGTGTGTCGGTCATCTGTCGTGACGTCACCTCACGCTGTCGGAAACGTACGACGTTTTAAAAAGACCGCAGTCTATACATGTATTTCGTTTTCAGACGTGTCGTCCAAAATCAGCGGGCACTGTGTGTCGGTCGGCTGACCGCGAGTGCGACCTACCGGAATATTGCACGGGACACTCGGAGTACTGCCCCGATGACTTCTTCAAGATGGATACAACGAATTGCGGGAAAGATGGAGAGGTATGTGAATAAACTGCAAGTGTTCCTGAATTTCATTGTAATTTAAACCTTGTGTCTATGTTCGTAAGAGTCACTTGGCGTGTTCGTATTTTTCAAAGTTTATTGTAGTACTTTGTAAAAGGCGGTTATTCAACTTGCTCTTTGTCAAAGAAAAATGCCTGTTAAGGGGGTTGCGCTAAGGTAGCCCGCGAACTCTTACTTACGTTTTTTTGGAATTTGCAGGTCAGTGGCGCCGATTCCCTTGTTCACAAACTAACCTAATTTAAATTCAGTGCATCTTTTTCTTTCTATTTCATTAAGAAAAGGACAGAACATAAATATTAGTTTAGTCCTGTCAAATCAAGATACTCCATAGACAAGTTTAGATGTGATTAAAAATTTGGCTACTAAAAATACGTCAATTTATGTCAGGTGCTGACTAATTTGACAGGACTAAACTAATATTTATGTTCTGTCCTTTTCTTTATGAAATAGAAAGAATAAGATGCACTGAACTTAAATTTAGTTTAGTTTGTGAACAAGGGAATCGGCGCCAGTGTCGTCAGGTTTTACGTTGATTAAAATATAATTCGTGACTGTACCAATACGGCTTTACAGAATTATAATCACTAAGAGTCAGCAATACAACTCTTTATGTTAGAATTAACCTCAAATGCCATGATTTAATGAAATATGATCTTAGAGGATTGTATTGATGATTTTATGGTTATAATTCTGTAAATAAATATTTGTTACGGCTGTGACTCATATTTAGATCAACATAGAACCTCATACTGACCTGCAAATGGCAAAAAACGTAAGAAAATTTGAATTTCGTGGGCTATCCTGACACTTTCGCTTTAACTATTTTTTTTTCGGCCACCTACTGGGCTCAAACAATTAAATTTAGAAGAAGACTACCATCGACACGAAAAGAAGACTACTACGTACTTGTTGGACGAATATACACTAACATAAATAAATCATAAATTTTTAAGTCCAGCGTACTAAATTATTGGGAGTACTAGCCAAACCCATATGCATATTTCAGCATGTCTGTTGGTCAACAGTTGAATGACCTTAACTGCACAACAATTATAAGAAGTGTGCAATTGAATTGGCATATTAAGTTAACGCATTGTGTACCTTAAACCAACAGGCATAAACTTCATATTTCTTTGTTTTTGTCCACAGAAAGCGCACTGCGTCAAAGGTTCATGTCGTTCGCACAACGACCAGTGCCGTCTACTGTGGGGTACCACCGGCGAGAGTTCACACGACAAGTGTTATGTTAGCACCAACGTTAAAGGGAACAAGTTAGTATAACAGATCTATCGAGGTATAACGGTGAAGGAAACCGGCATGTCCTAGAACTAAAAACTCGAAGACATGTGACATCTACCAACCCGCACTGGGCCCACGTGGTGGATCACAGCCCAATCCCTCTCAAAGAGAGAAGGCCTGTGTCCCAGCAGTGGGAACATTAAAGGCTGATTATGTATGTGTGTGAGGTATAAAATACACTCCCTGCAGAAACCCTTAAGGTGGAAGTAGTCGCGAGCTTGAACTCACTGGTGTGCATAGCCAAAAAGCACGCTGTCTCATCTGGCATCGTGTCCGACAGAGATAGTATCGTGTCATTAAACCGTCATAATACGACACCTGTAAGGGTGCTTTATGCTAAATAGTACAACTGTGACGCTACTGCTGACAAAACTGTCACTAAAGTTGCTTTTTTTTACACTGGCCTAGCATTAGAAAAAATTGGCTTCTAAACAATACTCGAATACAATGTCAGATAGCTAATATACGGGGTGCCATTAAAATAGATGGACAAATTTTAACGCAGCGCTCAGTACGTCTAACCAAAGATATCCAAGCAAAAAAAAAAAAACACTGATTAAAGTGATTATATTTTGACCTAAAATAATAAATTGCCGACACATTCGTGTATTTTCGTTAGCTGATTATTTTTCTTGTAAATATCTAATGCGTTTTTCTTATATATTTTTTACCATCGTCCTTGTTTTGGTGGTCTGAATGATTTCTAAAACTTTGTTAATGGGACCTTATATATTATCACTTAATTTACTTTAGCGTTATATAATCTTAGTATTTTTTATTGACCGTTTGTAATAAAAAGACCTTAAATAAATTTCGGTTGCAATAGAATTTGAACTTTGTTGTGTATAACATTGACTTTATTGTTCCAAAACTTGATAATCTAAGATTTTGATTTGAAAATATAAGCTGTTCAATTGATCAACTATCATAAATTTCACAGAAGCGGTAACTGCGGCTTCGACCGTCTCAACAAACGTTACAAGCCTTGCGCTGCCCGCGACGCGATGTGTGGGATGTTACAGTGCAGACACCTCAACGAGAGACTCGAGTTCGGTATGGAGTCGGTCGCCACACTGGCTGCGGTCTTCATCAACAATAACGGTACTTATAATAATAATACATTTAACTGAAAGTGTCTCAAGGGCCTCTGCGAGTTGACTTCGGCCCCTTGTACGCCTTTCAAATGACATATGTCAAAGACATTTTAACAATAATATTGATTAATTTATTTGGTTACACAAAAATCATTGTTGTCTAACCAAAGGTTAGTTAGTTAGGTACATACTACTGTAAAAATATGTTAGTGTGTTAGTCCACTGTTGGACATAGGCAGTTTAACATATCTGTAGCCCACATAAAGCAAGCGAGGCGCTGGTCATAAAGAAAAAAGAAATACTCAATACAGTTAAACCAGAAAACATTTGCGCTTCGGTAATCTTCGTATTTCCGAATTAGCACGAACCTCTGTGGGTGGGGTACTACCCATAGACGCAAAAGCTTCTAAGTTTTGTACTTTCTGGTTTATATTAGTCCACTGTTGGAAATAGACAATAATAGACATATCTGTAACTTTCATTAAGCAAGGGAGGGGGTACATATTTGAATTTCGAAAATTTAAATATCTACGGTAAAAATGTCAATGTTCAAAACATCGAAAATTTAAATATCGAACGACCATAAAACCGAAAATTAAAATAACGTAAGTTTATATTGTCGAATGGTTAGATAACCTACGTCCAATATATCTAAAATCTAATTATCGACAAACATGACATCGAAAGGCTTAAATATCGAAGTACAGATTATCTAATGACGTAAATATCGAAGTACAGAGTATCGAATGTCCTAAATATCGATATTTATGTATATGTTGTGCTACAAAAATTAGTGACAGAAACAAATTGCTGCAAAACCGACTCCACGTAGTCTTGTCTGCCCTACCCCTAGAGTGTAATTTAAGCCCGCGTAGGCGCAGAGGGGCGAGGCGGCCCGCGAGCTGAGGCGGAGGTGGCTTTAACGCCCGCCGCCGCGGCTGAGGCTGGCCGGCGAAGCCGGCCAGCAAGCCGAAGCTGCGGTGGTGAGTGTTAAAACCATCGACGACGATAAGCTCGCGTGGAACCGCCGGAGCCCCGCAGCGCCGGAGCCGTGACAGAAACCATGCCTGCTGCATGATGCATGCTCGCTTGCACTCTGCATGCTTAAGTAATATTATTTTCACATAATAAATAACTTAAAAAAAAAACACATTTGCAGGCCGCGCCCGCTCTTGCATCTTATGTCGACGGAGCCCCGCTACGCGGGGCCCCTATTTCTGTGTAAAGGGTTTAAAGTAACCTAACCTAACCTAACACCGGGTTGCCCTTCATTCTCTCTTGCATCCTGCAACCATGTCTGCCTGCAAGTTCGATATTTTAACTAGTAGGTATTTTTAACGTAAATATAATGAACTAAAGTGTATTGAATGTTGACATTTTGAACTTAGGTATAATGATTATCGATGTTTTTAATCATTAGATATTTTTATAACTCGGCATTTAAATTTTAGACATTTTATGCTTAGGTATAACAATTTTCGATATTACGATATAACCGATATTTAAATTTTCGATGTTTTGAACGTTGACATTTTACACGTAGGTATTTTAATGTTCGACATTCAAATATGTACCCAAGGGAGGTGATGGCCACAAGAAAATCTCTATGTGTACGACAAGTTTATGAAAAAGTAATTGGTATTAGAACTTTAGCAAACTGAAGTGGCAGTGTGCTGGCCATGTTTGTCGAAGGACCGATTGCCGGTGGAGCAGACGAGTCCTGGAGAGGAGACCGTCTATCGGCAAGCGTAGTATGGGACGCGCCCCAGCGTCGATGGACGGACGACCTAAAGAAGGTGGCGCAGAGGGACAGACTGGATGCGAAAGGCGGAGGGCAGGGTGTTGTGGTGCAGCCTGGGAGAGGCCTATGTCCAGCAGTGGACTGCGATAGGCTGAGTTGATTAGAACTTTTCAAAAGTAGATATAAAACGTATGTCATGCTGGCTGTTCGATATTCTGTCTTGTCTGTCCGATAGTCTTCTGAATACCGGAAGCTAACTTTAATTAATCTTTTATACAGGTACAATCATACCATGTCGGACGGCCATCATAGATTTGGGGCTGAGTGACGTGGATCCTGGTTTAGTGCCAGACGGAGCGAAGTGCGGCGATGATATGGTATGTATTTTAGAAACTATGATATTTCGTCATCATGTTATATGAACCAAACTATTGCGATATTTTGAAGTGAAAACTACTTTAGGCACGACGGGCATTTTTTGAGATGGGAAAAACTATTGAACTCGCGCCACTGTTACCGTAATCGACATCGCTTTGGATGTATTCGGCTGTCCTCGGGATGTACTCGGTTTTAATGTATATCCGATATGTCAATGAGTGATGGCAAAGTATTCTGTTTGTTTTGTTTTCACTTCTGTAGGCACTCCCGGAGTGCTACTGTTTTTTTTTACATTTGAAGAAGTTATAGAGGTCGGAGGAACAGGATGTAAAGTTCACTCATCCTCCATTGAAAAGGGAGCATCCTCCAACCAGGGATCACCTTCTACGGGGTCTGCCGCGACGCCTTCTACCTAGAAAGCTAGAAACCGCCACGTGGAGCCCTGACACAACTGTGTTATGACTCCACTTTGTGGTTATTTTGGCCCACAGCCCGTTGGGCATGCGGCAGACGTGACCAGCCGTTATAACATTGTTGTAATACTTAATTATCTCCGTCCCACAGATGTGTTACAAACAACAGTGCGTACCCGTATCAGCTTTAAGAGACACTATAGCTAGAATGGAGACATCTGTCTGTCCGTCTAACTGTTCCGGACATGGCGTCTGTAATTCTGCAGGTATGATATTAATTAATACTTATTGCATTTTAAACTTAGTGCTGTTTTGTTCTATTAAGTTACATATGCTGCGCAAAGATTTAAGTAAAGTAATAATCTGTACACATATGTATAATTGTGTTGTGTGTGAGTATGGCTACTGCGCTAAAATTCTGTTTCTGCGCAAACCTTAAAATCCAATTCTGCTTAATTAGTCCTGTTAAAGGCGAGGACTATGTCCAGCAGTGGACGCCTTTCAACTGAAATGATGAGTCCTGTTAAATTAAAATATTCCAAAATATCCATACTCATCACTTAGCTTCTGTGAAGTTTCGTCAATTAATTTTTAAAGGCCTTTTTCTTAGTTTCCTGACATTTTTGTTCAACATTGCCTAATTGGCGCACACAACAATGTTTTCGAATTAGTTTACAGCCACATACATTATCAAATATTCCATGTGCCAAATTAAAATTATTTTAGGTCATTGTCATTGCGAGGCGGGCTTCGCCCCTCCCCTCTGCGCCCTACCCGGCCCGGGAGGTTCCTACGACTCTGGACCAGCCACTGATCCTACTAGTAAGTTTTTTTTTAATATATTATCTGATGGTGTTGCAACATCTATATTTTTGAAAGTTAATGGCGAATTTTTATTTAAAGGGATTAAATAAAAATTCGCCATTTTTGGAAAGTCCCATTGGGCATACAGCTTCTTGTATAAAATTATTCGTAAACTAATCTCAATTCTCTCTTACAGTCCAACGCAACTTCATGGTGGCGATGTACGTGATATTCCTGGGCATCATACCTGCAATCCTGCTGGTGCTGTTCCTCATATACTACTCAAGACACAACGTGCTCCTCTGGTGGAAGAAGCCAAGGAAATCGTACGTAGACAATCTATGTAACGGGTGCACTAAACCTAACACGAAAAATATGTTCGCTGTCAAATTCGCCAAATTCCAAGATAGCACTTCTTCACTTAGAAATCTTCTGAGCTTCAAAAGAAATGGTTGTGCTCATTCCATTGATAATATCTACACTGACCCACCGCAGCCAGAAGGCCCGGTATATTCTAATTTAGAAGAACTTAAAGCCGTGCAAAAACCTAGTAACGCTATAACTTTACCAGACAAAAATGTAGCGAAAGCACCCCTAAAAAAACCTGTCAAAAAGATCAACAAAGATGACATACAAATCGCGAATAATACTGATATCAAAGTCGATAGGCCGCCGGTCAAACCGAAGCCTAATTTGAGTAATTTGCCACAGGGAAATAAACCTAATGTCGTTATAATAAAGCAGGGTTTGGCTTCTACAACGAATGAAATGGTTGCGAACAGTCAGCATAGAATGCATAATGTTGGTAATAATAGTAGTTTGCATGTTAATGTTGGTAAACTTGGCAAACAAGCCAGTGTTGGCGGGAATGCTAAAGTGCATAGGTTTAAAAAGTAATATTACAAATAAAGGAGAATTTATAGTAGCGTGGATGTGCATGAAAAACATTGCATGTCAGATCTTGTAGTGTGTTTTGTAGATATTGCAGTCAGCATTCAACCTCTCGGTATTGCTCGAGATTTGCAATCTTATTTGTTTCATACATTCACGGAAAGCGTAGGAAAACCTACGGTAAAAAGATATACAGGGTGTCCCTGGAAGTATGGATCAAATCGAATAGGGGCGTGGGCAAGATCATTTCCAAACTTTTTAACCCTAAGAATGTCAGTGAATTTTTTTACGGTTCAAAAGTTATGTCCGATTTTTTTATTTTTTTTCAATCACTTTGCTTAGTGTTCAAAGAAAATAATCATAAAAAAATACTATCAGGGCTATCTAAAAAAAATAAATTGATAGCCCTGATAGTTTTCACGAATTCGATCTTTCTTCTTTTTTTTTAGTATATTTTTTAGTTTTTTTTTTTTTGCTAAAACGTTTGGAAATAACCTTGCCCACGTCCGTATTCGATTTGATCCATACTTCCAGGGACACCTGTATAACACTTTTACTACACCTAAAGAACTGTGGAGAGAATGATAGTAAGGGGCCATCCTTTAATCAAGTGAGGTTTTAGGCTACCCTCCTCGCTCTCCTATCATCACGTGTATTTTTTTATTATTAAGAAGATCAAACATTTTAAGTCTGTTTTTCGTCACATTCCCGAAAGACGTGATTGTCACATTATCCAATCCCCACCCCCATCGTGATTAATCGTTAATTTTCTGACACCCTCTACCCCTTTATGATTCTCACATGAATCAAAGACGACCCCTAATGAAATTGTTTAAATTCTTTACGACTTAATAATAAACCATGCTATTAATTAGGTTTGGTAATACTTCAACTGACTGAGGCTCAAATCTCTATAATGTTAAGGCATAAACATACATTAGATGTAATTTATTAATTTAGTAACTGTTTTGGCGTAGAACATAAAAAATCCCATTCAGTAATGAATTTAAAACATATTTGCTTTGTATTAATTTTAGTTGTGAATGGGATTTATTTATTTTATTTAATCTTAACTGTGATACTTTTGGCCTGTATTTATAATTAAATTAACAAATTATTAAATTAATATTAACAAAATAGGAATTTAAAAACACTAATTTGCAAAGTTCGATTTTACTCATTCTAAACTTTTTTTGTCATACTAAGGGCACATTTCTCAGTCGGCAGTTAACTTTTATCCCCAGAATAGACGGCGGTTTGACATATTTACTAGCTTTTTCTCGCGGCTTCGCCCGCGTGGATGTCGGTTTACCGGGATAATAAGTATCCTTTGTGTTAATCCAGGTTATAAATTACCTGTGTGCCAAATTCCATCCAAATCCGTTCAGCGGTTTTTGCGTGATTGTGTAACACAAATTCAAACATACAAACTTTCATGTTTATAATATTACAACAAAACTACACACATACAAAAGCTGTCAAACTGACTCGTTAAATCCTCGGATAAATGTTATCTGACGATTGAAAGCCATCCCTAAAACTTCTTTCACGAAGTTCTAATGCTCAAAAGTCACAAATAACATTACAATGTCATCTTAAACCTAAAAGTCACAATGTCACCCTGTATAAACTTTCGAAGATTTTTCCTTTCTTTTATCTTTTCTCTTTTACCCGACTGCCCAAGGAGGGTATTGTTTCACTTTTCTTTCTATGTAGATAATAATTTTTCACTTGGGCTCGGTTTCTAAAAGTTAACGTGATAATGGTGCCGATTCCCTTGTTCACAAACTAAACTAAATTTAAGTTTAGTGCATCTTTTTCTTTCTATTTCATTAAGAAAAGGACAGAAGATAAATATTAGTTTAGTCCTGTCAAATTAGTCAACGCCTGACGTAAATTGACGTATTTTTAGTAGACAAGTTTTTAATCGCGTCTAAACTTGTCTATGGAGTATCTTATTTTGACAGGACTAAACTAATATTTATCTTCTGGCCTTTTCTTAATGAAATAGAAAGAAAAAGATGCACTGAACTTAAATTTAGTTTTGTTTGTGAACAAGGGAATCGGCGCCAATTTTGGTTATTCCGGTCATAACCTCAAAAAATAGGAGTTTACATTTAAAGTTTTATTGTGTTGTATAACGAGCTGCTTTCCTCGACACGTCGAAGTGCGTACGGTATATTTGAAATTATACAAGCTTTTGGAAACCGTGTCTACTATTACAGGACATTTTAATTATTAACAAACTCATATACAATGTGGAGACGACAATATATTAAACTACGTATATCTAATGACGTTCTCAGTCTGCATACAAAAATTCAACCAAATATTTAATAGTTTAGTCACTATAGCAAGTCAAAGACCCATAGTGTAACCCATAGACGGAACATCACAAATAAATAAATTCTAATTCTAAATTCTAATTCACTATGGGTTACACCAATCTCCAAATTAAAAAGTGAGTTTTTCAAAAAAACTAAATAGTTTTCATTTCGATTAAAGGATTTATTTGAAAGTTTAAAAAAAGAACTTCGTGTTCTTTTATTGTATTGTCGTGTCCACATTATATTTAATATTTATTAAACAAAAACTAAGCTCTCAATAAAGAAAAATGTCCTGTAACCGGTCAAACTCATTATTTACTTTGTTACATAATTTAACTAGTTTATTAATTAGTTTAACTGTAATTAGATTTAACGCACTGTTTAATAAAATACTCTTTTTTCATTCTATTAGTTGCTTGTTTGATTGTTCTTTTTTTCTTTGCACGATGTATTGCCAGTTTTAAAATAGGATGCATATTTAAATTTTAAAAATATTTTTACTGAGATATCTAATAACTAATCAAAATTAACTATTTAACCTAAGTTAATCCACAAGGTTAAAATTTGACATTGCTTATTAAAATTGTCTATTACCAATCTGATACAAAAAGAGAGGTTGCTTTTTATAAATATCTAATACTTTTTACGTTAAAAAGTGCTAAGACATAGGCTGTCTTAGCACTTTTTAATATGAGTAAAAGAATCTTAATCGGTTCATATGCATTATCAGCCGCTAATGCTCCCACTGCTAGGACACAGGCTTCCTCTCTGCGCAGGGGGTATACATTAATTCTACATAATATTTTTAAAGCTGGCAATACTTACACACATATAACCTCTTTACAAGGTGTTATTTCTGCATTGTTGTGGTGAGTGATTTGTTCTGGTTTTGCTTTTCATTAACATTGCATGGCATTTTAGTATTAAGATTTGCACGTTTTTGAGCATTAACTGCATGGTTGGTCTAGCATGATAATATTGTAATAAGCTTTTAATTTTGTATTTATTTATTTAGCGTCGGAAGTAGTATCTTGGATGTTTTTGTGTAATTTGTTATAGAACTAAATAGATAGTGATTTTGTTTTTGGTATGATCATTCTCAATATAAAAATTTTATGATAAGAGATACATATTATTTACTTTTATTTTTTATGAGAGCTCATTTGCATCTCTGTGGATAGGGGTGCTTTTCTCATCAATATGAAACCAATATTTAGTAGAATTTAGCCGTTTGAATGTTACCGACTTCTTCAATTAGATATTAATTTATATGGCATGTAAAAAGAACTTGCACGAGAGCATGATTGCAAACTTGATTTATTTAAGCTATTATCCAACATACAATACAACAATTTTCAACAATAATAATTAATAGATTCCAAACCCATAATTCAACCAAAAACATATGTTTTACAGGGCCCCATCACCAAAGAAAGCAAGTCTCCAACATCGAATCTCGCGCAGCGCAAGCAAATTTGCCGCAAACTTTCAGAACAGCGCTCAAAACAACGCTCAACCCGTCAATGTCCACACACTGTCCAACCCTGACGACATGAGCTCCAGTTTACTGCGAAGCGACTCGGACCGAAGTCCCCCAGGCAATATTAATCCTTCCGTCAACTTCTTTGGCAATTTCAAAGGGTTTTCTCTCACTCCTATTGAAAAAGCTGCCAATGAAAAAGATGAAGCTGAAGCTCCAATTACGAATAAACCAGTTAAAAGTATTGCGGAAAGTTTAAATAAAAGCGCGAAAATTACTCCGGTGCATAGAAGTGGGAGTAACAGCCAGAATATTGTCCCTCAAGGTGTCTTAAAGCCGGTATTGAGAAGTGCCCCGCCACTTCCAGTCGTCCCAACTACGGCCAAAACCAGTCCGAAGACGAGTCCTCCAGTTAAAAGGACTAATAGTACTGTTCAGAACAAAATTAAAGCTTTAATGAATTCGGAGAAAACGGAAGAAGTAACACCTTCAGTTGTAACCAATCCACCACCAAGGCCAGTGATATCCAGTCCAATTCTAGAAGCTTCTACATGTACAGCTAAAGAACTTATATCTCCATTACAAGGTTCAAAGACTTTAGGGCCTATAAGAGCAGCCCCAACCCTCCCTATTAGCCCAGACTTCCCTAAAAGACCGTTAAGCATGCACTCCGCTGGGGTGCCACAAAAACCACTACCAGAAGAACCTAAAAAAGTCAAAGAAGGGATTTCCTTAAACCGTATAGCATCGTTCTTAAAACATGATAAGCCTAAAGAAAAGGAACGAAATCCAGTAGAAAGAAGTCACTCTTTACCTAAGAACCCAAATCACCAAATAAAAGTCGCCAAAAACGACAAAGTGGCTTTAAGAAACTTGCAGATATCCAACCCTATACTCCAGAAAGAGATTGAGTTACCAGTTAAATCTGTGTCCGTAGTGTCGGATTCCGAAGATGGAGAGGACCCTAAAGCGTTTGTGAATCGTGCGCAAAGCATGCGAGCTCCCGCAAGCCAAAAACCGGCGTTGCAAAGCTTTGGTTCTATGAGGCAGGCACCCGCTGCTCCAAGGCCTTTATCCGTGGTAGGAAGACCCACTGCCCCACCACCACCATTACCGAGTCATTCGGACCCAATCACACCACCAAACCCAAAACCACAGCCCGAAACTAAATCAGTAGATTACGTGGACTGTATAGAGGAAAAACAGGCTCCCTTAGCCCATATTGCGGAAGAATCTACAGACAATATCTATGCGGTTATTGAAGAGAGTCCCGAAAAGCACTCGAACCCTCTACCAGGGGTGCCACCGCCAATCAAAACGATACCTCAACCACCTCCCGAAGGGTACAACACTCCGAAAGTTGTCCCGTCAAATTCTGGGAGTACTGAAAGCATGGGGTTACTTGGAGAGATCGTCAACGAAATACAGAATCGTAACTTTGAGTCTATTTACTCGGCCTCAACGCTTTCGAGAAAGAAAGAGAAGGAAAGAAAGGCCAAAGCTGCCGCAGAAAAGAGAGAAAATAATCGAGATAGTACGTACATGAATTCTGAACATTATAAGACGCCAGAAAGTGTTTATAGCAATTCTGGAGCGAAATCTAACGTGTCGACAACTAGCAGTGGCTACTTGCACCCTTCAGCTGTCAATGTACCCACCTTTTTGAAAAAAGATGAGCCAAAAGAAGAAGATAAGGCCCCACCTTTACCGGGGCCTAATTCTAAGATCCCAACGTTTTCAAGACAAGTGACCCCTCCCACTCTCAAAAATACTTCTACATTCAGAAACGTGCCTCAATCACCGAAAGTAGTTAAAAACGTGAACCCAACGCCGAAAATTATGAACAGTCCAGACGTTGTTTCGAGCTGTACGGTACCCGACGCGAAGAATGTGAAACCTCCTGATGTTATCAACAATAATAAGCTACCAAATGACACGACGAAAGTGGTGACTAAGCCTGCGGTAACAGCGAAGCCGAATGACAACCGACCGCCGTTAAGACCCGCGCCCACAGAACCGAAAAAACCGATCAAAGTTACACCTCCACTTAAACCAGTCAACTCAAACTTAAACAAAGTGACAGACAAAACTCCGCCCACGAACCGTGCCATTTCAAAGGTAGATTCCGTAAAAGCTATAGCGGACAATTTAAATAAGAACAAGCCTAAAGTAGTACCAAAACCATCTGCAGTCACCCAAAAGACAGACAATAAGCCTAATCAAACAAAACTGACGGCCAAACCATCGAATGTTGCCAGTTTACAGCAGAAATTCGAAAATAGAAAGTCGTTGGGCAAAGAGATTGCCGTAACAAAAAAATGAAAGTAATTTTACAAATGGCGTGTAATTTAATTGAGTTATCTAGTCTATAAATATATTTAAATGGCCATTAGCACAGAAGACTTGGTTTTGAAACAAAGTATGTAAGGATCTGATTTTTACGAAGCATTTTATGTGGTTAACGAAATCGTATGTTGATTGATATATTGAAATTGGTTCGGTTGATCAATGGCTGGTTAGTATTGTAAGTTGCTTGTCCAAAAGAGTGTTTAAACGCGGTTAAATATGGCTTGAAAATAGAACTTACGATTACGTATCTGGCATCTAGGCTTTTGAGCCGTATTCGACTGCAGCTTAAAATCGATTAGGTATAATGTGGGTACTCAACGCGTGAAAAGAAATGTTCAAAATATAAAATAATTAAGGTTAAAAGCACGTGAACGAAAGCAAAGAAATTATTTTTATTACTTATTCAGCTTCTTACGAATATAGGCATTAAAACGAAGTGTTCATATTTTGTAATAATGAAACCCAATTTTGACGGTAAGAAATATCTGTACATATATATGTGTAGAGTATATTTCTAAACATTTGTATGTATTTTACTTAAAAACGGTAGGATCGTACGTATTAAGTTTGTAGGGCATTCATGAGATTAGCACCGAATCAACATCGTTTAATTTAATCGGAGGTCCTCGGATAGTAGCTACTGATTCGAAACAGTTATGTCGTAAAAGTAGCACCTATTTGAAAAAAAAAAATAAGACTATTTAAAGCAGTTTTCTTCTTTGACCTAAGGCTGATTTTCCATCGAAAAATAATTTAATCCGAGGAATAATTTTGAATTTTTGACAGTTCTTCCATACAAAATCCGTCAGACGTCAATTTATTCAACGCATAAAAAATATTTGTCGATTGAAAAATCAGCCCTTAATGTTCAAATACGCGAAACCGAACTACTAGCACTCTCCAATATGCGCGTTTTATAATTGCTAACATGACGATATTATCGTGGATGCCCTCGTCCGTAAACTTTATGGAAATACGTACACGTCATGTTACCGTGGACGAAAATTTAAAAGCGTCTTCATATATTCCCATACATTTTATTTTTCCCTGTGTGATGCTTTGACGTGAACATCCACGATAATATCGTTTACACATTAGACGAACTCCGGTTAAAATGCCTCAGAAGTCGGGCATCATACATTCTATTGAAACAACATTATATATTGAAGGCTAGGTTATGTTGATACGGTGCTAAGCTCACAACATGTGCCCCTACTCTTAACCGATTGATTAAATATAACTAAGAGATCTCTGTAAATATTATTAGGTTAGTTTTATTCCCTATTGTTAGTGATGATAATGTGAAGTGTCTTATGGTACATAATGCTTAATTCGTATTTTTATAAAGACTATAGTGTTTGAGATTTATAGAGAATTAGTGCCTTTGCAATGTTTTAATGTCGCCGTCTAAATAGGGAAATAGTTTCACGTGATATAATAAAAAGAAAAATAAAAGTGTGCCTAGCATATCTTGGCATACGGAAAAATATTGAACTAAATTGAAATATGTCACTAACATTTATTTCCTTTTACAAATGGCGCCACCATCTAATGTCAAAATAACTGTCATAAGAAGCAGAATTGTTGGCACCGGTACCATTGCCACAGAGAAAAATAGAACTGTCATATCTGCAGACTGTCACAATGGCTGCATCTCGTTACCACCAATTTTTCTTATTGGTAATTGCTATTCACTTGCTTCGTTTTTGAATCTATTAAAATTGCCTGAATTTGTCCGCACCATATACAATAGTCAATTGCGCATTTGCCTCCCATATTGGAAACCTTTATAGGGATTTAAAACCCATGTAACTTCCCACCAATCTTCAATTTCACATTTTAGACGGCGACATGCAAAGTCTAGTTAGTTTTGAGTGTTGATGCTTTACGATAAATAATTTATATAAACCCGTTCTTATTCCACTATATAAATGGTGCTACAGCGAATCAACATGCTTACCGAAAATAGAATATAAACGTATTTTTGTAATATTAAAAATCTGATCATTTTGATGTAGGTATTTGTGGTAGGGACATGGGCAGGCTTTAGGAAGACAGCTGTTATTATAATAAGGAGTTGTCTTTATGTTAGTATTGACGACTTAGTGCCAATTTCACCAATGAAACTGAACGCGATCAGCACATCTAAACCGCATTAAAGAGCTGTCATTGTCAATATCACAACAATTATGACACTGACAGCTTTTGAACGCGGTTTAGATGTACTGGTCGCGTTCATTTTCAATGGTGAAATCCGCCCTTCAGACCTTTCATAGTTGTTTTTACCTCTGCCAGCAGCAACCCAACAGCACCTTTATTGCAAGGTGTATAAAGACCATTGTGATGTTGATAGTGATGCAAAATCAGAGGTAAAATAATAGTAAATGGACTTGTACACGGCTTATCTAAGTAGTATGTAACTTTCATTATCGAATAGCTAGTGAGTGAATTGTTAAACAATAGAACGTATTTGATACTGTTAAGATATCTTTAACTTTAAATTGAAGGAGTAAAGTAAATTGGGGGGAGTCCCAAACAGGCGGTAGATAGGGATAAGTGTAAGGAGGGAATAGGTCTTTGCCCTGCAGTGGGACACAAACGGCTGATAATATAATATAAATTAAATAGATGTTATAAAATTCTGCCCATGACCCTCTCAATAATATGCTTTAATCGGAATAATGCAATAATTTATAAATAAATAGATGCATAATAACTGTCGTCCATAGTCGTAATCACTGCCACAGCTTGGTACAAAATATAATGGTGCTGGATCGTCGCAAAGTGAACCTCAATATGTCTATTATAATTGTCCATGTTTGTTGATAAATGTAAGTAAGCAATAGTTTTGTTGGCATTTTAACTGGGAAATAGACTTTCTTCTTTACAAATGAAGTTGGAAACTACAGAGCAGTGAGGATATTGGAGGGCATGGATGCTGGCACATAAGATACTTACAGCTTTGGTATGGCAAAGCATCTGAAATGCCTCTGATATTGCAGATACTCACAAGTGGCGGTAATCATTTACTATCGGGCGGACCGACTGCTGGTTTGCCACGAAATAACGTAAAAGACCCGCCGTTCAGTTTCTCTGCATCATCCTAAGGTAGACTGGAAAAAAAAGCTTAAGGCCGCGTCACTTTTTGTTCCCAAAACCGGAAGGCGCCCTCTGCTGGCGCAATCACGCGTTCACCGAACAAAAAGTGACATATGAACGCGACGATCGCTTATCGCTTTTGTTTAGGGCGCGAGAGGCACGAAATCCGCCTTTGTACGGTTATTTTTAACTGTGCATAAAGTTTTACTAAGTAAAATGCTTTCACCATCTGCCTAGCCTTTTCCCAACTATGTTGGGGTCGGCTTTCAGTCTAACTGGAAGCAGCTGACAGTCTTTTATATGAAGCGACTGTCTATCTGACCTCTACTACCCAGTTATCGGGTAATACGATACCACTTGGTCAGACTGGTTGACAGACTAAAGAACTCTATTTCTTTTATCTGCTCTGTGGTTCCCAAAGAGACTTTTTTCTGTGAAAACATGATTGATGATTTAGTCATATCATTTGATTAATCGTAATAAATATTGTTATGTAATTGGTAACAGTCGGGACTTCCATGAAAGCTTCACAACGAAATTAATTGTGATTGTATTATTTTCTTTGTATGACGAATCAGAATAGGACCTAAATTTGTTTTGTCAGGGGCCCTGTATAGAATGGCTAATGCTGCCAATGCGGCTAATAATGCTTGAATGACCAGTATGGGCCATTCTATTCAGCGCGAACGTTCCCGGCCGACCAGTTTCTGCCCTTATGACCTTGGTAATAAGGTTGAAAGTAGGCGACTGGGAATGTTCGCATACGTGCCTTTACTACTTTACTTAAGTTTTCTACAACTATTATCGTATTTTTGTAACTTGTTAACTTCATTTCGAAAAACTTGCTTTAAGTGCATTTAAAACTGTTGATTTCAATATTTGCGTACTGGAGTTGAAACAAAATGATTGGCTGTCATGATAATATTTTTTTCATATTTATTTTGTCTTTCGCAAATGTGTCGCTATAGTAATATGTAGTTGTGATAATTTAAATAAGTTTTTAAATGAAAAGTACATAAATATTTGTAAATAAAACCAAAGAAATTTATGTAAGTGTGGTCCCGGTACGCATCTTAGCTTGTTCCTGTATGAATATTAAAAAAATAATTACGTAATGTGTTGCAAGAGGAAAAAAAAACAATGTTGAATGAAAATGGCAATGTCTATTATTAAAATTAGCCTTTATTTTTATTCCAAGACTGTGAATTATAAATATATTTAATTATTATATCAAAATTAGTTACTAAAAGCTAGTTGAATACTTCATTTTTTTCTTATTATTACAGAAAAAAGATAAATAAAAATATTTCATGAATGGTTCTTGTTTCATTGTTATAGTTCGCATCAAACTTAATGGCGGCTCTGAAGTGCGCTACTCGCTGCGCAGTACCTCACCCCTAACACCCGCTGACACGTGAATTTGTTACTGCGCAGCGACTCGACTCATTTTCCGAGCCGCCATAAAGTTTGAATCGGGCTGTACCACCGACAATTTCATGATTTCACAGAGCACGAAGCCATTGCTGCCGACGACGCAGCGATTTCTTGCTCATAGCTTTGTTTTTAAGAGAGCGGTGATGGGTCACACAATAAAGCTACGGTTTCATAGGAAAGCTGTGCTCAACCGCTGGCGACGAAGAATTCGAGCCCTATTTGAATACTGAACAGCCTAATAGGTTGCATTTTTGCAGTTCTAAATTAGTTGGCAACACCCGTTAAATAACAGTGGCCAATTTGGACTAAAGGCCTATTCAAACCTAAGCGGTATTCGCTACCGTCTGCGGTAGAGTAAACGAGCGGGTGCAGTAATATTACTGTTCACACCAAAGCCAATTAGCGAAAAAAAGGATAGCGAAATCCTATCCTTGTGGGTAGAATACCGACTACGAGTTTCGCTCAGGAAGGTAAGGAAGTTTTTGTAGAAGAAGGTAAACAATACCAGACCTATGCGGCACTATGGCACCAACTATTCCAACCTAGCCGCGGAACTTGATACTAAATATCTGAGTTAAACCCGCGCGGTATGCACTACTACCCACAGCGGCAGCGAATATCGCTCACGTCACTCTAGCCGCGGAACTTGATACTAAATACCTGAGCGAAACCCGCACGATATGTACTTCTACCCATAGCGTCAGCGAATACTGCTCAGGTTTGAATAGGCGTTAAGAGAAAACAGGATTTGCTACCGAGATGAGTACGACTTCTAGTCAAATCGAATTAAAATCGTTTATTTGCATAAAATGTGGTAGGTATAAAAGATCATCATCAGCCGAAAGACGTCCACTGCTGGACATAGGCCTCCCCCAAGCACCTCCATTTCGACCGGTTTTGTGCTTCTCGCATCCAACGAGTCTGCGGCCTTCACAAGGTCGTCGGTCCGCCTTGTAGGAAGCCTTCCAACGCTACGTCTTCTGCTACGCGGTCGCCACTCCAGAACCTTTCGGCCCCATCGGCCATCTATTCTGCGAGCAATGTGCCCTGCAATGTGTTCTGTGTACAAAAGATGATATAATATAATTGCAGTGCGCAAGTCTACTACGTGTTTAAGTATCTAGTTTTTAATTTGTAATCGACACAAATGTAAACATAAACAAAACAATGGCGGATTTTAGACGATGAAAAGTGGTTCCACCTATGATGAGCTTTCTGTTTGAGCAGATTCTCTACCGGTTAACCTCATTCAAAATGCCACACATTAAAAATATACCGCAACCCCAAAAACCATTTTGCGTAGCCATTTCTTCAAAAATACGGAGACTATCCGTATTTATAAAAATACATTGAATGTCGTATTTTGGTATTTGAATAAAGGTAAATGAAACGACATAATTACAACATTATAGGAAATTGGTCATTGTTCTTTGAAAATTCCCAAAAGACTACTACTCAAGTCAACAAAACGAAAGTCAAAACATTTTAAAAATAATAAAAAAAAAATCTTAGCGTTGTGTCATTGTGTGTGATTTGTCCGGGATTTGCAATTTTGTTATTTGTTGATTTCTACTTGTAAAGCTAGAATAAAACTACTGAAAAATGTAAGTAAAAGACCTAGAAATACTAAAACAGTGGAGATATGCAGTTCCAAAACGCTCATTTTCCCTTAAAAATGTGTTTTCAGGGCATCAACATCTAAGCCACGCTCGGAGATGACTTTGGAGGAATTATCCAAAATTGAAGAGGAAGAATTTAGTACAGGCCCTCTTTCAGTACTTACGCAGTCAGTAAAGAACAATACACAAGTTCTAATCAACTGCCGAAATAACAAAAAGCTGTTGGGACGCGTCAAGGCATTCGACCGGCATTGCAACATGGTACTGGAGAATGTCAAGGAAATGTGGACTGAGGTACCAAGGCTAGGCAAAGGCAAGAAGGTAAAGTTTCCCATGAAATTTCTTTTAAATATTCACTTAATCTCATCTTTTCAGCTCCAATTTGTCATACAAACAGTGAATTTAGAGGTTATCTATTGATTTTTAGGAAGATAATGTTTGATGCTCTAATTTGAGTTTGTTTTAGTTAATTCTACTTAAAAGTTGGTTTGGATAGTTAAATTCCACCTCCAAGCATATGACGTTTTTGATTTCCATACAAATTAATAAAGAAAAAGTAGTTTGTTTAGGTCATAGCAAAATAAACCAAAAATACAGAAGCTATCATTTTGTATCAAACTGATCAAAAGCTAGAGGTATTAAGAGATCGGAGGATTGTTTTAATACTTTTGGTTCAATGCAGGACTAGTTTCTTCAATAAACATAATTTTATTGTGGCACTGGCCCCCATCATCCATCCATCTACCGTTACTTTGCTATATTAACATAAATGTAATAAAGTTGCTCCTCCAAGCCAAGGGGCTAAGTACCTATGTATGCTAGGAAAAAGATACCTATTAGATTGTGTTCAAAGTTCATATTGAAATGATAAACTTGTATCATACTCGCTCCCTCAACTGCTTTGTTGGTCTAGTGATCACAAGTGGTACTGCTGAGCTTGAAGTCCTGAGTTTGATCCCCAGGTCAGGCAATGTGCTATTAGGTTGTTCCATCAGGAATCTTTCAGCAGCAGCTCGGAGTCTGGCTTTGTGCCTGGTTGATGGCATTAGGCTTGCCCCCTATTACATGGAACTTAAACATAACTGCCATTATGTGGATGTACTATAGGCACACCTCTTCCCAACCCTTCGGGGACACAGGACACGATTTTATTTTATTTTTTATTGAAAGAAACAGCAAACAGTTACATTATAAAAACTTACAACTAATTTAACAAAAATAATTTTAGTAATCACACACAATGCTGTCCATAGATAGATATCCAAGTTTAGAAAAAAAAAAAAAAAACTTAATAATGATTTTATGTTATGTCACACTCAAACCAAACATTTTGAATTTCAGGGTAAAGCTGTGAACAAGGATAGGTTTATCTCAAAAATGTTCCTCCGCGGAGACTCAGTGATCCTAGTATTAAGAAACCCGCTGGCCACTGCGGCTGGCAAATAAGCAACCAGTCTACAGAAAATGTACAGTAACATGTGGTTAATATGGCGCATAAAGTATTCCAAAAAGAAAGGAGGGGTGCGTGCTTATGATCACTCAATAGAAGTGAAAACTTACATCTGGAGCTGAGTATACGCTATTCAGTGTCACCAACCGAGTGGAGCCAAGTATACCCGATGCAGCGGTAGTACACGCGATCCAGAGTGTACCCAATTTAGCGCCGAGTATACGGGATTCAGCGTCACCGACTTGAGTGTGACGGTTTAGTTTCGTTTATAGTTCAGAAAGAAGTTTTCACTTCAATTTGCCTTATAGAGCAGCAACTCAGTCACCCATAGCTTTTGTGACTATATCTTCCTAATACTGAATTTGCCATATTAACGCCTGGGACTGTAAGTCTTTGTTTTTAAAAACTGAAGTGTTCTCCAAAACCTTAGTCTTAAGCTTGTGGTATGGATCCAATACATCTCTTTTCTATGTTGGTGTGTTGAATTATATTAAAATAAATAACAGTTAAGATTTATCTATGCATTTTATTTTAGACTAGCTAATGCGTCCAGCATGCGTTGCAAACCTATTTAATTTTTTTTTGTGCTAGGTACCTTTCCGGCCGCACACAACTTACCAAAGTTTAATCATAATCGGTCGAGCCATTTTCGAGCTTTTGCGAGACTACGCAAGGCAATGATTTTATATAGTGGTAACATCCCATTCTCACTGTAGTGACAACTCATTGTTGGACTGACGTTGTACCTAGGTACAGGAGTTGTAGTCTGTCAGCAGATAATTTCTTTTTTTTCGTTCTTTTGTGCTATCTGCTGATAAGTCTCAAGCTCGCAGCGTTTAAATCCCGTTTTTTTTTTGTCCTAAAGTCAAACTCAAAGCATTTATTTCAATTAAACCATTTACAGGCACTTTCGAATTGTTAAGGAGTCGGTCATTAACCACCGTGTGGCGTGCGTGACGCTTCGAGTTTGTTCGGTCATTTAGCGCCAAAGAAAACATGTTTGTCAAAGGCTTTTACAGACATTCATTGTTATGAAGTTATTTAGCTATATTATTAACGTATTTACCCAAGTTTATTAATTTACCAAACCAAGTTCAAAGAACGTAGGTAGTCTGTAGACTACCTACGTTCCTACCTACCTACCTTTTGTTTACAAATAGGGTCGCTAAATCATAAAATACCTCATAGATGGCGTTGATATCAATTTAAAGCGTTACAGTCTCCGTTCAATAGCCTTTGATAATAACCTCGGACGTTCGCGCCAGAACCGCATTCATAACACGATATTGTTTACGCACTGTCGTTTATTCAATCCTTGTGATCACACGCGCATAACGTTCTGTGTAACGAGTGTATAAACTATCAAAACTAAAGATAGGTAACAGTGGTTTTGTGTATCATGTCGGCTTGAACTTGTAAGTGCGACGAACTGAACTTGCATATTTTCCCGCCGTTTTTCTTCTTTTTTTCTGAAGAAAATGTGCACTGTTATCTTGTGGTAATTCTGTAAAGCCAAGGAATTTTGTTATTATCCACTGAGGTAAGTGTATACAGTTATAACTTATGATTGTTTTCTATAATTTGTTGTTTAGCTCTAAGGACATACCTACTACAACACAATACGAAATATTATATAAGTACAATTACATACTGAAAAATACCGCCAAGTGTTTGTAAATAAAAGGACTGCTCGAGCTCTAATTATATTTTGTACCTAGTTTTAATTTTAAATTTTAAACTAGACCCCTTGAATTAATAAAGAATACCTACGCTTAGTAAATAAGGAGTAGGAACCTAAGAAGGTTCACTCATTAGCCCAAAAATAGGGAGGTTTTGTAAGACTTCTTTCTACTCGGGAGTTGCGAGTCCTTTTGCACGAAAGTTAAGCAGGTACCACCTACTTAGGTGGTTTAATTGCATTTATTTTACAGCTTATTACGAATATAGATAATTAGGTACGTATTATCCAAACATAAGTAGGTGCCTAATAAAATTGTAACGAAGTTAAAACTGAACATTGAATATTTTTGTTATTAATAATGTAATTTCTACTTGTGGGAACGAGTGTGATGCCTAAAATATAGGTCTAGTATTTTTTTTTTTTAATTTTGTCCCTTTGCTTGTCTGGAATTCTGGGTGTATGTTCCGGATTGGCGCAAAAACGGTTGTGCGAAATTTGATTAAACATAATTTAAGGTACCTAGGTAATTTTAATCTCGGTAGTACGTTCCCGCCATAGAAATATAAAAAAACTTCTTTCATAATTATGTCTATGGTTCCCGCGGATATTTTCCGACATCGACACGAACGAAGCCGCGGGCAAAACTAGTTCCTAATAAAATAAACAAAAATTACAGAACATTAATGATAAGCTAATTAGGTAATCAAAGATAAGGTTCGCCATAATCACCATTATTGTAACCCAAGGTTGTGTCTCCGCCTCCCTTCGACACTTGTTGAATGCCCTTTCGAAGCGGGAGGTGAAATCCCGCTGGGGCGCTGGCCCTGTATCTATAATCTACGATTAGATTCCACATTGCAGTCTAAAAATATCCTAAATGGCAACACAATCTAGGTTGTATTCACACGAATGCATCTGGATGGGAGAATTCACTATGATTTTGCGATTTGCCAAGACGTTTTGGTATTTTGCCTTGCCTTGTGAACACGATGAAATAGTTAATAGATAGTAAGATACGACGAATTTAAATATCTAGCTCTGTTTGGATTTCTAAAACTAAATCTGTGAAGACCAACTTTCAGTTTTATGCATAACTTAAAATTAAAGATGAAGGCGATGACGTCGGAGGAATTAGAATAAATTAGACACGTTTTGATGATTTGGTGAAAACAGACCATTTTTGAATGAATTTTAATTGAAAGTGAAATACAATCGGATGCATAAAACATTGAGGAACAAACTTTAAACGCGTTTTTCCTTGGTGTAAAAAGGAGAGTTTTTCACATCGCCGACCGACTATAATTCGGCTTTTCCTTTTCCCCATATACTGACTAAACTGAAAAACTGAAGGCCAGATCAAATCACCGATTAGTAAACTAGTTGTCCTACCTAACGGTTACTGTTGTGACAGGTTGAACGAAATATAAGAACGCTACTGCAACCCATTAATGCCCATCATATAGGTACCTTTTTTTTTTTTTCTCGCGGTGGAAATCCTCATGGACTTCCTCTATCGTGGGGGTGACAGAGGGGCATGCCGGACACTTACCGGCTAAAACCACCGCGGTGTTCCACCTCTACCTATAGCCGGGGGTGCGGGATACGCAACAGCATTCACCGCTCCCCCGACAGGCATCATATAGTATTATAGGTACCTACCTGCCTACCTAGGTTGATATGAAATTGAACTACTACAACCTAATTGCGTAAATTAAACTATCAATCATAATCTAAATCATTTTTAACCGACGAAAAAAAACGGAGGAGGTTCTCAATTCGACGCGTATATTTTTTTTTAATTTTTTTTTTATGTATGATCACGCATAACTTTATACAGAGCAGTCCGATTTTGATAATTCTTTTTTTATTAGAAAGGGTATACCCTGAAGTTGTTCCCATATAAATTTGGAAAAAAATTCCGACCCTAAGGGTTAGAAAACGGGATGATTGATTGCTCACTCACTGATTGTAATGTATGACCACGCTTAACTTTTTACAGAGTAGTCCGATTTTGATAATTCTTCTTTTGTTGGATAGGACATACTTCGAAGTTGGTCCCATGTAAATTTGGAAAAAAAAACCTACCCTAAGGGTGGGAAAATAGGGGTGACTTATTGTTCATTCACAGATTTTAATGCTGAGCTGTGTATTACAATTAAAATAAAAGGCCTATCTATGTTGGTATATAAAGCCTGTTTTTTTAAGTATTACATTATATTATTTAGTATTATATTACACAAAAAATAATAGTTAAATTAGGATTATATAACAGTCAATGTCTAAAGTAAGGTAGGTATTTTAAAAGTAATCAAACATTAAGCATGTAGTAATTAGTAAATTATAGCCTCAAAAAATTATAAAATAAAAGCTTTTTAACAAAAAATTAAACCTCCGAAAAAACTGAAAAGCAAAAAATAATAAACTTTTTTTATTTAACCTTAATAAATAAGTTCTTAAACTAATGCAAGTAGGTATACCTAAGTAATTTTGAGTCGGCGCCAAACAATCAATGAACAAAGATTACTAAATTACCTTAAATTTAAAGAAATAAGCAACGTGAAATCTATAGCGATAAACATTAACATTTCAAACAAAAAATGCGCTCTCCGCACGACCACTCGCAACGAATTAATTTGCTTGTTTGGCGCCGACTCTAAATTACTTAGGTATACTTGCATTAGTTTAAAAGAACTTATTTATTAAGGTTAAATAAAAAAAGTTTATTATTTTTTGCTTTTCAGTTTTTTCGGAGGTTTAATTTTTTGTTACGAAGGATAGGTATTGCTAATCCATGGCTCCATAAGTATGTTCGAAAAAGTCTGCTCAACTACCTACCTAAATAACTCAACGAATGTTGTTGAACTGTCAAAATGATTGCCACTGATAATGTGTTACGCAATTAAGTACGTCGTCGAAATTGAATAGGCAAGGGTATCATTTAAGCTATCACCAATTTAATTAGTTTTGTGTTTCTTAAATAATAGGGTTTGTCCTCCAAATAGTAGATCTGTCACCAAAATGTAGTCACCAAACAATGCAAGTGACCTAACCAAACCGAACCTCGGGGTGCCCTTCGCTCGCTCTTGCATCCTATGTCGACGGAGCCCCGCTTCGCGGGGCCCCTATTTCCGTGTAAAGGGTTTAAAGTAACCTAACCAAACCGAACCTCGGGGTGCCCTTCGCTCGTTCTTGCATCCTATGTCGACGGAGCCCCGCTATCTGAGAACGAAAATATTTCGTGGCGATAGATCTATTTATTAGGTGATACAAATATTTCGTGGCGATAGATCTATTTATTAGGTGATACAACTTGATGACAAATATAAATTTTGGTGATAGAAAATATAGTTCCCAATAGGCAATAGGTATCTATAGATTTTCACATTCAGCCGTTTCAACATTTAAAGGTTTCATTGTCCTTTCATGATCCTGTATTCCAATATTCTTCTATAGGTAAGTACCTGAACAGAAAAGCACTCAAAGGTACTGTTTAGATAGTTCATAGATATTTTGTGGAAATGGAGAGCTTCATAATCATGAAATTCTTCGTCAGTAATATCGTCGTCCAGCCCCTCATAAGTCATTCATAACTTAAGTGAATGGCATTATTGTTTATGAATGTAATTGTGTTAGGTACCCACGGCTACACACCAAGTTATACCATGGAGCACAAAGCTATACATAACCAGTATAAACTGACTTCTGATTGTACGAGAAACCTAATACTGTGCCTATACAATGCGAGATCAGCTAAAACTGGGAATGTGTACCTTGATGTGTCGCCGTGTGTACATACATACTCACGTGCAACTTTCAAGAATATCAAACTACCCATGACTTTGACCCGTGTAGACTTCTCGAGTTGGGGATCAGTTAGTCTGAGAATAGTTCCCACTTTCCCGAAATACTTATTATGTAGATATGTAGAGCTGCACATATTTGGCAAGTTCTGAAATAGTTGTACCTAATCTGAATGAAAATCATGGGTAAAATTTTCCTACCAGAAAAGAGGGTTATCGGATTTTAAAAAGCAATAAGACCTATGTCATGAATGAATTAGGTAAACCATTTAGGTACTTTAAAATGTTTTTCCACCTAGTCTGAGGGCGTCCTACCTTACCGTCTACCTTAACGTCTACCCCAACGGTCATTGGTACCCATGTGCCTTTGTACCCAGTGCCTTATAAAGGGACTATCCAATTTGTCAATTTTTGCCCGGTTAAAATTAAAATGGCAATTACTTAAACGTAACTGGCGAAATGTGGGTTTACTTTGGGTAGATACACTTCTGCCTTACCCCTTCGAGAAATACAGTCGTGATGTTATGTGAAAAAAGATTGAGAAAAGAATCAACACCATTTGCCTACACTCTGCCTATCCTTCTTTGGAGTAAATGCGTCATATTATGTCTTCCGATTGAAAAAGTCAATGCGTATCGACTATTTATAGTCGAGTAGGTAGGTACCTATTGCATATTGTGCGTGCGCTATAATAGCAAAGATGATTACCTTCAATAAGGTCGTGGAGACTTGTTTTCTAGTCTCTAGCTTGCATTTAATATGGCAAGTACTACGAGTATCATTATTAATTTTATTGTTGTTGTAGCTAGATGTTTCTCGTTCTATGATTATTTAGTAGCAATATTGCATAATCAGCCTATAACGTTCCCACTGCTGGGACACAGGCCTCCTCTCTGTGAGAGGGAGTGGACCATAATCCACCACGCGGGCCCAATGCGGGTTGGTAGATGTCAAATGTCTTTGAATTTTTACCGACTTCACAAAAAGGAGGAGGTACTATGTTCGGCTGTTTGTATGTTTTTTTTGTATGTTTGTTCATCGAATACTCCGCCAATTGTCGACGGATTTTCAAAATTCTTTTTTTGTTCGAAAGTAGATAGTTCTGAGGTGGTCCCATTGTCACCAAGTTAGGATCTGATGATGGGATCTTAGAGAAATCGAGGGCAACCCTCAAATTTTATAGGCTCACTTATTGTTTTTCGCATATTTTATGAAGTATCTTGTTTATTTGCGTATGGTTGTCACCATCTCAGGTAGCTGGGCTGATGATGGAAGGTACAACTCCTTAACAGTAAGAAGTTACTCAAACAGGCAAGGACTGTTTTAGTAAATTGTTTTGATGTTTGATAGGGCATTTGCCACATTTGGTCTCATGATCATCAAGTCATGACCTGATGCTGGCGTCAGGATAGTCTGCAGAGTACCTAACTCCTCGACAACTAACAGCAGATATATCGTGTTTAGGCTCATTGAAAAGGGCTCGGTGTGTGGATAAACGTACTGTTAATGAGGAACACCGAAGTACATAGAGACCTGATGCTGAAGCCAGGAGCATCAGAAAAAGTACAAACCTTGAAATAACAGCACCGTAGTCGTGTTTGGGCTCATTTTAAACAGGACTAAATTTTAAGTTCAATGCAATGTTGACATAAGTCTGGCCTGATGCTGCAGCCAGGATTATCAGCATCTAGTCTAAAAACATCAGGTCAGGATTTGATGATGGGATCCTGGAGAAATCGAAGGAACTCTTCAAATATTATAGGCACACCTATAGCGATTTGGGTATTTTTTATAGTAACTCGTGCACTTGCTCTCGGAAAGCACCATTTGGTGAAATGGAACTGATAATGAAGACCACAGATGGACACCGGAACTACTCAATAATATCTAAGTAGGTATTTCACGGGTTGCGATTCGATTACTTTAATATGGTTGCTAAGCAATTTATGCTCGTCACTATGTGAATGGTGATATGGAGATGATGGTGGACCTGGAGAACTCCTCAACAATTAACTTCCCTGCATCGAGAAAAGCAATAATTTGTTTGTAAAAGTCGATGAGCACTAAGCTATTGTAACTTAGATAAATTATAAGCAGGCCCACTAAAAAGCGTGAAATAAAAACTTTTTAAGAAAAAAAAAACCGACTTCCAAAAAACACTACAAAGTGAAAAATAACTTTAATTTCGGAAGTCGGTGGCAAAAAACTAAAATACAGATCCAAAGACACCGACTTCCGAAATTAAAGTTATTTTTCACTTTGTAGTGTTTTTTGGAAGTCGGTTTTTTTTTCTTAAAAAGTTTTTTGGTTCTAGGACATGCCGGTTTTCTCACGATATTTTCCTTCACCGTTTTGAGAGCAGTGGTGATGAAATAACAACTCTTAAGTCGCGGCTATTTATACAACTGGGCCACCACTGCTCTGCAGTAGGTAGGTATAATATGCAATGACGTATATAATATGTGTCTACGTAATTATAACATATCGAGACCCTCCCCCCTCCGTGCTCCAATTGATCATTCATTTCACATTACAAAACTGTTTCCACTCTTCGGCTGAGGCTACAGTTGGCAGCGATTTGCGATGCGACTGGAAGAGCCAAACGAGATAAACATGGTATGGCTACATTATAAGCGAAAATCCGGCGTATATTCGGCGATGACGCGACGTGGCTACAGTACACAAGCTATCAAATCATCAATCGTGGTTTACTATACGCATAATGTAGCCACACGCATATTTAGTAGCACTATTGAACTAGTCATGCAAGTGAGAAAAATTTTCTAGTAAATTTGCTTCAATTTCGCCTTTCGCCGATGCCGTGATTACAGTAATGTTGTTCCTATCGCATAAAGATATCAAAGATTGCTAGTAATATTTGATGTACGATGTAGTCATATACCTACGTGAGCATTCATTTATTTGTTTTAATCGCTCATGTGTCGCAGGTGGCGTCGCGGCCTAATGTAGCCTCAGCCTTAGTTGTATTTGTTCTTCTTCAGTACGTAATTAAGTACGTTTCAATTAGATTAGTTGGATATCTATCAATCTATACCTATAATTAAGCTGAGGAGTTTGTTTGTTTGAATGCACTAATCTCTGGAACGACCAGTCGGAAATGTTTTTTTTTTTCATTATTATGTTAGCCCTTTAGGAGCCGAGCAAAAATAAAAAAAAGTCAGAAATTACGCTAAGTGATAGCGCGGGCAGTCGATGCGATGCGACGGGGTGGGTCGGGTGAACAAGAAATTTCACGCGGACAAAGTCGCGGGCAAAGGCTAGTACTACATATACACTATACGGTATTGGTAGTGCCCTTTCTAGGCATTTTCTCTCTATATTTTTTCTAATGAAGAATTTTTATCGACCGGCGGCGGCGTAATGGAAACTGTAGGAGGCCCTCGGGCTAGGTGGAGCGAAAATCTTCAGGGGATTATCACATAGAGCTTCAGCCTGCGACATCGCCCGCGTGAAATTTTTGTTTTAAAACGTAAAATATATTGAGGGGCTTTTGGAGTTGTGGCTAAGTAATAACAGCCGCACGGGTCGGTCGATCAGGCTAAGCTGTGCTTGTCGCGGTTGGTTCTCGGATGGGTGACCATCTTTACATACCAAGACCGCCGTGCCTCGGAAAGCACGTTATGCCGTTGGTTCCGGCTGTTATTTGTTGATCTTTGACAGTCGTTAAGGGTCGTCAGAAGCCCGAAAGTCTGACAACCAGTCTTACCAAAGGGTATTTTGTTACCCAGTACCCAGTGTTGGGCAAAATTTAGTTTGATTGATGATTGATAACTAAGATTAAATTATTTAATCATGACTAATGAGTAATGACTAAAAAAATTCAATCATGTTTGATGATTGAAGATTGATTAGTGTTAGTGTTAGTTATTTAATCATGACTAAATTTCTCATGACTAATTTAATATCTAAAATTACGCCGTTGCCAAGTTAACACTCACAGAATGTTGATTCGTTATTCACAAGTTTTAATAAAAGCTTTTGTCATAATAAAATAAAACACAATCTTTACAACAGAATCAGTTTAATTTTTTAATTAACATGTAGCTCAGAGGCATGAAGTACAATAAAAGTCCCGGCGAAGATGGTATTACAACCGAATCACTTCGAGCCGCGGAGCATATCTTGTTGCCATACATCTGCAACTTATTTAATTCAATATTACAAACAGGTGTTTTTCCAAGTAGTTTCTGCCACTCAAATGTTATCCTCCTCCATAAAAAAGGTGATAAGACTGACATCGGCAATTACCGCCCCATCAGCCTCATCTCACACCTTTACAAAATATTTATTAAAATTATTGAAAATCGCATTTCTGGCCAATCAGATCAGCATCAACCTCCCGAACAAGCCGGGTTCCGTCGTGGCCTCTCCACTACCGACCATTTACAATCCCTTAATCAAGTAATAGAAAAACATCTAGAATACAACCTACCCTTATACCTAGCATTTGTCGACTACTCTAAAGCATTTGACAGTTTATCGCACAAAGCCATATTTGAATCTCTGCAAAACCAAGACATCGAACCTACATACATTAAGTTACTACAAAAAATATACCAAAATAGCACAGCAGCCATAAAAATAAACACCACAGGACCATCATTCCCTATCCAAAAAGGGGTCAAACAGGGCGACCCTCTTTCTCCAAAGCTCTTCACAGCCACGCTTGAAGAAGTCTTTAGAAAACTAAATAGCAATTGGAGGGACAAGGGCATCATCGTGGGCGATAGAAGACTAACAAATCTCCGATTCGCCGACGATATTGTTCTTTTCTCCTCCACGGCAGCCGAGTTAGGCCTAATGCTCGACCAACTGAGTAGTGCCAGCCTCGAGGTCGGACTCGCGATGAATATGGCGAAGACCAAGGTGATGACCAACAGCACCAAGCGCAACATAGGAATTGGGGGTGTGAGGATTGAATATGTCCATGAGTACATATACCTCGGCCAAATAGTCTCCTTCCAGGCAAGACACGATAAAGAAGTTGCTCGACGCACCGAGAACGCCTGGAAGAGCTATTGGTCGATGAAACAAATAATGAAGGGAACTCTCCCTCTCTCACTAAAGAGAAAACTCATGGACATGTGCATCCTTCCTACCCTCACCTATGGAGCGCAGACATGGTCACTTACTAATCGTCAAAAGTCCGCACTCGGGGTCTGTCAGCGAGCCATGGAGCGCAGTATCCTTGGAGTTAAACTTACTGATCGTATAAGAAACTCGATACTGCGTTCTAAAACTCAAATTGCCGATGTAGGTCACACGGCTGCCAAGCTAAAATGGAACTGGGCTGGTCACATCTGTCGCATGCCGGAGGAGCTGTGGGCTAAAGTAACCACACAATGGGTCCCAAACAGCAGCAAACGGCAACGCGGCAGGCCCAGAATGAGATGGCGGGACGAACTCGACTCTTTCCACAAGGATTGGCGTGTAACAGCACTGGATAGGGATAAGTGGAAGGAGGGAAGGGAGGCCTTTGCCCTGCAGTGGGACAGAAATGGCTGATAATAATAATAATAATAATGTAGGCAGCAATTTATACAATTACAACAACAAACTACGGGTTAATTATGTTTAAAATAATTTAAATTGGTTTTCATAACCACACGGTTTTCAAATTGTTCATCAGACAATCTCTGTGATTTTGGTAGACTGGTCATTGTTGCATATGAAAACAGCCTTTCTACAGATCCAGAAGATGGCATTGGTGTATTGTGCTCCAAAAATATTTTTTTTATTAATGGGTAACGGTGTAAAAGGTCTACATCTTTACTTTCTTCCGAAAAGAAATTCGTCATTAAAATATCGCTCCATTACCCTTTTTTGCCTTTTATCTACTTTTAACTTTTTACAGTAGTAGCAGTTATAATAAATAAAAAATAATCATGTAGGTACAAATACAAAAATGGAAAATGCTATCAATCAACTTATGAGAGTGATGAATAATTTAAATAGCGCGATAGATGTCTCTAATGAAACAAAAAATGGAGTTAGCCAGCTTAGCATTTTTAGTTTAGTCATCAATCAAAAATAATGATTGAATGACCAATGACTAATTTATTTAGTTATGATTATTTTTTTTTTTTTTTATCTTTATTTGTTTATAGAGGGTTTGATCAATATGACCATGCCACCCTCATAGGGGCATTCTATCCTTACTGTCTACGCTTAATACCTAGGTGTACAATTTTATATAATTTTTTGGCTGTCCTGGACAAGGGAGCAGCCAAGATACTATTATACATGCCAACATTAATAGAATTAAAACCGTTTTCCATGAAATAGCCACTCCTCTCAACCTCGTTCCGGACACATTCCGCTAAAATATGCGTGGTATCCTCTACCTTATCGCACTCAGAACAATTGGGCGAATCACTCTTTCTCATTAAAAAGGCGAAGCTATTCAACGGAACATGTCCCGAACGTAGCCTGAAAGCAGTCACAATCTCATTTCGGTGCATATCTGTACCTACAAACCAAGGAAGGCGGAAAAGGCTATGTTGAATGGTTCTATACCAAATTCCCTTACTTAATGATCTCTCATCAAAGTATTCTTTCCATAAATCTAAACACTGGTCGCGAACTCGATACAAGAGGTCACTAAATAAGGGAAAACATTCCACAAAAATTCCGTCCGAGATAGCCTCTTTTGCTAAACGATCTACTTCCTCATTTCCATACAATCCAATATGGGATGGTACCCATTGTAGAACAATTCTTTTGTCTTGGACCTTACCAATAGAATCTAAAATTTTATAGGCTATCGGTGCACCTCGACAATTCGAGGTGCATCGAGCCAGGTGTTGCAGAGCGCTCCTAGAATCAGTCAATATTAAATAGTTTCCTGATTCGAATGACTCAATGTATGAAATAGCTTCTGCGATCGCTAGTAGTTCTACGTGCATAATAGAAATTTTAGCACATGATCTAAACTTTATAGATGCCTTCGTTTGCGGATCAAAAACAGCCCATCCCGACTCGTTACCTTCCTGTGACCCATCAGTATAGATTGAGTAAAAATGTAAATAACTAGCATTTAGATACTGATCACAAATTTCACGAATGTTGCTACATCTGTACTGATGTTTCGGTTTGTCTATGCCATCTAAACAAGGTTTCACTACATTGGATAGGTCCACACTGCTGACCCACGTGCTCAAAGAAAATCTTTCCAATTGCTGCGATGAAAATAAAGGGTAGTCACTAAGAAACTCATGTACCGTCACTAATAGTGGTTTTTTTTTACGCCTCCAATATAAACTATGACATGACTCTGCAAGATTGTTTATCAAGATAAATATTTTACTGCCCCGGAACGAATTCACCTTCAACCAATATTTGCCGGCTAAGAGGTACCTGCGTACATATAAAGGCTGAAGGTGAAGCTCACACTCCATCACGTGTACTGGAGTAGTCCTAACAAAACCACCAATAACGCGCATACACTGGTTTTGTATTCTGTCCAATTTGACTAAGTTGCTCTTGTACCCGCTATCATACAAAAAGTTGCCATAGTCCAGTCGCGAACGTATAATAGAAACATATAGTAGCCTCAAGTAATATGGATGTATACCCCACCCAGACCCAGCAAGAACTTGAAAGATTCTCAAAGATTTTAGACATTTTCCGGCTAGTTCCCCAATATGTTTTTTCCACTTGAGCGAGCGGTCTAACCACAGCCCTAAGTACTTAATATTATCTACTACTTGAAGCGATGTTTCATTTATTAGTAGATGAATACATTCTCTTTTATACCCTCTCTTAAAAACGCATACTTTACTCTTGGAAGATGAAATTTCTAAGCCTATGTTCGAAAGTAATTTAACTAAAACATTTAATGAATTTTGTACAAGATTAACCCCTACCTGTATGTTATTATTTACTGAATAAAGAACAAAATCGTCCGCGTACTGGGATATCAAAACTCCGCTACTCATAACACTTGTACAGATACCTGAAGTTACTATATTAAAAAGTAACGGCGACAAAGGGTCACCTTGGGCTAATCCACGGCCGGTAGTGCGACATATGTAAACATTGTCAATTAAAACCTTCAAATTTCTTTCTTTTAAAAATTGCCATAAATATTGACATATTTTAGATCCCACCCCAATTTGATCCATTGTTTGCAATAGTGAAATTATACTTACGTTATTATATGCGTTATCTATATCCAAAAAGCATCCTATGGTTGTCTTATTTTCTGTAAAACCATCTTGAATATGAGAGACTAAATTAACCAAATTGTCCATTGTGGATCGACTTTTTCTAAACCCCGTAGTATACGGCGATAAGATATGATTTTTTTCGATGAACCATTCTATTCGATTATTTAAAATACTGTGGAATATTTTACACAAACACGACAACATTGATATCGGTCTGAGTGACGACTGAGACTGCGGGTCGCGCCCAGGCTTAGGTATTGGAATAACTGCGATGTCCCGCCACTGATTGGGTACAAAACCGGTTGACAGAGAACTATTATACAGAGATAACAAAATAGATTTGCCGTTCTCAGGAAGATATTTAATCATCGAGTACGAAATATTGTCACAACCGGGTGACGTATCTTTAGCTCTAATACAACAATTAAGTTCTTGTTTCGTGATTGGCGTCTCTAATTTTGAATTATTAGAAACAAATGATAGGTCTTGAGGAGATGCGTAATCGGGGGTTAGGCTACGAAGTAGGTTTTTGGTTCGCTCACCATCAACATGTTGCCTAGCACTTCTACGCCCTTTAAACCATTTCATTTTATCCCACATCTGACTTTGTGAAGTTGTTCCGTCTAATGATGTGCAGAGATCCTTCCAACCTTTATCCCTTGCTTTGCGCACTAAGTTTTGTGACTCACATATTTTTTTATTAAGAAACGATAGGTTATTCGGTGTAGGATTACGTCTAAAGGTTGAAAGGGCCAATCTACGTTTTGCAACTGACTTGGACAGCATAGCATTCCAGTAAGGTTTGGGAATAAAGACGTTATGAGGGTCCAAGTTATATTTTATGTAAGGAATATGAACGTCTGCTGCCAAATTTAAATACTCAATAAAATTATCGTAATCGGCTTGAATATTGCCTGACTGCTTAAAGTTAATAAATAATTTTTCAAGTAAACCTTTGTAACTATCCCAATCTGCATTCTTAAAATTCCGTCGATAAGTATTTCTAGGTACAACATTGAAATTGGTCGTTATATTAATCATTAAGTGATCACTTCCAAGGGTTTCGTTCATAATGTTCCAGTTAAATGTCAAAGCTAAATCAGAGGAAACTAACGTGATATCGGGCGCGGACTGTTGAAGTTGGTTACTGACTAACCTAACTCGGGTGGATTTGCCATCATTCAGGGTTACAAAACCGTTATCTAAAATAGCATCACAGATTTGAGATCCTCTTAAATCGGTCTTGTAAGACCAATTGGTGTGGTGCCCGTTAAAATCCCCTAAAACAAGACTTTTTTTGTTTACTAAAGAAAAAACTGAGTCCCAATCTTGCTGGCTGGTACGTACGGATGGTGCACAGTACACAGCAATAATATATTCGATTTCACTACAATTGAATACTTTAACACACAAAAGTTCAATACTCTGGTTTGTGGTTTGTACGTCACAGATACATGCATGAATTGACCTATGTACAAATATAGCAACCCCACCATAACCATCATCCCTATCTTTCCGGTAAATATTATAATTAGTCAAGTTGAGCTGGCTATCAGGTTCTAACCAGGTTTCGCTAACGGCAGCAATGTGGACCTTCTCCTGTGACAAAATATTTTCAAATGTAACTAACTTTGGCCTTAAACTCTGTGCGTTCCATTGTAGAATAGTCAATTTTACATTTTTCTTGTTATTATACATGATTTACGAAAAAAAAATCTAATATCTGTTTTAATATCGGCCAATCTGAAACATTATCTACGACAACTAATATTATCCATTCGATGCAACACTTTATAATACTTGTAACCTTAGTTAAAACAGATGTATTTTTCAAAAAGATTATATCCTTCAATCTTTTAATTAATTCTCCAAACTTCACTTCTCTTTCTCTCTTTTCTTCAACTTCTTCAAACCGCACCTCTGGTTTATTGTTATCCTTTGGCTCTGGATTTAAAAATAAATCGTATTCCGATCGATTAGAGGCAGCATCCTTACGTTTCTCTTGTTTCTTGGACGATGATTTTGAGGCTTGTTTGATCTGTTCTCCTTTGTGTATTTGTGCTTTTGTCCTTATGATTTCAACGGAAGGTGCAACTTCACCGGGTAACGAAGTCGTATCTTCTACAATTGGAGGTTTAGACACTAACGCAGGGAATGATCTGCTAGACGCCAACTTTGGGGCAACAACTGCTGGTGAACTTGGTGCTACATAGATAGTGAGGGCTCTCCTATACGTGCAGTTAAACTCCGCCATAATGTCTCTTAACCTTTTTTCTTTGAGGAATGCAGGACATCCTTTGTACAAAGCCATGTGTGCACCGTCACAATTGACACATTTAAATGACGTAGTATCGCAGTTTGTATGATTTTCTCCGCACTTCGGACAGACAACTTTGCTTGATGGACACCTTTTAGTTGGGTGGCCCAACTTCCAGCACTGCGTACACTGTGATACAGGAAAAATGTATGGATCCACCTTAATTCTCAAACCATCCACGGATATATATGGCGGTAAGAATGATCCCTTAAAACATAAACGAACTGCTTCGCTTCGTGACCAACCTTCTTTCGTATGACGACGGTTGAGTCGAAATATTGACACCAACTGGGCTGGTTTAGGACACGCTATTGTATTTTGTATTTCCTCATCGGTGAGATCTAAATCCACATCCCTTATAACACCATATGACATACTCTTTTCCATAGGTCGTTGTATACGCCAGCCCTTATCAAGTAATTGTTTACAGTTCTCTAATCTCTCTGCGCTAACTTCATTCTGCATATCGAGGCGAACTTTATATGGGTTCATATATTTTACCCTTAGAATATCTGTAATACCGTTATCTTTGAATAATCTGGCCAAAGCGAATTGTTTAGGCATTTGCTCACTATGTGATATGTATATCTCTATTTTATCTACCTCAAGTTTGTACTTCTTTTTTTCCTTTCGTTTCACCTCTGTCCATTCGCTATCATCGTCATCTCCTTTTCTCTTCTCTGATCTAGTATCGCCCTCCATTTGTATAATATTCTCCTCTTGGTATTGTGTCCCTTCTAAATCTCTTACAACTAGATCACTCCACGGACTGCTGCTCGGCAAAGTAGTCGCATCACAAGTCGCATATACATGATCCTTAATTTCATCCATCGCGTAAAATTAATAAAACATACATCGTTAGCTATTGCGCGCAGCGAGTCAACCCAACGGTATATACATACACGTCAGGTATAGCTACGCGCAGGTAATAACAACAACGCAATAGGTGCGCTCGCGGCTTGAGTAATTAGCAAACGGCTACCTCGCACGAACGCCGTATCGAGACTGTAGTTATGATTATGATTAACTATTTTAGTCATGATTAAATCAATCATGACTAAATTAGTTGTGACTAAATTAGTCATGACTAATCAATTGATTGAAAAAATTAGTTGATTGACCCAACACTGCCAGTACCTAACTGAGTTGTGGAGGTCAGATAGGCAGTCGCTCCATGTAAAATTCTGGTATTCAGCTGCATCCGGTGACACTGGAAGCCGACCTCAACATTGTTGGGAAAAGGCTAGACAGATGATGATTGTAAGTGGGTAGAGATAGGGAGATTTTTCTACGTAATTAGCGAATAATTTGCTAAAATATAGGTCCGGGGTGGTTTTAGTGAGGTCAAAATCCCACACTCCCCCTGACCTCCCTCCCCGGAGGTCGGGTGCCTTTTGAAGGTTTCCCCCGCGTTATGGCAAAACAATTAGTTTTCCTGGGATTTTTCGGTGGCGAAACGCAAGAATTTTCCTACTGCTTTGTATACGTGACCATAAAGTATTTTTTAAGAGTTTCATTTCTAGCTCGATGAGGGCTTAAAATGGTTACCTCAATACCTCAGTAGAGTAGGTGATGAGTTTAAGCCTCTATGAAAAGGGTGAAAAGTTATTGGTCAAAACGTTCTGTTGGTCAAGCATTCACTGACGTAGAGTTATGTTGGCGAAACGTTCATGGGTGAAGAGTTCTTTGGATGAAACGTTAATGGGTTAAAGATAATATTGACCAACGGTTCATGGGTTGACTGTTGGTAAATCGTTTCAGTTTCAAAAAAAATGTACGTTAGTTACTTACATTTTTTTTTGTAGACTGTCTAAGTACCATATATAAACTACAATCTGGGTAGGTTCAGTTAACCGCAAATCAGCAGGGCAATTCTCGTAATTTTAAGAACGTTTACATTCTGATCTTAGTCTCAATCTGTGAAAAATACCTCTAATTTCCCTACATATTTGACAAGTTTTTTACATTGATTGTCATTGAGATGAAATTGCGACTAGATTTTGAACGTTTTTAATTACGAGAATTGGCCTTCAGTTATCGTTAGAAGACAAAGTCACCTTCATGATTCATCTGCCTTTTCAGCCATAACATGTACATAAATACTACCTACGATATCATTCTATTCCGATCTCGAAGAAGTTCGGCAGCGGCAAATCAAAAGATCATAACAACTGCTAAATCATCAGAGATCGTAGTTCCGTCACGGTCGCCTGCGCATATACAAAACGTAGGTGCGTTTGTTTGTCTCAAATTGAACTATTATAAAGACGTTTGGTAATGGTGATCATTGTCATCCTATTTGATAAGATGATGGTCACTGTAAAATAGATACCCTTTTACTTACCTAACTGAAAGAATCACATCACTATCACACTAATATTCTAAAGGCGAAAGTTTGTGAGTGTGTTTGTATGTTTGTTACTTCTTCACACTCAAACGAATGGACCAATTTTGATAAAATTTTGTATGGAGGTAGCTGACACCCTTTTTTTTTTTTTTTTTTTTTAACGTGGAGAAATGCTCATGCATTCTGCACTACCACGGGGAGATAGTGCAGTTATGTGGGACTCCAACCCACTAAAACTCCACGGTGTCCTCCTCTGCCGCTTACGGCGGGAACACGGGCACGCGTTAGCACTCATCCGTGAACCCGCCGCGGCTGTCCGTCACCGGACCCTCCTCTGGGGAGTATTCCCCATCACCGGCGCACCAGAACACATAGCACGCCGTGACCACCCCAGGGACCAAACCAGCACATGGGCGCCAGACGACCCCGTGTCTGGGCACCCTTGGTCCCCCTGCGACGGGTCAGGTCATTGGCCCCGCCGCCTGCCAATTTTCGGCCGCAGAGGATAGGGAGAGCGGCCAACGTCATACCAACACTCCTCTTCCTCTGCGGCCCCACCGCGTCCGCCATCGGACGGTGGTGACCCCGTCAAGGCCGCGGAAGGTAGGGAGAGCGGCGCACCGCAATACCGGCACTCCTCTCCCACCGCGGCCTCCAACCCTCAGCCGCGATGCCTCCGATACGACATCGCGGCCCGCCTCAGCTGCGATGTCGCTCAAGCGGCACCGCAACCTACTTGTTGGCCGCTACGTCGTCGGCTTACCGGCAAAAGCCCTGACGAGCGGCCCCTCCTCGGGTTCCACTTCGCTTCACCGTGGGTGTCCAAGCCACGGCTACTGAGCCCCCCCGCCTCGACAATGCGGGAACCCACCGGGGGGGAGGTAGCTGACACCCTGGATTAACATATAGGCTACTTTTTATCCCGATATTCCCACGGGATCGAAACTTATGCGGATGAAACCGTGAGGCGCAGCTAGTTTTAGTCATAAATATTTCAATCTAGAGCAGTGCAACTTTCGAGCACTGGTAGCCCAGTAATAACTGCCCCGATTTAAGAGTTGTAGGTCGTGTGTTCGAACCCAGACAGGCCTTTACTTTGTGTAAATAATTTCATCACTACTGCTCTCAAAACGGTGAAGGAAAACATCGTGAGGAAATCGGTGTCCTAGAACCAAAAATTCGAACACAAGTGACATTTACCAACCCGCACTGGGCCCGCGTGATACATTGCAGCCCACTCCCTCTCAAAGAGAGGAGGTCTGTGTCCCAGCAGTGGGAACATGATATGCGAAACCTTTCAATCTTGACCAAGAGCGGAAAAACCCGTCATATTATCCTACCATAACAAACAAGTTCACGTTTTCTCAACTATGGTAACGTTCAATTGTTTAATTGTAACCGGAAAGAACTAGATTGAGCCGCTATTTACCGGTTCGAAGCGGTAACAGATTAATTGTTGCAATTTTCATCGATTGTTACTTTAATGAACAATTGTACTGGGAATCATGTTATACATATTGGTCTTTCAATTAAGCACGTTGGGTAAAATGTTTGTACAAGCTTTTGTCTGTAACTTCCTTCGCACAAAAAATTCAATTCTATCTGTCTATAGAGTCCCGCAGCCTAATTGCGGAACGCCAAATCGTCAAATGATTCTGATCAGTTGGCTTCATTTCTATCACAATTGGCTTCATTTTACGATTTTCGAATTGCGAAACTCTAGTTTATTATGAAACCAATTATTAACGTTAAGGCCCTGCGCAGAAACTAGAGTTTCGCAATTCGAAAATCGTAAAATGAAGCCAATTGTGATAGAAATGAAGCCAACTGATCAGAATCATTTGACGATTTGGCGTTCCGCAATTAGGCTGCCGGAAAATCTTTTCTTACTAAACGGCTCGTATCGCATCGGATCGGAAAAGGTACGAACGGATGCCGCGACAGCCGATCGCGTCCGGCAGGATGTCGATGCATACGATCAGCTCCGAACGTTGCTTGCGAACGTACCCGTTTCTGCGCCTAGTCAAATAGTTTCATTTCATTCCTACCGTGTTGACGTATTCTAATTTTTGAAAATGGTTGTAGTTGACGTGTATTGTTGGCTTTTGCATTAGAAGAAGAAGAAAATAATCATAAAACAGAATAGGAAAAGAAAAACTTGGACGACAGCCGAAAGGATTCGATCGGATACTTTTTATCCTGATATTCCCACGAGCACGAGATCGAAACTTATGCGGGTGAAACCGCGGGGCGCTGCTAATAACCTCATAATATCTTTCATTGTGCCAGTTAGACATCATGACATGACTTTATGCGAGGAAGGCACGAACCTACATTCATATTTAGTGATAAGCTGACCACAAAACCAAAAAAAACTGCCGATCCGAAAATGTACCCTTATCATTATCAGTTTATCACTCATCACTTCGCTTGGTTGGCTAATTGATAAGTAGGTAGATAGTAAACTAAGTATATTTTTTTCGCCTCGGTTGGTTTGTCTGGTTCGCAAATTCGGCTAACCTTCCTTCTTAGAGTTCGACACAACTTAGATGTAGCATCGGCAAAATTCGTAAAACCGATCACATCCGAACAAAGTGCGCCTTCAAAATCAGCAATCGACGAATACGAATTACGAACGTTTTACGAATTTTGCCGATGCTACATCTAAGTTGTGTCGAACTGTACCTTTATTCCATTCAGACTTAAGTCCAGCACCCTAATTGCGTAACACACTCAATCACTATATTAATCATTTTGAAGGATATTGCTAATCCATTGCTTCATATATTCGAAAAATTGTCTGCTCAACAACGTAAATAACGTAATGAATGTTGTTGAACTGTCAAAATGAAAACCGTGTAAGTACGGTATTACGCAATTTCTTCGCAGGTTTCGTTTTTCAACTCTTTTCCGAAATTAAGTAAGAAAGTAGGTCCTACAGCAGCAATCCATACTATCCATACTAATATTATAAATTCGAAAGTAACTCTGTCTGTCTGTCTGTCTATCTGTATGTTACCTTCTCACGCCTAAACCACTGAACCGATTTAGATGAAATTTGGTATAGAGATAGTTTAAGTCCCCGGGAAGGACATAGGATAGTTTTTATTCCGATATTCCCACGGGATCGACACTTATGCGGGTGAAACCGCGGGGCGCAGCTAGTATGTCATAAATCTCCAGACCCCCCTACATGACACATGTTCTCATATCTCGCACGTAATCAGCAAATCATTATCATTATGCTTCCCTCTCGCTTGCTAGTATGACATGACATTGACATCGAAGCGTCTACCGACAATCAGCCAGTTATTTTAATAAATTCTGAGGTGCAATTTTTCCCCGTTTTTAGGGTCCCGTACACAAAGGGTGCCAACGGAACCCTACTACTGAGCTTCCGCTGTCCATCCGTCCGTCTGTCTAGCAGGATGTATCTCATCTCATGAACCGTAATAAGTAGACTATTGAAATTTTCACAGATGTGTATTTCTACTGCCGCTATAACAACAAACAATAAAATTAAATAAAATAAAAATTGATTGTGGTCTCCATACGCGAAACGTGTTTGTTTCCGGCGTTGATTGCCTTGCGTAGAAATCCGGGCTACTACTGATAAATTCCTGATGAAAAAACCCAATAACAATTTGCTCGACCTGGGAATCAAATTTAGGACCTCATGCTAAGCAGTAATTTATTTATTTATCCATTTATTTCAGGCATCAAGGCCCATAGAAAACACATAAAATACAATATTAATATAATTTAAAAATACTATAAATAAATACATCATTATAATTACAAACTAACTAAACACGAAAACACGGCGTCGTGTTTCGCTGACTGGAGTCATGTAGCCGGCCACGAAACCGGCGATACACAACCCCCTTCGGCCAGAACTCTTCCTTAAGGAACTTCTCGAGATGGTGTGTCGGAACACGCACCACGAACGACTTGAAGTTCGTGTTGTGACGCGACTCCAACTTCTCGACCCTCAAAGTCCAGTTGGTCTTCACACGCAAGTACTCCACGATCTCCTCAACCTTCGTGGAGTGGTGCAGTCTGGACACGTACAGCTGCGTCGTCGGGATTGCTGGACGCAGCACCATGTTGGGTCCTGCCAGCGCGGTGCCGCACTGGTTCCGACCAGGAGGTTTCTTCTTCTTCTCCACTTTGATGAAACCATCCTTGTCGCACGTGTGCGACCACTAGACCACCAAGACAACGAGGCGAGTCAGTTTTTTTATTGAATGCACTATAGCAGGGATGGCGAACCAATATAATTTGGGCACGGCATAATTTCAGAAATTTAGGTAGGTACCCAAGTCATCTAGTTTGCAACAGCAGACATCGCATTAATTTGTCATTTCATTTCTTTTTTGAAGTGAAACTTCTTTAGGCGCGCTTGACTTGGGGAGTAAACTGGCGAATGCGTTACGAAAACGTGTGATCGCGAGTAGGGAAGGTACGTAAAAAATAGCTGGAAATACCTGGTGTAAAAACCCGGTCCCGGTCGCATAAATATGCGACCGGGTTTTTACACCAGGTATTTGCTTCCAAGTACGCACACCGGGTACCGACTCAAAATACTTGCAAGACTATTAAGTATCTTATACGGCTACTCGCTTTTCTTCGGATTAGGGAATGCAGAACCGGGATTTTTGGGACCTTCTGGCTAAGGAAGCGGGATTCCCGGTACTTTCGATACTTTCGGGAAATGATACTTCGCGTTTAGAATATTTCTAATTTGGCGTGGAATACACTTGCTACGTAGTAGTAGAGTTGAAAGTGTTGAAACGGACAAAGTAAGAGAAAGACGAAATGACAGGGCAAGATAAAAACATAAAAACTTTCGGTTCCCGGATTTCCCGGGACTATTCACTACTTCGGATCCGTCCTGTCCGACGTTATCTTTAGTTTTCGCAAATGCGATCATGCTCCTTTTGGAACAATTTCGTATGCAAGTATTTTTTACCGACTTCACAAAAAGGAGGAGGTACTATGTTCGGCTGTTTGTATGTTTTTTGAAGTGAAACTTCTTTAGGCGCGCTTGACTTGGGGAGTAAACTGGCGAATGCGTTACGAAAACGTGTGATCGGGCGAGTAGGGAAGGTACGTATTTATGCGACCGGGTTTTTACACCAGGTATTTGCTTCCAAGTACGCACACCAGGTACCGACTCAAAATACTTGCAAGCCTATAATGTATCTTATACGGCTACTTAGGTACTCAACCGCGTTAGTTTTCGCAACTGCGATCATGCTCCTTATCAGTAAGGGTCTACGGAACAATTTCGTATGCAAGTATTTTTGAAGGGAAACTTCTTTACGCGCGCTTGACTTGGGGAGTAAACTGGCGAACGCGTTACGAAAAGTGTGATCGGGCGAGGTGAACGGGAGTTGAGTGAGGGATACAAGCAAGACAAAGCAGTGCGCGCGCACGTTTTCTTTCTCTCTTCCTCTCATAGCCAAATACGTATGAAGTTTTGAAGTGAAACTTCTTTAGGCGCGCTTGACTTGGGGAGTAAACTGGCGAATGCGTTACGAAAACGTGTGATCGGGCGAGTAGGGAAGGTACGTATTTATGCGACCGGGTTTTTACACCAGGTATTTGCTTCCAAGTACGCACACCAGGTACCGATTGAAAATACTTGCAAGACTTTAAAGTATCTTATACGGCTACTCGCTCAAATACGTAGGTACTCAACCAAAAATTTTGATTGTCTAACTAAATCGAACTAAATCTGACTATTTTTAATCGTGATTAAAAAGGTGTGGAATAAAATTAGTTGTCATGAATAGAAATTCACACCAACACCTCGACTTCAGGTGCAAAAACAGTACTGTCTGTATCTTTTTTTTCTTTTGTTTATATCTCGAAAATGGTGCGTCCTATCGCAAAAATAATGAAAATTTCGACCCCCTTTATGAAACCCATAAACTCCTAAAACTCAACATGTAGGTAATCATTTTTCATATTTTCCATACAAAAAGTGAAAAATTCCTTAAAAAACACGCCAAGGCCGCCCCCTCCGCGCCTGCGGCTCTAAAAAACAATTCACGGGGTAGGGCAAATAAGTACCACGTGTCGACGAGTCGCGATTGTCTAATTCGATTTTTGTTGTGTCAAAATTATTGAAGTCAAACTTCTTTACGCACACTTGACTTGGAGAGTAAGCTGGCGAACGCGTGACGTAAACGTATCTTATACGGCTACTCGCTCAAATACGTAGGTACTCAACCGCGTTAGTTTTCCCAAATACGATCATTCTCCTTATCAGTAAGAGTCTACGGAACAATTTAGTATGCAAGTATTTTTTACTTTAATGGTTTGCAAGTATTTATTTGTAAACGCGATTTTGCTCCTTATTTATAGAAAGTCATTGATCAATTTCCTATGCAAGTAGTTTTACTTCCAACGGGGCTTTTGAATACGCGATTGTACTTCTTATCTGTATGAAGTTATGGATCAATTTTCTATGCAGATAGAAAATACTTGAAAGTATCTCGCTCCGTCGTTCGTGCCTCAGCGCTCGAGTACGTAGGTACTCAAATAGTTCAACAACCGCGTTTGTTTTTGCAAATGCGATCATGCTCCTTATCAGTGAGAGCACAGAATACTTAATAGTATATACTACGTACAGAAAGGACACTCTCTTCCTCACCCTCATATCAGATACCGCACCTCACCCCGCACTTCGAGGTATTCGTCGCCGACTCTTTAGCAAGGGCGCTCGCGAACCGCAGCGCTGTATTGCTGACACGAACGAACACACAATTATGCGATTTAAAAGTTTTATTTGAGTTTTAATCACGATGGTTGGATATTGTGATGCTTTTCCGAATTCGTATTTACATAAACTGTTTGTAAGATTTCGCATTTTTAATAACATGCGATTTAATAACCGATTATTTACAGATAAGTCATTTAAACTAAACTATTTTAGTGTTTTTATTTCATTACGAACCCGACTATATAAATAAACAATTGAACTACATGGTCACTTCATAATTATGCACACGTTCGGGCAGCGCCGCCGCCGTCGTCGTTCGGTTCCCCGACACAAATTGCTTTAGTCTCCGCGCCATTTTTTTTACGCTACTAGATTTCACGCACACATTTGCACGTATACAAACGTCATTTGTTTATGTAGTAGTAATAGGTAATTATTTTGCGAGCGTTGTATGGAGTGTCCGAGGTGTCGTAAGAGTCTACGGAACAATTTCGTATGCAAGTATTTTTAATTTAATGGTTTGTAAAAGTATTTATTTGTAAACGCGATTGTGCTCCTTATTTATAGGAATTCACGGGTCAATTTCCTATGCAAGTACTTTTTACTTCCAACAGGGCTTTTGTTTGATTACGCGATTGTACTTCTTACTTGTATGAAGTTGTGGATCAATTTTCGATGCAGATAGAAAATACTTGAAAGTATCTCGAGCCCTGGTTTTAGGCCCTGGTTTCTTAAGGTGGACGTACTTGGAAGCCCCGGTACTCGATTTTGCAAGTACGACCCATGTCTACGGGCTACGAGCGAGGCAAACGGGAGTTGAGTGGGGGATATAAGCAAGAGAAAGCAGTGCGCGCGCACATTTTCTTTCTCTCTTCCTCTCATAGCCAAATACGTTTGAAGTTTCACTTCAGTCGTGTGGTCATAAGCACACTTGGTTTTTTTTTTTTTTTTTTTTATCTAGCCTGCGCTGTCCCACTCCTGGGCAAAGGCCTCCCTCCACTCCTTCCATTTTTCGCGAGCCTGCGCGTCCTTCCTCCAGTTTTGACGGAACCTATCCAGCTCGTCCCGCCATCTCCTACGTGGTCTGCCGCGACCCCGCCTCACTGTCTCAGGGCACCAATTCTGCGTTATTTGGGCCCACAGTTTGGCCGGCATGCGGCAGACATGTCCTGCCCAGTCCCATTTAAGTTGAGCAGCCTTTTGAGCCACGTCAGCTATCTTTGTTTTGGAGCGCAGTAGGTATTGTGTTTCGAACACGATCCGTTAATTTAACACCTAGTATACTGCGCTCCATTGCTCGTTGGCAGACCTTGAGTTTGGACTTCTGGATGTTAGTCAAAGACCAAGTTTGTGCACCATAGGTTAAGACGGGAAGAATACACATGTCCATGAGCCTGCGTTTCAGTTCCATAGGCAACTCACCCTTAAATAGTTCCTTCAAGGACCAGTAGCTCTTCCAGGCGTTTTCCGTTCGTCTCGAGATTTCTTTATCTTGCCTCGCCCGGAAAGAGACTACTTGACCCAAGTAAAGGTATTCCTGGACATGTTGTATTATCTCCCCGTCTACTTTTATGCTTCTAGGTGTTTCATTGCACATGACTTTGGTCTTAGACATATTCATCTTCAATCCAACCTCGAGGCTTGCATTGCTAAGTTCTTGGAGCATTTGTTCAAGTTCAGTGGCTGAGGATGAAAAGAGAACAATGTTGTCGGCGAAACGTAGATTTGTCAGTCTCGCTTCGCCAAGGACAATGCCTCTTTCCCTCCATTCGGCTGCCAGCTTTCTGAAGATTTCATTTAAATAAATAAAAAACTGTTAATATTAACATTCGTCCTACACTGACCGTGGGTTGTCCTTAGATGCACTTGCATAGTGCGAAAAGGGATAATCGTCGGTTGGTGTCTCATTTAATTAAAAACGTCTAACGGGCTTCTGCGAGTTCGTTTCGGTCCCTCATACGCTTGCTGCTGCTCTTAAGTTTGCCGTATGTCATTACTTCCCAGAATTCGATCCTTATTAGCGACACTATCGAATGGTGTAATAATACAGTGTGCTTTTTTTTTTTCAAAATCAACAGGTTCGATTCCTGGCAAGAAATATTGATTAAAAAAAAAAAAAAAAAACAATGATGCAGTTTTAGTTTTCATCAAAATCGAGCCCGTGACTTCTTTGAGTACTTTTCGCTAGTCCTCATAGTTTAGAATTTGGCCATCCACGCCCACTTGGAAAATTCACCCTGTATACAGGGTGGTCCAAAAGTCGTGGATCAAACGAAATAGGGAGATGAAGGAGATCATTTCCAACAAAAAATCTTTCTACAGCATGGTCATTATTCAATTGCCCTAAAAGTTATGAATATTTGTGTATACCGAGTTCTTTTACAATTAGACGAATTTAAAAAAAAATGTGATATAAAACAATAAAACAAACGGTGTTGTATTACTACTAGATAATTTATCAGCACTACAAAGTTCTATTAGGGCTCTGAGTATCAAATTTCAAGAGCAATTTATTTTTTTCCAAAAATTTTGTAACATTACCAAAAATTATTTCTCACTTTAAAAGCTTTGGAAATGACCTTCTTTATCCCCCTACTTCGTTTGATCCACGACTTTTGAACCACCCTGTATATGTAGATTGTTTGTTGGCACGTCATGGCCTCATTAAATATTTGTTTGTAAAAAATGGCACGTAGATGTATCTATAGAAGTTCGCCATCCCTGTCCTATAGACTAGTTAACCATGCCATATACTCAACTATACATCGTCAAATACATTGAGTCAAGCGTGGTATAAAATGGTATTGTCCCCACATTATTGCAATTAAATACGGCTCTAGGCTAGACTCGTAAAGGTAAAACAAGTGTAATAATGTCACTTCCGTCAGCCGTTTATAACTTGATTGACTGATTATATTTCTGTCTGGGTTATAGAATTATTAATAGGCGTTATTTGTCTGATTTAATGTTCTCCGTGCCTCAGAGAGCACGTTAAGCTGTTGGTTCTTCGGGGTAATTGAGTAACACACTAGCTGTAGCAATCGCTTTCATTTTGACAGTACAACAACATTCATTGCGTTATTTGCGTTGTTGAGCAGACACATTTATCGAACATAATTATGAAGCAATGGATTAGCAATATCATTCAAAATGATTCAGATCGTGATTGAAAATGTGTAATGCAATTAGAGTGCTGGCTATCATTCGTAGATCTTTAACAGTCGTTAAGTCGGGTAGTCAGAAGCCCAAAATTCTGACAACTAACCCTACCAAGGGGTATCGTTATATGTAAAATATTGGTATTCAGCTGCATCCGGTTAGATTGGAAGCCGACCCCAACGTAGTTGGGAAAAGGCTAAGCAGATTTGAATTAATTACAGCTAATTACAGTTACAGCTATCCATAATAATTGCTCCTTGTTGTTGAGTATGAATAAACCACTTCACAGATGGTTACAAAATGGCGCTCAGCGGCCGTCATTTTGAAAAGTTACATTACTAGGTTAATGCAACTTTTTAAAATGCAAATTGCTACAAAAATAGCGAACAATTATGTTAATGAGCAATTAATACTGTCTTTTTAATTACCTAACGAATTATCTATTTTTGTCCGCGTTAGGTATAGCTTATAACGCTCAAATGTTTCTACCTGGATGTTGAGATATATAACGTCTCATTAAAATAGATGGACAAACTTTTAGAAATCATTCAGACGACCAAAATAAGGACGATGATAAAAAATATATAAGAAAAATGCATTAGATACTGTACAAGAAAAATAATCAGCTAACGAAAATTCACTAATGTGCCGGCAATTTATTATTTTAGGTCATAATAAAATCACTTTAATCAGTGTTTTTTTTTTTGCTTGGATATGTCAAACCTAGCTACATAAACGAACCGTCAGTTTTAGACCAATAGGTACGTCTTTAGAAGGTTAGGTGTGTCTCCTTAAAACCTTGATCCCCTTGATCCAAATCCAGTCACTCAGACCTACTTTAGCCGACTTTTTCTCGCAACGTCCTTCTAACGTTTCCGCGTTTAGTTTGCTCACACAATCTTGAGAGAACTAGGTACTTTGTGTAAGTAATTATCGCGGTTTTGCGCGGCATGACGACTTGACGCTGTGTGACTGTGTTGGCGCAATTTTCTCACTAATGGACGTGTTTAGGCGGGAAAACGTAGACGATTAACGATCGCGCGCTTTAGAGACTTAATACATACGTCAGAAGCTAGTTGATCTGAATTAACGATCGCGCGCTTTAGAGACTTAATACATACGTCAGAAGCTAGTTGATCTGAACTTCAGATCAACTAGCTTCTGACGTATGTATTAAGTCTCTAAAGCGCGCGATCGTTAATCGTCTACGTTTTCCCGCCTAAACACGTCATTCTGAAGCACAGTATAAACACAGTCTAAAAATCATACAGTCGTCCAACGAAGACGTCTAGACAGGGCAATCGTGCGGGGTGTGAGGGGCGAGACGCGGGTGAGCCGATCCCGAACTGCGAACAAAACGATGTTAGTAGTTCGGGATATATCATTGAGGGCTGACGCATGCTTGTTTTTTATTTGTTAATTTAAAATGGTGCATACGACGTGTGCTGTGACTGATTGTAAGTCTTCATCTCATATAAATAAAGATCTGCGGTTTCATCAACTTCCACGTACAGAAGAAAGGTAAATAAAATATCTATTTTGTTATTGTAGAGTGCATAAATAATTTTATTTGTAATGTCGTGCCATGTTGATAACGCTAATAAAATGGCCGACCGGCGCACGGTAAAAAAAAATAATAGGGTATCACTACGTATGATTCCTATGTTCTATGTTTATCACACAGAGCATCTGTTTGGAAATCCTACTAATATTATAAATGTGAAAGTGTTCGTTTTTATGTTCCGTGTCAAGATGGTGGACTTTTTTATTATTTACTAAGGGTGAATTTCGAGATGGTGGCCGTAATTTTTTATAATAAGATATGAATCTCAATTTTGAGTATAATTGGAGTGCTTATTACGAAAAAGCCATCCTTTTTGAAATCCAAGATGGCGGACGTCATTTTTTTATAATTTGATATGGGTGTCAATTTCGAGTATATTTGGGGTGCTTGTTACGAAAAAGCCATCCTTTTTGAAATCCAAGATGGCGGACGTAATTTTTTTATAATTTGATATGGGTGTCAATTTCGAGTATAATTGGGGTACTTGTTACGAAAAAGCCATCCTTTTTGAAATCCAAGATGGCGGACGTCATTTTTTTATAATTTGATAAGGGTGTCAATTTCGAGTATAATTGGGGTGCTTGTTACGAAAAAGCCATCCTTTTTGAAATCCAAGATGGCGGACGTCATTTGATTTGCAATAAATAAATAATTATATAAATATTGTTTATTTGTGACAACCCTGGCCGATGCGTTACTGTCTAGACGATGTCGGCATTTTACACGAGATCAAAGGCGTCGTCCTACTGATATGTCTACTGTGTCTGAAGGCCAATTCCTGTAATTAAAAATGTTCAAAATCTTGTCGCAATCTCATCTCACCGATAATCAATGTCAAAACCTTGTCAAAAATGGTATTTTGACAGATTAAGACTGAGATTAGCTAATGCGAACATTCTTAAAAATATGGGAATTGTCTCTTGTTTTCGCTAAACTTCCTACCAATAATAGTCAAAACCATAGATATATGCATTTCTATGGTCAAAACTTACAAGTTTTGACTATTATTGGGAAAGTTCCAGCTTTTTTTACTTACTACATATTCCTGCACCCTAATTTCGTAAACACTTTCAAACACAATCCGAGAGTTTTGAAGGATATTGCTAATCTATTGCTTCTTAGGTTAGGAAAATTGATCTGCTCAACATCGTAAATAACGCAATGGACGTGGGTGAACTGTCAAAATGAAACCCAATGCGATCAACTGTCATTTCATGTGTGTTACGCAATTACCCCGCAGAATGTAACCGACTACGTCCTAATGACTGCTTCAGCAAATGGTTTGATGGTTCAGCATTGCTGCATTCTGGGATAAGCTTAAAATTTAACCTCTAATTATTTATCTATTTTTTGCCATCGACCTAGAAGAAGATGTTCGTGACACCACCAGGGGCAATTTCCGTGTTTTTAAGAACGTTCGCATTCTAATATCAGTCTCAATCTGTCAAAAATACCTCTAATTTCCCAAAATTTTTGACATGTTTTTGACATTGTCGCTGAGATGAGATTGCGACTTGAATTTGAACGTTTTTTAGGTACGAGAATTGGCCTTCAGTAGTGTCTACTTGGTGGTGTCGTGGGGGATGAACGGAAAAAGAAGCAACTACGGCTTTTCTGATATTATCTTCAATCTTCTTCTTAATTTTTACTTGTTGCTAAGTTCAGACTTTCACGCTATGCGTTCTTAGTCAGTCGAAACTGTTTTAACCGACTTCAAAAAGGAGGAGATTATGCTGAGTTATGCATTTCAAGTTTTTAAAGACGCGTACGTACGTAGGCGTAGGTACGTGTACTTACGTAAAATATTCAATACTTTACGCAGTAGTATCGAATATTTTACGCAGTCCAGTGGCTGCAGCTACTACTTAGTGATTACAATTTCAAATAGTTACAGCTAATCTACATAAATCCATTGATATCATAAATCCCAGGAAGTGTAACCGAGGCCTGTAGTGAGTGTAATAAAACGTGCTCCTACTGTAGTTTACTGTAACGAAGTAAATTAAATCTCAGGACGGAACTATCAGGTTTGGCAGCAAGCCATGCAACGACGCGTTCTGATTGCAGATTGCAATCATCTTGGATTGATTGATTGATAGATTCCGCTTCGGTTAGAGTCCGTTCTTGCATTAATTATGACTATTTCCTCTAAACCGTCTGCAAGTTCCTTCCTTTAATCAAATAGTGTGATTTCAGTAATTCTATCTATCTATACATACATTGTGGGTAACTACAGCTTTGAGCCGTTTGTGGTCGAAACGCTCGGGTCATGGGGCCCGAGTGCGCGTCTCCTTTTTAAGGAAATTTCTCGTCGGTTGATCGAAGCTTCATGTGACCAGAGGAGTCGTTATTGCCTAAAGAATCAGCATTGCTATTCAACGTGGCAATGCTGCCAGTCTTCTGGGCACGTTTCCGGATGACAGCGATGCGGACGAGTACTTTGACGCCTAAACATGCTTTTGTTATTGTATTTATTTATATAGTTTGATAGATAGTCCTTTAAATTTAGTACCTAGTGCTAAAATATCTAGGATAAAAAGAGGCCTATACATAAGTATAGGCCTATACATAAGGATATAAATCCTTCTACAGGTTCAGTCAACCTTTTCACGCCTAAACCACTGAACCAATTCAACCGATCGTTATGAAATTAGACACATACTCGTAGGTAGCCTCATAGCCTGGGACCAGCACACTAATTGCGTAACAAAATATCAATCTCAATCTGAATCAAATTGAAGGATATTGCTAATCCATTGCCTCATATGTGGTTCACATATAGAATAAAGCAATGAATAATAATAATGTTTTTATATATTCAGTATTAAAATTGGTAAAATTATTACAAAAGTCTTAGAAATTATTTACAAAGGTATAATAATGTTAGATGCCTGTATTAGGATGAACCTGTATCACAGGCGGCATGAGCATACTGAATGATGAATGAATGTTTTTGAACTGTCAAAATGAAAACCATTGCTACCTATAACTGTAATAGTGTGTTACGCAATTACCCCGCTGGAGAAAGCCGTAGGCTACTTATCATCCTAGATCGCAGTAAATCTATAGATTGGAGTGTCTACGCTTGGCTAGATCTCAGTTAGAGTAGTCTCAAAATACTTATGTACTCGTACCTTCAAACGCAGCATCCTGTCACCCTGAGCCGTGCGCCCATAGCTATGACGGTGCAATTTGGACTAGAAGGTCACTCAGCACGTGGTTGCCCACGTGAGCAGTCGTGTCGCGTGTTGTCGACAGCGTGGCTGTCAAGTTAAGTGGTGTGCGATGAGGCCTGTAATTGGATTGGTGAGCGATCATGTTTTGGATGGAATGTTTTTGTGTTTTACTGGAAATTATGATGGCAGACTGTTCTTTAATAGTCTTTAGGTTCCTGTAGTAAATTTAAGTAGGTTCTTCGAATTGATCTGTGGATGCGGGAATACCTACCTAGGTATCCTGTCTATTTTAAGATGCATCTCTTTTATAGTCCTTAACTTCCATTGATTCTTCATCGCCTTTCTGCATGTAGCCCGATTTATTGAGGTCGACGAAACATGTCTTCTTCCATCCATAAGAGTTGCTTCTGCTTGGGTATATGTAGCTATAGTTGTTCTGCTTATATGTAGCTTTAGGTCAATCCAGAACAAACGTGCATGCAAACATTGTATAAAATGGCCAAGTGGGAGTCGGACTTGCACACGATCGGTACCTCACCACCCGCCGTATAATTTAACACTACATATTTCAAAAACATACTTTCTTGTTTGGGGGGTTCCCCTTTAATTTATAGTTATTATAGTCGGCCATAGTAGTAACATAACCATAATCAGCCGATAATGTTCCCACTGCTGGGACACAGGCCTCATCTCTGTGAGAGGGAGTGGGCCGTAAATCCACCACGCGGGTCCTGTGTGGGTTGGTGATACTTGCACACTCTGTGAAAATTTCAATTAAGTGCCTATCTTTTACGGTTCAAAAGATACAGCCCTGTGACAGACAGACGGAAGGAGAGACAGCGTAGCCTTAGTGATAGGGTGGACTTTGGATTGGATATTTTTGAAGTGTGTCGACTCCCACTCACTGGCGAACCATCACAAGAAAGACTGAAGCTGTGGCGTGACAGCGCTTCCTTACCTAAACCGTTCGTTCCACCCGCTGAAGATCTCCCACCTGGACATGAGTTACCTTGGGTAACCTGGAAGTCTTTAAACAGACTCCGGACCCAGGTTGGCCGAAGCAAGGAAAACCTGCTCAGGTGGAGATTCATAGACGACTCCGTCTTGGAATGTAAATGTGGTGCTGTTCCACAAACGATGGGACACTTAATATCGTGTCCTGCGTGTCCTGTCAGCTGCACGTTACAGGAACTGGTGGACGCTGGTGATGGCGCCAAACAAGTAGGTAGCCAAATTCTGGGCTGATTCCATTTAGATTGCTATCGACACGCTAAGAGGATGAAGTGATAGGGTCCCGGTTCAACCTGGACACCTACAGCAAATGATCTAAAATCTGAATCATTAATTATCAGGTAAGTATCTAACAGCTTCCGTGTCACGTAGGCACACGCACATTTAATTGAAAGCCATCAAAAAACAATTAGTAAAAATTTAACAATCGGACCTACTGTAATTACCTACTGTTTATTTAAATTGACCCACTTGTTGATAAACTAAATAGATTTTAAAGAGATCTTTGTCTGTCTATTATTGTACAGATTTGCTAAATGGATCCTTAGTGTAGCTGGATGGGGATGGCTTTGGTAAAATGATTTATGGGGGTGCTTTTGGTCTAGACTCAGCCCATAGAAATGTAATAGCCACGGACTTACGAGTTGTAGGTCGTAGGCTCGAACAGGGGCTTTACTTTGTAGAATTTCATCACCAACTGCACTCAAAACGCGCAAAGGAAAACATCGTGAGGAAACCGGCATGTCCTAGAACCAAAAATTCGAAGACATGGTGACATCTACCAACCCGCACTGGGCCCGGCGTGGTGGATTACGTATGTACGGCTAGCTCCCTATCTCCGAGAGAAGGCTTGTGTCCCAGGATTATCTGATTATGCTAAATTAAAGTCAGCACCCTAATCAATTAGAATCTGAATAATTTTTAAGGATATTTATAATCCATTGCTTCATATGTTTGAAATATTTGTCTGCTCAACAACGTAAATAGCGCGATGAATGTTGTTGAACTGTCAAAATTAAAGCCATTGCTACTGCAGTTAGTGTGATACGGAATTACCTCGCTAGTTCTCGGTAAGGTTTGGTACAGTCGGCAATAAAGGTCGTTAAGATAATAAAAAAATACTTTGCAAGAACATCTGAGAGGCAGTCCCCGTATTTATAAGAACGTTTGCCTTCTAATGTCAATCTCAATTTGTCACAAAAAAACCCTCTAATTTACAATTAATTTGATTTACATTTTTGATTGATGTCGCTGAGATAAGATTGCGACTTAAATTTGAACGTTTTTAACCGACGTCAAAAAAAGAGGTTCTGTATTCGACCCGTATGTACGTATGTATGTTTGTATGTCCACGATTTTCTGAAAAACTAATGAACCGTTTTTAATAATTCTTTCACTAAAGTGATCTGCATACTTTCAGGAAGGTTTTAATATAATACATTAGGTAATTATTCTTATGTACGAAGTTATATGCATAAATGTACTGCACCTCCGGCATTTCTATGCGAATTTTGATGATTCTTCTAGTTTTTTTTTAACCGACTTCATTAGTACCTAAGACAATTGGCATTCATAACACTGGTTTATGGGTCAACCATCCATGATATTTTTTTTCTATCTTATAGTTAGCTAGTTAGTACACACGGCGACACATCAAGCTATACATTTCAGTTTCAGGTGGCCTCGCATTCTATAGATTTTTCGGTTTAATAACTTGTTTATTTATTTTACTTCGATGGTCCTAGTTTATCATTTGTGACTTCAAGTGACAGCTATGTAAACAGAACCCAGCATTGCATATATATGTAAGCTGTCACGCCCTTTATTAAATACCTGGAGGCTTTTATTTGGTCAGTAAGTTTTTTTTTGGTTACATTTTTAATTTTAATTTTTTTTTGCGTGAGTACGTATAGTGTTTATTGTATTTGTTGGTATATTGGCGTGGCTAGTTAACCTATGGCAAATAATTTAATTTAAGGTTCTGTGTCCTGTAATGTTAATTACTTTGCATACTTAGTATTGTATAAAATTAATTATTTTCTAACTGAACAGACAGCTGTGCTGCTGAGGAGTTTGTTCCGCCACTTCTTCTCCCCAGCGAAAGCACTAGGAAGTGGCGAAGGGCGGGCGTTTTGGGGGACTGTCTTTTGTAATTTTGGCGTTCGAAAAGTGCTGATTCTCAGCCTAGTTTGAATAAATGACTTTTTATTTTGATTTTGAGTAGACATTGGACTTATTCGCGAAATGACCTGTAGTCCTTTATGGACTTTTTTGCGATATGCCTCATTCTGAAAATGCCCTATTCGTGAAATAACCTATTCTACTTTGGACTCATTCGCAGAAAGACTTATTCTTAAAAAGACCTATTCTCGATATGCCCCATTTTTTTCTAAGCGTACAATCAGGAGTCAGCTTATAATAGTTATGTATAGCTTGAAGGGTAACCGTGTGTACCTAGTACTTATACGTTCGGGTTTTTAACTTCTACTTTAAATATAAGTAAACATTAGCTTTTGTCGCTCCGTGTAAAATACTGGTATTCAGCTGCATCCGGTTAGACTGGAAGCCGACCCCAACATAGTTGGGAAAAGGCTAGGCAGATGATGAAGATGATGATGATTAGCTTTTGCCCGCGACTTCGTCCGCGTGAAATTTCTTGTTCCCCCGTCCCATCCCGTCGCATCGCATTGCATGCCTGCGCTATTACTTACTTCGTTTCGTTTTCGCTAAGCGTTCTTTCTTACTTTTTTTTATTTTTGCTCGGCTCCTAAGAGCCCTAGCGTGATGTGAAATAGCCTATAGCCTTCCTCAAGAATTAGGCTATTAAAAGCAAAAATGTTTATTCAAATCCGACAGGCAGTTCCAGAGATTAGTGCGTTCAAACAAACAAACAAACTCTTAGAAAACTGCTGATAATTTATTCCCAAGCATACAGACTTTACTTAGCTATTTCTATTCACTCAGTCCTTACACGTCTACCCTTATTTACCCTTCATAAATAAATACCAGCGCGAAATGACATCGATCATCATTTACCTTTAGGGGTAACCGTAAGACGTTGATCCCTCCTGTATGATCGGTCCCATTATAATGTCATTAGCTTATAAAACCTGACTGTAGTTTTGATGAATTTATTCACCTAGGGAGGTAACACTAAACACATAATCAGCCTATAATGTTCCCACTGCTGGGACACTGGCCTCCTCTATATGAGAGGGAGTGGGCCGTAATCCACCACGCAGGCCCAGTGCGGGTTGGAAGATGTCACATGTCTTCGAATTTTTTGTTCTAGGGCATGCAGGTTTCTTCACGATGTTTTCCTTTACCGTTTTGAGAGCAGTGGTGATGAAATAATTTATACAAAGTAAAGCGCCTGTCTGGGTTCGAACCTACTACTTACCTACAACTTGTAAGTCGCGGCCAATACCACTGGGCCACCAATGCTCGGGAGGTAACACAACGATCAAGAATTCGAGATGAGAGATCCGAGACGTAATCGGATTCAAATCGATTGTACGCACGGATACACATCAAGCTATACATAACTAGTATAAGCTGACTTCTGATTCTACGAAAAACCTATACAATGCGAGATCAGCTAAAACTGGAAATGTATACCTTGATGTGTCGCCGTGTGTACAGACGCCAGCACATCAACCTACTACAATCTGTCAAATTTCTTTAATAGATTGTCAACTTTATCACTAAAGGATAAGGTTCAAAGTTAATTGGGAAAATCTGACAGTTTCGGGTAGGTTGATGTGCTGACGTCTGTACCTTGCCTACCATTGAAGAGGCGTGTTATTGATGGCATTTTTATTGACCTTTTTGCCTCATTGGTCTAGAGGTCGCAAGAGTGACTGCTGAACGTTGGGGTCCTGGGTTCAATACCCACCCAGGTTGTGTGGGTGTATCTATTAGGATTTCTTGGCAATGAGGGTGTGTAAGCGGTGTGTGGGCGGAGCCATATTAACTATTTAGGCATGCCCGAGGTAGGTGTAAGTATACTTACGAGTTGTAGGTCGTGAGTTCAAACACAGACAGGCACTTTATTTTTAACCGACTTCAAAAAAAGGAGGAGGTACTCAATTCGTCGGAATCTTTTTTTTTTATGTATGTTCCCCGATTTCTCGAAGACGCCTGGACCGATTTGGAAATTTTTTCTTTTGTTGGAAAGGGTATATTCTTCTTCTTCCCAAATGGTCCCATGAAAATTTTATCGAAATCGGACAAGCGGTTTTTGAAAAATCAACAAAAATCTAAAAATTTATCTACATTGTCTACATTAACGATCTTTTTGTTTACTTTTTTGTGGGGTAGTTACAACTAAAAAGTGAAAAATAAAAACTTTTTTACAAAAAAAAAACAACCGACTTAAAAAAAAAACACTACAAAGTGATAAATAACTAATTTCGGAAGTCGGTGTCAAAAAACGAAAATGCGGAATCAACGACACCGACTTCCGAAATTAAAGTTATTTATCACTTTGTAGTGTTTTTTTTTTTAAGTCGGTTGTTTTTTTTTTGTAAAAAAGTTTTTGTGTATTTAATTTCATCGCCACTACTCTCAAAACTGTGAAGGAGAACATGGTGAGGAAACCTGCATGCTCTAGAAACAAAAATTCGAAGACATGTGACATCTTCCAAACCCGCAATGGGCCCGCGTGGTGTACGATAGCCCACTCCCTCTTACAGAGAGGAGGCCTGTGTCCCAGCAGTGGGGACATTATAGGCTGATTATGTTACGTATGCGTAGAATCTAGAGAATGTTATAGACGTTACATCTAATGCCACACAAACAATAGATACCTAAGTCTTACATGATTAGCTAAGAGTGAGATCATAAGATATTCCTATTGATATTTTTTGTGACCTATTGTGCCCAAAGTGAAGAATGACATCATAATAAATCATTACACGCTGCCATTACCAATTCACTTGTCAATGGTAAGAGGTGGCCTAAACCACAGAAGAGTTAGATAGGTGTCTCCCGAATAGCCACTACGTTTTTTGAAGTGAAAACTTCTTTAGCGGCGTTGCACACTTTTTTGTAATGGGTAAAAAATGTTAAACTCGCGTCAGGACATCGCGTCAGGACACGTGACCGTCAGGAGAGATCCCCCCCCTCTCATTCTACGGAAGTGAACCAAGTGACACACGACAATGGATGGATGGATGGATGGATGGATGGATGGATGGACGTGGACGTGGACGTGGATTAATAAAAAAAGTGACGCGGAAATAGTGAAAAAAAAATGAGTTATATTAATACAATTAATAATTGATTTATTTCAACGTTGATATTCAAGTTTTCACTTCTGCCGGCACTCCCGGAGTGCAACCCGTCTTTTTTTTTTTGGGGGGGGGGGGAAATCCTCATGGATACCCTCCGTTTGGGAATAACGGAGGGTTATGTCGGACTCCTACCGACTAAAAACCCACTGTTCCTTCTAGTACGGACAGCGTCAGAGAAAAGGAACCCCCTTTGGTAAGGAGTCCCCTTTGGTAAGTAACCAAAGGCGGTTCCTTTTCTCTGACGCTGTCCGTACTAGAAGTCAGGGGCCTGGAAGATACTTGTACATTTGTCGCACCCCCGACTGGTATCAGCTCGCCATGCCTAGCGGATACCATCACCAAGTGCGGCCGGTCCCATGACCGCACGTCCTCGTACGTGCCACCTCCTTGAGCCTGACTGCTCGAGCGACGACATGGAATAGCCACTACCTAGGTACAGTCAGCAAAAGAGATAATATGCAGGATCGTCAGATATAGTTGAAGTTTTGTAAGAAAACGATGGATGTTGTAGACTGAAATTTAATTTGATAAATGAGCTGTTTGTTTTCTATTGATAAAATAAAATTTTATTCGATAACATCTATCTGTTTCATACTAAACTTCAACAGTATCCGACGATCCTGCATACTTATCTATTTTTTTGACTGTACCTACTCATCTTATTTTTAACCGATTTTGTATGAAATTACCTTCCAAGTAATTAAACGGGGATATGCAGGTAGATCTAAAAGAAGATGTAGTGACAAAAATTGGAAAGTATGCTTAGATGATTTATTTACTCATGTTGAGGAGAGGATGAATGAAAGGCTACTAACAAAGAGAATACACAAATCACAATCTCAATCAGTTTGAAGGATATTGGTAATTAATCCATTGCTTCATATGTTCGAAAAATTTGTCTGCTCAACAACATAAATAACGCAATGAACGTGGCTGAACTGTCAAAATGTAAGCCATGCAGGCTGTGAGTTATCAGGGCACTAACGGATGCGAAATCGGGGGATTCTTTTTGTGCCATATCAATGTAAAAACTAATGAATCACGATTTTTAGGGTTCCGTACCCAAAAGGTAAAAACGGGACCCTATTACTAAGACTCCGTATGTCCGTCTCTATGTCTGTCACCAGGCTGTATCTCATGAACCGTGATAGCTACACAGTTGAAATTTTCACAGATGATGTATTTCTATTGCCGTTATAACAAAAAATACTAAAAACAGAATAAAATAAATATTTAAGGGGGGCTCTCATACAACAGACGTGACTTTTTTGCCGATTTTTGCTCGATATAAACAACGGCAACAGGTAGACGCTTGAAATATTTACAGAATAGATACTTAGTTGTATATCCACTTTAAAAATAAATAATTAAAATAAAATAAATTAAGGGGGGCTCGCATACAACAAACGTGAATTTTTTATATATTATGTAGTGTTAAATATTGTACGGTGGTACGGAACCCTCGTGTGCGAGTCCTATTCGCACTTGGCCGGTTTTTTGTGTACTACCCACAATCTTGCTTGTAAACAAAGCTGATCGCTCAAGACGTTATTTACTCGACGGCAAGGACAAGGTTGACTAGCCGCGATCAACCTTGTGCAAGACAACAAACGTTAATATATACTGTTTATATGTTAGATATATAGGTAATAATGTTAGTTCCGTGTAGAAACTGCTATGGAAGACGTGAGATGAAAATTATTGGTACTTATAGTCTCGTGATGGTAACGTAAGCGCTTTTGCCCACAGATATAGATATACCTAGATAACGCAAAAGCACCTACTTCGCGTGCCAAAAATCGCACCAGTTTACGATCGAAAATCATAAGCCGCCACTTTCGCGCTCAGTCCTGCGTACTGCTGGCTGGGTGAGCGTGAGCGAGAGAGCGCGAGCTTGTGACGTCATAGTAGGTAGTCAAAAAGTGGCACGCTTAGTTTTCATACAGTTCGTGATACTTCCGTTATCTAGGTATATCTACTCGTATATCTGTCCTTTTGCCCGCAGACGTGGAGTTCGGAAATTATATCACGGGATCGTAATACCGGGATAAAAAGCCTCCTATGCGTGTGCCAAATTTCATGCAAATCCGATAAGGTAACAGAAGTACTTCCGAATCACACTATCAGAACGGTTTCGCACTACGTCCGATCCGAATCCGAGAAATCAATCCGAATTGGAAATTGTTCTAAATTCTGACGGGTAAAGCTCGGATGTAGTGCGCAACCCCTCATATAAATAGGACTACGGTCACTTCGGGCCGGCATTTCTCGAATTCTGATCGGACGTAGTGCGAAACCGCCCTCACACTTCACACTAATTATAAAGGCGAAAGTTTGTGAATGTGTTTGTAGATATATTTTTTAAAACGACGTCACCCAACCGACGCCGACGTGCCGATAGACGCGACGACCGACGTGACGAACCGTTGTACCGAACGATCGTCGAGCCGAAGAACCGTCAACAGAGGAATGACGTGCCGAAGAATCGTCGCCGAACCGACGTTACTGAACCGACGTCACCGGACTGACGTCACCGAACCGACGTCGCCCAACCGACGTGCCGACCGACGTAACGACCCGACAAACCGAACGATCGTCGAGCGGAAGAACCGTCAACAGTGGATTGTCGTGCCGAAGAATCGTCACCGAACCGACGTCACCGGACTGACGTTACCGAACCGACCTCACCGATCCGACGCGACGTCACCCAACCGACGCGACGTCACCAAACCGACGCGATGTCACCCAACCGAAGTCACCGAACCGACGACGTCACCCAACCGACCTGCCGACCGACGCGCCGACAGACGTGACGAGCTAGCCAAGCGCTCGCCGACCACTTCCGGCAGCGCTGGCTACGGGAATATCCGCCCACATTAGTGCCCCGCGGCTAGACAAGATCTACGCGCGGCCACTGCAAATTGGCGACGTCGGCGTCGTCCTGGTGGTCGACCACACGCTGCCCCGAAACACTTGGTCGATGTGGATAGTGGAGCGCACGCACCCTGCAAGTTGCAACTGACGGCAGCGCGGCGTTCGTGTCGCCGCAGAACCGGAATCTTCCGACGCCCGGTGAGCAAGCTCGTCGTCCTCCGAAGAAAGAGGAGGCTTGGCGAGCTGCGTCGGGAGGAGAAATGTAACGGACACAGAGCCAGAATTAGTCATTGATTATTTAATATTGTTTAGTATGTCAGAATATGAGTACTTTCTAGAACTTTCTAGAAAAAAACCATTGATTGGGTATATAAGAGGGTTCTATGCCCAGTAAGTTATAGTTCGCCTTAGTTCGTCAACAGACGTAGTTCGTCAGTAGTTCGCCAATAGTTTGTCAACAGTTATAGTTCATGAGTAGTAATCAATATCTAAGTTATTAACAACAAGTTTAGTGTATTATTTGAATAAGTGAAACCTCCTCATCATACAGTTGGTCATTGTCTTATTAATAATTATAATTTAATCTATTGATCCGAGATTTTAGTAACCCCTCTGGTTCTTTCTATTTTGTAGGATTATGGCGCCTAATACCTTTTTTAACCGACTTCAAAAAAGGAGGATGTGTATTCGACTCGTATGTATGTATGTTTGTATGTCCGCGATTTTCTCAAAAACTCATTTTATTTTACGTTAGCAACCAGATTTCATGTTTTCCTCAATCGCTATTATACAAAAAAAAAGTACGGTAAGTAATAATATGTCATGTATTATGTTTATGTATGTATGAGGAAAACATGAAATATTATGTTTCTATGACATTGAATAAAAAAAACGGCGCTGCCAGCCCTACGACGGGTCTTAGAATTTATGAGGGTCATTTCACGCAGGCTCAATTTTTTACTAATTTCGGTGGAATTTTTTATTTGTAGGTTTTCGGATGAAAAAATAAACTTGTCTTATTCTAGAACACATTAGTATTCTAGATATTTTAGTAGGAAACAAACAACTGTAGTTGTTTTGAAAATATGACGGCCACCGAAATTGCCAACCCACCGAAATTGAAAACTGTACACCGAAATTGCAAATCTTACACCGAAATTGCAGCATCACACCAAAATGGAATTTTTGTATTGTACCATGACAGTTATTAAACAAAGAACAACTTAGCCGTTGGCAACATTATGTAGCGGCTGCACAGGCGGGTATGGCAGGTGCAAAATACGTTTATTTGTCTGTATTCGATACTGCATACATGGATCATAGACCACATTTAGCAGATTTACTAAATTAACTTTAGTTCTGCTAAATGTGATATGTTGAGGGTAATGCTAAATGAAATGAAGTTATGATGAGATCTCCGTTTAATTAACACTTAAGCAAATAATTAGGGTTTTTTTATAAAAATTCTTCAACTCGTAAACAAACAAAATAATAAAATCTCAAAAAACTAAAGTGAATAAAACAAAAATCAAAAAATAATAAAATCACTGTCAGAGTAATTTTCAAAATAGGTCTTAATTTGTGCTGTCGTAAACAAACATAAAATAATAAACTCTCAAAAAACTAAAGTGAACAAAACAAAAATATTCAAATCACTGTCAGAGTAATTTTCAATATAGTTCTTAATTTGTGCTGTAGACGATTCACCTAATCTTGATTCCATTTTCTTTTTAGTTTTGCCATCTTTCTTCCAATCAGTTTCAGGTATTTAATTTTCAAATTCTAAACACATTGCGCGGTCAAAGTTTTCAAAAACGACGTGGAGGGGATGATATCCAAATCGTCGTGGTTCTTCTTTCATCCAAACTATCTGGTGTACCTTTAAAGTACCCGGAAACGTTTTTAATTGGTCAAGAAGAAGCCAGTCTTTTTCGATTATTTTGTAATCTTCTACTACTTCTATTTTTACGCCTTTAACTGAAGTTTTGAGGTTCTGAACTAAAGTGTCGAGGTCGGCGATGTCTTTTCCATACGCAACCAGCTGGTCAGCAGTTCTTTTTAGTACTCCGCCGCTACCGTCTGGGGCTCCTTTACCATGGCCGCATTCTGTATAATGCCACATAGACCTACAATATATAAGAATTTTAAAATTTCAACAATATTTTTCCACTAGCTGCGCCCCGCGGTTTCACCCGCATATGTGTCGATCCCGTGGGAATATCGGGATAAATACTATCCTATGTCCTTCCCCGGGACTCAAACTATCTCTATACCAAATTTCATCTAAATCGGTTCAGTAGTTTAGGCGTGAAGAAAAGACAGACAGACAGACAGAGTTACTTTCGCATTTATAATATTAGTTTGGATTAGCTCCTTTTTTTAAAGCCGGTTAAAAATGTTTTTGTAAAATATGTACTACCTACTTACAATACTACCCTCCAAAGTTTGTCCAATTAATTGTGTTACCTTTTAGGTGTAAATATCTTACCAAAGTCACATGAACCCACAGCCACTTTAGTATTGATGCAATATCGGTGGCAATAAACTTACCACCGAAACCACCGATATTGCACCACTGAAATTAGAAACATGATGAAAAAATTAAATAAAGACAAAACTATTTATGCTTTAGTCATTTCAAATGTATGGTCGCTAAGGGTACCCAATAACACATAACATACTCGCGTACCGTACCGTAAAAAAATAACTTTCATTCGTACAGTAACCCACCGAGATTGCATAATTTCGTATTCCCTCTTAGATTCAAAAAGTACTTACGTATTGCCGCGAAACCTCGACAGGATCGGACACGTCACTACTGCGAGAACGCAAGAGCACGACTGGGCCTCCGTGTGCGAAAGGAGGTAGTTCGTTAGAATAGACTTGTTTACGTTATAGATCGATTTCAACAAAACACACCGATATTGCACTTTTGGCGTGGACATTCCTTATCACAACGGTCCTGATGTCTACATGATAAGTGAAGTAAAGGAAGTAATAAATATGGTTGCTTTATGCATAGACCAACATAATAATGATCAATTTAAGTACTAAATTTCCATCACAACGTATTTAAAGAGGCAAATGCGCTTAAAAGTTAATCACGGACATACCACCGTTATTGAGAAAAAGACATATTTCATTTTTTTTTTAATTTATATTTAAGAGATTTTTATTAATACTAGTGCCTTCATATGAGCTAGTTTTCTTATTACACGAAAAAATATAAAATGGTCTTATATAAACATTTTACACAGTGATTTCACGCGAAGAACCTCTAAAAACGCTGTCGGTAAAACTACCCATGAGAATTTCGCTGTATGTAAAAGATATGAATATTAAGAACTTGAACCATCTTTTTTTACATTACTTTAGTATCTTTGAAGGTATTAATACGATTAAAATGGGCAGCGATGCGGATGAATTTTTCGACGATATACATATATTTTTAACCGACTTCAAAAAAGGAGGAGGTTCTCAATTTGGATGTTTAAATATATATTTTTTTATGCACGTTCGGGCATAGCTCCATCATATATAGACGGATTTGCAAAATTATTTTTTGTTCGAAAGAGGTTTATTCCGAAATGGTCCCATTAAAATTTCGTAAAGATCTGATGAGTTTCGGAGACAGATAACGGAACTCTTCAATAAATGCCAGCAAATCAACCGCCATTACTGCTATCGCATACGTATGCATTGTTTACGCAATCACACAACATAACATCACGCCTGTACCCTCTAAAGCGGTACGCAGATGTGTTCAGAATACCACGGTACCTATACACACATTTCTGTCAAAGTTGTTATTGGGGTACCTGTAATCTTGCAAGTAAATTCGGGCATAACTTGTTTGTTTATGAATTGATTTAATTAACCGACTTCAAAAAAGGAGTAGGTTCTCAATTTGGTTTATATTTTTTTTAATGTATTTTCGGGCATAACTCCGTCATTATTATGACGGATTTGCAAAATTCTCTCATTTTTTTATGGACAAGGCATCGATCACTAGTGATCGATGGGGTAAGGTATGCCTCCGGGCCACTCAGGGGTCATCATCATTTCAGCCGAAAGACGGCCACTGCTGGACATAGGCCTCCCCCAAGCACCTCCACTTCGACCGGCCGAAAATCGGCCGGAATTTTATCCACTTAGTTTATATTGATGATGTTTTAATAGCTTCCTATCACTGATATTTACATAATAAGCAGTGTAAGTAGTTTTGTAAGAAGCCGATGGATGTTTTTGAATAAAATTTAATTTTATTAATAGAAAACAAACACCTCATCAGTCGATAACATCCATCGGTTTCTTACTAAACTTCAACTATATCCGACGACCCTGCATACTTATCTCTTTTGTTGACTGTACCTATAGACGTATGAGGATGAGGAACAGGGTGTAAAGTTCACTCACACTCCATAGAAAAGGGAGGATCCTCCGACCAGACGGGTGTTGTGTCTGGGCGGGCAACTGCCCGATGATTCTTGTCGGGCCGTTGTATCTATGCTAGTTGCACGGTAAACTCTGCTTGCGAGATGCAGGTTTCTTTTTTGCGTGACGTCAGTATGACGCGTTGTTCGCATGTGGCGTTGTAGATACCGCTACATACCTACTGAATACATGGTCAGGTTGCACGTCGTTGACCCTGCCAACCATACTAATATGTATATACATGATTTCAAACTATACCTAAGTACTATATAGGAGGGGCTTGTGGCTGAGTAATAACAGCCGCACGGGCCGATCGATCAGGTTAAGCTATGTTTGCCGTGGTTGGTCCGTGTATGGACCAAGACCCCTCCGTGCCTCGAAAAGCACGTTAAGCCGTTGGTCTAGGCTGTCATTCGTAGATCTTTGACAGTCGTTACGGGTCGTCAGTAGCCCGAAAGTCTGACAATCAGTCTTACAAAGGGGCATCGTATTACCTAGTAACTGGGTTATGGAGGTCAGATAGGCAGTCGCTCCTTGTAAAATACTGGTATTCAGCTGCATCCGGTTAGACTGGAAGACGAACCCAACATAGTTGGGAAAAGGCTAGGCAGATGACGATGACATGATTGCAAACTATAATGTCATTAGCTTACACACACATTATAACAATAATTTCCGTATCGTGAAAGATAATACGGCTAACAATACGTAATTTACGATCCCGATCATTTTCCTCTGGCCTCCAGAGCAAGCGCAAACCTAATCAACGGCTGCAGGTGCAGTGTCAAGGTGAGATCGTGAAGGAGTATTTATTATTTATTTATTTATTTAATACTTCAAGCACATAAATGTACAGAGGCGGAGGCGGGGCGGGGGGAGGTGTATTACGGCTAGATATAGACTTAGGATCGATATTTCGATGGCCAATTCAATGTTTTATGGCTTGGTGACAGGGCCGGATTAACCATGTCGGGGCCCTTAGGCAATGCAATTCTCGGGGCCACTTTTCAGCAGCTTGAAGATCATCAGCTCTTATAAAGCTGATGAAGGGATGTGAGTAATAGCATCAGCAGCATCACCGGACTGATGCTTAACTCCTCAGGAACTTACAGTATTTATGGATTTGTATTTGGGCTCATCGAAATGGTCTTAACATATAGGTTACGGATACGTGAACTGATGATCCACATCTTATATGAGATGAGACCATCTCACGGTCTCATGATGGAGTAGGAAAGAAAAATAAGACGCGGGTGTTTTAATTTTATTATTGTTAAATGCAATAAAAAACTATAAACCAAGAATTTCATCATCACCACGAATAGCTAAATTACTTTTGTGCGCGCACGGGGCCCTTAGCCGATGCAGGGCCCCTAGGCAGTTGCCTACTCTGCCTAATGGTTAATCCGGCCCTGCTTGGTGATGATAGTTGTAGTATCGGCTCTTGTTTAAGAATGTTCAAAAACGGATCTCTATTTAACATAATCAGCCTATAATGTTCCCACGGCTAGGACACAAGCCTCCTCTCGGTGAGAGGGAGTGAGAATCCACCATGCGGGCCTAGTGCGGGTGGGTGGTTGTCACATGGCTTCGAATTTTTGGTTCTAAGACATGGTTTCCTCGCAATTTTATCTCAGCGACAATCAATGTCAAAAACTTGTTAAAAATGTAGGGAAATTAGAGGTATTTTTGACAGATTGAGAATAATAATAATAACCGTATATCTACGTTGACGTCGTGGTGGGGCTTGCGCGCTCCGAACTCTAGGCCTGTGCCGGAAGAGTTTACTTTGCTGGAACAGGTCTAGGGTGAGGAGCCAAACCAAGAGAGATACAGAAACCCGCAGGGCAGCATGTGGCGAGCTGTTGGGCAGTAGCGACCCCACGGACCCTATCTCCCGGGAGAAGTCTTGTTCCTCACCTCTGGCTTGCCTTTATTGGCCGGCTGGAGTGAACAATGACGAGGAACAGAGCTCCCACCTCATTCTTGCCTTTATTGGCTGGCTTGAGTGGAGATTTGCAAGAGCAAATGTGCTCGGAGGAAGGAAGTATTCCAGTAAGATGCTGGTAGGGATCTTGACCGTACTTCCGGGATTGTCCTGATAGCCGTGGAATACCTCTCCACTCCTCATAAGCACTTCAGGACGTGTTGCCCTCTTGTCGCTACGTCACTATGTGGTAGCGACCGTTCCCGGGGGCCCATTATTGAGTGTGCAAGTCACCCCCTGCTATTTTTACCGACTTCACAAAAAGGAGGAGGTACTATGTTCGGCTGTTTGTATGTTTTTTATTATTATTATTTTGTATGTTTGTTCATCGAATACTCCGCCAATTGTCGATGGATTTTCAAAATTCTTTTTTTGTTCGAAAGTAGATAGTTCTGAGGTGGTCCCATTGTCACCAAGTTAGGATCTGATGATGGGATCTTAGAGAAATCGAGGGCAACCCTCAAATTTTATAGGCTCACTTATTGTTTTTCGCATATTTTATGAAGTATCTTGTTTATTTGCGTATGGTTGTCACCATCTCAGGTAGCTGGGCTGATGATGGAAGGTACAACTCCTTAACAGTAAGAAGTTACTCAAACAGGCAAGGACTGTTTTAGTAAATTGTTTTGATGTTTGATAGGGCATTTGTCACATTTGGTCTCATGATCATCAAGTCATGACCTGATGCTGCAGTCAGGATAGTCTGCAGAGTACCTAACTCCTCGACAACTAACAGCAGATATATCGTGTTTAGTCTCATTGAAAAGGGCTCGGTGTGTGGATAAACGTACTGTTAATGAGGAACACCGAAGTACATAGAGACCTGATGCTGAAGCCAGGAGCATCAGAAAAAGTACAAACCTTGAAATAACAGCACCGTAGTCGTGTTTGGGCTCATTTTAAACAGGACTAAATTTTAAGTTCAATGCAATGTTGACATAAGTCTGGCCTGATGCTGCAGCCAGGATTATCAGCTTCTAGTCTAAAAACATCAGGTCAGGATTTGATGATGAGATCCTGGAGAAATCGAAGGAAATCTTCAAATATTATAGGCACACCTATAGCGATTTGGGCATTTTTTATAGTAACCCGTGCACTTGCTCTGGGAAAGCACCATTTGGTGATGTGGAACTGATAATGAAGACCACAGATGGCCACCGGAACTACTCAATAATATCTAAGTATTTCACGGGTTGCGATTCGATTACTTTAATATGGTTGCTAAGCAATTCATGCTCGTCACAATGTGAATGGTGATATGGAGCTGATGGTGGACCTGGAGAACTCCTCAACAATTAACTTCCCTGCAACGGGAAAAGCAATATTTTGTTTGTAAAAGGCGATGATCACTAGGCTATTGTAACTTAGATAAATTATAAGCAGACCCACTAAAAAACGTGAAATAAAAACTTTTTAAGAAAAAAAAAAACCGACTTCCAAAAAAACACTACAAAGTGAAAAATAACTTTAATTTCGGAAGTCGGTGGCAAAAAACTAAAATACAGATCCAAAGACACCGACTTCCGAAATTAAAGTTATTTTTCACTTTGTAGTGTTTTTTTGGAAGTCGGTTTTTTTTTTCTTAAAAAGTTTTATCCGTGTATATGTATATGTTGCAGTCAAAACTCATAACCAGTCAAAAGTACTTTTAACTAACAAAATCAGTCAAAAGTAGTTTTGACTGGAAGCTCTCGACAATAGTACTATTGACTGAAATAATAGTCAAAACTAGTTTTGCCCAATAGAGTTGGTTAAAAGTAGTTTTGACTGGTTCTATCAGTCAGAACTCTTAAAAAGATAAGGTGGTCGACACAAATTACGAAGAAACGCACTTATAAAGTGTTTTAACTCCAAATATAATTAGAGAATCAGTAGATATTTCTTAAAAATGAGTGAGCACGAAAAGAAAGAACGTTTTTTAGGAAGAATTTTAGCGATAGAAGATATGAAAGATAGTCATTTCAATGTTATGAGTCTTATGACAAAAGAACAATTTGAAAAATTTGCAAAAGAAAACGCTGTTACAGTACTGTAACAGCGTTTTCTTTTCTGCAACTTCTTTTCCACTTGTTCTATCTACTGTACAGTAGATTAAAACGCTTTAACTTAATTGAAGTCTGTGGTATTAAAAAGTTAGTTACAAACACAGAACCTATCAAATATTTTTTACCGGCTGAAGAAATCTACGACATAATTGATGCTGCTCATATTTTGTATTACTACCTAAATCTTCGTAATAAACGAATTTACAACATGAAATATTTTATTACATCCTACTAACTGGTTATAGTTATTTTGACTGATGCTCTATTGGTTAAAACTAGTTTTGACTAAGAGCTTTAGCCAAAATCACTTTTAACCAAATATTGTCAGTTAAAATCACTATTGACTACCGATTTTCAGACAAAACTACTTTTGACCAATGTGTTCAGTCAAAATTACTTTTGCCTGATTTTTTCAGTCAAAAGTACTTTTGACTGGTTATGAGTTTTGACTGCAACATATATAAAACATTGATCAGGCAGGGGTCATAGTTCTTCCATAGTTCTTGGTAACCAGTCCACTTTAGCCACCCAAACCCATAGTCCAACTTTTTATTTTTCCATATCCTGCAATAGTCCTACACCAACCGGGGGTTGTCCTTGGGTGCACTTGCATAGTGCATACAGGGATAATCGTCGGTTGGTGCCACATTTCATTGAAATTTCCGAAGGGACCTCTGCGGGTTGGCTTCGGCCCCTTGTACGCCTTCCAAAGGACCGGGACCCCATGGACCCGAGATATGTAAAGTCATAAATAATAATAATAATAATATTCCACAACTATCACACAACGCCATCTAGTCCCAAGCTAAGCAGAGCTTGTGTTATGGGTACTAGACAACTGATAAACATACTTATATATTTCTAAATACATACATATTATAGATAAATTACACTCAGACACAGAACAAATGATCGTGCTCATCACACAAACATTTGTCCTGGGTGGGAATCGAACCCACGACCTCCGGCATAGCAGTCAGGGTCACTAACCACTAGACCATCAGGCCTGTCATGAATGAATGAATGAGATCAGACTGTGAACGTTCTTAAAATTACGAGAATTGCCCTTCTGATATTTTAAGTAACTGCAGTGGTTGACCTTTACCGATACTCTCCTAATCTCTTATTGATGATGATGACTCTGCAAAGGTGGCATATTGCATTAGTAATAATTATAGTCCGCGCGGAACTAGTTGGCCGCTGAGTTGGGGACAGGGGTGAGGCGGGCGGTTCGCAACACACGTACTGAGTAATGCGCCCGGCCCCTCCGTCCCACCGCTCATATAACTAAGGTGCGGCCAACTATTTCCGCGCGGACTATAGTCCCCATACTTGGTATAGCGTTTAATATCTCACGAAGCGACTTTCTGTCACCCTGTCTGTATATTTTGCCATCCGGCTGTGCCGAATCGTGCCCAATCTTGGTGACCCGAACAAGTGTGTGCCTTACTCAAGTGACCGAACGGTGCCTACTTAGTACTTCCTCAATTGTTTTTCTGTCATTAAACCTTTGAACCATTGACCAAATTGAACCATTGGTCTGTCTGTAGCCCTTCCACAGTTATTTACATCTGATTTTGCATCACTGTCCAAATCAGAGTGATCTTTATTTTCATTGTAATTAGGTTGCTGTTAGGATGCTGTCACTGACAGGGCTGTCAAAATCATTGTGATCTTTATTGTCGTCACAATAAGGGTGCTGTTAGATTGCTGCTGTCACAGGTAAAATTACTGTGAACGGACTGTTCTTAGGTATATTTTCTTTTCCTCGTGAAGTAAGTAGCCAATCAGGCGGGAACATACTTCCGGTTAAAGTAACTACGCTTCCGGCTAGCTAAACAGGTTATGTATGTTTATAGGTGTACGTTGGAGCAAACAAGAAAATAATAGTTATAATATGGATCTTTTTATAAAGACAGAAACTGTCTAATGAAATATTTTAAGTAGAGTGTTAGCAAGCTTATAGTATTAAATAATACAAAACAATGGTTTTCATTTTGACAGTTCAACAACATTCATTGCGTTATTCACGTTGTTGAGCAGACACATTTTTCGAACATTGAAGCTATATCCTTCAAAATGATTCAGATTGTGATTGATAGTGTGTAATTAGGCCGCGGCCGCACTACTAAGGCGACTGCGACGCGACGGCGATTTCGTGAAAACAAACTCATATAGACATAAATATCGATGGCCTAATTGGTGGCCGCACTGCAGAAACGACAAGCGATTTTTTTTTGTCCATATCGTCGCCGCCGCGCCGCGCGCCGCGCCGCATCGCTGTCGCCGTACCAGTGCGGCCGCGGCCTTAGGGGACAGGTGAAACGAGCTTCACTGCCGTGTAGGTCACTGGTGACCGCGAACAATAGATTTTCTATTGTGTCTGTTGTCTGGCAGTCAAGGTGTTAATAAAGAATAATATAAATAGGCGGTGTACCTACTTGCAAATTAATTCTATAGTGGCTGCCACGTGGCTGCACTATAAAATTAGAAGCATTTAGGTATGTAAACATGTTCAGTGGATCACTCAATGTTAGGGCTCCCGCAGGCAGGCGTGGCGCGACGCGACGGTGCTATGCGATTCTGGTAGAAATGTCCATGGAGTTTTCATCACGTCGTGCGTCGTTCAGTCGCGTCGCACCGCACCTATCTGCTGGAGCCTTTAACAAGGTTTTAATTTACCATACTTTTGCCGTAACTATAGTCCGCGAGAAACTAGTTGGCCGCGCCTTAGGCACGGGACAAATACAACCGGCGAGGGGCGCGGGCGCGGCGCCGCCGCCGGCGAGGTCCTTTACAGGCGAGTGGCGTCCGAACCCCGACCGCACCCCGCCCTCGCCTCACCGCTTGTTTATGTCCCGCGCCCCGCCGCTTTTATACATTTCATATAAAACACGTAATGAGAGGCGCCTCGGCCGGACTTCGCCGGCGCCGCGCCCGCGCCCCTCGCCGGTTGTATTTGTCCCGTGCCTTAGGTATGTGAGCGGTAGGACGGAGGGGTGGAGGCGCATTACTTACTCAGTGAGCGCGTGCGTTGTGAACCACCGCCTCACTATCCCCACCCCAGCGGCCAACTAGTTCCGCGCGGCCTATAGGTGCCTACTTACGACTACTGCAGGTATCTGCTTTCATTCCGTTAAATGACCCATCCGATTGACAGACAACAAATCTTACAAAAACATTGACGTACCTATTTAATAACATTTTACTTTTTATTAACTTTTTTCCGTTAAACTGGATTTATACTAGGTACCTAACGTTAAATTATTTTGTAGGCCTGGCCAATAGATTGGTGTGAAGAGCAGAAGTTTTTTTTTAGTTTCTATACCTTTCCTTGAATTCAGCTCATGATTCAAAACTCCTTGGCGTCGAAATTGCTCGTCGGTTTTCAAAAAGAAATTCAGCTGTTTCATAGAAAAGTGTTATACCTACGCGGTCAAAATGTTTGGGACAGCTCCTTTTTTTTTAATAACCGATGAATTCAATTCCCTTGGGTTCAGAATCATGTACGGAATTCATGCTAATAGGTTGCGCGTCGATGTCCGTGCCACCCGGTACTTTACGTGTTCGAAATAAAAAAACCTTTACGTTTTATACCCGGTTTTTGTCCAGACGGTAAAAAAAGTCAGCCGATATATACAGGGTGTTACAGAAAGGGTATATCAATACAAACGGGTTGAAGAGTGTATCTGGTCTAGAATCTCTGTACAAAATTTCAGGTCAAAAACAGTAACTTTGAAAATGCTTAATATTTTTTTATTTCGATAGTTTATTAAATTGAAATCATAACAAACATGTCACCGCACTACGAGGGTCATTATCAATTATCTGTAGTGTGTCTGTGCACCTAGTACATGCATATCACGCCGCCGCGTGCCAGTGCAGCGCCGTGATGTCGAAATAAAAAAATATTAAGCATTTTCAAAGTTAATGCTTTTGAGCTGAAATTTTGTACAGAGATTCTAGACCAGATACACTCTTCAACCCGTTTGTATTGATATACCCTTTCTGTAACACCCTGTATATACTCGTATATATTTATGTAATAACAAGAATACCTCAATCAGTTTTCTTCAATGAAGAAAATTACTGGAATATTAATTAATCCCAGCTGGGCGCCAATAGTTATGCGTACAGTCGAACAATTAAAATGTTAAGCACCTTAGGGACCGCATTGGAATACACTTAAGTATGTATTATTTTTCCGACTGTTTGTTAATGTTTACTATTATGAATGAAAATGATAGTGCGTTAAGGTTACAAGGGAGAAGGCGATAAATTATTGAAAGTAACCATGCAAAGACATAAGAAATGAAATTTTTTATTCTGTAAATAGGATATCTGAATCACTTTTACACGTCATATTATTTAAAAAAAACCGAGTGTGCTTATGACCACACGACTGAACTGAAACTTCAAACGTATTTGGCTATGAGAGGAAGAGAGAAAGAAAATGTGCGCGCGCACTGCTTTCTCTTGCTTATATCCTCCACTCAACTCCCGTTCGCCTCGCCCGATCACACTTTTCATAACGCGTTCGCCAGCTTACTCCCCAAGTCAAGCGTGCGTAAAGAAGTCTCACTTCAAAATAATAAGGTACCTAGATCATAAGTTCAGCGTTTCCTATCTGACTACTCTGCGAAGAAAGGCCAGGCCAAAACTCTTTTAAAGTCCAGACATTATCTTGGTCAAATCATGTGAAGACCATGTGATATCTGAAATGGTCTAATGTAATATTACGTATAGGTACTCGGTATGCGGTATAATGCCTAAGATATAAATTATGTATGAGGGTTATGTAGGTATTAGGTCGTTAACTTCGTTTTTCATACTTCGAGCCGACCGAGAAGACGAACCACCAAAATACAGGGTAAAATTAAGACCAGGCACTCTAAAATAATTTCTACGCATGAGAGAGAGAGATGAGAGACCGGTTAGACCGCTATGGTGAAAGACGCTAACGTAGTCGTAATAAGGTTGAATACCGCGTGCGCTCTTTGATCGCGTTCGAGCTCGAAACTAAATGTCGTAAGTCTCAATTCTTATTTTGTTTATAACTAAAGTAATAATTGATCTAGAGAAAAAATATCTTGTGGCTGGATAGTAAACTATATTTTCTTACTGTTAACATTTATTTTAGACATAAAGGCCAAGCAATCTTGAAAAAAAAAGTAATAATCTTTAAAAAAGACATGATTTTTGAATAAAATATGAATCGAGCGAAAATGTTACAATTACGGAACTGTCTTGTACATGGAAAGAAAAAGATCCAATGAATCATATACTAAGTTCCATTTTGATTGTATGTGTGACTGTTTCAGAATATTAATGCAAATTAACGTAAAATTTAGGGAGCCTCCTCTTAATTTAGTTAAGAGGAACTCCGCAGATGTGATGGGTATCGATGACTTAAGATGATAGTCTACGGAGTTTCACTTAACTAATTAATTTTGACCCTGTAGCTCCAAGGGACAGTAGACCTGAGTATTTGATATACATTCCAGCTTGATACCTTCACGCATTCCTGAGAAAAAGGGTCTTGACAGACAGTCAATGGACGGACAACAAAGTGTTCCTACAAGGGTTCCGTTTTTTCCTTTCGAGGTACGGAACCCTAAAAATAACACTAGCTTCTACTCACGACATCACGTGAAACTTATTCCCTCCCGACCCACCCATTTGCATCGCATCGCCTGCCCGCGCTATTACCTCGTTTGTCTTCGCTTTCATTCTGACTTATTTTCTTTTTGCTCGGCTCTTAACAGTGCTAGCGTGATGTCAAGTAGCCTATAGCTTTCCTCAAGAATTAGGCTATCAATACAATAAGAATTTTTCAAATCCGACTGGTAGTTTCGGAGATTAGCGTGTTTAAACAAATTGTTCAGCTTTATTATTAGTACTAGCTGCGCCCCGCGGTTTCACCCGCGTAAGTTTCGATTCCGTGGGAACAAAAGTAACAATAATAAAATTGGTGACAGTTAATATTTCATTTACTTATACATTTACATAATTATTAGATGAAGGGAACAAAAATGGATAATATAACTAAACTAGCTTCTGCCCGTGACTTCGTGCGCGCGAAATTTTTTGTTTTGCGATTTTTTGATTAATTTTGCGTAACATTAACCATTTACGCAGCGTACGTAACGGAAGCTCTCAAACGGAATAATTTATCCAGTTTTTGCAACATTTTTCATTGATGCTCCGCTCCTATTTGTCGTAGCGTGATGTTATATAGCCTATATGGAATAGAATAAAAAAATAGAATGATTTTGGTGACGTTAAAAACCAGCTCACTATAGTTAGCCAAAATATTCGGAGTATAACAAAAAACTTTGATAATTTCTCGGTTTTTCTGTCCCGTCTAAATTTTTCACCAGATATTATCATACTGACCGAATGTAGACTTCATGAATACACCCCAAAAGTTCAATTAGATGGCTACGAATGTCATTATTCTCAACTTTATTTAAATCAGAACGATGGATTAGCAATTTTGTATAAATCGGAACTTAATGTCACCATACTCGAGCCGCCTTTTAATGATGCAAACTGTTTAGTTATTAATGTGGGTACAGAATTTACGATTTTTGCTGTCTACCGATCGCCTTCAGTGTACAACATTAGTAGTTTTTGTGAATCTTTAGAAACCCTTCTAAGCTCCAACAATACACCAACGATGGCAATTATAGGGGACATAAACATCGATATTAAAATCGGTACTGAAGACAAACGAGCCAGCGAATATCTTGATATTACCGGTTACTATGGTTTCTATCCCGGGCACCAATATCTGACACGCGAAAATTCTTGCCTTGACCATGCATTAATAAAGACAAAAAAAAAAGCAAAAATTGTCGTATGTCAATCTTCTCTCACCGATCATGATACAGTGTTGATAGGAATAAATAAAGAACCATCGAGTCGAATATCTATCTCTGGGCAAACTAAATATAAGCTTAAGTTGGACTACCCTAACATTCTTAACGAAATCGAAAATACAAATTGGAAACCTATTTTAAACTCCGATGACGTGAATATAGCAGTGAACATATTTACTGATAAGTTACAGTACATCATAAATAGACACACCAAAAAAGAAATTTTGCGCAATTCTAAAACCATTAGAAGCCCCTGGTTGACAAAAAATTTGCTGAAATGTATACGTAAAAGAGACACACTTCACTCTGAAACAAAAAAAGACGAAAACAAAGACAATTACGCTCTGCAACAAAAATACAAAACATACAGAAATCACTGTAATAATATTATTAAAAATTTAAAAAATGCCTATGATAAAAGCCTTCTGGACAGTTCTAAAACAGATAGCAAAAAAACCTGGGCAGCAATTAAAACAATATGTAGCCTTAAGAATAAAAAATTAAATAGTTTAACTTTACTCAACGCAAATCCTGATCCGGTAGTCTCACTGAATATGGCAAATACTTTTTTTGCTGATGTGGGAATACAACTAGCTGAGCAGTCCTTGACTCAACTTAAAACAACAGAGACAGAACTTGCAAATTTAGCACTTACGCTGGATCCCACTAACCCTTCTCCATCACACTCCTTCTTCATGACTCCAACTGACGAAACAGAAGTTATTTCTATCATAGGCAACCTTAAAAACGATTCCGCTCCTGGCTGGGATGGTATTCCGAATCGTGTTTTTAAACTGGCTCAACATTTTCTAGCCGCTCCCATCTCACACATATGCAATTTGAGCATGTCGACAGGAGTAGTTCCAGCAAAGTTAAAAACAGCGAATATCTGCCCAATCTACAAAGCTGGAGACGCATCAGTTCCATCCAATTACAGGCCTATATCTCTTCTTACGTCTATGTCCAAAATACTTGAGAAGCTGGTGAACAGGAGACTATTAGCGTACTTAGAAAAGAAGCAACTCCTATCGGCCAACCAGTACGGTTTTCGAAATGGCAGATCAACGGAGAACGCAGTCTCGAAGTTGGTGGATCATGTCATTGATAACCTTGACAAAGGCAAAAAGTGTGTCGGCGTCTTCCTTGATCTTGCCAAGGCCTTTGATACCGTGTCAAGGCCCATATTGATCAAGAAGATGGAACGCTTAGGTATCAGGGGCATTGCATTGGAATGGTTTACCTCCTATCTTTCCGAACGTGAACAGAAGGTTTGCCTGGGTGATTTTCAGAGCACCTTAGCAAGAGTGGAATATGGAGTGCCCCAGGGTAGTGTCCTTGGTCCCACCTTGTTTCTCCTGTACGTTAATGGTCTCTGCTCACTCAATTTGGACAACGCGCAAATATCTGCGTACGCTGATGATACAGCTATTATTTTCCACGGCGACTCTTGGGGGGAAACCTACAGTGCCGCAGAGGCTGGAATGCAGAAGGTCACCAGTTGGCTGCAACACAATCTGCTTACCCTTAATGTTCAAAAAACAAAGGTAGTAAATTTTTCTGTAAGCATAAAAACAGCTGCCCCTAAACAATTTGCACTCAAATCCCACCAATGCAATTATAGTCTAGGAGGTAGCTGCAGCTGCCCTGTTTTTGAAAATGTTAATAGTATCAGGTATCTTGGTGTTTGCATAGACCAACACCTGACATGGGGAAAGCAAATACAATCGGTTACTTCTCGCGTAAGGAAACTTTTGTACATATTTAAGAGACTTCGACCTGTAGCTGACAAAGATACCCTCAAGATGACTTACCTGGCTTTATGTCAGTCTGTGCTTGGTTACTGCATAGTATCTTGGGGCTTCGCTGGCAAAAGTTATTTAATTACTGCTGAACGTGCGCAGAGGGCTATCCTTAAGGTCTCCCATAGATTAGGAATCCGATACCCCACTGATAAGTTATATCGAGAAACGAGAGTACTTACGGTGCGTCAACTGTACATTTTATCAGTACTACTTAAATTTCACAAAACAGCAGCTGCCACAGAGGTGACGGACCAGCGCGCACGTAGAAAACCTAAGTGGAACAGAGCTTTCTGCAGACTTAAATTTGGCAATAAGGCTTTCTCTAGTATTGGACCATACCTGTATGAAAAAGTTAACAAAAAGCTTGGTATCTACCCCCTGACAAAGTTTCGGTGCAAAAAACAGGTACAGGATTGGCTGCTTGGGCTTAATTATGCTGAAACGGAAAATCTGGTATCATTCAACTAATAAAGTTTTCATCATCATATACACGTTAACACCCATCACATGCATACTTACACACACCACATACACACAAACTCATCACATACATACTTACACTCATCACATACACACTCACACTCATCACACACATACTTACACTCATCACATACACACTCACACTCATTTCATGCATACTTACACTCATCACATACACACTCACACTCATCACATTCATACTTACACTCATCACACACACTTGCATTTGGTTACCTTTTAGTTCTAAGTTTAAATTTAAGTTTAAATTTATTATTTCTACTGAAACCGTTGCATTTGTTAAAATTTCTATACTTAAGTCATATTTTCTGTCGAAAGAGACTGGATCCTGCGACACAGGGTATCCTAGTGCAGGATCCAGTGTCATACCCAAATAATGTAACACTAATTTATGATTCAATAAAAACTTATTATTATTATTATTTCCTTTATTTCATTATGTACATATAAATTATATTTTTAAATATTAGTATAAAAAATATATAAAAACATTTAAAAATATAAAAAATAGTAGCCCACCGGTATCGGGAACAGGGTCCAAGCTACCGGCGGTCAGGGCTCCAGAGAGAGGAACCTCCTGACAATGCGAGCCGTGTCCAGAAGTACCGCTTTCTGAATCAAGCCCTTGATCCAGCTGCCCAACGTGAGCCTCCTCAGGTGTTGGTCGAGGCTCTTGGCAATCAACCCATTGGCTGTGACGACTATCGGCACAATGATTGCTGAGTCAACATCCCACATGTCGACAACCTCGCGAGCCAAGTCAAGATACTTGATTTGTTTATCTTTCTCAGCTTTCACGAGGTTCTCATCATGCGGGACGGTTATGTCAACAATCATTGCGCGCCGCTCTAATCGATCCATCACCACTATATCAGGCTTATTGGCAACAATAGTCCTGTCAGTGATGATGGATCGATCCCAGTACAATGTGATATTTCCATTTTCGAGAACTGGGTCGGGCACATACCTGTAGTACGGCACCTCCGATTCCACAAGGCTGTATTTCAGAGCAAGTTGCTGATGGATTATCCTGGCTACAAGGTTGTGTCTATGCAAGTACTCTCCGTTAGCTAGACGAGAACACCCAGAGATAATATGCCTGATTGATTCTCCCGGCCGGTGGCATGCCCGACAAATGTCAACCGTGCCGTCTTTCACAATAAATCTCCGGTAATTGTTCGTCATCACAACTTCGTCCATAATTGCACAGACAAAACCTTCGGTTTCTCCAAAGAGATCACCGCAACGTAGCCAGGCTACGGACGCTAGTAGGTCTACATCGGGTCCATGAAGGGCCCGGAAAAAGCGTCCGTGAAGCTCCTTACTCTGCCATACCTCCATGCGATCATTAGTGTCAAGCACTACTGGTTTGCGCCAGTTCTCTTTAGCCAAGGAGAGCGGGGTGAGGCCCTTGTCCACTATGACTACATCTCGATGCATCCCCACGTCGGTTTCTTGGAAGTATTCCCTGAGATTGCATATCTCGCGATTGTGGAGGGTCTTAGCGTTTAAAAACCCTCGACCTCCACACTTTCGCGGGATATACAACCTCATTACCGATGACCGTGGGTGATGCATTCGATTTGCAGTCAACAGTGTACGGACCCTCCTATCCAGGGCGTCGAGTTCGGTTTGAGTCCATTTGAGTATGCCAAAAGAGTACATCAAAACCGGCATGACCCAACCGTTGAAGGCGCGCACCTTGTTTCCGCCTGATAGAAGACTATTAAGTACTTTTTTCAGGCGGCCAAAGAAGCGCTCCTTCAACGATTGCTTCATGTCAGTAACATTGATGCCTAACGCTTCCGACATACCCAAATACTTATAGGTTTCGGATGCGGAGAGGGCTCTAAGGTTTGTGGAATCCGAGAGTTGAGTTCCCACGGATTCCACAATCTCCCCTCGTTTTACATGCATGACTGCACATTTGTCCACACCAAATTCCATCCTAATGGCGTTACTGAAAGTTTGAGTTACTTTCAGTAGCTCCATCAGTTGCAAATTGTTGGGGGCAAAGAGTTTTAGGTCATCCATGTAAAGGAGGTGCGATATAACCTGACCACCTCTCCTCAGCCGATAGCCTAGACCTGAATCCTCCAGCAGTTTGCTTAGAGGATTCAAGGCTAAGCAGAACCAAAGCGGGCTCAAACTATCACCCTGAAATATGCCTCGCTCAATCCTTATCGGTTCGCTATTCCTCTGAATATTTCGACATCCTGGATAGCGAAGGACCGTCCTCCATTGCCCCATACACGACATCAAGAAGGTGCGCAGAGTTGTATCTACTTTATACAACTCCAACACCCTCATGAGCCATGTATGTGGCACCGAGTCATAGGCCTTCTTATAATCTATCCAACATGTCGACAGATCCTTTCGGAACCGACGAACCTGTTGGCTAATGGCCATATCAATGAGGAGTAGCTCCTTAGTACCGCGGGACCCATTCCTACATCCATTCTGAGAGGTAGACATGATGGAGTTGGTGTCTATATGTTTGTTAATTTTAGCTCTCAAAATGGATGTAAGAACTTTATAGACCGTCGGTAAACACGTGATCGGCCTATAATTTTTGGGTTCCGCGGTGCTACCTGATTTATGGAGCAGGTGGGTAATTCCTGTCGTTAGGAACTGGGGTACCGAACCAGATTCCAAAGCAATTTGGAACTGAGATGCCAAGCGGGCGTGCGACCTTGTAAACCATTTTATCCAAAAGTTCTGCAGCCCGTCCGGCCCTGGAGACTTCCAGTTGGGCAATGGACGGACTGCACGAGCTACATCTTGAGGGCAGATGGTTATAGCCCCCATTTCTGGTATTGGATCGCAGGCTCGCTCGACCTCTCGAGCCCAATCACCTTCAGTGTGACTGACAGGCACCGACCAGATACTGCGCCAGAAGGAACACATGACATCATCATCCGGCAGGTGCGTGTCAGCCACACCTTGGTCCGGTCGTTCCCAACCCCTATAAACCCACCTTTCATCACTCTGGAAGGTGCGATTCTGAGTGTATCGCTCTACTCGCCGCTTATACCGACGGATACGGTTCGCCCATGCATATACTTTCTGCTTCAGGAAGTCGATGCGCTCTGTGACACAGGACATATAGTCTTGAGGACTGATATCAGTCCCCGAGAATGCCCGCCTCACAAAGCGCATCACTCTAGGGCGAGTATTGCCCTCCCTGAAGCAGATTAGTTTGCCGATGAGCGTTCTGGCCCCACCAATACGACGTTCAATTCTGCACTGCCAAGCTGGTACGGCAGGTTTCGGACGTGTAGCTCTAAAGTCATTGGTAAATTTAACGTGAGCTACACGACATGCCGCTACAGCCGCGCAGTACAGAATCGAATGAGTATCGGTGAGGTCTTCGCAGGTATCAAAATATTTTGACAACTGCGAATCCAGGACCGCCACCAGCGCCCTATTTTTGTTATGCATGGGCAAACGAGGCAAGCGTGGCCTAAGTTCGGGCGACATGAAGCGATATTCCTGAATCGCATCCTCCAAAGCACTCCTCAATTCCTCATTGCACTGGGTACTTACGTTTGTAGCCCTATCATTACTCCCCTCGTCAGCATGACTTGTATTAGTCTGCGGTAGTATTACAGTAGTCTGCGACTGGGGGGCGATGACATGGCTACTCTGCATTTCATTTCGCAGGCGATCAAGTGTAGTATCATCCAACATATGATTACGTTGGATGACCCGCACCTGATCCGATAGTCGTTGTGTCGAAACGTTGACAGCTGGTTCAAGCACCTGAAAAAGAGAGAGCATCCGAACACGATACGCGGTCAGATTGTTTCCCCCCTCTGTAGCCCCATAGTATGAGCGCATGACATTTTCATTGATGGATCGTGTCCATCTCATGCGCTGCACACTTCCGCCGGGAGCTGGGACCCTATCAGAGGCCGATGGGCCTCGAGGTCCTAAGCCGTCCGGCGGCCGGCGTCCTCCCCGTCGACGAACAGGTGGTGGCGTCGTGGGCGGAGAGAAATACTCGTCGCTCGAGCTCGACGCAACTGCCGCGGCCGGCGTCGTCACAGCGCTCACAGTGGCGTTGGGTACCGGCGGCGCGGGCGGCGAGGCGGAGCTGAGCGAAGAGTCCGGAGGTGGTAGGCGTGCGCGTCTTGCGGCTGATCTTGTCAACATTTTTGTGGTTTTATTGCTCTGGTTTTACCGGAGGTGACATGACAGATGTCACCTCCGGTTCGGTAGTTTTTGGTGAAAGATTCAAGTATTATGGTTCATTATATGTACTTTTTCGATTGGAATTATTAAAAATTGAGTTTCTGGGCTTTGCTTGTAAAATTTCACAATAAAACTGCTTCTAAAATTTAATTAAACTGAAAATTATATTATAAGAATGAAATTGACTTGTTGACGTTGGTGTTGCCGTAATTATTATTATTATTATTATTATTTGTTGGTATACATTTTTGTATCTCGGCATTGATGTGCCGGTTTTATAGAATAACACGGGCCGAAGCCAAGTGCTAACCTAAGCGATAGATGATAATATATTATGATGTGATGATATGTTTAGACTTTGTGTTGTTGGTGATGTTTGTGGGTGTGACATTTGGGCAACATTGTCGTTCTGGAGGAATTTTCGGACAATTCTGCAAGTGTTCAGAATAGCAGCTTTCTGTAGAGTTTGGTAGGTGGAAGGAGATAAATCTAGCGTTTTTAAAGATTGGTGTAGTATTATTATTATTATTATTATTACTATATCCTTCCTCGATAAATGGACTATCCAACACAAAAATAATTTTTCAATTCGAACCAGCAGTTCCTGAGATTAGCGCGTTCAATCAAACAAACTCTTCAGATAGCTTTTACTCGTATGTAATGTTTGTTTTCGGCTAAATCTCCGAGCTAACTAGACGAAAACAAGCATTAGGTACTTACAAATTAATGTTCTTGTATTACAATTTTAATCAATTTCAAGCGGCCATTATTGTTTACATCTTTGGCAAATTTAGCGGGGATAGACTTTAGATATAGAGATGCCATTCAATTATACAAAATCGATTCTTCTCTGGGATCACCATAATCGTAATATAACGCCATAAACACACTATTTTAGTGCCCTAACGTGTCTTAATGAAGAACCCCAAGGGTAATGGTATCGTCAATAAAGAACGTCTTATTACCTGTCATATTATGTGTTTGTGATGTGACAGCTCGTTGTCTATGCATAAAGTTCAAGGATTTAACGATCGATTAAAGGTGGAGTAATGGCAGAGCTTTGCGTTTATTAAATCGTAAAACTTTCCCATTATTGTCTAGGATAGATGATATTTTTCTGATGGGTAATTGTACTATCAGACAAGTCGACATTGGCTCAGTTAGGGACTAACCTCACTTATTCGGCTCTGTTCGGCTTTTGTCCATAGAAAACAACGATTTTGTATGGAGTCCGTTCAGCTTTCCGCGGCTGAACGGATGCGTACGCATCTCATACAAAATCGTTGTTTTCTATGGACAAAAGCCGAACAGAGCCGAAGTGTGGTTACTCCCTTAGGTACCAAAAAGAAAAAAAATGTCTTATTATTTTTAACCGACTTTAAAAAAGGAGGTTCTGTATTCGACCCGTATGTATGTATGTATGTATGTATGTATGTATGTATGTATGTATGTTTGTATGTCCGCGATTATCTCAAAAACTCATGAACCGATTTTGATCATTCTTTCATTAGTGTGATCTACATACTTTCAGGAAGGTTTTAGTATATAATACATTAGGTAATTATGCTTATGTACGAAGTTATATGCATAAATGTACTGCATCTCCGGCATTTCTATGCGAATTTTGATAATTCTTCGAGTCGTGTCTTCAATTCTTCAATGCACTAGTGTTAATTGAATTTGTGTGGGGTAAGTACAACTAAAAAGTGAAAAATAAAAACTTTTTTACAAAAAAAACAACCGACTTCAAAAAAAAAACACTACAAAGTGAAAAATAACTTTAATTTCGGAAGTCGGTGTCAAATAACGAAAATGCTGAACCAACGACACCGACTTCCGAAATTAAAGTTATTTTTCACTTTGTAGTGTTTTTTTTTTGAAGTCGGTTGTTTTTTTTGTAAAAAAGTTTTTTATTTTCAAATATTACCGTCAGATATTTGTTCTGCCCATAGATATATGATTTTTTTTGAAGTGAAAACTTCTTTAGCGGCGTTGAACACTTTTTGTAATGGGTAAAAAATGTTAAACTCGCGTCAGGGCATCGCGTCAGGACACGTGACCGTCAGGAGAGATTTCCCCCCCCCATCTCTTTCTACGGCGGCGCCAACCGAAGTGAACCAAGTGAGACACGACAAAGATGGCCGAAGAAAATGACATTTGACGTACAAATGTTTGAAAAGTCAGTTTCGTAAACAATAGTACTTCGAGGAGCCGCAGTTGTATTTAATTTATTTTGAACTTCTGTTTAACCAATTTAGTTTATTATTATATACCTACCTACAATACAAAATAGAAGCGACGAAAAATATAACGAAGCACATTATAGCAACAAGAAATACTGTGGGACATTGCTGCTTTTGTGTGAAAACAATGCTTCCGTGTCGACCACGGAAGTTTACACCCTGCAGGGAGATGCTCCAGTAGGGTGTGGCTGTGAAGCTATGTTGCAAAACATGCTCCACGTCCTATCCTACCTTATTTGTCCTACCCAAAACATGCAGTCAAAGTGACCTCTGCGCTGCCACCGACGACAACGTGGCAAGTGGCAATATTTTGAGCCAACAAGATCTAAAGTAAAAGAGAAGAAATTTAGGGAGTAGTTCATTAATAAAAAGCTTGTATACAAATATCAGTTTATTTTTATAATACTTGTACGCACCGGGACTTACAGCTTAGTACGGCTGTTATTCCAAATGCATACAGTGTGGCTAAGTTTGTAACAATTGAGCCTGGTACCTATGGTTACCTCACCCTACTGATTATAAACCTACAGCAACTACTTAACACCGTAGTTATCCTAACACCCTAACCTATCATACAAGCCTACGGGAGACCTACGGGAACAGACAGAATTTGGGTAGGAATAGGGGTTTGTGTACGTCGTGCAATGTGTACACAGGAAATAGTTTTGTCATTGCCGGTCCCACAGACTCATAGAACTGGTGATGGCTAAGGTGTCTTGGCCATAGTGAGAGGAATTATGGAAGATGAATCAAACTCTACTCCAGCTTGATGACTAATTTATTCATTTACTAATTACTAATTTATGTGGAACGAATGTATGTCGCTCTTGATGTTGACGCTGGCGTATATAACTCTTGCCTGTTCACGGCTGAACAATACTCTAAACTCTAATTTGGCTTCTAAAACTTGTGCAAGCAGAACAACATTTTTAAAATGTTTGCTTTTCATTTGCCATCTGTGCCATCTCTTCTGTAGGCCGTTTCATTTTCTGCTATTCGTAGTGAAGCACCGTCCTGACTAGTCCTATTGACCTGAAATACAAAACTAATGTTATAAATTCTTTCTCTTCATTATCTTATTTATACTGATTTAATTAATCAGTAGCGGCATCAAAATAACAGTCATTATTATTCTTATGGCGGGTTTTTTTTTGTTACAATGAGTTTTGTACAGGCAAACAAAGTTCTTCGTAAAATTGTAAATTGGATAGGCACCTAATTCGTAAATCATGCCAGGCTGCCCCTGTTTAGCGTTAGTGCTTGTGTCAGTGTTTTTATTTTCTATTATGGAGACCTCTCCCTGACCAATTCTTCCAAAAAATCTAAGGATTAGAAGCAAAAGCAAGCATAAGTATAAGAAATTGAGAATGTTTACAAAACATAACTTACTTTGAACACATTTTAGCTGTAACAGTAGGTACACACCTTATCCTCCTCCAACCAATATTCAATTCTTTGCCCTTTATTGCAACTAGTCTCCGGTCTTAATTTCATTTATTTTAAATACAAAAAAAATATTCAAAAGTTTTTTGTTTGACACATACAATATCAAATTCATTCATTGACATATTCATATTGTTTCCATGACGACCATGACGTTGTCGCGTCAAAACTGTTGAAACTGTAGACAATAAATTAGTTTTTCATACATAATAATGTCTATGGACACAAATATTCGGTTCGTAGACAGATATTCTCGTATGCCGATTTAATGTGTTGGCCAATTTGTTGAGTGACTTCATTATAATGGATTAGACTTCATTATTTAGAAGTTGTAGGACACTCTAGTTATAGAACGTTTATGAAGCGTTTATGAATACAAAATTTTATCGAATGTTTTAAAGGCCTATTGAGCATTTTAACTAATGAATGGTTTAAACCTTCAATAGGCTTTTTTTATGAATAAGACCGAAAGTGTTTAAAATATGGAAATTGAACAAAGTGCATCTATTAATGAAAAAAGTGACGCAGAAATATTGAAAAAAAATGAGTAATATTAATTAAATTAATAATTGATTTATTTCAACGTTAATATTCAAGTTTTCACTTCTGCCGGTACTCCCGGAGTGCAACCCGTCTTTTTTTTTTACATTTCTATGGTTCTGCCAGTGGGATGTCACATTATTTTTGCAATAATTGAGCGGTACTAATTGCAATTGGTATTTTATAAACATCAAATATCTCTATTGGTCCAGGGGTCCTGACGTTAACAGAATTTCGTACAATTTCGCACGGGTGCTCTATTGGATTCTCAACGCTCGGTTCGATGACGCAGAATTGAAAATCTAGAGCACGGTATAAAAAGCGCCCGTGCTAATGTAGGCTCACACTAGAAGTCGCAAAATAATAGGCAAGGTAGATAATTTAAGTGGCTGACTAAATAGGTATTGAAAAAAAGTAGGTATTTTGTAGATATTTATTCGTAAAATAATAAGTATTTAAAATAATAAAAACATAAATTAGCAATTTCTGGAAAAATCTAGCTACCATATCTGAACGCAATCTTCGCGTATTACATAAATCAAAATGTCTATTTTCAAAATTAGGGAAATCTAATCACCCTTTTTTCGATTTAAGTTATTATAACAATAAAAATCAATATCTACAACGCTACAAGATTCTATTGGCGCGTGGCCAAAATCGGAACTAACACCGCCATATTGTTTTGTCAATGCAGTTTCTGTGACAATTTCACCGCGCGTTTTAAGGGATTTTATAGCTTACTGGATTTTCAACTCTCGGCGTTGAACCGAGCATTGAGAATCCAACAGAAAGCATCCCATTCACAACACGTCAAAATAAAAATCGCCCGTGCGAACCAGCGGAGTAATTGCGTAACACACTATCAGTAGCAATGGCTTATTATGCATTATTATGGCTCATTTTGACAGTACAAACAACATTCATTGCGTTACTTAAAGTATGTTGGGGTAAGATCGGCAATGGTATAGGACCGTATGAATCAAATTCCCACCTAATGTGGCAATGTTTTTAATGCAGTAATAAACATTGGTGTTCTCCACCTGACCAAAGAGATTTAAGATATAATTTAATGTCTTTGGCTACGACGAAGATCAGAGCAAAATTTAATTTTACAGGCAAAGAATTTGATTCCTACGGTCTTACCCCAGCAACGATCTTACCCCAACATACTTTACGTTGTTGTAACATATGAAGCAATGGACTAATCCATTGCTTCATATGTTACAACATCCGTCAAAATGGTTCAGATTACGATTGATAGTGTGTTACGCAATTAAGGTGCTGGGCTTAATGTCATTCAGGCGCCAAACGATCCTTGTGGCACGCGCTAAGCGAGTCTTTTAAAAGCCTTGTCTCTCACGCATTTGTCTAAGGCTCTCATCAAGTCTACGGTCTCTGCGTGACAATTTTCAGCGGTGTAAAGTAACTTTCTGGTCACCCTCCTATCGCACGCCTTAAGTATTTTGTAAATTGGTTCTACATGGCAATCCTCTGTAAAAAAGAAATAGAATGAGTTACCGCAAAACGGGGCTACTTTGACTTCCAGGGTTACTTTGACAGGCGTTGGAACTACTTTAACAGTCGCCAAAATCGGTTTTCACGTGTGCTCAGCAAGTGTGCGTGACCTCGAGTAATATTGCGCGAGGCGCGGGGTGTGGGGAACGCGTCATAGCGTTGTGATAGGCCTTGTCAAAGTAACCCTTTTTTTTTTTTTTTTTTTTATGGATGGGAAATCATCAAATGACCCCTCCCGCTCTGGGTGGAGCGAAGGGAGTGTCAGACTCTTACTGACTAAAACCCATCCGTGTTCCTTCCTTAGCCCTTTATGTTCCGGGGTAGCGGTAACCCTTTCGGACAATCCCGCACCCCCGGCAGGCTTCGGCCCTGGCAGGCCCCTTCCTTTATGCTGACATCTCTTTGAGGCGCGCGTGGAACACGTACGCGCCGTCCGGCACGGGCCTGGTCCTGATCGGACGGTGAGCTACCCATTACTCTCCGTCCGCAGGCCCGCGCCTACGGTGGCCGGGAGTCGTCACGCGGCTCCCGACGCCCGGAGCGTCTCCCGCGGCGGCTGGGGTGTGAGGCTCTCTCCCTCAGCCGTTCAGCCACCTCCTTCGCTAGCATGACTGCTTCGCAGAAGGAGGCGACCGCCCCCCACTCCCTCTCGCCCCGGACCATGGCTTGAACCAGGGCCGGACGCGAGAGGTCGCCGCCGCTGTCGATCGCCTCTACGAGGGCACGGCGGTGCTCCGCCCATGCGGGGCAGACCTCCACCGTATGCTCCACCGTGTTGTCAAAGTAACCCTGGAAGTCAAAGTAGCCCCGTTTTACTGTACTTACTGGAAATATAGCTACAAATCATCAAGCTTGTAAAATCAGGGGAGTCAATAACAATTAACTCCCCTCAAGTAGTCATTTGATTATGAAAAACCAAAGGTGTGCAGTGGTGGCCTAGTGGTAACGGTCGCGATTTAAGGGTTGTAGGTCGTAGGTTTGAACCCAGACAGGCGCTTGACTTTGTGTAAATTACTGCAAAACAGGGCTACTTTGACTTCCAGGGTTACTTTGACAGATTTTGGAGCTACTTTGACAGAGCGCCAAAATCGGTTTTCACGTGTGCTCAGCAAGTGTGCGTGACCTCGAGTAATATTGCGCGAGGCGCGGGGTGTGGGACTGGGGAACGCGTCGTAGCGTTGTGATCGGCCTGGTCAAAGTAGCCCCGCCTGTTCAAAGTAGCCCCGTTTTACTGTATTTCATCACCAATGCTCTCAAAACAGTGAAGGAAAACATCGTGAGGAAACCCGGCATGTCCTAAAACCAAAACATTCCAAGATATGTGACATTTAGGTACCACGTTTTTCTTCACCGTTTTTGAGAGCAGTGGTGATGAAATGACTAACACAAAGTAAAGCGCCTGCGGGGCCATTACCGCTGTATCACCACACTGCTCTTCTCTTGAATCCAGCAGGATAGGTTATCATGTAATAGGTACAACTAACACGGCTCGGCTAGGTCGTAGGTAAAGGTTACATTACAGGCGAATGCTCCCGGTGAGAGAGTGCCTTTAAATGGTTATAAAAATACGTGTGGCACTCGGGGACTACCGCGGTAAAGCTATTGCATAGCATTTTTTATCAACTTATGCAATTATAATACTTATGCAATTATAATACTTATGCAATATTTTTTTTTCTTTCATATTAATTCAAGTTTTTTCTTTGATATTAATTCAAGTTACAGTAAGCAGCTCGTCTCGATCCGTGCGAGCTTTGTACAGTCTACACGCATATGTCTAGTCGCACGCACACAAACACCGTGCCGAAGTCTGCCGAACTGAAACGACGTTAGACGATGCACGGCTTTCAACGCCGCACCGCTGTGCCGGTCGGAGTGGGGGGTGTTAGGTTTATTTTCGTTAGGGAATTTCTTGATTCGGTCTCCGCGCTCAAAGCCCGCGATAAAAGCTTTGCAATAGCTTAAAACTACGTAGGTACTTATATAAAAAATTTTAATGGGGAAGCGCCAGCGAAAATCAAATTTTCGCTGTATTCGCATGTAACCCTATTGATTGATATTTCATGAAATAGTAATTCAAAAGGGTTAAGTATGTATGTACCTATATGGACTAGAAGGTTGTATTGATGAGGATAGAGTGATGAGGTATGATTGGGGGTTAAATACATACTTGTTACGGTCGCGAATCATATTTTGTTCAACATAAATATTAACCTGACCTGCAAATTGCAGAAAACGTAAGAAAATTTGAGTTTCGCGGGCTACCCTGGCGCTTCCCGTTTAAAATAAAAACGTACCTAAGCATTTCAGCCGCTCTTGCTCGACTTGGTCATTTGTGTCCTGAAACAAATTTAAAAACAAAAAGAAGTTAAAAAATGTACGAATGAAGAGAAAGAATCACAAGCCGTACACAGAAATGTTTCTTATTTTTATTTATTATCCTATCCTGTCCCACAGCTGGGCAGAGGACTCTCCCAAACCATTCCAGGAAGTTTTTTCCCGTGCCACCTCGAACCAGCCTTCGCGCTCATCTCGTAATCTCTTTCTGGGGTGGCTACGGCGGCGCCGTCCATCTTCAGTCAGGCACCGATTGTGTGGAGACTTTTGCCCAGCGGTCATCGTGCATGCGGCTGACGCCCAATCCCACTGGAGCCTGCCTGGAAGGCCAACAGGACAAATTTGGGAGCTCACACTGCGTTTGAAAACAGGGTTAGGTTAGGCCCGTTTTCAAACGCAGTGTGCGCTCCGAATTCTGTCCTGTCTTTTTACATCTAGAATGCAGCTTCCATCGTTCTTTGGCAAACTCCAAGGCGGAACTTTTGTTTCAAATTCTTTAAACATTTTCTAATAGAGAATACTGCAGCATCAAAACACATCGCAAACGATTCATTATTCGATGTATCTGCTGCGAATCGAATCAGTTAGACTTAGAATCGGTTTCAATTGTCCACTGCTTATTTTGCGGAGGAGAGAAATAATAATTAGCAATAAGCAAGTTGCTATTCCATTGGTAGGACCATGTGGGGTTAAATGAGATTAAGATGTGTTCCATTGAACAACAGATGTGGAATTGTTTAACGAATTTAATTTGGGTTGTTCCACTGCGCTCCAAAACCCATTGTTCTCATAATTTTAATGTTCATACATTGATTCCACTGCGCTCCAAGAAATGTTGAGTAGATTTAGCAAAAAAATTAATTAAGCATGAAACATTATAATAAATATCATTAAAAAAAAAAAAAAACAAAAAAATGCATATCAAATATGTTTATTCAGTCACACTAGGGCCATTAAGTGCGAAATGGCCTTGAGCATTTTTTACACACGAGATGAATCCACGGTAAAAAATACTACCGATATTTCTATTTGTGTACTTATAACAAACAACTTATGGTTTGCCTTTTTTGCTGACTCATTTTTACTTGGAACATTGTTTTTGTGAACCTTAAATGTGTTTTTCTGAAATAAATTTATTATTATTATTATTACTCTACATAAGTATTTTATTTTGGAGCGCAGTGGAATGCATTCCTGGAGCGCAGTGGAACAACCGTTTAATTTAAGTAAGTATATTTGAGACATTTTAAAATATTATCTCTAAAAGTCAGAATACAGGAAGGATAAGGAAATACAGAGACTTATAATATTCAGCTTGGTTTATTACAGACAGTCGTCACTCAGATACCGTGCGGAGCGTATGTCGTGCGCTATCGTGGCAAAATGTCGGCGGATATAGTGAAATGTAATAATTGTAATATGGTTATTAGTGAAGTTCTGGCGTTTATACAGAACCAAGTAGATGTGATGAATGAAGAAAGCATTGTTAGACTGTGCGCAACAGCGTTCACGTCTGACGAAATAGTGACTGCAAAGGACTTGCTATATCAGTCAGTACAAACAAAGGAGAAGAAGGTGAAAAGAAAAGGGAAAGCTGATGGTAAAGTACAGCGTGACATTGAGGATATCATATCCCTCATAAAATGTACTGCAGCGGAGTGCATTCCTATTTTTGTTGCTCGGGAGCTAAGGAAATTACCACCAGTCACCTTTGACCATATTGATGTCACAAGATTGTTAAAAGACATCATAACACTAAAAGACCAAGTTGAAGTAATAAGGGAGGAGTATGCGACCGTTGAGCAAGTCAAGAAGCTGAGTTTGGAATTGCTTAACTTGAAACAAGCGTCGTTGGTGGATGGTTATCAGCAAGAAAATAACTATGTAAACATTAACAGAGGTACGCGAAACTTGTTACGGTTCGATAATTTTGATTTAAATAGTGGCCCTATTGGTATTATGAACTTGTCGAAAGAAAACTCAAAGACACCGGAACGGTTAAATACAAAATCAGCTGTTTGCAAAATGTCATTGGCCGAGAAACGAGCGCAAGGTCATGACAATGTCGATAGAAGCTTGTCCTTATCGGATGCAAAGCCGCGGACGCCTCCTGTCCTTGTCGCGCATGACACATCGGGCCAAGTGGACAAAAACAAGCGCGTGGAGGCCCCTACTGTGGTTTCGCCACCGGTGACAGCGTTCAATTCGCCTGCGTGTGCGCACTCAAGGGCCTCAGCGACATGTGTAACCGGTGTAACGGTCAGCGCGGAGCCGATGAATCATAGTGAGCGGCGTACTTACTCGCAAATAGCAAAGGACGGTGGTAATTTTAAAACCAATAAGGATGGCGAGTGGAACATTGTACAGAGTAGACGAATTAAAAATCGTTTTATAGGAACCCAGGGTACGGCGAAGGATCCTTCGGGTAAATTTAAGGCCGCAGAGAGTAAAATACCGCTATTTGTAAACAATGTGGATAATGAGTCATCAGTCAAGGACGTTGCGGACTACATATTAAGTAAGACGAATGTTGTAGTGCAATTAACTGAGATAAAAATGAAGCGACAGAGAGATTATAAGGCTTTCAAAGTTTTTGTTCCCAGACATAAGTTGGAAATATTCCTAGACGAGCAGTTGTGGCCTGAAGGTATTTCCTTTCGTCGTTTTATTAATTTCAACGTGCGGAGCTTGAGTGGTAGTCCGTCCACAGTAGGGTTGAATAAAACTGGGACTGAGGCAATTAGAAGAAGCGATTAATTATGGCCAGTACTACAAATCAGACTGTTAAAATGGTTAGCTTTAATTGCAAATCAGCTGCAAGGTCTGTGGAGGGGATACGGGAAATCTGTAAAACTGCTCACGTGATTGCTCTGCAGGAAACTTGGCTATTGCCACATGACACTGCCTACATTGGATCGATTGACAAGAACTTCGATTATACCAGTAAGTCAGCGGTTGACACTTCGGTCGGCGTACTGCGCGGTCGCCCGTATGGTGGGGTGGCACTAATGTGGAGAAAGGATGTGTTTTCTTCCGTTGCGGTGCTGCCGTGTAGTAGTGTGCGGCTAGCAGCGATTAAGGTATGTGTGGGTGAACGTAATTCGTTAGTGTTTTCGGTGTACATGCCAACAGATAGTGCGGATAATCTGTTAGAATTCACGGAAGTATTGAGTGAAATAAATGCAGTGATTGAGAGTTGTGACGTTGAATCAGCTATAATGCTCGGTGATTTCAACGCTCATCCAAACGAGCTATTCTTTAGGGAATTAAGTAACTTTTGTGCGGAGCGGAGCTGGCTCTGTGCGGATGTGATCAAGTTAAATACGTTAACTGATACGCACACCTTTGTTAGTGAAAGTCACAACAATTGTAAACGATGGCTTGATCACTGTCTGACTACGGAGGCAGCTTGGCAGTGTGTGGCTGATATTGAGGTTTTGTATGATGTGTACTGGTCAGATCATTTTCCGATGGTAGTGTATTGTAACATGGGAATATTACCGAGAAAAAAATATTGTAATGGGAACCGATGTAATGAAGTGAGATGGGGTGAGAGAAACGCTGAGCAGATAAGGTTGTATAGCGAACTATGTCACAATGAACTAAGGGTCATTGATTTCCCAATGGAACTTGGTTCATGTGCTGATAATGTTTGTAGTGATGAGTCTCATTATGCAATAATTGATGAACTATACAATAGTATTGTTAGTGCTTTGACCTTAGCTGCTCGCAGCAGTAATAGACTGAGAAAGCATCAGAAGCAGAAGTATGTTATCGGATGGAATACATATGTGCAAAAGGCTCATCTGGAAGCACGAAGCAGCTTTCAGACCTGGTTGCTGTATGGTAAACCCAAATCGGGTGATATTTATAAGACCATGTGTGAATCCAGGAGGCGCTTTAAGTCTAAGCTCAAGTGGTGTCAAGACAACGCTGAGCGTATTAAAATGGACATCTTAGCCACACACCACAAAGAGAAGGACTTCAAGCGTTTTTGGAAGCATACCAGGAAACTGGAAACTGGCTTGTGTGTGCCTGCGTGTGTTGAGGGCAGAAATGAGCCCCAGCAAATTGCCGAGTTGTTTAGGGAACGTTTTAAGGTTGAGTCTCCCTTACCAGGCGTGCGGCAGGGGCTTGATGCTGAGGTTGAAGATGGAGTGCGGTTTAGGTTTACGACAAAAGAAGTAGCTCAGGTCATTAAGTGTATGACTCGAGGTAAGTCTCCAGGCCACGATGACCTCAGCATCGAGCACCTGCAGCATGCGGGTACTCACTTACCCAGGGTGTTAGTCATGTTCTACAATTTGTGTTTAGGACATTCGTATTTACCCCAGGAGCTTATGAAGACCACAGTGATTCCTATTATTAAGAATAAGACAGGCGATGCCTCCGACGGGAACAACTACAGACCCATCTCATTGGCCACAGTGATCGCCAAGGTGCTGGATGGTTTGCTTGATTGTCACCTTAGTAACCATATTCAGCTACATGATGCCCAGTTCGGATTTAGAGCTGGGCTCTCGACAGAAGCTGCAATACTGCGACTCAAGCATACTATCCAGTACTACGTGACAAGAAAAACGCCTATTTTTGGCTGTTTCCTGGACCTGTCGAAGGCATTTGACCTTGTGGCTTATAATGTACTGTGGGATAAGCTCCGGGAAGAAACCAGCACGCCCAGGGACATGATTAACATACTGAGATATTGGTACGGCAACCAATCCAATAATGTTAAGTGGGCGGGCTCATATTCCACCGAGTACAGGTTGGAGTGTGGTGTGAGGCAGGGTGGCCTGACGTCACCACGGCTCTTCAATCTGTACGTTAATGGACTGATAGATGAGCTCAGCAGGGCCGGTGTCGGCTGTTCAATAGATGGCAACTGTATGAACAACATTAGCTACGCCGACGATATGGCGCTGCTGAGCCCATCTGTTAAAGCCCTCAACTTGCTTATAGGCATATGCGAGAGGTACGCAGTGGCACATGGCCTCAGGTACAACACCAAAAAAAGTGAACTACTTGTGTTTAAGGCGGGTAATAAAACTCCCACGACCATTCCACCGGTTAAACTTGGAGGGATTCCGGTAAGTAGAGTCACCAAGTTCAAGTACCTGGGGCATTGGGTCACTGAGGACCTGTCGGATGATTTGGACATTGAGAGGGAACGTAGGGCATTGGCAGTCAGATGTAATATGCTGGCGCGCAGGTTTGCGAGGTGTACTAATGATGTTAAAATTACTTTGTTTAAGGCGTATTGCCAGACAATGTACACCTGCAGCCTGTGGATCCGCTATACGCAGAAGGCTTTCAATGCCCTGCGGGTCCTCTACAATAATGGGTTTAGGATGCTGATGGGGTTGCCGCGATACTGTAGTGCGTCGGGGATGTTTGCGGAGACCAATACCGATTGCTGTAGGGCTATTGTGCGCAAGAGGATAGCTTCCCTGATGTGTCGTGTGCGGGGCAGCCCCAATGGCCTTCTAAACACCATAATAGAGAAGGTGGAGTGTCCTATTGTGAGGCACTGGAATAGGGTGCATAGGTCTGGTGCTATCCTATTCAATGTCAGGTAAGGTTATGTTATGTTATTTAAATTAATTAATAAGTAGTTTTAAGGTACTAACATAGTTTTTTAAGTCGTACTAATATGTCATGTTCTGTAGTAGTTTTAAGGTACTAACATAGTTTTTAAGCAGTACTAACAATGTTTATGGAACTTTGTTCTGAAATAAAGTATTATTATTATTATTATTATTACGTAGTCACCAATGATGAATTACCTTTTAACGTATTACTTATAAATACGTCATTAGTAGGCACGAGTGTAATAATAAGTCAAGCCAACTTTATAGCTGATACTTAAATGTGGATGAACCTCGAATCCTCGAATGGGTATAGTTAGCGCCACGAAAAATGAGACTTGACCCTCACTCCCGCGCTCTTTTCGCCGCCCCTATGACGTCCGGTCCCGTCCCGCGCTCAGACCTCATACCGCTAAAGAGACCAGCGCATGTCAAACCACGTGGTGTGTCGTCTCATCTTTCGTGTCGCTAATTATACCTGATTTACCTGAAAATTATGAATCGGTTTACCCAGAATTCCATCATTTCTAAAAGGTGAGAATCCTCCAAGGTCTTATCCTATGCTAAATGGGTAGATCCCTTATTAGATTGTTTATAAGGTTAAAAGTCATTGTAACAAAGAAATTATCAACCTTAACGAAATTAAATTTAACTTGGAAAAACATAAAAAAAGTCATAAAACAACATTAAAATTCAAAGACAATAACAAATTCATGAACTTCGTACCAAAAAAAGAAAGAAAAACAAAAAATGAGATGCGTGGGTTTATTCATTGTTGTAATAAAACAATGGGACGGACATGTTATATTACATTCAGTACATTGTATGTCATTACATTCATAAATGAAGCATTCAGGTCAATGTGCAATTCAAATGTTAGGGTTTGCAGCTCCACAGAGTCATAGAAAATACTCTGACAGAGTTGAATGTGCAATGTGGTATAATATAATCAAACTTAAGGCTAGTTTTTATATTTTTCGGATCACTTTTTTTATCCCCTCACCCCGCTACCTCCCTCACCTCGCGAGGGTCTGCTACCATGCCTAATTTCCTACCATACCAATGTAACTAAGTGGGTAATGTTTGGATTTTGTAGCTAAAATGTCCGGACTTTTATTGAAATGTCAGATTTTTTGTCAGGACTTTTCAAATTTCTAAATGGTACCTAATCCTAGTGGCGTTTGACTTTGTTGAATTATTCGTACCTCTAAACGCTTAACTAACAACCTTACGCGGTAAAGACAAACTCGATCAATCTCATCATCATCTTCCTGTCCTTGCCCCATGTCACTCGGGGTCGGCGCTACACGCTATCTTCTTCCATTCTCCCCTATCAACCGTCACGCTATCATTCACTGCCTTCTCTTTCATTAATTCCTCACACAATCCATCCACCTTTTCTTTGGCCTTGCTCTCCAAACTCGAGATTAATCTATTGAACACTAGCAACGCCCCGCGGTTTCACCCTCATAAGTTTCCCGTGGGAATATCGGGATAAAAACTATCCTATGTTCTTTCCCGGGACTCAAAACTATCTCTATACCATCTAAATCGGTTCAGCGGTTTAAGCGTGAAGAGGTAACAGACACACTTTCGCATTTATAATATTATACAGGGTGAAACTAAATTCATAGGCATCCTTTTAAGGGGTCACTGTACTCATCATTACGAACAACTTTTACTATGTGGGACTAAACCTAAAATCGCGAAAAAAAAATCAGCTGTTCCTTGCATTTATGTTCACATAACTCGTCAAAATGTAGGGAAGAGCTGATTTTATTTTTCGCGATTTCGGGTTTGGTCCCATAGTACCTAAAAGTTGTTCACAATAATGAGTCCAATGACCCCTTAAAAGGATGCCCATGAATTCAATTTCATCCTGTATAGTATGGAAGTATGGATGTTTACATAAGGTCTTTGCTCTTTGCCCTTTTTAAATATGTTTGGGTTTCTATTCTAATTTCTTTTTGTCGAATTAAGGTTTATGAGGTTTATGAACTGTTTTCTTTTGATTAAATACAGCTGTTTTTGTTCACTACTTCAACATAATTTCTTTGATGGGTTCACTACTAACTATTTTACAAAAGTTTGACCCCGTAAAGTGTCACGTTTCGCGTTCAAAATTGATGATTGAGTCACGTGATCGCTATCGATTTATTTATATAGGTCTCATGCGTAGCCGCCATTTTCAAAACGGCGCCACAGTAGATATGGCAGGCCCCATATAAAAATGTTCAAACCCCTTTACATAGGGTGACACAATGGGCGGTCTTATCGCTAAGAGCGATCTTTATGCTATTCGCTAAGAACGAAAGAAAAGATAAATGGCCGAAAACGCTAAGATTTATTACCTACTTTTGTTCCATGTGTCAGGTTTGTACACACCAACAAAACAACCAAAAATAATGAGACTTAGATGTAATCGACGCGACGGGGCGTCACACATGCATACTTTAGAGTCCTCTTGGGATATACTGACCGTATTGGTCACAATATCCCAAAAGGATTCCAATTCCAAAGACAGAACATCTCACAAATTAACGTGACACGGGGTTTGGTCCTTTTATATTTCCGTTTGCATTGATGTCAGCTATCGATCTAAATAGGTTTCGTGCGTGGCCGCCATTTTGAAAAAAAATCCAAAATAGGTACCTATGCCAGGCTCTATATAAAAATCTATCCCCTTCACGCGGAGGAAGTCGCGAGCAGAAACTAGTAGCATATACAGGGTCCCATTAAAATGGACAAGTTTTAACACAGTGCTGAGTACGTCTAACCAAAGATATCCAAGCAAAAAAAAAAAACACTGATTAAAGTGATTTTATTTTGACCTAAAATAATAAATTGCCGGCACATTAGTGTATTTTGGTTAGCTGATTATTTTTCTTTTAAGTGCCTAATGCGTTTTCCTTATATATTTTTTTACCATCTCGTCCTTATTTTTGGTGCATGGTCTGAATGATTTCTAAAAGTTTGTCCATCTATTTTAATGGCACCTTATACAGGGTGGTCCAAAAGTCGTGGATCAAACGAAATAGGGAGATGAAGGAGGTCATTTCCAACAAAAAATCTTTCTACAGCATGGTCATAATTCAATTGCCCTAAAAGTTATGAATATTTGTGTATACCGAGTTCTTTTACAATTAGACGAATTTAAAAAAAATGTGATATAAAACAATAAAACAAACGGTGTTGTATTAATACTAGATAACGTATCAGCACTACAAAGTTCTATTAGGGCTCTGAGTATCAAATTTCAAGAGCAATTTATTTTTTTCCAAAAATTTTGTAACGTTACCAAAAAATTATTTCGCACTTTAAGAGCGTTGGAAATGACCTCCTTTATCCCCCTACTTCGTTTGATCCACGACTTTTGGACCACCCTGTATAGAGAACTGTGTGACCAAGTTTAGCTCGAAGTACCAGGCCATTCTATGAATATATGATGAATTGATGATTCATAGAATGGACGATTACTTCACCCGAAGAATCAATGCAGCTGACCCTATTAGCTACTGGGGCACTAGATGATACATGCAATCGTACAAAACCCTCCAATTCACACTTCTTTGAAATCTGAAAGCCAATTCCTGCAATTAAAAACGTTCAAAATCTAGTCTCAATCTTATCTCAGCGACAATCAATGTCAAAAACTTGCGAAAATGTAGGGAGATTTTTTACAGACTGAGATCAGACGTGAACGTTCCTATAATTACTAGAATTGCCTCTCTGCACGTGGGAATTAGTCGCTTTATTAATACAATAGCGTACTTTCCTTGAATTTGGGCCAAAAATTCGTTGTTGCTTTCGTTTGATAATCACATCTTGTCTGCTGACCTTGTTCTGGTTAGCATATTTACAGTGTCAACGTCCTTAATCTTGATGATTATTTTCCTCTGAATTTCATAAGTCGTGTGACACTTCTTCTTGCCCTAATTTCGTGGACAACCAGAACTATATACACAGGTCGAATGGAGAATCCCACCTTTTCGGATCCGCGGGTTAATTTCATAACACATTAACATTACAGTAGGAATGGCTTTCATTTTGTCTTTTGTGTTATTTACGTTTTTGAGCAGACACATTTTCGAACACAATAATATTATTATGAAGCATTGGGTTAGCAATATCCCCCCCCCCCCCCCGGTTGGTCTCGGACTCCCGGCCGTCAATCAGAAGCTGACAACCAGTCTTAACAAGGGGAATAGTATTACCCAGTAACTGGGTTGTGGAGTTCAGATCTATCTGACCTCCACTGCCTACAGTCGCTCCATATAAAATATTGGTATTCAGCTGCATCCGGTTAGACTGGAACCCGGCCCCAACATAGTTGGAAAACGGTTTATAGGCAGATGAGGTAGATGATGAAATCTAACCTTTCAAGGTTCATTGATAAACATGTTATCAGCACCGTAGTCTTTAGTCACGTACCTAAAACAGTATCAACTTTATTCATCCAGAACTTCGATCAACGAAGATCCAGAAGCAATATAGTTCAAATCCCACAGACCGCTCGTTAGTCGCGTGACTGCAAAGCCAATAATAAACCGTTCGGTTACAATTCCTGCGGGAAATCGTCCAACTAATAGTAGTTTGGACGTAAACAAACAACTTACTGATGAATTAATATCAGCTGATCGAGTTACGTTTACTTCCGTGTTGCATGTCTAGTCCAACAACATTGTATTAGTAAATAATAGAGTACCATGTGGTGGCACTCCCAGCTGTCAAATGGACATGACAGTTATACATATATAGGTATAGATTTATACGTGGGTGGTGACCGTTTCATCGGTCTCATTAGGTACGTTTATACAGCGTGAATGGCGACATTAACCGATCGACATTTACACGGGTGAAACCGCAGGGCGCAGATAGTTAGTCAATAAAAACGTTAATATATAAGGTCCCATTAAAATAGATGGACAAACTTTTAGAAATCATTCAGACTACCAAGATAAGGACGATGGTAAAAATATATACAGGAAAATCGCATCAGATAGGTAGGTACTTAACTACTTACAAGAAAAATAATCAGCTAACGAAAATACACAAATGTGCCGGCAATTTATTATTTTAGGTCAAAATAAAATCACTTTAATCAGTGTTTTTTTGCTTATATATCTTTGGTTAGACCATAGATATGTAAAAAACTTTTATATATTTATGGGTTCGACATACTGAGCGCTGTGTTAAAATTTTGTCCACCTATTTTAATGGGACCCTTTATAGTTTTTATCTCGATATTGCCAGTCTGTATGCGGGTGAAACCGCGGGGCGCAGCTAGTGTTGTTATAATTTTTATGATTACTGGCCACTAGCCCTGCCCGTGTGTTAAATTAATGTCGCTAATGTAGCGGCACGTTGTATGAACGGTGTACACGAGTCCTTGATAGCAGTTGAGAATCAGCCAAATCCAATTAAATTCCTGGAACTGATGAGCACAGGGGCAATTCCCGCAATTTTATGAACGTTCACAGTCTGGTCTTAGTCTGAAACTCGTATTCATAGCTATTTTCACCGGATTTTTCAATAGCTTTTGACTCATAATGATCAAAGCTAGGTATGTTACTAAGGACTCAAACTCTCCGTTTTAAGCCAATTAGTTACCTAGTAATAACTTTTGACAGAGTGGACCGATTTTAATGAAATAAAGACTAAATGATACCTCAAGATACGGACTATGCCTATATTTCCAATGCCACTCTTTTCGTTTTGCACTATTTAGTGAAATATTCCGCCTGCCGTTAGGCAAGCAAGCTAACTGGTCGGAGTAGCTGGGTGGGTGGGGCCCCTAGGCTGGCTGGGCCCCTAGGCCAGTACCTTGTGCTCCTAGGCGGTAATCCGGGCCTGCCCCCTTATTCACAAACACTCGATATGCTTCCGTATCGTATCGAACATTAATCATTGTTATCGTAGGAGTCTTCTCAACGGTGTTCACAAGTCCAAAACCCGAAAATTTTGTCAGTTTAAATCAAATAGACGCCCGCTATTCTTCCAACAGCTATTTGCTGTTGAGGGGAAGTCAAATCAGGTTATCGAAATGTCAGGTTTTCGATACGATAGCCTGTCGTATGATTGTGAATCAGGGCTCTGGTCTGAATCTGTCAAAGATACCTCTATTTATAATTTCCCTACATGTTTATCAAGATTTCGACATTGATTGTCACTGAGATGAGACTGCAACTAGATTTTGATCGTACGGGTATGATGATGATGGGTCTCCCTTTTCCGCACTTAGACTCCCATTTGGGCCGTTGTGCGTGGATCGTACGGTTATTGGTCCTCCTGGAGACTCCTTTTTATCCAATCTCAGGAGACACTGATGTCCACGTGACCATAATATATACTTTTTAAGATTGGTATGTAAATCTCTCCAAATGTCTGTCTCCGTTCAACGGTGTAGGCACTTAAAATGCATAAGATACCTATTAATAATACCTATTCTATGCATGCCAATTTTTCTTGTATTTAGTCTCGTCAAGTCTAGTGCCAAAATCTGCCATCCGTGTAATCGTTGGACACGTTTCGTCTAAGAGTACGCATCATGTCATAGTGGTTCTCTCATTTGCCAGAGTGAATAAGTATTTCATAGAAAAGGTGCCCTTTATGACTATGGCATCGTTACCAATCAGGTACGTGAGAGCTAGATTATCCGGAAGGAATTTCTCAATCATTTTTTCATTCGCACCTGTAACATTTATAATGCGTTCGTCTTTTGTATTAATATGTTTAATCTGTCGAGGTCGGCTAATGAGACACAATTGATTTTCTATTGTTTCGTCGCTAATAGGAGACGCGCCACCCATGCACCCTTGACCGGTTAAATGTCAACAAATTATATTACTTATGCATTACATATCATATTTATTTATTTTTATAGGGAAAACAAATAGTAGTAGGTACTTATACTAAAAATATACAGTGTCATAGACAACATTTTTTTTTTCTTTTTTGTTTTGTACTCATAAGATAACATCACGCCTATATTCCGCCAAGGGTTAGGCAGAGTTGTACCTATAGTAAACCGTGATTTGAAAACACTGTAAAAGCCTATTATTTTAAAAGAGTAGTAATCGTGGTGTTTCTTGCCGGCTCGTCTCCATAGGAAACGATCAATTGAAATTGAAACCATGCGCATAACGTTTCATAAGTGCCCATGAAGGTTTATATGAAATAAAATATTTTGCCAGTTATTTTTATGTCCCATGTAACAGGGGGTGAGCCTATTGCCATTAACTGGTCCCAAATCCAGACTCTGGGCTGAGAAATTCCATTTGTTTTGCTCATCAATGTTTAAGGCGGTACCCCGACCAAATAACCTTGAGCATTCGCGACGGGGATAGAGAGCGACACGACTTCCTCGTACAAAAGGGATGCAGCGTACCCTGCGCACGCCCCTTTATCATAAAACTCGCTAATTTTTTGGAATTATTTTAATAAAAAAAAAGAATAGCGATCTTTTTAAATAAATTAAAACATGGATTATTTAGATTTTTAAATTCTCTGTCCATTGGTGAAATCCTCAAAATTAATAGAACGTCAACTTTAGCAAAAGATGCATGCAATCAATAATTTTGGTCACTTTTTTAAAATGAGATATTAACCCCCTTATTCATAAAACTTATCAAAACTATTTTAGTTAAAATGGGGTTTGTCTCTTTCTTACACACAGAAATGACAACGTGACAGATAAAGACAAACGTTCTATAAACCTATTTTAGCTAAAATAGAGATAAAATAGGATTATGAATAAGGGGGTATATATATTAGTAACATATAAAAACAAATAATAACGGGCAATGTGATGATAGCATATCGAACATTAATAATGTGCTTTCAGATGTAGTTTATTTCTCATAATTATTGAGTTAACAGCCTCTAAATAACGAAGAAAAACGCGGTTTTGGTCGGGGTACCGCCTTAATCAAACTAGCGCTACAGAATGTGCTTTTGACCGGATTGTAGACTTTGGTCTACCAGCACTCTCAGATCTAAGCATTATTTTCTGACGAATAATAGTCGTTGTTTTCACACGAAACAATAGCTTGTCTTCATACTTAATTGTAATATTATAATGTCTTTAATTAAAGTTAAACACACTGACTTAAATGGACATGCTAAATAGATCTTGTTACGTCTGTGGAAACTCACGGAAAATTCTCCCTCAAACAAAGTTAAAACTATAAATACTTCCCTACCTACCTATTTGTATTTTTTCGCCGAACCGATTCAAAATTTGTGGACTTCTGTCTTTTATATAATAATTATATAAAATTCAAAGTCCTGACTGACTGACTGATATATCAACGCACAGCTGGTCCAAGAGACATGACATTTGGAGGGTGTGTTCCTTGTGAAGAGAAGGTATCCACAAAGAAAGGGTTTTTCGAAATTCCACCCCTAAGAGGGTGAATGGGGAGAGGGTGAAATTTTACGCGGACGAAGTCGCGGGCAGAAGCTAGTATCATAATAAAAGGATATAGAGGTTTAAATTAATTAGGTACCTAGCAGGACTGTGCAGACATGATAGGTATCTATCGAATAAACACGAAAAAAAAATCGATATTTTTTTTGCGGTCAACGACCGGTGTGGTGGTGTTGTTACACTTGTAGTACGAGTTGATAAAGTGTTTTATCGTGTTTGAATATCGATACCAATCGCGTCTGTGAAGTTTACACAAAAAAAACCTTTTTTTTAAACTCATAATTATTTCAAGTGAATACAATAACTGCAGGAACCAAATCAAATTAATTTCTGTTTTGTTTATTCATGTTTAGACGTCGATACCCATCACGTCTGCGGAGTTCCGCTAGCAAAGGACATGGCTAAAAGTTCATAGACAAAAAACCCAGAATCGCCAGCAATGAAATGTATAAAAATGGGTTCACTATAGTAAACCCAGTACGGTTTCAAAAAATCAGCCTCCTAAACCATATAGTATAAAAGTTATTATACTTTGTGTGTTTATGTTATTCATACTTACATTGATTAGGTACTCGACTTTTATTTTATCACAATCTCTTTAGTATAATTAAGATAATATATTAAAATAATGTAAAAAATATACCCTTCATCTTTTAATATGTTTATTATTAAGGTCGGGCGGGGCTATTTCGACTATAAAAACACGAACGTCAACTTCAAAAGTCTGCACACCCGTCTTTGAATACGCTATGGTAGATTGAATAAATGTATGTTATAAAGGATTTAATCGAGATCTTTCTTACGTAGGTCTTAAACAGAATACTCATCTTATATGCTCAAACGAACGATGTTTTTGAAATTAGGAAGAAATAGTTACAATTGCCCCACAGTGGGGCTATTTCAACTATGCCACATATTTATCGAACTAAAGCCGTTATCGTTTTGAAATTGAGAGCCAGAGCATATTTATGGCATAATTCATACCAATCTATGGCTTATTGTCTCCTAACATGCTTCAGTAACGTAATAAAATACTTTAAACACCTTGGAGGGGCAATTTCGACTTTTTACATAGGTAGTAGTGCAGGGACGTATGCGAACCAACATTGTCGATAAATCAGATCAACAACAACCATGAATAAACTTTTATAAAAAAAAAAATATTTTAGACTAATTCTAATAGAATTGGAAATTGCTTATTTTCTGTTTCTTATATTTTTTGACAATTTTTATTCAAATTAATAATACATGGACGGACGCTAATATTTTTCAAGATCCTTGGATAGGTAGTAATGAAACAAATATCTTCATAAAAATAATTTATTATTGAATTAATTAAGTATCTCTTGCTAAAATATGAAACACTTTGGCAATTGTTTATTTATAGTTCAGCTGCTTGGTATGTAGTTATCTTTTTATTTCTAACATCTTCTACAGCCTTGTGTAGTTCCTCTAATGTGCACTTTTTTAGTTTTTATGGCTTATAATTTCGCACCATCTAAAAGAATACAGAAACATACATGCACAGCATGCCCAACCCAATCAAAGCGCAAAAGTAGTGAATCAGCCGTGAAGTAATAGAAAAGCGGACGAGAGACAAAAAAAACTTTTATGACAATATAGGAAATTCTTCAAACTGCATGACAGTCACATTGCACAACCATAGTAAAAGGTTTAATCACCATTTAGAATTTTAATTTACCAATAGTGGTTCATAGTACAGTACAGTGCCAATGTTTTTTTTTATGCATAGGGTATCGATATAATGGAACATCATCACTTCACTAGTATTTCGCAATACCATACAAAAATTAAGCGGGGTAATTTCAACTTTGGTTAGTCGAAATAACCCCACTTTTTCTTTTCGTGGGGCTATTTAAACTTACAAAAAATCTCATCAAAAACGTATCATTCCAAAGAACAAATAAGTGAAAAGCAACTTACGGTTTATATTTTCCCTAATCACTGTTTAATACTGTAAAAACAAGCGTTTTAAACATGAATTTTGACGAAAAATGTGACGAGCGTCTTTTGTTAGCACATGCACAAAATGACGTCTGACAAAAAAAGGCGTGTGGGTCAAACAGTTCGCGCTTTAGCAGCTCCATCTATGAAATTTTGTAGAAATAATTTGTTCGCGTACCTGGAGATAGATGGGGTTTTGGTTTAAATACAGTAGAATAAAAGTTATTGTCATTAGTCGAAATAGCCCCATAGTCGAAATAGCCCCGCCCGACCTTAATAATATTTATACAGGGTGTTTTTTTTTTTTACTTTGTTATAAATGGCTCTTTATTTTAGTTTGACGTAGGTATGTCATTACTTCCCAGAATTCAATCCTTATTAGCAACACTATCGAATGGTGTAATAATACAGTGTGTTTTTTTTTTCAAAATCAACAGATTCGATTCCTGGCTAGAAATATTGATTTTTCAAAAATCCTTAGATGCAGTTTTAGTTTTCATCAAAATCGAGCCCGCGACTCCTTTGAGTACTTTTCGCTAGTCCTCATAGTTTCGGATTTGGCCATCCACGCCCACTTGAAAAATTCACCCTGTATATCTAGTATACCACGTCGTTTTTTCAGTATATTATTATATATTTTTGTTGTACATAGTAGGCCTATAAAAATGGCATATATGAAGTTTCTGGCGATTCTGGGTTTTTTTTTAGCCATCTCTTTTGACGCTGTAAATACAGGGAGTAGCTCTGCACTTAATGTTGCCATCACGAATGTTTGCAGTATTATTAAACTGTAGCAAAATATTATTTCGTGCGAACATCTGTTTGGACTACTCATTATCGTATGGATAATCGTTTGCATAAAATATATTTTCACGTTTGTATTTCATGTTTGCTGAAAATTTTCCATTAATAAGCTAGCAATTACATGTACCTACATAATTGATTATCATCGAGGCGCGAAATAAACCACTTAGAAGCACACACACACACACACCACATTTTTTCTTAAGTAGGTTAGGTATTTGTAAGTAAGTACTTAATAATAATATTTCGGAAAATTTTCAGTTGAATCCAATATTGATGGTGAGCACAGAAAATCAAGCAGATTTAAAAAAAAATACAATGAATAAATAATAACAATAGTCCTCCGGACCGCACGAAAAGCGATAAATCACGTTTAGCTGTTGGTCCCGGCTGTCATTCTTGGATCTTTGACAGTCGCACGGTTCGTCAACAGCCCGAAAATCTGACAACCAGTCTTACCAAGGGGTATCGTGTTACCCAGTTACTGGATTGCGGAGGTCAGATAGGCAGTCGCTCCATATAAAATACTGGTATTCAGCTGCATCCGGTTAAACTGGAAGCCGACCCCAACATAGTTGGGAAAAGGCTAGGCAGATTGAAGTAGTATAAGAATGGCCGAGGATTAGTACAATGAATGAGGAAAGGGAGAAGCTTATATCCACATAATCAGCCTATAATGTTCCCACTGCTGGGACACAGGCCTCCTCTCAGTGACAGGGAGTGGGCAGTAATACACCACGCGGGCCCAGTGCGAGTTGGCAGATGTCACATGTCTTCGAATTTTTGGTTCTAGAACATGCCGGTTTTCTCACGATGTTTTCCTTCACCGTTTTGAGAGCAGTGGTGATGAAATAATTTACACAAAGTAAAGCGCCTGTCTGGATTCGAGCCTACGACCTACAACTTGTAAGTCGCGGCCGATACCACTTGGCCACCCCTAGCTTATATCCAGCGGGGGAATTTTATAACGATGATTGCACCTGATCATTATTCTCCTGCCCCATACTTCTCTATTAGTCGTCATCTCGGTAGTCACCCCCTTTCTAACCATATCATATATCATCATTCACATAGCCCATCCATCGTTTCTTTCGTCCTACATGTTGGCATCTAACCGTAAAAAAAAAACGTCTCAAACAAAGTCTCAACACACAGAGTAATCCTGTTTCAAACTGCATTTGCGCAATTTTATCCGGTTCAAGCTTGCTTTCATCAATTGCCAAGTACTTACTGAAATTATAAAGTTGAGTTTTGGAAGGTCATTGAATGTACAAGTCAATTATATCATTGACATTGTACTCAATTCTCTTATTAGACTCAAATCATTAGATCCAGACATGGCAGTGGATAATGACGAGTTTCAATTTTTAAATGAAAAATGAAATTATTAAAGGCGGATTGAACGTAGGTACTGCTCTAACCAATTAGAGGTGCTCTATTTGAGACATTTGACAGCATAATGCATGTAACATTTTCTGTGGCAGTAGCCCATCAGCTAGACGTCTACTGTGAGTTGTAGATGTAGGGCCTAAGTGGGGCGGCTTTTGGGATTTTGTATGACGAAATCTGTCAAAAACTCAAAACGAAGAGTCCATTGCAACGTTTGTAAATTAGTAGATTTCGCCCCCTGAATGATGGTAGGAAACGCCAAAACACACAGAAGGGACATCTCAGTTGTGGGTGAAAAGTTGATACAAGAAACATAAAACCAATTAGGAAGGTAGTTAAAAAAAAGTATGGAAGAAAAAGCCAAACTACGCCAACCCCAATTAAATTAGGATAATTAGGGCAGGATGAAGAAGTTTTCGCGACAACTATTACTCATATTGTCTGTGATCGAGACTAACACGACATTTCAACTATGTAGGTATGTTAGAGAAAATATCGCATTATAAAATAACAAAAAACATCTCACAATCCATTATTGGCCTGATCAAGACTATACGCTACCTCGAAAATCTAAAATCCTCGAAAACCTACTAAGCGAGGGAAAGTGATGCAATTACTTATGAAACGCAAAAAAAAGTGATGGCTATAATGTGCGTGCGCTCGGAATAAAACGAACGTGCCAAAACGAATTTACTCCTTTTCTAACAAAATAAATGAATTAAATTTAAAACTACTTTGAGTACCTAAACTTTGATATGATAATTCTCTATGTTTTGTAGTACATTCCATTGAACAACTCCCGTGATGTCGAGAAAAGTAAAAAAATAGATATATTAATTTTGCAATGTTTTTGTATCGAGAAAAAAACATTGAATCGTGTATTCTTTTTACATGACACTAGACCAAAGATTCAAAAAACATATACTAAAATGTTAAATCCCTATTCCACATACTTAACAAGTTACACGAAATAGAAAAACCACATTTTTTTTTCAAGAGACTGTGTCTGAGCGTGCCCTCTGAATTTATTTTCTGTGTTTCTTCACAGAGTAGTTGGGCTGGTATGAACGCCGAACTCATCTAGGTTTAAAACAATTTATTTTTGCCTTGTAAAACTGTTTTTTTTTTACCAATTTACAAAAATAAGTAAGTAAATAATTTATCATCATTTATTTATCAATTATTAATTTGTCCCCAGATTGTCCGCGTCATGGTGGTATGACAATATGGCCACGACCACGATGGTAGTATCACCTTTAGCCACGCAGCCATCACCCAAGAACAAGAGGCGGTTATTCGCCGAAGCCAGACAGAACAGCCTGCAGAAGTTAAGCATCATATTCGACCATGGAAATAAAAATGGTAAGCGGAAATCAACTTTCGGAATCGTTGTTTTGATGATTCATCTATAATTCATTGAACCTTCCAAATTGCAATATTTACGCCTACGCGGACGATACTGCAATCTTAGTACGTGGCTCAACTTGGGATACGGTAAGGGCAAATGCGGAAGCTGCAATGTCTAAAATAATGATATGGCTAAACTCTAACCTGCTAACACTAAACCTAAATAAAACCACTTACATTCCTTTCGGGTTAAGACGTGGTAGTACTCCTGGTTCAGATTTCGCCGTTGTAGCTCACTCCTGTCCTGACCCCACGGTACCGTGTGCCTGTCCCACGATGATCCGTTCAGACACTGTTAAGTACTTGGGGGTACAGATTGATTGTGGACTAAGGTGGGACAAGCAAATTGATACCCTTATCTCAAGAACTATGCGTCTTATCCACATTTTCAAGTCCCTCAGAGATTCTGCCGATAGTACCACGTTGAAGATGGTCTATTACTCCCTCTGCCAATCTATACTCGGGTACTGTATAACTGCATGGGGTGGAGCAGCTAAAACCCTTTTTCTTAAAATAGAAAGAGCACAAAGAGCAATACTAAAAGTTATGACTAAAAAACCTTTTAGATACCCAACTTCTGACCTCTATGCCGACTGCAAAGTGCTAACAGTACGGCAGCTCTTTGTGTTCAAGGCGATACTAAGGATACATAAGTACCTCCCACGTCCGGACCGTAACAAACGCACTCTAATCATCCCCAGTACCCAGCACAGAACCTCTTTTGCCCGGCACCAATTTTACATTCTTGGTCCCTATCTGTACAAGAATATCAATAAAAAAATAAAAATAATGGATCTAAACTCCCATAACCTGAAAAACAAACTGAACGAATGGCTACTGCAAAAAGACTATGCATTCACGGAGTCTTTACTTACTTTCATAGAATAATCCCAACAGTCATTACTCAACCCAACTCACACTCAAGATCACCCACTCATCTACCAATACTCATCCTTGCATCCGCACACTCTCTCTCACACGCACCCGTAGAGGTACGCACTCACTCCCATACTCACCACTCACACACTTACACAAACTTATGATCACTCACTCACACACACACTACACTCAAACACATTCACACACCGGCACACAAACACAAATGTATTATGTAATCACCCTTGCGCTAAACACCCTGGCTGCTGCTATACCTACATGACTGATCGCCCTGTATGGCCTAACACTGTCTCCTAAGATACAGGATTACCTAGTTTAGGAGACAGGGTTACATAACCTGTGTAGATTTATGTAGTGATACCATGCTATTTTGTACATCTGTTTTTGTGTATCATGAATCTTGTGTGTTTCGTAATAAAGATTATTATTATTATTATTATTTATTATTATTATTATTGCCTACCAAAAATTGGAAGACATTGTGACTTGCATATGGGTTCACCAATCTGCATTGGCCCCGCGTGGTGGATTACGGCCCACTCCTTCTCACAGAGAGGACGCCTGGTCATTCGTGTGTCCCAGAAACGGGAATATTATAGGTTGATTTATATGCTTTGGTTTCTTTTTTCGACTTTACCAGACGCAGGTAATGTTTCAAGTCTGTATTGACAGAGATTAGTTTTGTAGCTATATTATAGCTTACAGCACCTACAAATTCGCTGTTGCTCATAAGGAGATCCTGCTTCAAGTGGGTTTAAGTAGGTCAAATACCTGCACTTTTTCTGTAGGGATGATGTTCAACAGGTGGGTCCTGTTATTCGGTAACTTTGTAATAAATCGTATAGGTATTATTATGTTTGATTTTACATATCTCGAGACCATGGGTCCTTTGTCCTTGTCCTTTGGAAGGCGTACGAGGGGCCGAAGCCAACTCGCAGAGGCCCCTTAGGAAATATTAATGAAATGTCGCACCTACCGACGATTATCCCTGTATGCACTATGCAAGTGCACCCAAGGACAACCCCCGGTTGGTGTAGGACTTTATGGAAAAATAAAAAGTTGGACAATTCCCCCAACCCACCCCGTCGCATCGCATCGCATCACCCGACGCTATTACTTCGTATTCGATCAATGAGTTTTTTCTGTCTTTTCGTCTTTGCTCGGCTCCTAAAGGTCATAGCGTAATTTTAAATAACCTATAGCGTTCCTCAAGAGTCAATCAAATGCAAATATATTTTTTCAAATCCGACCGGTTGTTCCAGAGATAAAAAAACGCGTTCAAATAGACAAACTCTTCAGGTTTATTATTAGCACAGAATACTTAATAGTACTATTATTAGTACAGATATTATGTAGATAGGTAAATCCCACTAATAACCTGAGACGTTTGGTAGGACTGGGTGACTGGTTCAAAAAGAAAAAAAGGCTAGGTAGGTACAGACGCCAGCACATGAAGCTACTACAATCTGTCAAATTTCTTTAATAGATTTTCCACTTTATCGCTGAATTATAAGGTTCAAAGTTGATTGGGAAAATTTGACAGATTCGTAGTACTTTAAGTATTCTGTGGTCTCGGGTAGCTTGATGTGCCGGCGTCTATACATAAATCTTCGAGACATAATTATGTACAGACGCCAGCACATCAAGCTACTCGAAACTGTCAAATTTTCCCTATCAACCTTGAACCTATAATGCTTTAGCGATAAAGTTGAAAATCTATTAAAGAAAGACAGATTGTAGTAGCATGATCTACTGACGTCTAAAGCATAGACGCCAGTACTATCAAAATACACACATCAAAAGTGTCTAGGGATCAACATATATTTTTGCAATAACTTTTCTCCTGATTGATATTAATTAAAATTTTCTTTAAGGATTCATCAAATAAAGTGTTTTCGTTTGTCACAGTAACGATAAACCAAGTCACCTTTGCATTAATAAAGAAATTTGCCATTTTCCTAATAAAGGGATTTTTGACATTTGAACCACTAACACAAAAGTTCGAAAAAAAGACTGAAATAACAGTTTTCTTTAAAATTTTATTGGGTAACTTAAACAATTAATAATCCGTGTTTCTACCGCGAACACTAACAACACAAGAACATCGGTTTGGCATACTCAAAATGAGTTCATCCAAATCACGCTGTGGAATGGCCGCCCATGTTCGTTGCAACAACAAAAAAAGGTCTTCTTGCGACTGGATGGATACCCTCCATATTCGGCAGAGCTCTTCTCTGTAGCATATCCCATGCATGCTCAATCGGGTTCAAGTCTGGCGACTGAGCAGGCCAGGGCAGGACATTGATGTTAGCTGCGGCGAGAGTCTGTCTTACAACTCTTGCGGTGTGCGGTCGTGCATTATCATGCATTAACTGAAATAAGGGACCGATTTGCACTTGTAGAGGAACGATGACGTCTGATACAATCGTCTCAGCATAAATTTGAGCGTTGAGGTTGCCTCTGATCCAAATCAACTCAGTTCTTCCGCCGATCCAAATACCCGCCCATACCATGATGGTTCCACCACTATAAGGATGGACTTCCTGGCAGGATTTTAATCGCTGTTGGCGTCCAGGGGTTCTCCAGTGTCGTATACGTCTTGTATCCGGTCTCATACCAAAACGAGACTCATCAGAAAAGCACACGAAACGCCATTGTTCTTCTGCCCAATTTCTGTGTTCAAGAGCCCATTGATATCGAATCCTACGATTGTGCATTGCTATAGGTGGTACCCGTAGCGGTCTTCGGGAATGAAGGTTCACTTCATGCAAGCGGTTTCTGACTGTTTGGTCGCTAATTAAGTTCCCTGAAGAGTGATGAAGCCTCACGGCTAACATCATGGCGGTTATTGTTGGAGCTCTTCGAGTTAAGATTTGAATGTATCGGTCTTGTCTCCGTGTGGTGCAGCGATACCGTCCTCCATGGCGCTCAGCCACGGTACCAGTGCTTCGGAACGTGTCCAAAGTCGACTGATAACACTCTGACTTGTATTCAGAGCTAAAGCCACAGTACGTTGCCGGGTACCAGCTTCTATCATTCCCACGGCTCTGAGCATTTCTTCCCTGCTTAAATGACGTCGCCGCTCCATAATAACGTTGGTTTTATACAGTAGTAGGGAAACAGTAGCACTAATAATGTCTTCAATGCGTTGTATGTTTTTATAGGGAAAATATTGACAGCTGATTTTCATCTTTTACTCGAATTTGATTCACAGTTCCTGATTCAAATTATGAAATGCACCAAAAAGGATCCATATAAATTTATAAAATCATAAATTTATTACAAAGCCACATCTCAATCTCAAGAAATCCGCATAAAAATGCTTGATCCCTAGACACTTTTGATGTGTGTATGTCGGTGTGTAGACTCTATATACCTACATATTTTGATGATTTATGTGCGAAATTATAAGACTGGGAGCGCCATCTACTTTCATTCCGAGAAAACTCAAGGCAACTTGCATGTAAGAAACCAGCAATAAAAATGTATTTCTACGAAAAACATTATTTTGCTCCTTTTCCCACAGAAGTGTCAGGTCATATCAATAAAAAAACTATAAAGATATGTTTTTAAATTGAAGTTTCTTCATCAATGACAATATAATTAAAACTGCGGTTAAATGATGCAAGACTGCAATTCCTTTGTTTAAAAACCCACCCATATCCGGTAGATGGCTAACTGTCCCTTTACAAAGTTGTATTTGCAGTCCGTTGAGGCGCTGCTTGCGAAGGGGAAACGAAAATGTCAGTACATTTAGTTTAGTTCCCAATTCTGCCGCTAATTTAAGTTTGCGTGTAACTTCGACCATGCAGTATGCACCTGTCCCTCCTGTTGGTCGCCATTGTGCAAGAAATGGTTAACGGACGAAGCAAATGTGCATTTTGCAGCCGGCGTTTATGATTTGTTGTATTTAGTACAATACAAAAGACTAGGAACCTACTTTTGTTGACGAAAACGACATTCCTACCATATACGTAGGTAACAGAACGATTCTGCTTGTATAGACGTCAGTACATGAAGCTACTGCATCATCATCTGCGTAGCCTTTTCCCAACTATGTTGGTGTCGGCTTCCAGTCTAACCGGATGCAGCTGAATACCAGTATTTTGCATGGAGCGACCGCCTATCTGACCTCCACAACCCAGTTACTGGGTAATACGATACCCCTTGGTAAGACTGGTTGTCAGACTTTCGGACTTCACATCAAGCTACTACAAGCTGTCAAATTTCTATAATAGATTTTCAACTTTATCGCTCAATTATAAGGTTCGAAGTTGATTGGGAAAATTTGACAGTTTCGGGTAGCTTGATGTGCTGGCGTTTGTACCAAAATACAGGTTGGCAAGGACAACGACGCGCAAACTCTAACCATGAATACTAATGACATGATTATAGACCCCTAGAGCAGAAATGTTTCGTCAGTTATCTAAAAAAATGTGCTGTTTCATAGAAAAATACGATACCTGTGCGGTCAAAATGTACGGAACAGCAATTTTTTAGGGTTCCGTACCTCGAATGGAAAAAACGGAACTCTTATAGGATCACTTTGTTGTCCGTCCGTCTGTTTGTCTGTCAAGACCCTTTTTCTCAGGAACGCGTGGAGGTATCATCAAATACTCAAGTTTACTGTCCCTTGGAGCTATAAAAAAATCAAACTTCTAAGCCAACGCAATCAAAAGATTCAGCCGCTTATGCCGCAAATTTTCGACACTCGCAAGGGAATCAAAACCTACAGGGCACTTCCCGTGAACTCAGAATCTTGAAATTTAGTACGAAGCAACGTCTTATAGCACAGACACAGTGTGGCACAGATAAAGGAAAAATTGCGAAAACCGTAAATTTTTAGTTACATCATATACCTAATAAAAATATTTTAAACAGATTTGTGCGGAACCCTCGGTGCGCGAGTCCGACTCGCACTTGGCCGGTTTTTTTTTAAATGACCGGCCTAAACTATCAACGCAGGGGGTTTTAGAATCCGGGAGGGGTCATTTGATGATTTCACATCCATAAAAAAAAGCCTGTGTATGTTGGGGTAAGACCGTTAGGAACCAAATTCTTTGCCTGCAAAATTAAATTTTGCTCTCTGCGTCGTAGCAGAATAAAACATAATGATGAAGAACACCAATGTTTATTACTGCATTAAAAACATTGCCACATTAGGTGGGAATTTGATTTAATCGGTCTTATACCAGTGCCGATCTTACCCCAACATATATACCCTACCTTCGAGCTGGTGACCCGCTCAGCCATAAGGCGCTAACACCATGTTGGCCAAGAACTCTCAGTCAACGGTGCCAACATTCCAAGTGTCAGGGGCAGTCAGGGCGAGATACTCCTGCACAACCATTCGACAGGCTATCGTAAAGAAAATGATACGTTTCGATAACCTAATTTGTCTTGAGAGAGTATAGTGGTCGTCTATTTGTTAAACTGACATCATTATCGGGTTTTGGACTTGTGAACAGCTATTAGAGGACTCCTATGATGACATTGATTGATGCTCAATACGGTACGGAAGCGTATCGAGTGGTTGTGAATAGAGCCTATGCTGTACTACTACATAGGACATGACAAGTCACACCAAGCGAACAATCGTACGTTGGCGGATAGCTATCCAGGTAACAGAGCCACTGCACCTAGGTACAGGGAACGCAAGAGAACGCAAAAGGCTTTCTATAGTACCGGAACCAAACGCTTGGTACTTGCCGCAAACTACAACCCTCCCTCAGCCATCGATATACAAAATCTCTCAGCAAACTTACTTTGATTAGTGACAGTCGAGTCCGGCGTTTCTAAGGCCGTATTCAATGCTCTCCTGACGGTCAGGACTGACGGTCAGTGCGTACGCATGCACTATGCGTCCGTATGTGGACGCGGTCAGTGCTGCTCTGAATGCACGCATGGTTTCTATGGCGATAGCTACGGCAGACCGACGACGTCAGTCCTGACCGTCAGGAGAGCACTGAATACGGCCTAAGTTTGCCAAAGATGTAAACAACAATGGCCGCCCGAAATTGAATAAAATCGATATACTTACAAGAACATTTATTAAAACATAAATGTTCTTGTAATATCGATTTTATTTCATTTCGAGCGGCCATTATTGTTTACATCTTTGGCAAAAGAAACGCCGGACCTTACCTGTACTTGGTTTATTTTTAGATATCTTACCACCGGGAACAACACCTTATCCACCACTGGGGGGGGCACAGGTTCCACGCAATCTGGTTCCTTGATAGCGACGGCCTTGCGGACCTCTTTGCCGCTCTTTGCTTTTACTTTACCTTCCGGTGAACATGGTTTTTGTGGTACCGTGTCCCCCGGTTTAACGTCACACATTTTGAAGTAGGTATTTTCCTTATTTTTTGCCTTTTCCGATACCTAATACCAATTATTCCTGTGTTTCCAGAATGATTCTAAAATTATGACATTTTTCCTTGCTTGTTTGACAATATTGATTATTGAGTTGACGTTCGTTAAATTCAAGTTTTCGAACGAAATTCACAATCAACACAATGGTCTACCGGAAAACGGAAACACCTATAGGTACATACCTTTTAAAAGTGTATCTTATCCTATCCTATCCTAACTATAATATAATGATAATAGATGACGCCACGTGTATTGCAAAGCACGAGTTTTTTCGTGTTTTGTAAAGTGCTGTTCCCGAGAACAGAACTTTTTTTCGGGAGGAAAGATACCTGTCCGTTTCTGTACACCTGAAAACTTATATGCAAAATTTCAGGACGATCGGTTCAGTGGTTTTATTTTATTTTATTTTATTAGGGAAAATAAACGGTTACACATTATAATGTAAGGTAGGTAGGTAGTATTCTATTCTATTCTATTCTATAGAACTTAAGACTAAAATGGGAGTATAAATGTATAACCAACAACATTTTCCACAAAATATTAAAAAGTTAAACAAACACGAACGACATGCGATATAGATTACATACATTCAAAAGAGAGCATGGTAAAATACTTAAAAAAAAAAATTAAACTGAAACATACACTATACAGGTGAAAATAATAAAAAGAGAAAGAAGATATAATTGAATTAAAATTGAAATAAAAATTTAAATTTTGATTTAAGGATTGTTATGTACTTAATTCTGCTATGATTTTAAACACAATACTTCTAAATTTTCCAGCAGAAACGGCAAAGAACTCGATATCCCGGAAAATCTTATTGAACTGAGTAGTAAGACGCCGCGCGCCGTAGGGGTGCTCGCGATCCTGCGTTTGATCGACACGAGGTTACAGCAAATAGCGGTCGTGCGCGCACACCTCGACATATAGTAGTTCTGGGTACTACATAACTTATTCTATTGCTTATGTCTATACAATCATATGAATTGTTACATAAATCAAACAGAAACGTCGAATCCAACATTATACGTCTAGATTTAAGGTTTTGAACTTTAAATTTATTCAGTAAGTCACTGTAAGATGCATACGTGTGAAAACAACGGAAATGCACGGCCTTTAAAAATTTGCGTTGTACTTTTTCTATCATATTAGAATATTTTTCATAGAAGGGATTCCACACCGGGACCGCGTACTCCAACTGAGACCTGACCAAGGTTTTATATAGGTATAAATAAGTACCAGGGCGTTTAAATTCCTGAGCCGATCTCATCACAAAACCGTACATACGAAAAGCATTGTTCACAATTTTAGCAACATGAGCATCAAGATGGAGCTTATCATCTAACAAAATACCAAGATCACGAACCACTGTTTCTCTTGCTAGATCTATATTGTTCAATGAATATACATATTTAGTTACGTTTTTATTTTTGGTAAAACTAATGCAATAGCATTTGGATATGCTCAATTTAAGTTTGTTTTTTACACAATATGCAGAGAATCTATTTAAATCTTCCTGCAAAAGTAAACAGTCACGTAAATTAACAATCGGCCTAAACATTTTTAGATCGTCTGCATGTAGTAATACTTTAGAATTTTGAAAACACGTACCTATATCATTAATAAACATAATAAACAAAAGAGGACCCAGTATAGAGCCCTGAGGAACACCGGAAGTAACATTTAAGGTCGCAGAATTAAAGCCGTTTATAACAACTTTTTGAGATCTGTTAAGAACGTAAGAAGTGAACCATCTCAATAGGTTTCCACGTATCCCATTAACCCCGTCTGGTTTTAATACACAAATGATTTGATATATTTATATGGTGTACATAATAAAGAGTATTCTGTTCTATTCTATATTTGTAAGCAGGTAATACATAAATGCGGGTACATATTTGAAAGGCAATTTTACTCAACAGCAATTGATGGTCCACTTTGTCAAAAGCTTTTTGGAAGCCCGTGTATATAGAAGTAGTGGTTTAGGCGTGAAAAGGTAACAAACAAACAAACTTACTTTCGCATTAATAATATTTTTATAATAATATTATAGTTAGGATAGGATTTCACGCAGACGAAGTCGTGGGAAGCAGCTAATTACTGATAAAAACTAATATAATTGTCATCATAATCATAACTGTAGACACAATATTATGTGGTTCAGATAAACAAGTTCATGTGGCAAAAACCTAATTTTCCGCCTTCAAACTAAAATGTTTTGTTTGACCATATTTTTTCACCGAATGTCGGTTAAACAGGATTTAGTTCATGACATTACTACTAGATGGCAGTACAGTGGACAAATGAAATGCGCGCTTTTCCGTTACTGTTTTTTCCTCATAACGTCCATTTTGACATTTAGAATCATGGTGTTGCTACTTTGATGAAATTCTACTATCGTAGTAGGTATATTGAAAAATTAACTGATTAAAATATTTATGGAGTATTGGGAGATGAGAGTATGACTATTGTGTAATCGTTTATTGCATTTAATTGCTTTGAAAAACTTTATCAAATCAGTAACAAAAGGTTCAGTTACTTCTTATACTTTTTTACTGTTTCGACAATTTTTATTTAATTATTATAATGGTCTTGGGGTCCAACTTATAATAAAGTATATGACGTTACAGTTACCGGCACGTAAGTTGGCAAGATATTTCGTAGTGGGGGAAATTCGCGCATGGAAAAATGTATGAAATTGTGCATGCGCGAACTTCCCCCACTACAAAATATCTTGCCAACTTACGTGCCGGGTATTATAATGCATAGTGCTCTAAAAATCAAAGTTTGGTTAGCAAACTCTTAATTTACTCCGCTGTAACTGTTCATGTTATTGCACTAAAATAATAATAATTATGCGGGTAGCTAAATGTCACACAAAATAAAATATTAGCGGTTCTATTCATTTTCTCGTGTGAACATAAAAGCATGGATTTCAGCTGTTTTTTACTCGACTACAGCGAAGCAAAAAGGAGGGTTATGATTTTGACCGGTATGTATGTATGTTCATCTGTTCCCTCATAACTTCTAAACTACTTGTTATAATTGGACAAATGAGGTATCATTAGAAGCGTCTTGATCGTCCGCTGGTTATAGGCTATGTGACGTTACATTACATTGAACATGGCGCCCTCTATCGGATATAAAGTCATGATCTAAAAAAAATTTTTTTAATCATGCCGTGTTGGGTATCTAATCATCATTTCAGCCGAAAGACGTCTACTCCGCCTCCCCCAAGCACCTCCACTTCGACCGGTTTTGTGCTTCTCGCATCCAACGAGTTCCTGTGGCCTTCACAAGGTCGTCGGTCCACCTTGTGGGAGGCCTTCCAACGCTACGTCTTCCGGTACGCGGTCGCCACTCCAGAACCTTTCGGCCCCATCGGCGATCTGTTCTGCGAGCAATGTGCCCTGCCCACTGCCACTTAAGTTTGGCAATTCTTCGGGCTATGTGGGTTACCTTGGTTCTCCTGCGGATCTCTTAATTTCTGATATCTAATGAAACGGCTTAATTAGCACATTTCAAAAATATAAATATTACTGAAATAAACCCCAAAATAAAAAAAAAGTTTAAAAACTAAAACCCGACTGCTGAAAAGGATGAAACAAGAAAGTGCCTTCCCGTGGTCGCATGCCGCTGTACTAACATATTATAAGCTATGGTGGCCTGCGACCACGGGAAGGTACTTTCTTGTTTCATCCTTTTCAGTAGTCGGGTTTAAGTTTTTCTTCTTCATTTCAGGGTTGCTCCGACTTGTTCCCATACTTAAGGTGAATGCGCAGTTGTAGCCCGCGAAATTCAAATTTTCTTACGTTTTTTTCAATTTTCAGGTCATTGTCAGGTTGTATATAATGTAGTGATTCTAATGACTATAATACTGTAAATACATATCGATTATAGTCGCAAATCATAATTTAGATCAAGATACAACCTGACACTGACCGGGACCTGCAAATTGCAAAAAAAATGTAAGAAAATTTGAATTTCGCGGTTTACCACTGCGCATTCACCTTACGCCGGGGCCACACTGTACGGGAAAATCGCGATAAGTTGTTTCTTATTGGCTGACATCGTAGGTCCAGTCAATGAGCATCAACTTATCGCGCAAATCTTCGCGTTATCGCGATAGTCTGGCCCCAGCATTAAAGATGTTCGTAATAATGAGTTCTATGAACCCTTCTCGGTTTTTTTTCAAATACACCTTGTGTTTTGTGTTCTTAGTGTTGCTTTACCTTAGAAAGTCAGAAAGGTAAATTTATGTCAAACTCCACTTGCATGTTTGTTAAATGACGATTTTGATGATGTTAAATGTTACCAAAGTTGTTTTGTAGTCGCAATTATTGTTTGCTTGGGATTTTCTCAAGGTTGTTCGCACGCACGACGCGACGGTTTGCTAGTTATTTGTACAAGCTGTTAGTAGATTTAGTGAATGTCAGTATGGCAACACTAAATTCTGCAGTAATTATTTGTATGTATTTCTCAGCGCCATTACTTTTTACCGATGTAATGTTGAAATGATTCTAATCCGTTTTAATCGGCAAGTCTGTGTGATGTTTTAGTAAAACATTCAAGTGATTGTGTACTAAAACTATCGAACTTCTTAAAGTTTTTGTGCTGGGCTTTGTCATGGCCGGTAAGTGATGACTTTTTGCGCCCGCTAGTCAAGGGCGAAATCGGATTTGGGAATCGCAATAAGTCGAAGATGTTTTATCGTTCGAACTCCGACGGTAAATGCAATGTTATTGTCATTAGTTTGGTTTTTAGTATATTTAGTGTTTACATCCTGTGACGATAGCTTGTTTGGATTAATGTTTGGTTATCATTACTTACGCCGATAGTTTTAACCTTTTGCTCTCTGAATTCACTATTGCTAGAGATGTAGATGTGAGGAAGTTCTCGCAACGGTCTTTCGGCGTCTGTTTTCGAATAAAAAACGTCATTGTTACATAAAAATGCGGGCTAGCAGAATTGTTTGCGAGAACATATGATTGATTGTAATTAGCAAAAACGTAGCATATCTTCGTTAGAACAGTATCTAGAGGCGTTGTTGAACGCCCGGGGGCTCATTCGTAATCAAGAAAACACGTTATTCCAATGAAGTTAAATTCAGGTAAGCGTTTTTTTGTCACTTAGTATTTTGACAATTCTGGAAGGTCATAAATCAGTTAGTCGTAAATCTTATCAACAATTTGCTTGTTGTTAAATAATTTGTTGCAATACAATCGTTACCTACTGTTCTGTTACTATATTTCTGAATACCCTTTATTATAGATCATGGGAACATTATTTAAATTTAGTAAAGTCATATGTCCTTCTCTAATTTGCGTTTGAACAGCTGTGTGTGAAAGAGATGCATATATTAATGTTTCTAATTGTAATAAACATCTTAAAGGTCACATTTCTCAGTACATAATTAATTTCCAACTACATTTATGAATACCATCTTAGCACAAACAAAATTAACAACAAAATATAAAATAACCTACAAATTGGATCTTTGTGCTTAATCATTATCATCTTTTAGATAACCTCAATGTCTTAGAGCATAACAAAGCAATAACTAATCATGAATCTGAGATTATCTTCTAATTCTATTTATTACTCAGCAGAAATTAACAGGCAAAGATCATAAAGTTTTCTCTAGAACAGAAACATATTCAGGTCATATGTATTCACAAGTTTTATTGGTCATAAACACCACAGACTATTAATAATTGTTGTCATCCAAAGTTGGAAAAGGCAAAGGCAGAGGAATTACCAGCAGAACTGTGATATTCTCCAAGGAGGTCAATTAAAAAGTTTCTAACTCTTTTATGGAGTTGGCAACGGTCAAATTCAGTGAAATATATTGGACATGATGTTGCAGAATACTTCAAATTGTAGTTGTTTGCAGCCATACTGATTATTGTTTTTAATTCTACCTTATTATGTTAGAAATTTTCTCTCAGCTATCAATACTTAGCTATAACTTCTGACTGCTGGTTCCAAGTTTAATTTATGAGATACCAAAAACCTATCTACATTCTCTATGAGTTTTAACAGCAAACAAACAATTTATAGAATCTCTTCATATTTTATGCAATGTGGTATTTGACACAATACAGAGTTTACTGAATGTATATGTAGTCATACATGCCGTATTGGTCCTGATTTCTCAGACCACGGATAGCCAACTAATGTGACAAACTCTTGATTATATATAAAGCCTTTTTAATTGTCTTAGCTCTATAACACCCTCACACATTATGACACATTATATGCACTATGTCCCTCTCACAGAGACGAGGCCTTTGTCCCAGCCTTGGGAACATTATAGGCTGATTATGCTTGTGCTAGCTCTATAAACCATCTTCCAACCAATCCATGCTATTTGGCTGAAACTAGCTTTGCTTATGGGGCATAGCTTTCGCAAAGTATGTTTGGCTGACACAATTGGTTCAGCTGATTATAGTTTCTTAGGTTCCCACTTATAGATATAATAAAATAAATTGTATTATCATGATCTTTAACCTAACCACAAATGCTTGTAAGAGTACTCTAGTCCATTACCGCCCATTGTGTCACCCATTGTAAAGTTTCTTTATTTATGTCTGTAATTTATATGGTGTACATAATAAAGAGTATTCTATTCTATTCTAGTTAAATGGCTTCATAATTTAGATTACAAAGCAAATGAGGAATTATTAACTCATACAAATATCCCGCCAATTTCCCTACATATCATAGACTATTTTTTTTAAATCTGTGAGTTTATCATTGGTTTTTAGTGATGCTCTATCTCTACAGATTACTAAATAGCTGATTATGTTCACATACTGTGTGGTGGGATGCTGGTGATCTGCTATACACATATTGTTGGTTAAGTATTCTAAGCTGCTAACTCCATTTTTGGCTTAACTATTTAGTATCAAATGAAAGAGAAAATTTAATTTTTATTCTAAAGATACAGTTAAGCAATGTTATGCAATATCGTTGGCACATATATCTATCCTTCCAGGTGAGTTACGGCAGAAATACGTGAGGTTTCTCTTTCATTTGATACTAAATAGTCAGTTAAGCCAAAAATGGAGTTAGCAGCTTAGAACACTTAGCCGACAATATTCCTAGTACAGACACCTGTCTCTCACAAACTAGTTCCAAATAGTTTTTAAGCTGGTCTAAATTAATAAGATGCCATTTTTTGTGATGAGAAAATAAATAAATTGAATTTGATGGGGTTGGTAGATTAACATTTTCTGTATTTCAATGAAATGAAATTGTTTATTCTGTATATAGGATACTAGCAGCGCCCCGTGGTTTCACCCGCATAAGTTTCCATCCCATGGGAATATCGGGATAAAACTATGCTATGTCCTTCCCCGTTACTCAAACTATCTCTATACCAAATTTCATCTAAAGCGGTTCAGTGGTTTAGGAGTGAAAAGATAACATACAGACAGACAGAGTTACTTTCGAATTTATAATATTAGTATGGATTGGAAACACTTACATGTTGTATTATAAGAAAATAAATAAAATAATAGCATCTAGCGATGAGGTTAGCGTTTCCTCTCTGACTACTCTGAGAAGAAAGGCTGAAACAAACTCAGAGGCCACAGTCTCTTTTAAAGTCCATGCATAATCTTGCTCACATCTGTGAAGACCATATAGAGTGATGTCTGAAATGGTCTTTTGAGGAAAGTACCACACAGATTTGAGTGGATCATGGATTAGTTATAAAGCTAGCTAGCTATCAACCTTAAAACACAAAATAGTCACAAGTTGTATACATATCAAGACACCTTGTAACAATTTCATCACTGGATAAACCATTTTTATTAAAATCGAAACTTTCCTTCTAATGATATTTGTTCTTGACCTCTTTTCCTTGTTAAGTAAGTAGTTATAAGCAGACTTACCTGTAATTAGCACTGTCTAGGATTATAGTGTACATGGATGAAGTAACTGTGAGAATTTTCTTACAAAATTTCCAATATTAATTCTCTAAAATTGTTAAGAGTTGAATATTTTCATTTGTGTATTGTAATTTGTACTGCAATGTTTCTCATACCTTATCTTTTATTTGGTAAGCAAACCTTTTTTACTATTTTTATTTAGTCAACTGTCCCACTGCTGGGCAAAGGTGTCTCCCATCCCATTTACTACCAGATACTCTTCCCTATACATGTGATTTTTTTTCCCAGTTGCAAATTTTTACAGGGTGCTCTTTCTACCCATGAATATGAACAACATTCACTATGGGACCAACTCTGAAATCTCGAAAAAAAAAAAAAAACTAAACTGCTGTTTAATACAAAAGTTCAACACCTACTTGACCAAAATGTATGAAACAGCTGACTTTATTTGGTATTTCAGAGTTAGTCCCATAGTGAAATTTGTTAATATTCATGGGTTGAACAGCCTGTAAAAATTTGGAACTGGTAAACAAAAATCATTCTGTATTTTTAATTACATGTATGTACATAATAATGCCATGCATTTAACATAACACACACCTGTAATTCCCAAACGGTTAGACAGAGGTATATCTATAGTACACCCACATTTTTACCTGACTACGGCAAAGCAAAAAGGAGGGTTATGATTTTGCCAGTTGTGCATCCCATGTAATAGTCTCATGATTGTAATAATACAGTTTGTACTTCTCACATAAATTCGCTTTTCGCCAGCAGTGTGTTTGTTGCCAAGCAAAATCAATAAAGAAAACACAAAAGAGGTTTTATAGTATCATCTATGGGCACAATATTCTAAAGAGTTCTCTATATTGTATTGTAAAGGCTACTATACATTTCCCTGACAATGTTGCATCAGTTTCCTCATACATTGTCAACACAGACAGGGATAATAGACGAATTGTATAGATAAGCTAAAAATTTACCTCTACAAATGGTACAGCTCATTTACATAAAAAAATGTTGATTTTGAATTCAAAACACTTTCTGCAAACTCCTACTATAGGAATTGGATATACTGTGTATATTTTTTATGCATTCATAGTTCATTGAATAACACAGTTTTTAGGGTAATTTCCCTGATATGGAACATCGTAACCACAGTGTTACCCAGTAACTGGGTTGTGGAGGTCATATGGGCAGTTGCTCCATGTAAAATACTGGTATTCAGCTACATCTAGTTAAACTGACACCAACATAGTTTTTAAAGCCTAGGCAGATTGATTGGAACATTGTAACCACAGCATTGCATTGGCTGTGTATAATAATAAGCCTTTTTGTTCTTACATACTAGCGATTTGTAAATGAGTAAAACAGCACACTCACAAATAAAAAGTTATTATTATTTGACATTTTAAAATGGCAAATAAAGTCACTGATCTGGGGGCACTCCCGTGCCCCCGCCAAGACGAGCCAAGCGAAGCGCAAGGGCACTACCTGAGGGCACTACCTAGCTTTTCTCGAAGCGCTTCGTCGTTTTTTTATAATTAATTACTTCTAAGTAGTACTTAATGGATTTTTTGGACATTCAACATCATTTAGAGAATTTATTCTGGAATGTTTTTTGTTCACATTAATATTATTAAACTTATACATCCATGCTAATATTATAAATGCGAAAGTGTGTCTGTCTGTTACCTCTTGATGCTTAAACCGCTGAATCAATTTAGATGAAATTTGGTGTAGAGATAGTTTGAGTCCCGATATTCCTACGGGAAACTTATGTGGGTGAAACCGCAGGGCGCTGCTAGTTATTAAATAAGAAATCTCAATGTTTTGTTGAATGGTAAAAAAAAACATTCAAAGCAGGGGCCAGTCGCTAGTGTTGTCATAAGACTACTTACAAACGAACGCATCATGCATTCTTGCATAACAAATAAAAAGATTTAAAAGTTTTTAATTACTTTCAATTAAGGACTGTCCGTTAAATAAGGAATTATGTGAAGGTTCCATAGTCAATTGTTGTAATTAATGGTCATGTAAATGTTTATGTGACTGGAATCAATTTAAATGGGTGATCTGCCATTACATAGGGACTGATTAAGGCCAGTTCTGATGATAAAAACTGGTTTTGCATAATGAAAATGTTGGTAGGTACCCGATACTGGTTTTGAGTTGTTGATACTTATGGTAAAAAGAAAGACCAAAGAAGCAATGGATGGACTGTGTAAATGATGATATGGATAGAAAAGAGGTGACTACCGAGATGACGACTAATAGAGAAGTATGGAAGAAAAAGAAATATGTATCCTCTGTCCTTTCCCGGGACTCAAACTATCATCATCATCATCATCATTTCAGCCGAAAGACGTCCACTGCTGGACATAGGCCTCCCCCAAGCACCTCCACTTCGACCGGTTTTGTGCTTCTCGCATCCAACGAGTTCCTGCGGCCTTCACAAGGGCGTCGGTCCACCTTGTGGGAGGCCTTCCAACGCTACGCCTTCCGGTACGCGGTCGCCACTCCAGAACCTTTCGGCCCCATCGGCCCCATCGGCCATCTGTTCTGCGAGCAATGTGCCCTCAAACTCAAACTATCTCTATACCAAATTTCATCTAAATAGGATCAGCTGATTAAGGCGTGAAAAGGTAACATACAGACAGACAGAGTTACTCTCGAAATTATAATATTAGTATGGATTAGAAGAGAATTAATATTGAGACAACTGCCGATAGAGATTTAGGGAAGAAGGGGACATGTTGTTCTGACCTTAAATAAATTGGGATAACGGCAGAACAATGATGAGTATAAAAACATATTGGTTTCTTTTGTTTTATGTCATTATTAAGTTTCTCCACAGTTGTGTTAGGGCAGTGGTGACCCAATGGTAACGGCCGCGACTTGGTTGTAGGTCCGAACACGGACAGGCGCTTTACTTGTGTAAATTATTTCATCATCACTGCTGTCAAAACTGTGATGCAAAACTTCATGAGGAAACCGGCATGTCCTAGAACCAAAAATTCGAAGACATGTGACATCTACCAACCCGCGCTGGGCCCGCGTGGTGGATTATAGCCCATTCCCTCTCACAGAGAGGAGGCCTGTGTCCCAGCAGTGGGAACATTAAAGGCTGCATATGCTAATGGTAAAGATGATTTTAATTCTATGGTCTAGTTTTAAGTTATATAAATTAAGTTTAGCTATGTAGAGCATATCGAGCCTTTTCAGGAAGAACATCGTAAGCGCCAAAAATCCCAAAAAACTGTTTTTATATAAACCGCTAGATCAACATTTTATATATATATATATATATATTAAGCGCCAGATTTTAACATTTGAATTAATAGGGAGGTGCCCTTGAAACTAAGTAAAAATTTCAAATTGATGCTATAAATATTTTGAAAAATATTTAAAAAAAAACCTTCTGTAAAAATGCAAAATGGCGGTTACGATCTTCTTCCTGAAAAGGCTCGATATATCAATTTATAAATTCTAGTCTTGCAGGTAGGTTGGTAGTAGTGCTTGATGATTAGTGAATCATTTTAATATGAACTAATAAAGTGTCATACATAAACGTTAATAATTATGATGTGTCATGCATGGTGAAAATCAAGAATGAGGCATGTGTTAGCAATTCATGTTCTGATATTGACGGGAATGCAGCCCACTGAAAACTGACAAAGCTAATCTCGAACCTCAAAGATATTATAATTTTGATATCAATCATGGTTATTGAAGATTGAATCAGATTGGATGCAAATGATCAATTAATTAAGGGGAACTTGACACGGCATTGAGCATGAGCATTTTACAGTTTATTATACTAGAAGTTTATTATAATCCGAATTAGGGATCTTATAGCACAAATAATTATGTAGTTTCTACACTTAACCCTTATTTGAGTTAGAGAAGACCAAAGAAAGAATTGATTGGATGGATAGAGTGAAAGATTATATGGCTAGACTGGGGTTAATACCTAGATGATGGCTCATGGAGATCTATGGAGCACATGAGCCTTAGATGCCTTTATCTTACCGGTAAAATGAATTCTGAAAAACATAACCCTCTTTCTGACGCAGTCGGGTTAAAAGTTAACCATATTATGAAATAATGTAAAAAAAAATTATCAACATCCGAATCGAGAACCTCCTTTTTTGAAATCGGTTAAAAATACATGTTTTGGTTGTCAAAACAAAGCACATGATGACAGTATAATCAATACAATTGAGTTGTACATTATTATTACATTTTCACAATGATAATGATACCCATGTGTGTATGATTTATCTATGAAATTACTTTTAGCTATCAAGGTAAATTGGGAATAATCACCGATTTAAACCATGTAGGCGGCTTTATGATTTGTCCAGGGTAACCTTCAGTTTATCCTAGTCCTTAAAAACATGTTTAATTATGGAACAACTAAAGTTATACAACAGGGTTGCAGGGACATTTTAATAGAAAAGTGTGTTACCTACGCTATGCGGTCAAAATGTATGGAACAGCGAATTTTTTTAACTTTTATGTTTGTGTCCGAAAAAAACGTACTTAAATCAACTTTAAAAAATAACAGTAATTTTAGGAAATACATTTGGTTGTGACACGCTCCCTCGCTAGTTGGTACGGTCCCACGGCATTGTCCTTTTTTTAATAGATTTTCAACTTTATCGCTAAAGCTTAAGGTTCAAAGTTGATTGGGAATATTTAGGTAAAACCCAAAGCACAAACCCATTTCAAATAATAAAAAAAAATGACAGTTTCGGGTAGCTTGATGTGCTGGCGTCTGTACCTGCCACCCTATATGCTGCGGCATTGCACAATGGACAGAAAATCATTGTTGCACATTTCATGCATAATATAAACTCTTGCTTCCAAAAACTTGTCAAATATTTTAAATACATAATTGTTTAGGGCCTAAAAATCCATACTTAATATTATAAATTCGAAAGTAACTCTGTCTGTCTGTCTGTATGTTACCTTTTCACGTCTAAACTACTGAACGGATTTCGATAAAATTTGGCAGAGAGATAGATTGCATCCCGGGGAAGGACATAGGATAGTTTTTACCCCGATACTCCCACGGGATCGACACTTATGCGGGTGAAACCGCGGGGCACAGCTGGTTACAAATATTATAAAAGAACCAGAAAGTTATATCATGATACTGAATAGTGACTGAGTAGTTGTAATATTAATGTACGAAATAACGATCCCAAGACTCCTTTGTGAAACGATAATAATTTAAGAAATACTCAAACAGATACTCTCAAAAGTAAATTCCATCTCCCACAAATTAATATATCATGAAGAATTATACGCCACTTAAAATGACACAAGGAAAATGACGTATTAGTCTAAGACCTGTGCTAATTTGGCATCACACCAAGTATAGCAGGAACAGTACTGCACTGGAATGTTAAGCAAAACCTGGCCTTGTTTGACATCCTATTAATGTGTAAGTAGGTTGAGAGTGACCAAAGAGTTATTAGGTAATAAAAAAAAATACAAGCTTAGAAATGTCTCAGCATTGTCTATGGAATGGCAATGCATCTACAGAGGAAAATGTCGTGAGGAAAGTTTTGAGTATGAATGTGAATGTTTATAAGAGTAAGGGAATACGGGGAAGACCAAAGAAACGATGGATTGAATGTGTGAAAGATGATATGGCTAGAAAGGACGTGACTCCTGAAATTCTTCGTTTCGTTAGTCATCCCCCTTGATAGACCGAAATCTTTACATTCCCCTATATTAAATTATTCTTCCAGTCATCATTTTAGTGACTGCTTTACCTAGGTTTAGGCTGCGTTTCCCCCAGAGATGTGCGAGGATGCGTAGCGAGGGATGTGTGTGAAACAAACCAATAACACCGCTTCATTTTCATAGTTTGAACCAAGTTAGCGTTGTTATTGGTTAGTTTTTTACCCTTTACTCAACCTTGTTAGGGCCGGCTTCCAGTCAAACCGGATGCAGCTGAATATCATAAAACTAAATCAATTGTGTGATTGCAACAGCTAAATAGAAAACTAAATAAGTGATCCTATCACAAAAGGAGTTTTATTAGCAAGCTATCTTAAAACAAACAATTTTATCTATTGACAACAAGATAAGGTCTAATGTGAAACTAGCAAAATTGATATTCTTGATTGAAAATTGCTTGATAACAACATTATTTGATTCTCAATTTTGTGTGGCCCTTTTTTTGATAACAATGTTTAGTATTGGTCATTCATAATTTAATCACAATTCTAAAAAGTCTTGTATTTTGAACATTATTTGATTCATCATTTTATGCGTATTATTTTTGACAATGTTTATAATTAATAATGTTCTCACTACTGGGACACAGGCTTCCTCTCGGTGAGAGGGAGTGGGTTGTAAATGTAATCAACCACGCGGGCCCAGTGTGGGTTGGTTAATGTCACATGTCTTCGAATTTTTGGTTCTAGGATATGGGCCGATTTCCCCACGATATTTCCCGTCCAATTTTAAAATGTCGTGTGCATATCTTTTGTTGGGGCTCTAAAACAAAAAATATATAGTAGTAACTTAATTTCAAGAAAGAAAATATGGTTGAATTGTTTAAAAGATAGATATTATTGTTAGAAAGGAAGTAGACTGAGATGGCGCCTAATAGAAACCTAAATTGGAACAAGAGCAGGCATACTATAATCTCAATTTCATGTTTATTTTTTCACGAAATAAACACGAGTGCATAAAAAAACAATTTTAGGGAATTTAGTCGAATAACCTTAGTCGCTCCGCGTAAAATATTGCGAGCAAGCCGACCCCAACGTATTTGGGATAAGTCTAGGCAGATTTATAGTAGAATAACCAAAACAACTTCTAGTCTATTAAACCCAGTATCCACCTATTCTCAATCCGTTTGTCCTCATTCTATATTCTCGTCAGCTGCCTAACCAAGGCTGTGACAAGGAAGAGTGACGCGCACCAAGATACCATTACGTAAACAAACTGACAATGTTTACACAGTGATAACTGATAACTGAATGTCTCTCAAATGACCTTGAACTTACTGATGACCTACATATCTTAATTTGAAAAGCATTTCTATCAAGAAATTGATATCTGTGTTGTACGGCTTCATGTAATCTTTGATGAAGTAATTGATAGGCTGTTTTTGTATGGCTTTAAGTTTCGGTGTCGGGACGTCGACAGATTTGTTTGCAACCCATCTCGGATTTTTTTACTCAAATCAAATGTAGGTATCTATCCCAGCCCATTATTATCAGAGGGGGCAATTCTTGTAATTTTAAGAACGTTCACAGTCTCAATCTGTCAAAAATACCTCTAATTTCCCCTACATTTTTGACTTGACATTTGTTTGTCGCCGAGATGAGACTGCGACTAGATTTTGACCGTTTTAAGTTGCGAGAATTGGCCTTCAGGTCCATTAAAATGTACTCAACGAATCTATCTACCACCAAATTTCTTATTCTACGGCATGAGCAATCCCCATATTATATTTCGTTCAGATTATGGCGATACTTGAAAATAAGACTGAGACATAGCTTTTTTTTTCTGCCTAATGCCTTTTCGTAATTATGAAAGAAAATGAAAATAAAAGAATGAAATAGTATTTATTGCGACTCGTACAGGAAGATCACAAACTAAACACAGTAAAAAAAAAAAACCGAGTGTATAGTTATGCTGCCTCTCGCATCTGGGTAGACGAAGATATCTTCGTCTACCCAGACGCGAGAGGCAGCAAGTAAGTATATACTTAGCTAGATAGCCAGGGTTGGCTATCTAGCTAAGTATATCTTCTGGTCAACAAGTTGCTCCTTATCTAAATTCTGCTCTATGCGCCACATTTCGTCTTGTCATATTTCAATATCATCACTTTCAATTTGTTAATCTCTAATCCCTGCCCATCAGAGAACAACTTAGTTCAACAATTTTACGCATTAATAATTAATTTTAGACAAGCCAAATTTCTGGCAACCATTATTTATGAAAATTTTCTGTAGAGTGAACAATTTTAGACGCTAAGCCAGCTCGGCTATAAAGTCTACTTCAACCGGTCCGTCGTTTTCGTGTCAACGCTAAAATATGGCGATGAAGCTTCGTCTTTATAGGTATGTCATTAGTATGTCTATGAATCGAGACAGACAGTCGATAAGTTTGGCGGCCATTTGCGTCACAAACTTCGTCACTTATCAGAGTGACGTTGGTGTCGAAGGGCTAAGTGTTTATTTAGGCACCGTTTCTGTATTAGATATCGATTCAAATATGGGTAAAAGATGGCCTTTAGCTGGCTGTAGGCAAAAAGAGGTTGAACAAAGAAGATTGACCTCCAGAGTAAAAAAAAAAAAAGTTAAATAAACACGTTTCTGGATAAATGAAGCACTTGTTTTGCAGGAGGACATGAGAGCCTGACATGATGACTAAGCTTAAAAAAAAAACGAAAATGCTAAATAACAGGTTCAAGAATGTAATTTGCGTTCTATAGTAAAAAAGAATCGGCAGTTTTTCCCAGTATTTCAATACAAGAACTATCTTACGGCAGACACGCAACTGCCAGCACTAATTATCATGGCAATGCTATTTATATCTTTCAATTACGTACTACATATGTACAAGGTGCTTCCTTTAATTGTTACGCGTCAAGCCTTGTGGGCCCATTGTCTAAACCCACCCTACAAAGGCTCAAAAGAAAGGTGTAATGTTACCAAACCACTGGTCCCATTCACAAGTATAGAATTACTCTTCTACGTTCCAAAAACAGGTTCCAAAAATTAAAGTTTTCCGCCATTTACGGTCAGGACATGTAACAGAACTGTACTGTTTAACTTTTTTTTTGTTAATTAATTAGTAAAATGCGTGGTTATTTACTGTATTCTATGATAAGTTAGTGTAGAGATGTTGAAAAAGAAAGAAGTACCGTGGTATTCCAACCATCGTATTAGGATCCAAGACAATTTCGCCAATTGGAGACATCATTCGTGTCGGGTGCACTGGAACACGACTTGTGATTGTACGTACTTACATTTGATAAATGGGTCAATTTTCAATCGTTTCATTGCCGTTCACGTGTAATTGACCGGCGCCAGATATTTTTGTACTCACTGTAAGTGGAGGCAGGTTAATTTATCACACCACTAGCTGACCCGGCCAACTTCGTACCGCCATCGAAATCAGTCAATCCGTTCTCGAGATATCATCAAAAAAGCCGTTCCATACAAAATTTATGAGACAGAAATGAATCATCTTCTTTTTTATTTTTTCTCGAAATTTTTCCCATGTTTAGTTATGCTATTCGGGCCGGAGACAAATCCTACAAATCAAAGATCATAAAAATCGGTCCAGCTGTTCTTGAGTTACAAATGGTATAACTAACCCGACTTTGTATTTATATAGATCTCGGGTGCCCTATAAATTACCTAAAGGCATTGATAGAAAAACTTGCTCAGTTTCATATCCAATTTTGAATAATTCCCAAAAGTTAATCACCAAAAAACTAAAATTATGTAACGCATGCCTAGATGCATGCCTACGAATTCAAATCGAATGAAAGACCATTGAGAGAAAAATTAAATTACTTATTGTTTAATTTTAAGATAACGTACCTTAGTTTATTATGGATGACTCGGATTTTTAATAACTTTACTAAACTATTGATAACAACGGAATGATAATTCTTTACGCTCGCTATCTTGACATACCTAATGTTTGTTTTTCTTTTGTATAATACATTGCATTTACGACTTTATAATAATACTTTTATTGCTCGTTGTTTACTAACATTTCTTTCTGTGTATTCATGTTTGTGTTGACTAATTATTTTTTGTGATAATATCTTCTTTACTTACTTTGCTACCTGACAGACATATACTTGTTTCTGGGGAGTTGCATCACTTCTTGCCAGCTAAAATATTAGGATGTGGTTGGTCGTTTTGAGGTCTGTTTTTTCATCTTTTGTGACTTTCGACACTCGTGTGTGTTTAATAACATAGATTTATAATAACGTCCAGATTGAGTGTTCCGTACAAAACGCACCGTTCTTATTGAATGCATTTAGTGATACGCGTGTGCGTTGGTACCGCCCACCGCAAGTGTATTATTATCGTTTCTGCAGTTGTGTGCGTGACGTTTTCTAATACCAGCGCAAAATGATTACCCCAAAATGTGGGAAAATTCGTGTAGTTTTCTTATTCATATTCACTTAGGTAATTATATAGTTATTATATGTGTACAAAATGAAACCCGCCTTTTACATTCATACCGATTGACTCTTATGATAGTTTTTGAAGATTGTTATAATTTTATTTTTAACATGGTTTTCGTAAACATGTGTGAATGAACAAAAAACTTTTAATATCATAGGTACTAATATTATAAATCAGAAACTTTGTGAGTGGTACTGGTTTGAGAATTATCGCTAAACATACGTTCATGTAACAAACATACCTAAAATATTGTTTCGCTCCAAATCCGTTTGTTGACTCAATAATATCGTAGTATTAAAAAAGATGGTAAAAGTATTTCATACCCTTGGCAACCATTGATATCATTTTGTTGATAATAATAATGTTGATTTCGTAACATTATACAATATTAAAATATCGCAGCATAAAAAAAGGGTAAAAATATTTCATGCCTTACCTTGGCAATACTCAAATATTATGGCGTCGTTTTGTTTTTATTTTGTTTTCGTAATAATTTCAATGAAATACGTAGAAATTCATCATAAAATTGCAAAATTACCTGTGAAATGTGATGTTCGTATCCTTGTATTTTTTTGGAGTGTAGTTTTTAGACGATTTCACTGCACAAACCGTCATTTTTTCAATTATATTTAACAGCGTTTTCTGACGTACACGCGTTGAACGTCTGTCGCGTAATGGCGGCCTGTGGGCGGGGCTAACGAACGAATACACTATTTTGGTGTCTTTGAATTCGAAGCATTTTGACAGCGCGTACTAGGCATCTGGACGTTATTATAAATCTATGTTTAATAACTTATTTTTTTGTTATCTTTGTTGATAATTTTAAAACTAAGTATACAGGGAATTTGAAAATACTGGAAGACGGAGAAATATGTCCATTTTGGGGTGTCTTTTGTAACTTTCGTCATGCAAAAAGGGCTAATTCTCAACCTAATTTTGTATAATAACTATTTTGAAGCGCTTTGTCCACAAGAAAATAATTTCGCGTACTGCGGCTCTAGACCAGACTAGAGTCTACCTCGTGTGAAGCAACAAATTCTCTCTATCTAGGGCAACACTAGAGCATTATCAATCAGCCTATAATGTTCCCAATGCTGGGACACAGAACTTTTCTCTTTATTTGAGTGGGCCGTAATCCACCAAGACGTGAATATCGGGGCCTTTACCGTTATGCCACCACTACAATCTGTTGAATTTTACGTAGAATGCCGAGGTTTTTTTCAATAATAAATCGAAATCAATTTAAATTAAATTTTTGTCGCTTAGTTACCGACATTAATTATGTGATGCTAAGAAACCCTACAAAGAGTTTGGTTGTAGGTACCAAAAATCTTACCTACATAGAAGAAGTTTTGTAACTAAGTAAATTAATTTAGTTCTACATTTTTTGGATTATTTAGATTAATTGGTGGATTTTTAGTGTTTGCTACAGCAAAATAGTAAAAAAACTTAATCTAATCTTAAAATCTTGTTTAGGTTGTGTCATTACCACCTATGCGCTAATAGACACAGTTGACTGGTAGAAAATGCCTATAACATTAAAGCCGCCTCTGTTCATTTGTGTATTTAAAGTATTAAATAAATAAAACTGGACTTAATTGCGTAATACCCTAATAGTTTTGTAATCCGATGTTTTGAGACAGTCTAAAACTGGTTTTGACTATTTTAATAAAACAATCTTAAATTTTTGTGGATATTACGATATATAAACAAGGTCAAATGAGTAAATTAAGTTTTTAATTTCTTAAGTAGCGAGGTTTTGTCAGTTTAAATTGACATCAGACCATTCTAAGAAAAATCACGAGAGCAGCTTTATTTTTCGCTTTCCTTGGCCGGTCGCTAAAAAAAAGCATACTATTCAGTCTGATATCCGACCAAATAGACAAATTATTATAAGCCAGTAATGTCGCACTACAGGGCAAAGGCCTCCCTACTCTCTTTACACTCCCTTCTCTCTATATTAAAAGCAACTAAGGACCAGACTAAAAAGACAAATTGGAACGATAATTATTGTTTTTCTACAAGAAAAATCTTGCACTTTAAAACGAGGCCTCATTTCAACCACATCATCACCACCATCCTTTGGCATAGGTCGTTCTTCGAGGGGCGCTAGCGCTCGCCAACTCGCCGAGTCGTCGCGACGCATCCTGCGCCGCCCTCGCTGCCCGCCTCCGCGGGCCAGTAGGCATGGGCTAACTGGCTCCGGTAAAGAATTGGATATAATAATATATCATTCCAATACGGATATGGGATTTGTTTATTTCTTCGAGTGCTTCTGATTGATATATCCACTTGGATATATCGAAACAAAGATTTGTCTGGAGTTGCTATACACATCCATACCCATGCCTACGGACAGGACGGTGCAGGCTCGCATCAGACTATTACACAGGACAGAAAACTTTGTGTTTTCCAACCAGTGAAAAAACAATTATTGAATCAATGAAAACATACAGCCAGCCCAAACAGCATAGGTTTATGTATATTTAGTCAATTTGATTCTTATTTCAATGGTATGTGTTCCAGGCAATGGTGGCGAGACGACATGGTGTTTCAGCCAGGTGAAGGGCACTTTGGAAGACGATGTCACGGAAGCTGACCTGATCTCCTGCGTGGAGTTCAACCATGATGGGGAACTGCTCGCTACGGGGGACAAGGGAGGCAGGGTTGTTATATTTCAGGTTAGTTAATTTATTTATTGTATTTATACTCGTTTACTTATCCAATAAAAATCGTGGAAATAAAAGGGGCGGTGGGTCACACTTCATCAATGCACCGCTGTTCCACGACTTCATGCATATGCTGCATTTATTACATATGAAAATTCAAAGGATATTTCCTGTCTTTAAAAATAGTGGTTACATTAAAAACCTTAGTGAAATGGGCGATAATTTGGGTCCCGGACTATACGCAAGCCGACATTCACCATGGTGGAAGAAATACCATAGGCAGATTTTTGAACGTATAGACTGCTCACGAGACTCAAACGCTGCGTTAATGCGACGTAGTTTCGGCACGGTCACGTCACATGTGACGCTAGCGCGACGTCAAACAGACGCGAAGTCACCACAGTAATGAGTCATTTCATACGATTCTGTTTCTTTCCACTTTCTTGTCACATGTGTCACGTTATTGCATTCCCGGCTTGTTGATGCAGCCAAATATCTCGCCTAAACTATAGCATCTACCAGTTATAGTGGTTCATCCAAACTAATATTATAAATGCGAAAGTAACTCTGTCTGTCTGTCTGTCTTTTCTTCACGCCTAAACTACTGAACCGATTTGTGTGAATTTTGGTATAGAGATAGTTTGAGTCCCAGGAAAGGACATAGGATAGTTTTTATTCCGATATTCCCACGGGATCGAAACTTATGCGGGTGAAACCGCGGGGCACAGCTAGTCGTCCATACATTACACACGGCTTAAGAAATGGAAAAATTTGAGACATCGCTGCCACTTGCAAACTCGATTGCTCTGTGAAAAGGCCTATATTCCCCGGGGTTAGGTTGAGGTGTACCTGTACACATTTGGGCAGTTATGCCTGGTTTCGCGGTGTCCCACGTAATAGGGGCGAGCCTATTGCCATCAACCGGGCAAAAATACAGACTCCGGGCTGCTAATGAGAAATTCCTAATGGAAAAACCCGATGCCCGACCTGGGAATCGTATCCTGGACTCATGCTCAACAATAGCATTTGCGACCACTAGACGAACGAGGCAGAAGGAATGAGGCAAAATTTTCTTTTTATTACTAGGAAACCGACATGTCCTAGAACCAAAAACTCGAAGACATCTCACATCTACCGCATTGGGCCCGCGTGGTGGATGACAGCCCACTCCCTATTATGTTATGTGTAATTAATCGGCACGCTTTTGACCTCGATCTGAAGGCGTTTACCGACTGCAAGCAATTAACATGTAGTAGTCTGTGCCTGAAGAATATCCTGTTTATTTTTCAGAGGGATCCAGCTTCAAAGCAATGTGTCCCGAAAAAGGGCGAGTACAACGTGTACTCAACATTCCAGTCACACGAGCCTGAGTTCGATTATCTCAAGTCTTTGGAGATTGAAGAGAAAATCAACAAGATTCGGTGGCTGAAGCGGAAGAACCAGGCCCACTTCTTGCTCTCAACCAACGACAAGACCATCAAATTGTGGAAGGTTAGTCTTGTATGTATTCGAAGTTTTTATTATTTATCTTTTTTAGTTTTAAGTTTCTTCTAGAGCCCATCCGAAAATTGTATTTTTTGTCGGCCGAGAACGTGAATTGCCGAAAATGGATATTTAAGCTGAAAATTGTCGAAAACCGAAAATGAAATTCGGTTGGACTCTAGTTTTTTCTTACTATATTTTAAGCTGGCCACGGCTGATGTAATTATTTTTACCTCAGCTTAGAACCTTATTTAAACTGCAGTAGTGATGCAAGATTTGTTAGTAGTGTATGATGTTTTACAGTCCGCGCGGAACTAGTTGGCTGCTGAGGTGGGGACAGGGGTGAGGCGGCGGTTCGCAACGCACGTACTGAGTAATGCGCCCCCGCCCCTCCGTCCCACCGCTCACATACCTATGACGTGGCCAACTAGTTCCGCGCGGACTATAAGTCAGCAATGACGGTCAAAGGGTTGAACAATTTATGGAAGATCAAATTGGTACTATGGAAAAGGGAAAGGAAAGCCTTTGCCCAGCAGTGGGATATAACGACCTAAATATATGGAAAGAAATTGTTAGTACGGGGCTTTTTTAGTCGTGCGGTTGTTAACGCATCCACTCCGAAGCAGCGCGAAATACTGCTAAACCATAACATAGTTTTCGATAAGAATAAATCCTAGGAGAAAATGTACGACAAAATAATTGTCTCTGTCCCATTACTTGTATCAAAGGCATGACGTCCTCTCAAAAATGCCTATGTAATTGGACGTTAACATTCCACAGAATTATGATCTCGCCACCTATTTGTGATCATGTGCCATTGATCGTTATTGACGAGCGTGTGACGTCATTCGATACCAATCTAATGTGTCCAGTATGGTTTGTGTATCAAAACATTGATATTACGTATTTATGGGTTTTACCTGATGATTGCTAACAGGTATAACGAATGGGTTACCTTTAAAATTCAAATTTTGTTTCACGTAAATCTATATGGCAGTTTAGGGCTCAATCACCAAAATTTTATCTACAAGTGACTGAAGACGAAATCATTGAGCACAGTTGGTACAGACGCCAGCACATCAAGCTATCCGAAACTGTAAAATTTTCCCAATCAACCTTGAACCTTATACTTTAGCGATAAAGTTGAAACCCTATTAAAAAAAAATTGACAGATTGTAGTAGCTTGATGTAGCTCCCTCTTCATTTAATTGCTAGCAAAGACCCAATTCTTGTTGAATAATAAAACAAGTTAGTGGTAATTGTGGAACTCTGCGTCCAACGTCCTAGGACACACGTTGTCAAGGCACGAGCAATGATCACCACGCTTGCTCAAGACGGGTTGGCGATTTCAGTCTTATATTAAGCGTAAATGTCGATCCCGTGGTAATATCGGGATAAAAAGTAGCCTATATGTTAATCCAGGGTGATTTGACGTTCAAAAGTGCCTTTTATGTGCCTATTTGAAATAAATGCTTTGACTTTGGTGTCAGCTACCTCCATACAAAATTTTATCAAAATTGGTCCAGCCGTTTGAGCGTGAAGAAGTAACAAACATATAAACACACACAAACTTTCGCCTTTATAATATTAGTGTGATTCCAGATCCCTTTTTTTAATTTTTAATATGTTACCTTTGTTCTAGGCACCACAGAGTAACAACAAGGACAGAGACTGCACATAACTAATCTCACGACATTTGCAGGTATCCGAACGAGACAAGCGTGTGACGGGCTACAATACGCGCGAGGAAGGCGGCCGGCCCCGCGACCCGGCGCGGATCACGCAGCTGCGCGTGCCCACCGTGCGGCCGGCTGAGCTCATGGTGGAGGCGTCTCCTAGGTGAGTGATGTACCGGTAACGTGTGACGGCTACAATTCGCCCGTCAGCCTTCAAAGCAAGAGTGAACAGGTATCTTCTGGGCACACTCGTTCCATCGTAGACCTCATCCGTCGCTTTCCATCAGACGAGATCGTGGTCAAGAAGCATTCCAATTCCGTAATAAAAAAAAATAAAAGAACGTGACGAGCCGGTCTCGGCTACAGTAAACACAAGGAAGCAATACCACCATACCTATTTCTACCACCAAGCAGTGTCGATGTGTCGTTGTATACTGGAACACTGGTCTTATGTGCCTTTAATTACAATGACAGCCACGATTGTGAAATTCAGATGTATCCGGTTAGGCTAATCCCACCATAGTTGGGAAAAGGTTAGGAAGATATATGATGACAATTCAGCTTACTCTCTGGGATGGCAACACACCTTTGATAATAATAAAATTTGTTTACTAAAAATAATAATAATAAAATTGATTCACTGATTAATTGTGACAACTTACTATAAACTGGGCCGATTTCTAGTTTACAAAAACTACTTTCATAGTGTGAATGAGGCACAGGACCCGTTTACTCACACACATTTTGCGTAACTTGGACGCAAAACTGTTATCATCACCATATTGCAAAATCGAGAGTCTCAATATCGGCACCCAATGTTTGTCTCGCGATAAGGCCCGACGATCTAATTTAATTATATTCAGGTCTATTTACCTAAACACTTGAATTCAGCCATAGGATTATGAAACGTTTTTAATATACTTTTTATCTGATATCCGTTTTATAAAGCGATGGTTATCTGTGGGGGAAAGTGGGTTAACGGTAGTTGATTTGTTTTTATAAGTGTTTACCTATTTCGTAGGTTTAAATGGCTTTATGATTTGCTTTATTGAAGTAGTTAAAAATGTTTGTCGTCAATCACGTTCGATCTATCAGGTTGCACTTTGCGCACTGTCAAATTGTGGTACAGCAGTGATGGCCCAATGGTTACGGCTGCGACTAAGAGTTGTAGGTCGTAGGTTCGAACCCTCATAGGCGCTTTACTTTGTGTAAATTCGTGAGGAAACCGCCATGTCTAAGAACCAAAAGAATCGGAAGACATGTGATATCTACCAACCCGCACTGGTCCCGCGTGGTGGATTACACTCCCTCTCACAAAGAGGAGGCCTATGTCCCAGCAGTGGGAACACTATAGGCTGATTATACACAGTATAAAGTATGGAACTCCCTGCCGGCATATGTACTATACTACCTACAAATAACCCGAAAACCTTCAAAGTAAGCGCGAACCGGGTATCTTCTGGGTACGCTAGTTCATCTTAGACCTCGTCCTTCGTTTTTCATCAGGCGACATCGAAATCAAGAGCAGTCCCAAAAACTTCAAGAAAGTCAACCTCCCGCTGGACATAAAGCCTCTCCTAAGTATAGATAGAAAATCCGGTTTTCCAGATGCACATTCAGTTAAAAACTAGGGGGTTTTCCAGTTGCATTTAGTCTATACACAACACCTTTGTCTTTGGTATAGCTGAAAGTTGTACTTCTTACCGCGCTACGAGCTACGTTTACCGATTCTCAAGGGTAGGTAGTCGGTAATACGGGCTTGTATCCGCAACTCCACGTCAATGCGCGTATTTTGCGTACAGGTGGGAAAATCGATTATTCGATCCACCCCAGCTCCTCAAGGAAGGCCAGCAACGCCTTGGTGTTACTGACCGTCTCACGAAGGGTACCTGGGTTACCTAAGTACTTTTCCCTATACCTGGAGACCACCCGCCATCTGCATCGGCCAGTTTAGAAGCACAAATGTGCCGCTGTCTCGTCGTCCTCCTTGCAGGCCCTGCACAGCATACTGTCTGTGACTCCTATGACAAAGAGGTGTTTATTAAAGGACACGTGACCAGTTTACTGTAACTGTACGCAGCTGTTGTTTAGTTAGTCGGAGAACCTGTTTCGTAAGGCGGCAATCAATTGTAAGGAGTGCTTCCTTTGCCTGCCTGCCCTCACCTTGGTCAACCCAAGATTTAGATTCTCAAGGATACCTCCCAACGTTCATTTCAGCTACTAGTAAATCGTGATTATTTAATTATAGGCAGTATACTCCTAGGTGCTAATCGCACAAACAAATGATTACTATGTATGTACGCACAATGCTGATCTTTAAACCTATTACGAGATATTACTAAAACGTGATTTCATTCTGACGTACTTTAGCGGTATGGAATAACCTTCTCACCTTTAGGGAAGTTACCGTGAATGAGGTTAAAAAACAATATAAACGTTATATGTATGCTCTTCCTTCCCCTATTATTAATCACACTAATATTATAAAGGCGAAAGTTTGTGATTGTGTGTGTGTGTTTTGTTTGTTACTTCTTCACGCTCAAACGGCTGGAGCGATTTCGATGAAATTTGGTATAGAGATAGTTTGAGTCCTGGGAAAGGACATAGGCTACTTTTTATCCCGATATTCCCACGGGATCGAAACTTATGCGGGTGAAACCGCGGGGCGCAGCTAGTAGGTAGATAAACTATCTAAATTCACTATCACATCCCATCTTCCTCAAATACTGTTGTCATTAATGAGCTTGACAATGGGATAATATATAATTATTAGCCTATAATGTTCCCACTGTTGGGACACAGGCCTTTTCTCTATGATGGCATAATACGCTCCCGAAATTCTTACCCCCTTACTAAAAAGAAATCGTTGTGTAACTATACATACGCTATACAATGTTTATTTGTAAGGGGGAAAGTCAATACAAATGTAAATTAAGTTAGATTTAAATTGATTATTAGTCTTTTAGGCTAGATTGTAATTAATTGTTAGGAACCTGGTTTTATTTAATAAAGGATAAAAAAAAATGTTGTCTAAAATTATGCCATCTTACATGATAAGTTATTGTAGTTTTGGTTGGTACATCCATCCGAAAATCTAACTAGACATTTGCTAGATATCATCTAATTGTTAAGGATGTGATTTCTAAAGATACGTAGTGCAATGAATATTGCCGAAATTTTCCAAACAAAGCGTAGTCCTAAACAGCAATGAAATTGACCAGTTTAATTCAACGCGCTATGATATTTTTGCCACATTTGGCATGCTTACCTAGAGCCCTTATACCATATTTTATTCACCTAATTATAATTTTTATTGTATTGTCAACAGGAGAATATTCGCGAACGCCCACACATACCACATAAACTCCATATCGTTGAATTCGGACCAGGAGACCTATCTCTCTGCTGACGACCTCCGTATCAACCTGTGGCACCTTGAGATCACCGACCAGAGCTTCAACATTGTTGACATTAAACCTGCCAATATGGAGGAACTTACAGAGGTTAGTACATTTTATAAACTTGGCTTGTCACCACCAGCAGTGGTGGCCCCACAGATACCTACTTCGCGTGCCAAAAATCGCACCAGTTTACGATCGAAAATCATAAGCCGCCACTTTCGCGCTCAGTCCTGCGTACTGCTGGCAGGGTGAGCGTGAGCGAGGGAGCGCGAGCTTGTGACGTCATAGTAGGTAGTCAAAAAGTGGCACGCTTAGTTTTCGTACAGTTCGTGATACTTGCGTTATCTAGGTATATCTATATCTGTGGGTGGCCCACTGGAAACTACCACGACTTATGAATTGTAGGTCGTAGGTTAGGGAAGCGCTTGGTGTGTGAATTACGGTGAAAATTGTTAGGAAACTGACATGTCCTCAAACCAAAAGTTCGAAGACATGATGTGACCACTGACCACCTACAGATCCGACTGGCCGCGTGGTGAATTACGCCGCGCTCTCGCATAGAGGCCTGTGGCCCAGCATTGAGAAGACTTAAGACTGATTATGCTTATGCTTGTCAATCTGTTTGCGCCGTCGGCATCTAAAACTGTCGCCAGATCTGAGTCCCCAGTGTGTCGTACTTTAAGGATGCTTAACGCCCTCCTGACAACCAATCCTGAATGTGATCTGTTTGCCGATGAATGGAGTAGAATTATGCGTGTATGTCTGATGTTTTGTGAGAAGAAGTATGCTAGGGTGTCCTCTATTACATGTTAGTAGTTGAAATATTTTTGTATGGGTATCATTTAAGCTATCACCAATTTAATTAGTTTTGTGTTTCTTAAATAATAGGGTTTGTCCTCCAAATAGTAGATCTGTCACCAAAATGTAGTCACCAAACAATGCAAGTGACCTAACCAAACCGAACCTCGGGGTGCCCTTCGCTCGCTCTTGCATCCTATGTCGACGGAGCCCCGCTTCGCGGGGCCCCTATTTCTGTGTAAAGGGTTTAAAGTAACCTAACCAAACCGAACCTCGGGGTGCCCTTCGCTCGTTCTTGCATCCTATGTCGACGGAGCCCCGCTATCTGAGAACGAAAATATTTCGTGGCGATAGATCTATTTATTAGGTGATACAAATATTTCGTGGCGATAGATCTATTTATTAGGTGATACAACTTGATGACAAATATACATTTTGGTGATAGAAAATATAGTTCCCTTTTTGTATACCTACCATACCTGTTTAAATCTCTATGTTAATTAATGTAGTTGGTGTTACCGTTTTAATTAACAATAAACATCATCGGTTACTGACTAAAATAAATTATAGCAAGGTTTAAAACTGAAGATGCTGGTGCTATCAGTGGCGTAACTATACCGTTTGGGGCCCGTGACAAATTCAAGGGATGAGGCCCTCCCTCAATGTAAAGAAGCTCAACTAACGTTATAGTTTTTTTTTTACTAGCACTTCTCCCGCGACTTCTTCCGCGTAGATTTCATATTTCGGAGGCCCCCTCTGGCTGGGGGCCCGTGGCATTTTGCCCCGTGGCATTTTGCCCCAATGCCACCCTATAGTTACGCCACTGGCTGCTATCTTAACGTCAAAAACATTTTTAACACGCTATTCCACGCGAAGGTAATATAGCATGCTCTTTGGCCATACTTCATCTTGTGAAGTCTCGTTTTGTTATTTTGCCAGCGAAAACGCATAATATAGCTAACGCCGGGTGTAACACGTGTGCCTTTAGAATAGTTTTTTTCACAGACACTTAGTTTGAAAGTCTGGCACCCTGCTTAGGGCAGACTGTAATCTACCTATCCCAACATACTCTGGAAATGGCGAATATAACATTTTCTACTATTAAAATACGTTATAGCCAGTTACATAAGGGGTTATTACTCATTAACCTGCAGTACTGCAAGAAACCGATTCAATAGATGTATTTATAATATTAGTGTAGGTGCACTGGGACTGTTCTAATTAATTATATAAACAAATCTATAATCGATAAATAAATAAACAGAAGTTCTGATAAGACACGATAAAATGATAACCTGTGTGATCTGAATATAGACTCAATTCTAAAATAATTTTATTAGTATCTTACTTTATGAATGTATGACATTTTTAATAATAAAATGTTTGTGTTGTTCCAGGTCATAACCGCGGCGGAGTTCCATCCGACTGAATGCAATCTCTTTGTCTATTCTAGTAGTAAGGGTGAGTAATCAGATACCGCACTCATTTTTAAAATACGAAAGCTGAAGATCATGCAACTACATCCAAGTAATATTAGAAGTACAATTAGTCCAACTTTAAGGTGCATCACAAATCACTAACTGTGTTTAGCGTTAAAAGTATTTAAAACTTTGTTCTGTTTCTATCAGTCGTTTGAAGATTACAAAGTCAGAATGATGTTTTGAATAATATGTTTAGAGGATTTAGTCATTTCTGGTGCAAGCCAGCCTAACGGCCCGGCCACGACCTTGCCGCTTAGCGCGGGGCGGCAAGCGGTAAAAACAAATATACAAAAATGTATGAACCATGACACGACACACGACGCACCGCTCGCAGCGTCAACGCTAGCAGTAAGACACCGCGCCGCTTGTCGCTAAGGCAAGAGTTCCGAGATTTCAAAACTTTGAATCTCTCTCTTTTCGTTTTCTGCTGAAATCTGCAAACAAAACTAATCCCTATTTCCATCTTCACAGGTACGATTAGGCTGTGCGACATGCGCGCGGCGGCGCTGTGCGACCGTCACGCCAAGCTGTTTGAGGAGCCAGAAGACCCGCACGCGCGGTCCTTCTTCTCAGAGATCATATCCTCCATCAGCGATGTTAAGCTTAGTAATTCTGGCAGGTAAGAAGACTAACTCTGTTTTAAATATCCTTACAATAATCAAGTCGCCCTTATCCTGAGAATGTCTGTTTTTGTAGGCCGATTCGGGATCGTTCAGGGTTCATTATAATTTGTGTTACGTGTATTACAAGTAGGTTGATCTTGTTTCCAAAAACAATAATTATAACAAAGACAATCCCAGAAAGAGTTTTCATGATCAAATGCCATTTCAACTGCTAGCAAGTCCATCTAACACAATTCTAAACTCTGGGTTGTTACTGAAAACCTAATGGCACTATTTAGAAATTCAATTTAGGCTATGGCTGCATTTGGAAAACAGTTTGTATTTTACTGCAACCGCGCCTTACAGTATATTTTTTTACCCTGTAGTATGAACCAATTTTAAATAGCATTAAGCGCCTGTTCAAGGTGCTGACTCGGTCGCAAACCATGTGCTTAGTGGCACTGGTTTCGTAGCTTTATCAAAACTATACAATAGAATACTCTTTTTTATGTATCCATACTATTAACCGGTCAAGCGGCGCGCGTCGCCCATTGGCGATGAAACAATAGAAAATCAATTGTGTCTCATTAGCGGAGCTTGACAGATTAATATTATAAATTCAAAAGAGTGTCTGTCTGTCTGTTACCTCTTCACGCTTAAACTGCTGAACCGATTCTGATGAAATCTGGTATAAGTAGAGATAGTTTGAGTCCCGGGAAAGGACATGGATACTTTTTATCTCGATATTCACACGGGATCGGAATTTATGCGGATGAAATAGCGGGGCGCTGCTAGTACTATATAAATTACAGATATAAATGTAGAAATTTATAACAAGTCATTAACCAGATTCCATCTCCTTCCAGATACATGATGTCACGTGACTACCTAGGTTTAAAAGTGTGGGATCTCCGCATGGAGACTAAACCTGTAGAAACATACCCAGTCCACGAGTACTTACGGTCAAAGCTCTGTTCTTTGTATGAGAACGACTGCATCTTCGACAAGTTCGAGTGTTGCTGGAGCGGCGACGACCAGCGGCTCATGACTGGTTCTTATAATGGATTCTTTAGGTGAGTAAACCCATCATTTGTCTAGGATTTTGCTAGTTATGTTATGGTTAGCGCTCAGTATTACATTTGAGGCACGGAGGGATCTGTGTATCAGTATACATAGATCCCTCCGTGCCTCAAATGTAAGAATCATGTATTCAGCTGCATCCGATTAGACTACCTACCCATTCTGGCCTACCTATTCTGAAAACCAATGCACGCCACTGGGCGTGCATTGGTTTTCAGAATAGGTAGGCCTAGGTCGGGTCTAGTCTAGGCAAACGCGGTCGGTCACTAATCAGAAAAAAAAGTGAGGTCAAAAGTGTGGTTATTTGAGTAGGCATTAAGGGTGATAAATTGCGAAGGGCGAACGTCATGGTATTACGCGTGAGACGTACGTATTTTTAATTTTGTCGTATTAACTTGAACGAGTAAAGACCAATGACAATGTGCAAATAGTACGGGAGCCGAGTAGGCCGTCCGGGGGCTGTCTACTGCCGCGCGTGTTTGTATGAAGATGTTGTTTTTTTTTAGGTATGATGATTTTGTGAGTTTCTTAATTGTGGGGCATACACTAAAATGTAATTGATAGGCTTATGTTGATATATCGATGCTGCGGATTTGTTAAATATTGTGATGTACTAGTTACCTGTATTAGCAAACCACAAGACTCAGGTAATATAAAGGTTGTTCGTCGATTGTCGCGTTAAAAAGCAGATTTGTGTGTTTTTTTGGGTGGTATTCGAAGATGGCTTTTGATGAATGATGACTTGTAATATATTGCCATTTCATTGTGCTTTTGCATTTTTAACCGACTTTAAAAAAGGAGGTTCTGTATTCGACCCGTATGTATGTATGTTTGTATGTCCGCGATTATCTCAAAAACTACTGAACCGATTTTGATAATTCTTTCATGAGTGTGATCTACATACTTTCAGGAAGGTTTTAGTATATAATACATTAGGTAATTATTCTTATGTACGAAGTTATATGCATAAATGTACTGCATCTCCGGCATTTTTCTGTGAATTTTGATGATTCTTCGAGTCGTGTCTTCAATGCACTAGTGTTAATTGAATTTGTGTGGGGTAGGTACAACTAAAAAGTGAAAAATAAAAACTTTTTTACAAAAAAAACAACAGACTTCAAAAAAAAACACTACAAAGTGAAAAATAACTTTAATTTCGGAAGTCGGTGTCAAAAAACGAAAATGCTGAAGCAACGACACCGACTTCCGAAATTAAAGTTATTTTTCACTTTGTAGTGTTTTTTTTTGAAGTCGGTTGTTTTTTTTTGTAAAAAAGTTTTTTGATAAAGAAGACTCTTCACTCTTAATTTTATCCTTGATGTAGTAGTAATACGATGTGTCCCGGCAGGATATTCGAGCGCGGCGGCTGCGGCGGCGGGTGCGGCGCGGCGCGGCGCGGCGAGCTGACGCTGGAGGCGGCGCGCGACGCCGCGCAGCGCCCCCGCCAGCCGCTACGTGCGCGACGTGTCGCCACCACCGCCAAGAGGAAGAAGGTAGGCGCGACACGCACTTCGCGACTGTGTTCATAAATCCAAGGCTGCTTTGGTGATTTTCTATAATTCTGTCGAAGCAACGCAGCTATGCTGCTTCTGAATGTGCTACTGCAATTATCTGTTTCACCTAACACCTCGATCGCTAAATAACGCTACGACAGGAACCATCCGCGATTACTTGTACCTACTAACCTTTATTATTTTTCATAATAAAACATCTTTATAAAAATAACGACAAACATCGACATGAATGATGAAACCAATATTTTTGATTTAAAAGAGTGTCCATTCTTGCCCATTCTTCTTCATAGGAACCTACACTTTGAAATCGCCAACTAGCTTTATCTTTCTGACTGATCAACTTCTAGACAATTCAAAAATGCTTTATCCATACTTATAAATTCGAAAGTAACTCTGGCTATACGTTACCTTTTCACGCCTAAACCCTGGACAGATTTCGATAAAATTTTGCAGGGAGATAAATGGCACACTAGGAAAGGACATAAACTGACAGACCGACGAGTAGCACGTTCCTGTGGGATAATTTCCTACATCCAAGCGGTTGAAGCCGAATAAATCCTTAGGGTTTGAGTTTGACAGTTTATTTTCTTCCTCTCCCCAGGACGAAATAAGCGTAGACTGCCTGGACTTCAACAAGAAAATCCTGCATACAGCATGGCACCCTCACGAGAGTATAATCGCCGTCGCAGCCACCAACAACCTGTTCATCTTCCAAGACAAGTTCTAGCAGCCGCCCTCGCTTAGCGCGCACCGGGACGTGACGTGTGCCGCTTGTATGTTACGTAATGCCGCGTAGGTTTGTAAGGAAATGTGTGGGTTATGCACAAATGTTGGGGAGAAGGTGCAACTGTACTGCCGCTGATTGATAGTTTTGAACCGCAAACTGAATCATTGATACAGCTGTATAGAGATCTTTGCGCGCGTGGCCAAAATCGGAACTAGCGCTGTCAACCTGCTTTTTCAATACATTTCGTAAAACAATTTCACAAATGTTCACCATCAGTGCCACCCTAGCTACGTAATTCAAGCGCCAGATCCTTGTAGCTCTCTAGTTGAGCAAATGGCAATGGCATGTTCGATTGGCCATTGATTATTACTCCATTAACCAGGGGTTTTGAATGGTTAATTAAAAGAAAGCCATCATTGTTTCGATGCGAAAAAAGGAAGATGTTATTCAACCTGTCTAGCTCCATCTCGCTTTTGCACGGAACATACAGTCACAGGATAAATTCTAAAGCATTAGTCGACGTCGGATTAAAAACTCAATGTCTGAACTCTACACTTAATATCACCACAATTGGTCCTTTCTCATGTCAAAAAGTCGTCTATCCAAAAATATCTCATGCCCTGACGAAAATAAGGTCTACAATCGACTGCAGAGTTGCACCTTCACCAAACAACTACAAGGTAATGTCGGCACCATTGACCCGTCTTAGCCAATCGGTGGCAGGGGCTTATGAGCGTTCCATTTACTTACCATGTGGACTAAATAGTGTGCGTATACGCAAGATAGCAATAATTTGTTTTATATACCTTATGTGGATGTTGTTATTGTGCATGCGGGAAATCTTATGTCCATACTGAAGACTTGTGTCTAGGCGAGACATAGACACGACTTTCGTGACGTGTCGCATTGCGATATCTATCCCTAAAGCTCCATTTACGCGATGTAAGTATTTTGTTTGTAGCATACGATAAAATTGAAGCAAGAAATGACTTGCATCGTCTAAACTGCATAGACGATGCAACTTTTATTGTTGTTTCAACTTATGGTATACCACAGGCGTCTTATAATATATTTGTTATGAAGTCGCGTGCGTTTCGCACCCTGGCGCGATGCGACTTTACAAGAAATCGTGTTGTCACGGGAGTCGTAAAGGCGAAATGTCCTGCGACAAGTCGCGTCTATGGTACCTTAACTTTTTGTTCAGTCTGTTAAAAAAATACCTAAAAATCTCACAAAACCGCATGCGGACGAAAATAGTAATAACAGTTTCATTTCATGTTTAATTTAAAGTGGGTTTCCGTTACGACAAATAAGTTCAATAATTAATATTAAACAGTGCTCAATATATTTCACTACACTACAATAAAAGCTCATTGAAATACAGAAGTTATACATAGGCATTTTAAGCGTTTTCTCGGTGCGTCGGGCGTCAAAATATAAACTTGTTACACTGCAAGGTGGCTTTCACGACATATCGTTTGATATCGCTGCATCACAAATTTTGTTTGGCGTTTTTTGAAGTCGCTGTTAAAGGATAACGTGTAAAGAATCCGGCAGTAAATATAGCAGTCTACACTACTTGAGAAGTTGATCGAAGTTACGAGAGCGTAGAAGGGTAGTAAGGTTCGCTTCGTGCAACCTCGGCTCGCCTCGGGCGACTTCTGATCGTTGTCAGTTTTTGCGCCCGAGTCAAAGGCCTGGAAGCGTCCCGTAGCCACGTACATCGGACTTCGGTCAATTTCGACAGTACTTCGTCGAAGCAACTTCGCAAGTAGTGTAGTGCAGGTTTTAGTGTAGAGGGCCGTCTCAAACCTGTGTGATTGTCACTTTCTAATGCTCATATTTACAAGTACTGCAAGGAAAACACCTCATTCATGAATCAAGTAACAAATGACAAGTTTTGAATCGTGATTGGTGATTGCATCGTTTTCGGTAATGAGTTTTTATAGTCTGAATAATGAGTATTAGATTCAATAATTAATTTCAACAAAATGTATCTTAAAAGTACAATCAAAATCGTAGTTATAGGGGTTTGTCATCACAGAAGAAGACAGTCTGAAAGTTAGTACATTTTCTATCCAATGGAAATGTAATAAATGTAAGTGAATAAAATAAAAATAATACTAGCATCGTTATACCGAGCCTTAAGCGCTGCTCCTTTTAAAACTTAGTCGTTGAAAGCCGCCCTTGTAAAAGTTGTGTCGTATTGTAATGAGGAAAAACTCATTTTTAATATAATATTCTTAAATTCATCCCTAGGTGTGGTGTATGCGAGTGGATCAGCATTTAGTATGACATAAGTTGTCTATGGTAACTGAACTTACTGATGACAGCATAAAGGCCCACAAATAGGCGCGACAGTAAGATGCGTCTAGTAGAACAATTTCTATGAAGACTAAGGAAATTGGTCTACCAGAATCACGTTGCACCGTCGCGACGCGCCTGTCTGCGGCCTTAAGTCAAAATAAAATAAATTGCTCAAAAAAAAATGCGTTGCGTTGACATGTCAATGTACAGATTTCGCATTTCTGACAACATAAATATGATTTTTGCTCCATACATTGAACCTGACACCCAGTGACTATACATTTGTATATCCCCATACAATACGACACAGCACCTAGGTAGATAGGAACTAAGTCCGTTAATTCAAGTTTTCTGAGAAAAAAATAATTTATACGCTTTTCTTACTTAAGGTTCTAAGCGGTAATTAAGTATTTATTGTTTAAACATAAATCCTTTTTTAAGGAATGGACACATCCGTTGTATGAGATTAGTTAGGTGTAACGAAAGAAGGCGTGGAGGAACGAATGTATGAGATCGGAAGACTGCAGGTCTCATTCGCGTGTCATTTCAGTTTTGTATGGAGATACTCTTTCATTATCGGCGATACGATATATCATTTGTGTGTAGAAATACGTATAATATTGTAGAAGGGTTTTAATTTTTTCACAGAGTAAAATTAGCGTCTTTTGAAGGATAAAATTCGGCACGTCTGCGAATTATTCTAACTGGAAAAATATCTATATCTATCTATCTTTTGACTAAATCAGATCCACCACACACAGTCTTAGTTTCATCGAAATAGGTACAGGTAGTTTCCGATAATCTCGAATACAGAACACATTTACAATATACGTACATATCTTCAAGCCGCGTCCGCGGGGTAGGCAGAATGATCTCTTGACATTTGATTAGATCTCATACATTTTTAGTACTGCGCTGAGAAAGGTATCAAACTCTTAGTAACGATAACCGAAAAGGTTTTACTTGAAGGAATCCACCGCCATATTGAAATAGTCGGTTTGTATTGTAACTGCGTCTTATTTACGTGAAAAGAATCGTTATGAACGTTAAATTAAGTCTCAATTTTGAAACATTACAAAGAAATAGCGGTTTCATAATTTGTTATGATTCATTCTGTACCTTATTTCAATTACCGTACGGTTAATTTTTACTCAACTCGTACTTGTCATTGTCTATATCATTTGGGTTTAATATATAGCATTTTTTTCCATTATTACTGATTTTAGACATCAAATTCGCTCAATACTTATATTGTGATACTTTTCTTCTCACATTGGGAAACATTAGATAGAATGTCAATTTTATCCCTATTTCATGATTATAAGGCACAGTTACAATACAAAAATCGACAGAATACATACGTAAAATGAAACTTCAGCGTAATAATGCCGTTCAAAGTCTGCAGGCAATGTGCCTTACGCTCGAAGTTATTGATATAATATACTTTATTTATTTACTATATATTATTATGTATTTTTCTTTACTAAGTTACTTTGTGATTATGTTTTTACAATCATTGGCGATTAACGTTTTCTTGTTACGATTATGGTTTAAATTGTTTTTTTTTTTTAGTCTTGATGATTGATGCGGTGTAGTATTGGCATTTTCATCTCAATATGATTATGTTATAGTTATTAGTTTTAATTGTTCTTAAATTAGGCATGTATTTTTGTATTTTAACTATATAATGTCACAATAAATTGCTGTTAGATTTCTTCGTCGATTAGTTTTTTCTAGTTCCGTAAATAGCGTTGCAATTTTTCTTCAAGACTTGAATTTTTATTTAGCTTTTAATTCCTGATAACGTATTCTCTATGGCACAATGAACGAAACCGCGGGAAGCTGGCTTGATTAGCTAAGGAATTGACGTGGTTTCAAAGTGTCATTGAGTGGTCATAGTGAATTAGGGCCCCATACAAATACATTTGGTTATGATTCTGATGGAATACAGATATTCCATCATAATTTTGCCTCTCCTTGAATCGTAACTATATGTCCTGAATCCTTAACTTCTTGCCACACCAGCTACGCTCATCAAGACTACACCGTTATTTCGTAATTTCGGCAAATATTACTTATTGAAAAATTGTGATTGGAAGCTTGAACAGTATGGTTATTGTAATGTAAATATGTAGTGTTGAATGGAGGCCTGAACCGATAGTCTACGTCACAATTGTACAGTTAATATTATATGTATTTTGTGTAAAGCTTGGAAATTATGTTCGACTATGTAATATGAATTTGTTTTTAACTTTGTGTCTAGTTCTACGTTAACAGCTAGCGTTTAATGTATCGACATACTTTTGTAACTGAAATTGTTTTAATAATATGTAAATCGAGGCTTTAAACCAACGTTGCATCGAGCGGAATCTTCCTAGAATACATGATAATTCTGTGTTAATAGATAAAAGGTAGTGTTTATGAAAGCTAGCCACTTGAGATAAGTAGAAGCTCTGTCGCTCGATAGAACGTCGCCTGTGTGGTGTCTGTTTCTGCAAAACTTATAAGTCTGCATAAAATATCAATAGGATTTTGGAGTTGAAATAAACCTTTACAAGGCCTAGTGTAATCCACAATAATCGTGCATCGTAGTGTATCTCACCTGTTTGTGATCGCTAGAATCCCGAACGTGTCCAATTTTGTACATATGTAACTTGTCCCGAACATGTGATAGTTTTGCAAGGCGGACCCCAAATTATTTGGTTCTGTACATAGTCACGTGAAACGGCTAACTTTTATTTTAATATTCGGCTGTATTCAGGCCCTCTCCATAATCTCCACAACATTTTTTATGTTCATCGATTTGTATAGGAACTGCGTAAGTTTTAGTTCTTTTTCTTGTCTATTTTGTAAGGGGCCCGGTCAATTCCTTCTAGATGTTCCGATGATAGCTGAACACGCTGTTTCGCTATGTAATTTAAAAAAAAATGTGTGATATTTAAAAATATGCCTATGCAGCTTGTACTGTTTCCTCTTATAAACGTTTCTAAATAATGTACGAACTTTGTCTAAGACGGTTGTAAGTGGAAGAGAGTTATTTTTAAAATATATAATTGCTTCAAAAGCAATAAATAGTATAGGAATTGACTGTCCCCCGTGAGATCCAATGTAAAAATATGTCGCTCTGTAGTATAAATGCAAAGACATCTTGTATAGAGTGTGGTTGCGAAGCGAGAATGCGAGCGAAATAGGTGATGAGTGAGCTATAATTTAAGTACTAGTTTATAGTTAGGCGAAAACTGTGAAAACACAGAATTAAAAAAATCAGTTTTTTTTCCTGTATCGAGGGATCAACAGATAATGCTTGATAAATGTGATAATGTCGCAATAAGCGGTGTGTTGTGGTCTGCGGACGAAATGATGAAGTGGATAGACTTTTTTTTTTCTTTTTGAGGTACCGTTTTGCGCTGTGAGGAACCTCGGACGGTTTGCTGACAACGAAACCTCGTGCTGTCAGTGTGAGCGCTCGCGTCGCTGCGCAGGCGCTTGTTTACGAAGTTCAACGACCGGACGAATGTTGACGTTATATCCTGGTACTGAACACACAATTTTGGCTTCGTAAATCGAAATCTACAGTCTGAAACATTTTGGAGCCGCGCCATTTACGATTTTGTTACTTTTGCGTTGCGGTAACTTGTTACTCCCGTATCAAAATTTAACTTAATCGTAAATTAGTGGTATCCATACAAGTAAAATAGCGAGAGTTAATATCAATGTGCCATGATCTTCGTCCGCTCGGCGGCGCGGGCGCTTCATGCGGAAAGAGTTGTTGTTAAATCAAAATATTTCCTATAAATAATAAAATTTTTATATCTGAATTTTACGTGTTTTTATTTTTCATCCTCAGACTTGCTACAAATCACACACACAACCACACGCATATGGAAGTTGTTTGAGGGGTGGTATTGCCACCCCCCAAATAATTTCATATGCATAAAATAAAATTGAGAAATAAATCGCCGTGTTAGTTCTGATTTTGGCTACATGCCAAAATAACCTTGAGGCCGCATTCTAACCGAAAGCGAGCATCGCGTATGAACGTTACGTGGTATCCTCCTATAGTTATGAGTCACTTTTTGTTCGGAAAACCGAAAGGCGCGACCACGCGTTCCCGTTCACCGAACAAAGTACAGTAACGTAAGAACGCGACGATTGCGTATTAGCGCGACAATCGCTTTTGGGGGTAGGACGCGAGGTGAAGCGTTGTAGTAGCCCGACCTATCGCGTTTATTCAGGACGTAGATCATAGAGAAAAAAATCGGAACATACACTTGGGAGCAAATAAATCGAGCCACTTCCTTTTTTCACGTATAATGGTTATTATTTTTGGTATTATGGAACGTATCAAATCGAAACATATATCGCCTAAGAGCTTATTTAATAATCTTTACAATGAGGGTAAATTATTGAATGATAACCTTATTTAATGATAAATTATTGGCTCTGAAAGAAAAACGGTAATTTTGATAGAAAATTGTCGGTCCAGAAAAAAACAATTAAAAACAAAATTATGGTATAAACTTATTCTTAATATCTTGTATTACCCCCCCTTGCCCTGATTTCGATAGATTTTCTGGACTGTTTTAATCCTACAATTTTCTATCAAAATTACCGTTTTTCTTTCAGAGCCAATAATTTATCACTAAATAAGGTTATCATTCAAAAATTTACCCTCATTGTAAAGATTATTAAATAAGCTCTTAGGCGATATATGTTTCGATTTGATACGTTCCATAATACCAAAAATATTAACCATTATACGTGCAAAAAAAAGCAAGTGGCTCGATTTATTTGCTCCCAAGTGTAGCAATGAAAACAAATATTTTAGGAAAAATCTTTATTCATAAATAGGTACCCAAATCACATGGTATCACGTCACCACTTCGGCAAAGTTCTTTCTTTGAGAAGAAAGATATAACAAAATATTCTTATATACGTTTACGTACAAACTATACAATAAAAATGCGTTTACCAAATACATGTGCAGTATTTTAGTAATCATTTGTAAAGTGCCCAACTAACAGTGGTAACATTGCTAAGAATTACGGCATATTTTTTTTAATTATAGCAAATACACGTGTCTTTAAGATATTGTATACAACGTGTGTCAGAAATGTGTGGTCATATTTAAGACCATCAAACTGAATCTCTTTCTCCATGGGACCAATATCGTAATCGCGAAAAAACATCAACTGTCCCAGACAAAACTTCAATACCTACTCGACCTAAATGTTGGTCCCTTGGGAGAAAGTTGTTCAGTTTGATAGAAATATGACCAAACAGTTTTGAAACACGCTGTATAAATTCCATATCCTAGGTTACATAAACATTACAGTATACATTGGAATGTTAAAAATGTCCCTTTAAAATATTCTTCCCTATAATATTTCTGAATTTTGAACATAACATTTCAGCACTTTAACATAACACTATCCATAATATTTCATGCTTTTTAAATCATTGTCATGATTTACCTCCAACTAACTCTCTAGCAGTAATATACTGCTAGTACCTATGCAGGTTCAAATTAAATTATCTGGCGATACTTCACAAACGTGAAGTGATGGGTAAGTATCGATAACTAGTGACGATAAAAAAAAAAGATTTCCTTAACTCATAATTTCAAGTAAATAAATAAAAATTTCCTGTAAATATTGGTAATGTCTACTAACATAGTTTTTAAATGCACTAAAATCTGGGTGCCAATAACTTCATCTAAATTTAATTATGGTTATGTTTTAGTTTTTAATATAATTTGATTTATGATATTTTTAATTGCAAATTTATTTTGATTGTGATTTAATTTTAATATTTATTTTAACTTTGAGTTTAATTTTAATTTTGATTCTAACACTAACATAGTTTGTTAGTTCTAATCAATATGGATATTCAATATGGATGATTTCCGAATTAATTGATTAATTAATCGATTGATTGATTACCACCGGCCGTTGGCCTCGTAATCAGCTGTCTTACTTTACATCTTTTTTTTTATTTTGTTCGCGACTTCGTCCGCGTGAAATTTCTTTATGACACTCTGTAATACTGAAGCTTCCCATTATTAAAAAAAAATCTGATTCGGAATTTCGGATCAGTATTTTGGAAGATGAACCTCTACATACTTACCTCTTTGTAATATGAATACAAATAAGATATCGATAACCATCTCATTTGTGGAGTTTCGCCAACTAGGTAATTTAATTGTAACCATGTATATTTTACAGAATATTTAAGAAGAAAATTATCACATATTCTGCAATCCCAGAGACAAAAATATAATTATTAGCTATGTACAGCTACCGACTGAATGGATTCCTTTCACAACTTTCTTAAAACTTTTTTTTAATTAAAAAATATTTACCAATATTACCTACCTAACTTTTGGAATTGTGAAAGAATCATTATTATAACAAACTAAATATACCACTTAACCGAATATATAGATTATTTAGTCACAGGTTTTGAACCGGTATTTATGGTCGATTCACACTTACTAAAATTAATTTTTAATATTGGCAATACAAATATTAGTTACAAATTATTATACCCAGTGTACATTCAGTTTAGATCTAAGATATTTTTGATGCCTGCAGCAGTCATCAGAAAGTACATTTTGAAGCCTAAAATAACATCGTTCATAGTTCTTTTAATTTCCGCCAGATGTCGCTACTGTGACGAAAAAATATGACAATAATAATTTTATTATGTCATTATGTCGATTCCCAAACCGATGAAAGCTCTTGAATGCTATCGATTTTAATGTAATTAAAATCAAAGGACTTTATTAATCATCGTTCTTATTAATTAATAAATTATTTGTAACAATTCATTACTGAATCCGATGTCCCCCCACCAGTTTCAGCACAATTACTGTACATATTGTACAGTGGATGTGTGAATCGACCTTCATTATAAGGCCTTACAAGTTACAATGCACATTTTAATTTTGTATTTCGTCCATTTTTTATCAGACAAGAATAATAACAGATGGCTAATAATTGCTTGTGTAAGTTTTTACTTAAATGTTCATAAAATATCCTACCCCAAATAGGTAATAATTACCCTAAATAGGTAATATTTACCCCAAATGATTAATATTTACCCTACATGGGTAAAATTTACCCTAAATAGATAAAAATTACCCTAAATTGCCATACCTTTTTGGAAGGTAGATAAATGAGCGAATTTTTATCTTTCAAAAAATTTATTCTAAAGGAGACATTGACAGTTAAGCTAAGAATTCAGGGTCATTATTACCCTTCTTTCTTTCCGAAACATGCAAGATTTAAGCACCAATCCACTATTAAACTGATTGAGTGAATTTAATTCAATAAAAACTTACGCCAATCCGTCTTGAGCAAGCGTGGTGATCAGTGCTCATGCCTTCTTTGTATGAGAAGAGGCATTTGCCCTGCAGTGGGACAACGATAGGCTGGTATTCATCTGCCTGTCTTTTCCCAACTATTTTTGGGGTCGGCTTCCTGTCTAACCGGATGCAGTTGAATACCAGTATCTTACGTGGAGACTGCCTATCTAACCTCCACAACCCAGTTACTGGGTAACACGATACCCCGATATTGCATAATCATTGCCGGATGGTAGATGTCTTCGAATTTTTGGTACTAGGACATGCCTGTTTCCTCACCCACGATGTTTTCCTTCCTTCACCGTTTTTAGAGCAGTGGTGATGAAATAATTTACACAAAGTAAAGCGCCGGTCTGGGTTCGAACCTAGACATACAACTCGTAAGTCGGGGCCACCACTGCTCTCCAGTCAGAACCCCGATGTTATATTGATTAAAAACGTATGATATCACTTACACAAGCAACACCCAACCACCAACTACTCTTCAGCATCACATCACACTATATAATTTCTAAAAGTCCTAAGAACCAGTTCCTATATCCTACGTCTTCTTCAACTTCAATCGTAAGTATATTAAAGCTAGAGTGACCGCTATCCACGCGAGCGTCGTCAGGAACCCGTAGATAACTGAGGGGTCCATGATGGTGGCTCCCTTCTCCATGATGTCTCGGAGGGATTTTGAAGGGATCGTGAAGGGCAGGGTGAGGGCTACGATGCGGAGGGTGTAGGACATGCCTTCTAGAGGCCAGAGGATACCTGGAAATAGAGAAAAGATATATTATGATACATCACGTTTATTATTCAAAGTTAGGCAGGAGGTGTTTCCGGCCCTGGTTCAAGCCATGGTCCGGGGCGAGAGGGAGTGGGGGGCGGTCACCTCCTTCTGCGAAGCAGTCATGCTAGCGAAGGAGGTGGCTGAACGGCTGAGGGAGAGAGCCTCACACCCCAGCCGCCGCGGGAGACGCTCCGGGCGTCGGGAGCCGCGTGACGACTCCCGGCCACCGTAGGCGCGGGCCTGCGGACGGAGAGTAATGGGTAGCTCACCGTCCGATCAGGACCAGGCCCGTGCCGGACGGCGCGTACGTGTTCCACGCGCGCCTCAAAGAGATGTCAGCATAAAGGAAGGGGCCTGCCAGGGCCGAAGCCTGCCGGGGGTGCGGGATTGTCTGAAAGGGTTACCGCTACCCCGGAACATAAAGGGCTAAGGAAGGAACACGGATGGGTTTTAGTCAGTAAGAGTCTGACACTCCCTTCGCTCCACCCAGAGCGGGAGGGGTCATTTGATGATTTCCCATCCATAAAAAAAAAAAAAAAAGGCAGGAGGTGTTCTATACACTTATGTCTTGACATTTATGACATTAATCTTAATGTATTAGGGGGTTCTCAGGCTAGGTGGAGCGACGATCTTCGCAGGATGGCTGGTAGCAGCTGGATGACAGTTTCCGAAAATTGAGTTGAATGGCGTGCAATAGGAGAGGCCTATGTCCAGCAGTGGACTGCTATAGACTGATAATGATGAGGGGGTGGCCTATTTCCAGTTACCGAGCACAAACTTCGATTTTTTTTGTTGTAAAAGGTAAATAAATGATCTCCGGGTATAGATTTGTTCTAGTAAAAATAACTATAGCCTCTCCAATTGCACGCCATTCATTTTGATTCTCGGCAACTCTCATCCAGCTGCTACCAGCCACCCTGCTCGTATCATTCGCTCCACCTAGCCTGAGGGCATCCTACCTTACGTTTGCTACTTCGCGGTCTTCACTCAAGAACACGTCTACCAAAACGGTCATCGGTTCTATAGGGGTATGAAGAACAGTATGTAAAGTTCACTCAACTTCCATAGGAAAGGGAGGATCCTCCGACCAGACGGGTGTTGTGGCAGGCGGGGTACTGCCCGATGATTCATGTCGGGCCGTTGTATCTATGCTAGTTTCGCGGTAAACTCTGCTTGCGAGATGCAGGAATTTACGTGACGTCAGTATGACGCGATGTTCGCATGTGGCGTTGTAGATATCGCTATAGTTCTACTAATAATTATGGTTGTCCAAAATCCCACCAAAATAAAGAAAATAGTTTTTTTTATGATAAATGGTTTATTTTCTGTAAGTAGGTTTGTACAAACACTTTTACACGTCTATCATATTTTTTTTAAGCTAGATGAGGTCGGCGTTTCCTATCTGACTACTCTAAGAAGAAAGGCCGAAACAAACTCAGAGGTCACAGTCTCTTTTAAAGTCCAGACAAAATCTTGGTCAGATCATGTGAAGACCATGTAGATTGGTGTCTGAAATGGTCTTTTGAAGAAAGAAGCACACAGATTGAGCGGACCTGTCCAGTCAGTGCACGCATTTGTCAAAAATCGTGCAGCTCAACTCAGAACTTGAGGAGCTCAACGATTCGACGAACAATACCAAAGAAAGGACATTTGGGTAGGCCGCGTAAATTTTAACTTACCACACAACAAAATCATAGGATAGAAGCTCCCGGTAGCCACGAAGAAGGACATGGTATGGCTGGGACAGTAGACCGAAAGCAGGAAGCCGTAGCACATGCCGCAGATACCTTGCAGGAACAGCAGCAGGCCACACACTAGCTTGGAGCCTATTGAAGGGATGCCGTAGCCTATGAAGGCTAGGGCCATCATCTCCACTGTCTGGAATTAAGAAGAGATGATTAGATTAGGGTAATGTTATACGTACAGACGCCTGCACATCAAGCTACTAAAATCTGTCAAATTTCTTTAATACATTTTCAACTCTATTGCTAAAATATAAGGTTCAAGGTTGATTGGGAAAATTTTACATTTTCGAGTAGCTTGATATGCTGGCGTCTGTACTCTGTACATATATGTAAAGTTATTGGGGTCCAAAGAAAGAGGGTTGTTCTTGAAGTTTTTCATCAGTTTCTATGTAAAAAAAATCATATTATAGTCCTTGCGGAAATAGTTGTCCGCCTCAGTGCGTACAGACCACCAGACGTCTCCTGAGTAATGCCCCCCCCCCCCCCCGCCCCGCCCCGCACTCCCACCCTCACATACCTAAGGTAAGGTCAATTAATTCCGCAAGGACTATAGTTACGAGTATGTGAGAGTGCATAGGTACCGACCGAGCAGCAAAATGTTTTACATTTCTACGCCTACAGCCAGTATGGCTTCTCAATAGATTGGATATTGGCAGGCCATTTATGGCCGGAAAATATTTTCATTGTAATAAAATACCTACTGAAACAGTAAACCAACGTCCTCATCTGCCTAGCCTTTTCCCAACTACGTTGGGGTCGGCTTCCAGTCTAACCGGATGCAGCTGAATACCAATATTTTACATGGAGCGACTGCCTATCTGACCCCCCACAACCCAGTTACTGGGTAATACGATACCCCTTGGTAAACAGTAAACCAACCTGCAACATAATAATAGTAGACTGCAGTGTGATGTGCACATTCAACATCTCCTTGGGCTTGACTCCTGCGACGGCCGAGCGCTCCCACACGCCCTCCAGCCGGTCCGAGATCATCAGCGTCGACGTCACGATCGCAGACAGGAAGAAGATGATGCTGGAACATGGGTTAGGAGACATTAAGATGGTTTAAGGTGAACAGTATGTGTCCCGTATGTAACAGTATGTGTCCCGTATGTAACTCTATGTGTCCCGTATGTAACGGTATGCGTCCCGTTTGTAACGGTATGTGTCCTGTATGTAACAGTATGAGTCCCGTATGTAACAGAATATGTCCCAAATGTAACAGTATGTGCCCCTTATGTAACAGTATGTGTCCCGTATGTAACAGTATGTGTCCCGTATGTAACACTAACAGTATGTGTCCCGTATGTAACAGTATGTGCCCCTTATGTAACAGTATGTGTCCCGTATGTGTCCCGTACGTAACAGTACGCGTCCCGTGTGTAACAGTATGTGTCCCGTATGTAACAGTATGCGTCCCATTTGTAACGGTATGCGTCCTGTATGTAACGGTATGTGTCCTGTATGTAACAGTATGTGTCCCGTATATAACAGTAACAGTATGTGTCCCGTATGTAACAGTATGTAACGTGATAAATGTTGTTATAACTCACGTGATGAGGATCCCCGGCGCCATGAAGCTGACGACTTGCGGCTCACTCTTACCGAACACCGGCTTTTCGAAGTGCACTGGAATCTGACGCACATAACAGCACATTAGTTTTTCATAAATATGATACTAAAAAGTAACATATTGGCGCCGATTCCCTTGTTCACAAACTAAACTAAATTTAATTTCAGTGCATCTTTTTCTTTCTATTTAATTAAGAAAAAGACAGAAGATAAATATAAGTTTAGACCTGTCAAATTAGTCAGTGCCTGACGTAAATTGACGTATTTTTAATAGCCAATTTTTTAATCACGTCTAAATTGTCTATGGAGTATCTTAATTTGACAGGACTAAACTAATATTTATCTCCTGTCCTTTTCTTAATGAAATATGAAGAAAAAGATGTACTGAAATTAAATTTAGTTTAGTTTGTGAACAAGAGAATCGGCGCCATTGTCTCTACAAGCTAACTAAGAATGTATGAAATGGAATAAATAAATACCTAAGGAACATTGCTAGTTGATGTGCAGACGCCAGCACACCAAGCTACCCGAAACTGTAAAATTTTCCCAATCAAACTTGAACCTTATGCTTCAGCGATAAAGTTATTTATTCATTTAATACTTCAAGCATATGAATGTACAGAGGCGGACTTAATGCCATAGGCATTTTCTACCAGTCAACTGTCAAAGTTGAAAATCTATTAAAGAAATTTGACAGATTGTTGTAGCTTGATGTGCTGGCGTCTGTTTATAAATACAGTCGTAGAAATTTTTTTTTTTGGCAAATTGACACCTCCCACCCACATCAAGTTGCTGTGATAGAGACATTTCATACAACTTTCCATGAACGACAGATGTGGTTTGAATATACCTGCGGAAAATTAAAATTGGCAGTCAATTTGCTTAAAAAATGATTTCCGTAGGTATTTTGAAAGTTATCTCGTTCACGTACTACAGGGTGTTGTTTTATAAATCAAAAGTCAAAGTCAAAGCATTTACTTATTTCAAATAGGCACATAAAAGGCACTTTTGAACGTCAAAAATTACATTAAAATAGAATTGATTCTAGTCGCCCCTTCCAAAAGGTAGTTTTCGTATGGAGAAGAATGGGCAAGAAACTCCACCGTTACTCTTTTAAAATGTTTTACAATATTTTGCATGGGTATATTAATTATCTATACATATAATAAAATCGTAGGAAAGTCAAAACGGTACATTGAATATTTTTTTAAAAGAATACTTGGGGCGTGATCTACAATCGATATGGAAGCCAAAAATATAGTTTTTAGAATTTTTGTCTGTTTGTCTGTTTGTCTGTATGTCCGGGATAAACTCAAAAAGTACTGCATGGATTTACTTCAAATTTTGCATGAATATTACTAAGAGGTCGGGTCAACATATAGGCTACATATTATCACGCTATCACCTATGGGGGAGGAGCTGTGAATATTTATTTTTCTTACGCATTCTGTGACAGCGTTTAATCTAACGACGCATATTTAAATGTTGTTTTTCAGTAATGTTATTGTTATTGTCCATGTTATTATCTAGCTTTACACTATAAAAACTACGCCATTTAAGTAACTTGGGCAGAAAAAACATAGTTTAATGAATTTTAGTAGTATAAAGAAAATTTTGAAGCAGCGCCATCTATGAGTTTTCATAAAAATCAAATCAAGTTACATGTTGACACTTTTTGGAAATTAATAATTTAAATTTGATCATGTTGGCGAGGTTAGTAGTTAATTATTCTTAAAATTCATAGATGGCAATGTGCATTTTCTTCATAAAAGTTGTATCGTATAGTTCGTTTTGACAAATTCAAGTTCCAACAAAACCCTTAAAATGTTGAGCAGAGTTGAGGACGACAATAAAAAAAAAATGCGGTGTTAAGTATTACAAAAAAGTTATGTTTCTACTGGAGACGAAGTCGGAGTAACTGATGAACGCGTGCTGAACACCTGTCTCAGTTCACTTCAAGATGTGGTCATTTCTATCGGCGGCAATCCACTGATCGAATATGGGTTACCAGCTCCCCAATGATCACCGCATCAAGACCGTGTAAATCGGGAGTATAACGCTGAGACAAATTACGATCCGGGCGAAATGACCATGTCGCTTTGTTCTCTTCAGAGCAAAAACAAATTTATGACACCGTCCTTGAAAGCGTTGGGAAAAAACCAGGGTCAAATGTTTTTCTTGGAATGCGTCTGGTGGAACAGGAAAAACATTTGTTACCACTTGCATACTTGCAGAGGTCAGCAGGCAAGGCAAAATTGCTATTGCTGTAGCGTCGTCGGGAATCGCTGCCACACTGCCTCCGAGTGGCAAGACAGCACATGCCATGTTTAAAATTCCTATCGATTTAGAGAGCGCCGAAACGCCTGTTTGTGGTGTGTCACGTAACAGCGATAAGGGACACGTGCTCAAGGATTGCTCTTTGATCGTACGGGATGAGTGTACGATGGCCAATAGGAAGGCAGTTGAGGCCGTGGACGGAATCTTGCAAGACATCCGCAGGAACGAACATTTGATGCGTCGTATCACAGCTGTTCTGTTCAGTGGCGATTTCCGGCAAACGCTTCCCGTGGTGACACGGGGATCGAGGGCTGACGAGGTGAATGCTTCGTTGAAACTATCTTCGTTGTGGTCACGAGTTCGTACGCTGCGCTTGACCATTAATATGAGAGCTCGGCTCGGCGGCAATGCACGTGCTCAAGAATTCTCCAATGTCCTTCTAAATCTTGGCGAAGGCACTCTACCAGAAGAGAGAGGTGGACAGGTGGTGCTTCCAGAGTCTCTCGGTAGAGTGGTATCCAGCTTAGAAGAACTCATTTGCTGTGTGTACGGGGACATCAGTCGTATACTGCACCTGCAGAATTCTTGGGTGTGTGAGCGGGCCATTTTGACGTCCAAAAATGATCAGGCTGCAGCAATTAACGAATGCATTCTCTCGGAAATTGAGGAGAATGAAGTGGTCTACACCTCGATAAACACTGTTGTCGAGCAAGATGACGCCACACATTATCCCGTGGAATTTCTGAACTCCCTGTCAGCAAGTGGACTTCCAGCGCATACCATCAAGCTGAAGGTCGGTGTCCCGATTATGCTTCTTCGGAACCTATCTCCTCTGAAGTTGTGTAACGGGACCCACCCTAAAGTCATTTCGCTCTACAGACACACCATTGAGGCGGAAATTCTTACGGGTTGTGGCGTTGGCGAGGCAGTATTTATACCACGCATTCCCCTCATACCTCATATCTTCCCGTTCCAGTTCAAGCGCGTACAGTTCCCCGTGAGTGTTGGCTTCGCGATAACCATCAATAGAGGCAGACACTGAGGGCAGCGGGTGTCGACCTCAGGACGAGTTGCTTCTCACACGGACAACTGTACGTCGCTTGCTCCCGCGTCACCAGTCCTGACTCTCTTTACATTTTGGCTCCTGGCAGCATAACTACCAACGTTGTTTATAGGGAAGTGTTTTAAGGTATGATGCCTTTGTACGTATTTTTACTCTTTTGTGTCCTGGAATGTATTCCTGCATTGTTTTCTCTATTTCCTTCAGTCACATCCCCCACACCACACTGAACTCAGCAGGACTCCCATATAACTCTCTTCACTTGCTTCGCTTGCAAAAAAAACTTATATTTTAATGCTATTTTAAAAGTTGTTTACTTATAATGCTATAGCGACACTGGCATCTTAGGTATTTTTGGTGCTGTAGAGCCTTCAGGCAGACGACGTCGCGGGCAGCAGCTAGTAAAATAATATGTGAAGACGATGCACCTAAAATAAAATTACTATAGGTACCATAATAGGTGAAAAGTCTGAAATTGACCAGCAAATTGATTTGTCGCCCATTCAAAAGTTGTCCTTTATTTACGTCACATTCTGTATAGCTAACAGGTATGTACTTACCCGTATATACTTAATATGATGATGTTCAGATCTGAAGCAGTAGTGCATAAGTAATGACAAAATAATAAAAGTTATAAATTCATGGTTCACAGCAGTTTATGCAATAAGAAATTACAAAAAATTTAAGAAATAATTATTTTATAAAACTTCATAAAAGGTTTACAAAAAAAAAAACATAGAGACCGGCAAAACGAGATGTGTTCATAAAAAATACGTTCGAATAAAAAAAAAATTGTGCGTGTAAAGGTGCGTGCAGTACCGAACAAGTGATAGAAGCGAAACTTCTTAAAAAATAAGAGAGATTTAGTTTGAGAGACAGAGAGAGAGTTATACCTATCTTTCTTCTCTCTCGTGTAACGAAATGTGCTTAAACGTGACGCGTCTTTGAAATTTCATTCTCGTCCAATTATTGAATCACCACCTAAGAAGTTTCACTTAAAAAATAATGACTTTACTTAATAACAATTGCTATGCATTATGACAAGAAATAAATAAATACGTACAGTCACGAACACTAATATGTCAACACTTGGCAACTTTCAATTGCGATTATTTCGTGAAATAACGAATGCAACGTTGAAATACGACACTTGACTAGGGTTACCATTTAGAAATTTTAAAAGTCCTGACAAAAAGCCGGACATTTGAATAAAAGTCCGGACATTTTAGTCACAAAATCCAAATATTTACCCACTTAGTGGTAAAAGTACGCTGAAAAATATAAAAATTAATACCTATAAGTACCAGAAACTAAAGTCGATTATTTCACGTAAAACTATTTTTATTTAGAAGAAAATTTTATGTTTGAACTAGTTGATTGTTTGCAAATTTTCAATACAATATTTATGTTTTTAGATGAATGAGAAGTTAATAAATATTAAAGGCTTATTTGGTATTTATAAGTTTTATTACTCGTATCCCATCTATGCCAAAAAATCCGGACAAATTAAAGAGCCGGACAAAGTCCGGACAAAAGTCTAGAAGTCCGGACATGTCCGGACAAATCCGGACGGATGGTAACCCTACACTTGACATAATACTATGTTTGTAATAACATAAACTTTCATTAAAAAATAAAGGAGAAAATCGCCTTTGAATAAAGCCAAGTGTATACATACTTATGTTCGTGACTGTATATAAATAAAGTAATGATAAGTATGAATAGTGGTGGTCCATACCTGTACCAAGTTCTCAGGTCGGCCACACGCAATCATGGCTCGTCTCGTGAAGCTCTCATACGCCTTGTGGAGCTGAGTCTTCATGAAATTCGAGATCTGATGATCTGGGGATAGTAATAACAATATTAATAACTGACGCTGCGGTCACCAACACAATGTCATCGTCAACGACGTAATTCGACACTCGTTTGAAAAAAAAAACTTAAGGATGATAATGGATGACGGTGTCATTCAAGATGTTGTCATCTACTTCATCACCGTCACTCATTTGCCCAGCGCTGCACTAAGGGGCCGTCTCCACGAGCGAGAGAATCGCGGCGATATTATTGTCGTGCCACGTATTTCTATACGCTCTCTTAGAACGTATCTCCACACGGCGATATCATCGCGGTGAAAATTTGATGGCACGGCGAGACTGTCGCCGCGATTCTCTCGCTCGTGGAGACGGCCCCTAAAGTAAGGTTGATAGTGAATGATGCTGTCACCCATAATGTTGTTATCCACCTCGTTATCCGCGATCCTTTTGCCCTGTGCTGTACTGAAGAAAGGATAATGATGGATGATGCCATATATTCGTGATCAGTTTTGACTCCAAAAGTTATAAACTCAATCATCATCTACTTTTGCTGTTGATTGTACTATAAGTAAAGATGGTGGTTGTAAGTGCCAACAGAGTAGACACACCTTCCAATATCTAAATACTCGTAAAAGGATAATAAACGTATAATTGAAATCCTTAGAACGGTCTTTTCTTTGGTGTTCCTCCATTAACCCTAACAGGATGTTGCTAACATAGCTTATAATGTATTAGCACAGCGGCATGCGACCACGGGATGGTACTTTCTTGTTTCATCCTTTTCAGTAGTCGGGTTTTAGTTTTTAAACTAATTTTTTTTTCTCTTTTTGCCAAGGACACGCTAAGAAGACGAAGAAGAAGATGCTCTAAAGTAAGATGGATGTTTGGATAATGAACTCACTAGTCATGTCCAGCCACACGCTGACACTGCTGTCGTCGACGACATCGTCGTCTACCTCCCCGTCGGCGACGCGGCGGCCGAGCGCGGCGCTGAAGTTGCGCGAGAAGTGCAGCGCGCCGTACAGCTTGCCGGTCGACACCGCTTGCTTCGCTTCTTCTGATGTGTTGTATGGCGTCTGCAACGTTTGGGAAAAGGCACAAATAGATAGATGAAAATTTATATTTCAGATAAGGTCCCTTTTTGTGTGGCAACTTAGTTTCTGTGGGAGGTGCATTACTTTTCTCATCACGAATTCATGGAGTTTTGGAGCAAAATTTTGAAGAGTTAGCAAAATCTATATTATGTAAGTTAAGTATCGGAGAGCAGTGGTGGCCCAGTGGTATCGGCCGCGACTTACGAGTTGTAGGTCGTAGGTTCGAACCCAGACCGGCGCTTTACTTTGTGTAAATTATTTCATCACCACTGCTCTCAAAACGGTGAAGGAAAACATCGTGAGGAAACCGGCATGTCCTAGAACCAAAAATTCAAAGACATGTGACATCTACCAACCCGCACTGGGCCCGCGTGGTAGATTACGGCCCACTCCCTCTCACAGAGAGGAGGCCTGTGTCCCAACAGTGGGAACATCATTATAGGCTGATGATGATGATGATATGTAAGTTAAGGGATCTGCAGGAGGGGGGCAATTGTGTAACACTTTATCAATCGGAATTGGTTTAATTTTGACAGTTCAACAACATTCATTGCGTTATTTACGTGTTGAGCAGACAAATTTTTCGAACTTATGAAGCAATGGAATAGCAATTTGCTTCGAAATGATTCTGATTCCAATTGATAGTGTGTTACGCAATTAGGGTGCTGGTTTCTCAAGCTAAATCTTCATTTGCAATCTTTTTGGAGGCCTTGCAATTTACAGTTTCTCTCTCAAATACCTAGGTTGGTGACTACTACCACCAATCACCATCACGTTAACCAATGTGAAAGTTATTCATCCACTATCACCATTTTGGTCACCAAAGATACCCAAATCCAGCAGTATTTTTTATGTCTATGAAGAAACGAACGCGCCCAGAAGATGCCTGTTCACTCTCGCTTTGAAGGCAGACGGGTTAAATGTGGAAGGGAACACCGACGCTGGCAGATACTTCCAGTACACTTTGGCGGAAGGCCTTTTAAGTCTACCACTTAAAAGGCCTATGAAAGAACTTCTACATACCTGGAACAGCATCTTCTTCTCCATTTCCTCAAGGAACCAGCAGCTGAGCATGTAATAGTCGCAGGTCTCGTCTTCGTTGCGTGTCGTTGTAACTAGGCTTGTATTACTGCATATGTCTAGTCCGACTGAAAACAAACAAGAGAATCACGGTTAGTACCGATATAGAGCCATGTCTGGTAGAATTATACATCATTATCATCACATAATTTCAGCCGAAAGACGTCCATTGCTGGACATAGGCCTCCCCCAAGCACCTCCACTTCGACCGGTTCTATGCTTCTCGCATCCCGCGGCCTTCACAAGGTCGTCGGTCTACCTTGTGGGAGGCCTTCCAACGCTACGTCTTCCGACACGCGGTCGCCACTCCAGAACCTTTCGTCTCCATCGGCCATCTGTTCTGCGAGCAATGTGCCCTGTCCACTGCCACTTAAGTTTGGCAATTCTTCGGGCTATGTCGGTTACCTTGGTTATTATAGTACTTACGTGGTGAAAGAGCGGCCTCTTCGTTGACCACACCGATGTGTAAATCCCGCGGGTCGTGACCCACTGCTGCGAAGAACGCTACCACTTGGATGATGGGGAACAGGATTGAGAAGATTAGACCGCTGGAAAACAAAACATTTTATATTATTAGGAAGATTTTCATAAGTAAAACTATCTCTACAGGGTGTTACGGAAAGGGTATATCAATACAAACGGATTGAAGAGTGTATCTGGTCTAGAATCTCTGTACGAAATTTCAGCTCAAAAGCAGTAACTTTGAAAATGCTTAATATTTTTTTCTTTCGATAGTTTATTCAATTGAAATCATAACAAACGTGTCACCGCACTACGAGGGTCATTATCCATTATCTGTAGTGTGTCTGTGCGCCTAGTACACGCACATCACGCCGCCGCGCGCCAGTGCAGCGCCGTGATGTCGAAATAAAAAAATATTAAGCATTTTCAAAGTTAATGCTTTTGAGCTGAAATTTTGTACAGAGATTCTAGACCAGATACACTCTTCAACCCGTTTGTATTGATATACCCTTTATATGTAGGACCTTTCCAACGATTAGCGCTTGTTGAAAGTCTTTGAAGAAATACGTAACGCTTTGAAAGCAATTGCTACTTACCTAGGCCCTCTGAACTCTGCAAAGCGTATATAGTTGCAATACTGCTTACCTATTAGAGTAGGTATGATGGTAGAGCCTTCTATTAACAAAATCTTGCACGAGGACTTCTTGGAAAACAAAGGTATAGAGGTATGAGGGTCAGAAGGTTGCGTGTTCAGATCACGTTGGGGTCACCAGTATAGAGGTATGAGAAACAGGGTGTTAAATCACTCATCCTCCATAGAAAAGGGAGGATCCTCCGACCAGACGGGTGTTGTGTCTGGCGGGCAACTGCCCATTGATTCATGTCGGGCCGTTGTATACACCGTGTTCTTCACGTTATCCATAAACTTTGGCAAATGCTTGTAAAGCTTTTACAAATCAAATCTAACAAAGGAAGTATTATCTACTTAAAAAGTCTTCGTTACAAAGTTATTTGTAATTTCATTTAATGTAATTTAATTGAGCTATGCAGTAAGAAAGGGTCTTAACTTAGTTTTGATAAGTTTCAGCCCGCCAAATCTTATGAATGAAAATTACGACGTTGTCAATTCGGATAAAGAGGCATGCATATCGGGTGATTTACGTCAAGGTATCTAGTTTATATAAAAATCAACAAAAAATAAAAAATAAGAATTCATTAATGTGTCCATAATAAAAAATGCTTATTTCCATGGTCTGAACATCTGGTCGAAGTTTATGTATATCGTCCGGAACACGGTGTATATGCTAGTTCTGCGGTAAACTCTGATTGCGAGATGCAGGATTTTGCGTGACGTCAGTATGACGCGTTTGATTTCCGAATATAACTCACCCAGGATGCCTTGAGAACTGCTGTATACTCTTGATGAAGACTGCTTTATACCTTGACTTTGTTAATCTCTTGCTGTCCTTTGGACTTTTCTCCTTCTTTGTTAGCACCTGAAACGTGATATTGCGTAATTAATATTTTGAAAGACAGGCCAGAATTCTCTGAACATTGACATAGGTACCCAAGTTTGTTGAGTTCCTGAAAACATTTCCTGACTACATGATATCTTGGGATTTACACAGCAATCATCATCTATATCTTAAATCTAACTCTAATAAAGGAACCCGCGCCTTAATTGCATAACACTAGATATCAATAACAATCTGAATCATTTAAGGATATGGCTAATCCATTGCTTCATATGTTCGAAAACTGTGTCTGCTCGACAACGTAAATAACGCAATAAATGTTGTTAAACTGTCAAAATGAAACCAATTGCTACTGATTAGTGTGTTACGCAATTACCCCGCAGGTAGAAATGATGATGGGTTTGCTAAAGTTGCACAGGATCAGGTGCACAATGTTTAAAAATGCATTCAGAGTTTCCACGAAAGATGATACCCCGCACACTAGGCATGAGTTATTTTACTCGCTGATTGCGATAAGCCTGCCCATTGTATTAGTACTTTTTGCAGAATCCATTTCATTTTCTCTTAATTTAGTGTGCAATAAATAGTATTCTATCTTTATACATACATAATCAGCCTGTAATGTTCCCAATACTGGGACACGGGCCTCCTCTCAGTGAGAGACAGTGGGCCGTAATCTACCACGCGGGCCCAGTGCGGGTTGGCAGATGTCACATGTCTTCGAATTTTTGGTTCTAGGATATGCCGGTTTCCTCACGATGTTTTCCTTCACCGTTTTGACAGCAGTGGTGATGAAATAATTTACACAAAGTAAAGCGCCTGTCTGGATTTGAACCTACGACTCGTAAGTCGCGGCCGTCACCACTTGGCCACCTCTGCTCTCTCTGTCTTCTATCTCTATGTATTATCGTAAAGCTACGCTGACGCAGGGAGAAGAAGAATTCAAAGTTGACTGGTAATGGACTAAATGGATTTAAACACGTTATTACAATAAGAACTTACATCAGTGCTAGTGGTGATGGTGGGGAAGTCATCTCGTGAGTGGTAGCGGCTGTCCACGCCGTTACAGATACTATCCGGGATCACATCCGGAGACACTGTTAGTGCTGCAATTGAAATGACAAAATGAATAGGAATTAAAATCTTTTCTGGACGTAGGTTAGGCAACAATGTTTCAAGACAGTGCTCACTGAGAACGTTTATAGGGTAATCATTTCTGTTTTTGATGTGATAACGTCTTATAAATCGATGAACACCGGCTGCACGCACGAAAAAGCATGACTCATTGTCACGTTGCGCCTGAGCCGAGCGTGCAAGCGAGAGCGCGGAACAAGCGATAGAGAGGCACGATCGGCCTAAGCATTCGGCTTGTGACGCATCTATCTGATGTTTTCTTATGACGTTATCACGTAAAATTATCGTCCGTAAACCGAATTTACAGACAACCCATTTTTTTTTCAAATTAATCTGTCTGAGAAAAGACGCATTTAAGCTTTGTATGCATATTTGAGGTAAAACCTCTCCGGAATGATGACCTATCTTAACTCCTAAGGAAAGAAGATTGTGACCTATTTTTGGTTTGGGATAATTTTATCAGTCCCATTAAGTATACTTTGTCACAATATTACCTTTAATTTATAACTCAAGCCTTCAATGATTTTCGATAAGTTACAAAGTTTCACTTAAGTGTTACTTTCAAGGGTCGACAAAGAGATAAAAAAAATGAAGATCACTATTCTGGATTCCAAATTGAGGCTCCAAATAAATTACTGTTAGAGGTTTACTTACTAGACCGCCGCCTTGGCGTCTCATGTTGCCTCATCGCCAGCTTCAAGAACGCCTCCTCAAGCGTGTCACAATCGAACTTCCTCAAAAGATCTTCTGGAGAGTCCTCGGCTAAGAGTTGACCATCGCGGAGTAAACCAATCTGTTGGGAAAGATTCAATGAGTACTTTGTGTTTGAGGGTTGGGAAGCTTTTATTAATCAACAAGATATAAAAAAACTATTTCATATAGATAAAGATGTATGGAAGAATACGATACGCTGTGTCGACCCCAAATAAATTTAAAAAGTCGCAGAAGTATTATTATGATAACTATTAGAAAGAAAATAGTGTTCAATCGAATGCTGCAACTTTTGCGATCATAAGCCAAGAAAAACAGGCGACATTTTTGTAACAAGTCTCGCATGTTGCATTAATGCACACATACATAATCAGTCCATAATGTTCCTACTGCTGAGACACAGGCCTCCTCTCTTCGAGAGGGAGTGGGCTGAAATCTGTAATCTACCACGCATCTATGCATGGACAGTGGCAATTGTCAATGCGTGTAAAATTTGCAATTTTGATCTCGATTGTATAAGTTTATAATTTATTATGTATCAAGTAATCTATTGTTCAACAAGAACAACTGGCGAGAAACTGTTATGCAGTTTGGCAGACTTTATGTATGTAATTGTTAATACAGATTTTGAATAAATAAAAAAAAAAAACTAAAATATGGAGGTGTTCAGTAAAAAAATTACAAGTTTAAATTGTAACTTAAAATTCGTAACCTAACTGGATGAAAAGGATATACACATTACATATAAGGATATACGAGTATACATTATTAAGGACTGATTTTTCAATAGTCAGATAACTTTTATATCTGAAGAACAATTATGACAGTTTGAAGTTTTTTAGTTTGATTATTTTCTATAAAAAAACTGTCAAACCGCAATATTTATTCGTCAGATAAAAGTTGTCTGACTATTGAAAAATCAGCCCTAAGTTCATCAAAAGATAGCTGATGTTCTATCGATGAAATCCATGCCATAACTAGTCAAGCAGTTCCATCAACTATGTCATGAAACCATTGCAAATAATAAAACTTCCATGACAGAAAACTTCAAGGTTGTTCAAGTAATTATGTTAAATAACTGCTCATTATTAACGCACTGTTACAATGGGTGGATGGATGTAACGCAATCATTGATTTTAATTGTTTTACAGTTCATTCATGGTTAAAAGGATTAGATTTTAATTAATTACTCTGGGTTACTGAAAGCCTGCATAATCAGCATATAATGTTCCAACTGTTGGGACCATACAAATGTAAAATATCTATGGTTGGGATACAGGCCTCTCTTCAAGGGGGAGTGGGCAATAATCTACAACGTTACAGGAACTGATGGGCGCTAGTGATGTCGCCAAACAAGTGGCCGAATTCTGGGCTGAGCACATTTAGATTGTTATCGACACGCTATGAAGAAGAAGAAGTGTGGGTTGGTAGGTAGATGTCAAATTCGTCTTCTGTTTTAAACTTTGTCTTATCCACTTTATGCAAGGTTACTCTTTTTGACAGGTAAGTACAGTCAAGAGAAAATAACCGTTTCATTTTTTAAAATATTAAAGAAAGTTTTTTTTTTTAATGTCCTTGTACCATGCGTGCTCGATGGGATTGAGGCCACGGCAATACCCGAATGTTTTCCTTTGCCAAGTACTCTCTGAGGCAGTTCTTTAACCTCCTTAGGTAAACATCTAGGCAGTAGTGATAAGTTTTGCTTACCTTGTGCGCTTGTTTCGTCTCGTCTATGTAATGTGTGGTGATGATGACCGTCGTTCCACGTCGTGCTTGCTCGGCGAGGAAGTCCCATATCCTGAGAACAACGAAAGATAATGTTTTGATACTTGAATGCAAGACAATGGTGAGCAAAAAGACAGTACCTATGCTATCTAGTGTGAATTTTGAAAATAATATAATCGATTGATACGAGTATTTCGATTTATCAACGCTTTTAGATATAGCCTAAAAAGAACCAATTGTCATCAGAATCGCCTTCTGAATGGACGAAATTATCATCTTTCAGACTGAATGACGCCTAAATTAATAAATACTGTGGGGTCTTCTGGTGTCTTCTTCGCATGACAATAATATTACATATCGAGACCTAAAGACCCTCGGAAAGCACGTTAAGCCGTTGGTCTTGCGCCTGATCTCTCTCCAGTCGTGTCGGATTGCCGTCCCATCGGACTATGAGAGTGAGGGAAGAGGGGGTGCACCTGTGTCTGCGCGCACACGCCTGCACTATTATATCTCCCGCGCCGAAGGCTAGTCTCCGTTGAGATTGGCCGCCGTGGCCGAAATACAGTCTGGAGGACTTTTATTTTAGTTGGAAAAATGCTAGGCAGATGATGGTATACCGTAGCTAAGTTGCCACCATAAGTTGCTAATCCCATTAATCGTGCTATGTTGTTTTTCCAGCTAAGTCCCTACTACACTAGCAATTATTTATTTATTTATTTATTTTACCATTTATGTACACACATATATAAACAGACAAGAAAAAAACAGAACAGAAAAATAGGTACAAAGGTGATGCTGGTGGTGGTGGTGGTGGTGGTGAATTATATTGTAGTGTCTACGAATCCTCAGTTTCCTAAAAACTGCGCAAGGAATGTTTTTGCTTTTTACGTCCCAATAATCCCAATATATAATTGGAGTCTGTCGCCCCCTATTACATGAGACTTTCATTCTTCAGGGTCCCTAGTATGGGACAACATTTTAGCAGACATGTTAAACAGTGTTTTGCGAAATGGCTGTTATAAAGACAAAAAAAGATAAGCAAAAGAAATGTAGGTTGAAGTAGAATACAACGAAAGAAGTTGGTGGGAATTATAACTTAGCATAGTGACGAATCAGTGTTATTTAAGTAATAATAGTGTTATGGGAACTGGAGTGTTTGATAAAAATATTTACTGTTTCAAACTATTTAAGTCGGGTGGAGTATCTATAATTATTTTAAGGATAGAAATAAAAGCTCCGAAAAAAAAAATAAGAATTGTCCCTACCCAAAAATGACGAAACGACCGAATGAGATACTGAAATCTTCGAAAAATAACACTATCATGATAGCGCGAACTACAATTCGCGCGCTCCCTGTTGTACAGTCACGAGCACTAATATGTCAACACTTGCCAATTTTCAATTGCGATTTTTTCGTGAAATAACGAATGCAACGTTGAATGTAAGGTGTCGTATTTCAACGTTGCATTTAACGATTATGATAGGTTTATACCTATGGGTTCGAAAATACTATGTTCGTAATAATATAAAATTTCATTCAAAAATAAAGGAGAAAATGGCTTTTGAATAAAGCCAAGTGTATACATACTTATGCTCGTGACTGTACAGCGAGACATCGCGCGTCGAGCGCGAGCGGTGTGCGAGATAGAGAGCGCGCGAATTGTAGTTCGCCTTATCGCGACAATGTAGCCGTAACATTATGGGTAAGACGATAATGATTATTTTATTTATTACCTACCTTAAGATATTCTATGAAACAAGTACCTAAAGAAACACGTGGATTGTACAATAATCAGTTGTTTGAAGAACAAATGCACAAATAACGCAAACCAAGAAATATTATAGCTCATGTTCTATTGATTTACTATAAAATAACATAATGTGCTAAGTTCCTACAATGTTTTATGGCCCACAGACCCACAGTACTCTGAGGGCCAACCAGTGGTGTAGATAACCTGTCTTACCAAGGGGTATCGTATTACCTAGTAACTAGGTTGTGGAGGTCAGATAGGCAGTCGCTCCATGTAAAATACTGGTATTCAGCTGCATGCGGTTAGACTGGAAGCCGATCCCAACATAGTTGGGAAAAGGCTAGGCAGATGATGGATTATCAAAAGCGTTACTCTGGCGTCAAAAGAACCTTGTAGCACATTATCTCTTTTTACATCATCGGGGTTATGAGACGAAAAATGTTGCGCATGTTTGATTGTAAATTTGAAGTTCTGGGAAATTGAACGATTTCCTCTGGTATGGCAATGTTTGTAAATTGATTCGAGTCCTAAGTAGATTGCTTGGTAACAAAGGTAAGTAGGTATTTTTTCTTTTTAACTGTGTGTGAAAAGATAAGAAAATGGAATCAAATCAAAAATTGTTTTTTTTAGTTGTTATGGCGTTTTTCAGTTTCTGTCTATCGTCATGGGAAGAGGAACCTATGGGTTTCAGTAAGATTTCATGGAAATAAATACTTAGGTAAAATTTTAGCATCATCATCTGCCTAGCCTTTTCACAACTATGTAACTAATGTATGTATGTCTAATGTGTGTAATGTATGTAATGTAATGGCTTCCAGTCTAACCGGAAGCAGCTGAATACCAGTATTTTACATGGAGCGACTGCCTATCTGACCTCCACAACCCAGTTACTGGGTAAAACGATACCCCTTGGTAAGACTGGTTGTCAGACTTTCGGGTTTCTGACTACCCGTAACGACTGTTAAAGATCCACGAATGACAGCCGGGACCAACGGCTTAACGTGCTTAATTCCGAGGCACGGAGGGATCTCAGTACGTAAAGATGGTCACCCATCCACAGACCAACCGCAGCAAGCGTAGCTTAACCTGATCGATCGACCTGTGCGGCTGTTATCGTTTAGCCACAGGTAAATTTTTAGCACAGGTCTGCAAAATACTTAATTATTTAATGTCACATATATTTACATTATTTGATGTTAAACATAAAGTACATATTTACTTAACAACTACCTATACTTGCTGTTATTTATTTGTACTAGAACAAATGGACACCCGAGATCATTTATTCAAGTACCTACCTTTTACGAGTTACGCTCAAAGTCCCTACTTTGATATTATAACAAAACAATTTTATTAACTTAGGTACAGACGCCAGCACATCAACCTACTACAATCTGTCAAAATTTTTTAATAGATTTTCAACTTTATTACTAAATCATTAGGTTCAAAGTTGATTGGGAAAATCTGACAGTTTCGGGTAGGTTGATGTGCTGGCGTCTGTACAACGTGCTGCTACATTGGCGACATTAATTTAATACACGGGCAGGGCTAGTGGCCAGTAATAATAAAATTTATAAAAACATAAAATAATTCGTAATTTAAAAACTACCTCTTTCCTTCAATTCGCCTACTCTTTGCACGTAAGGGCCAAAGCACACACGCTACTTTTAGCATCGGCGATCGGCGATTTAGCCGCTTTTTAGAATCGCATCGATACAGTCGCGCAAAATCGCAGATCGCCGATGCTAAAAGTAGCGTGTGTGCTTTGGCCCATATTCGTTTTAATTTCATTGATGCGATGTTATGATCCGTGACCTCGTATGTTTGAAATGGCTATGAGAAATGGGCATTCTGCGCATATATCAAATATAAGACGCTATATAAAAGTAAAGTCTTTCATTCATTAATCCCGGTACAGTTAGCATCTCCCCGATGCTAACAGTATGCTTCCCCATCATCGTTTGGTTGCCAGTCATAGTTATTGATCTAATCGAGCAATCGCTACAATTTGTTGAATATTCCTCTTACTTACACATACATACAAAGAGATTTTGTTAAATAATTGAATGTCTTTGCATACATATAACGTTTCGGATTCAAGTTCATTGTGCGAATAATGTTTTTTTTACTAGCTTGAACTGAATTCCACTCCTGGGCAAAGGCCTTCCCCCATTCCTTCAATTTCTTTCGATGTGATCCAAGGTGTCCCATCATCTTCTCCTCCGTCTGCCATTAGGTACTTGGGACCGCGTATAATAATAGTAAATTTTATTGAAAGTTGTTACACCTCATTTTCATAACATAACATTACGCTTGTACTCCCCGAAGGGTAAGACAGAGGTGTACCTGTAGTACACCCACATTTCGCCAGTTATGTTCAACTCTCATGTAATAAAAAAAAAAAAAAATGTAAATCTTAATCGTAAAAGTAATATTGTGTTGTATTGTAATTTCATTTGTTCATTAATTTGAAATATCTGGAATTAGTCCGTTCGCATGTATTATACATATCCCAGTTATACAGGGAAACCTATAATTGGCCATAATAACTGTAACACGCATATTTTGTAAAATATTTTATGTATCGCTGTTGGTTATCTAAATAAATAAATAAACAGGGGGCGAGCCTATTGCCATTAAACGGGTACGAATCCAGACGGCGGATTCTTTCTAAGAAATTCCAGGTGGAAAAATCCAATAACACTTTGCCCAACCCGGGAATTAAATCCACGACCTCAGGCTCTACAGTAGGGCTTGCAACCACTAGACCAATGCGCCAGTCTTCGATGTTATTAAATAACTTTCAAGTAAGGCGCTCCGCAGACGGCGGTGATTTTGTCCGCGAATGACCGCGAGAGACATCATCCGACATACAGCGGCGGCGCGGTCTTTTTGCCCTCTATGTGCGTTGGTATTCCCTTTGCACTATCGTTCGCGGTCAAATTGACCGGCCCGGCCCGTCCCGCCATGTGTTTCGCGCCTTATTGTCCTTATTTCTTATTTTCCTTGTAAACCATTCACCTTCTTAAGTATGAACAGATATCTAACTAATCAAACCAAGACAAAAAAACCCTATCACACAATCAATGACTATCACATCAACATCAACAACCAGCAACGGAGCATGCAACGATTGCGCAAACGCACGTAATTGCGATCGGTTGCAACAGCCGACAATTGACGACCGCGACATTGCCAAGACGAGTGACGCAGCGTGGATTGTTCCTAGAGTGCTGAGTGATACACGTAATTATATGCAACGGATTATATTGCTTCATTTTGCAAGAAAATACTGAATGCCAGAATTAGCATGCGACATAGCACCTCGTCTAGTTTTGAGACATCAAATCTATTTTTGACGTGTATATTGATGATATTCAGTGTGCGTTATGTGTGAAAACAACTGTTGGTATACCACCCTAATTGCGTAACACACTATCAATCTGAATCTGAATCATTTTGAAGGATATTGCTAATCCATTGCTTCATATGTTCGAGAAATGTGTCTGCTCAACAACGTAAATAACGCAATGAATGTTGTTGCACTGTCAAAATTAAACCCAATTGCTACTGATAATGTGTTATGCAATTACTCCTCTGACACCTGTTTATATGCCTTTTTACTACGCATGCGTTATTTTTATCGCAGGTTAGGAATATACAAAAGAAAATATTTCCTATGTCGAATACTATGGTAATAAAATATTTTATTAGAATTTGCAATTGGTTGAAACCTGAAGGCCAGTTCTGTACGTCAATTTAATATCTTCCTACAAAACCTTGAAAACCTAGTTTCTGTTTAGGTAAAATGTTGAAAGACGAATTAAAAAAAAAACGATTCATTATAATTGGCTATTTGACAGTTGTAACGATAAAATATATAATATGTTAGATATAGTAGCATATAGGTTCACAATAATCATACAATAGGTTTTATGCATTAAAATAAATTGTAAATATTTTATTTTTGAAAAATAAATTAGAGATTTTTTATCTGTGGATTACAAAAACTGAAACGCGAACGGCCATGATCGAGCATCGTATGACGTCACATCACAATAAATAAAACGTTGTGTGTTACTGTGTTTTATCATCGTTGGCAGTTTGCTGATTTTCCACACAAAATATACTTTTTATGCAACTTTTTATGCAAACTTTCCACACAAAATATGTTTAAGAGTTGAAGCGTCGTAGTTAGCTTTACTTAGTTTATTGAAATGTGACGTCACAGCCATAAATGTCACGTGATCGGCTGTTTCCGCGCGAATGTCAAAATACGGAATGAAAAAAAAAACATTTTTTTTCGAATAAACAACGCTTTTTTAAGAAAAAAATAATTGTAAGAGGTATAAAATAAACCTACGTATATTTAAAAATATCTTTTCGAAAACTGTCAAATAGCCAATTATGGGTTATTATTAGTTTTAGTTTTGCATGACATGTATTTTAATTTTATTTGTTTTGAATGACATTTCTTTTATATTTGTGACTTGAATGACATGTGTAAGTATGTATTTTCTTTTTGTTTCATTTGAATGTGAGATTTTTATAGACATTTTACTTTTAATTTAATGTAATGGAATGGACTTTGTCTAAAAATAAATAAATTATTATAATAACTTTAAACTGTTTTTTTAGTATGACACTTGACCTTCAGAATATTAAGTTAAGAACACATAAAATACTAATACGTCATAGTTTCACATACCATACATATACCTATAAAACACTGTACCTAGGTACTGACAGAGAAATAAATTGTTAAGCAAATTGCATGATACCCTACGTTTTGTAGCATATTTCATACAACTGTAAAATGTTAAACAATTCAGTCAGGGAAATTAATTGTTAACACAAATTGCGTTAATTACATAGACATAGTACTTGTACATTTAAGAAATTGTTTTTTCTTTCGAGCGTAGATAATATTACCTTTTGGGGGAGAAGGGGGGGGGGGGTCTATATCCAGCAGTGGATGTCTTTCGGATATTATCGTTGTTGCTAAAATATTGCCAATATACTAGTACTGGGTAGCAGGGGCATCCAACTACCTATAACCATCCAACCAACTTTAACCATGTGTTCAGCACATGATTGTTCTACCTCTAGCGTAGAATAGTTAACAAAAATGCTGTTCCGTACATTTTGACCGCGCAGGTATTGCACTTTTCTATGAAACAGCTGATTTTGTTTTTTCATCTGACAAAAAATTTCAGCGCGGTTTCGAAACCATGACAAGTACCGTCACGTAAAAAGAACGCTGGCGTTTACCTGCGCACTGAGCGATTTAACGATCAAATTGGTGGCATGAAGGGAGCGCGACGCTAGTAAAGTAACTATGATGATTCTATAATAAAACAATTACACTTACAATGAAACAACAGCCTAGTGCTTTAGGACACGGCTGTACTCGTGCGCGGGTACACCCCCTCCACTGTCGCTCAGCGTTCTTTTTACGTGACTACAACTGTACAGCCGCGGACAATGGCGGTTGACCACTTTTCACCCTTATGCCCTTAGTAATAAGGTTGAACTACTAAATCCATGCTAACAGGTTGCACGTCGATGTTCCTGCCGCCCTGATAACTCCAAACTCAATATTTTTTATCAATTCTCTTTTTTGTGCCAAGATCGCCAATCATATTAAAAAAGCGCAGCCTAAAAAAGTGACCTATCACATTATTGGCGTAATTTCTTAACGGATTGCGATCACAGTGGCTAGATGGACTCTGATTTGGCAATCATGGCTGACAAGCATCACTGAGCACCTTACAGCACCTAAGTGTTGTAAAGAAATAAAAGTAAGTTGTTTAATGAGTAAACATAGATGAATTGCTCTTTGGAGAAGAATTGCGGCATAATGAAAAAGAAAAAAATACGTTGTTGCAGTTTTAGTATGGTTGTCATAACAGCCGCACGGGTCTATCGATCAGGTTAAGAATACGCTTGCTGCGGTCGATCCGTGGATGGGTGACTATCTTTATATACCGAGACCCCCAAGCCGTTGGTCCCAGCTGTCATTTGTTGTTCTTTGACAGGCGTTACGGGTCGTCAGAAGCCCGAAAGTCTGACAACCAGTCTCATCGAGGAGTACTTATCGTGTTACCTAGGAACTGGGTTGTGGAGGTCAGATAGGCAGTCGCTCCATGAAAATACTGGTATTCAGCTGCAGCCGGTTAGACTGGAAGCCGACCCCAAAAAAAATAGCTGTGAAAAGGCTAGGCAGACGACTGAGTTTTTGACAGTATTTGGTTAGGACCAAAATTCAGTTATCAAATCATGTTGATTTGTTGCCATCGCGGGTAGAACCTGGATAAGGCAGGAACAGGAGCGAGGGGATTGGCACAGGAAAGGAGAGTATAGTACCTAGTGGGTGAAGTCGGACTGTGGATGATGGTGATTTTGGTCCCATCAAAATCTTTCGACAATCTAAGTATATATAAAATTCAAAGTCCTGACTGACTCATCAACGCATAGCCTAAACCGCTGGTCCTAGAGACATGAAATTCGGAGGGTGTGTTCTTTGTGAAGAGTAGGTATCCACTAAGAAAGGGGTTGGGGTGTGGGTTTTTCGAAATTCCACCCCTAAGAGGGTGAATGAGGGGAGAAGCTAGTTATTATATAATTTCGAATCTCTAGCTCTTAAAATTTCCCAAGAAGTAATTAGGTACAACATGGCATGTTGTCTGAACCCTACATAAATACCTACATATAGAAAAAGAAAAGCCTTCACTCACTTAAAAACTAACTATTATGATGTTCCCTTTATGATTTAGACAAGGAATAATGGCGGTTTTTTTTTTTTCAAAATTCCCTTGGGTTATAAATAGGATTTTTATTAGGTTTTTTTGTTTTTTTTTTGCCCTTGATTTACGTAGTATAGGACAACGAAGTCACTGGCAAAGTGTCAGTATATGATAGTGTAGGTATTTGTTATTAACCGACTTCTAAAAAAGGAGGAGGTTCTCAATTCGAATGTTTGTATTTTTTTTTGTTTGACTAAAAGAAAACTCTACTCAAGAATGTAAACAGACTAATATACTATAAAGATTTGACGAAAACTAATAATTATTTTATTAAACAGGCAAGTTAACGTATGACAGAACCACTGAATGTCCAAAGGAAGCCCTTTTAGAGACAGTCTCTAAGATGTCATGGCCGAACAAAAGAAAAATTATTCTTTTTAAGGTAACATTTCTGAGTTTTATGACATGTGAATTGAATTATGAAACCGTTTCTTTGTACTAAAGGGTCAGGTGTGTTGGTTTCTCTTGACATTGATTCAACACAAAGATGAGAAATATTTGTCTCGTAACGTTTACAAAGCTGTTTATAGGTCACCTGAATATTAAAATTGGTGACTTTTTGAGTATTCGCGAAGGTCTCTTCCGAGGTGATCATTTGTTATTTTGATTGCTTTACCTTTATTAAAAGGTCACATTTTAGAGGTTAGTCGGATAAATTTTTAGTTTACTAGGAATATGAATATGACGGAGAAGGTACGTCTGTCTCTAGTTCTCATCAGCTATATCTTAACTATTGTGGGCGTACTATGGGTAGTGTTGGTTATTGCGCAATAGAATAACCGTTTGCAGTTCAAATCAGATTATAATTTACGAACAAGTTAGTCACACTAGCTTATCACACACTGTAGGTACACGACATAACTAGATACGGAACGCGAGACAATTTCTGAGCACATGTTGTTCGTACGATGTCCAATTTTGAAGAAAGCCGCTCCACCTCGCTGCTCGCTCTCCTCGATTCCCACGAACTCAGGCTAGACTCTGTCCGGCCCTGGTTCAAGCCATGGTCCGGGGCGAGAGGGAGTGGGAGGCGGTCACCTCCTTCTGCGAAGCAGTCATGCTAGCGAAGGAGGTGGCGGAACGGCTGAGGGAGAGAGCCTCACACCCCAGCCGCCGCGGGAGACGCTCCGGGCGTCGGGAGCCGCGTGACGACTCCCGGCCACCGTAGGCGCGGGCCTGCGGACGGAGAGTAATGGGTAGCTCACCGTCCGATCAGGACCAGGCCCGTGCCGGACGGCGCGTACGTGTTCCACGCGCGCCTCAAAGAGATGTCAGCATAAAGGAAGGGGCCTGCCAGGGCCGAAGCCTGCCGGGGGTGCGGGATTGTCCGAAAGGGTTACCGCTACCCCGGAACATAAAGGGCTAAGGAAGGAACACGGATGGGCTTTAGTCAGTAAGAGTCTGACACTCCCTTCGCTCCACCCAGAGCGGGAGGGGTCATTTGATGATTTCCCATCCATAAAAAAAAAAGGCTAGACTCTGTCACGCGCTACCAAATGGCGCTGGCGTACTAGAAAGGTACCTACTTGATTGTTGCGACAAATATATTTACAGTTGTTTTCGCACGTTCGGACCAGCAACGTTTTTTGTTCAAACTACTTTAAACTTTCAGAGTGATTATTTCAAACATCAATGTAACAAGATGTACCTACGCAAGTTAAAAAAAAAATGGATTTCACGTAATCAACTTTGAACGTTAATATCTTGGAAACGTGACAGTTTACGGGGTTTGGTCCTAATACCTAATTAATTAACAAAAATAACAAAATTAAAACTTAACATAACTAAAACTAGAAACAAACTAAAATGACGGCTAATAAAAATATGATATTATTTGCAGTACGTCTCACAACGCCAGGATGCCATAGTAAATTCCATTAGTTGAACTTTTGCACCGCAACACTTACAAGTGCCAAACATCGAGAGCAACAAAAAACCTAATTTTGGCGGCTTAATGTTGTCATCTACTACACACTCGCAAGCGCGTACGCGCGCGTACGCAACGTCCGAAGTTAACAAGTCGACGTCACAGAATAAATAGTACAAGTAGTCTTTTGACTTTTGTGTTTATTCTTATAATTATAACACTCTAGGATGCTTGAAGAGTAGAATGTTTATCAACGTATATCCATTTTGTATAAATATTGTGTCATAATGCGCACCTCACGAGATGAGGCTCAAAATAATCATGTGCCTATGTATCGTATATAGGGTTGGCAACTTTTTCTACAGAAGTAGAGTATATCTAATTTCAGCGAGGGTAAATAAAGAGTACAGATTAATAAAAAAGACTACCATTTATTCAATTAAAAAAAAATGTAATTTTTAGTACTTTTTGCGGTACGTAACAATTTTTAATTGTTTTTAAAAGAAATGTAGGACTCCAAACATCCTAATTCTAAGTGTAAATAGATCAGGAGCTCATTTTTAATCAAATTCAGTAAGTCAGTTTATGTAAAAAGAGTATTTTACAGTACCTACTCTATTAGTGTTATAGATTATAGAGTACATCTACAAGAAAAAGAGTACAATACTCTATTTTAGAGTACGGTTGGCAACCCTAATCGTATATGCAATTACATTATGAGCCTATAATGTCCCCACTGCAGATACTCACGCCTCCTCTCTGTGAGAGGGAGTGGGCCGTAGTCCACCACGCAGGCACAGTCCGAAGTGGTGGACCATCACGTCTTTAATTTTACATAACATCAAAGTTTTAGGCAGAGGTGTACCTATAGTACACCCACATTTGCAATAGGGGGAGAGCCTATTGCCATCATACAACAACAACATAATCAGCCTACAACGTTCCCACTGTTGTGTGTCCCAACAGTGGCCTCCTCTCGGTGAGAGGGAGCCACACTATTGCCATCAACCGGGCACAAATACAGACTCCGGGGTGCTACTAAGAAATTCCTGATTGAAAAACCCAATAACAATTTGCCCGACCTGGGAATCGACTACGCGGTTGCGACCACTAGATCAACGAGGCAGTCGAGGTAGGTAATCTAATTTGAATTAATACGAACGAAATGAAACCTAAAGAAGATTTCTTATCTCTCTTTCTTTTGATATTTTCATTGTTTGTATCTAAACCTTGACAATAAGGAGACTCGTCATTTTGTTTTAATACTTAATGTTTTGGTAGCCTTACAAAGGAAATGACTGCGTCAAGGCATTGCGCATGCCAAATAAATCTATATGAATAAAAATTAATCGCCGAAATGTACGTACGCGCATAACTTCCGAACGACTGCACTAAATTGGATAATTCTTTTTTTGTATTCGTAGTTTAGGTGTAGGTTTGTCCAAAAGAAAATTAAAAAAAAATCGAACAGATTTTTTTTTAAATCTCGGTATAAGAAAACTGAGTGAGTGAATGAGACAGAAGACTGATAAATCTTCAATGTATTGACAAAATATTGACAGATGAACAAGGAATTTCGAAAATATTTACGAAAAAAAAAATAAGGCGGTACGAAGTTCGCCAGGTCAGCTAGTAAATAAATAAAAGACGCGCGAAGTTATTATGAGTGTTAAAAGCTATTTATGTCATTGACGACTGAGAATAAACACAATCATAAATTCGCTCACATTTTTTAAAGACGTCATGATAATTTTTTTGCCTTGTTTCAATGCGTGAGTTTCTAAGCAGCAGTGGGGTGGCCATGTTTGTCGAAGGACTAATGGCCGGTGGAGCAGACGAGTCCTGGAGTGGAGATGGGCAAGCGTAGTGGGACGCCCCCCATCGACGATGCACCGACGACCTCAAGAAGGTGCTTGGGACAGACTGGATGCGGAAGGCGGAGGACAGGGTGTTGTGATGCACCATGGGAGAGGCCTATGTCCAGCAGTGGACTGCAATAGGCTGAATTGAATGTTTCAATTGCTACAATTAAGAAATTAAGGTTTCATTTCATGAAGATTACGGTTTGGTTTTGGTCCTTCAGGTTCGATTAAAATTGGTTCTTAAAAGAGGTTTTTATTTAAGAGTTAGGTAAATGTTTCGTGCACCCCCATTCATCCATACTCTGTAATATTATAAATACGAAACTAATTTTGTCTGTCTGGCTGTTACCTTTTCACACGCCTTAACCGTAGATCCGGATTTGGATTTCCACCATCTTTGAATGCCATATACTGTTCACTGCATAATATACCTACTCTTTAGTTTAGTCATGGGGTCTTTATAAACGGAGCCACCTGGTCCCTAAACGTTTTTCTAGCGAAACCCATTATTAATAAAAATTATGCCGTGATTACCTTTTATCTTAATTTGACCGAGATCTATGTTTTGAGAGTATTTGTACGAATGTGCGCAAGTTTAAGTGCGACACACAAATTACACAGAATTCTGCCATTTTTCTTTAGTACCTACACGGGTACGGGTAGACCATGACCTGCGGGGCAATTGCGTAACACATTATCAATCGGAATCGGTTTGATTTTGACAGTTCAACAACATTCATTGCGTTGTTAACGTGTTGAGCAGACAAATTTTTCGAACTTACGAAGCAATGGATAAGCAATTTGCTTCAAAATGATTCAGATACCGATTGACATTGTGTTATGCAATTAGGTTGCTGGGTTAGGACATAATTATGATACTTCTATTCTTTTCTTTAAGTGTTCTACTATTGGAAAAAGATTTACAGAACCACAAAGTTTAAGTTTATAATTGATAACAAAGCTATGTCAAGAGTAATCCAACCAGCACTGGGCCCGCGTGGTGGATTACGGCCCACTCCCTCTCTCAGAGAGGAGGCCTGTGTCCCAGCCGTGGGAACATTATAAGCTAATTATCAGTGATATATTTACCTAAAGTTTAAAGAACAGAGACGAAAATCGGAGACTTCATTATGACAAATTTTTTTTACCGGTAAATTTTCTGGAACTTTAATTATGTATCTTTCTATTTATAACTTATTTTATCATTAACATTATAAATGCTTTAATAAATCGTAATCAATGTTTTGATAAATAAAATAACCAATATTAAAAATATATTTTTTTATTTTTTTTTATGTTGATTGAAATGTTCAACCAACACAAAAAAATATTCTTAAAAAATGTAGTCATAAGGAAGTCTCCAATTTCCGTCTCTGTTCTTTAACCTTTAGGTAAATATACTCAGCCTATTCCGATCACTGCTGATTATTCTCGATTATTCTATGTCAAGAGTTGTCAACAATGAAATTCAACGTGAAATTGCCTTCTTTTCAAATCAACTGAAGAATGACAAACTTTTTGAATATTACTTAACAAATATGACGAAAGTCTATACTGTAAGTAGAGGGAAACTGCTTCGTCATGATTGCACAGCTTATGAAGTTATGATTAACCAATTAACGTGATGAAAGAACATGTCTGAAAGTGAAGGTCGATGTGGAAAGAAATAACCCCCGCCGGACTTAGGATACGATGTAAACTGCTAGTTACCGCCCTGTGTAATATTTCCGTTAAGGTGCTCCCTCACCAGGAGCATTCGCGTGTAATGTAACATTACAGATTCGACTTGGAGCATTACATTACAATACTACCTCCCTGACTGATGAACATTCGCGTGTAATGTAACATTACCGATTTGACCTTTTACAAGTGGAGCGCATTGATGTTACAAGTTGTATCAGGGTATTACACATTGCATTCATTACAAGGTGCGCATTGTAATGCTCAGTTCTCCTCCTTCACTGATGTAATACTCGTTTTGTATCATAACAAGGTGCGCGCTGTAATGCTCGATTTTCCTCCCTCACTGATGTAATGTTCGAATCTGTAACGTTACATTACAGGCGAATGCCCGGTGAGGGAGCACCTTTATACAGCGTGTATCAAGGTCGAGCGGGGGGGGGGGGGGGGGCAAGGGCTGTGTTGTTCGAGGTCAAGAGCGGGGCCATTCAGCAATAAAAAAAAAAACAGAAATGTGTGGTCATATTTAAGACCATCAAACTGAACAACTTTCTCCATGGGACCAACGTCGTAATCGCGAAAAAAATATCAGCTCTCCCATACACTACAATACCTACACGACCCAAATGTGTCACGCTGTACATCTATGTAGAAGCAACAAGAATGATGTACTCAGGATTTTGTAATACATAATTATATATTGATAAAGAGTGTCCGTTCTTCTCCATAGAGATTTTCGTTGTGGAATGGGCAACTAGCTTCAACTTTCTGACTAACTGACTGAATCTTTGACTATTCAAAAGTTCGTGTACTTAAATGCTTTAATTTAAATTCACACTTTCTCTCTCTCTCTCTCTGTCTATTATTTATATACGAGTGTGTGTGCGTGCAAATATGGCGAAGGAACTTTGTTTCTATCGGAGGTCCCCGACCGCACACGTTTTTAGCTGACTGTGCCAGAAGGAGGGTTATGTTTTTCGAGTGTATGTATGTAGGTATGTATATTTCTTTGTCACGCTTTGTAGCCTAAACGGCTTGATCGATTTCAGCTTGAGGTGCCGTTAGATTCGTCTTAATTGTTAGAGTGACACTAGGTATATCAAAATTAAAAAAAAAAAAAAAAATGGGCGATTTTTGGCGCTATATATTGTCTTCAAAAAATTTTTTTTTCAAAACTTATCGCGTGGGTTATCAAAGTAAAGGGTTTTAAAAGGTGATTACAAAAATATATACAACTTATATGGTTAAAAGAGATGGGTAAAAGTTAAAATGGTCAAATGGGTCCTGCCTGCTTCCAACTTTTATTTAATTTAAAATGGGCTTGTTTTTAGCTTTCAGTTTTTTTAACTTAAGTTTTTTACCGCAGTCGGGTTTTTTAGTTTTTTTAATTACTTAATTAAACGAACTAAACATAAAAATAAAGTACTTACTTTATTTTTAGGTTTGTGTTGCCTTAATTAGCAAAAAATTTATAATTAATTGTGTGACAAATGTGTACCTAAAAGAATAACATAATTTTTTGTAGTGCTTGATGTATTTTTTTCATGTTAAGTATGTATTTTTGTGGTGTACAATAAATAAAAATAAAAATGTATATTTGAATGAAGAATTTGAGTTAATTTTCAAGTTATTGAACAACAAACTGAATGTCATACTTAACAAGGGTTAAATTCCATTGCAACCAAAAATGTATTAGGACGTTTTTGGTTACAAATGGTCACTTAAAAATCAACTTAGAATACATTGGACTAAAGTAGATAACTGATAAGGTGGTGATGGAATGTAAATTATCTGAGGTTATGAGCACTGCTATAGGTATTATGATCTGAAAGATTTATTGCATGTAAATATGATACGTGACTAGAAATAAAAGAATTAATTTTTTTGAACAATAGACTTTATTTGTATCTTATTAAAGGCTTTTATTCTTATTAGTCTTCTTTGGTGCGTCAACTGCAATGCCCCATGTTGGGGTCGGCTTTCAGTCTAACCGGATGCAGCTGAATATCTACTTACCATTTTTTAACATGGTGCGACTGCCTATGTGACCTCCACAACCCAGTTACTGGTCAAATTCAATGTCAAATAATTTATTTCAAATAGGTACTGGGTAATACGATACCTCTTGCTAAGGCTGGTTGCCAGACTTTTGGGCTTCTGACTACCCGAAACTATACAATACTCTCAAAGATCTACGAATGACAGCCGGGACCAACGGCTTAACGTACTTTCCGAAGCACGGAGGGATCTCGATATATCTAAAGGATTGTCACCCATCCATGAAACGACCGCAGCAAGCCTAGCTTTACCTTCAATCGACCCGTGCAGCTGTTATTATTTAGCCTCGAACCCCTAGAAACAAATACTGTCCAAAATTTAAACTCCAAGGTGACTTCTTATACCAAGAGAGCTAGTAGGTACTACCGAATAAGTCAGCTTTTCCAAAAGAAATTCAATGGTCTCTGACGTAATGTTTACTGATGGACAATAGATGTTATTCAGTGATCAAGCATCACTCATTGTGATTTAAAACAATGGACATCCGCGGTAAGACAATATACTTATTATGTTATTTGGGCAATGTTCTTTCGTATTGTTAAAGAAAGAAAGTTTTTGGGATAGTAGTCTTATTGTCACATTACGTTTTGCCTGTGAAAAGGAGACTGCTCACGTCCTGGAGACTTCGATCGAGCAGCATCGAGTCTAACATTAATAATACCAGCCTAATATTGTCCAGAGAAGGTAGCTGTCAGTTGGGGCTGGTCATCACTTAGATGCCTCGGTTTATTTTTAACTATTTTATTTTTGGATTGTTGTTGTTTTTTTTTTACAATTAGCTTTACTCTGGACGCTTTTAACGCGTACGTCGTTTTATTTTTACATCGTTCTCACATATAATTTGACACACATATAATTTTAAATTGACAGGCCTGATGGTCTAGTGGTTAGTGACCCTGACTGCTATGCCGGAGGTCGTGGGTTCGATTCCCACCCAGGACAAATGTTTGTGTGATGAGCACGATCATTTGTTCTGTGTCTGGGTGTAATTTATCTATAATATGTATGTATGTATTTAGAAATATATAAGTATGTTTATCAGTTGTCTAGTACGCATAACACAAGCACAGTAAATATACAGTAAAACATCTTCATACAAACGTGCCGCTCTCGGTTTGAATGTGTGCGTGCGCGCCGCGCGCCATGTCGGCACGCGATTTCACGCACACGCTAGCATAAAATATGAGGGAATAAGGTGGCGGCAGTGCGGGCTGTGCAGCGCGACTGTGAGCACGCGCGTACGCTACATGACCGCTTGCGTTCGTCAACTCTCGTCGGCGGCGGCCACTTAAATTACGAGTATCATGACTTAAAAAAGGGGAAAAAAATATTGTAGTGTTTTCGGGTGCCTCAATAATGATTTGGCAAACCCGGACTTATCATTCTTCATAGTTCCTACTCAACCAGAAATGTAAGTACCTACTTATACTTAAATATTATTAGAAAATGTGGTATTGTATTGTTTATTTCACAGTTTATTTGCTTTATTAAGAGCGTAGCCGAGTCGCATTTTTCCATATAAATGTGTTCCCAAATTTACTTTCTGAATACTATGTTTAGAGCTAAAGTTAGTTACCAGTAGCAATCAAACACAAGGAAATGAAAATATTTTGTCGGAAATCTTACGTTCTGACTATGTACCAATACAACATGAGCTACCGGAAAAAAATGCATTTTTTTATGTTTGCGCGCTTTGTTAAAAAAATGTGTTGCTTACCATAAGAACTGCGATTTTTTAAATAATTACGTCGACGTTAATCAACGACCGTGTAATTTAAGTGTAGAATCTAGATACACCCATTACAGGAATTACGGCAAAGATCGAAATTTACTCATGATCCCACCTGATGATTTTGTCGATAATGTAGAAAGGATGGAGCAGGTGTTTCGCAAAGCGTTCGAAAAGAACCACATCAACATTAAAATTGGCCGCCGGTCAATTTACGATCAACTTAATGATATAGAATTTAAGATGCCATGTCCATGCTTTCCCAAAAGCTTTTTACAAAAACTTTACATAAGAATGAGAATTTACTTTACATTAACCGATAATAATAAAGCGTTCCGGACGTGCAGAAACAGGAGAAAAATTTTCTCGGTATCAAATTTGTAACTTAGTATAATAAATGTTATGTGATTGGCTTTTTATTTTTACTAAATTTATAAATTGGTAAAATATTCAATCATAATATGCTTTTTATTTCATAAATTTAGATCAAGTGCTGCTTGTTCGAAAATATTAACTAAAAGTAAAAGTGACAACCCTGGGGATCAACACAAGAGTAGGCTAATAACTCGGCAGGCGGCCTTAGATAACTTACTGTATATTTACTGTACTGTGACACAAGCTCTGCTTAGCTTGGGACTAGATGGCGTTGTGTGATAGTTGTGGAAAAAAAAATATAATTATAAATTCAACATAAATGATGTAACTAATATTTATGTAAAATATAATTTAAAAGAGTGTCCATGGAGTTTCTTGCCCGTTCTTCTCCATAGGTACCTACGCTTTGGAATGGGCAACTAGCTTCATATTTTCTGACTGACTGACTTCATGACAATTAAAAAGTGCCTGTAAATGGTTTAATTGAAGTAAATGCTTTGAGTTTGAGGTATTCATGAGCGTTGATGACGCACACATTTTCAATCTCAATTTGAATCATTTTGAAGGATATTGCTAATCCATTACTTCATATGTTCGAAAAATGTGTCTGCTCAACAACGTAAATAACGCAATGAATGTTGTTGCACTGTCAAGATGAAAGCCTTTGCTACTGATAGTGTGTTACGCAATTACCCCGCAGGGATGGCTCACGTCTGGCAGACTCTGGGCAGCAACGATTCTAACATTAATAATACTAGCCTAGAAGAGCAGTGGTGGCCCAATGGTAACGCCCTTGACTTACGAGTTGCAGATCGAAGAAGAAGAAGAGAAGGAAGAAGAAGAGAGAGAAGAGAAGGTTCGAACTTAGGCGCTTTCATCATCACATCATTTCAGCCGAAGGACAACCACTGCTGGACAAAGGCCTCCCCCAAGCTCCTCCACCACACACACGAAGCGCTTCGCATTGTGTAAATAAATTCGTCACCGCTGCACTCAAAACGGTGAAGAAAAACATCGTGATGAAACCGACATGTCCTAGAACCAAAAATTCGAAGACATGTGATATCTGCCAACCCGCACTAGGCCCGCGTGGTGGATTATGGCCCACTCCCCCTCACTGAGTGGAGGCCTGTGTCCCAGCAGAGGGAACATGTTATGTATCTCGTGAAACTCCTGAAAAAGAAATGATGCAAGGCTCGTTTTGTATCAAAATTCAAATCTACTTACGTACTTATATCACTAAATAGCTTTTTAATTTTGAATGTCATTTTCCTGCTGTAAATTCAAGAGTTATAAACATATTTTACTGTTGAAAGAAACCTTGAAACGTTCCTTTGTACTCTGATAAATCTACGAAACAATTCACACATCATTATTTTATAAGATGACACGTTTTTTGCTTGGCATTGCGTAATTTGTGAATTGTAAGGTAAAGCTTGCGCTGCGTTGGTTAGTTCCGTATGTTGAGTAAACTTTTTGAAGAATGTCTGTTCACCTTATGTGCTCGAAGCACGGAAACAATTTTGGGTAAGCGATCGGGGCCGTAGGTAATGTAGAGATTATAAGCCTGCTAGCTGCGCCCCGCGGTTTCACCCGCATAAGTTTCGATCCCGTGGGCATATCGAGATAAAAACTATCCTATGTCCTTTCCCGGGACTGAAACTATCTCTATACCAAATTTCATATAAATCGGTTCAGTGGTTTGGGCGTGAAAAGGTAACATACAGACACAGACAGACAGACAGAGTTACTTTCGAATTTATAATATTAGTATGGATAGTATGGATTAGGTGCTTACATGCAACCTCTGCGAGTCCGTTAAAAATGATTGGCAAGAAATACGAAAAAAACAATAATTTAGTTTAAGAACACGTCAAGTAGGCGTCAGATTTGGCTGGCCAAGGGAAAAAGATATAATACTGTTTTTATTAATTTAAAGATAAAAAAAAAGTATAAGTAATTATAATTTAAATAATTACGCTATATAAAAGTGAATAGTCTTTTATTCATTAATTCTGGTACAGTAAGCGTCCCCCGATGTGTAGCATCGGGTGATGCTACTGTACCAGGATTTTCCAAAAGCGATAAATACATATTACTGTAGGTACTATGTGTTTATCGCTCCTGCCATCTTAGGAAAATAGATGATTTTCATAAAGACACCCTTCCCCACGCACAACGGACCAAATGGGAGTCTAAGTGCGGAAAAGGGAGCCCCATTGTCATCATCAAAGACACCCTTATTTTAGCAAAAGGAGAGAGATATCCAGAGGAACAAAAGACAACAAAGTATTCTAGATTTAACGCTCTTTAAAATGAATACAAGTGATGGTACTGAAACCAGGAAGTGGTGAAGAGCGGGCGTTTTGGGGGACTGTCTTTTGTGATTTTGACGTTCGAAAAGTGCTGATTCTCAGCCTAGTTTGAATAAATGACTTTTGATTTGATTTGAATCCTGTTGCTTTCTAGAGCCTACTTTGAGCAGCCATGAGGCACACAATACTGTTATTATAACTATTTTTTTTTGTGTTCTTATATTGTGAACCTTAATTTGGGCTAAATAAATTTTATCATCTTTTAGAGAAGGCTTTTCGGAGACCTGCGCTTATCACCTCTAATCTATCCAGGATAGCTAGTTTCCTAAAAAATTCTAATTAGTCCGTCAGTTAGATTATCAAAAAATATTGGACCCTTATTTTTTCTTTTGTCAATTATATAAAAAATGATGAAGATATCGCCCGTTAAGGTTCCGCGTAACGTCACGCCGTGCGACACTTTTTAGCACGGCGTGACGTCACGACCCCCCATTCCCAAATTTTGACGCGCTTTATTTTTGTCATTTTTTGTTTGATTGACAAAAGAAAAAATAAGGGTCCATTATTTTTCGATAATCTAACTGACGGACTAAATCTAATTATTATTTTTTTACCCAGGAAAATTCCCTATTAGGCTACGGCGATGCTACGGGGCTAACTTTGTAACCATTCCATTTACTATCTGTACCTACTGAAGTAGAACAATGAAAACCTAGTTCCATGTTTAAGAATGATCTCATCTGTGTAGATAGGTATTTGAATGGAATATTTTTTCAGGCATTTTTTCTTCAGTAACGTGTCAAATAAATGCGTCATCAACTTATATTATATGTATGCCTAGACACTTATGGGTACCGACTTAGAGTTTTTTGTAGAATTAGTTATCGACGACAATCGTGTTGATAGCCGTTTATCATACTTACCAAAATTAATAGTTTTGACTAATATTTCAGCAAAAAAAACGTAAGAAAAAATCTTTAATTCAGTGATGATTTTTATTTCCTTTTGACATAATAGCATTAATTTGTGTCAGATAATGTCTATAATTGAGAGAATTAGCGTCAATATGTCATTTGGAGTTTTAATTTGAATAGGAATTATTACATAATAATGCAAATATTATAAGTAGGTATATACCGGTGACGTTAAATTATGTCATTTGTAATTTAATAAGAATTATTTCATACTAATGCAAATATTGTAAGTAGATAAATAAAGTATGTGTTCAAAGTTTTAAATATGAATTACTAGAAGCGCCCCGCGATATCACACGCATAAGTTTTCCGTGGGAATATCGGGATAAAATCTATCCTATGTCCTTTCCCGGGACTCGAACTCAAATTTCATCTAAATCGGTTCAGCGGTTTAAGCGTGAAGAGGTAACAGACACACAAACAGACGCACTTTCGCCCTTGTGCCTCACGGCTGCGCCAAATAGGCCCTAGGTATAGACGTTTAATTATGGAAATATTGGTCATGCTGAAGGTTTATGCACGAAGATAACATATTTGAAATAATTAATCTAAATAAACTATACAGGGTGGCATGACGTAGACGCGCAAACTTTAACCACGAATATAGCACATAATTCTAGCGTATACATATTTCGTCGGTTATCAAAAAAAATCTGCTGTTTCATAGGAAAATGTATGGAACAGCTATTATTTTTTGTTCAGAATCATGTACTGAATCCATGGTAATGTTGGGCGTCGATGTCCCTGGCCACACTGAAATCTGCATTAGCGATTTATTTGCCATATGAGTTTATGGAAAAATAACTTTAAATCCTACAAAATAAAGTTCAGTTTACGCTACAACTTCAAACATTTTGTATAACTTTTTGTTGCAATAGTGCTAGTCACTCTGAAATCAACTTAATTACTTACCATTAAAATAAATTTGATATTTGTTTAACTTGAAATTATATTACTTTGAAACATAAGTTTGAATAGACTTTAGTTATTCTCCGCTATGGCAAACCATATTTTGCCTTACAAAGTTTTTGGTCCTTTAATCCTAAAGCCTAACCGTTGCCTTTGAATTAGAATATTTTGTCCATAATATCGCCATTCGAAACAAAGCCGTTCCAGTTTTGTTCTTCAATTCTGACACTAAGAGATCATATTCATATTTTAACTAACCTTTCTCTCAACACCGGATCCAATCCAACTGTCGGCTCATCCAATATGAGGAGTTCAGGTTCATGCACCAGGGCAGCAGCCAAGGAGACCCTTCTCTGCTGACCCCCAGACAGGGTCTTAATAAGGCGGTTTCCACTGGGCAGATCTAGAAGGTTGGAGAGGAACTCAAATCGTTCCACCATCTTTTCCATCTGCATGCCGTAGATCCGGCCGAAGTAGTATATTGCGTCGCGGACTGTGAATTCGCCGACTAGCGCTATGTCCTGGGGAAAAAAGAAAAGATTTTAGTTAAGATTACTTTGTTGACGCAACTTTTTATTTTAAAGTCACCCGACCTCCGGGGATGGAGTTCGAATGGAATCGATTTTTGACATTGTTATTTAGTAGACAGAGTGGCTCGTGGCTATGTAATAACAGCCGCACAGGTCGATCAAGGTTAAGTTACTATTGCCGAGGTTAGTCCGTGGATAGTTGACATCATTACATACGAAGACCCCTTGTGCCTTGAAAAGCGCGTTAAACCGTTGGTCCCGACTGTCATTTGGTAGATCACTGACAGTCATTGCAAGTACTCAGGAGTCCTAAAGTCTGACAACCAATCTTACCAAAGGTACGTACGGTAAGGAAATCAGATCGGGTTAGTAAATCGGATGTAGAGGATACTGTTAGAGCGGTTCTGCACTGCATCCGATCCGAATCCGAGAAATGTCGGTCCGAAGTGACCATAGTCCTATTTGTATGACGGGTTGCGCACTAGATTCGAACTCGATGCGTCCGAATTTAGAACATTCCCAATTCGGATTGCAGTCGGAGCTTTAATTCGGATTCGGATCGGATGTAGTGCAGAACCGCTCTTACTCAGATGCATCCGATTTGACTGGAAGTCGACCGAAACATAGTTGGGACAAGGCTAGGTCGATGATGAATTATTGAGCACATAAACTTAAGATAGTATGACACATACCTGAGGCATATACCCAACCCTGGGTCCGGGCACACCGCTGCCCTTCTCTCCAGGTCTTCCACCGAGGACCCAGACATTTCCACTGTCTAGTTTCCTCCTGCCTACTATGCAGGACAGTAACGTGGTCTTGCCACATCCTGAAGGTCCGAGCAGACCGTATCTGTGGAAAATAATTGATTTTGTTAGATTTTTCATGAGTTTCGATAATTTACGAACTTTGTAAAGCGTAACCAAGGATCAGAATTCTCAAATAACTCCGCAAGACTGCCTTTAAATCTACCAACAGCTATGAGTGCTCTATTTTTTTTTAATTTTTTTTTCTCTCTTTTAATATATTATTTCTACAGGGTGTTCGGCAGAACGTTGAACACACGAACATGGCAGATAGATGGGGTCGTCTACTACCTACCCAGCCTAAAAAAAAATAACCAGGCCCCATAGTTATTTTTATTTTTTTTATTAACGAATTTCATGAATTTTAAAACTTTGAAGGCCTATAACTTTATGTAGGATAGACGAAACTGGCAACACTTTGTTTTTGTCTCGGCTATTGGTAAATTCATCTAAAATTATTGTTTGATGCAAATAGTAAAATCGGCTATAAAAAAAAAAAAAAACTATGGGGCCTAGGTATTTTTTTTTGGGCTGGGTAGATAGCAGACGACCCCCACCTATCTGCCATTTTCGTGTGTTCAGCGTTCTGCCGAACAGTCCACGGTCCAGCACCCTAATTGCGTAACACACTATCAATCTTAATCTGAATCATTTTGAAGGATATTGCTAATCCATTGCTTCAATGTTCGAAAAAATGTGTGTGCTCAACAACGTAAATAACGCAATGAATGTTGTTGAACTGTCAGAATGAAACCCATTGCTACTGATAGTGTGTTACGCAATAACCCCGCAGGTTTTATATGATCTTGGTTGGTTAACTGAAGTTGTTGCTGCGATTTTTTATTTGCAAGAGATTTTTAGCGATTCTTGGCAAGCGTACCAATGGAGTATATTTCTTTTTTTTACATTGCCATTATTAGTACTTACATACAGCCTCCCGACCGATTTCGGTCATGGTGGCCAAACTCAACGGATATTAGCCAGGTACGTAGAAGATATTATAGTGCACAAGTGTGTGCGTAAACACAGGATCACTCTCTATTCCTTTACTCTCATAGTCCGATGGGACAGCAATCCGACACGACCGGGGAGAGATCAGGCGCAGGACCAACGGCTTTACGTGCTTTCCGAGGCACGGGGGTATTAAACCACCAACTTCCAAACTCCGGACTGTTACAAAGAAATCCATCATGGAAAACCCAATAACACTGTCCGACCTGGGAATCGAACCCAGGACCCCACGCTCAGCAGTCACACTTGCAACCACGAGACCAACGAGGCAGTTACTTACATACTTCATAACTTAGATAATTCCCGTATACAGTACTTACATAATTCCCCTATCAACAACCATGTCCATATCCTTAAGGACAGGCTTGAAGTCAGCTTTGTCTGGCCTGCCATAGTACTTGTTGGCTTTCTCGATGATCACGGCGGCTGAACAGACCGCCATCTTGGATTGTGCGTGCGCTGGTCCCGATTAGAATGATGACATCTTCTTTCTGTTGACAAGGAAATGAATGATTTTATGTTAGTAATGATAAATAAACTGCTCTCATAACGGTGAATGAAAACACTGTGAGGAAACTGGAGTCTCCGGACCGAAAACGCACTGGACCTGTGTGGTGCATTAGTATAGGTACGTCTTACTCCTCCTCACAGAGAGGAGGCCTCAGTCGCAAGGACCAGACGAAGATTGTGTGTTGTTAACCTCGGTTTGGTGATTTATTGATGACTAGAACTCTGTGACTAACATGGTAAATCCGTACGGACCTTCTCGGTAATTAATAATTAATCGATTGAGTTATCTTGCTGCGTCTGGCATACACAATTGGTTTTATTGATTTGTTGATTTACCTACAAAGTTCTGAGCCAGCTTATGCATAGTTATGTGAGGTGTGTCATTCATTTTCAGTCTAATCATCTTTTTTATGTTCAACATAACATAAAAACATAATCAGCCTATAGTGTTCCCACTGCTGGGACACAGGCCTTCTCTCGGTGAGTGGGAGTGGGTCGTAATCCACCACGCGGGCCCAGTGCGGGTGGACAGATGTGTCTTCGAATTTTTGGTTCTAGAACATGTTTCCTCACGATGTTTTCCTTCACCGTTTTCAGAGCAGTGGTGATGAAATAATTTACACAAAGTAAAGCGCCTGTCTGGGTTCGAACCTCTGACCTAAAACTCGTAAGTCGCGGCTGTTACCACTTGGCCAGTACTGCTCTATGTTCTTTTTATGTTCGTGTCTAGTCTCACACCAGGCTTATAATAGCCCAATTGAGTCTCCCGTAGAAATCAGGGACAAGAACCAAAAGGGAATCTATACATGCAAATAAACAAAATTGAAGTGTCTCTTTGTTTGTTGTTCTCAAAATAACAGATTTTTACTAAATGTTTAAATGATATATACGGCACTAATTTTGTGTCTGTCTGTCTGCCTCTCCGAAACGGCTGCACCGATTTTGGTGAAATTTGATATGGGAGTACATTGAATATAATAGATATGTACCTATTTACAGAATTATAGTCATTAGAAAGGTGTATTAATGATTATAATTGTGTAAATACGTATCTGTTATAGTCGCGAATCTTATTTTGATCAAGATACAACCTGATACTGACCTGAAAATTGCAAAAAACGTAAGAAAAATTTAATTTCGCGGGCTACATCTGCGCATTCACCATAAGGTGCTCCCTCAGCGGGAGCATTCGCCTGTAATGTAACGTTACAGATTCGAGCATTACATCAGTGAGGGAGGAAAATCGAGCATTACAGCGCGCATCTTGTAATGATACAAAACGAGTATTAAATCAGTGAAGGAGGAGAACCGAGCATTACAATGCGCACCTTGTAATGATACAATGTGTAATACCTAAATACAACTTGTAACATCAATGCGCTCCACTTGTAAAAAGTCAGATCTGTAATGTTATATTACACGCGAATGCTCGTCAGTCAGGGAGGTAGTATTGTAATGTAATGCTCACAGTCGAATTTGTAATGTTATATTACACGCGAATGCTCCTGGTGAGGGAGCATCTTTAACAAGAAAAGTAGGACACATGCCCGCTGAAACGTAAGTGTTTAGGTGTAACCGCTTTACGCTTTAAGAAAAGGTATATTTAAAATCGTGAGCACTTTTATAGGAAGTGAGCAATTTGAGCACCCATATCACTTATGAGCACTTCCGGTCACCACGCGAACATAGTAGGTACCTAAGCATGCAATTATACATAATCTCCAAGGTTTCTCTAGTATTTAACTGTTATTTCGTGAATTACATGGCTCGAAGATAATTCTTGAACGTGCAGTAAAGCGGCTGTTTAGAAGTGTTGATTATAAGGTTTATGTTGCACTTCTAGTGCTTATGATTCTGGTTATTATGAGGTAGATTGTTATCCTGGGCTAGGTTTAGTTGTGTTGTGGCCTTGTGGTATGTAAAACGAAGACCAACCAGGGATTTCTTTAAGGCGGCTACATGACTTAAAGCGCGATCTTTGTCGGGCTGCATAGAAAAGAAAGAGAAGCGCGATGACACAACGCTGGTAATTTATTGCAAAATATGAAGCAGTTATCTATTTACAAAAAATCTATTGTTTGTCAAAAGTCTGACTTACTACGAAAACAAAAGTGAACTTGGACAACTACTAGATTCAGTTTTTACAGAATAATACAAAGGTACAGCTGGGCTCTAGGTGGTCGCTGCAGATCTAATCTGGCCAGGTGGGGTTTTTCTATTGACCCTGCATCCTCCAGGGCTTAAATGAGACCAATGACAAAGCTGTCCAGATCACTACCATACCGATCAGACAAAATATTATATTCATGAACACGAGAAGAAGACGATTGCTGTAAGTCATAGAATTTACCCTGAACTTAACAATGTGGATCCTAGGACCAGAATTCTTTGGAAACTGGTAAACCGCGAACTGCGTTGAGGACGTCTAGTACTATTATATATTCTGTGGTTGAGGGTAAAAGAAAAAAGCGGGAAATACAGTTTTCTAGGGTAACCCTAACCACACTCTAATTGCGTAGCGCAATCAATCACAATCTAAATCCTTTTGTAGGATATTGCTAAACCATTCCTTCATGTGTTCGAAACATTTGTCTGCTCAACAACGTGAATAACGCAACGGATGTTATTGAACTGTCAAAATGAAAGCCATTGCTACTTTTAGTATAATACGAAATTACCCCGTAGGGTGAAATTTATTTGCAGAAGTATTTTATGGGAGAGTGAAAATATTTTTTTTTTACAAAATGCTTTAAAACCTATATCAAATTGCTCACGCCACTTAGATCGCTTCCTAGTATTTCAGGTTGATTGATACAATTATAATTGATGCTATCGTATGCAGGCCACGACCGATAGTATTGATGTAGATACGAATAATAATTGGTACCTATAATAATTAATGATGTTACAACGTCAAGAATCTATGATTACGAATTACATTCTATTAGAATGACGAATATGCATTGTGATTCGTTTCACAATAAAGAAATGATGTATGATTTTACATAAAATAAACATACTTAAGTAGGTAGACATTTGTATGCAAGACAGAATTTTTACCGTCGAAAATGGCATGTATTTAATCGAATCTTTAATAATTCCTATTTTGCTTTCCTAATAATATCAATAAACACTCTCATATAATGAACGCGCCTGAAATGACATATCTCTAACGATAAATTAGTATTTTGTCATATCACTAGATACTTTGGGTTTGACGCAAAAGTAAGAAGACGCAATAAACAAGAATATTCGACATCTACCGGGATTTCGTGATATCCCTGATATCCTCATTTCCCTGCGACATATACATACTTACCAAAAAAATATTATATTTTATATGAAATAAACGAGTCAGTAATGTGTATAACCCTTGTTTACAGTACTTTCTGAATTAGTAAATGTACATTTATAATTAACATATTAAAAAAAAAAAGATTCGCTGAGGACAGGATTCGAACCTGCGCGGGTATAACCCATTGGATTTCAAGTCCAACTCCTTAACCACTCGGACACCTCAGCTCTATGATTCATTGTTAAAATTGTTGAATAAAAGGCATTCACTAGTATTTAATGGGTAAATAATGGTTTTGTTTGTACACGTGTAGATAACGAAAAAGCTAACGTACCTATTAATCTTTATGAAAAACATCATAATTATGTATTCGTTGACTAACATATTGTAGATAATTATGTAGTGTTAACATTTAGAGACACGTGCAAAAGGTTTTTCAATATATTTGATCTTTGGTCTTATGGTCATGTAACAAAAGTACGTTTGAATAATTAATTCAGAGAATTGCCATAGTTTGTAAACTATGGCAATTCTACACTATGAATAATATCATAAAGAGAAAAGATTATTCTGATTTTTTGTGTTTGTTTGTAAGGCTTTCACGCTAAAACGGCTAAACGGATTTGGATGAAATTTGGCACATGAGTAGACCATGACCTGGAGAAGGACATAGCCTATACATACTTTTCATCCTGGATCGCAGCCTAGTCGTGAGCATCAGCTAGTTTATAAATAATAAATTAAAAAAGCATGTACCGAGTAAAATTAAAAAAAAAGACGGGTTGCACTCCGGGAGTACCGGCAGAAGTGAAAACTTGAATATTAACGTTATTTTTTACGTTATTTTTGATATTTTGGAATGGTTAGGGAATAATTTCGCACGAATTGCTTTAATTATCAGTATAAAAGTACTATCATTTATGTGGTAGAATACAATATTTATTTATTGCGCTATCGTACACAAACATGACAATCAAAGTAAAGTAGCTATTTTTTTGTTTTATAATAATTTTACGAATACACAGCAGTGTGGCCACTACACAGACAGTCGAGCCATCAGCTGTCACCATCCATGGATGCGCGTGGCATGCTGTAACATAAACACACACGAACATTCGCGCAAGCGCCCTGCGCCGCCTAAACGAAACAGCAGGCATACATTTTCGCTGCGCCGTAGAAAGAGAGGGGGATACTTCCTCTCCTACGCCGCGCCGGCTGTCTACTCTCCATCCGTCTTACGAATTTTCGATCAGGGTCACGTGTCCTGACGCGAGCTTAACATTTTTTACCCATTACAAAAAAAGTGTACAACGCCGCTAAAGAAGTTTTCACTTCAAAAACTGGTATGAAAGGACGTAAAACTGTTCAAAGAGTTACTGAGTATACAATACAACATCATCATCTGCCTGCCTTTTCCCAACTATGTTGTATCGGCTTCCAGTCTAACCGAATGCAGCTGAATAGGAGTACCTATCTTACATGGAGCGACAGCTTATCTGACCTCCACAACCCAGTTACTGGGTAATACGATACCCCTTGGTAAGACTGGTTGCCAGACTTTCGGACTTCTGACTATCCGTAACGACTGTCAAAGATCCACGAATGACAGCTGGGACCAACGGGCAGAGGCTAGTATGCACATAATGTGTATAAAAGATGCCTTCATATTTAAATATTAATTACGTACAACACAACTAATCACACCAGACTTATTATAAATGCGATTGCGTGAATACTCCGCTGTAACCATCCCATAAGCGACTCATCCAGAAACGACACGGCGACAATTTTGGCGTCGTTGAGTCATTTGGCGACTTAACGTCAGTGAGTGCGAGCCCTTATAAGAGTGTATGGCTGATTTACATTGCTAAGTCGGTGTTTAGAAGGAAACTATTGATTTCAATGTGATTGTTGTCTACGCACGACGATGTTTTAATCAAGAATACTTGTATTGGTAGTTGGTAGTACATATCGTAGAGGTTTTGATTTAGTTTTTAAATCAAGAGCGGTGTGATGGTCCAGTGGGAGTGTTCATGGAGTTTCTTGTCCGTTCTTCTCCAAAGAGGTCTTGTTTTTGGGTCGGGTTACTAGCTTCAACTTTGTAACTAGTGACGGATTCCTTGACAATTCAAAAGTGCCTCTAAATGATTTAGGGCTGATTTCTCAATCATCTAATAACTTTTTTTTTCTGTGGCAACTGAGCCGATATCGACATAACTTTTATCGAGGAATTATTTTAAAATTTTGACTATTTGTCAGTTTTATTCCTCGAATAAAAGTTATCTGGCGATGGAAAAATCAGCCCTTAATTAAATAAATGCTTTGAGTTTGAGTCTGTGTATAGTAAAATAGGCCACACGTCAATAATGGTAACACTTTGGCCTTGAGATGGCCTAAAGTAGGTGCCAGCTTATACTGGATTTGTTACCACATAGGTGCGTGCAGGCTACTGTACTCATAAGTCTATTATGCCGTCTGAGAATTATGACAGTAAACTTTAGAAAATGAAAACAAACAATTTGGCTCCAAGATAGAAACCATAGTAAAAACAATTTTACTATGTAGAAACAGACAACTGCATTTATAGGGTAATTCTCACGTTCTAAAATACCACTAAAAAACACATCAACTTAGAGATAATCTTAGACAAACGGCTCAAAGAATGCGCTACGGTGTTATCACAGTTATGTTATAATTACGTAATAGATGTTACGCATTCATTATGTACGTTTATGATCTGTCGGTCAGAATATTGTGTCGCTGTACTGCGGGCGAATAGTTGTAAATATTGTAGATTAGTTGGTAATAGAGGTCGTCATTTTCTGGGTCAACACATGGATAGCTTATTAGGTATAGCCGCTATGGAGATAATGTCAAAATTGTCACCTTTGGCAATCATCATTATCATCATCATCTGCCTAGCCTTTTCCCAACCCCAGCACCCAGCATTATGCTGAGCGATAACCGTTTTGCGTGGATGTGACGCATGTTTCCCTTACCTTCTTTTTTTTTGTGTTTATGTTCTTTTTTGCGTCATGTTCACCGCAATTAAACGTATTTTATTTCTTTTCTTTCTTTCTTTCTAACCATGTTGGGGTCTGCTTCCAGTCTAACCGGATGCAACTGAAAACCAGTATTTTATATGGAGCGACTGCTTATCTGACCTCCACAACCCAGTTACTGGGTAATACGATACCCCTTGGTAAGATTGGTTGTCAGATTTTCGAGCTTCTGACTACCCGTAACGTCTGTCAAAGATCCACGAATGACAGCCGGCACCAACGGCAACGTGCTTTCCGATGCACGGAGGGGTCTTGGTATGTAAAGACGGTCACCCATCCACGGATAAACGGCAAGCATAGCTTAACCTGATCGATCGACCCGTGCGGCTGTTATTACTTAGCCACAAGCCACCTTCGGCAATCATGCCTGGCAAAATGATTAGTGATACGGATGATGTAGTTGTCTCTCTTCTTCTTAGCGTGTCGATGGCAATCTAAATGGATTCGCCCCAGAATTATGCTACTTGTTTGGCGCCATCACTAGCGTCTATCAGTTCCTGTAACGTGCAGCTGACAGGACACGTAAGGCTAGATATTAGGGGCCTTATCATACTAGCGGATTGCGAGCGTTCTCAAAGCGGAGCGGGCGCGCAACGTACACGCGTCGCATGCGCAGCGAATTCGTTGCGGACGCGCAACGAGATCACCGCGAATGTTACTGTGTGTGTGGACGCCATTGTTACTGAGTGTATTGTACGTCGTTAACTCGTTGCGCGTCAGCAACGAATTCGCTGCGCATGCGCCGCGTGTTCGTTGCTCGCCCGCTCCGCTTTGAGGACGCTCGAAATACGCTAGTATGATAAGGCCCTAAGTGTCTCATCGTGTGTTGTCTTATCTCAACAGAGTTAGTTGGTGCCCACGTATTATGCATGATTTAGGTACGGATTTTCAAGTTTAGGTACGACATTTTCATTTTCATTGCAGGACTGGATTGGAAGATTGACTTTATTTAAACTAACCTACCAACCAACATACATACTTGAAATAACAAGTTCCGTTTTGTCATTTTGTGACTAATTTATGTTGGTATAAGATATGCCGTACCACGGATTGAAAGCAGGTCACATTTTCTCTACAGAAATACTCTGCAAAGATTAGTCACAATTAGACCACAAGCATAATTAGCTTATAATGTTTCCATTGCTGGTACACCTTCTCTCTGTGAGAGGTGGTCCGTAAGGGTGGGCCGTAATCTACCACGCGGGCCCAGTGCGGGTTGGTAGATGACACACGTCTTCAAATTTTTGGTTCTAGGACATGCCGGTTTCCTCACGATGTTTAATTATCCTTTACCGTTTTTGAGAGCAGTGGTGACGAAATAATGTCCACAAAGTAAAGCGCCTGTCTGGGTCACCACTAGACCATGTCTAACATGAAAATGTCGCTACAAAAAAAAAATTGCGGAATTTACATTATATCCGCTATAATTTTAATAAAACAATCGGAGTCTATGCAAGTTCGGCGACGGAAACGGGGTCGTATCCATAGTCTGGCGTTCAAACCTGTTGGTTTGGCCCACTGAACTCTTTCGGCTTCCGCACACAAACGCGGCTGTATGTTTACACGTGCGCCGAGCCTTTATTTAATTAATGTGCGTGTGTGCGTGTGATTCATGCGCTTGTCCACTGATACACGTGTTTTTTTGATGATGTGTCGATTTTTTTGTAGGTTTTTTTTTTATTTGTGACGTCATTGATAATTTTTTTTGGTTGTTGTTATTTAGGCAAGAGAGAGTATAAACCTATGTCTGCATACATGTTGTGCTCTATTATTATATCCCGCGTTGACGACTGGCCATTATGCCCGGTCAGGAAGGTTTAAAAAAATTACATACGATATCACAGCAATTTTAATTGATTTTAATGTAGTAAAACCGTAAGTTTATGGATGATTATGATAGTTAACTTAGTTAACAAAACCTGATCAAGGATTTCAAGCCAAGATCACGGTCTTGATACACGCAAAAATTAGAAACTAATGTGGTCATGAGACAATAATAAAATAAATAAATTAATATTTCAAAGTCTGCCAACTAATTCCTAGTCGTCCCAACAAACGTGTTACGAATTATTCAAGAACTGTTTGGTCAAAGACGAAAGATGATCATTTGTGTAAAATATTAATGAGTTCGCATGTTAGCTGGATGTATGCAGGATTCGCTGATATATTATATATAAGGTGCTATAAAAATATCTGCAACGGCTTTAATGAGAGACAGTATTTTGTATATAGATTACAGTAGTGAAGGAATTTTGTACCCCGGAATAGTTAAATCAATTTGAGAAAATAAAGTAATTAAATAAATATTTACTCTATTCTGCATAACGTGGTTCACAAGCTACGCGCGATGTGTCGCTTCGTCACATTTTGCGAAATGAAATGACGGTGCGGCAACAGCTAATTACTATGGGACGGTTTCATGCAACTAAATCAATTCAAATTTATACGCACATTTGTTTGTATGAAAAAATTTTTGACATAAGGTCAATAATGTTTCTTTATTATTATAATCTATATACAGAATACGGTCTCCCATTGCAGCCTTGGCAGATATTTTTATAGCACCTTATATACAGAGTAAAATTTTTGTATTATCATGTTTAGATATCCACCCATCACGCCTGCGGAGTTTTGCTAACTTATTTAGTTTGACCAATATCAGTGGGTATATATCACGATTATATAAGTATTAAAAAGTAAAATAATCAGCCCATAATGTTCCCACTGCTGGGACACAGGCCTCCTCTCGGTGAGAAGGACTGGGTCGTAATCAACCACGCGGGCCCAATGCGGGTTCGCAGATGTCACATGTCTTCGAATTTTTGGTTCCAAGACATGTCGGTTTTCTCACGATGTTTTCCTTCACCGTTTTGAGAGTAGTGATGATGAAATAATTTACACAAAGTAAAGCACCTGTCTGGGTTCAAACCTACGACTCGTAAGTCGCGGCCGTTACCACTTGGCCACCACTGTTGTATTAATGGATATTTATGAATTATTCAAGAAGTTAATATGTTATGAGAACATTACCTACGTCTCGAAATAGACAATTATAGATCCACATAACAATAGCTACGCCTTGCAATAATATATTCCAAACACGTTCTTTTTACATAAAGAGGACAAAAACACCAATAAAATGATATACTCCTGTGATAAAAACATAGTTATACCTTAATATTATATAACAGAAAACGTTAATTCCGTTGTTTAAGCGATATAATTATAAACTACATTAAAGATTCGTTTTCCTTTTTCAGACCAAGAAAGTCTTATCAGTGAAATTATTTATTTTTATGTATTTATTACTACTTGGACTCATTTGTGATGGCCAAATAAATTAGGCCGACCTTTCTTAAAAAAGAATGCAAGTTTTTAATTTAGTGCATTTAATTAATTATTGGAGCAACGGGATTGTAAAGTCATCTATCTAGAGTTGCCACGAATAGTGATTTGGCCGAATACCGAATATTCAGCATCGCTACCGGCCGAAGCGCCGAATATTCTGCACAAAGTACATGCTAGTCGAGTGCGTAAAGAATAATGCAACAGGTCGCGACCTGTCTCCAAAGTGCGCGGGCGGTGCAGCGATGTGCGGCCATTTGACTGTTTCAATTGCGAGTAAATCACGGATCAATATAAATTTTATAAATAACAAATTAAATAAAACATTACGTGTAGTGTAGAAACCATACCATCAAATGCTGAAAAACTTGTTTTTATTCATCATAACTTGCCACTGATGAATTTTACCTATTAAAGTAGTTATTGTAATTTAATAATAAATACAAATCTTGATTAATATGATGTGTCTTTTTTATGATTTGGTATTCGGTATTCGTCTGAATAGTACCTATTATTCGGCCGAATACCGAATACCAAACAAAGTGGCCGAATAGACCGAATACCGAATAGTAGCCGAATATTCGTGGCATGTCTAATCTATACTTAATAAAAAAAACTAAATTCCAATAAAATCGAGCCTTCATTTAAAAGCCGGTTTGGGTAAATAATACTAAATCATTTGGGGTCGAAATCCGAGAAAACTGTCATAATATCGACACATCCAATATCTGCCCTCAGATGTATTCATTTTAAGGTATTTTTTAAATGAAATACAATCGAGACTTTTTAACCAGGTGGATTAAAATTAAATCATTTAGGATGAATGTCCAAAAAAGTTGTCATAATATCGAAACATACAAGATTCCCGAATTTTTAAGAACGTTGACATTCTATATTCAGTCTCAATCTGACAAAAATACTTACTTTTAATTCTCTAAATTCTACACTTTTGACTTTGACATCGTCGGTGAGATGAGTTATTACGACTACATTTTGAATATTTTTAATTAGGTACGGGAACTGGCAATCTGAGTTAGGGCTACAGCGTAAAAAAAATGTGTCGACAAAAGCGTGTCGGCGGCAATGGACACAAGCACTCTCGTAGATACTTGATGCAATGCGTTACGTGTGATCTCGGATGACCGGAACACAGTGAGCCAACCTTAGTTATGTCATCGACCTCGTATCTTAGCGAAATTGTCGACTCAAGTGGATAACGACATTTTTGTTAATTGGTGCCTTAGTGGCTGCGTCGAGGTTCTTGGCCTAGGCTAGAATGTAAAGAGAAATCCAGGATGTTAGGATCAGCTGTTTTTAAAGGTCGGCGGTAACAAGTACTCCATGGAAGGCGGGTGGCCATCCTCAGCACATAAAGAGGAGTATGTTGTTGTCCTAAGCACAGACTAAACCCTTCTGTATAGCTGCACTAGCTTCTGCCTACGACTTCGTCCGCGTGGAATTTCACCCTCCCCCCATTCACCCTCCTAGGCCCAATTTACACCGCCGCGGAACGGAATGGAAGTGACTTTTTTTGTACAAAGCATTATGAACTTTATGTCAGTACTGTAACGCACAAATTAGATACACCCATACACACAGATCGCGCATCTCCTGGAGAATTATCGCGCATTCTCGGGAATTCCCGCAGTAACAGGCTCGTATCTAGTTTGAACGTTAGACAATTGACCTAAAGTTCATTTTGCTATTACGAAAACTTGATTCCACTCCGTTCCACGGCGGTGTAAATTGAGCTTTAGGGGTGGAGTTTCGAAAAACACTTTCTTAGTGGATGCCTAATCTTCACAAAGAACACACCCTCCAAATGGCATGTCTCTAAGATCAGCGGTTTAGGCTGTGCGTTGATATATCAGTCAGTAAGGACTTTGAATTTTATATATACGAGTATCTACAGATTGCAGTTAACCCCAATCGGGCTGACAAATGATTCCACTTCCTAACATTAATTTAAATAAAAGAGAAGGAAAATGGGTATTATTTACACGAAAATACTATTGCCCTACGGAATTTAATGCTTAGAGGGGTATAAAAGACATAAACGCATGGCGTTTAAATCTGTCTCAAATGGCAGTCTGTGTGTTATTATTTTCTGCGTAACTAATAATTTTGTTATGATGTTCAAGTTTAGATGTACCTATAGCTATGTATGTACGAAGCAGGATTAGATGTAGGTATTATCGATTTTATTATCTTTTCAATAGTCATATAACCTTTATTGACATTGAAAATATTTATTTTAGACCAGCAGCCTAATTGCGGAACGCCAAATCGTCAAATGATTCTGATCAGTTGGCTTCATTTCTATCACAATTGGCTTCATTTTACGATTTTCGAATTGCGAAACTCTAGTTTATTATGAAACCAATTATGAACGTTGAGGCCCTGCGCAGAAACTAGAGTTTCGCAATTCGAAAATCGTAAAATGAAGCCAATTGTGATAGAAATGAAGCCAACTGATCAGAATCATTTGACGATTTGGCGTTCCGCAATTAGGCTGCAGCACACTAATTGAAATACAAGTCCATATTATTATGTTAGTATAGATACTTATAGCTATGTTAGTAAAATTTAAAATTATTATTATTTTAGATGAGCGACCAATGCCTCAGGATTTGGCTGTCGACACTATCCGACACTACGCTCAGAAGCGTGTTGGTACTACCCCTTACTCAAGACCAACGGGAGGTCGACCTTTTGCTCAGCACCGCCTGGAAGCCGTCCATGCTGTGGTCGGTGAACATGCCGGAGGCACTGCACCGCCATGGGAGCCCCAACAAACCCCTGAACACGTTGTTATACTGGACGCGAAGAGCATTGCAATCTTTTTTAGTGTTCCAGAAAGCAAGATCGATTCCCCAACTACCTTTTTAACCCTTTTGTTATAGACCCAATATCTTTTCCCTTAACGTTATAGCAGTTTTGTATCTTTTTGTGGACTTATTTTCAACCACGTTGGCGTGGATCGGTATTGATTGCAATCGATATTTAGACTCGTCAAAAACTCAAATTTATTTTTGATACTAAAACCAGAGCAGTGGTGGCCCAGTGGTATCGGCCGCGACTTACGAGTTGTAGGTTGTAGGTTCGAACCCAGACAAGCGCTTTACTTTGTGTACATTATTTCATCACCACTGCTCTCAAAACGGTGAAGGAAAACATCGTGAGGAAACCGGCATGTCCTAGAACCAAAAATTCAAAGACATGTGACATCTACCAACCCGCACTGGGCCCGCGTGGTGGATTACAGCCCACTCCCTCTCACAGAGAGGAGGCCTGTGTCCCAGCAGTGGGAACATTATAGGCTGATGATGATGACTAAAACCTAAACGTATGCAATAGTTTAACAAGTCTCTCAATATCTAAACCCATGTGACAAGTTTTCGTATTTAGTTTTCTTTTTTATATTTTTCTATTTGTGTGTTTGATTTTTTATACAAAATTATACGTGTTTGTCGGTGAAGTGTCTTGTCTTTCCTTTACATTTCGCTACAAACAAGGCTCCACTGGTTGCACGTGTATAAAGTTTGGCAGGTATCTGAGGAATAAATATTACAGATTGACAGCTTTTTTGTAGAAAAGATGTCAAACTGTCATACTTATTTATTCTTAAAAACTGAAGCATAGCATCAACAGCTTCAGCAGGAATGACAGCTGACTTCAAGCTCACTGAACCTAAGTTTTTTTTTATTGACCAGCTGCACTCAAGCGAAGTCGGGGCGTGACATAAATATACGGAAATAAAAGCAAAAAAACAAACAAAAGAAGATCTGCCACAAGCGCAACTCAATTAACAAAAGACTGACGTACCTATAGATTATTACAATAGGTATTGATATATCTTACATAAATAATTGAAATATCACACCGTGTGATGAGTGAAAGTGACAGCTTTGGTGGCTCGTTACGGTGTGATAGGCAGCCAGTGAACAGGGACGAGTGAATACGTGATTAGGGGCTTGATCGCGACTGTGTAAGTGTCTTCCTATGTGTTTAGGTTATGTGTGTACCTGTGAAGGTATAGGGAAGGTAGACTAGTGGTTTAATTTAGGGGGTGTGTCAGTGCCCGAGCTAGCTACTAAGGCTAGCCACATACGTCCGGTTTCCTGATTCGGAATTCAGATTCGGAGACACGTTCCTATATTTTCCGTTCGAAAACCCTGACGGAAAATATAAGAACGTGTGCGCTAAAGAGAAGATTTTGTATGAAATGCGTGCATTCGGGGTCTCCGCATCTGAATTCCCGATTCGGAAACCGGACGTATGCGGCCGGCCTTAGGCGTGAATTATACAGAAACGGCGTAAGGTGAAGCCGCGGCGCAGGCATGATGACGCTTCAAAACGTTTTCATACAAAATGTACGAAGGCGACGCGTGCGCCTAAGCTGCGCCGCGCGTTTACCTTACGCCGTTTCTGTATAATTCACGCCTTAGGCTTTTTTAGATTCACGCCATGGTCCGGAGCGAGAGGGAGTGGGAGGCAGTCACCTTCTTCTGCGAAGCAGTCATGCTAGCGAAGGAGGTGGCGGGATGGCTGAGGGAGAGAGCCTCACGTCCCAACCGCCGCGGGAGATGCTCCGGGCGTCGGGAGCCGCGCGACGACTCCCGGTCACCGTAGGTGCGGGCCTACGGACGGAGAGTAATGGGTAGCTCACCGTCCGATCAGGACCAGGCCCGTGCCGGACGGCGCGTACGTGTTCCACGCGCGCCTCAAAGAGATGTCAGCATAAAGGAAGGGGCCTGCCAGGGCCGAAGCCTGCCGGGGGTGCGGGATTGTCCGAAAGGGTTACCGCTATCCCGGAACATAAAGGGCTAAGGCAGGAACACGGATGGGTTTTAGTCAGTAAGAGTCTGACACTCACTTCCGCTCCACCCAGAGCGGGAGGGGTCATTTGATGATTTCCCATCCATAAAAAAAAAGGCTTTTTTAGATAGGCTGGTAGAAGCAAGAAAGCGAGTATTCCCAAGTTGGAAAACAGAGTTCCACGGAGAAGAAGAATAGTTTATTGAGGGTTTAATGTTAGCAAATCTCTGTAGGTATTTACCTACAAGTCAACAAACAAATGAACGGAATATTTATCTATGCAGGACCTCGTGGCTAAATAACAACAGCCGGTCGGCCAGCCGGTCGGCCAGCCGGTCTTGCCGCGGTCGGTTCGTGGATGGGTGATCATCCATTGCATAACCCCCTGTCCCCCCCCTCCTCCCCCTTCTGTTATTGGTATTCAGCTGCATCCGGTTAGACTGGAAGCTGACCCCATAGTTGGGAAAGGGCTAGGCAGATTGATATCTACGAGTAGGTATGCAAGTACTTTAGTAAGGGATTAATAAGGTTTCGAAAGCAACAAAGGACCTCAGCAGAAGGTGGCAATATTATAGAAGGGTAAAAACACCATTTATCGTAACTGCTTCAATATCCTTGAAATAAATCAAAATACAGACGAAATCATTTGCATATATACAATGTTGCATGACATGCATTTTAAATACATACCTATAGGTAAGAAATATTTTAGACGGTTAGAGAGGCCCGTCGACCTTATAGTAAGGTTATGGTATATGGATAATAAATTCGAATAAGATTAGTAATAATAATAATTACTATCACTCAGGGATGGGCAATTTTTTTATCAAATATTTAGTGTTTTTCACCCAATTTTTTTTGTACTTACATAATTATGTTGTAATTTTTTTTTCTATTCGATTGACATTATAATTATTATTATTGACCACGTTGACTTCAGAAACTGTTTGCATTTTTTTTAAACGTAGGTATGTACAAACTTCAGGAATCCGCTGGATACGAGAAGTACAGAACCGGTCAAAGTGGCGGTGCTTGGGGAGGCTCTTGTATGTCCAGCAGTGAACGTCTTTCGGCTGAAATGATGATGATATACAAAATAGTGATATTTAAATTATTAGTTTTTGGTTTTGGTTATTTTTAATTTAAATAATCATTTATTTATTTATTTTACCATTTATGTACACACATATATAAACAGACAAGAAAAAAAAAACAGAACAGAAAAATAGGTACAAAGGTGATGCTTATTTCATAAGAAATCATCATCATCATCTGCCTAGCCTTTTCCCAACTATATTGGGGTTGGCTTCCAGTCTAACCAGTCTTCCAGTCTAACAGCTGAATACCAGTATTTTACAAGTTTTGTATAAAAAACAGTCATGTGATTTGAATTATCGATTTAAATCAACCAACCCTGCTACTACCGGATAACCGTAGTGGCTTACAAAGGTCACACTCGAAAACGACCAGTTATGTGCAACGGCTGTTACTTAATAGGTACGTATTATGTATGTAGATATACATAATTATGTGTGTTGTGGAGAGGCCCGAAAGTTCAAATGATGACATATACATTTTTCAATGTCATTATGGTGCAGGCGAACTTAAGAGTGGTGGCCTAGTGAAACAGCTGCGTCTTATCAGTTGTAGGTCGTAGGTTCAAACCTTGACAGGCACTTTACTTTGTGTAAATTACTATCACCACTGCTCTCAAAATAGTGAAGAAAAACACCTTATACTTTTTTTTTCCAGGAATACTTTTGGTGCGTTTCAAAATTGGTGCGTTTTGAGGAATACCCCACACCTTAACGTCAAATACTGGTAAAAATGACAGATTTTCATGACGTCCGTTATAATATGACAGAAACGCTCTTCTAGGGAACCGTAGACTCACAATTATGTAAGAAGGAATACTGACACTACGCTGGCAGGTGGCATCGTAATAATGAGTTGATCGAATAGGTTTAACCGGTCAAACACCGCGCGTCGCCTATTGGCGACGAAACAATGGAAAATCAATTGTGTCTAACTAGCGGAGCTCGACAGATTAATACGTGCCTTGATAAGATTATCTTCTAGGTAGGTCTGATTCTCTAAGTAATTCACAAACGATCCAATCGTGATACTATTTAATTTGATCACCAAATTATATTTAGCATTGAAATAATTTGTAACACTGGAGTTTCCTTCCTGATTCCAATATGGCGCCTGTTTAAATTTGGCTCACGTTGACATACAAAGGAAGCGTTCATCATGTTCGATTGTTGCTATCATATTGTCAAATAATACGATATGAAGGAAGAAGGAAAAGTAAAGTATCCGAATAGGTCAAAAAAAAAAAGTTTTTTATTTATTTAAAAAATAAACATTTATAAACGTTGCTTTAAGCTAAGTAATGATTAGCGCCTATCTTACCATACACTTTTGACGTTAAATAAACCCCATTATTCATTATTATAAGAAATATTTAATAAGTACATTCAATTTTAGTAGGTAACATACGTATGTAAACACACAAACACAGATGATCATCTGTCTAGCCTTTTCCCAACTATGTTGGGGTCGGCTTCCAGTCTAACCGGATGCAGCTGAATACCATTATTTTATATGGAGCGACTGCCTATCTGACCTCCACAAACCAGTTATTGGGTAATACACGATACCCCTTCGTAAGACTGGTTGTCAGACTTTCGGGCTTCTGACTACCCGTAACGACTGTCAAAGATCCACGAATGACAGCCGGGACCACGTGTTCCGAGGCACGGAAGGGTCTTAGTATGTAAAGATGGTCCAACGGTCAACGATCCACGGTCCAACCGCGGCAAACATAGCTTATGGATTAGTGAATAGTCCCGGGAAATCCCGGAACCGAAAGTACCGGGAAATCGCGAAATATTTTTATTTTGCCCTGTCATTTCGTCTTTCTCTTACTTTGTCCGTTTCAACACTTTCAACTCTACTACTACGTAGCAAGTGTATTCCACGCCAAATTAGAAATATTCTAAACGCGAAGTATCATTTCCCGAAAGTATCGAAAGTACCGGGAATCCCGCTTCTTTAGCCAGAAGGTCCCAAAAATCCCGGTTCTGCATTCCCCATTATGGATCGACCCGTGCGGCTGTTATTACTTAGCCACAAGCCCCACACAAACACAGATAACTATAACAAAAGTATCGTGACGGTCAAAATTATATACTTTTTTTGGTTTAGCTCTCATTCGCCAAGTGTGCAGTGCATAACGTGCGGTCTGTTAGGCAAGCTTATTAAGTTCGGTACAATAGAAAAAAGTAATTGTGTCTCGTTAGTGTCAGTTGAGCTCATAAGGAACTTCGTTCCAAAACATTAATCTTTATTTCTTTTGCGGAATAGCTAAAACAGTTTCACCAATGTCGCGTATTATTGACTTACATTTAAACTTGTCTTACCATAGTTTCTGCCCGCGACTTTGTCCGCGTGAAATTTCTTGTTCCCCCGAGGCCCCGACCCAACTACGTCGCATCGCATCGCCTGTCCGCCATTTTACTTTATTTTTGCTCAGCTCCTAAGGGCCCTAGCGTCATGTTAAATAGTCTATACCCTTGCTCAAAATTGGGCTATCAAAAATAATTTTTCAAATCCGATTTATTACTACCACTAGATTACCCTCTACCTATATATAATATACACAAATCTTACCTCTTTAGTATAGTTAATTAAAACAGTGCTGTACCTATAAAATTAATTAATCTATACTTGTTCTTAAAATAAACTGCGAATATTTGTGATTTAAATAGATTTAGTAATCTATACCCTTCCTCAAAATTGGGCTATCAAAAATAATTTTTCAAATCCGATTTATTACTACCACTAGATTACCCTCTACCTACATATAATATACACAAATCTTACCTCTTTAGTATAGTTAATTAAAACAGTGCTGTACCTATAAAATTAATTAATCTATACTTACTTGTTCTTAAAATAAACTGCGAATATTTGTGATTTAAATAGATTTAGTAATAAATCTCTAATATAATTCACAAAGTGCTATCAAAGGACGTCCGGTAAGGAAGTGGCAAAACTAGCGTTTTCTGAGGTCAAAAAACATACGATAGAAACGGGGTCACGTCACTAGTTTTATTAATTTATCAATTATTCATGAGAAAATTTTAGATTGCCATCCACTCAAATTGGGCAATATGCACTGGCCTTAGAGTGCTGGTTCAAATATGTTTGTAAAACTTTCAAATGTTGCAACTATTTATAAACTAATATTTTGAATAATTGATAAAGGACGGTTATCGGGACATTCACCTTAGTTGTCTGCATATTTTGCTGCTTTCTTTACAACGTTGATTTTTTCCGACTGAAATGTTACACAAAGTGGCGATTTGGTAATCACATTAAACAGTAGATACAGCAGTTAACAAGTTGTTACGCGTCATGTTTGTGAACGGGCGCCGTCGGTTGAGACTGGTCATCTCTTAAGTGCCAAGGCTTATTTTTGATCTTATATTTTGTTTAAGTTGTTTCTTCATTTGTGTTTTTTTACATTGTTCTCACATATAGAAGCAACAAGAATAATGTACTCAGGATTTTGTAATATCTTGATTTAAAAGAGTGTCCATGGAGTTTCTTGCCCTTTCTTCTCCATAGAGATCTACGTTTTGGAATGGGCAAGTAGCTTCAACTTTCTGACTAACTGATCGACTATTTAATTTTGACAATTTAAGTGCCTGTACATAGTTTAATTGAAATAAATGCTTTGAGTTTGAGTTATCAGTCTGTTAAAATAATAAAATAAACAATTTTACTAACAACAGAAAACGGAATTTTTTCAAACAAAATAAATAGCAAAAATTGGCATGAAAAAAATCAGCCTTGATAATAAGGCACTAGACACGCGGGGCGATGGTATAAACAATTCAACAAAATTTTAGCAAATAATCATAAATTAAGTTTAATGTTGTCAAATACTCGAAAGAAAAGGTCCCACGGCTAGAATTTTAATTGTAATTAATTATTTTAATTGTGTATGTTTAAAATTTGTCATGCAGAATAAGTGTGGTTTCAAGTAATTTGATAACCTAATCGTCTTTTTTATTGCTGAATGACCCGCTCTTGAGCTCGATCACGCCTGATGGAAAGCGATGGATGAGGTCTGTGATGGAACGAGCGTACCCAGAAGATCCTTAAGGCACTGGAGCTCCCACGCATCGACGAAACACAGCAGGCTGCTTGACGCCGGACTCCGGTGGGAAGGTGGTCGCAAACCAGGCGGGCGTCAGCCCTACCACCGCAAGGGAAGAATTGGCCAGTCAAATAAGGTGTTGGGTATGACTGTCCAAGATGCGCCGAGCGCTCGGTTCAGTCGAGTATGTTGGAACAAACTGCGCTACACGAGGCTTCTTCATGCATCCCAAAACATAATTTTATTATTATATTATATATATATATTATATTATATATATTATATTGTTAATGGGTAGAGATCGCATAAAATAGAGAGGTTTGAAAGGAAAAAGGGCAGGCCTTTGCCCAGCAGTGGGACACAATACAGGCTAATAAAAAAAAGTTAATGATGTAAGGTGACAGGGTGATACTCGTACGTGAAACAATATCTAAACTTCACCCTGTGTAGGTACGACTAACAGGATGTTGTATACCTAAAAAGATTTATATTCATTCATAACATTTATTATAAACTTTATTGTAAGTGTAATGTACCGTTGCAATTTCCTACATTATATTGTATTAAATGTAGAAGAGTAGTATGTAGTAGTTTTCTATTCTAGTAGGGGTTATTATTAAAGGAGTGCCAAACGAAAAGTATGTAACTGTTGTATGACAAGTTTTCAAAATAAACTATGGCCAACATGTTTGGATAGAAGGAAAAAATTGGATCTCAAACTCAAAGCATTTATTGCAATTAAACCAATTGCGTGGTAACGGCCGCGACTTACGAGTTGTAAGCAGGGGCGCCTAGGGCACGCATCATAGTTGCGGCCCTTCGAAAATATCATAATATGAATAATCAGATACATTAAATAAAACAATAATTTTTACTAACAAAACATTCAATATTTATTTTCTTTTTTATAAAGAAAGTAAGTCCGTAAAACCTTTACATTTACAACTGTACCTTCCTGGCCTTCTGCGAAGCATACTCGTATCGATAATGTTTTCGAAATTAATTTTAGCTCTACACTGACTCACAGAGCAAAGCTAGGTCACATATTAACCTTTTTTGACCCAAAAATACGTACAAAAAGATCGCTCACAATTTCCAATGGATACTGCAATTGTAAGCAGAATTTGTGACTGATCAGGATCACGAAGTAAATACGAGTATAATAGTATGAAATGGGTTACTGTAGTGAATTTTGTTTTTTTAATTGAATAATTTTCGATTTTGCGCCCCCCTTCGATAGGCGCCCGGGGCTCGTGTCACCCTAGTTACGCCTCTGGTTGTATGTATGTCGTAGGTTTGAACCCAGACAGGCGCTTTACTTTGTGTAAATTATTTCATCACCACTGCTCTAAAAAGGGTGAAAGAAAACATCGTGAGGAAACCGGCATGTCCTAATACCAAACATTCGAAGACATGTGACTTCTACCAACCCGCACTGGGGCAGCGAGGCGGGTAACGGAACACTTCCTCTGCCTGTGTCCCAACAGTGGGAACATTATAGGCTGATTATAATTGTCAATCATAATTATAGGACTAAAAAGATCACGTCATCCTTAGTAAAAAAAACCTTAATTTATTCACGTTAAAATCGGCGTAAACATTAATGGGCAGATTACTTAGAGAGCACTTAAAAGAGTCCAAGATCAAAACAGAACGATTTGCTTAAACAAACTAAAATGGCCGTTTTTACACATTCCTAACTAAAATTTTCGCGGTTTTTTGACGCCGTAGATAGGTAAATATTTTTTTGTTTTGTTCATTTGTGACGATTAAGTATGGGCCGCCAATTTTTAAAGGGTTGTACAAATTAAACCATTCGTGATGAGTTGGTAGGTAAAAATGGCTCCCCGCGTATAGTCGGGACGGGTCTTATCGCACGTCATTAGTTTTGTGGTTTTAATAAAAATAGATTAGCGTGTCCATGGGTGCAAAAAATAGGACATTATTGTCATACCGACTTAGATTTTCAGGAAGTAAGAAACTACAATGTTAATGATTTTCGTTTTCGTGAAAGTGACAAAATCAATGCTCAAAAATTAAATGTTAATTTATCCTCTAAAAACATCCTTTTAAAATAAATGACTTCTGGTCTGGTTTGGTCTGGTTTCAGACCTTTTTTCTTTAAATTTAGTCCCAGTAACTAAGCTGGGCACCCCGATCAAATAGGTTAGGTTATACATAACTGAATTCGCGTGCGAGTCGCGTGAGCGCTGCATCCAAGTTGGTCGCAATTTCTTGGCTTTTTAGTATTTTTAGGACACTAAAATGGGAATTATTTGAGGATCACAAGCTACATGAAACTGTCAAATTTTCCCAATCAACTTTGAACCTTATGTTTCAGTAATAAAGTTGAAAATCTATTAAAGAAATTTGACAGATTGTAGTAGCTTGATGTGCTTCTGTACTTACATTTATTATGGCGCAAATCGCAAAACCATGAATTCAGCACATGCGCAGATTTTTTTTTTTCGGTTTTCAAGAAACAGCTTATTCATAGAAAAGTGCAATTCCTACGCATTCAAAATGTATGGAACAGCAATTTTTTTTTTTTACCGACGATAAATACCATTTCTTGTGCCAGTCATAAGCAGCTGACCATGCTCTGCAGTGGACCTTTACAGGCCGCTACGATGACTCAATCTGACTCAATCCATCGAGAAAATGTGGGTGTGACGTAATGTGTCATGGCGCGTCTGATTGTTTATTGCCCAGCCACAGAATAAAAAAAAACTTTTGCTGGTTTCTCGCTGTTGGATTGTGAAACTCCTTGTTGGTTATGTTTAGTTCCTTGTCTGTGGCCTATATTCTAGAACATCTAAGTTCAAATCGAAGAAAACTATAACCCGGTGTTGAGTCCCGGGAAAGGACATAGGATAATTTTTATTCCGGTATTCCCACGGGATCGAGACTTATGCGGGTGAAATAGCGGAGAGCTGCTAGTCTCAGATAATTTACCAACAATCGCCATCAGTTATCTACTTTATTCAATGTATTCTAAGTTGATTTTTGAGTGATAATTTGTAACAAAAAGGTCCTAATAAGTTTTTTGTTGCAATGGAATTTGAACTTTCTTCACTATGATATTCAGTTTATTTTTCCATAACTTGAAAATGATCTCAAATTCTTAATTTAAATATACGCGATTTACGCTGTTTATGTGGTTGGGCATAGAGCATTAACATAACCTCAATAAACCGTCGTTAATAAGACTCTTGTTACCAATGTTTACAAAGGCAATGTTTGCGCGTACGCATCTAATTTCTAATGTATATTCAATATACAGTTAGAGGATCGGGTTCATTGTACAGGTTACAGTTAGCTAGGACAACAGGCATTAGAAAATGACGATGGTTGGTCGGAGTCATTAATTAGTTTTTGCTTTTTGCTGATCTGCATTAATTCTCTAGCAAAAATGTGAAAGGGGTTAACTACAGCTTCTAGTCATTGTTCCATAGAGTTTACTTCACTGTTTGACAGTATAATATTAAAAATGATATAAACCTGTCTCGTCATTATCTAGCCCTGCACCATAGAATAATAGTAGGGGAGAGTTGGATAATACCGCGCGGTTGACAATTCCGCGCGTCAGCTTAATTCAAAAACTATCCACTAGTTCTGCGATCCAGTGCGTATACATCGAAGCGGGACATGCTTACACCCTTCCCCGCGCATCGCCATTACGGTCCGCGCGACGACAGAGATAGCACGCGCTGTCGACGTTTTTTTCGCCACTCCTTGTAATTTTTCGTGTACTTTCGAGAAGAGATAAGTAATACTGTATTTATGTTGTAATACTTTGATACCATACATTTTTAATGTTTGTTTATTGTAGAATTAATGTCAGAATAGGTTTTTACGTACTTTAATATTTTCCATATAATTTTGAGGTTAAAAAATAAAATGATCAAGTTTGATAATTCCGCGCCTAATACTTAATATACTGATTTAATTTCTAGAAAAAGATTTGGGTCTCCCTATCTTCACGCAAGAAAATTACTTAAAAGAATATATATATTTTTTTATTATTTCTTTTATTATTTTTACTTTTATTACCCATTTTTGTGTAATTAATGTGGGCACGATATTATCAGACCAGTTCGACAATACCGCGCCTTTACTTTTTTTTGGAAAGTGTCAATAATTACTTTTTGTTTAAATTTTGGAAGTATTTGTTATACGGTATGCGTACCTGAATAAATGTCCTACTAATTACTCAATTTTGTTTCTTTCAATATCAAACAGTTTCCTAATAATAGGTCCAATTCCTTAGGGGCTCGGTATTATCCAACTCTCCCCTACCTGCACGGACACAGAATTTAAAAAAAAATGGTTTGAAATTTATGAGCGTCGAAACTTCCATATTTGAACGCATCTTTGGGTGTACCTAACTCCCGGAGTATTAAAATGGCAAAATTGTCACAGTAAAGGGATAGATAATTTATCTAAGAAATCAAGTATCCTATCCATTCCGTACTAGATAATATTATAAATGCGAAAGTGTGTCTGTCTGTCTGTTACCTCTTCACGCTTAAACCGCTAAACCGATTTAGATAAAATTTGGTATAGAGATAGTTTGAGTCCCGGGAAAGGACATAGGATAGTTTTTATCCTGACATTCCCACGGGATCGAAACTTATACGGGTGAAACCGCGGGGCGCTCCTAGTTTTGAATAAATACATCCAGTAGTTTTGTCATATTATTATCTATACCGTGTTATGTATATCGTGTTGAGATATCGACACCCATTCTGCGGAGTTTCGCTGGCTGATTTAATTTGACCATGTTCCTTTTTTTTAATTGCTGAATGGGCACGCTCTTGACCTCGATCACGCCTGATGGAACGCGATGGATGAGGTCTATGATGGAGCGAGCGTGCCCAGAAGATGCCTAAGGCACTGGAACTCCCACGCACCGACGAAACACAACAGTGTGCTTGACGCCGGACTCCGGTGGAAGGGTGGTCGCAAACCAGGCGGGCGTTAGCGTTACCACCGCAAGGGAAGAATTGGCCAGTCAAATAAGGTGTTGGGTGTGACTGTCCAGGATGTGCCGAGCGCTCGATTCAGTTGAGTAACTGACGGAACAAACTGCGCGCTAACACGAGGCTTCTTCATGCATCCCAAAAATACTTTTTTAATCATTATCCATCTGTTCCTAGTGTTTTAATGCCAAGTATTTTAAAAGTTTACCAGCATGCAAAGGTGAATGGAAACCGGCAAACAGCTATATAAAATATTTGTGACTTACCTTGTGACTTACCTATTAAAATACAAGCACTTGGTATTATTAAACTAGCAAAATAATGACCACAACTGCAAATTTAACATAGTAAAGTGTTGCTTATCACGCGAATACCAATCATAGTTTTTGTAGACAGTTTGTACTTGTTTTTATAATCAAAGGCATTGCATGCAGTCAAGAGTAAGACTTTAAATCTTATTTATCTGGGAATGGGATTAACGTAATAGCATAATAATCAGCTTATAACGATCCCACTGCTGGGACACAGGCCTCCTCTCTGGTGCGGGATTGTCCGAAAGGGTTACTGCTACCCCGGAACATAAAGGGCTAAGGAAGGAACACGGATGGGTTTTAGTCAGTAAGAATCTGACACTCCCTTCCGCTCCACCCAGAGCGGGAGGGGTCATTTGACGATTTCCCATCCATAAAAAAGGTCTCCTCTCTGTGAGAGGAAGAGGGCCATAAACCACTACGCGGGACCCAGCTTGGTTTAGTGATATCACATGTCTTAGAATTTTTGGTTCTAGGACATGGTCTCCTCACGATGTTTTCCTTCACCGTTTTTAGAGCATTGGTGATGAAATTAAGTACACAAAGTAAAGTGCCTGCCTGGGGTTTGAACTCACGACTCGTAAGTCGGGGCCGATACTACTAAGCCACCGCTGCTCCCCTGGGAATGGGATTATTGAAATAGTAGCAGCGGCCCGCGGTTTCACTCGCATAAGTTTCGATCCCGTCAGAATATCGGGATAAAAAGTAACTTATAAACTATCCGTGTGACAAATCCGTTCAATAGTCTTTGCGTGAAAGAGTATCAAACCTCCATCCATCCTTAGTACTCACAAACTTTCGCCTTTATAATATTAGTGTGATACTATCAGTGCCCCGTGGTTTCACCCGCATAAGTTTCGATCTCGTGGGAATATCAGGACAAAAAGTATCCTATGTGTTAATCCTGGTTATAAATTATCTTTGTGTCAAATTTCAGCTAAATCCGTTCAATAAAATAGTCTTTGCGTGAAAGAGTAACAAACATCCATCCATCCTCGGAAACTTTAGCGTTTATAATATAGAATAGAATACTCTTTATTATGTACACCATAAAAATTACAGAAGTAAATTAACGCACATACAAGCATTAATTAATTATTATATTAGTATTTCGTTTATTTATCTATTTACACATAAATTATTTTTTTAAATATTAGAAGCAGTTGAGCAATCTAGTTGAGCAGTGGGGAAGAAGTGATAAAAGAAATATAAAAACATTTAAAAATATAAAAAATAGTAGCCCACCGGTATCGGGAACAGGGTCCAAGCTACCGGCGGTCAGGACTCCAGAGAGAGGAACCTCCTGACAATGCGAGCTGTGTCCAGAAGTACTGCTTTCTGAATCAAGCCCTTGATCCAGAAAGGTTTTCCTGACATTGTTATCTATTACTACTGATCTGAATCTAAATCTGAAGAGTTTGTGTGTTTGAATGCGCTAATCTTTGAAACTAAACTTATTTATGCGTTTTTTTTGCTTTATGAGTTTAACCTGAAATAAAAGTTTCATTATATTATTCATAGCCCAATTCTTGAGAAAGGCTATCTGACATCGCGCTAAGACCCTTAGGTGTTACGTTATGTTATGTTGTTAGGTTGTGAGTCTTGATACTTGAAATAAAATCATTATTATTATAAAGCACAAAGATTGGACTTTGCACACCACCTAACCAACGATTATAATCAGCCTTACAATTTTTAATGGCTAATTTTACGGCTAGCATGCAAGACTATGGTTTGAACGCAGTGGACCATGCCGCCATGCCGTCGAAACGGGCACATCTGCCGTTTGTCACGCAATCTTTTTGCTTTACGTTTTTTTTTGCGGAGAAAATTATATAAGACATGTAGAGAAGGTCTAAAAATAGATTTTTGGAAACTTATTTGGTTGTTATGTTATTTATGACTAGCTACGCCCCGCGGTTTCACCCGCATAAGTCTCGACCCCGTGGGAATATCGGGATAAAAAGTATCGTATGTCCTTTCCCGGGACTCGAACTATCTCTATACCAAATTTCATCGAAGTCGGTTCAGCGGTTTAAGCGTGAAAAGGTAACATACAGACAGACGTTCAATCTCAGAAGATCCATTGGCCAGATCCATGATGAGACAGAGTTACTTTCGAATTTATAATATGAAGTAGGTATGGATTACGGCAAAGGTCAGTTATGTGGGAGTACTTTTGAGAGATGGTGTGGGATTAGGGGGTAAGGCAGTGCCACTGCCAAGACAAAGTAAACAAACTACACTCCTTTGCAAAAAAAACGGGCACCTAAGGAAATTTACGTTCTCAGGTCGATTTGAGTTAATTAAATGAAATTTATTTTTTTGACGTAGTCTGTAATCTGTAGGTATACTAATAATCGTGTAAATTAATACACGTGAAGTGAATTCTGGCAATTTTTTTTTTTAATTTTCGATGATTTCTTTAAAACCGATGTACACGGCCAAACAATAAGAAGTGGTCGGCAATAAAGACAAGAAGATTTTTTTACTTTTTTAAATTAAATAAAGTTACAAATGTAAAAATCTAATAGAGTGTGACCTCCTCTTGCCAAAATCACAGTTTGAATCCTTCTGGGCATGATTTCCACGATGTTTTTAATAACGTTTTGAGGAATACGTTCCCACTCTTCTGCAATGACTCTTTTTAGCTCCCTGATGTTTTGTGGAGCAGGTTGCACTGATCTAACCCGTCTTTTTAGAACATCCCAGACATGCTCAATTAGATTGAGGTCAGGACTTCGAGCTGGCCAATCTAAACGACGGATTCCAACTTCTTGCATGTATGCTTCCACGTCGCCAGAACGGTGCGGGCGAGCATTGTCGTCCATAAAAATGGAATCTTCCCCAAGTGCTGTCAATGCGGGTTGTGCATATGGAATTAGGACTTCCATTATGTACCGGTATGCATTTAATGTTCCATTTTTTCTGAAAATTGACTCCGTACGCTCCGTCAAATAAATTGCTGCCCAAAACATAACGGAGCCTCCGCCATAAGGAGTGATTTCTTCGAAACACACTTCCGCATAGCGTTCCCGTGGTCTTCGCAGCACTCGCCGGCGTCGGTTCTCTCCACACAAAGAGATTCTAGCTTCATCAGAAAACAATACTTTATTCCAGTCCTCCAGTTTCAATAAAGCACAGTTTCGAGCAAACTGAAGTCGAGCAACACGGTGCTCACGGAGTAATTTAGGGCCCCGAGCCGGGCGGTAACTCCTGATATTGGCAGCCAAAAGCCTCCTCTTGACCGTCCACAAGCTAACTTCTACTCCTCTTACTTCTTCAAGGCTCTTCTTCAAGTCCACACTTGACGCCTGCCGATTCTGCAACGCCTGACTCACCAAAAGCGGTCATCTCTTGGTTCTGTGCATCGTTTTCTTCCCGAACCGGGTCTTCTTTTGACCGAGCCGGTCTCTTGATACCGTTGCCAAGTCCTCTGGACAGTTGAACGACTCACATTTAGCCGCTGAGACACGTAAGTTTGCGAACAACCTTCTTCAAGTAGGGCTATAATTTTACCGGCCCGTATCGCTTTATCACTCATATCAAAAAGTGGTATTTAATGTAAAAAGAAAGATTAAATTGTTTAATTTGCAGAAAATATACAAAAAGTTTTAAAATTTTAGTAATCAGTAAAAAAATCGTTTCAACAATTCGCGCCAGTAGTAAAGCAATTTTACAATAATCCACAATAATCATTATTTTTCTTTTGTTAATTTCAAAATTTAAATTTGGAACGTGAAGAATCATGCTAGGATGCTTCAAATAACATACCAATACATCGTCAAATTAATAAAACTTCTTTCTTATTCTTCTTCATTGAAGTAGAGAAAAAAATCCAAAGTGCCCGTTTTTTTTGCAAAGGAGTGTATGTACGAGCATGTAATAGAGCATTATTATAATTATGTTTTCTCAAAGAGATGCAGCTTATTTTCGAATCCTCATCGTATTGATAACTTACGGAAACTCATGAAGGTATACAGGGTGAAATTGAACACATGCGACAAATCGAAATGGGAGATTGTACTCGTCATTATGAACAACTTTTACTATGGGACCAAACCTGAAATCGCGAAAAAAAAATCAGCTGTTCCCTACATTTTGGCGAGTTATGCGAACATAAATGTAGGGAACAGCTGATTTTTTTTTCGCGATTTCAGGTTTGGTCCCATAGTAAAAGTTGTTCATAATGATGAGTATAATCTCCCATTTCGATTTGTCGCATGTGTTCAATTTCACCCTGTATATTTGTTTTGTTTTTTTTATCATCACTTAGTGAGAGTATGTACTTAGTCAGCCTCAAAAATATTTTTGCACTAGCTGCGCCCCGCGGTTTCACCCGCAGAAGTTTCGATCCCTTGAGAATATCGGGATAAAAAGTAGCCTATATGTTAATCCAGGGTTTCAGCTACCTTCATATAACATTTTATCAAAATTAGTATAGCCGTTTGAGTGTGATGAAGTAACAAACATATATTTTTTATTTTGTGTTTCACGAACTGTGTCTACATAAACATTTTTTCTTTCTTTCTTAAACACACACACACAAAGTTTCACCTTTATAATATTAGTGTGATTGACAAGAACTCATTTAATCCATACTAATATAAGAAATTCGAAAGTAACTCTGTCTGTCTGTCTGTATGTTACCTTTTCACGCCTAAACCGCTGAACCGATTTAGATGAAATTTGGTATAGAGATAGTTTGAGTCCCGGGAAAGGACAAAGGATACTTTTTATCCCGATATTACCACGAGACTTATGCGGGTGAACCCGCGGGCGCAGCTAGTTCTTTATAATCTTTTATAGATCCATTTAGGTTGACTGTAAGTGTGAACATTTACTAAGTTATTTTTAACCTCTCTATATTTATATTTGAGGATTTCGTAAAAAAACAGTTCTGTTTATTTATCTTTTAATTACCTACCTTAAAAAAACAGTTTCTTTGTTATTTTTATCACACTGCATTAATATGTATGACGTTGATGAAATACAGTTATTCAAAAAAATGTTTTAAATTTTTTTTGTTTAAACCACGCAAGCACTCAAAGTAAGTAGGATGTATTTTTTACTGTAATGTCCATTGTAATCTTTATTTCAAGTTAAGTTGAATAAACTATTACTTAGTGCGCGAGTGACGCACATTAAGGTGAAGCAAAGAGGTCCTAGTGATTGGTAATAGTGTAATATAACACGTAGGTACGAAAAGGCGAGATGAATGACTGCATAATGTTGTCAAATATAATGTTGCCAATGCTGGGAAACAGCTGCGTCACACGTCGTCTCTATGAGAGGGAGTGGAGGTGGACTGAAAATTGACCACAACAAAGTTGGGAAAAGGCTAGACACTATTGCGATTCTGTAAAAATCTCACCGTGAAATCTTGAGTGAAGTGAGCTGTCATTTCACCTGAAGGCCAATTCTCGTAATTTAAAACGTTCAAAATCTAGTCGCAGTCTCATCTCGGCGAGAAATAAAATGTCAAAATCTTGTCAAAAATGTAGGGAAGTTACCTACAGGATTTTTTGATAGATTGAGACTGACATCTGAAGGCCAATTCTCGTAATTTAAAACGTTCAAAATCTTGTCGCAGTCTCATCTCGGCGACAAACAAATGTCAAAATCTGGTCAAAAATGTAGGGAAATTACAGTAATTTTTGACAGATTGAGACTGAGATCAGAAGGCCAATTCTCGTAATTTAAAACGTTCAAAATCTAGTCGCAGTCTCATCTCAGCGACAAATAAAATGTCAAAATCTTGTCAAAAATGTAGGGAAATTTACTATTATTATTAATTAATTTATTTTTTATGTTAAATTAGGGGACTTTCTATATAAAAAAAAAAAAAATTGTGGGGGTATTTTTTGACAGACTGAGACTGAGATCAGACTGTGATCTATCCTAAAATTACTAGAATTGCCCCTCTGACTGTGAACGTTCTTAAAATTACGAGAATTGTCCCTCTGATAATAAGTAGTACTTATCCCCTAGATGTCTGATAGTAGTAAGTAATCCCTATAGAGGGATTGACACTATTGACATTGACAACTCACTTCATCTAAGTTATCACGGTGATATTTTTACAGAATAGCATTGCTGATGATGACTTTTGCCCGAGAAACAAATACCTTCAAAGTACGAACAACAAATCAAAGACCTCAAAACTCTCTGCCGGTAAACATTACGGTAACCTCATTGGCTGACACAGTGCTCCCTACCAACCGGTTGGTCGACCTACAGACGAGACGTAACGCATTATGTCACGGAATGCACTCAGTTATAATATCTGTGATACCTGATTATGTTTGTGTAGGTTACGGTAGATGATTGAATGTCTTGCTTGGATTTAAGGTGAAAGCGTCGGGATAGCCCACGAACTTAAAATTTTCTTAAACCTTTTACGGACTAAGTGTTCTAATGTACGCGTAATCTAGGTATGTTGAATACGCGTACAGGTTGTAGTTGCAAGTTGTAGTAGCAAATTGTATACGATTGTATACGCGTACTGCATGTACGGACTATCGTTCGTACGACTACGCGTACATTGGAACGCTTAGTCCGTACAAGGCTTTACGATTTTTGCAATTTGTCAGGATATGACTTGTGGTCGTCACAAATATTTATTTATGGAATTATAATCATAAAAATCAACAATATATCTCTAAGTTCATATTACCCTAATGAATTACTATTTATTTATTAAAACTTTATGCACAAGTAAAAAAAATACTGTACAAAGGCGGACTTAATGCCTGAGGCATTTTCTACCAGTCAACCTTAGGGTGATGCAGAGACAAAACATGGCAGGTGCAACATACAGAATAACTAGCTTGGAAATGACTATAAAATACAAGAATATATACATAGATACATACATACATACATATAAACCAAATGAACTCTCAGGGGAGAAATGATGGGTAGAGGAGAAAACGAATCCAGCAAATCAGCGCTGGGATGTCACAGCCAACTTCTGCCGAATATGTTCACGTGCCTTCACTTTAAAAGATAAACGACTGGTTGCCGTCCTGATGTTCAGAGGGAGCGCATTCCATAGAAAGACCGCCTGGACAAAGAAAGAAGAATGAATGAAACCAGAACGGTGAGAAGGACATCGTAGAAGGCGATTGTTGGTGGAACGAAGATTTTTAACATGGGCAGAGCATAAATATTGAATTTGGGAAGTCATGTAAGAAGGAGCAGTGGGTTTGTCAAGAATAGAGAACAACGTAGTCAGCGCCCTCAACTCTCTGCGCTGGCGAATGGGTAACCATTTTAAAAGCCGCCGGTGCTCGGAAACATGGTCATACTTACGAAGATTGAAAACGAATCGAATGCAGTTATTGAGAAGACGGTCAAGTTTATTCAGGAGATCTGCATTCAGGTCATAGTAACACACATCACCATAGTCGATTATGGGAAATATTAGGGACTGTACAAGCATTGCCTTTATGTGTGAAGGGAGAAGGTTTTTCAATCGGTAGAGCGACCGCAACGTTCCGGTGACTTTCTGACTTACAGTCGTAACCTGCTTTCGCCAGTCAAGACAAGTGTCGACATGCAGACCAAGATTCTTAACATCAGAGCTAAACGGGATGACTGAGTTGTCGAAGATTACAGGTGGCACAGTTAAGCCATTCAGCTTCCTCATGCTGTAGGGGCTGCCTACTAAGATAGCCTGACACTTGGTGGCGTTAACCGCCACCCCGAATCGATTAGACCAGTCTTTAACGACATCTAAATCCCGGTTTAGCTCATCAATTGCATCTGATATGTTGTCAACACCTGCCCGGCAATAAAGCTGCAAGTCGTCAGCATAAAGATGATACGCAGTCCGAAGCTCGGTGGTAATGAGGTTAATAAAAATGGAGAATAAAAGAGGAGATAATATACCGCCTTGAGGAACGCCAGCTGCAAGATAACACCAACTCGACGAAGAGTCTCCAGCATAAACAGACTGCTGACGTCCCCGAAGATAAGAAGAAAACCATTCCAGAACCTCCGGAGAGACCATAAGATAGGAAAGGATAGATAAAAGGACTTCGTGACTGACGGTATTAAAAGCATTGGAAAAGTCGATTAACACTAAGACTGTGACTTTAGTGTCTTCCATTCCCCGCCTTATATCGTCAGTCATTTTAAGGAGAGCTGTAACGGTACTGTGCCCTATTTCCTGAAATCATGACTTTTCAGGCTTAAGGAGTTGTACTTTTGTAGGAGTTGTAGTTGTTATTGTTGATTCTAATGATTTTTATTCTGTAAAGTCATAATTGTTACGGTTGTCGCTGACCTGCAAATTGCAAAAAAGCATTAGCGCATCCCCCTTAATGGTGAATTTTGTATCCTTGAATAAAGGCCTATTCAAACCTAAGCGGTATTCGCTGCCGCTGTTCATACCGCGCGGATTTCGCTCAGGTATTTAGTATCATGTTCCGCGGCTCCGCGGCGGAGCTTGTACCTCTACCCACAGTGGCAGCGTATTCGCCGCTTAGGTTTGAATAGGGCTTTATTAAGGCTTTTCAAACCTAGTAAATAATTGTTACTTGGGCTAATTTATGCCAGGACAGCCGGCTTGGCAATGTTCTATTGTTTCAGTTAACGAGATATGGACAATTACTATGTTTGCTCACTGCTGCTAGTAGGTTCTTACTAGTGTCAACAATTAAAGAATCAGGTCCAGTTTTCCGTTGGATAATATTGCGATTTCCGCCTCCTGTAAATCGATTGTGAATGAACATGGTCATTGAAAGCATGCGAACTAACTACAATGCTTGCTCAAGGCGGATTGGCGATTTCAGATTTATATAGATTAGATATAAATCCAGGTTTCCTCACGATGTTTTCCTTCACTGATGTCTGCAATGTCCAAGATAAACTTAGATAAGATACTACCGATATTTATAATTGTGTGTAACAAACACCTTATGGTTTGCCTTTTATGCTGACTCGACATATTTTATTTTGGAGCGCAGTGGAACAACCCTCATAGTTTAACTTAAAAAGTTCCGACATTATAAAATTACATTTAAAAATAACTTTTGGCTCAATTAGTATTGAACTCATATTCCGTTGCTTAAGAAGAGGTTTCATAAAACTTTGGACCACCATGACTTATGAATAAAATAAAAAATCTAATGATATTATGTACAATAAAGAGGCTTAAATCAGTACAAAAAACCATTAAAGCATCTGCAGACTTCACAGCCAAACATTGCAAGACACCATACAAACAAAACTCGTTGTAATAAATCGAGCATCGGATTCAGAATAAGACTATATCAACTTTCACTAAGAGGAATTCCGGTTGCGTTCGTAATACTTACTCATCTCACTCGAAATCTTAACGTTTTGCTAACTCATAACATGTCAGATCGTGCGTGATAAACGTTTATTTTTTTATCTTGGTGAATCTTTACGTCACGTTTTTGTATGCTTTTTTGTAGTAGGTAGTAAGACACTTTGTGAAGGATGTCGTCCCGAGAAGTACTTCCTACTACCATGCCTATTTCTGCCGCCAAGCAGTCTTGTTATGTTCCAATTTCAAGTGTCGTTGTAATGAAGATAAAAACTGCCACTTGCTCACTTCCGAGGGGCAATTCATGTAATTTTAAGAACGTTCACAGTCTCAATTTGTCAAAAATACCTATAATTTCCCTATATTTTTGACATTTGCTTGTCGCCGAGATGAGACTGCGACTAGATTTTGATTAATTTAAATGACTAGAATTGATCTTCAGATGTCGCTACTACCCGTAGTCAGCGTCAGCCGTAGTAGCGTAATATGTCCTCTTGCGCAGCAGTTGAATGGCAAAATCAGCACACGTTGGAATTACATTAGCAAAATACTCGTAATTTGGCGATTGAAGGCTCTATGACTAACCGCCACGACAGGACCACAGCCGAAGCTAATATGAATAGTCCGATTTGTATGTTAATATTTTTTAAACAATCGTTTCGCTGCTGTGTGGTCGCCAGATTTGAATTCAGGGTTTTTCCAAGTCATACAAAAAGGATATTTCGGTTTTTCACGTGGTGATCGAACTAGGTATTCAGCTTGCGCTCTGAATTTTTAATAGAGTTACTTCTTGTTAAAATGCTGATCTCATACCGTCATCGGAGAATTGTAGGTATGACTCTGTACTGTACTGCGAAGTCCAACTGCCATTGAGCGAGACACTTCGCATTCCAGTAGGTATTACTGGACGCGAACTATCGTAATGAACCCCTTATAGCGGTCTCCTCACTTTTTACGTTAGTCAATCAATCAATCAACGCAGCCTATTGCAGTCCACTGCTTGACATAGGCCTCTCCCATGCTGCACTACAAACACCCTGTCCTCCGCCTTCCGCATGCAGTCCGTCCCAGCCACCTTCTTTAGGTCATCAGTCTGTCTAGCTGGGGGGCATCCCACACTACGCTTGCCGGTACGCGGTCTCCACTCCAGGACTCGTCTGCTCCACCGGCCATCGGTCCTTCGACAGACATGGCCAGCCCACTGCCACTTCAGTTTGCTTACTCTGCAAGCTATGTCGGTAACTCCGGTTCTTTTCCGGATAATTTCATTCCTGATTTTATCCTTCAAAGAGACTCCGAGCATAGCTCGCTCCATAGCGCGCTGAGCGACCTTGACGTTTTTACGTTAGTACTATTAGTTATTTTGTGCCTTTACTTAGATACTGCAAGACTAGCACAAGCGTAGCCAATTGTCAGTCGGTAAGAGAGTGGTGCCGATTCCCTTGTTCACAAACTAAACTAAATTTAAGTTCAGTGCATCTTTTTCTTTCTATTTCATTAAGTAAAGGACAGAAGATAAATTTTAGTTTAGTCCTGTCAAATTAATCAGCGCCTGACACATCCTGATAAAATCAGCGAGAGAGAGAGAGATAGTTTTCGAGGTTGCTGAAGCCAATAATGACGTCAACATAACAATCCAAGATGGTGGCTGCGAATGTTTTCGAACTTCGTAACTGCCGCGGTTCCCTCGCCTCCACACGTTTTGTTTTTTGCAACAGGTTGTTTGGGCAAAGATCTCTCACTTTCGATTGTTCTTTGTGCGTTCTATGACCAATCTCCCGTAAACGCATCTAGGTCGTTTCGCCTGTGGGTAACCATAACAGCAATAAATTGCACACAGAAATAAGCCGTATGTTCTAAAGTCCGACCGCGCAAAATTTGCCAAAGATGTAAACAACAATGGCCGCTCGAAGTTGAATAAAATCGATAAACAAGAGTATATGATTAAGTAATGTTTGTTTTCGTCTAGTTAGCTCGGAGATTTAGACGAAAAGCTCACAGAAATAAACCATAATATATTCTAGATCAAATGTCTGGTGCCAACTTCAATGCCCATGTTATGAGTGAGTCGTATGTGCTCGTATTACACATCCGATACGCGGCGGTATTTCCTAGCCAGTTGCAAACACGTAACACTTCGACGTTTGTTATGATTCTGATACGAATGAATACCTACATATCGACGGTGTAGTATCAATATCCAATAACTACAAAATCATGATTTTAGAGGAGGCGAAAAAAACGTTTCATTTCTATAGTTTTTAATATTTTAATAAATAGTTACTTACCTATATTAAACAAATAGTAGGAAACGTCGTTGTCGATTCAAGGACCTTATTATATTTGCAAATATGAGCTATTTAACCTACGAATATGCAATAAAGTGAAAATCGCTAAAATGTTAGTTCACCGTCGCCGCGTCGATATAATATTTAAGTGGCCCTTTTTGAACCTAAATTACGAATATCGTCATCATCTGCCTAGCCTTTTCCCAACTATGTTGGCTTCCAGTCTAACTGGATACACCTGAATACCAGTATTTTACATGCAGCGACTACCTATCTGACCTACACAACCTAGTTACTGAGTATTACGATACCCCTTGGTAAGACTGGCTGTCAGACTTTCGGGCTTCTGACGGCCTATAACGATTGTCAAAGATCCACGAATGACAGCCGGGACCAATGCCTTAACGTGCTTTCCGAGCCACGGAGGGGTCTTGGTATATAAAGATGGTCACCCATCCACGGACAAACCGCGGCAAGCGTAGCTTAACCTGATCGATCGACCCGAGCCGCTGTTATTACTTAGCTACAAACCCCTAAATTACGAATAATGATTTAATTGTAGTATCATTTATATGTATACCTACTACAATGAAAGAAAAGCAAAAAGTAGAGAAAGTATCAAATTAATTTTATTATTGAATGTTATTCGGAACTATGCTATTTATTTATTGAATACTTCAAGCACATAAATGTACAGAGGCGGACTTAATGCCATAAGCATTTTCTACCAGTCCACCTTTGGGTGATGCAGAGACAAACAGCGGTAGGTGCATCATGAAAAATTGAGGAATAAATATTTTAAATATAAATATAAAGATACGCATAAACCTATTAAAACTATGAATATAATATATAATTAATTACATATAAATATAAGCACAAAGCTATTCAGTATAAATATAATTAATAATATCAAATTGGTCTAATCCGAACTGTTTCAGTAATATAAAAAGACATAAATGTCATAATTTCACTAAATAGTCATACAATACGGTAATATTGAACTAAAAGAGTTATATTGATGATTCTAATGTTTATAATTTTGCAATGCCATATTTGTTACGGCCACGAGTCATATTTGAATCAACGTAGATATAACCTGACAGTGACTTGCAAATTGCAGAAAACGTAGGTAAGTCTTGAATTTCGCGGGCTACCTTATCACAGCCCCTTAAATAAAATATTTTCCATAATATTCTTCCTCGTATAGAGATAACCCTGGAAAAGATTTTCGTACCATAAACTCTGATCATGTTAAAACAAAGGTAGACAATTTTATATGAATGAAATCAGACACAATAGGCTAATGTGGTATCATGGTATGCATTTATGTAGGTATTGTAGGTAATCTAAATACTACAGTTTCAACACGTTTCACTATTTTATTTACGACGGCAATAAAGCAAATTATAATGCAATAAATAAACAGCTAATTGTTCTTGTAAATACGTGCCATAGTTTAAACAATTATGCTAAGTATTGTTTTAAAGAACAATTGAATTGCATCTGATCATCATGTTTACAATGTGTAAATAATTGTTTTTTCTGCATAATGTCATCGTTGACTTCTTTGGTTGGTGTAATACTGTTATGTGTAATTCATTAGATACTTGTATTTTATTATGCCTACAGGGTGGTAGGGGCCAATCTGATCTCAGTCTCAATCTGTCAAAAATACCTCTAATCTATACTTAATATTATAAATGCGAAAGTGTGTCTGTCTGTTACCTCTTCACGCTTAAACCACTGAACCGATTTCATCTAAATCGGTTCAGTGGTTTAAGCGTGAAATTTGGTATAGAGATAGTTTGAGTCCCGGGAAAGGACATATGATAGTTTTTATCCCAGAAGTCATCCTTTAAGGGGATGAAAAGGGGGGTGGAAGTTTGTATGGGGAATCAATAACCGCTGAACCGATTTAGATGGAAGATAGTTTGAGTTGTGGGGAAGGATATACATAGAATAGTCTTTATCCCCGAAATTTTAAAAAAGCAGATTGGACAAAAAATAAGCTACCCAAATTACTAACTCCATGCGGACGAAATCGCGGGCAAAAGCTATTTCCCTATATTTTTGTCAAGTTTTTGAAGTTGATTGTCGCTGAAATAAGATTGCGACTAGATTTTGAACATTTTTTATTATAGGAATTGGCCATCTGGTTTTAAGTTTATGTAAAACAGAACAAGTTTTTATTAGGTTTAAAATTAGCATTTCGTAAATAGCGTAAGAACAATGTTTGCAGAAACAGTTTTATTAATACCCTCCTTATTATTTTTTGTTGTCGTTTTTGTTTCAGTGGAAACTTGTAAACGGCCTTAAAACGCATATTTTTTAAGAACACTGATTAATTAGCTGTAAGTTTTCTGAATAGAATAAAATAAAATAAATACCCTGAGTAAGTCTTTCAGTTTTTTACATAAAGCTCTACTGTGTAGGTAATTCTGATTGATACGTGGTTTAATAAAAAACATATGTAACTTCATTTTCATAACTTACGATTTTTTTTGTTAGGCTATACAGGATGTCCTGTAAGTCAACGTCAAGCCGGAATCGGGCAATAGGTCAAGTCATAATAATAGTTATCAGAAAAATATAAATAAAATCTTTGGAGTAAAAAAAATAAAAAATAAAAAAAGGATTTGGTTGGGCAAAAAGTGACATTTAATATTACACAACTTAGATTTTTTTACATATTTTTCTGATAACTATTATGACTTGGCCTAATACCCGATTCCGGCTTGACGTCGACTTACGGGACACCCTGTATTGTGTCCCACTGCTGGGCAAAAACCTATCCTTTTTCCTTCCAAAACTCCCTGTCTTGTGCGATCTCTGGCCATATTGGCCCTGCAAAAGTTATCAGATGTTCACACCATCTTCACCATGGTCTACCTCGACGGCGATGTCCTCCCTCAGGCGTCCAGGCGACTTATGATTATAATCATAAGAGTTATAATAATCAAATGACCGTTTTAAAACCATTACTCATTCTGAAACATTGTCGCAAGCAATTTATGCTTGCATTAAATATAATTAATTTATTATTGTGACTGTATACAATAATAAATTAGTTTGTCGACCCAGAAATAATTGTCTTGACGTTACCGGGTAATCAAGATAATTGTTAAACTTATGAGCATTGTATGTTATATTATCATCATCGTACTGCCCTTTCTTGCATATATCTTATACTAGCAGTGCATCGCGGTTTCACCCGCGATAAAAGTATTATAGTCCTTTTTTATTTATTGATTCTCTTTACGAATATTCACCTCCCTTTTACACCCTTAAGGGATAATTTTGGGGATAAAAACTATTCTATATCCTTCCCCACAACTCAAACTATTTCCATACCCATCTAATTCGGTTCCCTACAAAATGGTTGAGCTGGATGGTGCTGATCCATGCGTCATGTTCGTGAACGGGCGCCGTCGGTTGAGACTGGTCATCTCTTAACTGCCAAGGCTTATTTTTAATCTTATTTCTTGTATTGTTTCTTCATTTATGTGTTTTTTTTACATTGTTCTCACATATATAAGCAATAAGATTAATGTACCAAGGATTTTGTAATATCTTGATTTAAAAAGAGTGTCCATGGAGTTTCTTGCCCGTTCTTCTCCATAGAGATCTACGCTTTGGAATGGGCAACTAGCTTCAACTTTCTGACTAACTGACCGACTACTTAATTTTGACAATTCAAAAGTGCCTGTAATGGTTTAATTGAAATAAATGCTTTGAGTTTGAGTTTAGCGGTTATTGATTCCCCATACAAACTTCCACCCCCCTTTTCACCCCCTTAAAGGATGATTTCTGGGATAAAAACTATCCTGTGTCCTTCCCCGGGATGCAGTCTATCTCTCTGCCTTTCATCTAAATCCGTTCAGTGGTTTAGGCGTGAAAAGGTAACATACAGACAGACAGAGTTACTTTCGAATTTATAATATTAAAGTATGGATTTTATCTTTGCAGGTGATAATCTTAATTACCAGTTAGTTAAGATGATATAAATCTTAACTAAGAAAACGTTGAAAATAATTTAAGAACAAATAATTATACTGTACCTATTAACCTTCTCACAAATCACATAAACGGAAAAGATACTACTATGATTATTGTTACTATTAAATGGGCTTGCTCTTGACCTGACCACTCCTGATGGAAAGCGATGGATGAGGTCTATGAGGGAACGAGCGTACCAAGAAGATTGAACTAAGAATTACCTAAATAGGAGCCCAGCTGTTTTACACGACGCCTAAATAACAAAGAATAGTTAGGTACTCGCTGATCTATATCAGCATCATGTATAATCAGCCTATATAATGTTCCCACTGCTGGGACACCGGTCACACAGGCCTCCTCTATGTTAGAGGGAGTGGGCCGTAATCCACCACGCGGACCCAGTGCGGGTTGGTAAATGTCACATGTCTACGAATTTTTGCTTCTAGGACATTTCGGTTTCCTCACGATGTTTTCCTTCACCGTTTTGAGAGCAGTGGTGATGAAATAAATTACACAAAGTGAAGCACCTGTCTGGGTTCGAACCCACGACCAAGTCGCGGCCGTTGCCACCGGGCCACCACTGGCTCTCGTCATGCATAGGTGCTTAACTCGTTATGTATATTCGGCAAATTACTAATTCGTAAATTTTGGCCCGATAAATATGAATTCTACGAAGGATGAACAACATACACGAGGACTACGTAAATATCACAAATTAGTACTAAAAAAATCCTCACTAATTAACAAAAACTACACTGAACTACAATGGATATTTGCTTTATACAAAAACTAATCAGTTTTATCAACAGTCCTTGAATAACCCGAACCGCATACTAAAGGTTCCGTACCACGTATTCAAGTTCAGTCAGTATAAAAGAGCCCATAGCAACGTAACGCAACGGCAGTTATTTTCAAAACAAATAACGTAGAGTCATCTCAACACCTCTCTCCCTTGAATTTGTATATGTATATATATATAATTATTATAAGCATATATTGTTGTAAATTATGTATATGTATATAACCTATTTATGTGTTTGTGTATCTAGTTTTAATCAGTTTTTTTTTATCATTGCTCTCCTCAACCAAAGCACTCGTCACCACCCTTGGCTGACTGGTAGAGGATGCTTAATGCATTAAGTCCACCTTTGTACCTTTTTGTGCCAAAATTTTAAATAGATAGGTAAATGACGTATTTTGTAAAAACGGCCAAATAAAACCTAAAAACGGTTAAAAAAGTACAGACCTATGTGAGCTTGTAACAGACAGACGAAGAGACATGCAGTCAGACAGACCGGCGACGGCGTGGGCTTAGTAATAGGGTCCCATTGCCAGTCATGGCACCCTTTTAATCAAACAATTTAGCCTATCGCAGTCCACTGCTGGACATAGGCCTGTCCCAGACTGCGCCACAGCACCCTCTCCTCCGCCTTACGCATCCAGTCTACCCCAGCCACCTTCTTTAGGTCGTCCGTCCATCTAGCTGGGGGGCGTACGCGGTCTCCATTCCAGGACTCGTCTGCTCCACCGGCCATCGGTCCTTCGACAGACATGGCCAGCCCACTGCCACTTCAGTTTGCTTACTCTGCAAGCTATGTCGGTAACTCCCTTTCAATACGGAACCCTAAAAGTCCTGTTCTCAACAACCTTGATATAAGACGTTAATTGTTTAAATAAACATGAATACATGTACAATACAGTACAGGTAAAGGTCCTATATTTATTTTAACACATTACTTAGTTGATAGTAAATGAGTTTGCTCTTGCTGGGTACAAGAAAATAACATTATGCTGACATTAGCGCAGTTTTCCCGTTTCCTATGCGTTTACGTTTTGCTCGGCAGATGATTTCCGCCAATCCGCCATCTTGGGGAGAAAGCGCGGTTAATCATTTTAAAGAGGATGCTCTAGATTGCTGTGTGTTGTATTTATACTTTTGAATTTTAATGTTTCTAACTGTGCTGTGATCTAGAAAGACTTTTATATTCTTAAAATCGAAAGACTAATTCAGCAGTTAGGTACCTAGTATCAAAATGGTTGAGCTTAATCGTGCTGATCTATGCGTTATGTTCGTGAACGAGCGCCGTCAGTTGGAGCTGGTCATCACCTAGCTCACTAGCCTTGGCTTTTTTTTTAATTATTTTATTTTTGGATTGTTTTTTTTTTTTTGTTACTATTTACTGTACTCTGGACGCTTTTAACGCGTACGTCGAATTACGACTGTTTCTTTCAATGATAGAGACAGAATGGCAGAATTTAAATATGTTGACAATACAAACTGTCCCAAAGCAAATGAAAGACTGACGTAGATTTTTATAGTACCAGTTATCATTGTATATCATTGTCGTCACTGTGTCACATTTTTACAAAGCAAAACAAACAATGGATGCACCTTACGTCCTATAGACGTGCGAAGAATATTAATAGTGCGGACGCTTAAATTAATTAAAGTTTGATCAATGCGATTATCAATGCTAGGAAGATGAAACATGCCAATACGGAAATATAGGTGTTCAGCAAACATACGACAGGCTATCGTATCGAAAACCTGACATTTCGATAACCTGATTTGACTTCCCCTCAACAGCATATAGCTGTTGGAAGAATAGCGGGCGTCTATTTGATTTAAACTGACAAAATTTTCGGGTTATGGACTTGTGAACAGAATTGAGAAGACTCCTACGATAACAATGATTAATGTTCGATACGATACGGAAGCATATCGAGTATTTGTGAATAAGGGAGCAGGTGTCCTTTATGTTCAACAATTGTTTAAAATTGATGAATGATACCGAATTGAAAGTGGGAATCAATAACTGAGGAAGGAATTCTACGAGTATGTATCCATTTCATCATCTAACATCTATACAAATAAATAAAATTGGAGTCTCCGTTTGTAATATTAAAATAACCGCTTTTTACTAAACGCATACGGATTTATATACGATACATACATATATAAAAATAACTTAAATAACATTTTTTACAATTTCTATCTGTCTGTCTGTTTGTTCCGGCTACTCTCTGAAACAGCTGGACCAATTTTGACGGGACTTTCACTGGCAGATAGCTGATGTAACTTAGGCTACTTTTATTTTAGAAAAAAGAACCACTACCACGAGTCCTATTCACCATAAAACCGGAAATCACCGAGACCCCATCTCAGTAGTTCAACCTGTATTTCTAGGGGTCAGCACATAACAAAGGGGTCAGGGGGGTATTGTTGTCACAGATGTATTATTATTGTGACACTCGTACATACATAGAATGTTTCAATCGACTATAAATTAAATACCTATCTATTGGTGCCGATTTCCTTGTCATGTGTGTAGCGGTATCTACAACGCCACATGCGAACAACGCGTCATAATGACGTCACGCAAAATCCTGCATCTCGCAAGCAGAGTTTACCGCGCAACTAGCGTAGATACAACGGCCCGACATGAATCATCGAGCAGTTGCCCGCCAGACACAACACCCGTCTGGTCGGAGGATCCTCCCTTTTGTATAGAGTATGAATGCACTTTACACCCTGTTCCTCATACCTCTATATGTGATATCCAGCCTATAATGTTCCTAGTCCTACCGCTGGTACACAGGCCTCCAATCTGTGAAAAGACGTGGGCCGTAATCCAACACACATCCCCAGTGCGGGTGAGTAGATGTTACAATCATGTCTGTGGGACATGCTGGTTTTCCCTTAACCTTAGCTCAATTATGGAAAGAGGTTTTAGCTTTCTGATTTTTTTTGCAAAGGCTGGCAGACTTTTAGAAGCTATGCCCGAATGCCCAGTAAGCCAGTAAGCATCCGACCGTCACCATATAGTTCCTCCTTAGTGCCCTAAATAAGACCCAAAGTCATAGCACCTTTTTTCCGCGGGGACATCCACATGGATGCCCTAGGTCGGGGGAGAACAGAGGGTTTTGTTGGACTCCTACCGACTATAACCCCACTGCTTCTTCTGCTACCATAAATCGAGGCCCGGGAGATACTTGTACATTCGCCCCACCCCTGACTGGAACTGCAAAATTTTAGGCATTCCACTTTGCCCCACCAGTGGGGCGGCTGGTGGGGCAAAGTGGAATAATCCAAACTCATAGCACCTAACTCAACTGTCTCACCCGTCCCAAACCGACCATCTTACACACAATCTCAGTTGGCACATCATCTACAATTACTCTTTTGCACAAGAATCGAACTGCACACATACATATCCGCACTTTAGCTGGCTCAAGGGCGGGTTACACCGTGGGACGTGAGCTGCATCAGTTAAACCAAGGTTAATTTCACTGGCGGTGGTCGTAGAATACCGTATGTAACATTTTTGTGGGCAGTCAAACGGTTTAATGACACTTCTGTGCTCGTGGTATGCATGGTTAAGTTGGGGTGTTCTGTTTATTCATAAAGTATGTAACTATAACAAGAGATTTGGTAAAGGTTTTTGAGCAGCTGGCTGTTTTTGTTTATGAAGTCACAAGCCACTGCAGGGACACAAGCCTGTTTTCGGTAAGAGGAAGTGGGTTGTAAATCCACCACGAGGGCCCAGTGCGGGTTGGTAGATGTCACATGTCTTCGTTTTTTTTTGTTTTAGGACATGCCGGTTTTCTCGCGATGTTCCTTCAGCGTTTTGAAAGCAGTGATGATGAAATTATTTTGTACAAAGTAAGGCTCCTACAGGTCTAGTTGAAAACCAGCGTCAGGCACTAGTTGTCTGGCATTTTTGCTGAACTGGGCCTTTTTAGCGCAGCCGTGAGGCACACTTTCCTGCTTATTTTTTTTATTTTTTTTTCTTATTTTTTTTCTTTTTACATCGGACTTTACACTTTTTATTTGACCTTTATTTTTTTTTAATCTAATGTATGCATCTGGTGCACTGTGTGTCTTTTAGTCTGTGCTAAATAAATGTATTTTCTTTCTTTCTTTCTTCTCCTGCCAGGGTAAGCGAGTCGTAAGAAGCGATTACGTGAGACGGCGAAGCGTGTGTGTACAGACTCCTGTATCACGAAAACCTCTGCTTACCCCATCGGGGAGTGTATGCGTGAGTAAATAAAACAGTATCTACTTAATTACGCTAAAGTCACTGACCCCTGCGAATGTTTTTATTAAAAGTACGGCAAGAAAACACAGCAAAATGAAACTAAAAATTCATATGAATGCATTTTATTAAAAAAAAAAAAAACTCGAGTAACTGCTTGAGGTTGCTGATCCTTAAACCCATTTAAAAACACATATTTTGTCAATAAAACAAAAACATCGAGAGGAAACCTGAACTTATGTTTTTGCGAAAGTGTGTCTGTCTGTCTGTTACCTCTTCACGCTTAAACCGCTGAACCAATTTAGATGAAATAGGTTTGAGTCCCGGGAAAGGACATAGGATAGTTTTTATCCCGATATTCCCACAGGATCGAAACTTATGCGGATGAAACCGCAGGGCGCTGCTAGTATACCATATGTGACATTCGCCAAACCGCACTGCACTGAACCCGCGTGGTGGTTACGTACCACTCCCTCTCACAGAGAGGAAGCCTGTGTCCCAGCAGTGGGAACATTATAGGCTGATTATGCTGAAGGCTATTTTATTGCACCTTGCAACACTGAATTATAGTAGGTGTGGATGATAATGATCAAGAAGGCTTGTAGTTGGCTTTCGTAACAAAGGGTCTGCCTTTGTTATTAATTAATTACATCTACTGAGTTATCAAGCAGGTTTGTAATTAAAATCGTTGTATTTTTTATGATTATTCTGATAATAATCTGGGAAATTATTTTGTATGATAGTGGAAAATAAATATAATTTATTGTTTATAAGTAAACTATAGCATGAGTTTACACGGTGGGTACACGCAACATCAATTTAAGGATAAAAGAGTACTGTTGGATATTCAACTCTCGCCTCAGCCCACAGACACCTAGATAACGCAAGTATCACGAACTGTATGAAAACTAAGCGTGCCACTTTTTGACTACCTACTATGACGTCACAAGCTCGCGCTCTCTCGCTCACGCTCACCCAGCCAGCAGAACGCAGGACTGAGCGCGAAAGTGGCGGCTTATGATTTTCGATCGTAAACTGGTGCGATTTTTGGCACGCGAAGTAGGTGCTCTTGCAAAAGTCAAAGTCAAAGTCAAAGCATTTATTTCAAATAGGCACATAAAAGGCACTTTTGAACGTCAAAAATTATCTTAAAATAGAATTGATTCTAGTCGCCCATTCCAAAAGGTAGTTTTCGTATGGAGAAGAACGGGCAAGAAACTCCACCGTTACTCTTTTAAAATGTTTAGGTACAATATTTTGCATGGGTACATTAATTAGGTATATAATAACATGTGAGGACGATGCACCTACAATAAAATTACTATACCACAATAGGTAAAAGAATTAAAAACGAAACCATGACATATAAATTAATTATCTGATAGATACATGGTGCTCACATATTTACAAACATGGTACAAGCAAAACGATTTTAATTAAAAAACAAAATACAAGTAATCAGTCAGGGTGTGAGTAATAAATGTAAAAACTAATTTAAAAAAAATTACAATTAAATTAGCAACCAGTTTGATTTTGTCTAGACTCTAGATTGTCCTATGGAGCAGGACCAGCATGTTTCCAAGCGTTCTTATCTTGGATATAATCTTCTAATTTATAGTATGCTTGTTTACAAAGTGTACGTTTAATGTGAGTTTTAAATTTTCTTTCATTTAATTGCAATATATCACAAGGTATTTTATTGTAACATTTAACACAGTACCCCATAAAAGATGTATGTACTTTGGCTAATCTGAAAAATGGTTGATGTATTTTATCTTTATTTCTTGTATTAAAGTTATGTCTATCGCTTATTTTATTAAAAAGATGTAGATTTTTTCTTACATACATATTATTTTCATAAATGAATTGGCAAGGTACCGTCATAATATTAATCCTTTTAAATAGTTCCCTGAGAGATTCGCGGCGACGTAGATTATAAATGGCTCTGACAGCTCTCTTTTGCAAAATAAAGATGGATTCAATGTCAGCAGCTCGACCCCATAGTAAAATGCCGTACGACATAATGCTGTGAAAGTAGCTAAAATAGACTAAACGCGCGTTATCTAGGTGTATCTATATCTGTGCCTCAGCCCTGAGCCACACCCCGGACACTCCATACAACGCTCGCAATTTAATTACCTACTACTACTACATTAAAAAATGACGTTTGTGTACGTATGAATGTGTGCGAGAGGTACTTGTGTCAATAATATTTTAGCTTTAAGTTTAGGTGTCGCCTAGTGTTTGTGAAAATTAGAAATTAATAAAATAATTAAAAAAATATTGTAATTAAAATAATTATTTATATTAAAACTGTTATACTTTGCATTAGTAGGAGAAAAAAAGACAATAAAAGTTTACTGTCACAAGAATTCGCCCGAATCAGGCGAATTGACATACTATATTTTTTTTAGTTTTATACAGTAGGTGGCCGATTCGCACAAGACTACCATCTTCAGAAATAAATAGTAGGTAACTGGTATAGTACGGAACTAGCCTACGAACAATTTAATTAATTATTACTTACCGGTGACTGAACCAATTAATTAATCTTCCAAAATCTACAATGTTTTGCCTACCCCAAACCAGCACCAGCAGTTTTGAAACCAGCGCCTGGGGCTCTTTTCCGCTTAGGGTCGTAGCATTATGCTGAGCTATGGCCGTTTTGCGTGGATGTGACGCATATTTTCCTCTAACTTCTTTCTTGTCGTAATGTTTGCCAAGTTAATTCTTTCTTCTTTTCTTTATTATCACACACATCAGAATTTTCCTGTTCACCAAATACCAAAATCTAACTCAAGCTAACTCAGTCCACTCATTCGTGACAGACATACTAATAGAACGACTTCCTTTACGAAATATACAGACAGATGTTCGGTGGAGATAATACTTGAGACGAATAATAAATGGATGAATACCGTACTGCTGATTCATGGGATCAAGACTTTTGTACTTTGTGTATACTTATTCTTAGTTTAGATACTATACAGGGTGATTGGTAAAGAAGAAGAGGAGGAAGAGTATTCTATTCTATTGGAAAAACCTTTAAGGCGAAGATAGTACAGACAATTTAGAACCATTTAAGCCATATGTTTGTTTTAGACGAAGTCTTACCAATATTTTTAACCGACTTCAAAAAAGGAGGAGGTTTTCAATTCGACGGTATGTATTTTTTTTGTGTGTTTGTTACGCGATTACTCCGCAAATTGTGGACCGATTTTCAAAATTTTTTTTTTTCGTACTGATCTGATTCTGAAAATTCATTCACTAATTTCATTAACTAAGCAGTGTCATAGGATATATTATTTTATGTTAAAAAAAAAGAAATTTCAGGCCGACAAAATCGTGGACAGAAGCTAGTGAGCTTGTATTCTCGTATAGCACGTGCAGATATCAAAGAGCAAGACCAAAATACTATAACCTAAGTATGGTAATGGAAAACTGTATGTTACTCAAATAAAGCGAATCCCAAATTAGGTACATAACAGTTCTAAGAAGAAAAATAATTCCCATACAAATACTCAATATCGCATGTCCAGTTAATATTAAACTAACATAAAGTAAGATCAACCATATTTGCAATGGAAAAACAATGGACAATGCTCTCAACTCCACCAGAGATAATTAGCAAAGAAGTGCGAACCTCTTTTGTTTACCTAAGTAGTTTTTATAGAGGAAAATGGAGGTTTTGTTTTAGATTTATTGTGTTATCGATATTCTATTGAATATTGTCACGTAATATTTTTATAATAGCCAATGCATACACGAGTTGTGTAGAAATATTGATGATGGAAGACTGTATAGTAGGTAGGACTGTATTCAGGTCGGAATAGAAGGCTGAAAGGCCTGGAAAGAAGGTTCGACTGCGGTGTGCTAAAGGCAGTAAATAGACCGGTTGAGGTGGAAATTTAAATTCGTAATATTGAGCTAGATAGCTGATGTGGCTCAATAGGCTGCTCAACTTAAATGGGACTGGGCAGGACATGTCTGCCGCATGCCGGACAAACTGTGGGCCCAAATAGAGCAGAATTGAATTGAATTATTTCATGTTATGTATTTTTGTGGTTTACAATAAAGTATATATAAATAAATAATAATAATAAATAATTGGTGCCCTGAGACAGTGAGGCGGGGTCGCGGCAGACCACGTAGGAGATGGCGGGAGGTTCCGTCAAAACTGGAAGGAGGACGCGCGGGCTCGCGAAAAATGGAAGGAGTGGAGGGAGGCCTTTGCCCAGGAGTGAGACAGCGCAGGCTAGATAAAAAAAAAGAGCTAGATGCACACCATATTTGTACGCCTCCTGGCATAACATAGCGTTCTACGAGTATACACCAAACTCAAGATCTGTATTTCTTTACCTGTGTTAACAAATAAAAGTGATTTGTTTTGATTTGGATGGTTCACATTTATTCTTAGGCAATTATTACATAATTTAACATGACTAAGGTTAGGTATATTTTTCGACGGCCATGTTTGATAAAATACTTTTCTACATAAATCTCATCTTCGTCTGCCTAGCCTTTTCCCAACTATGTTGGGGTCGGCTTCCAGTCTAACCAGATGCAGCTGAATACCAGTATTTTACATGGAGCGACTGCCTATCTGACCTCCACAACCCAGTTACTGGGTAATACGATACCCCTAGGTAAGACTGATTAGACTTTCGGGCTTCTGACTACCCGTAACGACTGTCAAAGATCCACGAATGACAACCGGAACCAACGGCTCCGAGGCATGGAGAGGTCTCGGTATGTAAAGATCGTCACCCATCCACAGACTAACCACGGCAAGCGTAGCTTAACCTGATCGATCGACCTGTGCGGCTGTTATTATTTAGCCACGGGCTACAAATAATATACCTAAACAATTTCACACATGACTTGGCATAACATCACGTTTTGTTTGACCGAGCCTATTGCCATCAACTGGGTACAAATTCAGTCTCCGGGCACTAAGAAACTCCTATGAATGAATGAATGAATTGCACCGATCACAGCGTGGTTAAGCCAGACTCGATTAATCGAGTGAACCCTTAGATTAGCACTAGTTCCTGTAGCCTCATTTTCATGGTGCTGCAGCGACCATTGCATATCAAGGAATAGACCGGGGGGCGCGGTAATGGTAGGGTAGACGTGCCCGAAGGATAGGTAAGGATTTAAGAGCCTACCGGATATGCATCCTAGAGTAAGCATTGGACTAGTGGAGAAATGAGTAATTATATCTATGGATGGGCATCTTTAAACGACCTTGCCGCCAGGCTGGTTCAGGTCGAGCTTCATCGTTGAGTCTTTTGGCGGGGTTCTACTGCCTTCTCGGTTCTTTTGTATGTCGTTGCTCTGTTGTATTGTGTTGGATGTTGCTGTTTTCAATTTCGTTACTCTCCGTTTCTGGTTTTTTGTAAATCTCACTAGCAGCGAAATGGAAAAACTCAATAACACTTTGGCCGACCTGGGCATCGAACCCTGAATCGCATGTTCAGTAGTAGTGCTTGCAACCACTAGACCAACGAAGCAGTCAAAATAGTTTCTTTTAAATTCTGTAAACAGCAGAATCATATTCGCATTTCTAGCTCATTACTGTAAGATTAACTTGACCTTGATGCTACGCGAAGCCTAAATCGGCGTGAGAAAGTTTTCGCGAGAAATATCATAGTACGACGTTTTTTCTATTATAGCAATTTTGGTAATTTGAAACTGTTTATCATTTTAGCTTTCACCCCTTCTGCAGTTACACACTGATATTTTTTTTTTGACATAACGCAATGAATTTTGTTAAACTGTCAAAATAGAACCCATTGCTAATTTGCTACTGATAGTGTGTTACGAAATTCCCTCGCTGAGAGTTTCCTTACGTTTGCCGATTCGCGGTCTCGGTCGGCAATAACTTCGTAGATAATATTGGTCATATCTTAATCGTTTTTAAGGCATAGACCATTCGTCATGCATAATGTAGGCGTAATCGTTAAACTAGCGAGACAAGATTACATGATAATTGTTATTTTTACACATAAAAGTAATAAAAAAGGCTGAATGAATGATAAAATAGGTTATCACACTTGATATTACAAAGGCGAAAGTTTGTGAGTGTGTGTTTAAATGTTTGTTACTTCTTCACGCTCAAACGGCTAGACCAATTTTGATAAAATTTTGTATGAAGGTAGCTGACATCAATAAGTAGGTACCTGATAATGTCAAAGGGCTAAAAAGCACGTTAAGCCGTTGGTCCCGGTTGTCATTCGTAGATCTTTGACAGTCGTTACGGTTAGTCAAAAGCGCAAAAGTCTGATAACCAGTCTTACCAAGGGGTATCGTGTTACCCAGTTTTGGGTTGTGGAGGTCCGATAGGCAGTCGCTTCATGTAAAATACTGGTATCCAGTTACCAGTAACCCAGTTGCCTGTTTGGGTCAGAACTCGGCAACGCTTACACCATTCGCTGACGCAGATATGAGGTCCTCACTTGTCCATGTGAGGTTTTATTAGCCGACTGTAAATTGAATAAACTGCCAGGAACATACAAATCCGTATTGTCTCGGAAGTTAATTACGTTAATTGGACATATGTATATAGATATATTTGCGAAAGTGTGGAAAGTTCTACGGAGAACTGAAAACTAGTAGTTGGGGGAGAGAGGCGTAATCAAGAAGCTAAGGCATTTAATCCAAACTAATATTATAAATGCGAAAGTGTGTCTGCCTGTCTGTTACCTCTTCACGCTTAAACCGTTGAACCGATTTAGATGAAATTTGGTATAGAGATAGTTTGAGTTCCGGGAAAGGACATAAGATGGTTTTTATCCTGATATTCCCACGGGATTGAAACTTATGAGGGTGAAACTGCGGGGCGCTGCCAGTGGTTAAATAAAACTTAAATCCTGACAACCTATTATGAGAAATGCAAAAGTGAGTTTCTGCGTTTTTCCTACGTCTCTCGTCTCTACTGCTGAACTTTACGTTGCGATGCCAAAGGGAGCATTATGTAAAAAAATTATACGCGTTGACTTGAGAATCTTCTCCTTTTTATAGTCGGTTAAAAACTCGGAATATGAGCTCCTTGCGATGGCAAACCCATAGCCAGGAAACCGGGGCATACCTGAACGAGACTCGCACACACCAGCACCCTAATTGCGTAACACAATATCAATCTGAATCTGAATCATTTTGAAGGATATTGCTAATCCATTGCTTCATATGTTCGAAAAATATGTCTGCTCAACAACGTAAATAACGCAATGAATTTTGTTGAACTGTCAAAATGAAACCCATTGCTACTGAGAGTGTGTTACGCAATTACGGTTACCCCGCAGGGAAGCATGGCACAAAATGGAGGAGGCCTGTACCTATTCAGCAGTTGGTGGAACAAGGCTGTCAATGAATGAATGAATGAAGTGACTTCAGGTTAGTTCTATATTTAATAAATGGCAAGCAAAGCCAATGTGGACTATTCTGCCAATGTCTAAAGTGAGGAGAAAAAAAAGGTTTTAAACGAATAAAATTATTTGATTGACTCAGTGTTTCAGGTTAGTTGAAAAGTTGGTAGTAGAAACTGACAGTAATATTGAAATGCATAATGTCATTATTTTCTTGAGAACAAAGCACTTTCTCCGGCATGTCCTAGAACCAAAAATTCGAAAACATGTGACATCTACCAACTCGCACTGGTCCCGCGTTGTAGATTATAATAGCCCACTCCCTTTCAAAAAGAGGAGGCCTGTGTCCCAGCAGTGGGAAAATTATAGACTGATTATACTAAATACTTTTTCTGCATTTAACGGCGACAAAAAGAGAATTCAGTGTTTAAAAATGTGTCAACGAAAGCTCCATAGTTCAAATGACTCATTATGTGATTCTTGCAAAACACAGAAATTATAATGAAACACTTTTAAAAGTAGGCAAAGATAAACAACCGTTCAGCCTGATATACTTAGGAAAATTAATCAAACCGAAAGATTTGCAATTGCTCTGGCAAAGCTTATTAAATTAATTATGTATGGAGATAACGAATCTAATTGCTGGAAAATTAGGTTTCATAACCATGTCTTAACAATGATTAATTATTTTTTAATCAACGCAAACTATAATTTTCGTTTATATGTTTTTTCGTAAGTGACAAGATATTTATTTAATTAAAATAATTAATATAAAATACCCTTTATACGTGTAACTTTCATATTATAATCGTATGCATAAATGCTAAAGTATCAAGTGGATAATAAAATAATATTACATAAAAAAACGAGAACGTTCAAACACAACTCACCGAAAAAGTAACAAACGTTTCACCTCCTTTTACTTTCGAACAACACACTCACACAAAAATTAATTAAAATACCACGTCAAATCAAATTACAATACAAAAACACTTTTATTTTAATCAAAATATAGAAAAAGATGGCGATATGAAAATTGATTTACGAAAACGGCGCGCGTTTTGACGGCGATTCGGAAATGGAACGCGTTTAGTTTTTAAACGTCGCGCGGGAATGGAGACCGAGAACGCACTGCCAGTCAGCCAGCAGATCGCTCTCTCCGAAGGCGATGTAGTGTCATAAAGTATGAGAGGGGACATCTTTACATGTTTTTTTTATGGCATAATCAATTGTCATGTTTGGTAGATAATAGACCCTATTGTTTATTTGATAGAAACTGAGATCAACCACTTGGTACCTACTGGTGACTTCATAAAACGGTAATCCATATGATAGTTTATTTTAACTTCCAAAAATATTTCTTAATTTTTAAAACCCAGTCTTTTTAAATTGAAACAGGGTCTGCTGTCTACTACGACGTTTTTACATAAAAAATACGTAAAATTTTCACACTTAAGAAAGAAAGAAAATACGCATCTGGCCATATCTGTCAGTGGATCTCCAATGGCAGGAAACGACTGCGCGGCAGGCCCAGAAAGAGATGGCGGGATAAGCTGGACTCCTTCTTAAAGGATTGGCCCACAATCGCAGTAGACCGGGAAAAGTGGAAAGAGGGAAGGGAGGCCTTTGCCCTGCAGTGGGACAATACAGGCTTATAATAATAATAATTTGCGGTAAAACATGACGCAAAGTAAAAAGACAAGCTGAGGAGAAAATATGAAAAATCAATTCACGGCCACCTCTAGCACTTCTCAGCTCTACGTGCACCGTGACAACGAAAGTGACGTCACGAGAAATAAGACACCTTTCTCTGTGAGTATCGGAACGCAAACGCACCGATACCACACCGATACTAGGGAATGCAACCAACCAATTATTGTTATTGTAATTCTTATGACACGCTTTTCGGTCCTTTACCTTGGATGACCTAGATTTAAATGACATAGAAAAAAGCGGCCAACGAACAGCGGAGTCGCAGACGAAGAGTTCCGTACATTAAGGCCAAAAACGCCGAAAATAGACGTTTCTTGTATGGAAACCCCACCATGATGTCATGTCATGATGTGTCATGATGTCTGACAACCAGTCTTAATAGGTACCCAGTAACTAGGTTGTGGAGTCGCTCCATGTAATATACTGGTATTAAGCTGCATCCGGATACTTATACTGCGGAAGCCGACCCCAATATAGTTGAGAAAAAGCTAGGCAGATGATGATTATAGCACAGATTATAGTCCTCCTTATCGATTTTGATAACGGCGACCCTTTAAAATTATTATTATTTCCTAGGGTGTGCCCTAATATGACTCGCCAGACCGAATTTCGTTTTAAATACTCGATCACAACTAATGCAATAGATTTGATGATTTGGTTAGTATATCAAGTGCCGTGACGACCAATTTAAATTAAATAAAAAAAAAACAAGTTTTTTCGGTAGTACACCAAGTGTGCAGAATATAAAGTGCACTATGGAACTTCGCTACATAAAGTGGTTTTTTTTTTTAAATTAACAACTTTGCCTAATTTGTCACTTATTTAGGTCATTAACATTAAACTGGCTAACGATTGGCAAAAGTCGTGTTTGTAGCAAAGGTTCTCCTTGAAAAGTTCTTTCCATTGGTGTATATTTTATGGCTATTGGTCTTCAGGGCAGAAACCCATTCTTATTTTAGTGTCCGTTCTCCTTTAAAAAGAGGCTTAAGAGGAAATACGGTCGGAGAGACTTTTGAAAAATCATAAGTAAAAAGTCATAATTCGAGGTTTGGCTCTCGCCTATTTCCTCCTCCAATATTGGACCAATTTAAAAGATATTTCATAAACTGAATAGGAAGGATATGTACTGTGTCCCTATGTTTTTCTTTTTTCATTAATAGTTGTCAAAATACACTAGGCCTCGGTTGACAGCGGTATAAATCGGCACTTTTTGAGGGTTCTAGTGCTTTTAAAAATAATCTATCGTCAAAAACGTAAACATAGGGACATAGAAGTACATAATATTTATTATTCTGTAAAAAAATCATTGCTTTATGGGCATTAACCAGAAAGAAAACAGGCGAGAGCGTTTATGGAGAATAGACCACCCGGATTTCCTCTTAATTATTTAAAAAAGTGTAATGCATTAGGTACGGTCAGCATCAGAAGTTGATTAACACTTCAGTTTTTTTAATCTTAGTTATTGAGCAAAATATTTGTTCAAAATTGCAGCAGATTTTTTTTTTAGAATATATACTCTTGTCTATTATGTGAAAAGCTAAAAATCAGTTTAATGAAAAAAGTTGTTGTCAATTTAATAACATATAAAAATTATAGTATTATTCGACTTTTGATGCTGACTGTACATTCGAAGCGCAAAAAGTTTATTCCTTGATTTAAAATAATGTCCTTGGAGTTTTTTTTACAGATCTACATTTTGGAATGGGCAACTAGCTTTAACTTTCTGACTAACTGACCGACTCTATGAGAATTCAAATGCCTGTAAATGGTTTAATTGAAATAATTACTTTTGTTTGAGTTCAATTTAACCACCAGTCTTGGTAGATGGATTGGTTGTCAGTTTTAACAAAGTACAGTCAGCATCAAAAGTCGATTAACACTGTCATTTTTACATGTTATTAAATTGACAACCACTTTTTTTTTAATAAACTGATTTTTAGCTTTTCACATAAAAGACAAGAGTATATATTCTAAAAAAAAATCTTCTGCTGCAATTTTGAACAAATATTTTGCTCAATAACTAAGATTAAAAAAACTGAAGTACCTAGTGATGCAGCAACCAGGAAGGTGTCACTCGTGAATTTGAATAGAAGAATATGCAGTGATCGACGGAATATTTACACAATAGGCACGGATCAAAACATATGTACCTATACAAAGAACTTGTGTGTAAATATTGTAGTACATTATGTACGTACATGATAATCAACAGTACATTAACTTATACATTTACATTAAGTGCTCATTTTAAGTTCCTTGTAAATACTTTACATATGGCAAAGCTCAAGTTTATGTCTTGTTTTTAATTTTCCACCCTTCCTTGTGTGTTGCGTTTTCCGGCCAATCGTCCGTTAATGCAACGAAGTCATCACGCCAGCCTTTCCTTGGCCTTCCTCGTCGACGACGACGCCCGTCTTCTGGGCGTGTACTCCCTAAGCGATTGGTCGAGTTACGGGTGTTTCCTATAACTCTGTATCAGTGTATCTAAAGAAAGAAAATACGTTTATTTGCGGTGAACATGAATAAAAAAGAACATAAACACAAAAAAAAAAGAAGGTAAGAGAGAAGTATATCCTACGGACATATTATTTATTTATTTATTTTACCACACATATATAAACAGACAAGAAAAAAACAGAACAGAAAAATAGGTACAAAGGTGATGCTTATTTCATAAGAAATCTCTTCCAGCATACCTGCGATAGGACAAGAAATAAAGAGATGTAGACAGCGTGTTAAAGAGTAAAGGAGACAAACAAAATATGATATAGTTCGGGGCACAAACAAAGAATGAATGACAATACGATTTGAGAGTTGTCCTTACTTCCTATATTAAGTATTAGCCCGTCTAAAAAATTGAATTTGACTGTAGTTTTGACGAATCAACTGCTTTTGGTCGGGCTCGTACCTTCGTTGATTTACAGAGTATACACCCTTGGTTTCTATTGCGTGACGATTATGGCTCATCTGCTCCGATGCATCTATATAATCCATACTTAATATTATAAATTCGAAAATAACTCTGTCTGTCTGTATGTTACATTTTCACGCCTAAACCACTGAACCGATTTAGATGAAATTTGGTATAGAGATAGTTTGAGTTCTGGGAAATGACATAGAATAGTTTTTATCCCAATATTCCCACGGGATCGATACTTATGCGTGTGAAACCGCGGGGCGCAGCTAGTCCTATATATTAGGTCCTTACATATGAAATTGGCGTTTTGTATGGAAGGAACAAAAAGTCGAATATTTTTTAATATAATATATTTAATTAATCAAAGTATGAACCATTGTTTTCAATGCACTTTTGCCATCTTATAGGTAGTTCATTGATCCCTTTACTAAAAAAACCAGTCGGACGGGAATCAATAAAATCTTTGAAGGCGATTTGGACTGCCCCATCGGAGTTGAATTTTTTCCCTTGCAAAAAGTTATCCAAATTGCGAAAAAAATGGTAATCTGTTGGAGCAAGGTCCGGGGAGTACGGAGGATGTCTAAGACATTCCAATTCAAGTAATGTAACGCAGCAGTCGACGCGCGTTTGCCGGTTTGCTTCAGTCAATTCGTGAGGTACCCACCTTTCAAGCTTTTTAATCTTCCCAATTTGCTTCAAGTGAATTAAAACAGTTTTATCACTAACATCGAAGCCTGCAGCTAACTCGGACGTGGTTTGCGATGGGTCCGCTTCCACAATAGCCTTCAATTCTCCATTATCAACTTGGGTCTCAGGCCGTCCACGGGGCTTGTTCTGCAGGTCGAAATTTCCAGAACGAAAACGTTGGAACCAAAAACGAACTGTGTTTTCTTTTGCAACATGACCGCCATACACATCATTCACCCTTCGAGTCATTTCCGCAGCACTAGTGCCACGGCGGAACTCGTACTCGTAAATAATGCGATATTTTAAATTTTCCATTTTGTAAAATGAGTGACGCAAACAGAAAAAACAGAAGAAAAAAAACAAATGAATGACGGTCATCGAAGCACAAATACATGAGTAAATAGCTGTACAAATTTGAATTTGGAATTCCTTACCAAAGAGGAGAAATTCGTGATTAAAGTGGCCAGTACGAAAAACGCCAATTTCATATGTAAGGACCTAATACATGACCCGCCCAAGCCCACTTCAGCCTATAAATAATAACATACGCAGGTGCGCAGGTTTATGTATGTAGGTAGGTACCTACCTACCTACATACATACACGAAATAACTCCCAAAATATATTAACTCTCTAGGTAGGAAATAGAAAGATAGTTAAACAACTTATAGCAGACTTACTTGGAGTATTCCCGTTTGAGCACGCATCGGCGATTCTGTTTTCAAGAATAGTTTCAATCATTTTATTTCCTTACCTTTTTGACTGGACCTGCTGAAAAGGTTTTTAGGAACGATTAAATCCTGCCCACGACTTCATCTGAGTGAAAAGGTTTTTAGAAAAGATTAAATCCTGCCCACGACTTCATCCGAGTGAAATTTCGGCCTCCGAGCCCCCGCGTCGCATCCCATTGCATCCCATTACTCTGATTTTTTTTTTTTTTTTTGCTTGGCTCTTAGGGGTCGTAGCGTAATCCTTTCTAGCCTTCCTCAAGAATTGGGCTCTCGAATTTAAAAATATTTTTTTTGAAATCGGACTATTTTAATCTTCCAGAAATCAGCGTGTTCAAAAAACCAACAAATTCTTCTGATTTGTTATTAGTGTAGATTTAAATAAGGTTCACCAATGTAAAATAAAAAGGTCCGTCCATCCAATTCGAAGAAAACCGGTTAGAAATAATCCTTAGCTTCTACGGAAAAAACAAAATGGTTATTAGCAGTTTACATGGTCTTGTAGATAATGCGTACCTAATAAAATAAAAGGTTTATAACGCGAACCTTTTTCGGAAGGGTCAGTACTTATTCCCCCCATTCTTGTTGCCACCCGAAAAATTATATCACACTAATATTATAAAGGCGAAAGTTTGTGAGTGTCTGTGTGTGTTTATATTTTGATAAAATTTGGTATGGAGGTAGCTGACCCTGATGCCCTGCTGCTGGCCCTGGATTAAAATGTAGGCTACTTTTTATCCCGATATTCCCACGGGATCGAAACATATGCGGGTGAAACCGCGGGGCGCAGCTAGTATTTTATAATCCCATTTTATCAGACGCAATCGAGGTGGTAAAGACAAAGAAAAAAGTACTCAGCGATAAGTATGTTTCTTCCAGATCAAATTATTCTACATACACAAATCAAATCACAGCTTTTGTCAATTTTCTTAATATTTAAAAAAAAATCTTTGAAATAATAACTACTCGTACTTAGTTAAACAAATTTACAAAAAAAAATTACCTTTATATACGTAATATAAATACCTAATATAAATAAAATACGTTACAGAATAATTCTAAAATAAGTAAATTCTCAATCAACAGCTGTGTACATTGTATTATTACAATATAAAATTAATATACATGATCATTTTAAACACAAATCAATAAATAGTGAAAAATCAACAACTTTGAGTAAAAATAACTATATAATTATATTTTGGTGTGCATACTTATCATTGAGCTGATTTGTTGCAGGAATTATTAATTTATTTATCAAAATTGGTTCTTGAACATAATATTTGAGTGGTTGCACTTTCTTGCTTTACGGCTTTACTTGCTTTCCGAAACACGAAGAAAGTCGACCCCAACATAGTTCAGAAAAAGCTAGGCAGATGATACAGGGTGTTCGGCAGAACGTTGAACACACAAAAATGGCAGATAGATGGGGTCGTCTGCTACCAACGCAGCCCAAAAAAAAAAATTACCCAGGCCCCATAGTTTTTTTATTTTTTTATTATTGAAATTCATGAGTTTTAAAACTGTGAAGGCCTATAACTTTACGTAGGATAGACGAAACTGGCATCACTCTTTTTTGTTTTTGTCTCGACTATTGGTAGAGTCATCTAAAATTATTGTTTGGTGCAAATGGTAAAATCGGTTACAAAAAAAAAAAAAAAAAACTATGGGCATAGGTATTTTATTTTGGGCTGGGTATGTACGACCCCACCTATCTGCCATTTTCGCGTGTTCAACGTTCTGACGAACACCCTGTATAAGTGGAAAAATCTTTACCTATAAAGTTTTGCAATAGAGGTTTGCTAAATGTTATTTTTACGAGTGACTAGGTACTTAATAACGTACCTATTTGCTTATTGTCCTTGTCCAGGACTTAAATGTTAATATGCGTTGACAATGAAATATATAAGTTTTATGTCCAATAAATGAATGCACATAGTATTAGTGGTCTTACCTTTGATCGACCTTGGTGGCCAGGCAAAAAGACGCACCTTTTATTTAAATCAAAGTCATCTGAAGACTGTAGGAACCTTTTTGAGTTGTGGCGACATCTATAACTGCACATGCGAACTACTTCTGAGATTATGGACCTCTGCGCTTTTTTCGGTGTTTTTGTTCAGAGTACTCAGAAAACACAGACCTCATCTAGTTTTTAAAATATTTATAGTTCTACTGTCCCCATTAGAATTTATGACAATTTTTTCGGTCGGTGCTACATGTCTTTTTACCCGACTGCGGCGAAGCCCAAAAGGAGGGTTATGTGTTTTTCTTCCATACTTCTCTATTAACCCGTTGAATGTCGTAATTACAGACACAATTAAAAAGCCATTGTGTCTCGCGTAGATTTACGTTCGGAGGGTAAATCGTAATCTTGGTAGTCACCCCCTTTCTAACCAATCATCTTTCACAGAGTCCATCCATCGTTTCTTTGGTCTTCCCTTACTCTTATACCCATCCTTGGGTTGTGGCTAAGTAATAACAGCCGCACGGGTCGATCGATCAGGTTAAGCTACGCTTGCCGCGGTTAGTCCGTGGATGGGTGACCATCTTCACATACCAAGACCCCTCCGTGCCTCGGAAAGCACGTTAAGCCGTTGGTCCCGGCTGTTATTCGTGGATCTTTGACAGTCGTAACGGGTCGTCAGAAGCCCGAAAATATGATCACAAGTCTTACCAAGGGGTATGGTATTACCCAATAACTCGGTTGTGGAGGTCAGATAGACAGTCGCTCCATATAAAATACTGGTATTCAGCTGCATCCGGTTAGACTGGAAGCCGACCCTAACATACCTAGTTGAGAAAGGGCTAGGCAGATGATGATGACTCTTATGTAATTTATACTCAATTCTTTCATTCTTCCTCATCACATGCCCATACTATGACAACCGATTTCCACATGTACGATGCATTCAATCACTTTCAGACTAGTTTTTGAAATGTTATTGTCCTGTAATAGTTTTTTGTATTTATAAGCCCATGAGGCCACACGATGCATTAACGGTACGGTGCGGCGCCGGAGCGGTGCCGCAACGTCATCCTATATACGAATCTCTATGCCATATCACACGATGCGTTGGGCCGCCGTGCGGCGTCGCACCGCGCCGCGTAATTGTGACCTGCGAGACGAGGCGGGGGAGGGGTGAGACGCTGCGGCACGCACCACGGTGAACAGCGTTCTTATTATATACTGCGGTGCCGCACCGCCCGTGTGGCACCCTATTGCGGGGCGGTGCCGCATTGCACCGTTAACGCATCGTGTGGCCACAAACCAATTTGCAGAAATAAACATTATCCTCCATTGGCGATTATGGCCAAAATGGTGGGTCACCACAATACCACGAAATTACTTATTAACATTTCAATAACAGTAGAGTTAGGTTCAAACTCCAAATATCGACAATATGAATGTCAAACGAAACTACTCGTGCTTGCGGAAGTCTCGATTTCAACAGACTATTGCGAAAAATAATTATATAATGCCGACTGAGTAGTGTACATGATTTATGTTCAACTTTTATGCGCATAAGTAGGTAGCCAGTGATTTGACAGATTTTCATTATTATTACCTATTTATTATTAGCCTGTGACGTCCCACTGCAGGGCAAAAGCCTCCCTACTCTCTTTCCACCTCTCTCTGTTCAAAGCTGCTAAGGACCAGTTCTTGTTGAAGGAGTCCAGCTCATCCCGCCATCTCCGTCTGGGCCTGCCACGATGTTGTTTGCCATTAAGAGGTTTTCATTACGCAGCAATTATTCTTTTCCTAGCTTCTGCCCGGGGTGAAGTTTCTTATCAACTCTTCACCGTAGGAAACGACCAATCTGCACCGTGCTTCTGACGTTTCATAAGCCTTGTGCAATGTATAATAATAAACTGAACGGATTACTCCATACTTCCCGTGGGTGTCGTAAACGGCGACTAAGGGTCGTAGCGGAGAATGGGCAGCAGCGTTCTCTATGCATTTCACCACCATACTGCGATCGCCAACCCACCTGCCAAGAATGGCGATTATGGCAAACCTCCCCCCCCCCAATAATGACAAGCACAAAAAACACATGGCCTCTAGTACACGGCGGCCCGCTTATCCTTGGCTACGGTAGCGGCCAAGGCCACGATGAGGCAAGGGGTGCTAAGAATCCCCGGAAGAACCGACGACCTTGTGAAGGCCGCAGGAACCCGTTGGATACGAGAAGCACAAAACCGGTCGAAGTGGAGGTGCTTGGGGGAGGCCTATGTCCAGCAGTGGACGTCTTTCGGCTGAAATGATGATGATTATGATGATCGGATTTGGATAAAATTTGGCACATGGGTATACCATGATCTGGTTTAGGACAGAGGATACTTTATTATCCCGATATTCCCACGGGATCGAGACTTATGCGGGTGAAACCGCGATGCCCAGACAGTCTGCAAAAAAATTAAAATCTTTTGGTCGAGTTTCCATAAACATTGTGCCTTTTTTGACATGAAACTGGTGTTGGGAGGAATTTGCTTATCCGAAGAGTACATGACCCCTCTAGCAACATGTCATAATACAGAAGAAAGTTACAGTGAACCGCACATCAACGGTAGCATTTGCACTACGAAAACCGCCCTTTCTGCTACGTGATAAAGGCGCTAAAATGTCAAAGGGCTTTGAAGGTCCGTAGCATGTTTACCTGTCCGCCATTTTGAATTTTTTCCAAAATGGAGCAATCAGAAAACATAATAAGACAAAACCCCGTTGTAAAGTGTCACATCTCCGAGATATTCGTTTATGCTCACTAGTTCCTTCACGTAGTTCCTTTGAAGGAACTACTGATCCAAAAATTCTCAGTAGTTCCTTCAGAGCATAAACGGAGATATTAACGTTCACAGTTGACGTGACATCCATATTTTTTTATCTTGACATCTTGTTGCATGTTTGAAATTATCACTCTGAATGTTTAAAATAGGTAATCAACCATCTATGCAACAAGATATACGCAAGTTCAAAAAAAAAACGGACCTTCCTACATATTAAGCAATTCTTCGACCATTTTAACCTTATCCTTATTCAGCAAATAATATTCCACATAACTGATGGAAGGCTCTAATAAGCGAAATAAAACCAGCGAAATAAAATCTAACCGTTTCGTGTTATTGACCCGTGTTTATCTTGAGCCTTAACGAATACCTTCAAGGGCATTATACATATATAAAATTTCAGGTACGGACGATTATAACGTATTATCTAGATGGACTGACTAGTTTTCAAGTACAAATGTTTCTTAATTTTATTTGTAGCCACTTTTCTTTTTTTTTTTAATTTCTGCATGGCCCGCTCTTGACCTCGATCACGCCTGATGGAAAGTGCTGGATGAGGTCTATGATGGAACGAGCGTGCGTGTCTCGTGTGTTCTTTTATTTTCTCGTGTGTTCTTTTCTGTTCTCTAGGACATGCCGGTTTCTTCACGATGTTTTCCTTCACCGTATTGAGAGCAGTGGTGATGAAATAATCTACACAAAGTAAAGCGTCTGCGCCATTGTGCCTTTTATTTCAACGCCACCTTCGAAAGAAGATCGGCACTTCCAATGGAACGCAAGATTGCTTTACTTAGGTAGGTACCGACAGAAAGATTGAGTTAAGTATGTTTTTTTTTACTCCTTTTTACGTACTTACACCATGTAAATCTATACTTGCTAATAATAAAACTGAAGAGTTTGTTTGTCTGAACGCGCTAATCTTTGGAACTATCGGTCGGTTTTGAAAAATTGTTTTTGCATTTGATAGCCCCAGTTCTTAAAGGAGGTGAGCAAAAAGGAAAAAAGTCAGAAAGAACGCTAAGCGATAGCGAAGTACTAGCGCGGTCAGGTGATGCGATGCGACGCGGTGGGTCGGGGGAACAAGAAATTTCACGCGGGCGAAGTCGCGGGCAGAAGCTAGTTACAGTTTATACACCCTGAAATTTTAATCACGGTTTTCCTCTTAAGAGCCTATACTACCTCAAATGGCTTAGCGTGATCCTCCGTTATGTCGAAAATACTGCACCATTAATTTTGAAATAAATATATGGTAAAGTTAAGGATTAATGCTAAGTCTTATGTTAGACGAAAACACGATTCCATAAAATTTTCTCGATAGAAAAAAATTCCAAAGTTACCTCTAACCCAAACAATAAACCGCTGGTATTCAAAAAATACTTCAAATTAGATCATGAAACTTTGCATACTAACTGAACTTACTTTAAAGCAGGTCTTATGTTATTTATTTTTTTATAATTACCATTCTTTTCACTGTAAAAAGCAAATACCTAAACTATTGGCGCTTCCTGCCGCCCAGCACCGCACTCTGTCTCGCTCTCACTCAGTCCGCGAGCAGTATCGTATGAGCGAGATAGAGAGTGAATTTTAGCTGAGGTAGTGTAGGCTCTTAACGGGTCATTGTACTCATCATTATGAACAACTTTTACTATGGGACCAAACATCAAATCGCGAAAAAAAAAATCAGCTGTTCCCTACATTTTCATTTTATAATCCAACATTTTGGTTGAAATTGCACAAGAAATAGTTTTTGGGTATATTTTTTTTTATTTGAAATGGGCTTTGCTCTTGACTCTAGTCTAGGTCAAAGGTGACAGAGACAAATTTCTTAGCTAATCAAAGCTCAATCATGTTGGTACGACAAATAATGCATGTTCAGTGGCGGACTAAGAATAATTATAGAAGTTTTCGGTACCGTTGAATGTACAATGAAAGGGAAGAGGAAAAGTCATCGGAAAGATCTTGTAAGTAGACTTCTTCTTTGGAGACATCAAAACACCGATGGCAAAACCAAAATCGGTTCCCTTGCCGCCCCTAAAATCTACGGCCCTAGGCTCAAGCCTGCTCGCTCAGCCTGCTAGGGTTAGTTCCGCCAAAACAGAAAACAAAATCTTGAAAAAAATCCTTATGAAAAGAACATGTTTTGCCATCTGTTGGATTCTAAAGGAACTATTTAAGCAAGTTGAGGCTTTCATTTTCACATAATTTAAACAGCCTTGTGGCTACTTGGTTTCACTTGTCGAAGATAGATGGCGCTAAACAAAACGATTGATAAAACTGAACCTTCACCATACAGCCTTTAACATAATTAATTTGGTCATTCGATAATAGATGGCGCTGGTTAAAGTAAATTATATATTGTTATTTTATTTTATTATTTATGTTGAGACAGGGTAGGCCTACAAGGGCAAAGGGCAATGATCGAAAATGCTATTAATCATAAGTACGAGATCTAGCTAGAAGATTTTTAATGAAAAACTGTGTAATTTATAGTCTCTAAGATAACAGTTTGGATAAGAAGCAAGATGTCTTTAGCAAAAATAGTTTTACTTAAAATTTTTTTTCAACAAAATTCAAAAGTAATAGCCTGATAAGTTGTTGTAATAACTTTTGTAAAGTTTCATTTTTCACGATGCTCTTAACTACCTAAGGGGTTTCAAAACATTTTTTTAATAATAATAATAATAATAATTTCTTTATTTGTATAGAATGCAGGTGTTACAATAATGGTGTTAGTTTTAGATATGTTCCCAGTACATTCTGCCTGTTGGCATACAAAAAAAAATTGTGGTTAACTTACAGATAATTTAGAAACTAGGTACTTAAATTCAAAATGAGATCATGGATCAGCAAGTCTAACATTATTTACATAATAAATGAGATAAAGTAAATAGCAAATATTACAGTAATTCATCATTTATAAAATCGGTGACAGAGTAATAACATTTCTCTATCAGTAACGACGACAGGAGTTTCTTAAATTTTATTAGGGGCTGATCCTTAATACAATTTGGCAATTTATTAAATATAATGGGTGCCATACCAATAATATTTTTTTTTAAGCAAAGCAGTGTTATATCTACCGGTACATAGTAGACTTTGATATTTTGATCTCAAGGCAGTAGTTCGTATTCTGGTATCATTTAATGTAGGAAATAGATGCTTATTAGTTTGAACGAATATAGCTACTTCGAGAATGTATTTACTAGGGAAAGTTAGTAATTTGTGTTTCTTGAAAAAAGGAATGCAACTATCTGTAACCTTGAGATTGAAAATAGATCTTATGCACCGTTTTTGGGCTTTAAATATAGACTCCCTTTCGGAACAATTACCCCAGAATACTACACCAAACCTGAGAACAGAGACCACCAAACCGTGATATGCAACCATTAATGTATCAATGTTAACTTTCTTGGACAGATTGAAGAGAGCGTACGCAGACGTGCTTAATCTTTTGCAAACTTCTTCTGCCTGCGGTTTCCAGGTTAATTGACTGTCAATTAATATACCCAAGAATTTTGCCACGTTAACGCTATCAATAGTTTGTTCTTTATAATTAATTTTTAGGTTTAAAGGAAGTATTTTTTGATAGAAATGCATTATATTTGTTTTATTGAGGTTTATGATAAGATTATTATTGTTAAGCCAGTTTATTGTTAATTTTAGAGAATTATTTATTTCATCTTCATAAAGCTCTTTGTTGAGGCAGTCTATTAGAATCGTACTGTCATCGGCAAATAACACACAAGGGTAAGGGATGTGTCGGGGAAGATCATTTATATACAGCAAGAATAATAATGGCCCTAGAACGCTGCCCTGCGGAACGCCATATTTAATTTCCCTAGGACCAGATAAATATTTAACCTCACGTTTTGATTTGACGCATATTTTAGAGATTTCTGTATATTGACGACGTCCACTTAGATACGATTTTATTAGACGTAGAGCATTCCCTCGTATACCGTAAGCATCAAGTTTGGCCAAAAGAGTTTCATGGTTCACGTAATCAAAAGCTTTGGTCATATCGGTAAAAATGGCGCAAATTGGTGTTTTTTTATCCACATTAACCATTATTTTATTTATCAGATCGTATATAGCCATATTTATATTTTTATTTCTACGAAAACCTTTTTGTTCCTCACATAATATATTATATTTTGACAGAAATGAAAGAAATGACTCATAAATTACCTTTTCAATGATTTTAGAAAATATGGGGATTAAAGCTATTGGTCTAAAGTTAGCCATGTCTTCTTTATTGTTCTTCTTATGGAGTGGTTTAACTATTGTGGTTTTAAGACTATCGGGGAATGTTCCAGCGGATATGCTTGCGTTAATAATGTGGCTTAGAGGGTTAGCTATAGTAGAACAGACAGATTTTATAACATTTGTTGAAATACCGTCATATCCGTAACTCTTCTTGTTCTTTAAAGATTTGACCACCCTTGTAATGTCTTGAGGGACAACAGGGGCCATAAAAATAGAATGAGGGTTATACGTTATTCTTACAGTATTTTTAGTTGTGTTCATCGGTGGATCTGAGATCTGGTCAATAAAGAAATCGTTGAATGATTGAGCTATTTGATTAGGGTCAGTTAATATTAAATCATTTTTTTTAATTCTTGTTATGGGTTCACTTATAGATTTTGTACTATTTATTATTTGCCAAGATGTTTTAGATTTATTTTTGGAATTTTGAATTAGATAGTTGTTCTGAGCTTTCTGGGTTAGTTTGATAATTTTTTTGAGTATACTTTAAATGTCGTTTTATTTTCACTGGTAGGATTAAGTCTTTGTTTCCAGAGTAATTGGCGTTGTTTTTTGCTGCAGATTCTAATACCTCTAGATACCCATTTGATCTTTTTTTCAGATCTTAATATGACTGTTTTGACTGAGGATTTTTCCACATTAATAGGGATATCTAGAATATTGTGATAACGGAAACGCTGCAGAGTCCAATAAATTATTTTAACAAAGAACCATGCCCTGAGTCCATGGTAACAGGTTGTGCGTCGATCCCTATTTAAATAATTCTACTCTATGGCGTCGATGTTGTAGAACCAATGACGGTTGGTGTCATAGATAAGTGGTTATAAAAAATAGTCTTTGGTTGGTGTATTATTCTTGATTGAATATCGTGAATCGGCAAACGTAAGGTAGGGGCACCTCGAGTGGGTGGAGTGATCCATCTAGCAGGCTGGCTGGTACGTGTCAGCTGTATAAGAGGGTGAGGATCGAGTTGAATGTCGTGTGATCGGAGGGGCCTATGTCCAGCAATGGACTGCTGTAGACTGATGAGGATCAAAATCAAACTAGGCTGAGAATCGGCACGTTTTGAACGTCAAAATTATATAACAACAGTCCTCCAATACGCTTTTCACTACTCCTTTGCTTCAGCTGCGAAAAAGTGGTGCAACAAACTCCCCAGCACTATAGTGAAGATCTAAAAAAAGTGGGACGGTTGGCTTGTTTTAAACCGATTTTTTTTTTATTTAGCCTACTCTGTCCTACTGCTGGGCAAAGGCCTCCCCCAAATCCTTCCATGCATCCTTTTCTAGCGCCACCTCGATCCAACTCTGACGGTACGCGTCTAGGTCCTCTCGCAACCTCTTCCTGGGGCCTTGGCGGCGCCGTCCATCCTCAGGCACCCACCGGGTGGAGACTGTTGCCCAGCGGTCACTGTGCATGCGGCTGACGTGACCCGCCCAATTCCATTTCAGCTGGCAGTCTTTCTTCTTACGTCTAGGATCCCCGTTTTGGAGCGCAGCGTAGTGTTACGTATTCTGTCAGTTTGTTTATCGCCAGGGCCGTCTTAACCATATTGGGCGCCGGGGTGCGAAAATCAGCCTGCGCCCCAGTTTTTGTGTTTTATTTTTTTATTTAATACTCACTCTACAATTAAATTAGGTACATTTTCAAACATCAAATTTAATTATTCCGGCTTTAAAATAGGCAATCTTTTTTTATGATATCGTCTGTTTTGTAATCAACTTTCAACTCGATAGGTAAGTATACTATAGCCAAAGTCAATCTATGTTGACTTGAGTCATAGTTAATCATGTAGTTTTTTTATTAATTTCAATTTCGAGAAGGTTTACGCAAGGTACGTGTAGGTATAAGGATTGACTTGCGCCCTTTAAGACCCTGCGCCCGGGTGCCACGCACCCCTTGCACCCCCGGGTAAAGACGGCCCTGTTTATCGCCTAAAATGCTGCGCTTCATTGCTCTTTGGCAAACCCCAAGGCGGAACTTTTGCGCTCGGTGAGCGACCAGGTCTGAGCACCGTAGGTCAGGAATTTAAGTAGAAAAATACCGAATTACTTACCTACTTAATTTTAATTCATTCGTGTTTATGTAAATTCAATGATTCGTGTAGGTAAATACTTCCAATTTGCATTTCTTTAAACGAGATGCATCCTTGAGTATATTTACAAAAACGAGTCATATTTTTTTGTAAATGTAAAATCAACACTGAAGCGTCTTAACAAGAATACGGGTCTTCCCCAGTTACCGCTAAGCAAATTACCATACTGGATTTAATAGTTGCTCGTCCATCACCTGATTAGCCTGTACCGGACTACGTTTGGGTCGGCTTCCAGTCTAACCGGATGCAGGTGAATACCAGTACCTATTTAAATGGAGCGACTGTCTGTATGACACAGCATTCGATATTATGCTGCCGTTTTGCGGGGAAGTGACGCATATTTTCCCCCAACTTGTTTTTTTTTTGTGTTTTTTCTTTGAGTCATGTTTTACCGTAAATAAACGTATTTTGCTTCACGCCTTGTTTCACCAAAGGATTAGGCAGAGTGGTACCCATTCTACGAACATCCACATTTCGCCAGTTATGTTTAAGAAGACCCATGTAATAAGGGGCGAGCATATTGCCGTCAATTGAGTACAAATCCAGCCTCCGGGCTGCTACTGAACAATTTGTAATGGAAAAATCCAATAATACTTAGCCCGATTTGAGAATCGAACCCAGGGCTTCAAGTTCAGCGGTAGCGCTTGCGACCACTACACCAACGAAGCAGTCAAAATGCTATCATCTTTCGAATTATCTTTTTTTTTATTGCTTAATAGGCCCGCTCTTGAACTCAATAACGCCTGATGGAAAGCGATGGATGAGGTCTATGATGGAACGAGCGTGTCCAGAAGATGCCTAAGGCACTGGAACTCCGACACATCGACAAAACACAGCGCTCAGGCCGCCGGACGCCGGACTCCGGTAGAGAGGGTGGTCGCAAACCAGGCGGGCGTTAGCCCTACCACAGCAAGGGAAGAATTGGCCAGTCAAATAAGGTGTTGGGTGTGACTGTCCAGGACGCGCCGAGCGCTCGGTTCAGTTGAGTAACTGGCGGAACAAACTGCGCTACACGAGGAGGCTTCCTCATGCATCCCAAGAGCCTCGTAAAGGCCGAAGGAATCCGTTGGATGCAGGACCTGTTGATGTGGCTACGTTTGGGGGAGGCTTATATCCAGCAATGACGTCTCATTTGACATTTGTGATCGCCAAGCTTCTCTACTATGTATAATGTATATTGTTTACTGTCAACCTTCAAATGTAAAAAAAAACCTGTAGGGCAGGGTCGAGGTTAAATGTATTCTAAAAATAGATTGATGCGTTTTATAGAAAGAATGTGTACCTATATAGATATATATAAGGTCCCATTAAAATAGATAGACAAACTTTTAGAAATCATTCAGACCACCAAAATTAGGACGATGGTAAAACAATATATAAAAAAAAACGCATTAGATACTTACAAGAAAAATAATCAGCTAACGAAAATACACTAATGTGCCGGCAATTTATTACCTATTTTAGGTCAAAATAAAATCACTTTAATCAGTGTTTTTTTTGCTTGGATATCTTTGGTTAGACGTACTGAGCGGTGTGACCCTGTATATAAAATTCAAAGTCCTGACTGACTGATATATCAACGCACTGCCTACCTAAACCGCTGGTCCTAGAGACATGAAGTTTGGAGGGTGTGTTCTTTGTGAAGAGTAGGTATCCAATAAGAAAAGGTTTTTAGAAATTCCACCCCTAAGAGGGTGAATTTTCACGCGGATGATATCGCGGGCAGAAGCTAGTTTATACTAATATTATAAAGAGGTAAAATTTGTTTGTAAGTTTGTATGTAGGGGTAATCTCTGGAACTAGCGGTCGGATTTGAAAAATTCTTCTTGCATTTGATAGCCCAATTCTTGAGGAAGGCTATAGGCTATTTAACGTCACGCTATGACCCTTAGGAGCCGAGCAAAAGCGCTATGGGGAAACGAAGTGATAGAGCAGGAGACGCGGGCAAGTGATGCAATACGACGAGATGGGTCGAGGGAATAAGAAATTTCACGCGAACGAAGTCGCGGGCAGAAGCTAGTATATTATAAAATAGGTATGGATGAGTAGGTAGGGGCCCGAGGCTAACTAATAACAGCCGCACAGGTCGATCGATCAGGTTAAGCTACGCTTGCTGCGGTAGGTCTGTGGATGGGTGACCATCAATGTTAAGACCCTATGCGAGACAGAGCCCCAGTGCTGGTTAAAACAACAACGAAAAACAACGTGAGAAAACTAGCACAGCCAAGATTTTAAGACATGTGATCTCCACCAAACCGCTCAGCTCCCGCGTAGTAGAATACGGCCCACTGCCTCTCACAGAAAGAAAGCCCGTGTCCCAGCATTATAGGCTGATTAACTTAGCTTAGCTAATCAACTTGCAAGCAAGGGTTCAAAGTATTTGAACCTAACAGCGTAAACAAGAACATCAGCATAAAAACTGGATTATGAATGCGGAAATAAGATTGTTTATTTGATTGCAGCCTTGCGACAGCGAGAAACAAGCACGTTTTAGGTATAATTATGTGATTTGTAGATACATTACGTTAGAGAATATGCGTGTTTTTTTTTTCTTTATTAAGGAGCTTTGTCACAATACTATGTCGCTCCATCATAGCCTAATTTTGAATTTAAAATTAATTTATATGATTGTAATATATTTTCTACAGGGTTTTAAAGGCGCTACACACGGCTAAGATACTATAATATTTTATCTTAAGATACAATATCGCTCGCCATACAATTCAATGGACCATTACACACGACGAAGATAATATTTATTTCATATTCCATTGAATTGTATGGCGAGCGATATTGTATCTTAAGGTGAATGTGCCATGGTAGACCGCGAAATTTAAATTTTCTTACGTTTTTTGCAATTTGCAGATCAGTGTCAGGTTGTATCTTGATCCAAATATGATTCGCGACTATAATAGACATGTATTTACAGAATCATAGTCATAAGAATCATTAATATATCTCTTTAAGTTAGATTTCTACCATAAACACTTTTCCATACGAGATTTGTTCTTAACGGTAGAAATCTAACTTAGAAAGACGTATTAATGATTCTAATTATTATAATTCTGTAAATACGTACCGGTTATAGTCGCGAATCATATTTTGATCAAGATACAACCTGACACTGACCTGAAAATTGCAAAAAAAGTAAGAAAAATTGAATTTCGCGGGCTACAACTACCCATTCACCTTAAGATAAAATATTATATTATCTTAGCCGTGTGTACCCTTCAGCCTCCTCCGACAAAGGCTTAGCTAAAACACTACTTATATGCGTGTTCTAATTGACTCCTTGGGAATTCACCCAATATAAGTAGCTAAAAATCAAAATCAAAATATTTTATTTTGCACTAGCTGCGCCCCGCGGTTTCACCCGCGTAAATGTCGATCCCGTGGGAATATCGGGATAAAAACTATCCTATGTCCTTTCCCGGGACTCAAACTATCTCTATACCAAATTTCATCGAAATCGGTCCAGCCGTTTTCATGTTATGTCGTGACAACGGAAAACGGGTTTCATTTTTATATATATAGATAGATAAACGTACATGGGCACTTGTGAAACGTCAGAAGCTAGGTGCACGGCTCCAATTGGTCGTTTCCTATGGAGAAGAGCCGGTAAGAATCTCCACGGATACTCTTTTAAAGAAGTGTCGTAAGTAGCTCTATATAATTCTATAGATCTACTTTAGTGCCGTGTGTTTAACTGCCACTAAAGGCCCATTTGAAATGAAGGTCAAATACCTCTTGCTGATTTGTAAAAGGGTAGTCACCGGATTTTCGAGAAGCAACTTTTCAATTTGCAAATTAAGCTGTGCTATTAAATGAAAAAACCAGAAGGCCAATTCTCGTAATTTAAAACGATCAAAATCTAGTCGCAGTCTCATCTCGGCGACAAACAAATGTCAAAAATTTGTCAAAATGTACTAGGGAAATTAGACGTATTTTTGACAGATTGAGACTGAGGACTGTGAACGTTCTCGTAATTTTAAGAATGTTTACAGTCTGATCTCAGTCTCGATCTGTCAAAAAATACTTCTAATTTCCCTACATTTTGAAAAGTTTTTGACATTTGTTTGTCGCCGAGATGAGACTGCGACTAGACTTTGAAGGTTCGACTACAGGTCATTTCGCGAATAAGTCCAATGTCTACTAAACCTAAATTACGAGAATTGGCCTTCTGGTGATTTCTTAATAACTTTCCAGAATGCATACTTACAATCGATATGAAGAAGAAGAAGAAATAAATATACAGGGTGGCATCGACGCGTTCCTGTTACCAGAGATTCCGTACATGATTCTGAACGCCCCTGTGTTGAAATTTTTCATCAGTTATTTAAAAAAAATATTCTATACATTTTAACCGCGTAAGAGTATTGCACTTTTCTATGAATCAGCAGGTTTTTTTTATATCCGACAAAAAGTTTCTACGCTAGGGTGTCTAGAATGGAGCGGTGAATGCTTATGCGAATCCCGCACCCCCGGCCATAGGTAGAGGTGGAACACCGCAGTGGTTTTAGCCGGTAAGAGTCCGGCATGCCCCTCTGGTTTGCGTGTCAATATCCTCGTCACCTTGTATAGGGCCAGGGTATAACCACAAATAGTTACAAAACCAGCTCGCTGTCCCATGCTAACGCAAAGACAATACGTTTACAATAAACCGGAGTAGAGCTTATTTGCATTGTTTCAATGAATTTTTGGAAAGCGTTTGACAGCCTAGCGCCTTTTTAACCAACTTTACTAACCGACTTTAAAAAAGGAGGTTCTGTATTCGACCCGTATGTATGTATGTAGGTACAACTAAAAAGTGAAAAATAAAAACTTTTTTACAAAAAAAAAAACAACCGACTTCAAAACAAAACACTACAAAGTGAAAAATAACTTTAATTTCGGAAGTCGGTGTCAAAAAACGAAAATGTGGACCAAACGACACCGACTTCCGAAATTACAGTTATTTTTCACTTCGTAGTGTTTTTTTTTTGAAGTCGGTTGTGTTTTTTTTTTTAAATATAATACATAGGTACGAGTATATTAAAAAGGCGCTAGGCTGTCAAACGATTTCCTGACATTGCGATATTTTTGCAAAAAAACGACAAAATGGTCCCTTATTCACGACTAGTAATAACATAAGCATAATCAGCCTATAGCGTTCCCACTGCTAGGACACAGGCCTCCTCTCTGTGAGAGGGAGTGGGCCATATCTACCACGCGGGCCCAGTGCGGGTTGGTAGATGTCTGCACATGTCTTCGAATTATTGGTTCTAAGACATGCTGGTTTTTTCACAATGTTTTCCTTCATCGTTTTGTAGAGCAGTGGTGATGAAGTAATATACACTAAGTAAAGCGCCGACGACCTTGTGAAGGCCGCAGGAACTCGTTTGGATGCGAGAAGCACAAAACCGGTCGAAGTGGAGGTGCTTGGGGGAGGCTAATGTCCAGCAGTGGACGTCTTTCGGCTGAAATGATGATGATGATGAAAGCGCCTGACTGGATTCAAACCTACGACCTAGAACTCGTAAGTTGCGGCTGTTACCACTGGGCCACCACTGCTCACTAAAATCAATATTGCCAATATATTTATTAGTCGCACAATAAGTACCTTGACACGCTTGCCTCAGGATAGACCTTGGGGGATGTCCAAAAGTTCTCTAGCATGTCGTAAAGGCTAACCAGTGCCCAAGAATGGACAACCGTGCTGGATTAGGTGGGCAGGACATCCTATCGAGGATTGGAGAATTAGAAATAGCTATAGAAGGATTGGGTGGTCTAGTTTTGCCAACTTGGTTTAGTGAGGTAAGATTCCATGGCGATTGACAAACTTTGAAGTTGGGATTTCGTAATGGCTACTTTCCATACTATACATACTGTCTTTTGTCTGTCTATCTGTCTTTGACCTTTTATGCGTGACCCGTGGCAAAATAAAAACAGCCGCACAGGTCAGGTTAAGCTACGTTTGCCGCGGTTGGTCTGTGGATGGGTGACCAATTGACCATCTTTACATACCGAGACCCCTCCGTGCTTCGGAAAGCACGTTAAGCCGTTTGTCCCGGCTGTCATGACAACCAGTCTTACCAAGGGGTATCGTTTTACCCAGTAGGTAACTGGGTTGTGGAGATCGTATAGGTAGTCACTCCATGTAAACTACTGGTATTCAGCTGCATCCGGTTAGACTGGAAGATGACTGCAACATAGTTGGGGAAAGGCCAGGCAGATGATGAATGATAATATATAGCATATACATATATTTACTGGATACCATAGGCCTTCAATGATTACCATGATTCTAGCTAGATTATCCTCTATGAATAATTATGCAAAATTAATAATGTCGACGGTCAAAGTCCGGCTTGATTAAAAAACCATGACAGTCTAAACAAAGAGCATCCAGTATATTGACCAAGCATGTTGGCTTAAGTGGAAAATCCGCAAAATATATAAATTACAAAACGAGCATCTGATTATTACCATCTGTTACATAAGCGATTATATACTCTATGTTCTAGGTCTAAAGGTAGGCTTTCGACAGGAACTTCTCGAAGGTAATCAAGGCGCCAACCTGCGCGGGAGTTGCACGATTCTTATTTCAAGTTCAGTGTTATACCAACGTTCGAAGCGCTCGGACGTGGAGGCTTTGTAATAAGAACGCGGATTTTATTAATTATTTATTTACGAATTAAGAATTTCGCAGTGTTTGTGTTGTGTTGTGCTGTTATTTGTAGTTTGTATAGTTAATGTTTTCGTGCCCTCGAAGCTTGGAAATTTAACCGTGAGTTTTATTCTTTTTACGATATTAGTGTGGGAATTTAATTAGGAATAAGAAAAATTAAATTAATCATCATTGTTGTCTACCTTCCATTCTTCGATTGACCATCAGGTTTTTTTTAATCGTCTGTAGTTATTACTAATCGAAAAATCCCGTCATTTACACAAATTGCCGGACATTAAAGTCACAGATAGGTTAATGATAATTATTGTGGTCGTTTCCACAATTATTGTGAAGTAATACGAAAAATACAAGCAATTTTTTTTTATTGATAATTGACAGCACGATACCTATTTCCTTAGACAAGAAAAAATCGAAGATCATCTCTCAGACCCGTCATAGGAAGTCATTAGAAGATTATTACGAGTTTTTTCGAAAGATTGCAAGGCTATTAACGTTGCATATTAGGAAAAGATTCGAACGCGTGACCTCTACGACGCAATCCAACCACTAACTATTGAGCGACAATGATTACGACATAAATTAAAAATAAATTAACTCGAAACTTAGTTTGATTATGAGCTAACCGATTTGCTATTTGAGAAAAATAAGAAAAGAATACTCGAGTTGTGTTTAGGTTTTTAGGTATATTAATTAGGTAAATGACGCCTATGTCCAGCAGTGGACGTTTTTCGGCTGAAATGATGAAATGACGACCCACTGATCAAATATACAAGGGTAATAAGATGATAATCATGATGACAATAGGCAGATTAGGTACCTATTTATATCATCATTATTTTTTTACAATATTAAATCAGCGGGCTAAAGTAACCACACAATGGGTCCCAAACAGCAGCAAACGGCAACGCGGCAGGCCCAGAATGAGATGGCGGGACTTTCCACAAGGATTGGCGTGTAACAGCACTGGATAGGGATAAGTGGAAGGAGGGAAGGGAGGCCTTTGCCCTGCAGTGGGACAGAAATGGCTGATAATAATAAATTAAATCAGCACAGAATTCTTATAAAACTAGGACCTAAATATATCCAGTAGGTTCTTAAAGCTTTTAAAAAATCAGACTGTTTGGATTTTCGAACTCCTTAGGTTATATTCATTAATTTTATAAATTGATTTTTTAAACCTACAACAAATCCCTGTATACATGGATTCATGGTAACCCTATTTTAAAGGATCTTGGACTAAGTAGTTTCTCACAAAATTTTCAATCCCATCTGAATTTTTTTTGCATCACTCAAAGTTAAGCTGATGCAAATGAACGCCCAATAAATTAATTAAAACGACACAGAAATCTTTTTAAAAAACAAGACACGTTGTAACCCTTACTGCCACACTCGGAGACGACACTTATAAAATCAATTTTATTGATACCTATTGGAACGCTTTCAGTCAAAAAGTTAATAAATGAATAACTAACATTTTGTATATTATTTATCTTTTCCCGGTACTTTTTGACAGAGTAGTATATTATTAAATTATGTATTTTTCTTAATTAATTGACTGTACTGATCATCAGTTGGAGCACGGGACCCAATCACGGGAACAGTCCCGTGATCGGGTCACGTTTTTCTTTCGTAGTTTCTCCACCTGGGTGAAGCACGGGGACTCCGTAGTCCCCGTAGTCCATAGTCGTCGTAGTCGTAGGTGCAGCACGGGTCCGGACCCGTTTGAACGGCAATATCAGTAATGAAATTATCCGGAAAAGAACCGGAGTTATCGACATAGCTTGCAGAGTACGCCAACTGAACTTGCAGTGGGCTGGCCATGTTTGTCGAAGGACCGATGGCCGGTAGAGCAGACGAGTCCTGGAGTGGAGACCGCGTATCGGCAAGCGTAGTGTGGACCGCCAGCCAGCTAGGTGGACCGATGACGTAAAGAAGGTGGCTGGGACAGACTGGATGCGGAAGACGGAGGACAGGGTGTAGTGGCACAGCCTAGGAGAGGCCTATGTCCAGTAGTGAACTGCGAAAGGCTGACTTGATAGATTGATTAAATGCCGACTCTGAAAGCGGCAGTAAGCCATTTAAGCGCGGTAATAAATCCAAAGATGTGCTAACTAAGATTGTTATTGTTTTAGTCTCTGACTCACCGTGTGGTGTCGAAACTAACAGACAATGCAACTGGAGGAGACCTATCATGAATGCACGACGTGAAGACGTGCATTCTGAGTAGGGCAAATAGTATAATTTGGAATGGTATCATTGTTTCATGCCTGTATTCCTTAAATGGACAGGATTAGGTATTACAGTAAAGCCTGATTTAAGGTGAATGCGCAGTTGTACGAAATTCAAATTTTCTTACGTTTTTTGCCATTTGCAGGTCAGTGTCAGGTTGTATCTTGATCAAAATATGATTCGCGACTATAAAACCTGACGACGTACCTACGTCTTTACAGAATTATAATCATTAGAATCATTAATACATCTTTCTATGTTAGATCTCTACCATAAGAACAAATTTCGTATGGAAAAGTGATTATGGTAGAAATCTAACTTAAAGAGATAATTAATGAATATAATTCTGTAAATACATATCTATCAATCATATTTTGATCAGGATACAACCTGACACAGACCTGAAAATTGCAAAAAACGTAAGAAAAATTGAATTTTGCGGGCTAAAACTGCGCATTCACCTAATTAGCTCCAAAACATCAACTAAACATGTTTAAAAAAGTGTATTGTGTGGGTTTTTTGAAAATTAAATACGTTTTCTTGTCTTGCTTATTTATGCATCACACGATTTTAATGACTAGTTTGAAAATAAAGTCAGATTGTATCTTTATTAAAAGCTTATTTGTAGGTATTTGTTGACATTTTTAATATTTCCTATAGCATCTATCAGGTGATATACATATTATCTCATGACAGCTGTCTATATGTCAGACAGAGGATTTAGTAAACCTGTATTTTTTGCCAGACCAATAAAAAACTTTAATTAACTCCGGCAACGGAGCGACATTTTGGACGTTTATGATTTTAATCTGGTAAAATATGGCACGAAAATTTGTTAATTCTACGTAAAATGGAAACATAAACCTACATGGGCACTCATGAAACATCAGAAGCTAGGTGCACGGTTCCAATTGGTCGTTTCCTATGAAGAAGAACCGGCAAGAAACACCACGGTTACTCTTTTAAAAATAATTGGTTTATACAATGTTTTCATGACAAATTACAGTGTTAATAGAAACGGAAGGACTGTGTAAGCCTTTTCTTGATAGTCATTTTAAATTATATTTCCATTTGCTGCAATACCTAGTTGTATTAATAAGTTAATAAGTTAAGCTACAAAGTTCGCATTGTCGTAGTAGGGGTAGTGGGTTTACAGGGTGGCACTGTGGCAGGGACATCTACGCAGGGGGCTTGTGGCTGAGTAATAACAGCCGCACGGGTTGATCGATCAGGTTAAGCTATGCTTGCCGCGGTTGGTCCGTGAATGGGTGACCATCTTTACATACCGACACCCCTCCGTGCCCCGGAAAGCACGTTAAACCGTTGGTCCCGGCTGTCGTTCGTGGATCTTTGGCAGTCGTTACGGGTAGTCAGAAGCCCGAAAGTCTGATAAAACCAGTCTTACCAAGGGGTATTTTATTATACAGTAACTGGGTTGTGGAGGTCAGATAGGCAGTCGCTCCATGTAAAATACTGTATTCGGCTACATCCAGTCAGACTGGAAGCCGACCCCAAAATAGTTGGGAAAAGACTAGGCAGATGATGAAGACAGTATTGCTTCAAAAAAAAAAAAAAAAACATTATTGTTTGTGTGATGTACTTATCGTTATGTTATGTGTACGAACGATGTCTTTAGTAGGTTAAGTACGCATGATATTTCCACGAATTCTACAAAAACTCATCTCATCGCAATTATTCGTCTGATGATCTGACGACCACGCAATCATTGCGTCTTGTGATTATTATGATGTAAAGTATTTCTGTAACGATATAGGATTGTTTTAAGCCCAAAAGTCTGAGAACCAATCTTGCCACGGGGTATCGTGTTATTCAGTAACTGCATTGTGGAATAATCAGCCTATAATGTTCCCACTGCTGGAACACAGGCCTCCTCTCTATGAGAGTGAGTGGGCTGTAATCCACCACGCGGGCCCAGTGCGGGTTGGTAAATGTGACATGTCTTCGAATTTTTTGGTTCTAGGACATGCCAGTTTCCTCACAATGTCTTCCTTCACCGTTTAGAGAGCAGTGGTGATGAAATTATTTACAGAAAGTAAAGCGCCTGTCTGGTTTCGAACGTACGACCTACAACTCGTAAGTCGCGGCTGTTACCACTGGGCCACCACTGCTCTTTGTAAAATACTGGTATTCAGCTGGATAGAATAGAATAGGTACTCTTTATTATGTACAGTCAACAAAAGAGATAAGTATGCAGGATCGTCGGATATAGTTGAAGTTTGGTAAGAAACCGATGGATGTTCTCGAATAAAATTTAATTTTATTAATAGAAAACAAACAGCTCATTTATCAAATAAAACAGTCGACAATATCCATCGGTTTTTTTACTAAACTTCAACTATGTCCGTCGATTCTGCATACTCATCTCTTTTTTTGACTGTACACCGTATAAATTACAGACATAAATATAGAAACTTTACAAAGGGTGACACAATAGGCGGTCTTATCGCTAAGAGCGATCTTTTAAAGACAACCTTTGGATGGATTAAAAAGGGGAAGGAGAGATAAATACTGGATCCGGTTAGACTGGAAGCTGACCCCAAAATAGTTAGGAAAAGGCTAGGCAGGTTGGCTTAATTTGAGCAGGTGCAGATTTAGATTAATCAATAGCGACAGATCAAGCTAGTTTTGTTTAAGATTTGTAACCAGTTGTTTAATAAAACTATAATGATGTTATTGTTAATTCTCTAATAACATCAATACTAGGAGAGCATCGATGAAAAGGAATGAACAACATAGTCGGTCAGATAGAATGAGAAACATAAACTTCATTCTGCTGTAGTTCGTTTTATAAAGTCGAGCTGAGCTGAGTTTGACCTTCTAAAGTTCTGGGTTGAGCTGCATGTTTACTGACAAATGCGTATACTGACTAGACAGGTCCACTCAATCAAGATTATAGAATAGAATACTCTTTATTATATACACCATATAAATTATATATTTATTAATATATTAATAAATAATAATAATTAATAATTAATTATAATAATAATAATAATTTTTATTAATTTTTTTTTTTTTTTTTTATTAATTTTTATTATTTATTTATATATTTATTTGATTATTTATTTCTTTATTTAATACTTCAAGCACATAAATGTACAGAGGCGGACTTAATGCCATAGGCATTTTCTACCAGTCAACCTTTGGGTGATGCAGAGACAAAAAGTGGTACGTGCATCATGAATAATTGAGGAATAAATATTTTAAATATAAAGATACGCATAAACCTTTATAATATATAACTAATTGCATATAAATATAAGCACAAATAAATGTACATAAATGCATAAATATACTTACTAAGTAACTAAAAAGAATAAGAAGAAGAAGATTTTGTCTGGACTTTAAAAGTGACTGTGACCTCTGGGTTTGTTTCGGCCTTTCTTCTCAGAGTAGTCAGATAGTAAACGCCGACCTCATCTAGTATTAAAAATATGATTGACGTGTAAAAGTGCTTGTATAAACCTACTTACAGAAATAAAATCCTAATCCTAACTAATATTACAAATGCGAAAGTAAGTTTGTTTGTTTGTTACCTTTCACGCCTAAACCTCTGAACCGATCATCTTGTTGCGTATACGTTGTCAGGTGTACAGAAACGGACATAGAGTACCTTTCATCCCGAAAAAAAGTGCTGTTCCCGAGGAAACAACAATAACGTTTTTATGATAATAGATGGCGCCACGTGTCTATTGAACTTTGTCACATTATTTAATTCTGCAGCGGTACGAAGTTCTCCGGGTCAGCTAGTGATTTATTATTTAAACCTATGGATGTATCAGGAAGTACCTAGATAAAACATTGCGTAACACACAAACATAAAATCACGCCTGTAATCTACAAAAGGTTCGGCAGAAGTGTACCTATAGTACACACACATTTCGCCAGTTAGGTATGTTTAAGTCCCATGTAATAGGGGGTGAGCCTATAATGCCATCAACCGGGCACAATTCCACTAACCCGTACTGGGCCCACGTGGTGGTTTATGGCCCACGTGGTGGATTATGGCCCACGTGGTGGATTATGGCCCACGTGGTGGATTATGGCCCACGTGGTGGATTATGGCCCACTTCCTCTCATAGACAGGAGGCCTCAGTGGGAAATTTATAGGCTGATCATGGGCACAAATCCAGACTTCGGGCTGCATCTGAGTTTCAGATGGAAACCCAATAACACTTTTGCCGACCTGGGACTCCATCGAACGGAGTATTCTCAAACCCAGGACCTCATGCCCAACAGTAGTGCTTGCGACCACTAGACCAACGAGGTCTTAGTTTTATCAAGTAATTAGTAAGTACATTGTTAATTTGTAGTTATAAAACACGGTAATTAATTTGGTTTTGTGTGTACTTTGTAGCATTGAAATATTAATTGCTCTTCTAATTATTTCTGTGTTCATCCGGTCTGGGAAACAGAGCCTAAAGATAAGACTTTAGCTTAAGATAATACTAGATATTAAATTAGTATTATATTGAGTTAAAGTCGTTTAGTGTTAGGGAAAACGGGCTAACGACACCTAATTGAATGGATCGGTTATGAGCCGAAAGTCGAAAATCTAACAGTTCGATTGAAAAGTTGAAACTTTGAAATTTGAATTAAATTACATTTAAGTAATTATAGTTTGGAGCAGTGGTGGCTCAGTGGTAAGTTTTATTTTTTAAATGTCGCAGCATCATGCTGAGATAGGAGCCTTTTGGCCTTGTATAGGAGTTTCTGTTTAATTTTTCTTTTTGTTACTTTTTTTATTTAAGTTTTTTTTTAGTTTAGTTTGTGATCTTCCCGTACGAGTCGCAATAAACACTTTTTCATTCTTCGGCCGCAACTTACTAGGTATGAAAACGAGGCCTATGCCCCAGCAGTGGAAAAATTATAAGCTGATTACGTAAACAATTAATAGCATTATGCATTTTATCACGTACGCATCTATCTTATTAATACACGTCCGCTTACATTTAGGTTGATGAGTTGAGTCGTTAATATGTTATAATACTGTCTACTCTCTATTTCCATCAACGAAGATACGGGCCGTCTGAAAGTAGCGGAGCCGTCAAAACAATTGTGCCAATTTTTCGGACGGGTCGAGGTCTGTCGGGAGAGCGGTGAATGCTTATGCGAATCGCGCACCCCCGGCCATAGGTAGAGGTGGAACACCGCGGTGGTTTTAGCCGGTAAGAGTCCGGCATGCCCCTCTGTCACCCCCACGATAGAGGAAGTCCATGAGGATTTCCACCACGAGAAAAAAAAAGGTTCGTATGAGATACGGAGTAGGACATGCCCGTAGCCTCGGTCGTGCTTAGGGAGTAGACGGCCTGGAACTCAAGTTTGGCCATTTTGAGAGGCATTGGGCTGTCTGTAGTCCACCTGGTGGGTACAAACCATAGATATAAGAAACGTATCTATGGTACAAACGGTGATATACCTCTTGACCTCGATCTCGCCTGACGGAAAGCGATGAATGAGGTCTATGATGGAACGAGCGTGCCCAGAAGATGCCTAAGGCACTGGAATTTTGTAACTTAGTTAGCTAACTTTACTTTAGTTCAAGATCATGTCACTCAGAATGTCACGCTAAGTTTTGTCACATTTTATCTAGAAATTGTTGTTTGACAAAACTTTAATCCTCGCCCTGAGTTGTCTCTTCAAGACCTTGGAATGTTCCGTAAGTTCCTAAAATCAGCCTATAGAGATCACCCTGACATGACAGCCACCTTTTGCACCTATATCACACCAAAGTATCTTAGCTGTCACTCAAATGTCAAATCGAATATTTTTAAAACCCTACTATCAAATCCATTTGTTTAGGTAATTAAATAAAGGTAAACAAAGAAACCACGTGACTTAGTTAACCGACTAAACGTAATACCAGTCTATTCAGTTGTTAAGCTACTTAGCAACGTTATAATAATTCGTTAATAATGTTGCTAAATTGAAAAGTAGAACAGTGTCGTAGCATGACAACTGAATAGACTGGTATTACGTTTAGTCGGTTAACCACGTCACGTGTTTTTTTTGTTTACCTTTATTTAATTACCTAAACAAATTGAGTATAGATACCAATGTGTTATAAAGTGATTAATGATTGTAATTACTGAATACTTAAAATAAACGAGATTTTATTCAGTATCTACTCGTTTTACCTTGGGCCCGAAGCCCTATACAAATTGTTGCATGTCTTTTTCAACCCTAACTCGGGGTATGTCACTTAAGGCCAAATATTGAGTAGCTTCCGAGACCTGCAGAGATCAAGATTTACGTGTCGGCTAATAATAATATTGGTACCGCAGCATAAAGGGTTTAAAAAAATATCAATACCCGAAGTTATCTTTGCTGTCGATCAAATATTTAATAAGCCCCGCTAGATATAAAACTGCTATAAAGTGATTAATGTTCGTCATAATTTATACTTAAAATAACTCCAGGTTTTATTCAGTATCCACTCGAATTGCCCTGGGCCCGAAACTCCATACAACTTGCTCCATGTGCTATAGGTACAACTTTGACCTAGAGCCATGCCACTTAAGACTAGTAGTCACCTGTAGAGGTCAATGTTTATAAATAGCTGCATTTAATAACTTGACTAACACTACAAAGTCTTCTCAGCAATATAAACACTGTAGAGCAAATATAGTTTCAACATTTTTCGCACAAACGTATCTCCGCTGTCAGTCAAATGTCAATATTTTGCACGAAACTGTGTGCATGACTTTATCGGTAGTTCTTTTGGCATGCGGGTTTGGAGACTGAAACATAGGCAGTTTTGAAAGGGTGGTGGTGGTGATAACATTCAGGGTAAGCTTTTTGTTTGATTAAAACTGGAAGTCGGGCTACAAAGGAATGCCGGTGTTGTTTTTAACTCTTCCGTTGTTGTGAGTAGGCATATGATCTGAAGGCCAATCCCCCTAAATAACCTGTCAAGCTCCGCTAAAGAGACACAATTGATTTTCTATTGTTTCGTCGCCAATAGGCGACGCGCGGTGCTTGACCGGAAACGTTCAATATCTAGTCGCAATTTCATCTCAGCGACAATAAATGTCAAGAACATGTCAAAAGTGTAGGGAAATTAGAGGTATTTTTGACAGCTGACAGACTGCGGGGCTAATGGAGGAACACCAAAGGAAAGTCCGTTCTAAGGATTTCAATAATACGTTTACTTATTATCCTTTTATTTATATATATAATAGCTGCGCCCCGCGGTTTCACCAGCGTAAATGTCGATCCCGTAGGAATATCGGGATAAAAAATAGTTTATATGTTAATCCAGAGTGTCAGTTACCTCCATACAAAATTTTATCGAAATTGGTTTAGCCGTTTGAGCGTGAAGAAGTAACAAACATATAAACATACACACACACACACTCACAAACTTTCGCCTTTATAATATTAGTGTGATGATTGGAAGGTGTATTTACTAATATTACGTGAGACGTGTGATAACACACAAGGCTAGCGTAGTGCAGTCACTTCCTTGACATATTTTGCGATAATTTCCTTCGAGAAACTGGCCCTTAGACTCACCCAGTATCAAATACGATACATACGAAACGTTCATTTGAAAGATTACACAAAATACTCTAAAAGAACCTCCATCAAAATGATGATCGGTTTATAATACCCAAGTTCTAAACTTGCTTGATCATCGTGACGCTGCACTAAATACTGTTTTTACTGTTCTTAGAACTAATGCGTCATTGTGGAACATCACAATACCTATATTTCATAAGCCAATAAAACTAAAATATGACCTGACAGGACGTGAACTTTGTACCAGCACATCACGCTACTACAATCTGTCAAATTTCTTTAATAGATTTTCAACTTTATCGCTATATTATACAGGCTGAAATTGAAAACATGCGACAAATCGAAATGGGAGATTGTACTCATCATTATGAACAACTTTTACTATAGGACCAAACCTGAAATCGCGAAAAAAAAATCAGCTGTTCCCTACATTTTGACGAATTATGCGAACATAAACGTAGGGAACAGATGTTTTTTTTCGCGATCTCAGGTTTGGTCCCATAGTAAAAGTTATTCATAATGATGAGTACAATCTCTCATTTCAATTTGTCGCATGTTTTCAATTTCACCCTGTAAAGTTCAAGGTTGATTGGGAAAATTTGACAGTTTTAGGTAGCTTGATGTGCTGGCGTCTGTACCTTTGAATAGTTAGTTTCCTCCGTGTGGCCAAAGGAATCTTCCTTTACATAACATCACGCCTGTAATCTCCGAAGGGATGGACAGAAGTGTACCTATAGTACACCCACATTTCGCCAGTTATGTTAAAGTCCCATGTAATAGGGGCGAGCCTATTGCCATCAAAGGATCCAGGATCCCCGGGTTACTAATGAGATTTTTTTTATTGCGAAATGGGCATGCTCTTGACTTCTCTTGCTTTGATGACGGATGAGGTCTACGATGGAACGAACAAGCCCAGAAGATGCCTGTTCTCTCTTGCTTTGTTCTAACTGGTTATATCTAGAAAGGCGCTGGCAGCCTTGGGACGAATAAGACGTTGAAAGGATTTTGAATAAAGGCTGGGCTGCAGCATCCTCATTTTAATAATTCTAGAAATTATATCAAATCAATGAGTTTATATCATCTATATACAGGGTGTCCGGTAATTAATGGGACCAAACCTGACATCGCGAAAAAAGAATCAGCAGTTTCCTAAATTTTGACGAGTTATGCGAACATAAATGTAGGGAACTGCTGATTTTTTTTCGCGATTTCATGTTTGGTCCCGTAGTAAAAGTTGTTCATAATAATGAGTACAATGACCCCTTAAAAGGATGCCCGTGAATTTAATTTCACCCTGTATGAAATTGAAAGTCCTGACTGGCTGATATATCAACGCACAGCCTAAACCGCTGGTCCTAGAGACATGAAATTTGAGAGTTTGTTCTTTGTGAAGAGTAGGTATCCACTAAGAAAGGGTTTTTCGAAATTCCACCCCTAAGAGGGTGAATGGGGGGAGGGTGAAATTTCACGCGGACGAAGTCGCGGGCAGAAGCTACTAGTGTATAAAACGTCCACTGGACCACTTTCTGTACACCAATATATATTAACCGTGAAATACTTTGTTCATTCTTCCTTTCATATTCAGTCCATTCTTCTTTGGAATGCACTTCCTCTTGATATCAGGACGGCCACCAGTCGGTATGCATTTAAGCGGAAATTGCAGAGTTATTTTCAAAACAAATAGTGTAGAGTCATCTCAACATCACTCTCCCTTGAATTTGTATGTATATATATATATATATATTACAAGTATTTATTATAGTAAATAGTATGTGTGTGTATATAACTTATTTATGTATTTGTGTACCTAATTTTAAGTTTTTATTTTTATTTTTTATCATTGTTCCTCTCAACCAAAACACCTGCCATCTAATCTCTTCACCACCCTTGGTTGACTGGTAGAGAATGCCTAAGGCATTAAGTCCGCCTTTGTACCTTTTTGTGCGAAAAGTTTAAATAAATAATAAATAAATAACTAGCTCATGGAGCCTAAACTATGCAAGGTTGGCAGCGTTTTGGCAATTCCCTGGTACCAGTACCGGTATATAATATTACTTTTATTAGCCGATGCATATCTAGTCCTCCCTGCCTGCAGCTTTTATGAAATCCATTGCTGCTTTACTTCCCACCTCCTCCTCTCACCTCAACCAAAACCGTCAATGTAAATCTCTTTACCTACAAATCTCATCGGCCTTCATGTAAATTACTATTTACTTGACGAGTTGTTGGCGTATTACTGATGTGACGTCACTGTTTCCTCACGTCCGCTTGATCATGGTCATCTGTTAAGAAAACTTCTTGTTATGTTCATGCTCTCTTTACCTTTGGGTAGGTAGAATTCTTGGTAATGTTGGGTGAGGCAAGGACATGGGTAGGCATCTAGCCTTTGATAATAATGAAGTCGATTTCCAGTATAACCGGATCTTTTTTTTTTTTTTTTCTCGCGTTGGAAATCCTTATGGACTTCCTCTATCGTGGGGGTGACAGAGGGGCATGCCGGACTCTTACCGGCTAAAACAACCGCGGTGTTCCACCTCTACCTATGGCCGGGGGTGCGGGATTCGCAAAAGCATTCACCGCTCCAGTGTAACTGGATCTGGATGAACCTAGTTAATTATTTGAGGTTAAGCCGTCTGAACTTTTTCTATCTTAGGTACTTTTAGAGTTTTACATAGAGTACCAATTCCTGATATTATTTTGATTGACATAACAAAAAACCGAGTGTGCTTATGACCACACGACTGAAGTGAAACTTCAAACGTATTTGGCTATGAGAGGAAGAGAGAAAGAAAATGCACTGCTTTCTTTTGCTTATATCCCCCACTCAACTCCCGTTCGCCTTGCTCGATCACACTTTTCGTAACGCTTACGTCAAGCGTTCGCCAGCTTACTCCCCAAGTCAAGCGTGCGTAAAGAAGTTTCACTTCAAAAAGGGCTGAAGTAGTTTAAGCTCCGGGGATTGGCTCTTAAAAGTGCCGTTTGGGGTCTTGAGAAAGACCGGTTCGTGCCATTGTGGTGAAAGGATTAGTCACCTAGACTCTGCGTTACCGAGTGCTAGGTGTCCAGACTCCAGGCTGCGCCGGACGTTTGGGAGATTCGGTACCGACTTTTAACGTCAATCGGGGAGGCCCCAACCAATTCCTGATAATTAATACTGATTTAACACATAGTAATTTAGGTGATGAAGTAAGGAAATCGTTCTATAAAATGACAAGCCACGTAAAGGAAATCATTCGTTTAAATAATCTTCCATAAACAAGAACAATTTTATGAAAAGAAGGACCCATAAAAAGAAGCAACTTTGTGTTTCCTTACTGAGAAGGTTTTTGGAGCATCAAAAGCAGCTATTATACTACCTCAAATGGCTTAGCGTGATCCTCCGTTGCGTCGAAAATACTGCACCATTAATTTTGAAATAAATATATGGTAAAGTTGAGGATGAATGCTAAGTCTTATGTTAGACGAAAACACGATTCCATAAAACTTTCTCGATAGAATAAAAATCCAAAATTACCTCTAAACCCGAATAATAAACCGCTGATATTCAAAAAATACTTCAAATTAGATCATGAAACTTTGCATACTAACTGAACTTATTTTAAAGCAGGTCTTATGTTATTTAGTTTTTTATAATTACCATTATTTTCACTGTAAAAAGCACATACCTAAACTATTGGCGCTGCCTGCCACCCAGCACCGCACTCTGTCCCGCTCTCACTCAGCCCGCGAGCAGTATCGTATGAGCGAGATAAAGAGTGAATTTTAGCTGGGGTAGTATAGGCTCTTAAGACCAGAAAACTTTTCGGTTTATTAGTCGATTCGCACGAATTTATTCGCCTCACATGGGCGAATCGTCACTTTTAAATAATATTATTTATATAGGCGACTCACACGAAGTTTATTTACGGGTGAGTCCAACTTCAGAAATATGCATTTGGCACATAACCTTTGAATTTCTGCATTCTCAAGGCTGAACATTGATATGAATTCTGTCTACGACCAAGAATACACCCAGTATTCACAACATTCACTATGTTCAAACCTGTTTAGGTCCAGAACCACGTATAAGGTCTTGTAGCAAGTGCGTCATTCATAACCAGTTTTGTAAAATTACTGGGATCAAGTTTAGCTTTAGCTGTTTTTTGCGTGAATGGGATTTTAAAAAGTAATTACTTGTGTTTTTATGCGGAAAACGTTTTATTTTTAGGTGACCTTTTTATGTTTAAATCCGTATCCTTCACACCGGCCGGCACAAATGTTGCTTTTTTATGGATGGGAAATCATCAAATGACCCCTCCCGCTCTGGGTGGAGTGGAAGGGAGTGTCAGACTCTTACTGACTAAAACCCATCCGTGTTCCTTCCTTAGCCCTTTATGTTCCGGGGTAGCGGTAACCCTTTCGGACAATCCCGCACAGAAATGTTGCTTGGGGTAAAAATAAAAGGAATTGTAATGGGTACTTCCCCGGTCGATCTTCTTCACAAAGAGCTCGATGCGTGGGAATTCCACTGCCTTCTGGGCACGCTCGTTCCATCATATACCTCATCCATCGCTTTCCATCAGGCGTGATCGAAGTCAAAAGAGGGCCCAATCAGCAATAAAAAAAAAAAAAAACTATTTTGAATGTCAAAAAATAACAATAAAAGTAAATTCAATTGAATTAAACTGCTCATTCCAAAATAGTTTCTTGCAGTGTAGAATGGACATTAAAACTACATGATAAGGTTTTGAATCCCATGGTGATCATGCCCTTGAAGCCAAGGGAAGAGAGGGGATGACCTGTCCATAATTGTCTACATAGCAATGCGCACGTACCTACGATGCCAATGCATACTTCAAGGCGAGCGACTTACTTAATTTGGTGTCACATTTAGAACCAGAATTTTAATTAGTGATAATTTGTATGGTCTAGTGGACAAACGATTTATGGGTCGTCGTTTGTATACTTACTCAGAGCCATTATTTTTAATTAATGACTTTTTGAGTTTGGACTTAAAAAAGAATAAAGTTTTAGCTATATTGTACTTTTAAATCTGGCTACAACACGATTAGGTACGACATCTTCACAAAATTAATGTGTTAGTAATCTAAAAATATTTTAATGAAATACGTGAATAAAATAAAGGTTTTTCTTGTAATGTTTCGAAAAAACACGCGCAGTAAACACGGATACATCCAATCCAAACTAATTTTATAAATTCGAAAGTAACTCTGTCTGTCTGTCTGTATGTTACCTTTTCACGCCTAAACCACTGAACGGATTACGATAAAATTTGGCAGAGAGATAGATTACATCCCGGGATAGGACATAGGATAGTTTTTATACCGATATTCCCACGGGATCGACACTTATGTGGGTGAAACCGCGGGGCGCAGCTAGTACAAACATAAGGCCTCATTTACGGAGACGCGGGGCGTCGTGCGTCGCGTTGAGCGGCGCGGCCCGCACTGAATTCAAATATATGGCGTTGTATGAATGCGTTTACGGAGAAGCGATTTTAGACGCGTTTGTTTGAATTAGGGCGTTTTTTGCGGCCGAGCCCGCGGATGGCACCGACGCGTCCCACGCGGCGTTTATCGCGGCGGTGCACCCAGCGGCAATTCTCGATGAAGCTATGTCCGAGGCGGAATCTTCTGTCAGTCTTATTTAGAAATCGCGCAACACAGACGAGTCACCGTCGCAATGGAGTATGATATGATCATGCTGCAAGTTGCGACACGTGCGCTCCCATCTCTCGCCAACATAAAACTAGTCGATTTGATCGAGGCGAGCGTGCGCCGCCGCGATGCCCGCCGCGTGCGCCGCGGCGGGCACCGCCACGCTTCCCGTCTCGCTTCTCTATGAACATGGTCGTATATTGCTATAAGTTTGTGTTTACGCGTGCGATGATGAGTGCCGCTTCACGCGCCGCCCCACCGTAAACAGAAAAAACGTCCGACGCGCCGCGAGACACCACGCCACACGCGACGCGAGACGCCCCGCGTCTCCGTAAATGAGGCCTAAGCAACTAATGCCTTCTTCCCATCATCATCATCATTTCAGCCGAAAGACGTCCACTGTTTGAAATAGGCCTCCCCAAAGCACCTCCACTTCGACCGGTTTTGTGCTTCTCGCATCCAACTGGTTCCTGAGGCCTTCACAAGATCTTCGGTCAACCTTGTGGGAGGCCTTCCAATGCTACGTCTTCCGGTACGCGGTCGCCACTCCAGAACCTTTCAGCCCCATCGGCCATCTGTTCTGCGAGCAATGTGCCCTGCCCACTGCCACTTCAGTTTGGCAATTCTTCGGGCTATGTCGGTTACCTTGGTTCCATTTCCTTGGTTCCTCCTTCCCATGATAAGCACAAACCACAGAACGCCACCTGCTACGATCCTGACATACTTCTTTTGTTTCGTGACGGTATACGGTCATAAATCTTCACGCTAGGCCGTAGAGGGTCATATAGCAATCGGAAACACCAGGAAGGGACGCCGTTGATTCTAGGGCCTAGATTCTACGGCGTCCTTTCCGTCCACGTCTGCCTTGTAATATACTTTTTTATATAACGTTAATAATCTGATGATGCTGTTTTCGATGGTGTAAAGTCACAACTACACATCTCTAAAAACTAAACTTTATTGCAGTGTGTCAATAATTCTACAAGTCCTTTGTAAATCTATAAAAAAAAAATCTAAATTAAAAGTCATTCATTCAAATCAGGCTGGGAATCAGCACGTTTTAAATATCAGAAACATATAAGTCAGTCCCTCAAACAGCCCGCACTTCACCACTGTCTTGTGTTGAGAAGAAGTGGCGCAAGAAACTCCCCAGATAACATTAATCTAGAAACCTTTCATATTGCAGGCTAAACCAGAATAGATTAGTGTAAAACGAATGTTACAAACATGATGAGTTGAATGTAGTATGTTGTAATACCTTGCTACTGTGATATCTCGCGAGATTTTAAAAGTGGTTTCACACCGGCGAGGCGAGGAGTCGATGGCTGGACGAGAATAGAAATATCGCTGACCTTTTCACTCAGAAAGATGTATATCGAGATCACGTGGTATGCTGCGAGATTTTTGTATCCATTTTGCAAAATCACACTATCACATCACACTAATATTATAAAGGCGAAACTTTGTGTGTGTGTGTTTATATGTTTGTTACTTCTTCACGCTCAAACGGCTGGACCAATTTTGATAAAATTTTGTATGGAGGTAGCTGACACCCCGTATTAACATATAGGCTTTTTATCCCGATATTCCCACGGGATCGACATTCACGTGGGTAAAACCGCGGGGCGCAGCTAGTACCTTTTTTTTATCGTGTGGAAATCCTCATGGATGTCCACCACCCTGGGGTGGGTGGAGGGGTCTGTCAGACTCTTACTGAGTAAACCACACGGTGTCCTGCTGCTACCTTTAGCCGGGGTGCTGGAGTGCTTGCGCATTACGTCACGCTCCCCCGGCCAGGTGTTGGTCCGCATGAATCCATGCGGACCCCGTCACCCTCAGCGGCCGCAAACGGCCACCATTCCTCTACAGAGAGGCGCGCGCGGCGCAGCTAGTACCTAATAAATATGTATCTACTCTATTTATTCAGCAATATAGTTCAATGTTGTTTATATAATAATACCAGCCTATTATTACTCCACTGCTGGGCAAAGGCTTCTTCTCATACAAAGAAGGCACGACCATTGATCACCACGCTTGCTCAAAACGCGTTGGTGATTTCAGACTTATGTTAACTACAAGTCCAGGTTTCCTCACGATACTTTTCCTTTACCGGTGCCAGTAATGCCCAAGATAAACTCAAAAAGTACATAAGAATGTATTGAATAAGCCACATTGGTACTTGCCCAGACTGGAACCTACAACCTCGGGCATGAGAGGCGGAACCTTAAAAACACTAGGCCATCACGTTCGATATTGTACCAAGAAATATTTGAATTCTCGCCTCGGTTATCCTCACGCACCCAGAACCGTGACACCAAAGGTGGGTGAGATGAGAATTGAAATTTTGCCATACAAATTTCAATTATCGCCTATTCCATTCGCTCCTCGCCTCGTCCGTGTGAAACCACCTTTATTATAAACTTAACATTGCCCAATTTTATGATGCCTTCCAATGTGCCCAAATGTTGCACACAATTGAGTACACTTTGTTCTTTTGTGACGCATTATACATATGTACACAGACGCCAGCTCATCAAGCTACCCGAAACTGTCAAATTTTCCCAATCAACTTTGAACCTTATGCTTTAACGATAAAGTTGAAAATCCATTAATGAAATTTGACAGATTGTAGTAGCTTGATATGCTGGCGTCTGTACAACAACCTTTTACGCTTTTCTTACTAAAGTTACACAATTCAGTCGATTCGTTGTCTTTAGTTCTGGTAATTTATAATTAATTGATAATCGAATCAGTTCCAAAAAATATATACTTATGCATTTGGTGTGTGAAATAGTTGGTTACTTGGATGCGCGAATAGACTTTGAACTAAAGAACTTATATTGCTCTTTAGAATTTCATTTATTTTCGTAATAGTCCGGTATTCTTCCAACGATCTTGATTGGTTGGTGGATCTTTCTTGGTGTAAAACGTTTATTGAGGATAATATTCTCATAGCATGTACTGTACCTATATCTATTTCCTGTTTAGTATAATATTCTATCACTTTTAAATTTAATTATTTTTCTTTAAGTACACTGTATTTTAATAATTGTTTGCTGCACCGGACGACGTCATTACGTCGGCGCCGGCTGTCGCTGAAAACCAGCGCTGGGGCTCTGTCCTGCATAGGGTCGCAGCATAATGCTGAGCGATAGCCGTTTTGCGTGGATGTAACGCATGTTTCCTCCTACCTTTTTGTTTTATTTTTTGTGTTTATGTTCTTTTTTGCGTCATTTTCACCGCAAATAAACGTACTTTTTTTCTTTTATTGGATACCGCGAATCGGCAAACGGAGGTAAGGTAGGACGCCCTCAGGCCTGATGGCGTCCTACCTCGTAAATCGTCGCTCCAAGTGGCTAGTGGCTAGGTGGACCGACGATTTTCGCAGGGTGGCTGGTAGCAGCTGGATGAGAATTACCGAGAATCGAACTGAATGGCGTGCAATTGGAGAGACCTATGTCCAGCAGTAGAGTGCTGTAAGCTGATGATGATTCAATTACTTCATTGTAGTTTCCCTGATCGTTATAGGAATGCTTAAATTAAAAGTTTGCATAATCAGCCTATAATGTTCCCACTGCTGGGACACAGGCCTCCTTTCAGTGAGAGGGAGTGGGCCGGAATCCACCACGCGGGCCCTGTGCGGGGTGGTAGATGTCAGAAGTCTTTAATTTTTTGGTTCTAGGCCATGCCGGTTTCCTCACGATGTTTTTTCTTCGCCATTTTGAGAGCAGTGGTGATGAAATAATTTTATATAAAGTAACGCGCCTGTCTGGGTTCGAACCTACGACCTACAACTCGTAATTAAAAGTTTGTTCATCGTAAAAGTTTGTGTCAAATAATAATTATGTCATTTTGGACATAATGTTCCATATTCAAATCCGTTCCTAAATTGATGTTAAGCTCAACTTTATGGTATTGTATTACTTACTTTGTAGTGAAAACTGAACTTTATGTGTGGGCATTGAAGTATTTTTTCCAAAATGAATTGTTTGTTTATATGTTTGGGAGCTAAATTGCAAACCCAGGATACAGATGTTGTGCCAATATGAAAGAAGAAGGTGTTGGAATCCCAATACTAAATGTTACTAAATAACTAGATAATATGAACATCAGTAGCGTGCACTCTCGGTAGACTAAATATTTGAATGTCTCGTTCAGTTTCCTCACTGGGTCAGGCCACGATAGGTCGAATACTTGCTCCTGCCTACTTGATTGATTTAATGGTGATTTGTGAGAAAATATCTCCTTATTTGGAAGAACTGGCTGTTTTCCTTACCTACAAGTATCTGCATCCATTAACACACAACCCCACAGAAGGTCGTCTAGACGTCTGATCGTAGATCTAATAACACTTATTTACCGACACTTTGCAAAGACCCTGTCTAGTGTAAACCTTCAGATTGCCGGCTGTATGAGGAAAAAAATAATTCAAAGCAACGTTATAATTCGTACTTCAACAATTGTGCTGAGCAATTAACACAATGTCAATTGTTTAACTCTTGCCTAATGGGAGTTAAAATCTTCAATAAGGAAAGTCGTTATACTGAGAACTGTGGCAACCATTGTTATAGTTTTGTTAGGGTGTATACGGATTGACAGATTGAATTAAGGTGAATGGGTAGTTGTAGCCCGCGAAATTCAATTTTTCTTACGTTTTTTGCAATTTGCAGATCAGTGTCAGGTTGTATCTTGATCAAAATATGATTCGCGACTATAACCGGTATGTATTTACAGAATTATAATAATTAGAATCATTAATACATCTTTCTAAGTTAGATTTCTACCGTTAAGAACAAATCTCGTATGGAAAAGTGTTAGTGGTAGAAATCTAACTTAAAGAGATATATTAATGATTCTAATGACTATAATTCTGTAAATACATGTCTATTATAGTCGCGAATCATATTTGGATCAAGATACAACCTGACACTGATCTGCAAATTGCAAAAAACGTAAGAAAAATTGAATTTCGCGGGCTACAACTACCCATTCACCTTAAAAATATGTTTTGTCGCAACTAGGGTTACCATTTAGAAATTTGAAAAGTCCTGACAAAAAGCCGGACATTTTAGTCACAAAATCCAAACATTTACCCACTTAGTGGTAAAAAGTGCGCTGAAAAATATAAAAATTAATACCTACACCAGAAACTAGAGTTAAGTTTGATTATTTTACGTAAAACTATTTTTATTTCTAAGAAAATTTTTATGATTGAACTAGTTGATTGTTTGCAAATTTTCAATACAGGATTTATTGTTTGATCTCGTTAAGTTGATTGATAAAGAAGTATATTTTGTTTTTAGATGAATGAAAAGTTAATAGGTAAATATTATAGACTTATTTGGTATTAAGTACTTAAAAGTTTCATTACTCGTGAATACGAGTAATGAAGCCAAGAAATCCAGACAAATTAAAGAGCCGGACAAAGTCCGGACAAAGGTCCAGAAGTCCAGACATGTCCGGGCAAATCCCAATGAAAAATGGTAACCCTAATCGCAACACACTACCACTACAAAACATTATACACATATTTAATTATTCATTGTAGGTTTATTTAAAAGGATAAAGCTAAACAAAATAAAAATATAATATTCTAACCTAAATAAAACTATGTATTATCTAAACTAATATAGTATTCATTATTTAATAAAACTAAAATCAATGAAATATAGACGGGTATTTGATGTAGGAACTTTATTAAAGTCTGAAGAAAAATTTTAAGTTTATTTTGTAAGTGAAAAGTAAAAGGTTGAAGAAGAAATTGTAATAATTGAAGTTATTGATCCATAAGTAGCTGGACAGGTGGCTACCATTCATAACTTAGACATTGCTTATTGAAAGTCTAAATTCAATACGCTGTTTTTTTTTATTGTGTACAAAAATCAAAAGTCATTAATTATTCTAATAAGGTTGAGAATCAGTACTTTTCGAACATCAAAATCACACAAGACAGTCCCCCAAAACGCCCGCCGTTCAAAAGAATCTTTGACGCTGTAATCAAAATTAATAATAGAATCATATTTAAGTTTCTCATAATTTATGCGCGAATTCGAAGAGCAATAAATCAGAAATATTCAGTTAAAATCTAACTTGATTTCTTCGGACTTCATTATATTCTTTTACGTCAAAAAATTATAATCAAGCATACCTCGATCAAGGTTGATCGAAAATAACAAGCTTTTTGCACCAATATCGTTAAATTGAGCGACAAGATTAACCGGTTAGGTATGTCAAGCAGGGTACAGCAGCAGGGGCAGGGTACTATATTATATCAATTGACATTAATGTGCAGGTATTTATTGTGTCATTTGATGTTTATTGTCAAAACTAGATACTTATTTAGCATATTCAAAGTTTATTTACTCTGAGCAGACTTGACAAAGAACTGCAATTTGGATTACCTTTCCCGAAGTGGCAATCTAATAGTAAGTTTCGGGGATTCACCGAATAACGTGCAAGGACGGTTAGGTGTTTGAAATTCAAACCTTATATCCATCACATAGGGTTTGTAGTAGGTTACGTTAGTATAAAAAGTCTTTACCCCGTATACCGTATCACATCACACTATCACACTAAGGCGAAACTTTGTGTGTGTGTGTGTGTTTATATGTTTGTTACTTATTTACGCTCAAACGGCTGGACCAATTTTGATAAAATTTTGTATGGAGGTAGCTGACAACCTGGATTAACATATAGGCTACTTTTTATCCCGATATTCCCACGGGATCGAAACTTATGCAGGTGAAACCGCGGGGCGCAGCTAGTAGTTAATAATTTTAAATTTTATGGGAATCTCCTGACGTGTACCGTTCGAAATGCATGTACCTAGATAATACTTAATTTTATAATAATTATTATTTATCAAAGACTACTTTTTTGGTACTTTTGTAATAAAAACGTCAAATAACCGAACACAAACTTATATTCAGCAACTAAAACACATAAACTTACAATTAGAGAAACAAAATCACTTCTTTTTTATACACGATATATACCTATATGTCCGTTATATAAATATATAATATCGGTAGGTATAATAAACACTGGTATTCAGCTGAATCCGCTTAGACTGGAAGGCGACCCCAACATAGTTGGGAAAAGGCTAGGCAGATGATGATATATCCGTTATATCTAAAAAATATCAAAAATCTGATTTTCGCGAGCAATGATATCAAGTATGTTTGTATGTTCGTCAGTAGTACCTAACAAAGCCAGTAAGTACAGACACCAGCACATCAAGCCACCTGAAACTGTCAAATTTTCCCAATCAACTTTGAACCTTTAGTTTATAGTGATAAAGTTGAAAATCTATTAAATAAATTTGACGGATTGTAGTATGTTGATGTGCTGGCGTCTGTACAATCTGGCCTCGTATTCTATTGAAACTCTGTACTACACGAGATCAAAGTGTTATCACAAACGTGCAGCCGTCTGTACCTTTTTTTGTTTTTAATTAACATAACAACTAGTTATGATTTTTTTTTTGTGGTTTATTGCGTCAAGTGTTTTTATTGATATCTTTTCTGGTTGTAAATAAAAGAATATTAACGTTTTTTTTTTTACTCGATTGCAGAGAGATAAATGTCAAATTGTACAGACGCCAGCACATCAAGCTACCCGAAACTGTAAAATTTTCCCAATCAATTTTGAACCTTATGCTTTAGCAATAAAGTTGAAAATCTATTAAAGAAATTCGACGAAGCGAATGGAGATTATTTGATAACCAGTTTTGGTAAGACATAACATTTGAAGTTTCGAGGAAGCATTAATATTGTGTTTTTTTTCTGATTATTTTTTTACAATAACTGCATTAAAACAGATAGGTACGCATGACGACATATCAAGCTATTCATTTCCCGTTTTAGCTGTTCTCGCATTGTATAGGTTTTCGTATATTGAGAAGTTAGCTTATACTGGTTATGTACAGACGCCAGCACATCAACCTACTACAATCTGTCAAATTTCTTTAATAGATTTTCAACTTTATAACTAAAGCATAAGGTTCAAAGTTGATTGGGAAAATCTGTCAGTTTCGGGTAGGTTGATGTGCTGGCGTCTGTACATATAGCTTGATGTGTAGTCGTGCGTACCTATTCAAATATTATTAGATACTATCTGAGCCCCGCGGTTTTACCCGCATAAGTCTCGATCCCGTGAGAATATCGGGATAAAAAGTATCCCATATCCTTTCCCGGGACTCAAACTATCTCTATACCAAATTTCATCTAAATCGGTTCAGCGGTTTAGACGTGAAAGGGTAACATACAGACATACAGACAGAAGAGTTACTTTCGAATTTATAATATTAGTATGGATATAACAACTAGGTAGCTCATTCATTTTTATGAAAATTTGCATATCACAAGGAAACATTACGAGCTGTAGCTAAATCAACACAACTCACCCTTTTCAATCAGTCGCAAATCGCAACACAAAATCAGTTTAGTCGCAAATCCGTCCAATTCTTTATGTCTTGTAGCGTTCAAAGTAAAATCATAATAATTGCTGACGATAATTTCCTTTCCTTGGTCGTGAACGATCTAATTATAGTGACATTGGACCCTTTGTGGTTGTGATCAAAGGGTAACGTGCATAAGGGTAATCGGAGGTCGAATTGAAGATTTTTTGACGTATCATCGTCATCAGTTTGGTATGCATGAAGAAGCCTCCTCGTGTAGCGCAGTTTGTTCCGCCAGTTACTCAAATGAACCGAGCGCTCGGCGCATCCTGGACAGTCACACCCAACACCTTATTTGACTGGCCAATTCTTCTTTTGCGGTGGTAGGGCTAACGCCCGCCTGGTTTGCGACCACTCTCCCACTAGCGTCCGGCGTCAAGCAGCCTGCTGTGTTTCGTCGATGCGTGGGAGTTCCAGTGCCTTAGGCATCTTCTGGGCACGCTCGTTCCATCGTAGACCTCATCCATCGCTTTCCTTCAAGCGTGATTGGGGTCAAGAGCGGGCCCAGTCAGCAATAAAAATAAAATAAATAAATAGTAATTTAGAAAAAACTCAAATGAATAGTCGATTCCTTTGATTTAAAAGCGATATTTATTTTTAAACTTATCGGAGACACGCTCTGTGTAACAGTGACATTTTTGTACACTAATTGCGTAACACACTCAATTGCAATCCGACATAATTTGGAGGAAATTGCTAAATTTGGATTAGAAATTTCTTCTTTTGCATTTCCTTTGCTCAATTTTTGAGGGAGGCTATTTAACATCACGCTATGACCCTAACTAGGACCGAAAAAGAGTCAGAAAGAGCGATAAGCGACAACGAAGTGCCAGCGCAGGTAGGCGATGCGATGACACGGGGTGGGTCAAGAGAACAAGGAATTTCACTCGGACGAAGTCGCGGGCAGAAGCTAGTTAGATGTAAAACCTTTTGAATGTTTGTAATTAGGAAGGAACTTTTGCTTAATGTCAAGTTTGTCAGAACTTTGGTTAAGATTCGCCTTTGTGAGAGTGACAGGACGTTTGTTACCCGCTGTTGTTCACGTCGACCCTGCGGCTTTTCATTTTACTTGTATGTGTCACTAGCTGCGGCCCGCGGTTTCGATCCCGTGGGAATATCGGGATAAAAAGTATCCTATGTGCTAATCCTGGTTATAAACTATCTGTATGCCAAATTCCATCCAAATCCGTTTCGTAGTTTTGGCGTGAAACAGTTCTCGTTTGAGTATTCGGTGGATAGTATGTTTACGCCGGGAGCAGCAAACACTGCGTTACCGTGCTTCGGATGACAGATCTCGGCGATAAGCGTAAGTCCAGGGATGTATGGCCGGCTTTGGGTTTCATCTCGATGGATCTCTTGAACGCAAAGAATGTCGCTTGGGTTTTGCGGTAGACATCAGAAAGAATTTCAGATTTGTCTCGAGAGAACCCTTCGATGTTAATCGGGACTACGCACAGAGCCAGTTAAATAAGTGGACTTTGGATTGCCATCGTGGTGAAAGGATTAGCCAATCAGCGTGGATAGCTCGCTGATTGCCCAGGGTCCGCCGGAGGTATAGTGGTTCTATAGATACGTCGCTCGGGGAGACTCCTTTCATGCACCCCATGGCACGAAGAAGTAACAAACATACAAACACACTCACAAACTGTGGCCTTTGTAATATTAGTGTGATAGTGTGATTTATGGCTAGAAACGGGAGGTCTACTGAGATGATGAATTGATGACTAGTAACGTATGGAAGAAGATATACATGTTGCGCCAACAAAGCAATTAGAATAAGGTTATGAGAATGATGCTGATGTGTCATTTTACATAATAATATGATTGTGGATTAGGTACGACGTGTTTATAGGGTCTCCCTTTTTTATGGGAAATCATTAAATGACCCCTCCCGCTCTGGGTGGAGCGGAAGGGAGTGTCAAACTCTTACTGACTAAAACCCATCCGTGTTGTGTTCCTTCCTTAGCCCTTTATGTTCCGGGGTAGCGGTAACCCTTTCGGACAATCCCGCTACCCCAGCAGGCTTCGACCCTAACAGGCCCCTTCCTTTATGCTGACATCTCTTTGAGGCGCGCGTGGAACACATACGCGCCGTACGGCACGGGCCTGGTCCTGATTGGACGGTGAGCTAAGTACCCATCGGGTCTCCATGAGCACAAGATCCATAGTTTCGGCCGAAGTAACGGGCATCTTCAGATAGTCAACTCTCAAAGTCCATTTACGAAGATACGAGCCCGTCCGTAAGTAGATGTTACGTCAAAAAAGATAACATGCACAAAATTCGGACGGGCGGGTATGTGAACGGGCTCCGGTCTAGTGCAGGTTGGTCGAGGAGGTCACATGTCTTCGAATTTTTTGGTTCTATGACATGCCGATTTCCTCACGATGTTTTCCTTTACCGTTTTGAGGCTCCTGAGACATCGATAAAAATAATATTAGTTTCATCTACAAATGACGCGGATAAGGTGCTAATGAGAATTATCACGTATTTGTGAAAACTTGCTCATTCTTAAATCCTTTTTATTAGGAAACTAACGAAATGATAAATTAAATTGGTTTCGGTTTTTCTAGTGACGCGTGACGTGTTATTATAGTACATTATGATACATGTGTGCTATGTTGATCATTAAACTCGAGGCGGTATTATTCGCGAGAGCCGTAGGCGAGCGCGATAAGGTAGCCGAGAGTTTAATTATCAATGCACACGCGTATCATACGACGTTTTTCAACACACTTGTGAGGAAAAAAACAGACTTGTATTGTTAAATATTAACTTGTATGGATAATGGCGGGCTTGGTTTGACATTCTGCGCGCCGCGCTGACGTGCGCGCGCAGGTTTACCCATAGAGTAAGTAGACTTTGACTTTAGTATGGAATTAGAAAGTACTATTTGCATAGAGAAATTACATTAATTCAGTGAGAATCCGCAATAATAGAACGCCAGTGGTCTTTTCCGTTTGGTTACGGGAGGGATGACGGAAAATTATAAGGTGCATCCAGACAGAGCGAGCCATGCGCCGCAAGTGTTTTTTTTGTATGTTAGATGCCTCAGCCTGAGGCAACCATACATATAAAAAAATCATTTGCGGCACATGCCTCGCTATGTGTGGATGCACCCTTAGGTGAATGCGCAGTGGTAGACCGCGAATTTTTTTTTTTCAGTTTTTTACTATTCGCAGGTCAGTATCAGGTTGTATCTTGATCAAAATGTATATTTATATAATAGATATGTATTTAAAGAATTATAGTCATTAGAATCATTAATATATCTATTTAAGTTAGATTTGTTCCCTAAGAACTTTTCCATAAGAGATTTGTTCTTATGGAACAAATCTAACTTAGAAAGATGTATTTAATGATTCTAATGATTATAATTCTGTAAATACGTTATCTGTTATAGTCGCGAATCATATTTTGATCAAGATACAACCTGACACTGACCTGAAAATTGCAAAAAACGTTAGAAAAATTTAATTTCGTGGGCTACAACTGCGCATTCATCTTAAGGTAAATAAATTTTAGTTCATCTTGGTCCCACCAAGGACAATTCAGACTATTTAATAAAAAAAAGTAAAATATGGCTCGCGGATTCTTTTTGGCATGAAGTCTCTTTGAAGAGATTAAAAAAAAACGCACTTCTCCGACCTCCGACTAGTAAATTAAATAGTTATCTGTGGAAATAAAGCACAAGTACCGTAACGTAAAGAAAAAGCACGCGTTTGTAATACACTGCATTATGGATCTAAAAGCTGTGCATTAAGAGCCATTTTACGAGCAAGTGTGTTGAAATAGTACATTATGATACATGTGTGCTATGTTGATCATTAAACTCGAGGCGGTATTATTCGCGCGAGCCGTAGGCGAGCGCGATAAGGTAGCCGAGAGTTTAATTATCAATGCACACGCGTATCATACGACGTTTTTCAACACACTTGTGAGGAAAAAACAGACTTGTATTCTTAAATATTAACTTGTATGGAAAATGGCGGGCTTGGTTTGTCATTCCGCGCGCCGCGCTGACGTGCGCGCGCAGGTTTACCCATAGAGTAAGTAATGGTCATTCCTACACCTGCGCGCGCATTGCTAGCGCGGCGCGCGTTTTTTTTCTTAAAGGCAAACACAAAACCGATATACAGCCTATAGAAAAAATATAATAAACACAAAATAATGTTAAGACTGATCGTAGTGTTGCCGTATGTCAAATTGTAGTTTAGTTAGTATGGAATTAGAAAGTACTATTTGCATAGAGAAATATACATTAATTCAGTGAGAATCCGCAATAATAGAACGCCAGTGGTCTTTTCCGTTTGGTTACGGGAGGGACGACGGAAAATTTATAAGGTGCATCCAGACAGAGCGAGCCATGCGCCGCAAGTGCTTATTTTTTGTATGTTAGATGCCTCAGCACGAGGCAACCATACATATAAAAAAATCATTTGCGGCACATGCCTCGCTATGTGTGGATGCACCCTTAGGTGAATGCGCAGTGGTAGACCGCGAAATTTTTTTTTTAAAGTTTTTTACAATTCGCAGGTCAGTATCAGGTTGTATCTTGATCAAAATGTATATTTATATAATAGATATGTATTTAAAGAATTATAGTCATTAGAATCATTAATATATAAATTTAAGTTAGATTTATTCCCTAAGAACTTTTCCATAAGAGATTTGTTGTTATGGAACAAATCTAACTTAGAAAGATGTATTTAATGATTCTAATGATTATAATTCTGTAAATACGTATCTGTTATAGTCGCGAATCATATTTTGATCAAGATACAACCTGACACTGACCTGAAAATTGCAAAAAAACGTTAGAAAAATTTAATTTCGTGGGCTACAACTGCGCATTCATCTTAAGGTAAATAAATTTTAGTTCATCTTGGGACCAAGGACAATTCAGAATATTTAAAAAAAAAAAAGTAAAATTGGCTCGCGGATTCTTTTTGGCATGAAGTCTCTTTGAAGAGATTTAAAAAAAAAAACGCACTTCTCCGACCTCCGACTAGTAAATTAAATAGTTATCTGTGGAAATAAAGCACAAGTCCCGTAACGTAAAGAAAAAGCACGCGTTTGTAATACACTGCATTATGGATCTAAAAGCTGTGCATTAAGAGCCATTTTACGAGCAAGTGTGTTGAAAAGGTATTTACTCGGTATCTATTTTAAATATACATATGAGGGACATGTGGCTAAGTAATAACAGCCGTACGGGTCGATCGATCAGGTTGAGCTACTCTTATCGCGGTTGGTCCGTGGATGGGTGACCATCTTCACATACCAAGACCCCTCCGTGCTTCGAAAAAGCACGTTAAGCCGTTGGTTCCGGCTGTCATTCGTAGATCTTTGGCAGTCGTAACGAGTCGTCAGAAGCCGAAAAGTTTGAAAACCAGTCTTACCAAGGGGTATCGTATTACCCAGTAAATGGGTTATGGAGGTCAGATAGGCAGTCGTTTCGTGTAAAATACTTATATTCAGCTGCATCCGGTTGGACAGGAAGCCGACCCTAACATAGTTGGGAAAAGATCTATCATAGTTGGGAAGTTGGGCAGATCGGTATTTTTAAAGGTTATTAAAAATACCGAACATATGGATTAGTAATATCCTTCAAAATGATTCAGATTATGACTGATAGTGTAACGCAATTAGGATGCTGTATTGTAATTATCGACCCCATGAAGTCATCGGGTCACCTTGTCAGAAAAGGAGACGCATACAAGTGTATGCGTCTCCTTTTCTGACAAGGTGATCATAAGACATGTATTTTAATAGATAGTATTTATCAATTACAAACCAAAACAGTAGGTACTCAAACAGCACTCAGACTGGAAAAACAAGTTTGTCTAATAACATTTTAGGCGAGAATTTGAGACCTGTTTCGATTTGTAAACTAATTATTATCGTTAAATTCTGATAGCGTATTCTAAAAGGCTGGTTATGTCAGCTATTTAAAAGGACTGCAGCCTAATTGCGGAACGCCAAATCGTCAAATGATTCTGATCAGTTGGCTTCATTTCTATCACAATTGGCTTCATTTTACGATTTTCGAATTGCGAAACTCTAGTTTCTGCGCAGGGCCTTAACGTTCATAATTGGTTTCATAATAAACTAGAGTTTCGCAATTCGAAAATCGTAAAATGAAGCCAATTGTGATAGAAATGAAGCCAACTGATCAGAATCATTTGACGATTTGGCGTTCCGCAATTAGGCTGCCGGTTGTATAAACTATTTTAAATGATCTACCTTGTAGATGTTGTACCTTGTACCGATCAAGCTACCCGAAAGTGTCAAATTTTCCCAATCAACTTTGAACCTTATAGTTTAGTGATAAAGTTGAAAATCTATTAAAGAAATTTGACAGATTGTAGTAGGTTGATGTGCTGGCGTCTGTACATTAAAAATTATATCTACTTTTCTTGTTATTATCTAGCCGTGTACGAACACAGAATCTAAGAAAAAAAACCGGTCAAGTGCGAGTCGGACTCGCGCACCGAGGGTTCCGTACAAACCTGTTTAAAATATTTTTATTATATGATGTAAATAAAAATGTACGGTTTTCGCAATTTTTCCTTTATCTGTGCTGTAAGAGGTTGCTTCGTACCAAATTTCAAGATTCTGAGTTCACGGGAAGTACCCTATAGGTTTTGATTCCCTTGCGAGTGTCATAAATTTGCGGCATAAACGGCTGTATCTTTTGATTGCGTTGGCTTAGAAGTTTGATTTTTTCACAGATCTAAGGGACAGTAGACCTGAGTATTTGATATAAATTCCAGCTTGATACCTCCACGCGTTCCTGAGAAAAAGGTTCTTGACAGACAGACAGACAGACGGACGGACGGACGGACAACAAAGTGATCCTATAAGGGTTCCGTGTTTTCCTTTCGAGGTACGGAACCCTAAAAACAATATTGGATTTAGATTTATTCAGTTATGAGAGTCGAAACTTCCATAATTCAACATTAATTTTAACGCATCTTTGGGCGTAAAAAAACAACTCCTAAAGTATGAAAATGACTATATTGTTACCGTAGATAGTATATTAGTTATACAGGGTTAGATTTCACCATCATCACGTCACCACGCCCCTCCCGCACCGCGCTGCTACCTCAGGCAACGTCTGAGTTAATAATATAAATAATAATAATATTCCACAACTATCACACAACGCCATATAGTCCCAAGCTAAGCAGAGCTTGTGTTAAGGGTACTAGACAACTGATAAACATACTTATATATTTCTAAATACATACATATTATAGATAAATTACACCCAGACACAGAACAAATGATCGTGCTCATCACACAAACATTTGTCCTGGGTGGGAATCGAACCCGCGACCTCCGGCATAGCAGTCAGGGTCACTAACCACTAGACCATCAGGCCAGTTAAGCGGTCGGCCTATAGTAGTTTTGCATAACATCTGTACGCCCAAAAGTTTGTTCATGAAATTTAAGCTGACCTCGACCTTTTAGCTTTTCGTACAATGAGGAGTCAGCTTATAGGTACTGGAAATGTATAGCTTGATATGTCGTTGTGCGTACTTATTTCAGGATATCGGCTCGATTGTTCATGTTCGTGAACAGGCGCCGTCAGTAGGGACTGGTCATCTCTTTGCTGCCATGGCTTATTTTATTTTATTTAATATTTGAATTGTTGTTTTTTATCTTTTCATTATGGACGCTTTTAACGTTCTGCATCGTTCTCACATGTATAAATTTTAACATGAATGATGTAACCAAGACTTTGTAACTATATTATTTGATTTCAAATAGTGTCCATGGAGTTTCTTACCCGTTCTTCTCCATAGGTACCTACGCTTTGGAATGGGCAACTAGCTTCATCTTTCTGACTGACTGACTTCTTGACAATTCAAAAGTGCCTGTAATTGGTTTAATTGAAATAAATGCTTTGAGTTTGAGTTTATTGATTTGACTGATTGTGATAACATGTTGTTTTGTTGCATGAAATCTACACTTTAAACACCGCATACCAAGAACGTGCGCTATGTCAATAAAAACATTTTGATCCGATGCCGTCTATCAAATCAATGTAAAACGCGAGCTATGTGACTTATCTAAGACTAGCTTCTGCCCGCGACTTCGTCTGCTTGAAATTTCACCCTCCCCCCATTCACCCTCTTAGGGGTGGAATTTCGAAAAGCCCTATCTTAGTGGATACCTACTCTTCACAAAGAACACACCCTCCAAATTTCATGTCTCTAGGACCAGCGGTTTAGGCTGTGCGTTGATATATCAGTCAGTCAGCACTTTGAATTTTATAGATATAGATGACACTTATTGGCTTTCTATTAGTAAAAGGCTTTCAGAATCGGATCAGTAGTTCCGAATATTACCCCTATACAGGGTGTTACGGAAAGGGTATATCAATACAAACGGGTTGAAGAGTGTATCTGGTCTAGAATCTCTACAAAATTTCAGCTCAAAAGCAGGAACTTTGAAAATGCTTAATATTTTTTTATTTCGATAGTTTATTAAATTGAAATCATAACAAACGTGTCACCCCACTACGAGGGTCATTATCCATTATCTGTAGTGTGTCTGTGCGCCTAGTACACGCACATCACGCCGCCGCGCGCCAGTGCAGCGCCGTGATGTCGAAATAAAAAAATATTAGGCATTTTAAAAGTTAATGGTTTTGAGCTGAAATTTTGTACAGAGATTCTAGACCAGATACACTCTTCAACCCGTTTGTATTGATATACCCTTTCTGTAACACCCTGTATACAAACTCACAAATTTTACCCACCTCTTTAATTATTAGGATCGACCAGTGATGGCTCAGTGGTATCAGCCCCGGGTCGAGGGTTCGTATCCAGGCAGGCGCTTTACTTTGTGTAAATAATTTAATCACTATTGCTCTCAAAACGGTAAATGAAAACATCGTGAGGAAAGCGGCATGTCCTAGAACCAAAAATTCGAAGACATGTGGCATCCGCCAACCTACACTGGGCGCTCGTGGTGGATTAGGTACTGCCCACTCCCTATCACCGAGAGAAAGCCTGTGTCCCAACCCAACAGTGGAATGATGATTATTCTGGTATGTTATAATATTAGTACCTATAGATCTTTCATGTTTCAAAAAAGTCTTCCCGAAATTGGTATACACTGTAATTATAGCTAGTTTTTCGCTAAACAGGCTTTGTAAGGCTCGATACTAAACGTCAAAAAATGTTTGTGCAACTAATTCAAATACATTAGTCAACTTTACCTAACCTTGTAAATACCAGTTTACTTACAAAATAAACTTGAAACTACGTCAAGATCCTGAGATACGTTGGGGTTTACGTTTTTGTATTTCTTCGTTCTGTAAACTGTTTCGTTGGGCTAAGTAATCACAAGCGCTAGTGCTAAGGGTGAGATGGGTTCGATTGCCACGTCGGGAAAAATGTTATTGGGTTTTCCGTTTTGTTGGCTTTGTGTTTTCCTTTTTGTCCTCTAGAAAATTAAAAAAGAATCACGTAAATTCGCTCAGTAATCACGGAAAAATCGGTATACAGACGCTGGCACATCAAGTTACTACAATCTGTCTAATTTATTTAATGAATTTTCAACTTTAGCTCTAAATCTTAAGGTTCAAAGTTGATTGGGAAAATTTGACAGTTTCGGGTAGATTGATGTGCTGGCGTCTGTACATATAGACATGAAAAAGAAATTGCCAAATGCATAATCACCTCCTTTTTTGAAGTCACTTAAAAATTGTCACTTTTTCTGTTTTACTTGGGCTTAAGGACAAACAGACCATAAGTCTTTTACAATCAAACGCATGATTACTTTAAAACTGCTGAAATTGGGTCGTAAAGAGCCCCATGGGTCTATTATCCCCTCCGGCGAAGAGGGGGTTGATAAAAATGTGCAGAAAAAACATTAGTGTCACATTTGGGAAATTTTATGGAAGGGAATACTCCGATAATACGGATTTGAGAGGTTTGCAGTATTCGTTTGATTTTAGGTTTCGAATGTTCTGAAGATTTGGCTCTCTGAGATGTTTTAATGTTAGAATTATTCGAAAGAATAGGATTAAATATTCAAATTGAATCTTAGACGAATTGATTCAATAACAAACAAAAAAAAAAAAAACTTACAAGAGAGTAACATTTAACAAAGTCGATGACTAAAACAGCTCGTTAATAAAGGAGTTTTTTAAAATTTAATTAAATCGATAGGAGGTTAAATGTCGATACCGGAAATATGAAATAACGTAAGGGACATTTTGTCGAAAATGAGTTATATATATCATTGGATTTGTAATTTCTTGCTCTATCGATTGGTATATTTAAAATTTCAATATCTCAAAAAAAATGTCCCTTACATTACATATTTTCCGCCGGTCTAGACCATTTTTTTTACAAAAACTGGCTGTATAGGACGTTTTAAATTAATATTTTTATAAAAACTAATGTAAGTCTCTTTACTCACAGTATTTGGTATTTACATTAAAAAAAATTCGAGAACATTTTACAACAGGTCTTATACATTAGTGTTCCCTGAGTAGGTGCAAATACCATGTCCCTTACGTTAAATTGTGGCTCGAATTATCATAATCATATTGACCCATACGTTAATTTTTCAGCATCGAAAATAATTGACCTGTCCTTTACATCTAAAACTTATCAAAACGAATATTATTATACGTCTCTGTCACACGCAAAACAGTGCAACATGTCTGAGCTAGATAGCAATACGGATTTTGTGTTTGATTTTACCTGCGCGGTCGTGACCCTTACTTAGTATTTCGTAACACTGTTTGTGACATTACACATCTTCATTTAAGTAACACATCATCGTTTTCATTGATCTAACTACAATTACCTAGTAAAATTTTTATCTGGATTCTAAACATGAGTGATGAAAAGTTATCTTCACTTCTCTAGCCCGCAGGCAAAAATTTATGAACATTATAGGAATCACATAAACAGGTAATTATTTCTTACTACTTTTGATAAATTATTGTTTAGTCATAAATGGAGTTCAGTAATTAAAAAAATTGGTCTATTTAGATGGAATAAAACCTTAAATCTTTGCTGAAGAACTATAGACCCATCTCGCTTCTGAGTTACGTATACAAGCGTTCTCGAGGGTCGTCACAAACCGTCCCGCCAGAATACTTGACGAGTTCCAGCCGCCTGAACAAGCCGGTTTTCGAAAAGGCTTCAGCACCGTAAACCACATCCATACTGTTCTGCAAATTGAAGAGAAGACTGAGGAGTACAATCAGACGCTGTGTATGGCATTTGTGGAATACGAGAAAGCCTTCGACTTCATCGAAATATGGGCAGTTCTGGCCTCTCTGCAACGATGTCGAATTGACTGGCGCTACATCGAAGTGTTGAAATGTCGGTATGACACTGCCACCATGACTGTCCAGATGCAGGACCAGAAAACCAGCCCCATCCAACTGCTCAGAGTGGTGAGACAGGGGGATATTATATCTCCTAAATTGTTTACAAATGCGTTGGAGGACGTCTTCAAGACGCTGGATTGAACTGGACTATCAACGTGAACGGCGAGTACATTTCAGATCTTCGATTTGCAGATGACATCGTCATAATGGCAGAGACGCTGGAACAGCTAAACCAAATGCTGCACAGCCTAAATGTAGCTCCTCGGCGGGTTGGCCTCGGCATGAATTTGGACAAGACGAAAGTCATGTACAATTCGCACGTCTTGCCGAGTCCAATCTACATCGAAGGGTCGCTTCTCGAAGTTGTGAAGGATTATGTCTACCTAGGGCAAATAATCCAGCTCGGTAGACACAACTTTGAGAAAGAAGCCGACAGAAGAAGCCGTCAAGTCTTCTCGTCGCCTATCCCGCAGTGTTTGAAGACTATGATCTTCAACCAGTGCGTTCTGCCCGTCATGGTATATAGTACCGAAACGTGGACACTGACGGTCGGGCTGGTTCACAAATTCAAGGTCGCTCAGCGCGCTATGGACCGAGCTATGCTCGGAGTATCTTTGAAAGATGAAATCAGGATTGAAAGTTTCCGGAAAAGAACCGGAGTTACCGACATAGCTTGCAGAGTAAACAGTTGCCACCCCACCAGCCCCATTCACACAGTGGGCTGGCCATGTTTATCGAAGGACCGATGGCCGGTGGAGCAGACGAGTCCTGAGTGGAGACCGCGTATCGGCAAGCGTAGTGTGGGACGCCCCCCAGCTAGATGGACGGACGACCTAAAAAAGGTGGCTGGAACGGACTGGATGCTGAAAGCGGAGGACAGAGTGTTGTGACGCAGCCTGGTCTATGTTCAGCAGTGGACTGTAATAGGCTGAGTTGATTGATTGAGATAGAATAATTCGAATCCTAATCAAAACATACCTTCCAATAGGTAAAATATTGGTAAGTAGGTCATGTAAAAATTACAACTTATTAAGCAGTTAACGCAGGATGAATAGACAGCATGCATGTTTTCATTCAAAGGGAGATTAAAAACTGATGGTTTGGGGACCTCTCCAGTGGCCATCATTTATGGAATCAGCCAGAAAAAGTCTTCTTGCTTATCGAGCAATTGTTTTGTACTTAGCATTATTTATGCGAGTTATTTGCGTTTATAAAAGAGGATTAGTAAGTACAAATAAAAGTTTTAATCTATTTTATTCGTTTATTTTTTATCCTTTTATGTCAGCAACTAGGTTTAAACTATATTGATAGGCGCAGTAGCTCCTGAATGTATTAATTTTTAAAATTTATTAACAGCATAAGCAATAAAGAGTACACCATTAAAGAGACCTTTACTTTGAAAAACACTAAATGTTTATTTCCTATAATGTCCCTTACATCAAAAAAAATATTTGTTTATTTCCTATAATGTCCCTTACATCAATGCTGTTAATTTACATCTCAAATTTTGTTAACGTATGTCACCCGTATTCATTATTATTTAACGTAAGGGACATGCTATCTTTAACACTATAGGTTTTAATCAATATTTGCTATTTTAGCTTAAAAGAATGAAGAAATCTAAGAAACTTTGTCCTAGACACTTTTTACATAAAACATATAGTTAAAAAGTTATAGTCAGTTTTTGTAAAAAAATATCTTATTTTTGCTCTCCTGTAAACCTTAGTTTTGTCCCTTACGTTATTTCATATTTCCGGTATCGATGTATTGTTGGGGTGTTACTGGGATTTTTCGACACCATTGAATGGAACTATTGTTATCCAAGATCTACGAAAGACAAGCGGGACCAACGGCGTAACGTGCTTTCCGAGGCACGGAGGGGTTTCTATATGTAATGGATGGTCACCCATCCACGAAACAACCGCAGCAAACGTAGCTTAACCTTCGAGCGAACCATGCGGGTGAATATTTAGCCAAGAGCCCCACAAAACGCTGCCATTTGGAAGATTTATGGTAGCAATATCAAAGTGTTGTATGCGTCGGTGAATTTTTAATTTTAGAGTTGATAAACTTGTAATTTATTTACATAATTACTTAATTGTTATTACTTGGCAAGTTAAAGATTAAGTTTTAAATTAAAATAAAGTTCTGCTTTTGGACAAAGGTCGACATTGTTCTTTGTGGTTGTGTCTATTTATTAAGTGGCCAATTTACTAACCAGAGGGGCAATTCTCGTAATTTTAAGAACGTTTATAGTCTGATCTCAGTCTCAATCTGTCAAAAAATACCTCTAATTTCCCTACATTTTGACAAGTTTTTAACTTTTGTTTGTCGCCGAGATGAAACAGCGACTAGATTTTGAACGTTTTAAATTATGAGAATTGGTTTTCAGATTTTCTCGAATAGTTCTACCTACAGGGTGTTACGGAAAGGGTATATCAATACAAACGGGTTGAAGAGTGTATCTGGTCTAGAATCTCTGTACAAAATTTCAGCTCAAAAGCATTAACTTTGAAAATGCTTAATATTTTTTTATTTCGACATCACGGCGCTGCACTGGCGCGCGGCGGCGTGATGTGCGTTTACTAGGCGCACAGACACACTACAGATAATGGATAATGACCCTCGTAGTGCGGTGACACGTTTGTTATGATTTCAATTTAATAAACTATCGAAATAAAAAAATATTAAGCATTTTCAAAGTTACTGCTTTTGAGCTGAAATTTTGTACAGAGATTCTAGACCAGATACACTCTTCAACCCGTTTGCATTGATACCTATACCTTTTCCGTAACACCCTGTATAAGGCCCGATTTTTCAATCGTCAATTAATTTTATATGAGGAATAATAATTGCGGTTTGACAGCTTTTGTTTAGGAAATATGTCAAACTGCCATAATTTATTCTTCAGCTATAAATTATCGATTTATTCCGGTCTGATTCCCTGACCCCCCCTCCACCTCCCCTGCTAGTTCGTCTTCTGTTTTAAACTCCGGCTTATCCACTTTATCTGACTATCGAAAAATCAGCCCTAAGACTTAGGCCTGAGTTCACCAACATTCAAACAACCGGTTAGGTATTTAAACAGTTGGTTTATGTCAAATTTCCTAAAGAAATTTTAAATATAGAACTGATTAAATATTTAATCAGTTGATTTAAATGTTGGTGAACACAAGGCTTAGGTAAGTAGGGTAAGACAAAAGAAACATTGGATAAAACCATCAAATTTCAAGTGGCACGTTTGGGCACGTTTCCCGTTGACAGTGATGCGGACGAATTTTTTGACGCCCTTTGATTATTTTCCCTCCCTTTTTATATACTTGTACATATTATTATTTTAAGATTGTTAGTTTTTTAAATTACATGGTTTTCTATTGAAAAAAATAGAAAAAGTCAATTAAATGCTCAAAATTTATATGTAATTTTAAGTCACATAATAAGGCGTAGAACAAAATTTTTCCTACCTAGTAATTGAATATGTCGCAGCAAACTGGTTAAATTAGCCGTTTAGTTAACCGCCTGGCCTTTGGAAGTAGTGCTCGCCTCGCTTCGCTCCCTTTGCTCGCACGCGGTTGATCGCAGTTCTAACCTAACCCATTTGGTCGGGGTGCCCTGGCTTAGTTACTGCGACCAATTCGGCTCTCGTGCGATTGATTACAGTTTTAACCTAAACTATAATATTGAATATCATTCAGGCCGTTAGTTGAACGGCCGCCGTTTAGTGAAAAGGCTAGGCGGTTAACTAAACGGCGGTTAATTAAACCAGTTGGCTGCGACAAATACGTAACCTCACATTTTTTTAAGTTGGTCAAAAGCGTGCTAATGTACCTATCCTAAATCTCTTTGAGACGTACACATACTGATGAGCCCCATTCATCTGTACATCCTCTTGTTACTAATTAGTATGAGTAACTCCGTGTATTGATTATTGATTCACGATAGAATTCAATTATGACATTCAACTGACGATGACGTCAAACGTGACGTTTGTGATAGTACCTACTTACTAATTCCATACATTTGTGAGAATGTGAGATATGGGCATGGAATTAGTATGTACTAGGTATAGTAAAATGCGATAATTATAAATTATTTGCAGAGTTCAATCTGTTTAGATTCAGTGTCTTCATAACGGAGTGTGTTTGTGTTAAAAACGATTACTTCAGTAAAAAAGTTAAAGATTCTTTTACCCCGTTGCTCTTGGTTAATGGTAATTGTAATGTGTACATATTTTCGTTTTTGTATTATTTCAGTTGCATTTTGTAAAACCTGCACCAATGTTTAATCATTCCCGCGCCGATTCAATTGAAGGATTTTCTGATATAAATTATTTAAAGATTGAACTTAAACATATTTGAAATGCTGAAAAATAATCTGAATGAATCAAAAATTAATAAATAAGTAAAAAATAAGTGAGTGAATAATTTAAATCAATTGATTTGTTAAATTCAAAGGTAATAATTGGAATGTCGTTAATTAAATTGAGATGGAATTTCGACAGGTTTACAATACATTCTCCATTATAACGAAGCCAGTTATTTCTTATTAAAATTTATCTGCATAACTACAAGATCTGGAATATTAATAATATTTTAATGAAAACTAAAATATTATGTATTGTTCTTGTCCAAGTATAAAAGAAACTAGTCTAAAATAACAAAATCTAATCATTATTTTAAGTTTATTAATAACAGAGAATTTGGGTACGATTATTATTATTTCTGATAAATTTAGTCGGTGTTGTATGAATCACTATGCCGTGTGTATGCAAACTAAGTGACGTTTATAGATCTCGGCTTTAGCACTCATACTTATCGTACCTGATTCAGCTACAAACTTATTTTTTCCCCCCTAGTGACTTGCAAGCGTTGTCGATGCTTTTTATACTTTTTTTTACTAACGGTAAGTATAAACAAAAAATCCTTATTATTACCGTTCGTTCACCTTCAGGGGTAAATAACTCGCAGGTTGCAATATGGTGACGACGCGACGTAAATATTGAATGGAATGAATGTAAAATTTTAATCTCGTTTGGAAGTCTTGATTTGCCAATTGTCAAGCGCTATAGTCAGGTATGTAATTAATTGTTACGTACAATTTTAATTAATGTATTTGTTGATTATTATGATATGAACTTTAATAGCTAACATATAAGTAACTTAATGAATTCGAAGTGTATTAATTTACTGACTAAGGGCTGATTTTTCCAACGCCAGATAATTATATCGGAGGAATAATTTTGAACTTTTGACAGTTCTTTCATACAAAAACTCTCAGACGTTAATTTTATTCCACGAATAAAAATCAGCCCTAAATCGTATAAAAAGGTCAACAGTAAAGTAGGTATAATCATAATGAAATAAAATGAGAGAGGAGACAAATTCTATTTGTATTATTAATAGAGTATCGTTTATATTGTTACTAGCAGCGCCCCGCGGTTTCACCCGCATAAGTTTCGAAAGACACGTGGCGCCATCTATTATCATAATAACGTTATTGTTGTTTTCCTCGGGAACAGCATTTTATTTTCGGGATGAAAGGTACCCTATGGCCGTTTCTGTACACCTGACAACGTATATTCGAAATTTCAGGATGATCGGTTCAGTGGTTTATAGGCGTGAAAAGGTAACAAACAAACTCACTTTGGCATTATTATAAATTATATAATAGTTAGGATACTTAGTATTGTTATTTCACCACATGAAAATGTTATAATAATAATCCTGAATTATTAGCATAATACTATTACTTTCAAAATTCACTGCATTGCATACCGGCTGACTTTTTTACCATCTGGATAAAAACAGGATATAAAAGGTAAACGGAGTAGAAGACTATGGCACAGATTTTTGAAGTGAAACTTCTTTAGGCGCGCTTGACTTGGGGAGTAAACTGGCGAATGCGTTACGAAAACGTGTGATCGCGAGTAGGGAAGGTACGTAAAAAATAGCTGGAACTACCTGGTGTAAAAACCCGGTCCCGGTCGCATAAATATGCGACCGGGTTTTTACACCAGGTATTTGTTTCCAAGTACGCACACCGGGTACCGACTCAAAATACTTGCAAGACTATTAAGTATCTTATACGGCTACTCGCTCAAATACGTAGGTACTCAACCGCGTTAGTTTTCGCAAATGCGATCATGCTCCTTTTGGAACAATTTCGTATGCAAGTACTTTTTACCGACTTCACAAAAAGGAGGAGGTACTATGTTCGGCTGTTTGTTCTTTTTTTGTTCCAAAGTAGATAGTTTTGAGGTGGTCCCACTGTCACCATTTCAATATCTGATGATGGGATCTTAGAGAAATCGAGGGCAACCTTTAAATTTTATAGGCTCACTTATTGTTTTTCGCATATTTTACGAAGTATCTTGTGTATTTGCGTATGGTTGTCACCATCTCAGGTAGCTGGGCTGATGATGGAAGTTACAACTCCTTAACAGTAAGAAGTTACTCGAACAGGCAAGGACTGTTTTAGTCAATTGTTTTGATGTTTGATAGGGCATTTGCCACATTTGGTCTCATGATCATCAAGTCATGACCTGATGCTGCAGTCAGGATAGTCTGCAGAGTACCTAACTCCTCGACAACTAACAGCAGATATATCGTGTTAAGGCTCATTGAAAAGGGCTCGATGTGTGGATAAACGTACTGTTAATGAGGAACACCGAAGTACATAAAGACCTGATGCTGAAGCCAGGAGCATTAGAAAAAGTACCAACCTTGAAATTACAGCACCGTAGTCGTGTTTGGGCTCATTTTAAACAGGACTAAATTTTAAGTTCAATGCAATGTTGACAAGTCTGGCCTGATGCTGCAGCCAGGATTATCAGCATCTAGTCTAAAAACATCAGGGCAGGATTTGATGATGGGATCCTATAGCGATTTGGGTATTTTTTATAGTAACTCGTGCATTTGCTCTCGGATAGCACTATTTGGTGATGTGGAACTGATGATGAAGACCATAGATGGCCACCGGAACTACTCAATAATATCTAAGTATTTCACGGGTTGCGATTCGATTACTTTAATATGGTTGCTAAGCAATTTATGCTCGTCACAATGTGAATGGTGATACGGAGCTGATGGTGGATCTGGAGAACTCCTCAACAATTAACTTGCCTGTATCGGGAAAAGCAATATTTTGTTTGTAAAAGGCGATGATCACTAGGCTATTGTAACTTAGATAAATTATAAGCAGACCCACTAAAAAGCGTGAAATAAAAACTTTTTAAGAAAAAAAAAAACCGACTTTCAAAAAAACACTACAAAGTGAAAAATTTATCTTTAATTTCGGAAGTCGGTGGCAAAAAACTAAAATAAAGATCCAAAGACACCGACTTCCGAAATTAAAGTTATTTTTCACTTTGTAAAGTTTTTTTTGGAAGTCGGTTTTTTTTTCTTAAAAAGTTTTTTTTACTTTAATGGTTTGCAAGTATTTATTTGTAAACGCGATTTTGCTCCTTATTTATGCGAAGTCATTGATCAATTTCCTATGCAAGTAGTTTTACTTCCAACGGGGCTTTTGAATACGCGATTGTATTTCTTATACATTTCTTATCTGTATGAAGTTATGGATCAGTTTTCTATGCAGATAGAAAATACTTGAAAGTATCTCGCTCCGTCGTGCCTCGACGCTCGAGTACTTAGGTACTCAAATAGTTCAACAACCGCGTTTGTTTTCGCAAATGCGATCATACTCCTTATCAGTAAGAGCCCAGAATACTTAATAGACTACGTACAGAAAGGACACTCCCTTCCTCGCCCTCATATCAGATACCGCACCTCACCCCGCACTTCGAAGTATTCGTCGCCGACTCTTTAGCAAGGGCGCTCGCGAACCGCAGCGCTGTATTGCTGACACACAATTATGCGATTTAAAAGTTTTATTTGAGTTTTAATCACGATGGTTGGATATTGTGATGCTTTTCCGAATTCGTATTTACATATACTGTTTGTATGATTTCGCATTTTTAATAACATGCGATTTAATAACCCATTATTTACAGATAAGTCATTTAAACTAAACTATTTTAGTGTTTTTATTTCATTACGAACCCGACTATATAAATAAACAATTGAACTACATGGTCACTTCATAATAATGCACACGTTCGGGCAGCGCCGCCGCCGACGTCGTTCGGTTCCCCGACACAAATTGCTTTCCGCGCCATTTTTTTTACGCTACTAGATTTCACGCACACATTTGCACGTATACAAACGTCATTTGTTTATGTAGTAGTAATAGGTAATTATTTTGCGAGCGTTGTATGGAGTGTACGAGGTGTGGTAAGAGTCTACGGAACAATTTCCTATGCAAGTATTTTTACTTTAATGGTTTGTAAAAGTATTTATTTGTAAACGCGATTGTGCTCCTTATTTATAGGAATTCACGGATCAATTTCCTATGCAAGTACTTTTTACTTCCAACAGGGCTTTTGTTTGATTAGATACGCGATTGTACTTCTTATTTGTATGAAGTTATGGATCAGTTTTCGATGCAGATAGAAAATACTTGAAAGTATCTCGAGCCCTGGTTTTAGGCCCTGGTTTCTTAAGGTGGACGTACTTGGAAGCCCTGGTACTCGATTTTGCAAGTACGACCCATGTCTAAGGGCTACGGGCGAGGCGAACGGGAGTTGAGTGGGGGATATAAGCAAGAGAAAGCAGTGCGCGCGCACATTTTCTTTCTTTCTTCCTCTCATAGCCAAATACGTTTGAAGTTTCACTTCAGTCGTGTGGTCATAAGCACACTCGGTTTTTTTTTTTTAACAAAAAATGATATTTAATTTTTAAAAGCATGAAATATAGAGGCTTTTTAGGGTTCCGTACCCAAAGGGTGAAAACGGAACATTACTAAGACTTCGCTGTCTGTCCGTTTGTCCGTCCGTCTGTCTGTCTGTCACCAGGCTGTATCTCAAGAACCGCGATAGCTAGCCAGTTGAAATTTTCACAAATTATGTATTTCTGTTGCCGCTATAACAACAAATACTAAAAACAAAATAAAATAAATATTTAAGGGGGGCTTCCATACAACAGACGTGATTTTTTTTTGCAGTTTTTGCTCGATGTTAATAACGGCAACAGGGAGACGCTTGGAATAGAATGAATAGCTACTTAGTTGTATATTCACTTTAAAAATAAAATTAAAATAAAATAAATTAAGGGGGGCTCCCATACAACAAACGTGATTTTTTTTATACTATGTAGTGTTAAATATTGTACGGTGGTACGGAACCCTTCGTGGCCGGTTTTTTTTATTTTTATTTATAGTCAGATAATTGGTAAATACATACCTGTAACTTGCAACTAAAGTATGCGAGTAGCTTGTTTGCCATGAATACGTCTTACGTATTTATATGAATAAAGGCTTTCTAACTAAATATACATATACACAACATTAATCCACAATCTTTTTTATAATTATAGATGTCGCAAGTATCTTAATTACAGGGAAGCACGGCATTATTAATTAGCGTACTACATCACACTTCACACTATAATCCATACTAATATTTTAAATTCGGAAGTAACTCTGTCTGTCTGTCTGTGTGTTACCTTTTCACGCCTAAACCACTGAACCGATTTAGATGAAATTTGGTGTAGAGATAGTTTGAGTCCCGGGAAAGGACATAGGATAGTTTTTATTCCGATATTCCTACGGGATCGAAACTTATGCGGGTGAAACCGCGGGGCGCAGCTAGTCACACTAAGGCCTCATTTACGGAGACGCGGGGCGTCGCGCGTCGCGTTGAGCGGCGCGGCCCGCACTGAATTCAAATATATGGCGTTGTATGAGTGCGTTTACGGAGAAGCGATTTTAGACGCGTTTGTTTGAATTAGGGCGTTTTTTGCGGCCGAGCCCGCGGATGGCACCGACGCGTCCCACGCGGCGGCGCACGCAGCGGCGCACGCAGCGGCAATTCTCGATGAAGCTATGTCCGAGGCGGAATCTTCTGTCAGTCTTATTTAGAAACGAGCGGCATGTTCCCAACGGCAGAGGTAACTGCAGCCGTCGATGCGCGTCGGCGGCAACCGTCGACGCGTCGACGGCAACAGTCGACGCGTCAACGGCAGCCGTCGACATTTCAACTTCGAAGATATAGGTCGACGGCTGCCGTCAACGCGTCGACGGCAACAGTCGACGCGTCAACGGCAGCCGTCGACATTTCAACTTCGAAGATATAGGTCGACGGCTGCCGTCAACGCGTCGACGGCAACAGTCGACGCGTCGACGGCATTCGTCGACGCGCGTCTACGGCGTCGACGACCTATATCTTCGAAGTTGAAATGTCGACGGCTGCCGTTGACGCGTCGACTGTTGCCGTCGACGCGTCGACGATTGCCGCCGACGCGCGTCGACGGCTGCAGTTAGAGCTCTTACACACGAGCGGCATGTTCCCAACGGCAGAGGTAACTGCAGCCGTCGACGCGTGTCGACGGCAACCGTCGACGCGTCGACGGCAACAGTCGAAGCGTCAACGGCAGCCGTCGACATTTCAACTTCAAAGATATAGGTCGACGGCTGCCGTCAACGCGTCGACGGCAACAGTCGACGCGTCGACGGCAGTCGTCGACGCGCGTCGACGGCGTCGACGACCTATATCTTCGAAGTTGAAATGTCGACAGCTGCCGTTGACGCGTCGACTGTTGCCGTCGACGCGCTTCGACGGCTGCAGTTACCTCTGCCGTTGGGAACATGCCGCTCGTGTGTAAGAGCTCTAACTGCAGCCGTCGACGCGCGTCGGCGGCAACCGTCAACGCGTCGACGGCAACAGTCGACGCGTCAACGGCAGCCGTCGACATTTCAACTTCGAAGATATAGGTCGACGGCTGCCGTCAACGCGTCGACGGCAACAGTCGACGCGTCGACGGCAGTCGTCGACGCGTCGACGGCAGTCGTCGACGCGCGTCGACGGCGTCGACGACCTATATCTTCGAAGTTGAAATGTCGACGGCTGCCGTTGACGCGTCGACTGTTGCCGTCGACGCGTTGACGGCAGCCGTCGACCTATATCTTCGAAGTCGAAATGTCGACGGCTGCCGTTGACACGTCGACTGTTGCCGTCGACGCGTCGACGGTTGCCGCCGACGCGCGTCGACGGTTGCCGCCGACGCGCGTCGACGGCTGCAGTTAGAGCTCTTACACACGAGCGGCATGTTCCCAACGGCAGAGGTAACTGCAGCCGTCGACGCGTCGACGGCAACCGTCGACCTATATCTTCGAAGTTGAAATGTCGACGGCTGCCGTCGACCTATATCTTCGAAGTCGAAATGTCGACGGCTGCCGTTGACACGTCGACGGTTGCCGTCGACGCGTCCACGGTTGCCGCCGGCGCGCGTAGACGGCTGCAGTTACCTCTGCCGTTGGGAACATGCCGCTCGTGTGTAAGAGCTCTTATACAACTGAATGACCAGCCATCCACAACTGGGGTCGCTCCTGTATTGCAGAAATAACTAGTTCCAATTTTTCGTCATTCGCGACACGTGCGCTCCCATCTCTCGCCAACATAAAACTAGTCGATTTGATCGAGGCGAGCGTGCGCCGCCGCGATGCCCGCCGCGGGCGCCGCGGCGGGCACCGCCACGCTTCCCGTCTCGCTTCTCTATGAACATGGTCGTATATTGCTATAAGTTTGTGTTTACGCGTGCGATGATGCGTGCCGCTGCACGCGCCGCCCCACCGTAAACAGAAAAAACGTCCGACGCGCCGCGAGACGCCACGCCACACGCGCCGCGCGACGCCCCGCGTCTCCGTAAATGAGGCCTAATATTATAAAGGCGAAAGCTTGTGAGCGTGTTTGTATGTTTGTTACTTCTTCACGCACAAACGGCTGGAACAATTTTGATAAAATTAGGTATGGAGGTAGCTGACACCCAGGATTAACATATTGGATACTTTATATCCCGATATTTCTACGGGATCGAAACTTATGCGGGTGAAACCGCGGGGCGCAGCTAGTAACTCATAAACTCACGCGTTCATCCCATGGGGGTAGCAGGAACTACGGATCTACACCAGAGCCCTGATTCACAAACATACGACAGGCTATCGTATCGAAAACCTGACATTTCGATAACCTGATTTGACTTCCCCTCAACAGCAAATAGCTGTTGGAAGAATAGCGGGCGTCTATTTGATTTAAACTGACAAAATTTTCGGGTTTTGGACTTGTGAACAGCATTGAGAAGACTCCTACGATAACAATGATTAATGTTCGATACGATACGGAAGCATATCGAGTATTTGTGAATAAGAGGGCTGCTAGGATCCTTACATACCTACTACCTTAGACTCTAACAAGCCTTACCTCTAGATGCGGGGCTCTGTCGAAGTGTTGATGGGTTTGCCTCTGCTTTACGAACTAAATAAATATCATCATCTGCCTAGCCTTTTCCCAACTATGTTGAGGTCAGCTTCCAGTCTAACCGGATGCAGCTGAATACCAGTATTTAACATGGAGCGACTGCCTATCTGACCTCCACAACCCAGTTACTGGGTAATACGATACCCCTTGGTAAGACTGGTTGTCAGACTTTCAGGCTTCTGAATACCCGTAACGACTGTCAAAGATCCACGAATGACAGCCGGGACTAACGGCTTTACTTGATACGCATTTATACGCAAAAATTAGTAGGTACCATCATATAGGTACCATCATACAATGGTGGTGGACCACTTGTCAACCTTATTAATAAGGGCATAAGTGTGAAGAGTGGTCGACCGCCATTGTCCGCGGCTGTACTTACCTAAAATCCGCAAAACAGCAAAATTGTATTACAAAACAGATTCTTTATATCACGTTTTTCTTGCAATACTTCATCAGTCATCAGTTTTGCTGAGTCATAGTCCTCAGTTATGTTATAATGGACGTGTAAATATGAAAGTTTTGATGTTTCTAACCTTCGGGTTTTGCCTTACGTTTGTCGGTTATAACTTGGTTAAACTAATTAACCCACTTCAAAAAAGGAGGAGGTTCTCAACTTGTTCTCAATTAGGATGTTTATATTTTTTTATATTAACGAGTGATATGAAGTAGCAAAATGATAACAGCTGCACGGGTTGATCGAAGGTTAAGCTACGCTTGCCGCGGTCGGTTCGTGGATGGGTGACCACCCTTTACCTTTATTTATCGAGACCCCTCCGTGCTTCGGCATTAGTCCCGGTAATCACAGGCACAGGCGTGATGTTATGTTAAAATATTGAATTTGGAATAGACGAATTGACGCTTCGATCAACGATACCTTGATCGAAGAATTGACGTCAAGATATTTTTTTACATAAAAACTATTTGCTCTTAGATTATCGTAGACGGTGTATGTATTAATAATAAGGTAGGTCTACATATATGTAGATATTTGTCTATTTGTTCCGGCAGGTTTACAAATTGTAAAACAAGGTACTTACGTCCATGTTTGTTCCGTCAAAAAATTAAAAAAAAAACGAGATTTTTTTTTCATTTTGAAGACTTTTTTTATTTACAGTTTTTCAAGGATTAGTTTTTCAACAGTCAGATAACTTTTATGGGAAGCATCAATATGACAGCTTGACATGTTTCCTCTACGAAAATTGTCAAACCATATTTATTCTTCAGTTAAAAATTATCTGAGTATTGAGAAATCAGCCCTAAAATAGTTCCAAATATGATAAATAATAATAGTAATTATTTTACGCGGTACTTCTGGACACGGCGAGGAAGGAGATTTCTAGGAGGTTACTCTCCCAAGAGCCCTAACCATGTTGGATCCCTTAGATATATGATTTACATTTCTATGTTGGACCCTGTTCCCAATACCGGTGGTCTGCTATTTTTACATAAAAAAAAAATGTATTTAATATACATATTATATAAAAAATAAATAAATTGAATATTTATCTTTTTCCGTGTCCTTTCCATCCTTGCGTATAATTAATGTTTACAATGAATATTTATTAAATGAGTCACTTTTTACCCGAGTCGATACTAATACATACAAATGTTTGTGTAACAAATTATATGTAGATAAGTATTTAAATAAACTGGCCTCGCATTTGTATGCGGTATCGTAAGTTCGTAATATTTTCATAAAATGGTTTTATCATCCAGTTAACAAAACATTGTTAAGTTATTTGGGCCAATAGAGCTTGTTTAAAACGGGTTATTCCCAGGGGCTCCATCATTTTATTCCCGGCGGCTCCAAACTAAAATGCAATGGGAACAATTTTAGTAGGTAGGTATTTTAATTTAATACTTTATTAAAATTATGGAGCACTTGGGAATCAATGTATGCAGTGAAATTGTTTGGAGAACAATAGATTTGGAGCTCCTGGGAATAAGCCTTTAAAACCAGTCCAGTGACAGGTTTTGTATAGAAAACCTAGTTGCCCGGCGCGACTTCGTTCGCGTGGTATCCTACCCCTTACCCTACCCTACACCGACCCAGCCCATACCCTACCTCTAATTCAGTTACACTTTCCCAATTTGATCATTATTACCCGACTGCGCCAGAGGGAGGGTTATGTTTTTCGAGGTTATGTTTTTGATGGTATCTTTGTGCCTACCTAAATGTGACTGTACCATCTTTGCCCATTAATTTTCTTCTCTCTAAACAAACTTCAAATATTGCCACCCATAAATTCCACGGGATTACAAACCCATTCAAACAACACAATTAGTTTTAAAGGGGAAGCCTCCTTTTGTGCTGAAGATTAACAACCCTTACGGTTTAGGTACAGTTACCGTTATATCTTTAATTACAATCAATTTTAATAGTTTTAGTTAAGAACAATGGGAAAATAGATTCCATTGTCGGCCATTTTGGATTTGGGTGAATTCGAATTTTGAATGGTTTAAGGAGTAATGGCGGTCACAGTCACTAAGTTTTTTGCTTAAGGCGACTACACGACCTAAAGCGCGGTCACTGTCGGACTGCATAGAAAAGAAAGAGAAGCGCGATGACACAACCGTGGTAATTTATTGCAAATATGAAGCAATTATCTATTTACAAAAACTCTCAAACACCAAACAAATAAAAACCGTATACTAAAATTCGGGGAATTAAATTGTCTTTTAGATGGTGAAAGTTTTATGAAAATACACCCGATAGTGTTTGCGCGATTATCGTTTTTATGTCCGCGGTAGACATTACTTTACAAATTAATTACACTATGTTAAAAAAATATAATTGCAAATATTCACATATCAAATTACGAAGCAAATGGTCTAGCTCTAGTATAACATTTATTTTTTTCAAAGAAATCAGTCCGGTCGATTAGACGTGATGTTGAATTTAAAATCATTAGAAGTCGTATATCTGCGCCTTAACGAAGGTAGAAGGAATAATAGTTAGCAATATTTCGATTTTAAGCCTATAAGCACAGAATACTTAAAGTACTACGTACAGAAAGGACACTCCCTTCCCCGCACTAACATCAGTTACCGCACCTCACCCCGCACTTCGGCGTATTCGTCGCAGTTCTTTAACAAGAGCGCTCGCAAACATAAGTACCTCACGCACACATTCATACGTATACAAACGTCATTTTTTAATGTAGTAGTAGTAGGTAATTATTTTGCGAGCGTTGTATGGAGTGTCCGGGGTGTGCTATAAGCCCATGGAGCACAACAACCAGTTCCACAACATTCAACCATAAGCCCAAGTTCGCGTTTTTCTCGCGGCGATTATTTTTCGCGCACTGGAATTTAATTAAACGCACTGTCTAGCGCCGAGAGTTGAAAATCCAACAGTGTGTTTCCCGCAGCGATACTTTTACGTCCATTCTGCGTTCGCGATTTATTTGCCAAAAATGTAAACAAATATGTAGGTATTAATGGAAAAATAACTAATTCCTGCACAATAATGTTCAGTTTACGCTAAACTTCAAACATTTTTATAACTTTTTCAATAGTGTTAGTCACACTGAAATCAATTTAATAATCATATAAATAAAGTTGATATTTGTTTAACTTGAAATAGGGTAGGGATGTGCAGCACTGCGCACTTTTACTATAGGGGAAGACCAAACAAACAATGGATGGACTGTGTGAAAGACGATATGGTTAGAATGACGGTGACTACTGAGATGACGACTAATAGAGAAGAATTGGAGAAGAAGACATGTTGAGCCGTCCCCGAATGAATTGGGATAGAGCAGGAGAATTAATATGACCGTTTTGATCTATACAGGTGATTTTTTTTATCGGTTCCAAATTTTTACAAAATGTTCTACCCATGAATATGAACAAATTTCACTATGGGACCAACTTTAAAATCACGAAATAAAAAATTTGCTGTTTCATACCTACATACGTTTTGGTCAAGTAGGTACCTATTGAACTTTTGTATTAAACAGCTGTTTTTTTTTCGTGATATCATAGAAAGTGGTTCATATTCATGGGTAAAAAAACACCCTGTAAAAATTTGGAACCGGTAAAAAAAAACATCCGGTATAACTTCTTGATTGAACACAGCTGAAAAGTTTTTACAGAAGGCGTAGTTGTTAGTTTTGAATTTAAATCGAATCTATCTATCTTCTTCTTCTATCTAATATTATAAACGCGAAAGTTTGTAAGGATGGATGGATGTTTGTTACTCTTTCACGCAAAAACTACAGAACGGATTTGGATGAAATTTGGCACACAGATAGTTTATAACCAGGACTAACGCATAGTATACTTTTAATCCCGATTTTCCTACGGACTCGAAACTTATGCGGTTGAAACCGCGGGTCGCTGCTAGTAAATTTATATAATTAGAACTTAATGTCTACAGACATAAAATATGTTTATTTTTTAAATTTCAGGTTAAGGAGCTTGGGGCTGTTTTTGAAGGACACAGAAAATAATGTAAGTACTCCTACTTATTTCTTTTTAGATTCTAGGTTAAAGATAGCCCTTGGGGCTCTTTTTGAAGCATAATATGTTTCTTAGAAAATAATGGACATTTAAGTTTTAAGTACTTTGAGAACGAAGGTATTCGAAATAATTTGAAGTGGCTTGGCATCGATTCGATCAACAAAATTAACTCTTAATCTAGCTGCAAAGCGTACATTATAATAATAGATTTAGGATATTGATGGGGCTATAGAGGTATGAGGAACAGGGTGTAAAGTTCACTTATACTCTATAGAAAAGGGAGAATTTTCCGACCAGACGGGTGTTGTGTCTGGCGGGCAACTGCCCAATGACTCATGTCGGGCCATTGTATCTATGCTAGTTGTGCGGTAAACTCTGCTTGCGAGATGCAGGATTTGCGTGACGTCAGTATGACGCGTTGTTCGCATGTGGCGTTGTAGATACCGCTACAGGGCTTCCGAGCTTCTGCAGCGCTTCGCAGGTGTTCGCGGAAGCCCGTGCTGGCGTTTCTCATTGCATTATGAGGAAGAGAATTGCGTCAATAATAGGTAGGTTGTGCGGAAACTCCAACAGCATCCTAAAGAAGACTTTATTAGACAAATTATTTACTTATACTTTAAATACAGTACCGGCAAGCGTAGTGTGGGACGCCCCCCAGCTAGATGGATAGACGACCTAAAGAAGGTGGCTGGGGTAGACCGGATGCGGAAGGCGGAGGACAGGGTGCTGTGGCGCAGTCTGGGAGAGGCCTATGTCCAGCAGTGGACTGCGATAGGCTGAGTTGATTGAAATACAGTCCTTTTATAAGCCAATGAATACGGAGGCACGTAAGTACCAACGTGTGTTGGGCTACGTCTTTTTTCGTTGTTTTAGTTTGTAAAAACTAACATAGTTTTTATGTCATTGTTATCTACTAATAGTATAATTACCTATGGATTATGAGTACTTCTAGTCCCAAATTAATATTATTATTATTTATTATATTAAAGCTATTTTAAACCATTATTAGGTAAGTAACAAGCAATAATATAAACCAAATAGATAGTAAAATTAAATTACCTAACGTTACTACCATATCTCGTTTGAACCAATCCTTGACAGGTCTGCGAATGGTCAGTGACCTTAAGTCGGTTTACTATGTATCGATTCAACATTAGGGCCAATGTTAAGGAAAATACACAGAAGTTTGACCAACGTTGGTGGAATAGATATTGATTGGGTATAATATTTTAATGGGACGATTCAAGAAGAGCAAGTCTACCTTGTTTTGTGGGGCATAGTTAAAGTAGAAGTTTATTGTAAACTCTTTATAAATAAATAAATAAAAACGCAGAAAGCGATAAGGCCGCCCATGTTTTGTGGCATCAAGTCTTCGATTAACAATATATTATTGATCGACTAAGACTCAAAAACTTATATTTTTTTAATAGCAAAATTTTAAAGTAATACAACTATATTTAGAAGCTCATTTACGTTATAACCTCAAAAAAATACATACCTACCGCATTACGCAAAAAATAACTTAATGTTTATGTCAATCATTTGTTTTTATACAAATTACAAAATATTACAAAACAATTTACTTTAAAAATTTCGCATAGGTAACCAATGACATAACGATACAAAAACTATATAATAATAATGTCTTGAAACGAGTTCCGTTGGCCCAAACCTTGGCCCCAATGTGTGCCGAACATTGGCCGGTTACGTTGCTCCGAGGTGTACAGTACAATTATGTTGTAACTTAACTATTACTTAACGTAAGTATTAGTAAATTCTTGGTATTTTTGGGTGAGTAATGGAACTTGGTTTAAGAGATTTATTTATGTCCATTATTTTTAGGGTTCTGTACTACCCAAAGGGTGCCAATGGAACCCTAAGCACCCTGTTGTCCCTCCGTCCGTCCATCTGTCTGTCATCGGGCTGTATCTCATGACATTTTTGACAGAGTGTGTATTTCTATTGCCGCTATAACTATAAATAATAAAATTAAAAATTAAAGGGGTCTCCATACGCGCGCTCGCATACGGCATACTTTGTGTTGGTCCTACAATCGGTCAGATTAATACTCAATACTCAATTATTCTTTATTGCATTCCACAATGTAGGCTTAGGTGGTAAATATTTGCCAAAAGAAACAATCATGGACCCTGTCGGGCACAACAAAAGAAAGATATTTGGAGAAGAGGACATATCATTTACGTAGGTATCTTATAATGTAACTTATTCTAAACACACTTTTAGAAAATAATTAACTTATAATAATAATACTTTAGCATTTGATTAGACTAATTTTATTATAGGTGCATCATCTTCAAATATAATTATACAGGGTGTCCCTGGAAGTATGGATCAAATCGAATGGGGGCGTGGGCAAGGTCATTTCCAAACTTTTTAACCCTGAGAATGTCGGTGAATTTTTTTACGGTTCAAAAGTTATGACCGATTTTAGTGTTTTGTTCAATCACGTCGCTTAGTGCTCAAAGAAAATAATCATAAAAAAATACTATCAGGGCTATCTAAAAAAAATAAATTGATAGCCCTGATAGTTTTCACGAATTCGATCTTTCTTCTCTTTTTTTTTAGTAGTTTTTTTTTTGCTAAAACTTTTGGAAATGACCTTGACCACGTCCCTATTCGATTTGATCTATACTTCCAGGGACACCCTGTATACGTATGTGTTTCATTTCGTCCTACGTTATTTAGACCGACTTTTTGTAGGACATGTGCGTTGCACTATTGCCAGCAGTACGTTCTATTTTTCTCCTACAAAAATCGGCCACCGATTATCAGACGTGGGCGCGCAGCTTACAAGAAACGTAGGTATCGTTGTTATAGCGGCAATAGAAATAAGTTAAAAGTACACACTGTGAAAATTTCAACGGTCTACCTATAACGGTTCTTGAGATACAGCCCGCTGACAGACAGACAGACGGACGGACGGACCGACAGCAGAGGCTTGGTAATAGAGTCCCGTTGGTACGGTAACCATTAGGTTACGGAACCCTAAAAATCACTGGCAAGACAAGCTGACTCACAAAAAACATGCACAGTCATGACACTGAAGAACGCCAAAGGTGAACTGTTAGACTTTTTTCTGCTCAAGTTTATTTTCAAATATTACACTAAGATCGATAAGCAAATAATAACTAATACCTAATTGATTAGTAAGAATAACAAAATTAAATCCTAACTTAACCAAAACTATACATAAAATAAAATACAGGGTGAAATTAAATTCATGGGCATCTTTATAAGGGGTCATTGTACTCATCATTATGAACAACTTTACTATGGGACTAACTCTAAAATCGCGAAAAAAAAATCAGCTGTTCCTTGCATTTATGTTCACATAACTCGACAAAATGTAGGGAAGAGCTGATTATTTTATCGCGATTTCAGGTTTGGTCCCATAGTAAAAGTTGTTCATGATGATGATTACAATGACCCCTTAAAAGGATGCTCATGAATTCGATTTCACCGTGTATAGCGTCGAAAAATTCATCCGCATCGCTGTCGACTACTTTTTTATTTAGTATTTTTCAGCTTAGTTTTTGAACTTGCAACCAACTTAAAGGCGTCGGTCAAAAACCACAAAGCAAGACAGACAAAAATAAAACTAGCCAAACTCAATAACGTTTTTTCAAGCTCTCCTAACCACAAGCAGTAGGTACAACGGTTTGCGAAACAAACATATTTGGGGTTTTTCCATATCAAATTGCATCATTGCTGATTCGTAAAGGAAATCATTTTTAACGTGTTCATATAATTATATCTGATGTGTCCATCTTTTTGTAAGTAGATTTAATCGGTTTTGCAATTTAATGAACATAGTACAATATATTCTGCTATAGGACGATCAGCATCTGCCATTTGTAGAGTCCCAACTGTTAGGGTCGGCCTCCAGTCTAACCGGATTCAGCTGAATACCAGTATTTTACATGGAGCGACCGCCTATCTGACCTCCACAACCCAGTTACTGGGTAATACGAAACCTCTAGGTAAGACTGGTTGTCAGATTTTCGGGCTTCTGACTACCCGTAACGACTGTCAAAGATCCACGAATGACAGCCGGGACCAACGGCTTAACGTGGGTCTCGGTACGTAAAGATGGTCACCCATCCAAAGACCAACCGCGGCAAGCGTAGCTTAGCCTGATTGATCGACCTGATAGCCACCGGCCCCTCCTGCTATATGACGATGTTATGCCTTTTAAAATCTCAGAAATACGCCCCCTTACGGATTTCATGCTTATGAAGCAGACCTCCAGAGCCCTGATTCACAACCATACGACAGGCTATCGTATCGAAAACCTGACATTTCGATAACCTGATTTGACTTCCCCTCAACAGCAAATAGCTGTTGGAAGAATAGCGGGCGTCTATTTGATTTAAACTGACAAAATTTTCGGGTTTTGGTCTTGTGAAGTCTTTCAGCGTTGAGAAGACTCGTACGATAACAATGATTAATGTTCGATACGATACGGAAGCATATTGAGTGTTTGTGAATAAGGGGGCAGAAGTGCTATTCTGTAAAACATTTCACTGTGAAAATTGGTGGTGAAATAATTTACACAAGGTAAAGCGCCTGTCTGGGTTTCAACCTACGGCCTACAACTAGTAAGTCGCGACCGTTACCACTGGCCACCATTGCTGTCGCATAGCACGAATGGCACTATGTCACTTCCTATTACATGGAATATATTTTAACACAAGCTGCGCCCCGCGGTTTTACCCGCATACGTGTCGATCGTGGGAATATCGGGATAAAAAGTATCCTATGTATTAATCCTGGTCATAAACTACCTGTGTGCCAAATTTCATCCAAATCCGTTCAGCCGTTTGTGCGTGAAGAAGTAACAAACATACAAACACACACAAACTTTCGCCTAGCTGCGCCCGGCGGTTTTACTCGCGTAAATAGCGATCCCGTGGAAATATAAAGATAAAAAGTAGCTTATATGTTAATCCAGGGTATCAGCTACCTCCATAATTTTTTTTTAATCAAAATTGATCCAGCCGTTTGAGCCAAAGTACATACATCTTTTATGGGGTACTGTGTTAAATGTTACAATAAAATACCTTGTGATATATTGCAATTAAATGAAAGAAAATTTAAAACTCATATTAAACGTACACTTTGTAAACAAGCATACTATAAATTAGAAGATTATATCCAAGATAAGAACGCTTGGAAACATGCTGGTCCTGCTCCATAGGACAATCTAGAGTCTAGACAAAATCAAACTGGTTGCTAATTTAATTGTAAATTTTTTTATTCTTTTTTTTTACATTTATTACTCACACCCTGACTTATTACTTGTATTTTGTTTTTTAATTAAAATCGTTTTGCTTGTACCATGTTTGTAAATATGTGAGCACCATGTATCTATCAGATAATTAATTTATATGTCATGGTTTCGTTTTTAATTCTTTTACCTATTGTGGTATAGTAATTTTATTGTAGGTGCATCGTCCTCACATGTTATTATATAATTAATGTACCCATGCAAATTTTGTACCTAAACATTTTAAAAGAGTAACGGTGGAGTTTCTTGCCCGTTCTTCTCCATACGAAAACTACCTTTTGGAATGGGCGACTAGAATCAATTCTATTTTAAGATAATTTTTGACGTTCAAAAGTGCCTTTTATGTGCCTATTTGAAATAAATGCTTTGACTTTGACTTTGACTTTGACCGCGAAGAAGTAACAAACATAAAAACACACACACTCACAAACTTTCGTCTTTATAATATTAGTGTGAGGAGTGATATCTGGAAAAATATAGGTGTAATTACTGCCTAATTACTTGTCTTTTAGGGATGATATAGTACTGAATCCACCCATAAATGAGTCAAATAGAAATTGAAGTTTGTATGCAAGAGTTATCTAGTCAGGTAGCTACTCCGCATGGATTCATGCGGGCCAACACCTGGCCGGGGGAGCGTGACGAAATGCGCAAGCACTCCAGCACCCCGGCTAAAGGTAGCGGCAGACATCGTGTGGTTTTAGCCAGTAAGAGTCTGACAGACCCCTCCACCCACCCCAGTGTGGTGGACATCCAGGAGGACTTCCACACGATAAAAAAAAAATAAGTTAGGTACTTTCTATACCAATTCTTCCCATTAGCGGATATCCGCAGTCTGGTATCCAGCCGACCTCAACATAGTTGGGAAAATGCCAGGCAGATGATGCTCCGCAATACTTCGTAATAAAAAACAAAATAATCATGATCATCACACTTCTTCGTAATAATTTATTGTGTAACAGCTCAATGTGGACATGCCCTGAATAGCAGCTGTGAAGCAAGTCGGTCAGCGCTAGTGATGTAGCGAGTAGACGTGTAGTCGAATGATTTGGTTGCGATTTTTATTCGATTTTTCAGTCCGGGGCAGTGGTCAAACTGCTCTGTCCAACTAGTTGGACCATGGGTCTTTACTAGGGGCAGTTGTCCAACTTTAAAAATAATTGGACCACAGCACCTTTTGAGAGTTCCGTGGTCCAATTAATTTAAAAAATAACTTGCCAACTCTAAAAACCTCAACTGCATCTTTATGTGTGTATGGTATCTACTGGTTTATGGTTATATTGAACCTCTTTAAAATTGTAGGTTGTTATTATCATTGGTCACAATGAATTTGGAGAAAAGCAAAAAAATTAGGTATATCAAAAACTAAATCAAAAAGTCAAAAGAACTATTTCATTATGCTTAGATTTTCCACTATTGCAGAGTGATAAATTTGTATAAGGCTGGGATTACATAAAGAAGTGGTGTTGAAGCTATCAAACTGATTCAATGTAGGTATAGAGCGTTATTGGATTAAAGGAAATTTTGATGAATTTTTTTTTGTTATAAGCGTACTAGCACTTTGCCCGCGACTTTGTCCGCATGTATTTCGTACTTTCCTCTAAAATTTTCGAAAATAATATGTTTATGATCTTTATCATTTATAAAGATTTTTTACAAGTACCAGTTTTCGAGTTAATCAAGCCACGCATTAAAATCCTCCCCTGTAGAATTAACTACCCCTTTTCACCCGGTTAAGGGTAGATTTTGGAAAAATCCTGATACACGTTATTCTTTATTTTTGGCTTTAAGTATAAATACTGAGTTTCGAGTTAATCGGACTGCGCGTTAAAATTCCTCCATACAAATTTTGGCACCCCCCAATCCCCCTTTAGGGAGTAGTTTAGGAAAACAAAAAATGCCAAGCTTCATAATTTACTTAGATAAGTATTCGTGCCAAGTTTCAAGTTTATTAACTCAAGGAATAAGATTTTTCATACAAACAAAATCCCCCCTTTTCACCCCCTTAAAGGTTGAATTTCCAAAAACCCCTTCTTGTTGCTCCCCTACATTATAAAGGAAGCTGTGTGCAAAATTTCACATTCCTAGTTCCAGTAGTTTCGGCTGTGCGTTGATATGTCAGTCAGTCAGTTTCTCCTTTTATAAATATACATAGAAGATAGATTTAGCCAGAGGCATAGGACTAATAACATTTCAGAAAGCTCACATGCAAAACTAGGTCGTTGCATGAATGCAAAAAATGTTACAATGTTACGTCTATTAAATGAATTGGACCACGGAACTCTCAAAAGGTGCTGTGGTCCAACTATTTTTAAAGTTGGACAACTGCCCCTAGTAAAGACCCATGGTCCAACTAGTTGGACAGAGCAGTTGGACCACTGTCCCGGACTGCGTTTTTTAATGATTATGGGAATCGTGGGTTATGCTATTTTTGGAATTGTGTAGCGTTGTGGTGATTTTTTGCTAAATCGTGTAGCCAGTACTCGACTAGTTCGTATAGCCGTTTTAGCGTGAAAGCGTAACAGACAAACATACATAAAAGCAAATTATTTCTCTTTATAATTTTAGTTTGGATGATTAATGAAAAACATACAACGCAAAACGGCGCTTCAATTTGCATATTGATATATCAATTGTCAGTATAAATTAATGTCTGGTTATGATGACTCTGCTAAGAGTTACCTACGTTTTAAAAAGAAACATATGAAGGTGGACATGGCCCCAATGGTAGCGGTGTAGCAAGTCGGTCAGCGGCGAGTACCTATAGGCTACTCGACTAAATTGGTTACGATTTTTATTCGATTTTTTTTACTGATTATTTCATAGATGTTGGCGTTTCTTTTTGGAGTTATTGTTTAAGAGTTAGCTTTTCTAAAGTTAGGAAAAATTTAAATAATGTGTCAATCATTGTCGGTATAAATTGATATGATTTCTGTTCATGATGAATGAGATGCTTCGAATGGTAGCGGTGTAGCAAATCGGTCAGCACTAGTGATGTAGCGAGTAGGCGAGTACTCGACTGATTCGGTTGCGATTTTTACTAATTAGGGCAATCGTGTGAGTAGTTGAGGTTTTACTAAATTTAGAGTTGTGTCAACAGCTCAGGCCGTGGTTAAAATATTAGCCAGCCAGCAAGATGCAGAAAGTGAGGCTGGGTCTAGGCTCCATTGGACTTACATTTAGGTATCGCAACTCTCAGCAGCTTCTTTTAATGAGAGATTTTTTTATTGGCCCGCTCTTGACCTCGATCACGCCTGATGGAAAGCGATGGATGAGGTCTATGATGGAACAGAAGATGCCTTAAGCACTGGAACTCCCACGCATCGACAAAATGCAGCAGGCTGTTTGACGCCGGACTCCGGTGGGAGGGTGGTTGCAAACCAGGCGGGCGTTAGCCCTACCACAGCAAGGGAAGAATTGGCCAGTCAAATAAGGTGTTGGGTGTGACTGTCCAGGATGCGCCGAGCGCTTGGCTCAATTGAGTAACTGGCTGAGCAATCTGCGCTACACGAGGAAGCTTCTTCAAGCATCCCAAAAACGAACGATGAACGATATTTACCTAAATTGATGAGAAAATTGTTGTCGATAAATCGTAAGCATTCCGTAATGTATTTGGTTATTGCATAGTTCGGAATTGATTGGATATTTGGTATTTGTGAACTTAATTGAACCACCCACGAGGGTGAATACATTTTCAAACTATGTTTGAAGTTTATACAACTTAATTAAACCTATATCACGCTTGTGTTCTCCGAGGGGAGTCAACAGAGATGTATGATGGATGCAGCCAGTTCTTTTTAAATTACATGTAATTGTGTATACACACGAGCGACATGCGTTGACGACCGCGGCTATTGCAGTCGACGGCATCCGTCGACGCCCACCATTGACGCGTCGACGGTTACCGTTGACTACAAATTACACGACCGGCATGTTGTCGACGGCAGTCGCCGACAACCATAGACGCGTCGATGGTGGTCGTCGACTAAAAATTACACGACCGGCATGCTGTCGACGGCAGGCACCGGCAACCGTCGACGCCCACCATCGACGCGTCGACGGTTGCCGTCGACTACAAATTACACGACCGGCATGTTGTCGACGGCAGCCGCCGACGCGTCTACGGCTGCAGTTGCGTCTTTCGTCGAAGCGTGTCACTCATGTGTAAGTACACCAATAGGACGAGTCTATTACTTGGGAACCCAGTCTAAAAATCCGACTTTCCCAGTGGTCACATCACTAAATTCAAGTAATTTAAACTTGTATTCAAGTTCGACGTTATCTAAACTTGTGTGACACGATTTAGCCGACTTTGGACAAGTTATGACACAGTCAGTAAGAGCATTTATCACGACACGATATTTAAACAGAATGTGTTAAATTAGAAGTGACCTGGGGATACACGGATACACTGCTGGGACACACGACTCCTCTCTGTGCGAGGGAGTGGGCTATAATCTACCACGCGGGCCCAGTGCGGGTTGGTAGATGACACATGTCTTCAAATTTTTGATTCTAGGGCATGCCGGTCTCCTCAAGATGTTTTCCTTCACCGTTTTGAGAGCAATGGTAATGAAATAATTTACACAGAGTAAAGCGCCTGTCAGGGTTCGAACCTTCCGGCCCTGGTTCCAGCCATGGTCCGGGGCGAGAGGGAGTGGGAGGCGGTCACTTCCTTCTGCGAAGCAGTCATGCTAGCGAAGGAGGTGGCGGAACGGCTGAGGGAGAGAGCCTCACGTCCCAGCCGCCGCGGGAGACGCTCCGGGCGTCGGGAGCCGCGTGACGACTCCCGGCCACCGTAGGCGCGGGCCTGCGGACGGAGAGTAATGGGGAGCTCACCGTCCGATCAGGACCAGGCCCGTGCCGGACGGCGCGTACGTGTTCCACGCGCGCCTCAAAGAGATGTCAGCATAAAGGAAGGGGCCTGCCAGGGCAGAAGCCTGCCGGGGGTGCGGGATTGTCCGAAAGGGTTACCGCTACCCCGGAACATAAAGGGCTAAGGAAGGAACACGGATGGGTTTTAGTCAGTAAGAGTCTGACACTCCCTTCCGCTCCACCCAGAGCGGGAGGGGTCATTTGATGATTTCCCAACAATAAAAAAAAGGGTTCGAACCTACGACCTGTAACTCGTAAGTCACGGCCGTCACCACTGGGCCACCTGCTCCCCATATAAATCAGCTACAAATATAATTGTTATAAATTAAAATAATTAAAGCAATCGGTATGAAGCGGAATTTTGTGCGCAGGTGTACGAAATACTTAGTCAATTTCCAGTTAACATTTAGTTAAATTGTGATTTAAATATTGGAAGCAGGAAATTTTCACGAAATTATATGGTTTGTGGTTTTTCATGATTTACGTAATTGATTTTGTGTTTAATACGATGGCATAAGTTGTTATTAATGTTATATATTACTATAATGTGTTACGTTATTACTAGAGGGTGAAATTAAATTCATGGGCATCCTTTTAAGGGGTCATTGTACTCATCATTATGAACAACATTTACTATGGAACTACACCTAAAATAGCGAAAAAAAATCAGCTAATCAATGCATTTATGTTCACATAACTCGTCAAAATGTAGGGAAGAGCTGATTTTTTTGCGCGATTTCAGGTTTGGTCCTATGCAAATATATATATATATATTTATATATATTAAACGCACACTATGTAGACAAGCATATTATAAGTTGGATGATTATATTGCAGATAAAAATGCTTGGCTAAATGCTGGTCCTGCTCCACAGGCACTTGAGCTTACTAGTTAAAATTTCAATATTTGGAAGAGGTGCTTCCCTTTTTCTTTTTTAGTGTTTCTGACATTACGATCTTAATATTTATTTTTATTTTATTCAATCATGTTTTAATTGCTAATGCTGCAATACTAAACACCTTTTCCTGTTTGGTATTAAAAATTTTATTCATCTCTTAAATAAATTGCAATCTATAGTTTTGTATAATTTAGAAGCATTTTTTCAATTTTGTAAATGTAAGAACCATGGATCCGTTTATTATGATTTTTTGATGTTGACTTGAAAGAGCATGGCAGTTGAGAATGTGTCATGCTCACTTAAATGTCTCACTGATGGTGGCGCGTGTGTTGGATCATTCGGTTCCCTACAAAATGGTTGAGCTGGATGGTGCTGATCCATGCGTCATGTTCGTGAACGGACGCCGTCGGTTGAGACTGGTCATCTCTTAACTGCCAAGGCTTATTTTTAATCTTATTTCTTGTATTGTTTCTTCATTTGTGTGTTTTTTTACATTGTTCTCACATATAGAAGCAACAAGAATAATGTACCCAGGATTTTGTAATATCTTGATTTAAAAAGAGTGTCCATGGAGTTTCTTGCCCGTTCTTCTCCATAGAGATCTACGCTTTGGAATGGGCACCTAGCTTCAACTTTCTGACCAACTGACCGACTACTTAATTTTGACAATTCAAAAGTGCCTGTAATGGTTTAATTGAAATAAATGCTTTGAGTTTGAGTTTGAGTTTGGTCCCATCGTAAAAGTTGTTCATAATGATGATTACAATGACCCCTTAAAAGGATGCCCATGAATTCAATTTCTCCCTGTATAATGTGTTACGTTCGGGATATTCGATTCTCTATTAAATTCAAAGGTAAATGAGCCATGGTCATTTTAATAAATTGGGGTGTATTAAACAGCTTCCTTGAATCAACTCAGCCTATTGCAGTCCACTGCTGGACATAGGCCTCTCACAGGCCGCACCACAACACCCTGTCCTGTGCTTTTCGCATCCAGTCTGTCCCAGCCACTTTCTTTAGGTCGTCCACCCGTCCATCCGCTGGGGGGCGTCCCACACTACGCTTGCCGATACGCGGTCTCCACTCCAGGACTCGTCTGCTCCACCGGCCATCGGTCCTTTGACAGACGTGGCCAGCCCACTGCCACTTCAGTTTGCTTGCTCTGCAAGCTATGTCGGTAACTCCGGTTCTTTTCCGGATAATTTCATTCCTGAACACAAAGTAAAACCATTAATTCTTAGTCGTAAGATCACAAGTAAGTTATATCACCTACTTTTTTCAATATATTTACATCCATATTATTGTACCTATTGTTCACAATGATCACTTGTCTTCATAAATACTACATTGACCTACAGTAAAGAAAGAAAAAAGAAAGAAAATACGTTTATTTGCTATGAACATGACGCAAAAAAGAACATAAACACAAAAAATAAAATAAAAAAGAAGGTAAGGGAAACATGCGTCACATCCACGCAAAACGGCTATCGCTCAGCATAATGCTAAAGAAGAAGTAAAGAAGGCTTAGGTATTAGTAGATTCGCACGAATTTACTCGCCAAAAACGGGCGAATCGTTACTTTTAAATAATATTATTTTGTCTATTGGTGACTCGCATGTTTTAGGCCTTTAATTTCTTCGGGGAATGCAGGCTAGCTGCCTTAACCCTTTTTCGGATGCCAGCACATAACTCGGCAGGTACAATACAATAATCAATCATTTCCACGGGCATTGAACCCGCCATGTTACACAAGTACTATAAAAAAAACAGTAGCACTCCGGGAGTGCCGACAGAAGTTAAAACAAAACACAAACAGAATACTTTGCCATCACTCACTGACATATCGGATATGCATTAAAACCGAGGACATCCCGAGGAGGTTCCCCTATCCATTTGCATAAAATTTTAAGACCTAATATAACTTGGCATACTTTTGTTTCTCCTAATTATGCGGGGCTCTTATTTCTGTCTGCAGGGTTTAAAGGAACCTAACCAAACCGAACCTCGGGGTGCCCCTGACGTCGTTTAGTATTATGCGAATTAAATTTATGCCAAAACAAATTAGCCTTCAAGATAATTATGCCAAGATAAACTGTATGCCAAAAAATATGGCAAAGTATTATTATACTAAAACAAATTATGCCAAAGTATTTTAGAAAAAAGATCATTATGCGAAAAGAAGGGATCCCTCCCGAGGACAGCCGAATACATCCGAAGCGGTGTCGATTACGGTAACAGTGGCGCGAGTTCTATAGTTTTTTCCCAAAAAATGCCCAACGCGCCTTAATACGGGAATAGACGAATTTTCACTTCAATAATACTTACTTACCGGAAAATAAACCAAATAAACTATAAACCATATTTAATAAGAGCACCCCAGCTCATTCTGTTATCAGGTGTATTTCACAGTAAATTTGGAAGCGCCATTAATGTAATGGTATTTGTATGGGATTACCATTTGTTTGTCATGAAATGTGTCACTCGCTTCTTGGTAAAAAATATTACAATGACATCGGTAAATTACTTTGAAATTTGCGGAAAGTAAGATTGGTCATACCCTTTATATCTACCTACTTTTAAATGACTCACACCCAGTAACTGGAAAAATCAACACAAAAATGAGCTAATAAATTGTCAAACGTATCAACTGATTTAATTGGTTGAATTAATTCAATCAACCAAAATTAACTCAGCCTATCACAGTCCGGTGCTGGACATAGACCTCGCCACAACCCCCCGTCCTCCGCCTTCCGCATCCAGTCAGTCACTCAACAACTCACTTGACAATTCAAAAGTGCCTGTAATTGGTTTAATTGAAATAAAAGCTTTGAGTTTGAGTTTTGAGCTTGCCGATAAGCGGTCTCCACGACAGGACTCGTCTGCTCCACCGGCCATAGATCCTTCGACAAACATGGCCAGCCCGCTGCCACTCCACTTAAAGTGGTCAGGTGTGAATCATACTTTACACTAAAATTATTATTTCCTTTATTTGAGTAAATACATACTTATAGGAAAATTATATTTTTAAATATTAGAATGAAAAATATATAAAAAAAATATTGTTATAGGTTTATTTTTCTGCTTGTTATTTGTTGAGTTGCATCAACTAACTATAACGATAACCAATGCCTTAGAAACTTTAATCAAAACATGTTTGATGTTTATAATAAAATTATCACCGTTTTTATGACAGAGCACAAACAAAAATGCTGGAAAATTTAAAAAAAAAAATATTTTAATGTTTTTTTATTATCACCCACAATATTAAACCCCATATCGACTTCTCCATCAAGCCCCTTAGTAGGGGGTTTTCCAATAATATTAATAGCATACATTTCCACAAACATAGTTTAATGCCTCGAGGCCAGTTAGTTGACATTAAGATAATGAATGATGTCGAGGCGTCAGACGCATTGACTATTAGGTATATTAAGACAACGTGTAGGTATAATTGTCTGGGAAGTGAAATCTGTCATAAGGAAAATGCCACATTGACGTAGGTACTGAAATGTCGAATATCAAAAGTAAAAGTAAAGTCTGACAACCAGTCTTAAACAACCAGTAACTGAGTTGTAGAGGTCAGATAAGCAGTCGCTCCATGTAAAATACTGGTATTCAGCTGCATCCGGTTAGACTGGAAGCCGACCCCAACATACTTGGGAAAAGTGTTGGTTTATCTATGGGCCTTAGTTGCCTGATAATAAAATGATTATTATTATTATTATTAAAAGGCTAGACAGGTGAAGATGATGATTGAAATGTAGAATATGTATTTATGTATATTTTATGTAAATAACCTACTAGCTTCTGCCCGCGACTTCGTCCGCGTGTAATTTCTTATTCCTCGACCCACCTATCGCATCGCATCAGTCCTGCGTTATTACTTCGTTTTCGCTCACCGTTCTTTCAGTTTTTTTTTTGTTTTTGTTCGGCTCCAAGGGTCCTAGCGTGATGTTAAATAGCTGAATTGGCCTATCAAATGTGAAAAGATTTGATCAAATCCGACGGATAGTTCCAGAGATTAGCGCTTTCAAACTCTTCAGTTTTATATTAGGTCCTTACATATGAAATTGGCGTTTTTCGTACTGGCCACTTTAATCACGAATTTCTCCTCTTTGGTAAGGAATTCCAAATTCAAATTTGTACAGCTATTATGTACTCATGTATTTGTGCTTCGATGACCGTCATTCATTTGTTCTTTTTCTTCTGTTTTTTCTGTTTGCGTCACTCATTTTACAAAATGGAAAATTTAAAATATCGCATTATTTACGAGTACGAGTTCCGCCGTGGCACTAGTGCTGCGGAAACGACTCGAAGGGTGAATGATGTGTATGGCGGTCATGTTGCAAAAGAAAACACAGTTCGTTTTTGGTTCCAACGTTTTCGTTCTGGAAATTTCGACCTGCAGAACAAGCCCCGTGGACGGCCTGAGACCCAAGTTGATAATGGAGAATTGAAGGCTATTGTGGAAGCGGACCCATCGCAAACCACGTCCGAGTTAGCTGCAGGCTTCGATGTTAGTGATAAAACTGTTTTAATTCACTTGAAGCAAATTGGGAAGATTAAAAAGCTTGAAAGGTGGGTACCTCACGAATTGACTGAAGCAAACCGGCAAACGCGCGTCGACTGCTGCGTTACATTACTGAACCGGCACAACAATGAAGGTATTTTAAACCGAATCATTACCTGTGATGAAAAATGGATTCTTTACGATAATCGGAAGCGCTCAGCGCAATGGTTGGATCCTGGCCAGCCAGCCAAATCCTGCCCCAAGCGAAAATTAACCCCAAAAAAGTTACTTGTAAGCGTTTGGTGGACTAGTGCCGGTATTGTTCATTACAGTTTTCTCAAATCTGGCCAGACTATTACAGCTGATGTCTATTGTCAGCAATTACAAACCATGATGGAAAAGCTAGCGGCTAAACAACCAAGGCTGGTCAATCGCTCCACGCCACTGCTGCTTCACGACAACGCCAGACCACACACTGCGCAACAGACGGCTACCAAATTAGAAGAGCTTGAATTGGAATGTCTTAGACATCCTCCTTACTCCCCGGACCTTGCTCCAACAGATTACCATTTTTTTCGCAATTTGGATAACTTTTTGCAAGGGAAAAAATTCAACTCCGATGGGGCAGTCCAAATCGCCTTCAAAGATTTTATTGATTCCCGTCCGACTGGTTTTTTTAGTAAAGGGATCAATGAACTACCTATAAGATGGCAAAAGTGCATTGAAAACAATGGTTCATACTTTGATTAATTAAATATATTATATTAAAAAATATTCGACTTTTTGTTCCTTCCATACAAAACGCCAATTTCATATGTAAGGACCTAATATTATAACTAGCTGCGCCCCGCGGTTTCACCCGCATAAGTTTCGATTCCGTGGGAATATCGGGATAAAAACTATCCTATGTCCTTTCCCGGGACTCAAACTATCTCTATACCAAATTTCATCTAAATCGGTTCAGTGGTTTAGGCGTGAAAAGGTAACATACAGACAGACAGACAGAGTTACTTTCGAATTAGTATGGATTAATACAACAACAACATAATAATGTTCCCACTGCTGGGACACATGCCTCCTCTCAGTGAGAGGGAGTGGGCCGTTTAATAACAGATTAGATTAATAGATTAGATTATTTATAATATATATTAATTTTTTTTTATCATGGTTCCTCTCAACTAAAGCACCTGCCATCTAATCTCTTCACCACCCTTGGTTGACTGATAGAGAAAGGGTATCAAACTCCAGGGTCTGGCTTGCCAATCCACATTCAAAACTTTAGTTTTTTACCCGTAATCAATGGAAGTTTACAAGCTTATTATGATGAAACCCTATGTGGGTTTCATAATAATAATCTTGTTCTGTTCTGCATGAGCCTTTCTTAATACCACGACCACGAAGGTCAACCGGTGGTCACACCACAACGACGTCACCATGAACTGACCACCGAGTGAGGTGAATGGATGAAGCAACTACTAAACGCTTCACTAATGACTTTAAGCGGTCCTCAAAAGTCTGCAGCGCTTTATGGAAATGCTGAAATGGTCCATATTCAGTGAATATCTTCAGAAAGGTGTGCTCATATTTTAGGGTGTGGTACAGACCATCAAATTGAAGACCTTTCTCTATGGGACCAACGTCGTAATCGCGAAAAAATTATCAGCTATACAAAACTTCTTGCACGTTAAAACGGGACTATTCGACTTTGCCCCACCGGCCGCCTCACTGGTGGGGCAAAGTGGAATGCCAAAAATTTTGCAGTGGAATCTGCCCCACTAAATGGAAATAGTGGGGCAGATTTCATTACTTTGAAATCTTGTTGGATTCTGCCCCACTAGGGTTGACACCTCGGCTGAAAAGATTGAGATGAAATTTGGCGCACGGGCAGACCATGACCTGTCGAAACCTTCTTTTCTTCCTAGATAGCAGACGGAGTCGCGGGCAAAAGCTAGTTTATAATATGTATAGAAGTACTTAACTTCTTTTGTCTCTTAATAAAATCATCATCATCTTTTCGTACAGTTTCCATTCCAGTCAGTTGCAGTTGAAGATCATTGTCAATATAAACATAGCTCTTATAAAATGATGAATATTAATATCTTATTGTACTGTTTGTTAATAACTTCCATCTTGTTTCCGCATGGATTGAGCCAAGGTTAAGTAAAGTACCTATTACATATGTTTCCTTCGTAATCAGTAGATCATTGTGCCATAGAAACGGATTATACGGTAACGTTAGCAGTTTCTGTGTTGTTATATTAATACTAGGTTCTACCCGCGACTTCGTCCGCGTCAAATTTCATGTTACCCCGGCCTACCGCGTCGCATCGCATCGCCTGCCCGCGCCTAACTTTGTTTTCGCTTAGAGTTCTTTCTTACTTTTGCCTCGGCTCCTAAAGGTTCTAAGCGTGATGTTAAATAGCCTATAGCCTTTCTCAAGAATTGTGCAAAAATAATTTTTCAAATCCAACTTTTTTTTTTTCTCTTTATTTTTAATTAGGGACTTTTACACAACTGTGTATGCCAGTCCCATCGTATCTCATACAAAATCTTAATTAACTAAATCGTAACTTAGCGAACTTAAAAACTTTGACGGCCGCCTCCGAACTAGGTGTAGACAATATTTGGTGAAATATACCCACATCATATCTATTTAGCTCTAATTGATTAATTAAGTCTTCTCTTTCAGACCGAAATCGGACACATTCCGTCAATAAATGTAAGACATCCTCCGGCGTTGCACACACCTCACAGTTGGGTGAATTCGTCTTTTTCATCAAAAATCCAAATTTATTGAGCGGCATGTGCCCAGACCTCAGTCTGTGGGCGACAACAACAAGCCCTCTGTTTAACTTAGTGTTACAAAACCATGGTATATGAGGAGGCTCCGATACCATACATCTATACCATATTCCTTTATTCTTCGATCTCTCATCGAAATATTCTTTCCAAAGATCATGACACTTGTATTTATATTTAGGTAATAGTTCCACATAATAGGATTTAATATGTATTTCTTTTCCTTCATCTGTTCCTAATTTTGCCAAACGGTCCGCCTCCTCATTTCCCTGTAAGCCTATATGCGATGGAACCCATTGCAACCTCAGATCAAACCCGCTATTGGTTAACTTTAGTATCTTAGACAGAATACCATAAGCTATCGGTGCACCTCTGCAACCAGAGGCGCATCGAGCTATATGTTGTAAATCCAACTTGTAGTTCCATAGATTAACGCATTCAAACAAACACTCTTCAGCCTTATAATAATATATAAATAGCTGCGCCCCGCGGTTTCACCCGCGTAAATGTCGGTCCCGTGGGAATATCGGGACAAAAATTAGCCTATATGGTATTCCAGGGTGTCAGCTACACCCATACAAAATTTTATCAAAATTGGTACAGCCGTTTGAGCGTGAAGAAGTAACAAACATATAAACACACCCCCACACCCTCACACACACACACTCACAAACTTTTGCCTTTATAATATTAGTGTGATAGTAAAGTATAGATATTGTACCGATATTTAAGTTTGTGATGTCAAAATTAAAGAGCGTATCTTATGCAAATGCATGATTGCATGTGCATTTGCATATTTTGGCATTGTTTTACCTAAAATCTGCTGATTGTGCATATAATTATGTTTTCTATACTTAGTTCTAACTAGAAAATACAAAAATGTAATACAAAGGCATTATAAATTAAAATAAGGAATAGAATACACAATCTTAACTACTGAGCTTTTGAAACAGTAGGTACGTTTTCAAGACCAAAAATTATAATGGGACACTTAACGCCCATCGACTTAATAACAATAAAACTTCTATTGTGTCTCGTTCAATGTACTTCAATGTGTTAAAATGTTCAGTAATTTGTAATGTTTTGTTTTAAAGCCCTTGTTGTTCTTCTCACTCTTCTCCGGTCAAGCACGGCGACGAAACAATAGAAAATCAACTGTCTCATTAGCAGAGCTTGACAGACAAAAAACAAAAAAAAAATTGTTTTGATGTATTTATTAAAATGGTATGGTGCTTATTTTGGCACTTTTTGGAGATTTTGTTGCATATTTCGAGCACTTATGAGCCATATTTGCATGTACTACATCGGCCATTTGAATTTGCATGTAGGTAAACCGGTCTCTATTTATAATTTTATTATGAGATAATGTCCTATTATACTTTGATAATTATTCAGACCTAAATGCGACTAGTATTGACTGGATTCTGAAGGCAAAGAATCGCGTTAACTTTGGACATACTTAACCGGTCAAGCAGTGCGCGTCGCCCATTGGCGACGAAACAATAGAAAATCAATTGTGTCTCATTAGCGGAGCTTGACAGATGAAGGCTGATTTGATTTGTTAAAAACTTTTTACAAAAAATAACAACCGACTTCCAAAAAAGACAAAACAATGTGAAAAATAACTTTAGTTTCGGAAGCCGGTGTCGTTGGGTTCGTATTTTCGTTATTTACTTTGGACGCCACTCGGTCACAGCCCCACTCCACCTGTCATCACTGCGCCTTGTGTCCTGCCCAACTCCATTTGAGTTCCAAAATACGTGCTCCGATATCGGAAACCTTCGTACGTCTTCGTAAACGAAACTCGATGCCAAGCATGGAACGCTCCAGGGCAATAAAAAAAAGAAAGATCATTTTACAAGATTATAAACCCCATAATTATAGCCACGGGGATAGCTAGTAATCAATCGAGGGATTCTTGTTGCCATGGTAACATGCTTAATTTCATAACTTATCCACCTTGAAAATATTCAAGATGCAACCTCCTTTAAAATTACCTGACCACACGGCATAAAAGGAATCCCATACAACCTTAAAAAAATAATTATCAAAACCAGTACTTACAACTACTTAATTTACCTGCACATCTGACCAAATATGGTTGGAGAAGACCCGATCCGATAAATTGCATAAATTATTAAACCATTAGTGACCATAGCCAATCGGTGTCAAGGCAAAGGCGTGGCTGTATGACCATAAAGTTCAGTGCCATGTAATAATCTTCTTCCTTATAAGTTCAATAGCCATTTACTGGTTAAAAATAGTGTGTTATTATTGATTACGCAAGGCTGTTTTATTTTTGTCACCGGTGTTTATTTATTACAGTCATACCTACCTAAACCTACCAAATATACCTACTAACCGAACCTACTAAATACAGGGTGTCCCTGGAAGTATGGATCAAATCGAATAGGGGCGTGGGCAAGGTCATTTCCAAACTTTTTAACCCTAAGAATGTCGGTGAATTTTTTTACGGTTCAAAAGTTATGACCAATTTTTATTTTATTTTCAATCACTTCGCATAGTGCTCAAAGAAAATAATCATAAATAAATACTATCAGGGCTATCTAAAAAATTAAATTGATAGCCCCGATAGTTTTTGTTACGGTTTTTTTAAAACGATTCGGTTTCTCTTCTCTTTTTTTTTTTAAACGTTTGGAAATGAACTTGCCCACGCCCCTATTCCATTTGATCCATACTTCCAGGGACACCCTGTATACGCGCCGTGTCCAGAGTACCGCTTTCTGAATGTAGCCCTTGATCCAGCTGTCTAACGACTGTCTAACGCTTTTGTTGGTTCTCCTTCGGCGCCATCGACGTCGCATTCATAAAAAGAAAAGTATTTGCTGGATTGATCCTTTGTTTCGAAATCGATATGTGAATAGTGATTATGTAACAGTATTCAAAGTGTTGAAATATGATAGTAATAAAAAATTCTTTAATTACGTCCGAATGTCAAAAAAGTCTTTGGTGAAAAGTCTTTGGTCAACTTACGTGTCCCGACCTATACGTACGAAAAGTCCTAAATACGTATCAATAATATAATAAAATAACATATATGTACCTGCTGCACTTTTCTCTGGCCCGGTTTTATTACTGAAATTTGGAATAAACAATTCACATAATTCATTTCAGTTTTTCTTTTTTATGGTCCTGTTGCTGTAATCATCGGTCCTCGAATCCCACAAAGCTGGACGTGTTTGAACTTGAATAATAAATTGTTCTGTGTCAAATTCGCTCATTGTGAAATAATGTTCTACCGTACGTATGATTGCAACACTGGCTCGAAGTCGACTGACAGCACGCGGCTGCCGCGCTGCCGTCCAGTATGGACAATCACGTACGTGTCGCGCGGCTGTCGCGCTGCTCTTTTTAGTATGGAATTACGAACAGCGCGTCTGTCGCGCTGCTATAGTCGCGCTGCTGCCGCACTACTTGCGACGTAATGTGAAGAAGGCGCTCTTAAGGCTTTTATGCCACTGGCCGTCACTACTGTTTTAATCCATACTAATATTATAAATGCAAAAGTGTGTCTGTCTGTCTGTTTGTCTGTTACCTCTTCACGCTTAAACCGCTGAACCGATTTAGATGAAATTTGGTATAGACATAGTTTGAGTCCCGGGAAAGGACATAGGATAGTTTTCATCCCAATATTCCCACGGGATCGAAACTTATGCGGAATAAAACGCGAGGCGCTACTACTAAAATAATAAGATTCAAAGAAAACTTTACACCCATAAAAATCAACTCGCCAAAGAGTACCTACTCGCGAAAACTTTAAAAGTTTCCTGAAACTCTGAAGTAAGCCGCTTAAGCAAGCCGAAACTGAAAATGTTGAAGTTATTTGAAAGACTCGGTGAAAATGACAGTTACATTGAAGAAACTTAGCCCTTGGTTGACAAATCCCTTTCATGAAAATTTAAGAGAATTTCAGCTCTAAATTTATATTTATACAGGGTTATTTTAAATTGGCTAGCTAAACTCCCAAGACGCGATGGGAATCGATATCTATAAGCACGATGAAATAAAAAATGTAAAAAAGTGGCACACCGGGAGTGCCGACTGAAGTAAAAACTTTAAACTTAGGTACGTGTGTATTTTTTGAATCGTCATATGAGCAAAACACAAACAGAATACTTTGCCATCACTCACTGACATATCGGAAATACATTAAAACCAAGTACATCCCGAGGACAGTGAAGTGAAAAATTCTGTAGGCTCATTGGGCATTTTTTGAGATGGGAAAAACCATTGAATTCGCGCCACTGTTACCGTATCCGACACCGGTTCGGATCTGTTCGGCTGTCCTCAGGATGTAATCAGTTTTAATGTATATCCAATATGTCAGTGAGTGATGGCAAAGTATTGTTTGTGTTTTATTGTCACTTCTGTCGGCACTCCCGGAGTGGCACTGTTATTTTTAAAACATCGCTCTGAGCCTCTGATTCAGTCAATCGTTAAAAAGGCAGTTGCATTTAAAAGTCACCAAAAATAAACAAAAGAATGACAAATTGTCACATTCTTGGATATAAAATACTATAATAATAAAAACAACCAAAACAGTGAAATACGTCACGACAATGTTATAAAAATATTACTGCTCATTATAGAAAGACATTCCAACATTCTGCGCAATGTTGTATGTTATTTTTACATCTCAATGTGCATGGAAATTACCGCCCGCAAAGGTCATTGCGTCGGAAAGACCGGCGGCGGCGCATACGCGGCACGTGATAAATTCACGCGAAGAAATAACAGACTAATTGTGTTTATGAAAGACTGTTGCCTTTGATAAATAGAATACCTACATAAGTACATAATTTTTCCCCTTTTTGATTTCTTTCATTTAAATTAGAAACTATGGTACCTATTTTAAGAATGTGTGGGTGTTTTGTACCTAATTAATTAGCGACCTATTGCAAGGATAGCTTTTGAAAGAAATAAAGAACATGTATTTATTTGGACTCGCACAGAAAGAACATAAACTGAATAGTATGATACAAACGAATAAAAATGAAGAAGGTACCTTTCACAACCACCTTTAAAAAGGCTTGTCGTTGTGTTAGTTTTATCATGTAAATTAACCTAAGATCAGACATTGGAATGGGTAAGATTGGAAGAAAACAATGTTTTGGTCGTGATAACGTCTTATAAATCGATGAACGCTGGCTGCACGCACGAAAAGTCACGACTCATTGTCACGTTCCGTCTGAGCCGAGTGTGCAAGCGAGAGCGCGGAACAAGCGATAGAGAGGCACGATCGGATGTTTTCTTATGACGTTATCACGTAAAATTATCGTCCGTGAACCGATTTTACAGACAACCAATGTTCTTTTTGTCATTAATACATTATGTAAAATCCTTACCGTTACTCTATCGAGATTATACATAGAGATAATTGGTTTACGGTAGAGTTATTAAAAGACACAAATGCATATCAAAACCAAAAGTCATGAATTCAAATTAGGCTGAGAATCAGCACTTTTCGAACGGCAAAATTACATACTTATCTGTAAAACATTTTTGCAAAAAAATAGGAGTTCGTGTCCAAATAATAACAGCGGCACGGGTCGGTCGATCGATCAGCTTGTCGGAGCCGGTCCGTGGATGGGTCCATTACATGTCGAGATTCCTCCGTGCCTAGAAAAGCACGTTAAACGGTTGGTCCCGGCTGTAATTTGTAGATCTTTGATAATTATTACAGGTAAGTAGTCAAAAGTCCGAAAGTCTGACAACCAGTCTTAATAAAGGGTATCATATTACTCAGTGTCTGGGTTGTGGAGGACATATAGGCAGTCGCTCCATGTAAAATACTTGTATTTAGCTACATCCGGTTAGACTGAAAGCCGACCAACATAGTTGGGGAAAAGGCTAGGCAGATGATGACATATTTGCAAAAAAAAAAATATTTTAATAACTTGTATTATTTCAAGTTAATAATTGCATTTTAAAATGCTGTTTAAAACACCATTTGACCCAGGTATTCTAATAAAATAATATACCACAGCAACATATACATACAATAAAAAAAATAAAAAAAACTACTCGAACTTATTGCTTGAACAATGTAACCTGAGATTAGATTTTTTCTTGGGAGGATCAACGTTCAATAATGACCGGTTTTAGACCGGTCTGTAGATATAGGCACGGTAATGGATAAGATTACCGTGGCATAGACGTCACATTATAGTGCGTCAGCGTGCCAACATCCAATTTAAAATTTTCCGTTAATGACGCAGAAATGCATGTAAGTCTAGGTTTTATGAAGAACGCTATCAGAATTTTATCGAAGAAATCATTTTGAATTTTTTTGACAATTCTTCCATACAACAACTGTCAGACGTCATTCCCCGAATAAAAGTTATCTGGCGATGGAAAAATCAGCCCTCAAATGTTTAGTGGATTTATTAGTCTTAATTAATTTAATTAACTCCAATCAAATTGAAGTATCAACTGTGCAAGTTAAGTTTTAATTATGTTTTTGCGTGAAGTGTTTTTTTTTTCTCAGCTCTTAGGCTGGTTTTAGCTACATTTACGGGCCAAAGCCAAGTAAATGCAGAGCGTGGTGTGTGTGTAAGATGAGGGTGTGTTATTATTATTATTATTTATTTAATTAATTTATTAAAATTTTTTGCTACTAAGGACCTTTTATATCAGAGATACTCGTAAATGCAAGTTTTGGACACACATTTTATTTAAAGTTCACTCATTTTTCAGCTTTCGGAAAAGTATCACTTAAATGTTTAGAGTGGAATTTCTAGTTCCTTTGACCCAATGCGTCGGATCGCATCGCCTGCCCGCGCTATCACTTCGTTTTCGCTTAGCGTTCTTTTTGATCGGCTCCTAAGGGCCCTAGCGTGATGTTAAATAGCCTATAGCCTTCCTCTATCAAATGCAATAAGAATTTTTCAATCCCAACTGGTAGTTCAAGAGATTAGCGCGTTCAAACAAACAAACTCTTCAGCTTTATTATTTACTAGCTTCAGCCCGCGACTTCGTTCGCGTGAAACTTCTTGTTTCCCCCGAGCCACCCCGTCGCGTCGTATCGCATCACCCGCCCGCGCTATCACTTAACGTTCTTTTTGACTTTTTTTCTTTTTGCTTGGTTCCTAAGGGTCATAGCGTGATGTTAAATAGCCTATAGCCTTCCTCAAGAATTGGGCTATCAAATGCAAGAAGAATTTTTCAAATCCGACTGGTAGTTCCAGAGATTACATACAAACTTACAAACAATTTTTACCTCTTTATAATATTAGTATAGATACCTACACAAGTAAATAAAATTGGAATGTCTGTTTGTAATATTAAAATAATCGCTTTTTATTAAATGCATAAATGGATGTATACACGGTACATATACCAAAATAACATTTTTTTTAATTTTTGTCTGTCTGTCTGTTTGTTCCGGCTAATCTCTGAAACGGCTGGACCGATTTTGACGGGACTTTCACTGGCAGATAGCTGATGTAATAAGGAGTAACTTGGGCTACTTTTATTTTAGAAAAAAATAATACTTTTAGTTAGGATAGGATTTCACGCGGACGAAGTCGCGGGTAGCAGCTAGTTAGAATATATAGATAAAAAAAACCAAATGTAGGTATCAAAATGATTACCAAGAAAAAGACGTCATAGCCTTCCTTGATAAAGATATTTTTAATTTTAATAACCTCACTTTTATACATAAATGCATAATAAAAGGTGCCAATTATATTAATTTATTATTTGCTATAAAAATCTGATACTTAGGTAATTGTTTTTATAGCTATAAAATGTTAAAGTTCATAATATCCTAACATCGTTTTTTTAGCACTCAGTGTCAATTTATCACTAACACGTGTAACTAGATATTATTAATAAAATAAGTATTTGATTTAGGCATTTTTCAAATCTGATTTAGCGTGTATCAAAAATACGTTTGGGAAATATTTAGCTGATCCTCTAAAAAACTTATTGACCCTCTAATGTTGGATACTTTTTTAAATAATTGAGCTTCTTTTTAACTTTTTGGTCTTTTCTCACAGTTTGTCGTAATTACTAAGTTAAGGTTACCAAACGGGTTAGATTAGGTTGGATCTGTGAGCAACCAAGTGCGGCCCGAATTGGTTATAGTAAAGCTAAGGGCACCCCAACCAAATGGGTTAGGTTAGAATGAAAAAACAGCGCGAAAGCCGAGCCAGCGCGGCAACGGTGCCACGGTAGGGCAAAACAATCCAAGTTGGCCGTAGTTTCTTGGCTATTTATAATTTTTAGGACCCAAAAACAGAAAATATTTGAGGTTCATAAAAAGTGGCGCAATCATTACTTATATTATAGTGTTCAATAAAATTTTGCGGAGTGCAAAATTATGAGAGGTTCGAGTAAATACATGCCGTGGCGTGCGTGGTGTGGTATACAGTAAAGTGTAAATAAATAAATGCCGAGGTTTATTAGATAAACCATTGTAATAGGTGGTTGTCTACAATGATTTACAACGCCATTATGTACAAGACAACAATGTGAGTTTTTCACATAAAAGTTATATCACTTTTAACCCCGGACATTGTTTAAATCTTCGCGTTTTTGTTACATTGTCTAATTACTAGACAACAAAAGACATATAGTAGGTATATAATAATATCATGGTTAGGTACCAAATACGTTTGAAATTAGTCGAAAATACTTACAGTCTTCAGATCAGTTAATAGCATAAACATTCGATTCTTCTTCTTGTCGATGGCAATCTAAATGGACTCGGTCCAGAATTGCGTTATGTGTTTTGCGCCATCACGAGCGGCATCAGTTCCTGTAACGTGCAGCTGACAGGACACGCAGAACATGATATTAAGTGTCCCATCGTTTGTGAAATAGCACCACAATTACACTCCAAGGCGGAGTCCTCTATTAATCTCCACCTGAACAGATTTTTCTTGCTTCGACTAACTTGGGACAGGAGTCAGCATAGAATAATCACCGCCCGGGCCAATGGCGAAAACGATAGTGTGTGTGTTATGTACTGGCGGTACTCGTCTTCACGCACTCATTCACAGAGTCTTTGTTGGTTACCACAAGTAAAGCGCGCGTCGATTCGTGGGATAAAAATAATCTATACTTCTATACTATAAGTATATATACTATAAGTATATATAGCTATTACACAATACAAGAATATCTAATGGATAAATTCAATAATAACTAAGAATAACAGACATATTTTAATAAGTAAAATAAAAGTAAATTATACTAAAATACCTAATAATTATATTACAATAATAACAACGAACAATTATTAAGCGAGTAAAGAAATAAGGAATATTAAATACAATGAAATAATAAATTAATAGATAGACCTGCATATAAAATATTAATAGAATAAGTAAATAAATGGAAATATAAATACATAGATAATAGAATGTAAAATATTTTTTATAGTTAAATTCAATAATAATTATGAATAACAGATATATGTCGGCGGGTTGCCACACTTCAAAACAAATGAAAACGAAAACACGTGTCCGGAATAACCACAAAATAAAATCAGATTTGTTTATTGTAATTATTAGTTAATAAATTCAGTTTAAAGTAATGGATTAATATTGATTAAAATTAAATACAGACTATTTTATGTATTCTGTTTGTAAGGTAGTTGCATTTTTGAAGTGAAAACATGTGATCAATGTTTAGATCACGTGTTGACATTTAAAAATAGATTTACGCATGTTAATTAGCTTTTAAAATAATTTAAAACGTTTGTAATATTTTTTTAATGTAAAAACTAATTTTTGTGCAAAGGTAGGTGTTTTGTTCAAAAGAATGACTCGCCTGGTTTTGCTATAAAAGGCCGAGCGCACGACGGACTCGGCCATTCTTGCTCGAGCCGTCGCAGCGATCGGACCTCCTCAAAAATTCGAACAATAAATTGAAGAAAGAATTACTTGCGTTTACTTTGGTCACCGAAGATGAGCAACAGTCCTGAACATGAAAGTTGTGATGCCAGCAATGCTGGCGTCACGCTTTTTAAAAAATAATCACGGGGGCCCTTCCCCGTCATATATATTAATAAGTAAAATAACACAAATAAATGATAACATAACACTAATTAATTATACTACATTAGAATAAAGAAAAAAGCAAAGAAATAAAGAAATGATATGATATGATGATGAGTAAAGAAATGAGCAATATTAAATATAATATATATAATAAGGAAATTTAATAAAGCGCTCTTCCTCTCTCTTACCCATATAAAAAATTGCTGTGCCCGACAGGGTCCATAATTGTTTCCATTATTTTTATTTACCACCATTGTACATTATGGATTGCAATAAACGATTTGAGATTTGATTTGAGATTTATATACTATCTATACTTCTATACTAATATTATAAAGAGGTAAAATTTGTTTGTAAGTTTGTATGTAGGGGGTAATCTCTGGAACTACCAGTCGGATTTGAAAAATTCTTCTTGCATTGGATAGCCCAATTTTTGAGGAAGGCTATAGGCTATTTAACGTCACGCTATGACCCTTTTAAGAGCCGAGCAAAAGCGCTATGGGGAAACGAAGTGATAGAGCGGGAGACGCAAGTGATGCAATACGACGAGATGGGTCGAGGGAATAAGAAATTTCACGCGAACGAAGTCGCGGGCAGCAGCTAGTATACCATAAGTTGAAACAACAGTAAAAGTTGCACCGTTTAAACAGTGTTAAGACGATGCAAGTCTTTTGTTGCCTCAATTGTAGGAATTTCTTAGTAACAACCGGGAGTTTGAAAGTTGGCGGTGTGATATCCCCGTGTCTCGAAAAGCACGTTAAGTCGTTGGTCCTGCGCCTGATCTGTCTCCGGTCGGGTTGGATTGTGTGCTATCCCATGAGTCCCATCGGACTATGAGAGTGAGGGAAAAGGGGGTTCACCTGTGTCTGCGCGCACACTTGCGCACTATAATACATGATGTTACGGAAAGGGTATATCAATACAAACGGGTTGAAGAGTGTATCTGGTCTAGAATCTCTGTACAAAATTTCAGCTCAAAAGCAGTAACTTTGAAAATGCTTAATATTTTTTTATTTCGATAGTTTATTAAATTGAAATCATAACAAACGTGTCACCGCACTACGAGGGTCATTATCCTTTATCTATAGTGTGTCTGTGCGCCTAATAGGTACACGCACATCACGCCGCCGCGCGCCAGTGCAGCGCCGTGATGTCGAAATAAAAAAATATTAAGCATTTTCAAAGTTAATGCTTTTGAGGTCTCAGTTGAGATTGGCCGACATATGAACTGGAGGACTGTTATGCCAGAGGCAAGAAACTTGCATTCTATAAATGGGGCTTTAATGTCACTTTGCGAAGAAAGAGATAATAAGGCTGTTCTTCATAAAATAGTTCAATATTCTTTCGTTTCGTAGAAAAATTATCTTCTCAAAAATAATAATCATCTCTAACCTTATGGCTTTGTTTGTCGAGAAGACAATTTTAGGAATGTCATGACACTGATGGAGTAACGGGAAATTACATTAACTTTGTTTGTCCTCTAAAATGTTCGCAGAATCTCTCGGAGATAGGAAGGTAACGTAGACGAGACGGTTTGCTTAGTGGCTGAGAAATATGTTGTCGAAATGAAATGAAATTTTTTATTTTGTAAGTAGGCTATCGGAATCACTTTTACACGTAATGTTATAAAAAAAATAAGCTAGATGGATTCGACATTTCCTATTCAGTAGAAACTTTTGATAAATACTTTTTTTATAGAATGAAATATACTTTTTTGGCCTTCTTTTGACGCGTACCTACTTTTGTTTTATGGTGTTCTGTCATCGTCGTTGAAAAATATATCTATTATATTTTTTATTTTTGTCTGCTATTTTGTTTATTTTAATTTTTATTTTCTTCTTCGTTACTTCGAGTCTAAGACACACTTGGTCTTTCGAGCAACTGTAATGGTCTTAGGCTCAAACTGACCGACCATCACCATCGTACCTATTCACAACAATTCGATACGTTTCCGTACCGTATCGAACATCAATCAACGTTATCGTTGAAGTCCTCTAAACGCTGTTCACAAGTCCAAAACCCGAAAATTTTGTCAGTTTAAACCAAATAGACGACCGCTGTACTTCCGACAGCTATTTGTTGTCGGGACCAAGGAAAGCAGGTCATCGAAATTTTTAATTTTCGATACGGTAGCATATCCGATGGTTGTGAATAGCGTAGCAGATAGAAAATATCGAATCCACGCAATTCATTCTTTTTTTCTTTTTTTATTAGTTTTTTTCGCCATTTCTCTTCAGGGGTAGCTGACTACCCCTAAAAAACCCTAAATGGCGAAACAAACTCAAGGGTCAAAATCTCATTTAAAATCCTGACATAATATTGGTCACATCATATGAAGTTCATTTAGATTAGTGCCTGCAATGACCGTTTGAAATAAAAAAAAATAAAAACATAGGCGTAGGACAAACTTTTTTTTCCAAAACCGAGTTTTACCGGAAACAATTCGAAACCTACATTATCGATTTTAATATTAATAAATATTTTTAAAAACCCATGTTTTTTTTTTCTTTGAAGAGACGATAACCGTGATTTCTTGGGTTATTGGGTATTTCTGATGACGTCAGATTAACCGGTTTGTGGTCACAGACTCGTAATGAGGTTGTTTTAATTAATGACGAATTAACCCATCTATTTCGAAGTAATTCCTTTATCTGTTACTAGCTTTTGCCCGCGACTTCGTCCGCGTAAAATTTCTTGTTCCGTCGACCTACCAAGTCACAATCGCCTGCGCAATCACTTCGTTTTTGGTTAGTGTTCTTTCTGATTTTTTTATCTTTTTGCTCGACTCCTAAGGATCGTAGCGTGATGACTAGAGATCGGATATTCGGATGCATATTCACCTAATATTGAGATGTTGGCTAAAACGGAATGCGCTTTTGCATCGATCGTAAAAATACCGCGATTCCGGAATTTTGTGTTTTTTTCTGACTCTAGAATCGGATGCATATCTACCTACCTAACATTGTAAAGTAGGTAGGTAAATACTAAACTGCAATAGCAAACAACGTCAAGAATTCAAGATAACGAACGACATATATTTTAATAATTTTATTTATGTAGTTCCTTCCTTCCATACTATACACCCGACTAGTTATGCATTCCCGGTGTTCCTGGCATCCCGGGATTTTTTTACAGAAAAAATATTATAAGAAGCCGCTTCCATACTTTCACAGCTAAAAATTCACTTTAGGTAAATATGCATCCGAATATCCGATCTCTAGTGATGACTGATGAGTAATAGCCTATGACCTTCCTCAAGAGTTTATTATTATTATTATTATTATTATTATCAGCCATTTCTGTCTTCCTCAAGAGTTTACATAATATTTTTTTTATTCGACTGTCAGTTCTACAGGGTGTTACGGAAAGGGTATATCAATACAAACGGGTTGAAAAGTGTATCTGGTCTAGAATCTTTGTACAAAATTTCAGCTCAAAAGCAGTAACTTTGAAATTGCTTAATTTTTTTTTATTTCGATAGTTTATTAAATTGAAATCATAACGAACGTGTCACCGCACTATGAGGGTCATTATCCATTATCTGTATTGTGTCTGTGCGCCTAGTACACGCACATCACGCCGCCGCGCGCCAGTGCAGCGCCGTGATGTCGAAATAAATAAATATTAAGCATTTTCAAAGTTAATGCTTTTGAGCTGAAATTTTGTACAGAGATTCTAGACCAGATACACTCTTCAACCCGTTTGTATTGATATACCCTTTCCGTAACACCCTGTATATTAGTGTGACTATTAATTCAATAAGTTTATACATAATTATCTTCTTGATTAATTCCGGTCTGAGAAGGTTGTAATTTTCCGTTCCCTTACTTTGTACTATACTTAATTGTTGTTGTGATGTTCAAAACAACTTTTTTTTTGCACACATCGTTCCGGAAATGTTGACGTAGATAAAGTTTAAGGATAAGTACTAATTAATTCATTTTAATAGTAGTTTTTCTGAGGTATATGGTATGTTTCCGTATCTTGGTTCTTCGCATTTGAACCTTTATTTTGTGTGATATTTTATGTTTAGATAGCTTTTGCTCACGAGCGTGGAGGTCGGAAACTAGCCATATGAACGTACTACCGGGACAAAAAGTATTCAATGTCCAAACACAGGTCATATGGTCTAACCGTGAGGCAAATATTCAAATCTGATCAGCCGTTAAGGAGTGAGGGGTAACAAATAGACAGACAGTTAGGCAGACAGACAGAGTTACTTTCGCATCTACAGGGTCAAATTATATTAACTAGCAAAACTCTGCAGACTTGACACTATAAAATAAAAACAAAAAAGATTTTTTTGGGAATCAACCGCTGGTTGTTTTGTTACTTGAAGTATGATTTGAGAAAATCTGCAGTAGCGGTATCTACAATACCACATGCGAAATACGCGTCATAATGACGTCACGCAAAATCCTGCATCTCGCAAGCAGAGTTTACCGCGCAACTAGCACATTATACAACGGCCCGACATGAATCATCGGGCAGTTGCCCGCCAGAAACGACTCCCGTCTGGTCGGAGGATCCTCCCCTTTCTATGGAGGATGAGTGAACTTTACACCCTGTTCCTCATACCTCTATACTGCTTTCTTTATCAAGTTTTTTTTATGCGTCATGTTTGCCGCAAATAAACTTATTGTCTTTTTTTTTTCTTTCTTTCTTTCTACGAATGACAGCCGGGACCCAATAGCTTAACGTTATTTCCGAAGCACGGAGAGGTCTCGGTATACAATGTAATGGATCGACGATGTGCTAAGTATATTGTACGTAACTGGAAATAAATAAACCATTGTCCCATGTCATCATATTGTGATTGTTATTATCAATAATATTTTCCTTGTACTTATATTAATGTCATCGCTTACAGTAATGGCTGCCTAGTAATTGACTTATAACCTAACATGACAATCTGCGTGTGCGCATAATGAGAGGCATAATGTTTTGTCATGTCTCACGGAAAATTATGTTGTTATTCAATCTATTTATAATAATTTACTTTTATTGTGAGTTATGTAAATACTGAGGTTTATACTAATCACGTCACGTGGCTGAATAACAGCTGTGCAAATTAATCGATCTTAGAGGTTAAGCTGCGCTTGCCAAGGTTAGCCTGTGGATGGACTACCATAATTATATTTTATAAGAATACAGTTGTAAAAGCACGAAACTGAAAGAAATGTTGGTTTATTTATACATTTTCTCTTAAAAAAAAGACGTACCTAATGATGAACTCAGGATTTATTTTGCATTCGCCTCACAATAAGGTTCGCCCCAGCCCCACCTATTAATATTCCTTGTTCGCCCCACATTTTTATTCCTTTTTGGGCCCGAAAATTTTAGATAACAAAAAAATTTAGATTTTTGATAACAAAACATTCCTCGATCAAATTAATGATGTTTATCACACCTACCATACTATGAATTTACATAATTTTATTAAAAGTAGCATTAAAAGGTTGTGGACCTTGTGCCTTAACCTTTCTGTACCGGAACATAACTTGTTACATAATTAAGGAACTAGCAGCGCTTGCGGTTTCACCCGCATAAGGGTCGATCCCTTGGGAATATCGTGATAAAAACTAACCTATGTCCTTTCCCGAGACTCAAACTATCTCTATAGGTACAAAATTTCATCTAAATCGGTAAAAAAAAAAATGTACAGCGGCATGCGACCACGGGAAGGTACTTTCTTGTTACATCCTTTTCAGTAGTCGGGTATTTTTAAACTTATTTCTTTTCTTTTGCGTGTCGCATATTATGGCGTGGGTTATATTTTCTTTCGTGCCAGCATTGCCTTGAACGGCTGACAACCCTGTACATTGACATTCGTTCAGTTTGAACTTACGACGCCTTTGGTAAGCACTTATTGTACCTACAAGTCTAGCGTTCATTTGTTTAATTTAGTATTTAGCATTTTGGTTGCTAGAACTCATCTTATTTTAAATTAACGACCCGCCTCTGCTTCCCTTGGTTTTTACGACTTGAAAAAACATCGAAATTTGTTTATTATTTTTAAGCTTAATATTATTATATGCACTTAAACCTTCAGAAACGAATTCTCTTCTAAATACCGCACCAGATGATGAAAACCGCGTCAAAATCCGTTGCGTATTCGTATAAATACTTGCTTCAGAGAAATGATTTTTAGTGTCCAATTAGAAACCAATATAAACTTTTGTTTCATAGTGTAGTTAATATATATAATTCTAAGACCTGAGCCAACCATAATTCCTCAATTTGCAGAACTAGCCATCCTTCAAAATGGTTAGATTGTGATTTAAAGTGTGTTACAAAATTAGGGTACTAGGGCGCGCGGGAGTAGTGCGTGTAGCTCCACCCAGATGCGCAAGATCATTGAGGACTAACACTAACACACACTAACTACACCTTAACTGATAACAATTTCGGCAAAAAAAAAATTAAATAAAAAAAGAACAACACAAAAGGTTTACAAATAAAAACTCATTTTTTGGGTTCATTCATATAGGTTACATAGGAATCCTGCTGTTACAGGAATTAAAACTCTACTTATAAACCAAAAAGCCTCATTTTCTATTACAAAAAAAATCTATTTAACTTCTAACGCTAACAATTCCTCTCCTTGTTACAGTAAAAAATGCCAGCGTACGACAATGAGGGGGCGACGATATCCATGGAGGATGTCCGAGCTCCGGAGGCGCCCATCACCATCAGCACCATTGAGAAGGAGCTCATGGCCAGGAGACACAAGATGTTCAAGACGCAGAAGTCTACTGTGGCTTCTAGGTTAGTTAGTAACTTTAGCTCTTTGTTGGAGTAGATGGTTTCGTGAACGAACTCGTCTGCGGAATTAATATTTTGGTATGGTTCCGATCTTGGCAGCACGCAGCAGTGCAGCCGCAGCAGCGCTGCCGCAGCACTACTGATCCCTACATATTCTCTATTGGTTTATATGAGATTACATTCCGAGCAAGTAATGCTGCGCGGCATTGCTGCGTCACATTGCTGCTGTGCTCGGAATGTAATCTATACTACAAATAAATAAAATTGGAGTGTCTGTTTGTAATATTAAAATAACTGCTTTTTACTAAATGCATATGGATGTATATGTCGCAGCCAACTGGTTAAATTAGCCGTTCAGTTAACTGCTTAGCCGTTTAACTAAACGGCACCGTTCAACTCGCGGCCTAAATGATACTCCGCCAATTCGTATAATACAACATTTTAATGAATTGGCTGGCTGATGCTTAGGCCTTTTATACAAAATTGTTTCTAAAGATGACGATGTCTTAAATATCAGTTTTCATTCACAGGAAACAACAGGCAGTCTGCGTGAGAAGAGCACATAAGAAATACGGCTCACAGAAGAATCCCAACATTATTTTAGATGGGTTGAACATGACAGTACCTAAAGGAGCTATGTAAGTTAAACTCTCATTGATCATTTTCTTCCTGCACCAACGTATTGCTTCAGCATTATATGTCTTTCCCTTTCATACATCTTTAGCAATCGACAGTTCAAGTTAAACAAATATCAACTTTATTTAAATGACAATTAAATTGATTTCAGAGTGACTAGCACTGGCTGAACTTTATTGTGTAGTAATTAAAGTTATTTTTCCATTAATTAAGGTGTTTACATTTTTGGAAAATAAATTGCGAACGCAGATTATATACTTACACTCGTCAGCTAGAGTCGGATATTCGGATGCATATTTACCTAAAGTGAATTTTTAGTTCTGAAGGTATGGAAGCGGCTTCTTAAAATATTTTTTCTGTAAAAAAATTCCGGGATGCCAGGAACACCGAGAATGCATAACTCGTCGGGTGTATAGTCTGGAAGGAATTATCTTATCTTGACGATGTTTGCTATTGCAGTTTGTTATATACCTACCTAATTTACAATATTAGGTAGGTAGATATGCATCCGATTATACATATTAGTCAGAAAAAAAAACACAAAATTCCGGAATTGCGTGATTTTTACGATCGATACAAAAGTGCATTCCATATAAGCCAACATTTGAAAGTAAGTAAATATACATCCGATTCTATAATCAGAAACCTTTTGTCGATCCCGGAATCGCGGGATTTTTTTTTAACAAAAGCGCATTCCATATAAGCCAACATTTAAACTTTAGGTGAATATGCATCCGAATATCCGATCTCGGCTACTCATCACACACACCCATACCTTTTACATAGTTCCCTTTTATTCCTAAGTTTAATTAAATATACTGAAACCGTTGTATTTGTTAACTTATCTTTTATAATTCATATTATCTGACGAAAGAGACTACATTCTGCGACACAGGGTATCCCGATGAATGAATAAATTTTATTATTATCTATGTATTCACTCCCTTACGGCCGAAACCAATAACCTATTTTCAGTGAAAGACAGATAGCTATTGATTATAGCCAGTATAATCATATCTGTCCTTGAATGTCGTCTCGCTTTTTTTAAAACATTCTCTCATTTCTTTGCGCACAGGCGCACGTAACTTGGCAAGGTTTTGGGTTAGTAGGAGTAAGTTGGCGCATGTATATTTAGGGCTGATTTTTTGATATGTAACTTTATCGGAGGAATAATTTTAAATGTTTGACAGTTCGTGCATACAAAAACTGTCAGATCTAAATTTTGTTCTACGAATAAAAATAATCGGTCGATTGAAAAATCAGCCCTTAGTGCAACAAAACAATGATCATTTTTATTCCTTGCTATTATTATTCTATGGCCATTATTATTTATTTTAAAACATGTCTGTTTAGAACAAAGTTGTAGAAAGGAAATACGCATCCAACGATTCTTGCCAAGTTACGTGCGACTGTACCTACATATACTATTGAAAACGAACCTAATTTATCGGTGTAACAATACACCACATTATAAATCATTATATCATCTAAGCCTTGTTAATAAATATTATGGCATTTTCCTGGGACTCATTTAAGTTTATAATTCGTGTTTACGATTTGAAGTCGTGTATTCATTAGGCAACAATTGTCGCGCTTCCCATGACGCTCAACACTGTTTGGCAACGATCCACAATGGCGTGAGAATTTAGGATGTCTTCGTTTTGTTTGCAAAACTAAACAAAAACCGATCGTTGGTGGTTGGTTGGGCTAAACTGAAGGCAAATTTTTCTTTAATTATGTCTGTAATTTATATGGTGTACTACATAATAAAGGGTATTCTATTCAATTCTCGTAATTTAAAACGTTCAAAATCTAGTCACAGTCTCATCTCGGCGACAAACAAATGTCAAAAACTTGCCAACATGTAGGGAAATTAAAGGCATTTTTAAATTAAAGGCATTTTTGACAGATTGAGACAGATCAGACTGTGAACGTTCTCAAAATTACGAGAATTGCCCCTCTGAGGCTTTTCTGACGCCTGTCAGTTGTAGATAGTCCTTTCACAGTTATTTGTTATCTGACAGCAACGACAGTTAAATAAAGATCACGATGATGCTAAATCAGACGTAAAATAACATAACCATTTATTTTCGTTGGACCCCACTTTTGAATCCCATTTTTAGGTATTAACGATGGATGCCGTTTGCTATTTCCGTTGAATCCCATGTTATAACAACATGTGTACATTTCAGAAGAACAGTGAATTATCTTTATCAAGCACTAGCTTCTGCCCGCGACTTCGTTCGCGTGGAAGTCGTAAGACACCACAATGTAACAGCCGCATTTTATAAAACTTCCCTGTACACTTGTACGTTTGTAGTTTTGGTCTCAGCAGCCAAAATATATAAAGAGTTAGGACTGGTGACGCGGTAGCAAGCGATATATAGTTGTCCGTGTGAGAAGCAGCTCGTCCTGAGATCGAAACCCGCAGCCAATAATATAATAAGTAGCAATACTTAATGTACATACTTACTTAAACTATGAAAGCACTGAGTTCAAAAGAATACCTACGTGCTACGGGCGCTCGATCGCTTATGAATAAATTGTCTTCAGAAAGTAACTTGTTTAATTCGTAGCGAAAAGAAGGATAAATTGTATGAAAGAGTTTATGAGAGGTCGATAGAGGAGAATACCTAGAAGTTGAAAATATGTTGCGCTGAGCCCAAGTAACATAAGACAAAGGCAGAAAGACGATGAAACCTACGTTCATCATAAGAATTAGTCGCAAATGGCAATAACGTTTTTGCGGTGGTAGGGCTATGCCCGCCTGGTTTGCGACCACCTTCCCACCGGAGTCCGGCGTCAAGCAGCCTGCTATGTTTCGTCGACGCTTGAGAGTTCCAGTGCCTTAGGCATCTTCTGGGCACGCTCGTTCCATCATATACCTTATCCATCGCTTTGATGGAAAGGCGTGATTGATTGCAAGAGCGGGCCCGTTTAGCAATAATAATAAAAAAATAACGTCTTATAACAAAACTTAAATAAGTAAATTATAAAAAAAAAAAATTAAACGCTATCGTTCTTAATTTTCCGCTGTCCCATTTTAAGAAAAATTACCGAATTTCCCGCCAAAAATAACGTCAAAACCAAGTCTTTTCAATTTGACAAACGGCTAAGATCACTCAAAGGAATGGTTTAGGACACTTTTTAAATAATTTGAGCCAAATGGTGTGGACTAAACGATAATGTTTTCAATTTGCGAACCGAGATGAAAAAGCCTGAAAAAATACATTTGAAATTTATAAAAACGTTGAAATAAATATTTGGATAAACAACTGTGCCGAATAGGGAATATTTTATCAGACATTTGTGTTAGAAAAAATATATTTCATGAAGATAAATATTTCTTCATCAGTCTTAATGAATGAATGAAAGCATCTCAGCTGCATGCAATTGCAGCTGAGATGAGAATGCTGAGGATGTGTGGAGTTACACGAATGGATAGGATAAGATATGACTACACAATAGGAAGTCTGACAGTGGCACCGGTAACTGAAAAGTTGCGTGGAAATCGGTTGTCATGGTATGGGCATGTGCTATGGAGAAACGAGGAAAATATCATGAGGAGAGTTTTGAGTATGAATGTCGATGGCTATAAGAGTAGGGGAAGACCAAAGAAACGATGGATGGACTGTGTGAATGATGGTATAGTTAGAAAGGGGGTGACTACCGAGATGACGACTAATAGAGAAGTATGGAAGAAAAAGACATGTTGCGCCGACCACAAATATATTGGGATAAGGGCCGGAGAATGATGATAATCATTTTTCAGTTCTTTGACAAGATTCTTGAACTAATTTAGCTACCTACTATATATGCTATTAAAATCTAGTATCAAATTTGTCTTTGGACACAGAATAACTAGTATGACCTACGCTACAGAGGAGAGCTATTTATTTAAATGAAACTCCTATCGGATTTCATAAGATAATTAAAAAAAACCCTTTCCGTAACACGCTGTATATATAAAATTAGCCCATCTTATTTTTACACGTCAAACCTACTCTCATTGAATGACACAAGCTTAAGGCCCGGACTCCACTGAAGCGGAGCTGGGCGGAGCGGAGCGGAGACGTGCAGGAATTGACCAATCACAATGGTTGAAATCCTCATCGCGTCACTCGTCTCGTCTCTGATTGGACGATTCCTGCACGTCTCCGCTCCGCTCCGCACAGCTCCGCTTCAGTGGAGTCCGGGCCTAAACGTTCGAATGGAACATGCCTTCAAATATGACCGGCCTATATTTCAAAAGATAGAGAACCTCGACAGTAGTAACGTACTTTGGATTTAGTCGCTTAATAGGTTACTTTTGAAAAAAATAAATGATTTTATTGCGGTTTTCATCTTCATTTAGCCAATTTATTTCCAAAGGTTTTTGTGTAGGTATTATAAACTCATACACATTTAATTTGCATATAATATTAAGCCAGGGCGAGGTGTTAGTAGGAAATTAATCACTAATAATACATAACTCGTGTTTAAAATGTGTCACTAAATAATTTCCAAGACATTCATCTTGGTTTTTTGTCCCAAAAACGTTTCCAACAAAACCAATCGAATAAATAAATCATGTCATACAAAAGTTTCCCAAAGTCAATGTGTAGGAACTAGAAATTGTTCTCCTGAGTCCGTTGGAGTTTCACAGCCAAACTTTTGCAATTTTTCAAACCAGTACACTTGAAGTATTGTTGTTTGACACTGTTCATAGAAGTAACTCGATTTTGTGTCTCTTTCCCTTAACTCACTGTTTTACTCATTGCTTGTGACCCATAGGAGTGAGATATTTGATGCACGGTCCATATTTTGTAGTTGATGGTTATAGTTTCGGAGAATTCGTGATCAGTAAGTGAATTTGCTGGTATAGAGGGTGAATTGAAAAGAGTGGGCTACAAATTGTGACCCAACTCTTTTAGAGCAGAGGTTAGAAGAGTCATCTTAGATACATTTTTTTTACTCGCCTATTCTGTCCCACTCCTGAGCAAAGGCCTCCCTCCACTCCTTCCATCTTTCGCGAGCCTGCGCGTCCTCCTTCCAGTTTTGACGGAACCTATCAAGTCTGTGCTTTTTGGGCCCACAGCATGTCAGCATGCCCGACCGGGCAGGACATGTCTGCCGCATGCTGGACATGACGTGGCTTTTGAGCCACATCAGCAATCTTTGTTTTGGAGCGCAGTGTTGTGTTTCGAACACGATCCGTTAAGGTCTCTACCCACTACAACGTATCATACTATGAACGTAACAGGAACGTGTCAGGCAAAAAAAAATCTTTGTATTGAAAAGTATGAGACTATGCCCACTAGATTGTTCCGTCACCGATCAGCCCTGTCACGTGGCATGCACGGAGCGTCAACAATTGTCGGCGAGATTATTTTGCCGGTGGCGATGTGCTCCGTGCATGGCACGCAACGTTTCCACACCGGTGCGCGCAGGCGGCGAAACAGTGAGCACCCGGGTTGTCAATTTTCTAATAGCCATCGTATCGTATTAATACTCTGAAAAGCTCTTGCTGACGCGTCTACCTCACACGGAATCAGGTGAATTACTACAAAGGCGACAACAGGGACCGCTTGGATTTAGCACTCGGATGACATGGAGATGATATGCTGACGCTCCCGTCACTAAAATCGTTAAGCACGGGTATGATACGCGGATGATAATGACATTAAAGCCGATACATACGGCTTTGATACGTAATTGATACGCTCTGGTGGGCATAGTAGAGCATATCGTGTTGCTTTCCGATCCTGACACGTTCCTATTACGGTCATAGTAGGTATGATACGTTGTAGTGGGTAGAGTCCTTTAATGTAACGCCTTTGGACGTTTGGACTTCTGGATATTAGTCAAAGACCAAGTTTGTAGAATACTTTTTATTATATACACCATCAAAATTACAGATTCCTCAGATTTTAATGAAGGAGAAAAAAACATACCTACAATTTTTGAAGTGAAAACTTCTTTAGCGGCGTTGAGCACTTTTTGTAATGGGTAAAAAATGTTAAACTCGCGTCAGGGCATCGCGTCAGGACACGTGACCGTCAGGAGAGATTTCCCCCCCCCCCCCCCCCCATCTGTTTCTACGGCGGCGGCGCGGCGCCAACCGAAGTGAACCAAGTGAGACACGACAAAGATGGCCGAAGAAAATGACATTTGACGTACAAATGTTTGAAAAGTCAGTTTCGTAAACAATAGTACTTCGAGGAGCCGCAGTTGTATTTAATTTATTTTGAACTTCTGTTTTACCAATTTAGTTTATTATTATATACCTACCTACAATACAAAATAGAAGCGACGAAAAATATAACGAAGCACATTATAGCAACAAGAAATACTGTGGGACATTGCTGCTTTTGTGTGAAAACAATGCTTCCGTGTCGACCACGGAAGTTTACACCCTGCAGGGAGATGCTCCAGTAGGGTGTAGCTGTGAAGCTATGTTGCAAAACATGCTCCACGTCCTATCCTGCCTTATTTGTCCTACCCAAAACATGCAGTCAAAGTGACCTCTGCGCTGCCACCGACGACAACGTGGAAGTGGTAATATTTTGAGCCAACAAGATCTAAAGTAAAAGAGAAGAAATTTAGGGAGTAGTTCATTAATAAAAAGCTTGTATACAAATATCACTTTATTTTTATAATACTTGTACGCACCGGGACTTACAGCTTAGTACGGCTGTTATTCCAAATGCATACAGTGTGGCTAAGTTTGTAACAATTGAGCCTGGTATCTATGGTTACCTCACCCTACTGATTATAAACCTACAGCAACTACTTAACACCGTAGTTATCCTAACACCCTAACCTATCATACAAGCCTACGGGAGACCTACGGGAACAGACAGAATTTGGGTAGGAACAAGAGGTAAAAAATGGAGACAACACTCTAAATACCTAAGTGAAGCCGACTGTGGTCGGACGCTCTCTTTCTAAATACATACATATGAGAAAGAAAACATATATCACTGTCTCGTTCTTATGTATGTATTTAGAAAGAGAGTGTCCGACCACAGTCGGTTTCACTTAGGTATTCAGAGTGTTGCCTCCACTTTTATCTATAAACTTCTTGGGTAGGAATAGGGGTTTTTGTACGTCGTGCAATGTGTACACAGGAAATAGTTTTGTCATTGCCGGTCCCACAGACTCATAGAACTGGTGATGGCTAAAGGTGTCTTGGCCATTGTGAGAGGAATTATGGAAGATGAATCAAACTCGACTCCAGCTTGATGACTAATTTATTCATTTACTAATTACTAATTTATGTGGAACGAATGTATGTCGCTCTTGATGCTGACGCTGGCGTATGTAACTCTTGCCTGTTCACGGCTGAACAATACTCTAAACTCTAATTTGGCTTCTAAAACTTGTGCAAGCAGAACAACATTTTTAAAATGTTTGCTTTTCATTTGCCATCTGTGCCATCTCTTCTGTAGGCCGTTTCATTTTCTGCTATTCGCAGTGAAGCACCATCCTTACTAGTCCTATTGACCTGAAATACAAAACTAATGTTATAAATTCTTTCTCTTCATTATCTTATTTATACTGATTTAATAATCAGTAGCGGCATCAAAATAACAGTCATTATTATTCTTATGGCGGGTTTTTTTTTGTTACAATGAGTTTTGTACAGGCAAACGAAGTTCTTCGTAAAATTGTAAATTGGATAGGCACCTAATTCGTAAATCATGCCAGGCTGCCCCTGTTTAGCGTTAGTGCTTGTGTCAGTGTTTTTATTTTCTATTATGGAGACCTCTCCCTGACCAATTCTTCCAAAAAATCTAAGGATTAGAAGCAAAAGCAAGCATATGTAAAAGAAATTGAGAATGTTTACAAAACATAACTTACTTTGAACACATTTTAGCTGTAACAGTAGGTACACACCTTATCCTCCTCCAACCAATATTCAATTCTTTGCCCTTTATTGCAACTAGTCTCCGGTCTTAATTTCATTTAGTTTAAATACAAAAAAAAATATTCAAAAGTTTTTTAGTTTGACACATACAATATCAAATTCATTCATTGACATATTCATATTGTTTCCATGACGACCATGACGTTGTCGCGTCAAAACTGTTGAAACTGTAGACAATAAATTAGTTTTTCATACGTAACAATGTCTATGGACACAAATATTCGGTTCGTAGACAGATATTCTCGTATGCCGATTTAATGTGTTGGCCAATTTGTTGGATGACTTCATTATAATGGCAACATTTAGAAGTTGTAGGACATTCTATTTATAGAACGTTTATGAAGCGTTAGTCTTTGTTTATGAATACAAAATGTTATCGAATGTTTTAAAGGCCTATTGAGCATTTTAACTAATGAATGGTTTAAACCTTCAATAGGCTTTTTTATGAATAAGACCGAAAGTGTTTAAAATATGGAAATTGAACAAAGTGCATCTATTAATGAAAAAAGTGACGCAGAAATATTAAAAAAAAAATGAGTAATATTAATTAAATTAATAATTGATTTATTTCAACGTTAATATTCAAGTTTTCACTTCTGCCGGCACTCCCGGAGTGCAACCCGTCTTTTTTTTAGTTTTGAGAGTAGATGTAATTTTTATGGAAGAAAGAAAATAAACGTATTCCACCAAAATTAAATTATGAATCAATTGGATTGCTATATCCAAAGGCGTAAGAATCAAATCCTGCGTTGGAACTTTATACAGCATATCCACGGACAAATTCATAGAAATTACATGTTTTTCAATATCTTTTAAAAAGCTAACAATCTTAAATAACAATATAAAAAGGGAGGGAAAATAATCAAAGGGCATCAAAATATTCGTCCGCATCACTGTCAACGGGAAACGTGTCCAAAAGGCTGGCAGCATTGCCACGTTGTATGCCAATGCGATTTGAATATCTTGTTCTATCCTATCTAATTCAAATCTTTTGTTTCCAGATACGGTCTTCTAGGAGCGTCAGGGTGCGGGAAGACCACCTTGCTATCCTGCATAGTTGGCAGACGAAGACTGAACTCCGGAGAAATCTGGGTGCTAGGTGGAAAGCCTGGCAGTCCAGGCAGTGGAGTGCCTGGACCTAGGATCGGGTATATGCCTCAGGTTAGTAACTACTTAGATGGAGCTTGTTTTTTGGCGATGTTTATAGAACATAGTTATGAGTACAGAGAAAGGTTTGCCAAAGTCTTGATTTTATGCAATGGTGTTTACGATACCGCGTTTGTTTCTTGCTGGCCCGTACTTTGAACATATTATGTTATCTAATTATGATCATCATTTTGAAAGAAATAAAGAATAGGCGTATATTGGCATAAATACAACAAAAACAGCATTGAGTAATGTTTTCACCAATTACGGATAAATAATTGATGGGGTTCTCGGACAGAGGACTACCCTCGGTTAGGAATATCCTCAAAACATAATCATTATGAATCTAACATAACCCTGCCAGCCTTTTGGGAACTTATCCCATTGACAGTGATGCGGACGAATTTTTTGATGCCCAATGACTTTCTGTCTTTTTTTTTATTTTTATTTGTATATAGAATATATGTATATTTAAGTTTGTGTGTACATATGTAAATAATTATAATCAAATAAATAAAAAGCACATAACCCTGTCGGCAACTTATTATTACTCCACTAACTACTTGATAACTAGGACAAACTTTTCCTAGCAAAACCATCTCCTAATCTCTCAGATAAAACTAGGATCACCCATCATTCTTATTGTTTCAAAGTTTCTGCTAATGTCACGGCAATATGTGTCCAGAAAGCGTATAATATGACACATATGTAACTTTATGTAACACACAACCTAATGCTAAAAGACAATGAACCTTATGTAAAAGGAGCTAAGGTCGACTGAGGTTGGTCCAGTCAAAGTCAGCAAAAATAATAGTATAGCTATAGTGATCAGTGAAGCGTTATTCATTTGATATGTGGGTAATTATTTGTTAGGGTCGTTATATAACTGTTTTTTCGTGTTTGTAGGCAATTATTTTGTCATAGAGGTTGTTTTTCCTGTGAAGGAAATTGGTATTATGACAACAATTTATGGATGTGTCTGTGTTGTTGGTTTATAGGTTTATAAGTATGTAAAAACGGCTTATAATGCCGTTCCATATCTTTGCAAAATCTATATCGATGGTGTAGTATAGATAGTTCAAAGTTTGTTTTGGCGATAAAAAAAAAATAAGACAGTGGATGTTCAAATTTGCACTGATTGGTTTATGGTTGGTTTATGTATTGTTTACTATGTGCAGTATGTACTGACATAGACAAAATATAGAATTGCCAAAACAAACTTTGAACTGCTCTACGGAACGGTAGTCTTTTTGCGGAACCGACATTGTTAATAGGGACCATCGATATACATTAAACTGAGTCGGGTTAGTTACACCATTTATAACTCAAGAGTAGCTGGACCGATTTCGGATTTGAATAGAAAAATAATTATTAAATTGTGGGAAAAAATCACGAAAAAAATAATGAAGATAATTCATTATTTGGTTGTCATTCGTGGATCTTTGACAGTCGTTACGGGTAGTCAGAAGCCCGAAAGTCTGACAACCAGTCTTACCAAGGTCTTACCAAGTCTTATCGTATTACCCAATAACTGGGTTGTGGAGGTCAGATAGGCAGTCACTTCATGTAAAACACTGATATTCAGCTGCATCTGTTTGGACTGGAAGCCGACCCCAACATAGTTGGGAAAAAGCTAGGACAGATTTTGAAAACAAGTTATTTTATAATTTGTGGAAACAAATGACTTGCAGAGTAATAACCATAGAAATGTAAAAAACACAAACTAACCAAAAACTTCTTTCATATATCTATTGTAATAACGTTGTGTTGCATAGCATAATTTTAGGAATTATATTTTATTTAAATTTATCTTTTGAATCACACAAAAATAAAACGTTCAAATGGCAAAGACAGAAAAACCAACTCATTAATGATAATTATATTCTGTTAGTAACGTATTCATGAATTTAAAAAAAGAATACTTAGTTTAAAAATAATGTTTAATTCAGAGAAACTCGTCTGCATCCAATCAATCTCCAATTAAGTGTGCATACACACGAGCGACACGAGTCAACGGCTGCAGTTACCTCTACCAAGGTTACATGCTCTGTGCCTCTGTCGTTGACGCGTGTCGCTTGTGCATAAGTTGAGCACTTAGAGCCACTTTTTTACCGACTTCAAAAAAAGGAGGTTCTCAATTCGACACGTAAGTATGTATGTAATATTATTTTAACTGCTATATATTCAAATATGACAATCTATTAGGGCTTCGAAACAAATATACAAAATTTCATAGATGTATGTATGTTTGTCCACGCATATCTCCGCAACTATTAATCGGGTCGTGACCATTGTTTTTTAATTGGCTTGCATTTACTTCAACTTAGGGAACAGTGGAGTGCAAGTTTAATCAAAATCGATTCAGTAATATTCAAGATATGGACTAAAACGTGTAAGTGTGACGGCCTGGCTTATTGATACGAGCTACGGGTGTAGTGTCACATCTCAAAACCTTCGTCAAATTCTAGTGCAATATTCACACCAAAACTATTAACTATTACATATTACAAACAAATATTCTTGTTTTTATTTAAAACTAAAAAATACGAAATAAAAAGTAATTTAAAAAAATTAAATGGACTTCAAAAGGAAATTCACTCAAAATTATGAAATAACTTTAATTCCGGAAGTCGGTGGTTAAAAACTAAAATACAGATCCTAAGACACCGACTTGCGGAATTAAAGTTATTTCATAATTATGAGTGAATTTCCTTTTGAAGTCGATTTAATTTTTTAAATTACTTTTTGTTGACCGATAGTTTGATCATTCAGGGAATTAGTATAGAGCTATATTGATGTTCAGTAATGCACGCGTTTGATCGGCCGACTTTTAATCGCCAAATGCGTGACTGGCTCTTTCATAAGATTTTCCAGAGTGATGGTACATCTTTGTGTAAAACCCACTTTATAATGACATCTAATTTTAGTTTTCTGAGTCATTTAAAAAAAACTCAGAAGATAATTTATCTGTCTCAAATGGTTTTTACAATTTAATGGTTGCTTGACTTCACTTAATTCTGATCGAATTCAATGAATTCTTACTTTGAACTTTTTTATAACATTTTGCAGAAGTAGATGACATAATAACCCGTTTGACTAGTTAATGAAGATACTTCAATTTTTCTTTTGTTTTTGGTTATGTTGTGTTGTTAGGGTAATTACACGCTGCAAGATGCCAAACTGCGGTACCTCGTGGTCGTGGTTTAGCTCGCTACCTCGATGTCACCTCCATGTAAAACAAATGCAGAGGTTTACCTCGATCACCTCGATGGCAGGCATTGCGTGAGTGTCTATTAGCATGCATTTGTTTTAGATGGAAGTGCCGTCGAGGTAGCTGAGGTCCGGTGTTTCTAAATTTGCAAAAGATGTAAACAACAATGGCCGCTAGAAATAGAATAAAATCGATATACCATTTATTTTAAGTACTGTTTATTTTCGTCTAAATCTCTGAGCTAACTAGTCGACGCGACGGCCGGACCTTAGCGCGATGTAGCGCAGTGAGGCATTTTCGACATGTAGGTAATTACTCTTACTTACCTACTAATACATATTTATCAGACCACAAGGGTTTCCTATCAACTGATCTACAAACACATTGTGCCCGTGCGAAGCAAGCGTTCATTTATTTTGGATCTTAGATAGAATCTTCTTCATCAACTTCTAATGAAATGAATGCATGTTATTACAAGCTGAATATCACGAAGGATCAGTCTTTTCATTTACATGGTTTTCCAGATCACCGTAAATTACTTTCAAAGAGCCTTCATTAGTTTGCCTTTTCATTGAATAAGTGGAGATCATTTGCTTATCAAGAATTTTAATAAATGAGCAATAAGTCGTCTTCCTACTGCATTTACCGTTCCGATTTTTTCTAATTTTAACATTAAAAACGAAACCATGACATAAATTAATTATCTGATAGATACATGGTGCTCACATATTTACAAACATGGTACCTAAAAGTAAGCGATGTTCACTAAAAAAAAATACCAAATCAACAAGCAATTCAAGCAATCACTGAATCATTTCACTATTACAATGATTTGAAGTAAATAAAGAAACAATGGATAATGGACGTACAAACAAGTCAGGAAAACGACCCATAACATGTTTAGATGACAATGATTTGTGCTGTTGATGGTAGTTACTAGTTATTTATGTTTTCTTTAATGTTTCTTTGTGTTATCCTTGGAAAATAGTAGGTCGTTGTTGTTCATGACTTTGTGGCTTAAAAAGTTGTAAGTAGGTACCTACTGTAAAGCTGCGTTTTCACTAGGGGACATTTGTCCCGCGACTCTGTTGCTCGACACGAAATATACGTGTTCCGCGCGATGTCGTCCGACGTCGCGCGTCGCTTGCGTCTTCTCGGGCGACATATTGTTCACAACTAGGTACTGTGCACAAGACAAATGTCGAGCTACATTGTCACCACGTGAATGTTGGGCAATATGTCTCCGTGATATGTCCCCTAGTGAAAACGCGGCTTAGCCCCTTCGTACACAAGGCTACTCAAATCTTAGATACTCAACGATTTTAGTCTTCAAGCGACTGCCGCCATACAAATCCATTTAAGTTGAAAATGTCGGCGACGCGACTCGTGTACGAACTTCAATGGACTTTTTTTTTATTTTTATTTATTTATCATTTATACAAAAGAATACAGGATTATTCATATTAAATAGCAACCAAAAACCACTAAGGTTTAAACTTGTGCTATCATGAGTCTATCTCAATATCGAACTATACAATTACTAACATCTTAAATGGAATTATTTTAATAAAACAAAAGCTAACTATATACACTAGATACTAAAATAAATGACTAACTAACTTACAATACAAATATATAAAAATAAAAAACTTAGGCGTCGAAGTATTCATCCGCATCGCTGTCATCCGGAAACGTGCCCAGAAGACTGGCAGCATTGCCACGCTGAATGGCAATGCTAATTCTTTGGCCAAAGAACGACCCAGCCCTCTGGTCACGTGAAGTATCGACCAGCCGGCGAGAAATTTCTTAAGGTCTTTAAATGGTTACAATCATTCCTACATAATACTTAAGTAATATTGCTTTAGTTTATACTTGTATGGCGGCAGTCGATTGAAGACTAAAATCGTTGAGTATCTAAGATTTGAGTAGCCTTGTGTACGAAGGGGCTTAAAGGTTGTCTGCTAAAGTCGACCGAGACGAGAGTAGGGCAGGGTGGCAATAAAATAACTAGTTTCATTCGAACATTAAAGCGAGTTTAGGATGAGCTGTCAATTATTTTGTATAAGGTTTTTGTTTGGAAGAAAACAGTGACAATCAGTGGCGTGCATTGGTTTTCAGAATAGGTAGGCACTAGGCCGGGTCTAGTCTAGGCAAACGCGGTCACTAATCAGTATAGTACTAATAGCGAATAGTACGGGAGCCAGAGTGTTTGTATGAAGATTTTGTTTTTTGTTAGGTACCTATGATAATTCGTTTATTTTTGTTGGATCCCACTTTTGAATCCCATTTTTTAGGTATTAACGATGGATCCCGTTTGCTATTTCCGTTGAATCCCATGTTATAACAAGATGTGTACATTTCAGAAGAAAAGTGATTTACCTTTATCAAACACTGCATCATAGAAACTTTATAATTTTTAAGTTTACCCCCAAATTATTTTATTAATGTTACAGAAATTTATATTGGGATTATTGAGTTATAATACAATGTTTCACTATATAAATGCAATACAGTTTATCTGAACATGAACTGAAACAAACACATGAACATAAGCAAGAACTGTTATGTTTTATATTGTAAACTAATTATCTTCCAGTTATAATAATTATTACTTGTACCTGTGTGTTGCAATAAATAAACAAACCCTTCCACAAATGCAAACTAGTATGTTACAAAACTTCCAAATATATAGGTAATATTAAGTCATCAACCACTAAACAAACATTTGGTACATAAAATAGTCCCAAAGTAATAAACAGAATGCTACTTGTTCAACTTGTGAGTTGAGCATACACACAAATAAGTTATTGACCTTTATCAACACTCTGCAGCTTACCGGTCTTACAAAGAAATGGTTAGATTGTGGTGCGTTGACCACTTTATATTTAAAACTTATAAACTAGCCTTAAACTAAAACGAATATCCGCCAACTGAAAGGACTGAGAGAACTGAGAGAGAGAGAGAGATACCGTTATCAATCTGTTCACCTTATACAATTAAATAATTATATACCGTTGGGCGCCAACTGTAACACTGGCCCGTGCGTAGTTTACAGAAATTAATTGGGAACAAGCTGATGATGGTTTCTATTTGAACTATACTACTCACCACCGTGCTAAAGTAAATTTATAGGGTATATACTGCTAGGGAAAGTTTCAATTAAACAAGTACCTTCTTACACAATACAAGTTTATTGGAATTAATACAAAATTAAGGCACACATACAAACAAAGTGGCGAGCCACTAAAATAATGCCTCTTTCCCTGCTACTGGCATTCACCCACACAACTAGTCTCCGTACCTAGTGGTATGGGTGAAAACCTGCATGAGACAATAGCAGTTTCTCAGAGTCGCTATGCGAGTCCGCGAGGGAATAGATCAATAACCTTACTAGCTCACGTACATGTGTCGACCTATTTGGACTGTGCTCATATGGGGAAAATAACTAATATGCTAAGCAAACCCGAGACACAATGTCTTACAACAACTGGTCTTAACACCTAGCCTTTTTACAAAAGGCCTAACTCTCTCATAGGTTAAATTATTATCTTACACGGATAACCTCTCAGTTTTGAACTCAGTTAATACCAATCAGTTAAAGTCTCTCAGTTGACCACATTCAGTTGATTCTGACCTCAGTCAGTTGACGGATCGTCGGTCCTTGGCTTCGCTCACAGGAGGTTCCTGTGAGCACACGCGAACGCGGCCTACGGACGAGATGGTGACGCTTTCGTTACCTGGAGTGGCGTACTTCCCTCATAACCGGGAACCGGCTAAGTAAGGCCTTCCTGAACGTCGGATGACCACACCGCAAGGGATAACCTTAAAGCCGCCTGCGCTCTGATGAATTCCAAATCATCACACAACGGCGCAACATCCAGGCATCAATTTAGCTGCGCATAGCACCAATCAAAAGAAGGCTAGCATAACAAGCCAGACCTGTAACAACGTCCTCGTGTCAGAACACACATGCAAGAGACCTGGGCTATTGGCTGTCCAGCAAGAATAAAGCAAATGGTTGAATACTCACAGGATTCTGCTTCTACTGGAATTTATATTAAAACCCCATCGGGTTATTTGGGCACATCCCGTTCCTCTCAGGATATAAAGTCCCTCTCAAACAGCCCCCAGGCTCGTGTTCTTGGTCGTAAAAGACCGGACACGGAACACCGTTTTTTCCAAACCAATCTGACAGTTTCTCGAATAATCTTCCACAGACTATATAAGATTATTATCGATTTTTATCTTTAATACATTCGACATTGTTTTTTTAATTTAAAAATATGGTGAATTATGAATGTTTGTTTATTTGTTTTAATTAACTGATAAACTGTAATTAATTTACTAAACACAAAAAACCGTCTTTGCGTTACGTAAACCACCATGACAAACGCCCGCTGCTATTCCACGACAGATATATGTCGCTACTATTTAGTTTTGCAACGTCACAACTAAAAAGTGAGTTTCTTAATTGTGGGGCACACACACTATAATGTAATTGACAGGCTTATGTTGATATATCGAAGTAGGCACTGCTTAGACAATATAGCTGAAGTAGGTACACATAAAAACTTGTTGAAATAACTTGTAGAATACATGCCTTGTACATGACATGTGACATCTAACAACCCGCACTGGGTCCGCATGGTGGATTACGGCCCACTCCCTCTCACAGAGAGGAGGCCTGTGTCCCAGCAGTGGGAATATTATAGGCTGATTTGTGATACCCTGGTGTAAACGCGGCCGTCAAATTCCTAAAAATCCAATCAACTCGACAAAATTTCTTCAAATGAATTTCATAAACAGATACCCAGACACCCTAAAACTACACGAAACTAAGGTTTTGTTTATGATTTTAGTTCTTAACCAGGTAGACAGTGAGATTATAATCCATGTCCCACACTACATCGCCGAAGGTAATCCAGCAGATGTTTTCCTAAGCGTTTTGTCGATAGCATGCTAATATGAATCACTTTGTTAAACCAATAGATACAGTGAAGTATTGTAAAGATACGTAAGTGGCTGAAGATTAAAAATAAAGAGCCTTGACCAATAATATAGGAATAAGTGTAGCTGTCAAGAGGGGCTTGTGGCTAAGTAATAGCAGCCGCACGCAAACACATTAAATTCATTTATTTTAATATATTATAGAGGTATGAGGAACAGGGTGTAAAGTTCACTCATCCCCCATAGAAAAGGGAGGATCCTCCGACTAGACGGGTGTTGTGTCTGGCGGGCAACTGCCCAATGATTGATGTCGGGCTGTTGTATATATGCTAATTGCGCGGTAAACTCTGCTTGCGAGATGCAGGATTTTGCGTGACGTCAGTATGACGCATTGTTCGCATGTGGCGTTGTAGATACCGCTCCAGTATAGTGCTTAGATATCAATACCCATCAGGACTCCATAGTTTCGCTAGGTAATTTTTGTCCCTGTAGATACAAACCACACATACTAAAACACCCAGGCTCGAATCTACTTTCTGCTAGCCGGACATAAATATCTATACTATATACACTATAATATTATAAAGAGGTAATATTTGTTTGTAAATTTGTATGTAGGGGGTAATCTCTGGAAGTACCAGTCGGATTTGAAAAATTCTTCTTGCATTTGATAGCCCAATTCTCGAGGAAGGCTATAGGCTATTTAACGTCACGCTATGACCCTTAGGAGCCGAGCAAAAGCGCTATGGGGAAACGAAGTGATAGAGCAGGAGACGCGGGCAAGTGATGCAATACGACGAGATGGGTCGAGGGAATAAGAAATTTCACGCGAACGAAGTCGCGGGCAGAAGATAGTTTGTTATAAATTTAATTTTATTAATAGAAAACAAACAGCTCATTTATCAAATTAAATTTCAGTCGACAACATCCATCGTTTTATTATTAAACTTCAACTAATATCCGACGATCCTGCATACTTATCTGTTTTGTTGACTGTACCTATCAGGTTTAAATATCGGTACCCATAACGTCTGCGAAGTTTCGCTAGCAAAAATTTGAACCTGTATAAATGCGTACCTGATACAAGAAAACATTCTTAAACAACGACAACACTCACAAAAGACCATAATATTATTTGTTACAGGAACTAGCACTTTTCGGCGAGTTTTCCATCAGAGAAACATTGATCTACTTCGGATGGATTGCCAACATGACAACCAGACAGGTGGAGGAACGCATAGACTTCTTGATCCAGTTGCTACAACTACCAAACCCTACCAAGTAAGTTTTATATTGATTTGATTTGTGTGAGATGATAAAGGCCCATTACGCAATGTCGACTGGTCGCCGGCGACTCGGTCTCTTCGCGACTAAAACATAGGCATCTTCCGCCAGTCACCGTCGACCAGTCGACTGTGCGTAATAGCTTCGAGTCGCCGGCGACTGTGACTTACTACAGGGTGAAATTAAATTCACGGGCATCCTTTTAAGGGGTCATTGTACTCATCTTTATGTACAACTTTTACTATGGGACTAAACCTATAATCGCGAAAAAAAATCAGCTGTTCCTTGCATTTATGTTCACATAACTCGTCAAAATGTAGGGAAGAGCTGATTTTTTTCGCGATTTTAGGTTAATCCCATAGTAAAGGTTGTTCATAATGATGAGTACAATGACCCCTTAAAAGGATGCCCATGAATTTAATTTTACTCTGTGTATAAATCAATATGCCTTTGGCGATCAATGTGACAATGATGGCTAAGAGACAGAAAAAGTTTATAAGCTGTTTTTTTATTACAGACAAGTCAAGAACCTGTCAGGAGGTCAACAGAGAAGGACTTCATTGGCAGCCGCCCTGATCCACGAGCCTGAGCTGCTGATCCTCGATGAACCCACAGTCGGAGTCGACCCTGTGTTGCGACAGGGGTAAGTTTATTTTATGAAAAACTATAGTCAGCTTACAAACCTGGGGCTCAAGCCTCTACTCTGTGACGAAGAAGGTCGTTGTGAAAATTGTTTCATGAAAATAGGCCCCAAACTGTACAATTACTTATTAAAAATTGTACCTGAGAATTTTTTTTTTATCTTCAACTAGCTTCTGCCCGCAACTTCGTCCGCGTGAAATTTCACCCTTCTCCCATTCACCCTCTTAGGGGTGTTATTTCGAAAAACCCTTTCTTAGTGGATACCTACTCTTCACAAAGAACACACCCTCGAAATTTCATGTGTCTAGAACCAGCGGTTTAGGCTGTGCGTTGATGTATCAGTCAGTTAGGGCTTTGAATTTTATAATAATATAATAGACTATTATATACGAGTATTCCAGTGGCGGATTTACACATTTGCCGCCAGTAGGCTATTCAAATTTTGCCGCCCCTACCGACCTCTACAATAATGTGTCAGTTTCTATATAATATTTAAAACCCAACGATGTTAAGATTGCACCAGAAATAATTTTTAGGTACCTATCTACATATATTTCTGAGCTCATAATTGCTCAAATTATGTACTACTAATAAGGCGCCTACTGCTTACACAATAATGAACATTCTTTGCTGCTCCTAAAATCTGCCGCCCTAGGCTCCAGCCTACTCAGCCTGTTGGTAAATCCGCCACTGATTGATTCAAAATAAAAATCAGCTGAGAATCAGCACTTTTCGAACGTCAAAATTACATAAGACAGTGCCCAAAAACGCCCATCCTTCACCACTTCCTAGTGCTTTCACTGGGAAGATGAGGTGACGCAACAAACTACATAGCTGTTGCCATCTTAGACAGTAATAAGACCACAAAAATTCAACTTTTCCGAAAATAATTTGAAATCCTAAATCTTGCATTGAAAAAGACCTATAAATATTGCAATTTGCATTAAAATTATTACGAGCTTAAAAATTTTGATTATGCATCAAACTTTAACGATACGAAATAGCTAGAATTTGTAATTAATTATACAGATCGGACTAACTTACCTAGTGACGTCCGATCCTTAATTATGTGAAGTAATCCAATCCTCATTGTATACTATGTAAGTCGCACCATTTTGTGCGCACACCGTCACAATATTTAAAGATGAAATTCAAATTTTTTCATCCTAAAGAAAAACAAATGTTGTCTGTGGTCCAGTCGTTGGCGCGGTCTCCTGACATCTGTCAATCATTCTTTCAAAGCATAAGAACGGGACTTCACGATGACCTACATGGGCATCGTATAGTCCCGGCATACAGCACAACACAACTTCTAGAAGGGGTTTAATAAGGCAATCCAATATACCTAAAGTATAGGATGATTACCTGGGAAGGGTTGGGATACAATGAGGATTGGATTACTTCACATAATTAAGGATCGGACGTCACTAGGTAAGTTAGTCCGATCTGTACAATTATGCTTCGTAATCCAATCCTCATTGTATACTATGTAGATGTTCAAAGAATAAAGTTGTGTTGGTCATCATAGGTACATAAAATGAGCATTGTTCAATAATTGAACATTGTAACTTAACATGCTATTCTATGTTTGTTAGGTACTTACTAATTGTAATGCATTTCTATTAAGAATCAGTGTACCATTAAGGTAAATAGTTACCTAACTTAATTTATAATTCTCTAATTACTATTAGATTCTGGAAATATAATCAGTTTTGAATCAACTAGTTTAATTAATAATCCCATATGGCACACATCAATTTCTTATAATCAGACAATTAACATTGACATGTAATAAGTTCTATGTACAACCACTCTATAGAGCACACAGCTGGTGCAAAAGCATTAGAATCACTAATAAAAAGGTCTCTTATAAAACCGAGTAAGGGTTGAGAAATTTGTGGTCCAACCAGCATAATGACACCTTCTTCAGAGCCCTTTGAAGTAGAGGCATGTCTGTATATGTGAATTTAGAAATAATAATATCTATTCCACTCTTACTTGAAATTTGTTTTATCCATCTATTATTGGTTACAGTAGAGGTTGCATCATAAGGCTTTCTTATAGTTATAATTAATGATTTACAATTTTGTCTTATACTCTTACCTAGTAAAATCTAGATAGGACAATTTAGGGGTTGTGGCAGTACAGAAAGATAAATTATCTTTAAAAAATGGTAGAATCAAGTTGAGTTCGGATCTACCAGGTTTTAATTATATCTGGATTTTTATGTTAATATTGTCCTCATTATAAGAAGTGTACTAATGAGTGACCAGGTTTGAATTTTGTGTGCAGTTACAAGAGCTATTATCGTTACTAATTGTTTGGTTAGAAATTCTAAACCAAGGGTTTGATTGGGAAATAAATTAATCTGTCGAACTCCGCTAATGAGACACAATTGATTTTCCATTGTCTCGTCGCCAACAGGCGACGCGCGGTGCATGGCCGGTTAAATAATGCAAAACGATACTAGGGTCCCACTAACTTCATATTTGGGATTCTTTGGTCTTAATATAAATATATCCGTGAGAAACCTTGTCGCTCTGTCATTTTTGTGTCAATGTGGCGGCCAAAAACTACAGAATTTGCTGATTATTATATAGCTCACTCAATACCATTAGGATATCATACATCATTAAACTTAGTGGTAAAAATTATATGACTATCATGACTGAGCCTAGGGGTCAATGTCTTGTGTCTAACAGAAGAGAGTCTACTGATCTAGAGCAAAGCTAACAATATATTAATTGAGGCATCAGTCTTTCTCCTATCAGGAAAGCGTCCCTGATAATATGGCAGCAAACAGTGACTCCTGTGCATTGGGTGTCGAGATCCCATTTGACAGTGAATAGATCTACAGAACATACTTGGATCAGGGAGCCATGATATGTTGATATTTAGTATTGGACCTGATTGTAAACAGGTCAATCGGGGGCTGGCCCAGTACAGCACACCCCCCCCCCCCCTGCTTGCATAGGTATATCTTTACTTAGAAGTAGGTAGGGTTTCAAAGTTGTACAAGTTGCTGCAATTTTTTTTTTTTTTTTTTGGCAACAATTGACTTGTAGGCTATATCACATCACTTCCATTTAATTTCTATGTTAGGAAGCCTGGATTCAATTTCCCATACTGTTTTCTTTGGAACTAATATAAAATGCATAAACCCGTATTTGTCATTCCTTGCACCGTTGCCAAGATTGTTAAGTCAAGCTATTCAGATGAGTAAAATGAGTACCACCCATCTTACTGACACAGGATATGGCCGTTGTGATATCTTTTCTAAGTCCTCACAGTAACTGAGTTTGCTTGCAAATGTTTTGAGCCCCATAAATGCTGCTAATAGTTCAAGGCAAGGTAAGGAACTTTTCAACATTAACTGTCCAGTGCCTGTGGATGTTGATATCATTACATACCAGACCCCAGTCAGTTTGGGACAATATTTCGAGAACAAAATCAAATTGTTTAATTCTATTGTGGTTTGTTGAAATGTAAGGTAACCAACAATCTCTGCAAATAAATGATTTTTAATTTGTTTCTAGTTCTGTTGTATTTGTAAATCAGTGATTTTTAACCTAGTTTGGTATAAAGTTAACCATATTCATATACAGATGCAGCTACTAGAATACCTAGTAGAATACCTAGTAATTAGACACACTCTATTATTTATATCTCATTTCAGACTTAATATTCTTTATGGACTACAGGGTAAAGTCTATATTTTCCTGAGGAAGTGAAATGGCAAACTGGACTGAACCCAACTAATACCCTAGACATTGGCAGCACTGTCTGGGCACTCTTTTCAGTTTTAATAATAAATCCTAGATATTTAACACAGTTTGAGTATCAGACATATTTTCTAAACACTGCATATGGATCGGCAGGGCACAGAATATAATTGTCAAGATGTAGGACAAAAAGCAACCCTAGTGACCTCCGGTGACAGACAACTGGCTTTATGATGTTTGTGAATACATATGGAGCGGTGCTAAGTCCAAATACGAGGCATGTAAACTGTTATAACTTATAACATATCTTGAAATAGAAACTGGGGATATCTCCTGACATATTTTCATATAGATAATTGATATGAATTTTTTAAATCAATGTAATATTGTAGGCAAAAAACTTATATACCTAGTAACATACTACATATTAAGTTTTTATTTAATACTAGCAGCGCCCCGCAGTTTTACCCGCATAAGTCTCGATCCCGTGGGAATATCGGGATAAAAGGTACCCTATGTCCTTTTCCGGGACTCAAGCTATCTCTATACCAAATTTCATAAAAATTGGTCCAGCCGTTTGAGCGTGAAGAAGTAACAAACATATAAACACACACACTCACAAACTTTCGCCTTTATAATATTAGTGTGATGTATCTCCAAGCACCATGCGATTTTGGTACAATTATACCAGATAAAATTACTTATTTGACAGGAGCACATGTTTCTATAGCACCTAATGTAAGAGATTATTCCATGGGGATAGATTGCTTTCTTTCTGAATGAAGTTGTTATTCAGAGGTTTGAATTGGAAACTCAGTAAAAGGTAGTTTATAACCCTTGATCCACTCAGGTATGGTTGGATTAGTAGTAATACCATACTTCAGAGAAATATTGCAATCTACCAGTCTGTACCTGAGCTAGTGATGATGCTGGTTCTGGCAACGGTTGTTGGCATTGGATTTATCTTGAAGCTTATAGATAGCTATTCTGAATTGGTGTGTAGAATAGGTATTTTGATATTGGTGTTTACTCACATCAAATCTTGAATTTCCTCATGGCTAGGTAGGATTAAGGATCTCAGATTATTGCAATTTTCATGATAAATTAATGTCACACTCAGTCTAGCTCAGTAACTTAATGTTTCAATTTGATCCGCACTATACAAACGCATGGGAGGCTATTAGACTGTTATGAACTTTTCCCAATGAATGTAATAGTGCGGCCACTGTAGTTCGCTGCCCCCTGATTGTGTGGTCCCATTTGATTCCACTTCCATTTACTGCTGTCACCCTTCCTTTTTAAATTTTGGTGGGTTCAATAGGCTACAAATTATGAATGTTTCATACTTCTTTTAAATGTTTAACTTCATCTCCACATTTAGTCCATTATCATAATTGACCACCGTGTGGCCAGACTGCCATGCAGTTCTACAGGTAAAGTAGCTAACTGTACCCCAGCATCTCACAAGTAGATTTTCAATACTTGAACTTAGGACTTCACGTTGGGTATGTATATCGTTCCACTCTCAGCCTCCTTTCGGCTGTATTTTAGTAGAATTGAAGTACTAACATAGCTTATATAAGTTAAATTGTATATTAACACCCTCACTGAGAGGAGGCCTGTGTCCCAGCAGTGGGAACATTATAGGCCGATTATGTGTTATGTATGTATATTAACATCTAGAATATAAAGTATTTTGGAATTAGATTATAATTAACAGCATTGAGTATGGGTATTCCCAATCCGGCTGCGTTGGCTTCGGTCACATAACACACAGTCCAACTGTAGTCTTCCATGGAAGAGGGCTCCGTACTCATCTACGAAGACTAATTAGAGTTAGGTCCCAGACTGCTTAGATCTAAATCCATGGCTAACCTCACGTGATAGCTCTAGGAATGCAGGAGGGATGTGTTTTTAACACTGGACGTATAGACTGGTTTATATCTGATTTTATTTGATTTAACCTGAAATAAATGGATTATTATTATAGAACATTGACTAACCTCTCGTGAGTCTGTGTGGAGTTGATGGCACAGTTGAATGTTCTCATGGTTCACCTCGCGTGAGAACACTTAGAGACGGCCAAAGATCCTCAGAACACTGAACGTATATACCATCGGCTACCATCGCGTGATAGCTCATGTGTTGTCGTTCTTATGTAAGTATACAGCACAGTTACGTTCTCATGGTTGACCTCACAGTGAAAACTAGAGACTGCTGTGTGTGTTACGGCATCCTATGTCGGCCAAAGATCCTCCGAACACTGAACGTATATACCATCGGCTAGCATCGCGTGGTAGCTCATGTGGTATCGTTCTTGTGTAAGTATACGGCACAGTTACGTTCTCATGGTTGACCTCACAGTGAAAACTCTAGAGACTGCTGTGCGTATAACGGCATCCCTTTAATAGGGAGCATGATTTCAATAGTCTTTGATTTCAATTGCCGACAACTGAGTTTCGATGACGGCTCCGCTTTGCTTTTTCAAGCGATTTTCCAGTTCTCGCAGGCGTACGGTCAGCTCCTACATTCCATCGTCTCGTTTTCTTCTGTTTTCTCATCTTGTTAAAACTTTTCTGAACTTTTATATACGAAAACGTGATCAGTGCGCGGCACAAAAAAGTACAATGATTGACAGATGTCAGGAGACCGCGCCAACGACTGGACCACAGACAACATTTGTTTTTCTTTAGGATGAAAAAATTTGAATTTCATCTTTAAATATTGTGACGGTGTGCGCACGAAATGGTGCGACTTACATAGTATACAATGAGGATTGGATTACGAAGCATAATTTAAACCCTGGCGGTACTATTAGTTATTCTGTGTCCAGGCTAGGCTTAAATTACTTAAAAATTCTAACAATTTTGGACTATACAAAAATGTTCGGCCGAAAATTCTAAATTTGAACATTATGAACTATGAACATTTTTAATTATTTAAATGTTTCTTTGCAGCATCTGGGACCATCTGGTAGATATTACTAAGGGTGGACGCACGACTGTCATCATCACGACTCATTATATAGATGAGACTAAGCAGGCTGACATCGTAAGTAATGGTTTATTTATTTATTTAATTTTGTTTTAAATGTGTGTTCATTCAGTGAAGTTAGTATGGCTAGATAATGTCGATGTTTTGTGAACTTTGAGAGCGTAAAATATGAAATTGAAATTGTTTATTGAGATCATTTTTTAAAATAATATAATAGATAATTGAGTTACATGAACATTTACTCCCTTACTAATAAACGTTATATAGCGTCTGTATAGTTACACAATGCTTTGTCGTCTTCTTTCGAAAGTCAAATTACTGACGACTGAAAGAGAGAAATCGGTGAGTAACTATTCATCTGATATAATACGATTATTAATAAGGGGGTAACAAAATAGGGCCTTAAACTACAGGTAGGTAAGAAATAATTTGATTCTACCTGAACTAGGAATAAACCTGTATCTCATGTATCTAACTCAAGTGCTTATACATAAGTATCATCTATTTTTAGGCTGGCCTATTTTTAGCCTAAAGAATAAGCATTGCCATCCAACGTGGTAATGCTGCCAGCCTTTTGGGCACTTATTACATTGACAGCGATGCGGACGAATTTTTTGATGCCTAATGAGCTCCTGTCTTTTTCTTTCTTTTTTTTTTCCTTTTTTTATACACTTGTATATAATATAATTATATATATACAGGGTGTTACGGAAAGGGTATATCAATACAAACGGCTTGAAGAGTGTATCTGGTCTAGAATCTCTGTACAAAATTTCAGCTCAAAAGCATTAACTTTGAAAATGCTTAATATTTTTTAATTTCGACATCACGGCGCTGCACTGGCGCGCGGAGGCGTGATGTGCGTGTACTAGGCGCACAGACACACTACAGATAATGGATAATGACCCTCGTATTGCGGTGACACGTTTGTTATGATTTCAATTTAATAAACTATCGAAATAAAAAAATATTAAGCATTTTCAAAGTTACTGCTTTTGAGCTGAAATTTTGTACAGAGATTCTAGACCAGATACACTCTTCAACCCGTTTGTATTGATATACCCTTTCTGTAACACCCTGTATATACGAGTATATTAGATTGTATAAATAATAGGTTAAGTGTGTTAGAAATGTTTATTCATACCTACCCTGAAAAAAAAAGTATCATCTAAAATAAATTTTAACTTAAATTCTTTTGGGATATACTTTGAGGATCGTGTTCAATTATGGGATTTGTTGCAGTAGACATATATCTAATATTATATAAAGAACAACACAATCATAAAATACTTTTAAATTCCAAAAAAAGCCTATAGTCTGAGGGTAGTTACGAAAGTCTGACAACCACTCTTACCAAGGGGTAACTGGGTTGTGGAAGTCCGATTGGCACTTGATGTAAAATCTTGGTATTCATTTGCATCCTGTTAGACTAAAACCATAGTTGGGAAAGGTGATGTGTCTGCAGTGTATTTTACAAGTTCTTCAAATTTTCTTCTTTCACCAGAGGGGCAATTCTCATAATTTTAAAAACATTCGGTCTCAATCTGTCAAAAATACCTCCAATTTTTGACATTTGTTTGTCGCCGAGATGAGACTGCGACTAGATTTTGAACGTTTTAAATTACGAGAATTGGCTTTGTGATATGTAGATCCTTCCTGATGAACCACATAATTATATATATAAAAATAGTTTGTATGCAGATGCCAGCACATCAAGCTACCCGAAACTGTCAAATTTTCCCAATCAACTTTGAACCTTATGTTTTAGCAATAAAGTAGAAGATTGTAGTAGCTTGATGTGCTTGGCGTCTGTGCATAAAATTTATCGTTCTTCATTTATTTCTTCCAGATCGGACTCATGCGAGGCGGTAGATTCTTAGCAGAAGAATCACCAACTGAGCTGATCCGTCGCTACCAAGGCGAGAGCTTAGAAGACGTGTTCTTGAAACTGTCGGTACTCCAGAACTTGGGCAAGAGAAGGAGATCCAGTATCCTCGCAGATGTGGTGGAAAGAGTGGAACTTCCAGCTATACCAGTAAGTATTTAGTTAAGAATAGATTAGTTATGGAATAGGAGCATATAACGTGGGTATGGGGAGAAAAATAAAGGATAAGATATCAAAAATTCATCGTCCTTATTTCGTAGATATAAAAGTGTTTTTCATAGTTCAAGTGTACTGACGTGTTTTTGACCGTACCCATTATTCTTTTAGCCATGTTTCTTTATCGGCTGTCAATGTAGACTTATGTACTAATATGTAGCTCAAAACGGTATAGCGAATTACTCTTTGCCGATGGTGTGTTCTCCGAAATCACTCTTAGTCGACGGTTGGTTCCAAGAATAAATCAGTCATTTTGCGTTTACCATGAAACATTCTAAGATATATTAATTTATCTTTTTTATTCAGCACTTCTAGACCCAAATGGTTCCAAATGGTTTTTAGCAAAAGCCTTAATCAAGTAGACTTATCAGATTTTTTAAATCCGTTTTTAGAATCCGTCTGCAATAGACTTAGAAGAAGCAGAAATCGGTGAAATATCTGGTGAATTCGGTGACAATGTGTCTATGAGCAGCAAGGGCCGCGTGGTGGTGACCCCAGAGCTGATCAACCCCATAGAGGCGATGCCCCCAGAAGAGAAGCCGAGGAGGAGCTTAGATATGTATATGCCTATGAAGTGGCACCACATGAAGGCTTTAATTTGGAAGAACTTCTTGAGTTTGTTTAGGAATTTTGCGTAAGTGATGGACTAAAAAATTGTTATAAACTATTTCAAAGCTTTTCGTCTAGAAATTAAAGATGCCAATTTAGCAAAATACAGAATTGTGTGGAAAAGTAAGAAGGCCTTTGCCCTGAATTGGGGCAATACAAACCTGTATTTGAGTAGAGTATAGAGGTATGAGGAACAGGGTGTAAAGTTCACTCATCCTCCATAGAAAAAGGAGGATCCTCCGACCAGACGGGTGTTGTGTCTGGTCAACTGTCCAACGATCGATGTGAGAACGTTAGTTATGTTAGTTGCGCGGTAAACTCTGCTTGCGCGATTCAGGATTTTGCGTGACGTTAGTATGATGCGTAGTTCGCATATAGCGCTGTAGATGTCGCCACAAGAGTATTTTTAAGAACATAAAATAATTTGTAATTTGAAAACTACCACCTGCGCCGCTCGCCGACATAGGACTCTCTCTCTTTCTCTCAATTCGCCTACTCATTCCACGTTATTGGGTTTAATTTTATTATTAGGATATTATGATCCGTGACCCCGGCTAATGACCCCTGCGCTACAGTTCTTTAAGTAGAGGTTGCTCCAAGATACTATTTTAGAAAAATTGTAAATAAATAAATAATAACGTTTAAAATATAATCATAAAACGAAAACGCGAAATACGTATGTTAAATTAATGTCGCTATTAGAAAGCGCCATGCTGTATAGGAACCTCTTAGAACGCAGTCATCCAGGCTCTGTCTTTCTTTTAGTTTAGCCGTGGGTAATCTTACTAGAGCCATAATTTTATGTCCTTCTTCAATAACACTGAGCAACATCTAAATGAATGCCTAATGTAAGTCAAAACGGGTATTCTTCCTCTTAGCGAGTCGATGACAATCTAAATGGACTCTGCCCAGAATTCGGCTACATGTTTGGCGCCATCACTAGCGTCCATCAGTTCTTGTAACGTGCAGCTGACAGGACACGTAGGATATGATATTAAGTGCCCCATCGTTCGTGGAACAGCACCATTTTTACACTCCAAGGCGGAGTCGTCTACGAATCTCTCTTTCCTTGCTTCGGGTATTTAGAATTACAATATTTGTGTTCCTAATAAATTGTTTTTTTCATTCCAGTGCCTTAGCCTTCCTCCTCGGCCTCCCAGTCTCCCAAATGATATTCTTCTGCCTCGCCATTGGTCACTACCCGGTCGGCTTACCGATCGCCGTGGTGAACTACGAAGTGAACTCTACGGAACCCCTCTGTGATTACGACAAGAACCTCTGCCCGCAGGATCCTAATACGTACGAATGGAATTTGACGAGATTCAGCTGTGAATATCTGGACTTTTTGTCGAAACGACAGTCTAACTTGGTGAGTTGTGATAAACGTGTTTTCTTGCAAATTTTGATCTGCAGCCTTTAGCAGTCCACTTCTGGACATAGGCCTCTCCAATTGCACACTATTAAGCTCGATTCTCGGCAACTCTCATCCAACTGCTACCAGCCACCCTGCGAAGATCGTCGGTCCACCTAGCCTGAGGGTATCCAACCTTATGTTTGCCGATTCGCGGTAACAAATGACCGTTGGAGTAGACGAGTTCTGGAGTGGAGACTCCAGAACCCGTCTACCCCAACAGTCATTAGTTCTACTGCTAAAATGGCCGGTCCATTGCCACTTCAACTTACTTATTCTGCGTGAGCTATGTCGTCAACTTTAGTTCTCTGTCGGATCACCTCGTTCAGGATTCCTAACTGTATCAGGTGTTATTGTATTAAAAAAAAAAATCGATGGCTTACATCTAGTAATAGTGAAGTTACTCATACCAGCCATTAACAGGCCGGAAGCTTGTTAATAGAGGTAGCAAAACTACCTTTAGCGCAGTTAGAAGCTGTGGTAAAAGTAGTGCTTGTGGTAGAAGCTATGGTAAACGTTCAAACTAAATTAAGGGGCTTACAGGACCTAAACGCAAAAAACGCAAGTTTTTGGAACAATAAAAGTATATGATCGACTACAGTAAACAAAATCAGAAAAATATATGATGTTCTTCAGGATAATTATTCTGGGAGATAGTGAGTTGAAAATATAATACGACTAATTTGGTACGATAGAAAAAAAGAGATGAAGATACCTCTAAAAACTTTCTTTTTACAGTAAAAACCATAGTAATATACATACAATCATTCTGATTTTTTGTCAGATTACTCTACAAGCAACATACTAAAGCACTAGTGTTTTAGTCCAAATAATAGATTTTTTGTAAATAGAAAATTGCTTTATATTTTGAAATAAATTACCAGCGTTGTGTCATCGCGCTTCTCTTTCTTTTCTATGCAGCCCGACAAAGACCGCGCTTTAGGTCATGTAATCGCCTTAAACATTGGGTTGAAAATCACATTAATCTATGCAATAAGTTTATATTAAACTTCGAGGCAATTAAAATTGAGAACATTAATTAGATTTACTGTCAATCTGACACCATGGTGACAGTTTGACTTTCACAGCGCCTTTATTCCGTTTCAATAAGAGCGGTTTTCGTAGTTTATATGTGTTACTAGTAGTACTGTCTGTCGCACAGCTGACCCTAGCTAATTAATTTGGAAAAAAAACAAGGGCACTCCGGGAGTGCCGACAGAAGTGAAAACAAAACACAAGCAGAATACTTTGCCATCACTCACTGACATATCGGATATACATTAAAACCGATTACATCCCGAGGACAGCCGAACACATCCAAAGCGGTGTCGGTTACGGTAACAGTGGCGCGAATTCAATGGTTTTTTCCCATCCCAAAAATTGCCCAACGCGCCTCTAGAAGTTTTCACTTCAAAAATAAGTTTTTTTTTTGCCAAATGGCCTGCTCTTGACGTCGAGATCGCCTGGTGGAAAGCGACGGATGAATATAAAAGAAAAACATCTTGAACCTTTTACTCCCAGTTACTAATTCATAATATCTATGGTCTCTGCTAGATATACTACCCAAACAAAGAACTGGCTATGGAAGAAGCGGCACATGGCAAAGCTCGAGCTGTTCTGGTGTTCGCTGCCAACTTCTCTGAGTCCTTGCAGCTGAGGATCACAGACCCCAGGAAGGCCAGCTTCTGGACTGTCAAGAGTTCTGACATGGAAGCTCATATGGATGAGACCGGTGAGTAATCATGTTGATTTTGTAGAAAATAGCTGAAGAGTTACTTTTATATCGTCAAATGTTTAAATAAATCATCATCATCTGCCTAGCCTTTTCCCAACTATGTTAGGGTCGGCTTACAGTCTAACCGGATGCAGCTGAATACCAGCATTTTACATGGAGCGACTGGTATACAATACTAGGTATGTAAAGTAATTAAAATTACAAGACACAGAACATTAATTATTTGCCATATGCTAGCTAGCCACGCCAATATACCAATAAATACAATAAAAACTATACGTACTCAAGCAAAAAAATAATAAATAAAATTAAAAATGTAAAAAAAAAGTTACTACTTACCTAAATAAAAGCCTCTAGGCATAAAGGGCGTGACAGCTTACATATTTATGCAATGCCGGGTTCTGTTCTAATATTATTATTATATCATTTAAAGAAAAAATAAAAGGAAGAACCATTAAAAGAATAACCAACGATAGAACGATAGCTAATGTAAACCAGCCATTAATGTTTTTTCAAAAAGACTGTAAGGACAATTTTCATCGTCTCTCTTCAAAAGACGAAAGGGTTTGCTAATGATAACCCTAGAATACAATATAATATATATATAAATACAATATATATAATATATAGTCTTTTCAAAATCCAGATACTTAAGCAGACGGCAAATCTACTGAAAAATAATAGGTACCTAGGATTAAAAAAAAAAAGACGTAGTTTCTGGTAAAAAAATACAGTAAACTTCAGTGGCAGAAATACGTCTGATTTTAAAACAACCTCGATTCAGAAAATTACTGAAAATCTGCTATTGACATAAATGAATGAACTCTCAAACAACAGCTCGTATTCACAAATTACAAGTGAAAAAAAAAATAAAGTTACCATTGCTTTTGTTTTTAACCCTATTGTGTGGCGTTTTAATTGAAAAAGCACCTTTAAAATTGCAGTTTTATTTTTCATTGTTAAACTGAAATTAGCTTAGCTTTTGTAACAAATGAACAATATGAATTTTTAGTACAAAGGTACCTTTGTGCCTGAGGCCCGGACTCCACTGAAGTGAATATGGGCGGAGATGTGCGAAGCGAAGCGGAGAGGAGATGCGTGTATCAAGTGGCGTGCATTGGTTTTCAGAATAGGTAGGCACTAGGCCGGGTCTAGTCTAGGCAAACGCGGTCACTAATCAGAAAAACAAGTGAGGTCAAAAGTGTGGTTATCTGAGTAGGCATGCCTACTTAAGGGTGATAAATTGCGAAGGTCGAACGTCATGGTATTACGCGTGAGACATACGTATTTTTAATTTTGCCGTATCAACTTGAACGAGTAAAGACCAATGACAATGTGCGAATAGTACGGGAGCCAAGTAGGCCGTCCGGCGACTGCCTACAGCCGCGCGTGTTTGTATGAAGATTTTGTTTTTTTGATAGGTATGATATTTAGTGAGTTTCTTAATTGTGGGGCACACACACTAAAATGTAATTGACAGGCTTATGTTGATATATCGAGGTAGGCACTGCTTATATGCCTATATGCAATGCACGCCACTGGGTGTATCCACCGATGGAATCGGAGATGCGTACTGGCTAAACCGGAGTAGGGGGTTTACTCTCCATGTCCGTCAACGAAGAAAAGGGCCAGTCCAGAAGTAGTTAATCCGTCAAAACAAGTGCTAAATTCAATTTTTCAAAAGAGTTCGGCTTTGTAGAACGTGGTCCGGGATGTCACTAATGGGCTAGTTTCCTAAAAAATTCTAATTAGTCCGTCAGTTAGATTATCAAAAAATATTGGACCCGTATTTTTTCTTTTGTCAATTATATAAAAAATGATGAAGATATCGCCCGTTAAGGTTCCGCGTAACGTCACGCCGTGCGACACTTTTTAGCACGGCGTGACGTCACGACCCCCCACTCCCAAATTTTGACGCGCTTTATCTTTGTCATTTTTTGTTTGATTGACAAAAGAAAAAATAAGGGTCCATTATTTTTCGATAATCTAACTGACGGACTAATTACAATTATTATTGTTTTACCCAGGAAACTACCCTATTGCAGTCCGTTCAAAATTATTTTGATATCCATACTTCTGATTTTGCATCACTGTCAAATCACAGTAATCTTTATATTCATTCTAATAAGGTTGCTGTTGATTGCTGCCACTGACGAAATCATTGTGATCTATATTCTCGTTGCAATAAGGTTGATGTTAGCTTGCTGCTGTCAGAGGTCAAATAAATGTGAACGAGCTGTACTGATGAGACAGTCTCTTTCAAAATCTCGATATGTCGTTGTAATAAAAGTTTCTTCAATTATGGGCAGATTTATGTAAGTAAATAACGCAATGAATGTGGTTTTGAACTGTTATAAAGACTTTCTTACTATTAGTGTGTTACGCAATTACACAGCTAATTAATACCACATACATAGGTAAGTAGGTCGAACTCGTGCAAAACCGGGGCGGATACAGAGAGTTTTAACAAGTCATTTTAATGTCTACAATCTTTGTGACAAAATCCTACTTCCTACTAATAATCACACTATCACATCACACTTCACAATATCACATCACACTTCACAATATCACATCACACTAATGTTATAAAGGCGAAAGTTTGTGAGGATGTTTGTTACTCTTTCACGCAAAAACTACTGAACGGATTTTAATGAAACTTTACACTAATATAGCTTATACATCAGATTAACACATAGGATACTTTTTTATCTCACGGCATCGACACTTATGCGGGTGAAACCGCGGGGCGCAGCTAGTATTCTATAAATGTGTAGCCACCAAACATATTCCATATTAGCTTCCGTCTGCGACTTCGCCCACGTGGTATGTCGTTAAAAAGAAGCCAATTTCTTTAACAAGGGCTTAAAGTATTCCCATACCAAATTTCATCAAAATCGATCCAGCCGTTTTGGAGATTAGCCGGAACAAACAGACAGACAAAAAAAAAATTATAATAGCTTTTTTGATATGAGTACCGTTAAAACCTACTTGCATATGCATTTAGTAAAACGTTGTTTTTTTGACATTACATACAGACACATAATATTTGTATAGATATAGGTACTTAATTGTAGCTACACATTGATACAATATTATGGAACACAGTTTAAAGAAGCTGACTACGCCAGCACACAAATATCTAATTTTCAAAGACACTGAGCACATCAAAATAAATATAAGAAATAATAGTTTTTCGGATGATTGATCGTAATATTGTCTAGAGCCGTCTAAAGGAATCCTGATCCGTTATATTGTCGGCAAACAAGCCTGTTTGTTTCAACGTTGACGATCTGATCCCTTAAGCTTTGCTTGAGAAGATCCTAAGTAAATAAAATATTTAATTTATGTACGGTCACCAAAGGAGATAAGTAACCAGGGTCGCCGGGTATTGTTGAAGTTTAGTACGAAACTGATCGATGTTTTCGAATAAAATAAAATTAAATGAATAGAAAACAAACACTTTATTTATCAAATTAAATTTTAAAAAATGAGCGTACAGTCACCAAAAGAGATAAGTAATCTCTTTTGGTGACTGTACGCTCATATTTTGTGTACCGGGAGGCGTGTGTCTGGCACGAAAAAGATTCCAATTCGAGAGTTCCCGACAACGCAATGTTAAATCTTTCGGCAAAACCTAACATCGTGAGGACAAGTGTCTTGATTACCCTTATCATGACATAATTGTAGAAGAGTTAAAACAACAAAGTAAGTTAGTTGTGTCAATCAAGCAACTTGATCGACTTGATTGCTGCAAATAGGTTTTGTGATAACTCCAATCAAGGTCCCGTTTCAAATCTCAATCAAATAAAAGTAAAGCTTTGATTATATGCAAACAAGTTACTTATGCCCGGTTTCTGAAGAATTCTTAAACGGAGTTTAAACTTTCAATAGCTGTTGATGCGATATAATTATCTATTTAAGAGAATTCCTTCCTTATGCTCGGTTTTTGAGGTTCTCTGATAAATCCTCGATAATAATTCACTCGACTTTTAAGCTAAATTCTCCCTTAATGACGTGTTCAGAAACATGATATCGAACCAATAATCACTATCGAATGGATAAACTCCATTTAAAGACCTCAGAAACCGGGCATTAGTCAATCTAAACAAAATCTTGTTTGAGGCAACTACTTTTTTTTTTTCAGTGTAACCTAGAACCAAAAATTCAAACACATGTGACATCCACCAACACAATGGGCTCGCCTATGGCTCACGCTCGTCATAGACAGAAGACCTGTATCCCAGGTCTGGGAACATTATAGGCTAAATTTGATTAGCTATTTATGTTATACCTATATAAGGAGGGGTCCGTGGCTAAATAATAACAGCCGCACAGGTCGATCGATCAGGTTAAGCTACACTTGCCGCGGTTAGTCTGTGGATGGGTGACCATTTTTACATACACAAACCCCTCCGTGCCTCGGAAAGCACGTTAAGCCGTTGAGCTATCATTTGTGGATCTTTGACAGTCGTTACGGGTAGTCAGAAGCCCAGGTCTGACAACCAGTGTTACCAAGGGGTATCGTATTACCCAGTAACTGGGTTGTGGAGGCCAGATAGGCAGTCGCTCCATGGGTATTCAGCTGCCTCCGGTTAGACTGGAAGCTGACCCCAACATAGTTGGGAAAAGGCTAAGCAGATGATGATGGTATACCTATACAATAACAAAGAAAGAAACATATTTTATTTGAGACATGCGCAGGATATACAACCAGTAAAAAAAGGAAGAGAGGGAGGGGGAAAATGAAGGTCAAATTGATATTTTTTTGCCTACTTTATACGGAGATTATGTCCCGCCCTTTAATTAACATTTTGTAGGTCCCCCGTTAAAATTGAAGGTCCCTACTGATGGGTACTTGTATAATTTGCATTTCAATTACATTTTCATGTCCCAATCACCGTGATTGGAGCATTGATGTTATTTTTTATTGAAATAGGGAAGCCATAAAGTGTTATGGACTTTAATTTGAAAGTATTACAGTTTAATTTTGAATGGGAACCAAGGTGCTAATCATGCAAGTCTGTGGAGTCAATTTAGATTTTTACTTATTTTCTATTCCTGAATTTGATATCATCTTCTGTCTAGCCTTTTCCCAACTGTATCGGGGTCGGCTTCTAGTCAAATCGGATGCACCAGTATTTTCATGGAGCGATCTGACCTCCGTAAGCCAACAATATAATACGATACCCCTTGGTAAGACTGGCTTTCTGGCATTGACTGTTAAAGCGCCACGAATGACTGCCGGGACCAACGGCTTAACGTGCTTTCCGAGGCACGAAAAAGCACAAAGTTCCGGGGTATGTAAAGAAGGTCACCCATCCACGGGCCAAACGCGGGAAGCGTAGCTTAACCTGATCGATCGATCCGTGCGGCTGTTATTACCTAGCCACAAGCCCCTTTCTTTGGTCAGAGGGATTGTCCGAAAGGGTTGAACATAAAGGGCTAAGGAAGGAACACGGATGGGTTTTAGTCAGGAAGAGTCTGACACTCCCGCTCCACCCACAGCGGGAGGAGTCATTTGATGATTTCCCATCCCTTTTTCTCCATAGTAACGGCGATATTCGAAATATAAGTATGATTTCATTTGTTTTGACATTTTTAATTGGATCTGTCTAAGCCTTAGATAAAATTGGGGATTTGAAAAGGGTCTTTTAATCAATTTTTTATCCACGCTGTTCCTTTCCTATCAATTAAAATAATCGCAATTTCGATTAGCGATAGTCTCCAATATCCACGCGGGCGAAGCCTTAAGCAGAAGCTAGTATAGTACAGACGCCAGCACTTCAACCTACTACAATCTGTCAAATTTCTTTAATAGCATTTCAACTTTATTACCAAAATATAAGGTTCAAAGTTGATTGACAAATTTGACAGATTCGGGTCGGTTGATGTGCTGGCGTCTGTAAATATTAATTATAATTATTGATACCGATCGCGTCTTTGGAATTTTGCCAGCTAATTTAATTTGGCCCTGTCTAGATCCAGAATCATTAGTTCCAGGCTTTGCTTGCGCTAACGAAGGCTCTTCTTGTCGTGAGTCTCATTATACGGGCCCTATTTGTTGATTTAAGTTTCAGTTGTCTTAATTTTCACAGGGGGAGTGGAAAAACAGAGGTGGAATAGAATATTTACGCACGATTTTTTCTGCAGTTTTTCCTATTACGCCGGAAAAATATGGTAGCAAGTTATTCTGGGTATTTTTCCTTAAGTATAATGGTTTTCTAAGGAATTAGATTGGACAACGTTGTTTAATGAAATTGCAGACAAACGACTATAAGAAGCAGTATAATTAACTTGGAAAAAAAAGTAGAACTTGGCTAAATAATAAGCTCATCGTCGGAGTTAGTGATAGAGCCATAGAGTAAGTAATGTTCATTATAATGTAAAAAGAGACGGGGGTCCCATAGAAAAAGATGAAAAACGTCGCTTGCATGAAACTTGTATTAAAACTGAATACCAACATAACAAAAATGACACAGACTATCCACAGACTGCACGTGTTAAAGCGAGACAGCGATAGCCGCCATTATTAGTTTCTTTTTTATTAGACAGTTGCGTCTGACTGGATAGAGCCTTGGACAAAACTGATGTAAAAAAAAATGTATTCCACGTTCAAATCCTTGTTTTTTTCTGTAATTACGGATTGACAGTCGAGATCGAGACTGGAGAGAATACTATCCTGACACCAAAGGTTTTCATGGCTTTCTCTGGTGTACTTTCCTGAGCCCCTTCGTAATACGCCCAAGGGAATACAGTAGCTTATTCTTAGAGTACGCAAGGTTTGCTCAGACGAAACGCAGGTAATAAATTATTTGGTCACTAAATTCCAACTTCTTTTTCGCATGCAGAACTTCATCATAAAGTACGGATAACAAGTCAAGGAGCTCCTTGGAGAGATTTCCATTTTTTATACATCATTTTGGCTACAAAAAAGGTTTTATTCCCAAACCTTTTTGCCGACATCTTAACTTAAAAGTAAGTTATTCTCAGGAATGGTATGTTGTCTCAGTTTCAACGATACTCCTTTTGACTTAAAAATATCGTTACATTTTGAGTTTGTAGTTGTTTTACAACTTTTCGTGACACAGATCATGTCTAACTTGTAACCATCATTGGTGCAGATTCCCTTGTTCACAAACTAAACTAAATTTAAGTTCAGTGCATATTTTTCTTTCTATTTCATTAAGAAAAGGACAGAAGTAAAATTTTAGTTTAATCCTATCAAATTAATCAGCGCCTCCATACAAGTTTAGACGTGATTAAAAACTTACCTAATAAAATTATTTAAATTTACGTCAGGCGCTGATTAATTTGATAGGACTAAAGCAAACTAAAATTTATCTTCTGTCCTTTTCTTATTGAAATAGAAATATAAAGATGCACTGAACATAAATTTTGTTAAGTTTGTGAATAACAGAATGCACCTTTGTTAGATTCTTCATCGTAATTTGGCAACTTTTCAGCGTTTGTCTATCAACTGGTTACAGCAATAATTGCGTTTATACTGACGTACTACATAATTATAATAACGGTATCTATGTAGAAAAGTTTGTTAAGTACAGATTAGGTACAAGTGTATTCTTACTAGAGCAACAAATGGGGTCGAATTTACGGATTCTCGCTCGTCTTTCCCGCGCCTGAACCCCAACAAAAACTCTTAATCGTTGTGAATGCTTGAATTGATTTTTTCACGACTATACATGTACAGTCTACGAAAGAGATAAGTATGCAGGATCGTCGGATATAGTTGAAGTTTAGTGAGAAATCGATGGATGTTCTCGAATAAAATTTAATTTTATTAATAGAAAAAAAGGGCTCATTTATGAAATTATTTCAGTCGACAACATCCATCGGATTCTTACTAAACTTCAACTATATCCGACGGTCCTGCATACTTATCTCTTGTTATCTTTTGTTGACTGTACACGCCAGGTTGCTGCTTATTGTGTGTAAAAGTGTAAGTATAGAAAGAAAGAAAGAAAAAAGTTTACTTGGACAGTTCGTGAAACACAAAATACAAAATCAATAAAATAAAAAATAATGTTTCAGACAACAATAGTGTGTGCCTCACGGCTGCGCCAAAAAGGTTCATTTCAGCATTAATGCCAGACAGATGCTCTCTGACGCTGGTTTTCTAATGAACACTGAGGCACTCCACACACCGCACCGCGCTCCGTCGCGGTGAGCAGATTTTTACATACAAATTCGACTCCCGCGCTCCCGCGCTCACGCGCGCGGAGTTGAATTTGTATGTAAAAATCTGCTCACCGCGACGGAGCGCGGTGCAGTGTGTGGAGCGCCTTAATAGACGCGATTCGAGTAGGTATTTGGCATAGCTTCCTTACAGCATCCTTATTGTAGTACGGATCATAAAGACCTCTTTGATTTTGACAGCGATTCAAAACTATCTATCATGATTCGAATCAAACAAATGAATTACGTTTCTTTCTTGACAGTCATTCCAGAATATGAGGTCCTTGAAATTTGTTAATATCAACTAAGTAAGTGTCAATTGAATTCCAAAAATAAAAATAAACTTTTTATTTGAAACAATTTCCAGTTTAAAAACGTTTTTCTCGAAACAAAATCCCGTAACTTTTGATTACAAACTTCTTTTCTGACGTAGACCGTTCATTCGTTACTCGGTTCGAGGTTAAACCGGGGTTCAGCAAAGAGATTAACCGCTTGTTTATTTACTCAGACGTAGTAGGGTTAAGAGTATTGTTTGATCTTCATTAGCTGGCTTAAGTGGGCTTAGAGATAAAACTTTAATAGGTAGTTACAAAGACTAAAAGGGTAAGATAAGAGGAGCATACAAAAAGAACGCTAATTGCAAAAGTGAAGGAATATGATTCGCGACTGTAACAATAAACATACAACCTGACACTAATCTGCAAATTGCAAAAAAAAAAACAAGTAAATGTTAATTTTGCGGACTAGCTTAGCGCATTTAAAGGTACCATCGCGGACACTGGCGGTGGCCCACTTTTCAGCCTTATTATTACCAAGGGCATAAGGGTGAAAAGTGGTCGACCGCTATTTGTCCGCGGCTGTACCTACTGGATTAATCATTTCTAAAAGGCTTTTGTTTAACTTATCACCAGATAAAGTAAAATATAACATAAAAAAAAACACTTTTTGCTACCAAACATTTTAAATGATCACAATGGTATTTGTATTCTCATTTGCTCGCTCTTGCATCCTATGTCGACGGAGCCCCGCTTCGTGGGGCTCCTATTTCTGTGTACCTACAGGGTTTAAAGTAACCTAACCAAACCTAACCTCGGAGTGCCCAGCTAGAATTATTGTAATTTTAGACTTCATTTTTTGGTGTTCAATATATTTTTTTGGTGATCATTATATTTAACCCCTTTCTAAAACCTGTGTCTATGTAATTAACAATAATCTTTAAATTCGGTACACGGACCGAATCGCTAGTCAGCCAGAAGTTAAAGATCTGTATTGTAACTATTTGTAACCCACGGCCTGCTGCATTCACCTTTAATTAAACAGTCAATCACGACGTCTGCTCGACCCGCAAAGTCAGGGTTTTCTTAAAATTAATGTACCATTATTAGACACGGGTTTCCGGATGATGTGGCTTTTATCGCTAGGGGGTAACAAACACCCCAGCTTACTTGTTTACTGAGAGCAAAGGGTTGAATTCGGTTAAATGTATGGGTTCTAAGAGGCATGTTTGGTGTCCTACGACCTATTTAATGAGAATTTATCATGATGTTGGTCGCTGTAGAAGTCATTGCTTTCTGTGTCGCGTTTGAGGCGGAAAAAATGTTTGTTGTCATCCATTTTATAACTGCAGAATCAAACTTTTACTGAACCTATAAGTGCATTCATTCTTGAGGAGGTCCTGAGACAGGCAGTCGCTCCATGTAAAATACTGGTACTCAGCTACATTCGGTTAGGCTGGAAGCCGACCCCAACATAGTTGGGAAAAGGCAGATGATGATGAAGTGCATTCGTGGCAGCCGTGATCAAACTCATGCCTTTATTTTAATGACACCACTTTTGAATTGACAAGGAGTCGGTCAGTTAGTCAGAAAGTTGAAGCTATTTGCCCATTGGTAATTATAATAAAACGCTAGAGCAAAAAACTGACACGAGAATCAGTACAAAGTTTTTAAAAATCCCGTTCCAAAAATTCACCGTCCTACACTCTCATATTTTTATGACCACGAGTGCCATGAATCTTGCCGTTTAGTAAGTCACCGTGCGAAGCCAGGTCGGATCGCTAGTCTAAACGTTTAAACTATACTCCATAGGCTTAGGTAGTTCAATAAAGGTAAACAAAAAAACCACGTGACTTAGTTAACCGACTAAACGTAATACCAGTCTATTCAGTTGTCATGCTACTTTACAGCTGTACTCATCAATTTAGCAAGGTTATTAATGAATTACAACGTTGCTAAATTGAAGAGTACAAATGTGAGGTAGCATTACAACTGAATAGACTTTTTTTTTTTTTTTTTTTTTTTTATTTTTTTTTTTTTATGGATGGGAAATCATCAAATGACCCCTCCCGCTCTGGGTGGAGCGAAGGGAGTGTCAGACTCTTACTGACTAAAACCCATCCGTGTTCCTTCCTTAGCCCTTTATGTTCCGGGGTAGCGGTAACCCTTTCGGACAATCCCGCACCCCCGGCAGGCTTCGGCCCTGGCAGGCCCCTTCCTTTATGCTGACATCTCTTTGAGGCGCGCGTGGAACACGTACGCGCCGTCCGGCACGGGCCTGGTCCTGATCGGACGGTGAGCTACCCATTACTCTCCGTCCGCAGGCCCGCGCCTACGGTGGCCGGGAGTCGTCACGCGGCTCCCGACGCCCGGAGCGTCTCCCGCGGCGGCTGGGGTGTGAGGCTCTCTCCCTTAGCCGTTCCGCCACCTCCTTCGCTAGCATGACTGCTTCGCAGAAGGAGGTGACGGCCTCCCACTCCCTCTCGCCCCGGACCATGGCTTGAACCAGGGCCGGACGCGAGAGGTCGCCGCCGCTACAACTGAATAGACTGGTATTACGTTTAGTCGGTTAACTAAGTCACGTGGTTTTTTTTGTTTACCTTTATTTAACTACCTAAGCCTATGGAGTATATTAAATTATAAAGGGAAAATATGTGATTTTTGTATGTATGTTTGCTACGCTTTCAAGCTAAAATGGCTGAACGGATTTGGATAAAATTTGGCACATATGTAGACCATGATAAGAGATAGGATTCTTATGCGGGTGAAACTGAATGTCTGGAACAACTGATCCTATTACAAAAATTCTTTTACTGTTAGAAATCTACGCTATACTCGAGAATGCATAATCAGCCTATAATGTTCCCACTGCTGGGACTTAAGCCTCCTCTCTGTGAGAGGGAGTGGGCTGTAATCCTGAATCCCGTAGTGGTGGCCGTTTTACCACTAGGCCACCACTGCTATTGCCAAAAAGAAAATCTGTTGTTCCCTACATTTTGACGAGTTATACGAACATAAATGTAGGGAACAGCAGATTTTTTTTACGCGATTTCAGGTTTGGTCCCATAGTAAAAGTTGAGTACAACCTCTTAAGAGGTAGTTGGTGTTTTTTCAATAACCCTGTATAATTGATTGTCAATTTCTTTCTTCTTTGTTCACAGACAAGCAAGTCGAATGGATGTTAAACAGAGACCTGTCCCTTGCCTTCTTGGAAGCCACGGAGCACCTGGCTAAGGTGTGCGACCTGCCGTCCAGAATCATGGCTAGCCCTGTCTATGTAAGTATCCAATGTATCCAGTGTCTTACAGTATTATTATCTAACGAAGCGACACACGCTTTACTTGTAGTAGAAACACACTGTGAATGTGTGCGTAATGACGCGCGTTGAATAAAAACAGTCGACTCGAAATTCAGCAAACACCCGTGATGCACTACAGAAACGGGGCAACCCCTATTGAACGCGAAAGACGCTTTACGTTTTCTGCGTATAATCGACCCACAGACTGCACGTGTAAAAAGGAGTGCAATATGAACAAAACGAGGTTATTTTAACACTCCGTGAGCAACGTGCAAATCTGCAAGCTATCATATTTGCCCTAACCGACAGCGCCCTTCGCTCTCGCTCAATATCGTCATTGTCATTATGCCTCCAATTACATGGCACTTAACACTTTGCGGGACACTTAACACCCCTCGACGTGATAACAATAAAGGTTCTATTGTCTCGTTCAGTGTCCTTTAACGAAATATGGGTACACCTCTACCACAGAATACTTAAAGTACTACGTACAGAAAGGCCACTCCCTTCCCCGCAATAACATCAGTTACCGCACCTCACCCCGCACTTCGGCGTATTCGTCGCAGTTCTTTAACAAGAGCGCTCGCAAACACAAGTACCTCACGCACACATTCATACGTATACAAACGTCATTTTTTAATGTAGTAATAGTAGGTAATTATTTTGCGAGCGTTGTATGGAGAGTCCGGGGTGTGCCTCTACCTTACACTTCGGGGGTTATCAGTGGCGTGCATTGGTTTTCAGAATAGGTAGGCACTAGGCCGGGTCTAGTCTAGACAAACGCGGTCACTAATCAGAAAAAAAATGTGAGGTCAAAAGTGTGGTTATTTGAGTAGGCATGCCTACGTAAGAGTGATAAATTGCGAAAGTCGAACGTCATGGTATTACGCGTGAGACGTACGTATTTTTAATTTTGTCGTATTAACTTGAACGAGCAAAGACCAATGACAATGTGCGAATAGTACGGGAGCCGAGTAGTCCGTCCGGCGACTGCCTACTGCCGCGCGTGTTTGTATGAAGATTTTGTTTTTTGTTAGGTATGATAATTTCGTGATTTTCTTAATTGTGGGGCACACACACTAAAATGTAATTGATAGGCTTATGTTGGTATATCGAGGTAGGCACTGCTTATATGACTATATGCAATGCACGCCACTGGGGGTTATAGGCGTGATCTTTGTAATACTAACTATAGAATTTCTTTTGTTTCAGTTTAACAAGCCCGTCTACGGTTTGGACGTGCCCAACTTCACAGACTTTGCGGGCCCCGGCGTTATTCTTACGTAAGTATTACCATAATGCCGTTAGAGAAGAAAATTTTATAATACAATAATATATCGTTTTTTTTTTACAAGAGCAGTGGTTGCCACGTGGTAACGTCCGCGACTTACGACTTGTAGGTCGTTGGTTCGAATCCAGACAGGCGCTTTACTTTGTGTAAATTATTTCATCACCACTGCTCTCAAAACGGTGAAGGAAAACATCGTGAGGAAACCGGCATGTCCTAGAACCAAAAAATTCGAAGACGTGATATCTACCAACCCGCACTGGGCCCGCGTGGTGGATTACGGCCCACTCCCTCTCACTGAGAGGAGGCCTGTGTCTTAGCAGTGGGAACATTATAGGCTGATTATGTTATATAGTATTTTTTACATAATATTTGAAACAGTTATAGATTTTCTTTTGATGGCCTTACATTATGTTTTTCACACGTTGAAGAATGCTGCGCGAGGCCTCGGGCCTCCTAAGACTATCTTTGGAGGTCTTAGTCAAGTGCCCTTGCCTTCTGGCGCTTCTGGCTGTAGAAAGCGGGATTATACCTATAAATCACTTACTCATATATTTGTCAACAGAATTGTCTTCTTCTTGGCTGTCGCTCTGACTTCTGGCTCCATGTTGGCTGAGAGGAACGAGGGTATTCTGGAGAGGTCACTGGTTTCAGGAATCACTGGTAAGCTATAGTAAATTACTTTTTTCTTCGTAGTATGTCGATGGCAATATAAATAGAGTCAATTCAGAATTTGGGTACGAGTTTGGCACCTTCAGTAGCGTCCATCAGTTCCTGTAACGTGCTGCGTACAGGACACGGAGCTCATGTGGAACAGGGCCACATTTACACTCTAATGCAGGGTCATCTATAAATCTCCACTTGAGCTGGTTCTTGCTTCGGCCAACCTGGATCCGTGTTTAAAAACTTTCTGGTTAGAAAGGTTATAGAATAGAATAGAATACTCTTTATTATGTGCACCATATAAATTACAGACATACTCGTAAATATAGAAACTTTATAATGGGTGACACAATGGGCGGTCTTATCGCTAAGAGCGATCTTTTAAAGACAACCTTTGGATGGATTAAAAACGGGAAGGACAGACAAATACTTTAGGTAGTATGGTACGGTGTGGTAGGTAGGTTATGTTGTTAGACAAGCTTTGACGGCAGCACGATCCTTGTACATAAATGGATATTACTACCATTTCTGTTCCTACCGCGCCAGTATTTCAGAAGGCCAATTCTCGTAATTTGAATGGCTATATACAAAATGTGTCCAACAACCTTGTCAAAAATGGTAAAATTAAAGGTATTTTTGACAGATTGAGACTGCTATCATACTGTGAACGTTCTTAAAATTACGAGAATTGCCCCTCTGATTCTCTTGTCCTGCGATATATTAACTTATCTATATGTATAAACTATAAGTCCAGGTTTCCCCACGATGCTATTTCTTCAACGATGTCAGTAATATCCAAGATGAACAGAGCCTTCAATTTTTTTTTATTTCCTTGTCCTTATCCTGGGCTAAAATGTCTATAAATAATAAAGAACATAAGACGAAAAAAAAATGTGATACTTACTACGAAATGATTATACGTTGTACTTTGTGTTTTTATTCAACAAAAATGGTTATTTGTATTGAAGGAAAATGAAATAAGTATAGAGAGGATTTTGACCCATAGGTGGTGTTTGTTTGAAAGGTAATATATAAATGCCTCAGGAATCTCCTTTTAATGGAATATTATATGCTTACCTAAAAATATTTTCTAAGAATATTTTCATTAACAATGTGCTGGCTTTTATATTTACGTTTTCGTTTTTGATATTGCCTTTATAAGCATTTGGTAGTAACGATAATGTCCTGGTTACTGTATGAAAGGAGCTTTTTATAGCATTTTTTTCAATATTTTTCTGATGTTCTTGTATATTTTTAGCAGGTTTTTGCTAAAATTAGTCATGTATTTTTTTTAGGTAAGGCTGATTCGAAAAATATTAAATACTTAGGTCAAAATATAAAAATAAAACGTCAACGTAAAAGTTAAAACCGTGAAGGCTGAGAAGAAATAGTCCGTTGAAGGACTTGGGGGAGGCCTACCTACAATGTCTAAAAGTATAATGATTGACTACAGTAAACAAAATCAGAAAAATATATGATATTCTTCAGGATATCATTTCTAGGTAGATAGTGTGTTGAAAACATAATACAACTAATTTGATACGTTAGAAAAAAATCACGAAAATACCTCTAAAAACTTTCTTTTCATAATAAAAACCATACTAATATACATACAATCATTCTGATTTTTTGTCAAATTATTCTACCAAAAAAATCAGCTATTCCCTACATTTTGACGAGTTATACGAACATAAATGTAGGGAATAGCTGATTTTTTTTCGCGATTTCAGTTTTGGTCCCATAGTAAAAGTTGTTCATAATGATGAGCACAATGACCTCTTAAGAGGTTGTTGGTGTTTTTCTAATAACCCTGTATACTTAGATAACGATGATCGTAAGGGAGACTGACTTAAACTACGGATAAGCTTATGTAAATCCTTTTGAAAGTCATTGTAGAAATACGAAAAGCTTTGAAAGCGAATACTACACTATCGCTACGGTTTGGTAATTTCCCTACAATTATTAATTGCCTAAAAATCACCGTCCATCCATAACGTTACTACATATAGGGTGTAAAAAGACCCATCACATAGCCGCCAACTGCGAATTCTGTACAACAAACCAAGTAACTTTGAGGAGTAATAATTGCTGCGAAACGACTTTCATTTTTGGTGTGAAAAATTGCTGTTTACAGTAGCGCGCAACGTAACGCACGCAAAAAGACATTGTGCTTATGGGGTCATGCAATGGTACATGGGTCGTGGGGGTATTTAAAGTTGTGTTATATCATTCAAAATTTGTAATTTTGTAAAAGTTGTAATTTTGACCTTCAATATCTCCGTAACCAGAAGGTTCCCAGGTATGGCCCGGTACAAAAAAAAAACACAATGACGGGGAGTATAAGAAACTATTGGCTTCGATAGGTGTCTTTTTTTACACCCGTTATTATTCTTTGAAATGAGTTATTCCGGACTAAACCCCTGACTCCCCCCTCCACCCCCCCTCCTCGATCCGCTACTAGTTCTTATTCTGTTTTAATCTTTGTCTTACCCACTATAACCTTTCTTATTCACAGTATAGAAATGTGAATCTGCGAAGATTCACTTTCAAAACAAAAGAGAATCGCTCCTTTTACGTATTGACTGCAACCACTTGAGTGAGGTTCAAAGTGAACTTTATAGAACAAATCTAATTTCAGTCTAGTTGCTTGCCAAAAAACAAAAGCCTAACCTTTTTTTATTTTTCCAAGGTACTGAGATCCTGTTCTCCCACGTGATAGTCCAGATGCTGATCATGTTCCTGCAGTCGGGAATGGTGCTTCTCCTCGGTTTCCTGGTCTTCGGCCTGACTATCAAGGGACCTGTTGGATGGGTCATCTGCCTTACTTTAATGACGGGACTTTGTGGAATGACTTTCGGTAAGTGGAATTGATGATGCTATTTTATTGTGAAAATCGGACAACATGTGCTACACTTTGCGTTCATTTTTGCCTTCCACTCTCTATCTTTCACTCGAAGTTAAACGACTGTACATAAAACGAATCAGAAGTGAAAAATTATTTCATTAAAAACAACTGATCCAACGATGATGCTGGATTTCGGGACTCGGCATCCATCACACGCCTAACGAATGATCGAAAGATGAAATGAAAGGAGCAGATAAACGTTCATTTCTGTGTAAATTTGTCAGTGTCGTGTAAAGCTGGAATGAATGAAAAATGAACATTCACTGGAGTGATCTATTTACTCGAGTGAAGCGTCTGATATCAGCTCAAGGCATGATCTGTTTTTAAAAAGAAAAAGTGCTGTCTACTAGCACCCTATCAGGAATTTTGTCGAGAAGGAAGTCAATGGCGAATTCATTACTTTTACAAAAGAAAAACTTTCTATCCACCAAGTAATGCTGATAACTACAGAAATTCTATTCTCTCTCCTCGTTCGAAGTTACCTAAAACAAAATAAAAGACAAAAGCATCTCACTTTTAGTTTATTTGAAACTACCAGCGCCCCGCGGTTTCACCAACATAAGTTTCCCGTGGAAACATCGGGATAAACACTATCCTATGTCCTTTCGGGGGATTCAAATTATTTCTATACCAAATTTCATCGAAATCGGTTCAGCGGATTAACAGGTCAAGCACCGCGCGTCGCCTAGCGGCGACGAAACAACATAAAATCAATAATTGATGAGACACATTTATTGTGTCTCATTAGCGGAAAGCGTGAAGAGATAACAGAGAGACACACTTTCGCATCTATGTATAATAATTAGTATGGATTGAAATTTGAATGAACTTTGGCATTTAAACAAAAATCACGTGTATTGTAAGTAAAAAGGTTTCGGCAAAAATTGGAAGCCTTAAAATTGAAAATATTGGCACCGGTTGACATTATGAAACTGCGTAGGTAGTTTTCAATTAAACCTCGTAAGCTTTTTTCCTCCTTTTAGTATCGAACACGTAACATACGACCAAAGGAGAGGTAAAAATAAAAATTATGAAGTTTTTGAGAAATCTGTAAAAAAAAAATGATTTGGTGGTGACGTTCCGTGTTAGGAATACGACCATCCGTTCCATCACAAATATAACTGATGTCACTTGGAAAGCTGCCACGCTAAAATGGAACTAGGCTGGACACATCTGCCGCATGTCAGACGAACAATGGGCCAAACTTACGACCCAATGGGTCCCTCTAAATGGCAAGCGACATCGTGGCAGGCCCAGACGGAGATGGCGGGATGAGCTGGACTCCTTCAACAAGAATTGGTTCTTAGCAGCTTTCAACAGAAAGAAGTGGAAAGAGAGTAGGAAGGCCTTTGCCCTGCAGTGGGACATCACAGGCTAATAATACGAATAATAACTAAAAATTTCAACGCAGAGGGGACCAGAATAGCTCACCGTCCGTTCAGGACCAGACCCGTGCCGGACGGCGCGCGTGTGTTCCACGCGCGCCTCAAAGAGATGTCAGCATAAGTGAAGGGGCCCGTCAGGGCCGAAGCCTGCCGGGGTAGCGGGATTGTCCGACAGGGTTACCGCTACCCCGGAACATAAAGGGCTAAGGAAGGAACACGGATGGGTTTTAGTCAGTAAGAGTCTGACACTCTCTTCCGCTCGACCCAGAGCGGGAGGAGTCATTTGATGATTTTCCGTCCACAAAAAAAAAGGGGGGGACCGGAATCTTGTACTGAATCCTAGGTAACAGGTTGCACGTCCATGTCTCAGCCTTCCTGTATAATTATTTTGTTTTCCTTTTCAGGATTTGTGGTGTCTACAATTTGCGATACAGACAGAACGGCGACGTACTTGGCTCTGGGTTCTTTCTTGCCAATGGTGCTGCTTTGCGGAATCATCTGGCCTATTGAAGGTAAGCATATTAGTATAAACGTTTGTAGCGGTAGCGTTTGTACGGTAACGCCACATGTGAAACAACACGTCATCATGACGTCACGCAAAATTCTGCATCTCGAAACAGAGTTTACCGCGCAACTAGCATAGATACAACGGCCCGACTTGAACCATCGGGCAGTTGCCCGCCAGACACAACACCCGTCTGGTCGGAGGATCCTCGATCCTCCCTTTTCTACGGAGGTTATGTTTGTTATGGTTTTCCATGTAAATAAAATTGATGATAACTTATCTTCCCTTAGGGGCCATCTCCACGAGCGAGAGAATCGCGGCGATAGTCTCGCCGTGCCATCAAATTTTCGCCGCTATGACATCGCCGTGTGGAGACACGTTCTAAGAGAGTGTATAGAAATACGTGGCACGACGATAATATCGCCGCGATTCTCTCGTTCGTGGAGACGGCCCCTTAGAGGCTAAGAGCTAAGACTCAGCTGCCATTTTTTTTTGTGTTTGTATTTTTCTTTGTGTCATTTATCTTTCCGCAAATAAAGTGTTTTCTTTCTTTTTTCTCTCAAATATTAACCTAACATCTTCCTCCACCAGGTATGCATTTCATCCTCCAATGGATAAGTTACTTCTTACCCCTCACCTTGTCCACTGAGGGTCTTCGCTCCATGCTGCAAAGAGGCTGGGACATCAACAAACCCACAGTCTATGCAGGATTCATCTCCATTACCACATGGATAGCTGTCTACCTCACCACGAGTATCCTGCTCCTCAAATTCAAGAAAGGCTGAGGAGATTTATAGCAATTTTTTTGTAGTTTAGTTTATAGTATTGTAGTTCATCATTTGTGAAATTGCTCAATGCTTTGTGTTAGTTAGTTTGGCATAGAGTAGTTTTTGGTTACAGAATGACAAATTGTAGTAAGCGACAACTAAATGAATTTAGTTTTAGAGATATTTAAGTATCGATGATTGATAATAGAAATAGTGAGTCTGGGGTTTTTGTAAGCTTATTTTATTTTCATGGACCTGAAGCTTTGCTCAATTTTTTTTTATTTTTTTCAAGTTTGACGATCGATATTGCTATACACTTTGGTCTATTATTTTGTATTCTTTTGTTTCGGTGCAGGTTCATTGCAAATGGGTGGGTTTGTCATTTTTGTATATTTTATATGACAATAATTTCCTTTTCTATTACGAGGTATTATAATAAGGACTATTAGTTACTTTAGCGACTATTTTCCGTTTTAATTTATAAGAGAATCTGTTAGTAGCTGAAATAACACAGAGTAGTAAAAAATGGAGTGCTCAAATGATGAATTTATTTCTGGTGTGTAATACAATAATATTTCAATTAGATAATCATGTATCTAGTACAGATTTTTTGTCAAGACGTAAACGCCGTGCGAAGCAGGTATGGGTCACTAGTTTTAAAATATTCATTTATGGACTGACTAACACGACTTTTGACGTGTTTACCGTGGAAAAACAATTGCAGTCCATCTGTATATAAATAAAACAAAGTCGCGTAAGTTACACCATTTATAACTCAAGAACGGCTGGACCGATTTTTATGATCATTGATTTGTTGGATTTGTCTCTGCCCCGAATAGCAGACTAACTATTAAAACATGGAAAAAATTCACGAAAAATAAAAGATAATTTATTTCGTTATACATTTTGTATCATCATCATCTGCCTAGCCTTTTCGCAACTACGTTGGGGTCGGCTTCCAGTCTAACCGGATGCAGTCATACATTTTGTATCAAAGTCAAAAAAATATTTCAAATAGACACATAAAAGGCACTTTTGACGTCAAAAATTACCTCGCTATAATATCTGGATCGATGGCAGTACGAGGTTCGCCGTCAGCTAGTTTTTTTTTTTAAATAAATCTGGTTTCAGCATGAATAAAGGAAATTATAATTGGCTTCACACACCGTCTATATACAACTGAACAAATTGGGTTTCGTAGTACTTTATCTATTTATATAGATACGTATTAGGTAAAGGTTATTTTTGAGAGTATCCATTGTAAATATTATGTAGTTAATTTAGGTTAATTTATTTAAGGTACAATTTGTATGCTTCTAAGAGCTGAACATCTACACTTTTATTAATTTCAAAAAAACCTGAAAAGGGGTTATTGTAATCTTCATTATAACTTTTACTATGGAAGCAAACTTGAAATAGCGACAAAAACTCAACTGCTCCATACATATAGTTCGTGATTTTTTCTCGCGATTTTTGTGTTGGTCCTATAGTAAAAGTTCATAATGATGAGCTAGTGTGAGGACTCCTTTTCAGGTTTTCAGTTATTTTAATAACACCTTGTATAAATATTTTTTATTTTATCTGTTTTGACTATGTCGTTCTTTGGTTCTATTTTTGTAAAAATTAATCGGTAAACATGGATTGAAAATAATATTTGTATTGTATTTTTTGTAGCTACCCAGAAAGAGATTTACAAAATACACATTTAAAATAGTTTGTATTTGAACTAATCATTGCCAGCTCAAACTGTATTTGTTAATTACAATTGCATTGTGATAGTATATTATAAGTCATCATGAATAAATTTATACAATAATTTAGTCATGTGTATCATTTGTATACGCTTAGGGGGTGTACGTTACCCCAGCAAGAAAGTGTCTCCTAGAGTTATAAGAGTAGAACGTATAATGTGTGCCCTATCTGCTGTAAATGTGCCCCAACATAAAAAATGTGTGCCCCCTGTCGTTTTGGAAAAAAACGGAAAAAACGATTCTTGCTGGGGTAACGTTTTTCTAGCAGGAAAATTCTAAACGAATGATCGGAGAGAGAAAAATTGTGCATGGCCAGAGAGCTTATATGTGTGCCAAAATGTGCCCCAAAAAATAAAATCTGTGCCCCTTCAGGTTTTCGAGATATTGCATTTCCTGCTGGAGTAACGTTTTGATGAATCGTATATCTCTACAACCATTGCATGTGCCCCTGTAGAATAAACATACACGAGTAGCTCTTAATGTGTGCCCCTTTGTGCCCCAATTAGATTTAAGAAAATATTTATAGTTTTCAAGTTATCGCGGTTTTATGAAAACCCGAAAAAACATCGCAGCGCCTAAATTAGACAAGGCACAAGTTCGCTGAAAACTGTATTCGGTCCTTCTTGACGCTAATAATAACCATATAAAGTTTCAAAATTGTTCATGCATGCGTTTTTGAATAATCTCGCTAAAAGTCAAAACGATGGTGTCATAACTTTGACGGCAAAATACAAGGAACCGGCTCAATCCCAGATGTGTAGGTGTAAACCAAAATCATGTGCCTTTAGTCAGAAATATATGGTGAAAATATTCAGCTTGGAATGTTTCGCATTAAGTAAATATAAACAAAAAACCAAAATATGTAAGCAACGGCTGGTTCCAGGAACTCTTTTCCCACGTCACCTCGAACCAGCCCTCGCGGTACACGTCCAGGTCGTCTCGCCATCTCTTTCTGGACCGGCCTCGGAGGCGCCGTCCATCTTCAGGCATACAGATCTACACTATCTACATCTACATCTACACTATATAATATATTATTATATAATATAATAATAATAATATAATAATAGTATTATAAATTGATCGTGTAGGGTAGGGGTAGGGTAGGAGTAGGGTAAGAGTAGGGTAGGGGTACGGTAGGAGTAGGGTAGGAGTCGGGAAGGGGTAGCGTACGAGTAAGGTAGGAGAAGGGTAGGGGTAGGTAGGAGTAGGACACCATGCGAACGAAGTCGCGCCGGGCAGCTAGTCAATAAATAAAACTTTTAAGTCACTAGAAGGTGCACTGTTCTTGCATGACAGTTACACATTTACAATCAATCAGTCTTATAAACTCGAATAAAAACCAAAATGCGAGGAGGACATAACAAAAAATGCTAGCCCATTCATGTCATTGATAAATTCTTTATTATGTTTTTCACGTATCACTATACCAAACATTTCCAAGTCTCTCATGGTCTTCCAAGTGTACAACCAAACACATTCGCATTTGTTGTGGTCAGCGTCAAATTACAGAAGGCAGCGTTGTTGTGAAAACTCTGCTCTGCTATTCTTGCGTGGGGATTCACTGCCACCTAGAAAAAGGCATGATGACTTCAGTCTTTTGAAAGTCCAATTGAAAAGACTGATTTAAATTAAGATCAGCGCCATCTCTTATCGCAACGGGGCTTTCGAAGAGCGAAATTCCCTATTTGGTCCGTCTTTAAAGACGAAAATAAAAACTCAGTTGTATATCGATATAAGTTTTGAAATCCCTATTTTTTATGAAGGTCATTTGACAGAAAAAGTGGCCTGGCGTCAGGGGTACGGCGATACGTTTTTACTCTGGCGTTCAAAAAGTTAAATTGAACTGGGTGATTAATTTTCAATTTCTGCCTATTAAATTATGATATCTAGTTAGTGTTAGCAAAAACGGCTGTACATCTTTTAGGTTCTTTAGATAGATAGATAAACCATTTATTTGGCGCACACAAAAGACAGCATAACACACAAAAGTACAACATTAGATGATAACCAATTACCCACATGAACATAATATAAAAACAAGGTGCCATGCCGATACAAAAACAAAAAAAAAAAAGGAAAAACATACATATCTAAATAAAAGTGACACTATGAGTCTATGACGAATACTTAAAATATAAAATTAACAACGAAACACACAGTGCGGTGTGCGTCTCAAGGTTGCACCAAATGCGAGTCCAGCTCAGCATGCTGAGCATGTTGAGCTCAGAATCAGTCGGGGTCAGTCAGTCATGAGTCGGGGTCCCGGGAGATACTTGTACATTCGCCGCACTCCCGACTGGTATCAGCCCGCCATGCACAGAGGCCCCATCACTAATTGCGGCCGTATATACGTACCTTGAACCTGTAGTTTCCGGGCGGCACATCAGTAACGTCTACCCACTGGCAGTCAATGTTGTACTTGTAGACGTCTGAGCAGTTCACTGATATACCTAAAACAAATCACCAGTATCATCACCGACCTGCACAGAAGAGAATCCGACTAGGGAAGTAAACTGAGAACTTAAAATGGGACCACTGCAGGCAGAAAACGAAGAATTTCGTCAAACTGCTGCACGGCTTCCCAAAAACGTACTTTAGGTTGGCTTCCAGTATAGGGATTTTATCTAAGCTTGTACCTACTTATAATTCTTAAGTCAATACAGATTTTAGGCATTTTTTTTATTCCAAGACGACGGCGAAGAAACGACAGAGTCAACTCTAACCGTGGACGCGTCTCGGCGACAGCCGTCAGCGCGTGTCACTCGTGATGCACGTATGGCGTCCACAGCTATATCGGCGTCCGATAATCCATAGCAGTTGTAATGAGTACAAGTATCGCAAGCACGATAGAAAGAAAGAATAACATTTATTTGGAAACAGTTCATGAAACACGAATCAAAAAAGTTAAATGCTTATAAACACACAGTGTGTCTCACGGCTGCGCCAAAAAGGTCCATTACAGCATTACATACTCGTACATACATACTCAGCCTATAATGTTCCCATTGCTGGGACACAGGCCTCCTCTCTGTTAGAGAGGGTGGGCCATAATCTACCACGCGGGCCCAGTGCGGGTTGGTAGATGTCACATGTCCTCGAATTTTTGGTTCTAGGACATGCCGGTTTCCTCACGATGTTTTCCTTCACCGTTTTGAGAGAAGTGGTGATGATATAATTTACACACGGTAAATCGCCTGACTGGGTTCGAACCTACGAGCTAAAACTCGTAAGTCGCGGCTGTGATCACTAGGCCACCACTGCTCTCACTGCAGTACATCATTAATGCTGTACAAATGCTGCCTGATACTGGTTTTCTAATGAATCTTGACGGATGAAATATCCACACTGATTGGCGATAGCAATTAAATACCTTGATTCTGCCAGGAGTTTACGATAAATAATATTATTCGCTATACCTTGATCACCATAGTTCTTGCAAGAGTACTTCTTTTCAAATCCTTCATTGCAGGTGTTGTCTTCTAAGCAGAAGGACGCTTTGTGACCTTCAGCCACCCGCAGACCATTTGAGTCCAGGACATCAAATGTGGCGAATACTTCCATGCTGTGGTAGTGCCTAGATACGAAAAGAAATATACATTGATTCTTGAACTTTCATAGGTAAACTTTCATTATAATGCCAATCTTATCCTCACAATGGTAAGGACACTTTCAGTAAGTATTTTTAGGAGCGCCTGTGATCAGATCTCCACCCCTCAATTTCTGACGAATACCTATGCTCTCTTGGCCACCATTTGATTGGCTTGCTGATGATGGCTTATCATTCTGCTACCTTATGCCTTTTTTTTTTTGGTGGGAAATTATCAATTAACTTCTCACGCTCTGGGCGGAGCGGGAGGGCGTGTCAGACTTTTACTGACAAAAACCCACCCGTGTTCCTTCAGTTGCCTGTGCCAGGGCCCACGGTATCTTTTTCGAAGAACCCGCGACCCTGGCAGTGCTACCTTATGCCTAAAGAATGACGGTGATGAGTCGAAATGATGCGTTCTCAAGAGGCGAATTAGGCTTCAAGGACGAATTTTTGAAGTGAAACTTCTTCACGCACGCTTGACTTGGGGAGTAAGCTGGCGAACGCGTGACGTAAGCGTTACGAAAAGTGTGATCGGGCGAGGCGAACGGGAGTTGAGTGGGGGATATAAGCAAGAGAAAGCATTGCGCGCGCACGTTTTCTTTCTCTCTTCCTCTCATAGCCAAATACGTTTGAAGTTTCACTTCAGTCGTGTCATCGTGTGGTCATAAGCACACTCGGTTTTTTTTTATTAAACAGCGCACCACCAGCTTCTGCTATAAGACTCAAGTTTAAATAGTAAAGGCAAAGAAACTTACATATGACAGAGATGCCACTGCCACAAATGTTTCGGCAGGTACGGCCTGAACTCTGCATTGCCCGCGTTCAGTGAGGCTGCCGTGAAGCGGAGCAAGCGACGAGTCTCGAACTGCCAGTCCGGTACTAACTCCTTGACCTTGTGATGTTAATGAAATCTAAATTATTTGACAGTAAATAAGAATTATTCAGAACAGATGGCCGATGGGGCCGAAAGGTTCTGGCAACCGCGTACCGGAAGACGTAACGTTGGAAGGCCTCCCACAAGGTGGACCGACGACCTTGTGAAGGCCGCAGGAACTCGTTGGATGTGAGAAGCACAAAACTGGTCGAAGTGGAGGTGCTTGGGGGAGGCCTATGTCCAGCAGTGGACGTCTTTTGGCTAAAATGATGATGATAATGATGAAGAATTATTCATTATTTCAAGCTTAGTCTTAAAGAGAAAGTATTTGTTATTCCGAGACATACTTAACATTTTTTACAACATACGGGTTGTAAAAAGACCCATCAAACGCGCAATCTGTACATCAAAGTATCACAAAAATAATTGCTGGGAAGCGACTTTTATTTTTGGTGTGAAAATTGGCTGTTTGCGGTAATGCGCAAAGTGAAACACGCAAATAATTGTGCTTATATGCATGCAACAGTGCTGGGGGTATTTAAAGTTGTGTTTTAACTTCAAAAACTTGTTTTCGTAAAAAAACGTCAATATAAATTGGAATTTTAACCTTCAATATCCACCAGAAGGGCAACTAGAAGGTTTCCAGTACAAAAAAAAACGTGGTGGTGGTGGCTGGGACAGACTAGATGCGAAAGGCGGAGGACACGATATTGTGGCGCAGCCTGGGAGAGGCCTTTGTCCAGCAGTGGACTGCGATAGGCTGAGTTGATCGATTGTTTGATGAAACACTGGGCGATGCAGTACCTAGACCAAAGTATAACAGAACTGCGATATCTCAAAAAAACTTAAGATAGGATTAAAATTATACTGGATAAATATTAAGTAAAAAATAATAACCTCATAAGCACTTCTGCTCAAGCAGTTCTCCTCCATAGCACATCGGAGCTGATACATCATCACATCTTGCAGGTGAGCTGATCTTTCTATAGCATTCGTATCGAGGACCAGGTCGGCTAGCTTGGTGGAGCAAATGACAGCTGCTGCATGACCTGTTCAATGATGAAGTTGGCTATAGATTATTGAAATATCACTTTTCTTCTCCACAAAATGTCGCAAAGGTAGTTAGACCAATCACATCACACTAATCACACTATAGTATTATAAAGGCGAAAGTTTGTGAGTGTGTTTGTATGTTTGTAACTTCTTCACGCAAAAGCTACTGAACGGATTTGGATGAAATTTAGCGCACAGATTCGCTTATAACCAGGATATTTTTATACCGATATTCCTACGGGATCGGTAAGTTAGTGATTACATAACATCACGCCTGTATTCCCCGAGGGGTTAGGCAGAGGTGTAACTATAGTACACCCACATTTCGCCTGTTATGTTTAAGTCCCATGTAATAGGGGCGAGCCTATTGCCATCAATTGGGCACAAATCCAGACTTCGGGCTAACTGAGAAATTTCAGATCAAAAAACGGTCGGAAATAAAAATAACAGCAAGAGAGCAGTGTAGAAGTCCTGTAGCCCTGCCCGCCTGCCTGTGTGCCCTGTAGTCTGGACCTAAACGCAAAAAACGCAAGATTTAGACACAATAAAAGTATATGATCGATTACAGTAAACAAAATCAGAAAAATATATGATATTGTTCAGGATATATGCTAGGTAGATAGTGTGTTGAAAACAAAATACAACTAATTTGGAACGAACCTATTAATGCTTGCTTTTGAATAATACATACATCCTTAATTAACAAAAATAACAAAATTAACACGTTAGCTGCGGCACCAATTTTTGCAAACTTTCCGTTCCTGCGGCACGAGGCATTATCGGCCAGCACCGTGACCAGACGTTAGGGCGACACGCGGTCTATTAGACCCCACCTCCTTTAACAGACTAAAATCCATTTTCTGGCGCGAAATCAAAGACAAATGAAAATTTTGGTCCTTATCGATATAGACAGTGAATTGATGAACCCTAATCTACCGTCGCCCCGGGATCTGATAGCTGGTTTAGAATTTATTGGCAAAACAAAATATGGGATCTTATACACCTCGTAACGCACTGAAATAGGGTAAATTTTCGCTAAGATTAGTGATGGGAAAAATAATATCGACGCAACGACGTTTATCTATTTTTGTGTGAAAATCTTAATGCGGTTCACAAAATAGAAAAAAAAGAAAACCAGAAGTAGAAAAGAAACTATCCTATTTATTCTGCCTCGGGCTTTAAAAATACACTTATTAGAACTTGAATTAACATAAAAAAATCAGTAACAATATACTTTTTTATAAAAAATCTCAATATATATTTTGTACTTATTTATGAGTGTTTTTCATTGAAACAGGGTAGACAATAAGATTTTTTGCACTGAGAGCACTGAGTCAAAATCTTTTTGGATTTTTTGTCAGCTTCACGAGATAGCAAAAATGCACAACACTAGTCGCGGCAAGCTCGCGTTGGGTGCGGTACGAGGTCCGGGGGGATATGGGACGTTTTAGCCTCGTTCCGCACTGCATTAAAATTATATTAATTCAGTGCGGTACGAGGCCTAAGACATCCGGTACCAAGGTAGGTATACCACCGAGTCCGGGACCATTAGCGCGTCTCAAATATACATTTATCTCTTTTTTATACTGGACCAAACCAAAGCTATGCCCTTCGCACGACAGAGATGTTCACGTTTTTCCTTGCCGCATCACAAGGAAGTTGCATGTGGGGTGATTTAGGCCTCGTTTCGCACTTAACGTGTTAAATCCTAACTTAATTAAAACTATAAACAAACTAAAATATAGCGTCGAAAAATTCATCCGCATCGCTGTCGACTGGTAATGTACCCAAGAGACTGGCGGCATTACCACATTGCATAGCAATGCTTAGCCTCTGGCCAAGGTAAAAGGCCAGCCCTTGGGTCACGGGAAGTGTGAACCAGCCGTTTCGAAATTTCGTTAAAAAGGCCATGAGCACTCGGACCCCACGGCCCGAGGGTTTCATTTTTACTCGTAGTGAGACAGACCGCAGAAATGCAAAGATTTACTATTCCGATCCGGAATCCTAAAAACTTTTCTCTTTGTGTTTTTGAAGTGAAACTTCTTTAGGCGCGCTTGACTTGGGGAGTAAACTGGCGAATGCGTTACGAAAACGTGTGATCGGGCGAGTAGGGAAGGTACGTATTTATGCGACGGGGTTTTTACACCAGGTATTTGCTTCCAAGTACGCACACCAGGTACCGACTCAAAATACTTGCAAGACTATAAAGTATCTTATACGGCTACTCGCTCAAATACGTAGGTACTCAACCAAAAATTTTGATTGTCTAACTAAATCTGACTATTTTTAATCGTGATTAAAAAGGTGTGGAATAAAATTAGTTGTCATGAATAGAAATTCACACCAACACCTCGACTTCAGGTGCAAAACAGTACTGTCTGTATCTTTTTTTTTCTTTTGTTTATATCTCGAAAATGGTGCGTCCTATCGCAAAAATAATGAAAATTTCGACCCCCTTTATAAAGCCCATAAACTCCTAAAACTCAACATGTAGGTAATAATTTTTCATATTTTCCATTCAAAAAGTGAAAAATTCCTTAAAAAAACACGCCAAGGCCGCCCCCTCCGCGCCTGCGGCTCTAAAAAACAATTCACGGGGTAGGGCAAATAAGTACCACGTGTCGACGAGTCGCGATTGTCAAATTCGATTTTTGTTGTGTCAAAATTATTGAAGTGAAACTTCTTTACGCACACTTGACTTGGAGAGTAAGCTGGCGAACGCGTGACGTAAACGTATCTTATACGGCTGCTCGCTCAAATACGTAGGTACTCAACCGCGTTAGTTTTCCCAAATGCGATCATTCTCCTTATCAGTAAGAGTCTACGGAACAATTTCGTATGCAAGTATTTTTTACTTTAATGGTTTACAAGTATTTATTTGTAAACGCGATTTTGCTCCTTATTTATAGGAAGTCATTGATCAATTTCCTATGCAAGTAGTTTTGCTTCCAACGGGGCTTTTGAATACGCGATTATACTTCTTATCTGTATGAAGTTATGGGTCAATTTTCTATACAGATAGAAAATACTTGAAAGTATCTCGCTCCGTCGTGCCTCAGCGCTCGAGTACGTAGGTACTCAAATAGTTCAACAACCGCGTTTGTTTTCGCAAATGCGATCATGCTCCTTATCAGTAAGAGCACAGAATACTTAATAGTACTACGTACAGAAAGGACACTCCCTTCCTCGCACTCATATCAGATACCGCACCTCACCCCGCACTTCGAGGTATTCGTCGCCGACTCTTTAGCAAGGGCGCTTGCGAACCGCAGCGCTGTATTGCTGACACGAACACACAATTATGCGATTTAAAAGTTTTATTTGAGTTTTAATCACGATGGTTGGATATTGTGATTTGTGATGCTTTTCCGAATTCGTATTTACATAAACTGTTTGTAAGATTTCGCATTTTTAATAACATGCGATTCAATAACCGATTATTTACAGATAAGTCATTTAAACTATTTTAGTGTTTTTATTTCATTACGAACCCGACTATATAAATAAACAATTGAACTACATGGTCACTTCATAATAATGCACACGTTCGGGCAGCGCCGCCGCCGTCGTCGTTCGGTTCCCCGACACAAATTACTTTCCGCGCCATTTTTTTTACGCTACTAGATTTCACGCACACATTTGCACGTATACAAACGTCATTTGTTTATGTAGTAGTAATAGGTAATTATTTTGCAAGCGTTGTATGGAGTGCCCGAGGTGTGGTAAGAGTTTACGGAACAATTTCGTATGCAAGTATTTTTACTTTAATGGTTTGTAAAAGTATTTATTTGTAAACGCGATTGTGCTCCTTATTTATAGGAACTCACGGGTCAATTTCCTATGCAAGTACTTTTTACTTCCAACAGGGCTTTTGTTTGATTACGCGATTGTACTTCTTATTTGTATAAAGTTATGGATCAATTTTCGATGCAGATAGAAAATACTTGAAAGTATCTCGAGTCAGGGCTCGAGATACTTTACTTTTTAGGCCCTGGTTTCTTAAGGTGGACGTACTTGGAAGCCCTGGTACTCGATTTTGCAAGTACGACCATGTCTACGGGCTACGGGCGAGGCGAACGGGAGTTGAGTGGGGGATATAAGCAAGAAAAAGCAGTGCGCGCGCTCATTTCTTTCTCTCTTCCTCTCATAGCCAAATACGTTTGAAGTTTCACTTCAGTCGTGTGGTCATAAGCACACTCGGTTTTTTTATTAGACATCGATCACAGTTCGGAACATTTTTGTAACAATTTTCTTTGTAACTTCGTCGTCGAAGACATAAAATAGGATATAATTCTTACAAAGTTATTTATTTGAATGGAATGTCAAGTAGGCTGGAGGTTCTTGGTCACAGAAGGGGTAGCAGTTATGTGATAATGTTTAAGCCTGTTATTGTTAAAGTAGGTACTAGTTTTTCTGCTGTATGTGAAGAAACCTTGCCCTGCAATAGGGTAATATTCACATACTGCTCTGAAAAAAATAATTTCTTAGTACGACATATTAAAGCGATTTCATTAAGACTTACTGACACACGAAGACCCCTCCGTGCCTCGGAAAGCACGTTAAGCCGTTGGTCCCGGCTGTCATTCGTGGATCTTTGACAGTCGTTACGGGGTCATCAGAAGCCCGAAAGTCTGACAACCAGTCTTACCATGGGGTATCGTAGTACCGAGTAACTGGGTTCTGGAGGTCACATAGGCAGTCGCTCCATGTAAAATATTATTTATTTATTAGTATTCAGGTGCATCCGGTTAGACTGGAAGCCAACCCTAACATAGTTGGGAAAAGGCTAGGCAGATGATGATGATTAAGACTTACTGACTTTATACAGTAAGAAGAAAGTTGTTTGTAAAACAGTAACTTTTAATGATTAAACATACTATTTACTGAAAAAAAAAGAAAACCACCATTACTGTAATGTAAGTACAATGGTTTGAACAATATCACCAAATAAATAAAACAGTTAATTTTGTGACCTTGTAGCTACTTTAAACGTAAGTTTACTGTCATGACGGTAACATTTTGCCTCAAGCTTTAACTGTTTTCGGATCAGTAAAACATACTATTTTGAACGTTAGGCTCATATGGAACTGTTTAAAGCAGTTCAGATGAATGTTTTTTCATTTTTATTTACTGCTTATTTCTTTCAGTGTGTAGAGGAAAAACTAGTAATAAAGTAAAAGCCTCCCGATCGATTTCAGTCACGGTGGCCAAAGGGGTTTGAAGATTTTTGTATGGAGGGTGGCCCTAAGGTCGGCCGCCACATTTTGATTTTTTTTCAGAATCGCAGTGCACAACAAAAGTTATATATTTAGATAGAGGACACTTATACAAACAAAAAATATTAGGTAACATAATATCCTAAAGCGTCAGGTTTCGGAGTTATTCACCGAAATATAAGTCGAAAACAACAAGGATTTTTTTGTTTTTTTGCCGTCCAGGTAAGCATATTGAACTATTGAGGTAATAGAAACATTATGAAACCTTTATGGAGAAGAAACAAATGGAGAATAGACATTTTTTAAATAAATAATTAAACACGGCAATTTATAGTTCGTTTTTTAATCCCAGAGACTAATCTGACATTTAAGTCTTTTGTGTTTTCGTTTTTTTAGTATAGAAGACACTTGTCAGATTAGTCTCTGGGATTAAAAAACGAACTATAAATTGCCGTGTTTAATTATTTATTTAAAAAATGTCTATTCTTCATTTGTTTCTTCTCCATAAAGGTTTCATAACGTTTCTATTACCTCAATAGTTCAATACGCTTACCTGGAGGACAAAAAAACAAAAAAATCCTTGTTGTTTTTGACTTATATTTCGGTGAATAACTCCGAAACCTGACGCTTTAGGATATTATGTTACATAACATTTTTTGTTTGTATAAGTGTCCTCTATCTAAATATATAACTTTTGTGGTGCACCGCGATTCTGAAAAAAAATCAAAATGGCGGCTGATTTTAGGGCCAAAACCTTCAAACCCCTTTATTGTAATTAGCCAGATACGCAGGAGATATTATAGTGCACCGCGTATAGACAGTGCCATCCACGAAGACGCGCCCCACTCTTGTTACTAATCGCTTACAGTACAAGTGTGCAACATTCCGAAAGTGTTTTAGTTTTGTCGACACAGTAATTACTTATTAGTTGCGAGATGTTATGAGTTTTGTTTCAAATATTTTTTATTTTTTGTGTACGATGTACCAGTGCAGCGTCCTAATAATTGTTTGCTGCACCGGACGACATCATTACGTCAGCGCTGGCTGTCGCTGAAAACCAGCGCTGGGGCTCTGTCTTGCATAGGGTCGCAGCATAATGCTGAGCGATAGCCGTTTTGCGTGCTTTTTTGTTTTTGTGTACTTATGTTCTTTATTACGGTTAAAGATATTTATTTTCTCAAAAGAATTACAATTCACTTATAGAGAAAACATAAATAGGTTTTAGAACAAAGTTATCTGCCAGTAAGCGTAGATAAAAACGTAGATAAAAAACAAAAAAATATAAATGTATCTTAAAACTAACATTACAATAAAACTTCGACTTAACATACATACATCGTTTTAGCAAGTACAAAATAAACAAATCGGAAGAAGGTAACTTACACACAAGAAACAACACAATTTTGAGTAATGAGGGTAGGGTGCAATTTAACAGTCGTTGCGTATTTACTAAGGCCCACGACACAGTGCAGAACATGAGCGATTTATTAAATTGTTTTATGTATTAATATTATTATTTTTTTCGTTTAATATTTGTACATATTTATGTAGACTATGATTATATATGATTTTATGTATATTATATATGTAGACTATCATTGTTTATTTATTTTTGATTAATCGAAACGCAGGGAATGATCTTTTAATATATATTTTTTTAAAGTTTTCTTGTAAATGTATGACGATTTGATTTCTTTTATGTCTTTAGGTAGTTTATTATAGAAGTTGGCCCCTTCGTACATAATATTCCTCTTTCCATATTTAGTCCTAGGCTGGGTTAAGCAGATGTCATTAGCTTGTCTTGTTGAAATTTTATAAGTTTGTGCTCTTTTTGTAAATGTTATCTGAGAATGTATATCTTTAGTTAGAATTTTTCTTACGAGTATGCATGTGTTATACTTATATATTTGAAGGAGGTTCATAAGTTGTGTTTCTTTGTAGACTTTGTCAGTAGGAGTTAAGTAGTTATACCTAAATAGTGTTTTGATTATTTTATTTTGGGCAATTTGAAGTATTTTTAAATTTGATTTGGCAGCAGTTCCCCAGACCTCAATCAAATAGTCCAAGTGCGATTTAACCATGGAGTTATATATAGTATAACGCACATGTCCAGGAAGACATCGCACTATACCACGGAGCGCACCTGTTAGTGATGTGAGCTTCTTTTTGATACTCTCTATATGAGGTTTCCACGTTAATTGATCATCAAGTATAAGACCAAGATATTTCTCTTGATGAACTCTCTTTAGCATTTGACCATCAATATGCAAGTTACTGTACTGACCAATCTTTTTGTTTTTTGCTGCGAATATAATATAATTGGTTTTAGATATATTTATCGTCAGTAGGTTTGATTTAAGCCAAGTATGTAGGAGGTTTAGATCATGTTGAGCTTGTTCTATAATTGAGCATACTGAGGTACCTGAGTAAAATAAGCTCGTGTCATCGGCGTACAGTGCTATATCCCCCCTTAGACCGATTTCATGAATGTTATTTATGTAGATCAGAAATAATAATGGCCCGAGGATTGAACCCTGGGGGACTCCGTAGGTGATTTGTCGAGGTCCACTTTGGACTTCACCGATTCTCACAATTTGATATCTGTTACTAAGGTATGATTTTAACATTTTAAGAGCAGAACCTGAGATACCTAGATGATTTAGTTTTAACAAAAGTATATCGTGACTAACAGTATCAAAAGCTTTTTTTAAATCTACAAATACTCCCAGTGTTATTTTCTTACTATCAATATTGGATTTGATTTTTGTCACTAAATCGGTTGCAGCTGTAACCGTGTTTGACTTTGGCCGAAACCCATATTGTTTTTCATATAAGAACTGTTTTGATTTTAGAAATGCACTAAGTCGGTTGTGTAATATTTTTTCAAACACCTTTGATAATATTGGTAATATAGATATCGGTCGGTAATTACCTGGATCTGATTTGTTTCCCGACTTATATATGGGGCTGACTTTTGCAACTTTCAGGGATTCTGGAAAATTTCCTTCTGTTAGACACCTATTAATACAAAGAGTTAAGTTTTCCACTATTTGATCTTTAATACATTTTATCATTTTTGTACTTATTCCATCAATACCGGCGCTTGTGTTTGCATCTAAATTTTCAATTATTTTAAGTACCTCTGCAGTAGTTGCAGGTTCAAATTGTGATAGATTGACCGTACTGTCTATTATGCTAGCGGGTATTTGTAAAGCTTGATTATTATGATACGATTTTGGAATTTTACTAGCGAGCTCTGTACCTATATTTGAAAAGAATAAGTTAAAAGTCTCACATATTTCTTTTGTGTCAGTAATTTGGCCTGTCGGCGTGTCTAATTTTACAAGAGTAGAGTTGTGTTTTATTTTGTTGCTAGCCAGACTATTAATAAGTTGCCACATTTTAAGAGGATTTTTTTCACAATTTTTGAAGGCTTTGTAATAGTATTGATTCTTTGTTGATTGAATTTCTTTATACACATTATTCTTCTGCTGTAGGAACTCGTCTTCTAGCTCTTTATCTTCAGGTGAAGAATGTTTCAATGCATGCCACAGAATATTTCTTTTGTTTATGGATGTTATAAGGTGATTGTTGATCCAGTCTTGTTTCGGCCTGTTTAGTATTTTTGTCTTTTTTGTTTTATTTTTAGAAATAGCATCCAACAGGTATTTTTCTAACGTTGTGAAATCATTGTGCATGTCAGAAAAAGTATGATCTTTTATAGTTTTATATAGATTATCATAATTAATAGCTTCGTATGTTACTTTTTTGGGTCTTTCCGGTGTGATTCTGTTTACCTCGAAGTAAATTTGTTTGTGATCTGACATGGCGCTTTCCACTAAAGCCATATGAAAAGTATTATCTTTTAGAGTTGTACATACATGATCTAATATTGTCTTAGTAGTTTTAGTTACGCGGGTGCAGTACGTTTTATCAATTTTATTTAGTATTCTAAGCCCGTTTTCTTTTAGCACTGTCTTATATTCTTTAATAGATTTTTCTTTACTTAGTAGATTCAAGTTAAAATCTCCAAAAATGATAATTCTCTTCCTTTTGATTAGGTGATTTGTATATGTTTCAAGAAACTTTTGTACGTTTGCTGCAGGCTGTTTATAGACCACTCCAATATCTAAAGAAAGTTTGTCCAGGTGTATCCATAAAAAATGATTGTTATCTTCGCAATGCTCTTCCATTAATTCATGTTTTAGTTCGTTATGCACATATATTGACACTCCACCGCCCCTTGAAGATGTTCTATAGTTGTAATAGTGTGTATAGTTTGGTATGTTTTGTCTCAAGGCTTCATTTTCATCCTTTATCCAGGTTTCGACCAGCAATATTACATGTATAGCACACTTAAACGTTTGTATGATACACTGTATTTCGTCAAGTTTCCCTGGCGCAACAATACTACGAACATTTGCGTAAAGGAAGCTTATGGATTTAGTTTTAGTTGTGATATTTGCATAGTTATTTGTCAGTTCATATGTAATTGAGTTTTGCTTTGTTACAGGTTTTCCTAAGTCACTTAGTTTTTTGACTGTTCTTTAACTATCTTTGGTGTTCCCCTTGAGAATTTTATTATTAAATCCTTTTCTCCGTTATCTTTCCTCTGTTGTAATTCGTCTCTAAGTTTTTCATGAACTTTTGTTGTTGAGGAGTCTGATCAGAGTAAATTCGCACACCATCTACTTTCAAGTTAGCCTTATTTCGCAGTATAGTCTTCGCAATTTCCTGGGATGAAAAGGATAATTTAAGTGGTCGTATTTTCTTGCCATCATATTTTCCGACTCGTAACACTTTTACTGCTTCAGGACAATCCGGGTATATAGTATTTATAATTTTTGCTGCTTCATTCCTTTCTGTTTCGCGTCTTTCTTCGCTGTTACTTATATGTCTCTCAGGAACACCTACAATAATAATATTCTTACTCCGTTCAGCTCGGTCTTGAAATTCTTCAAAGAGATCTTCATACATAGTCTGTTGTGTTGCCTGGGTATGTGCTGGTGCTGAAGAAACCGATTTTAACTGCTGGAAGTCAGTTCGGAGGGATATTATTTTTTCTTCGTTTTCTTTAACGGTGTCCGATAGTGTATTAATTTGCGTTTTAAGGATTTTATTTTCTGCTATAAGCTCTTCGTTTGTAATCTTCATGTCTTGTAATGTTTCGTTTATGGAAGAAATATTATCACATATTGTTTTTATATTTTGGTTCTGCTTTGTGCAAGAATCCTGTAGTATTCCAACAATCTCTTTCATTATTTCATTTTTAAATTCAGTGAACTGATTTTCAAAGTCGCTTTCAGGCGATTTTCTCTTCCGGTAAGACACATTTTCTGAGTACAGCTCGTTCATTTTTGACAAATCAGGCTGAGAAGTACTGGTTTCTCCCGAAAATGTTGTTTTCGCCGTAGTAGGATTTTTAGTAGGCGAGCGGAAAGGCTTCATGTCGTTAATAACAATGTTGAAAAAAGATGTGTCAACAAACAATCACTCCGCTTATCGCTCCGCTTATGCACTGCGTGCACCTTTATAATCACACCACCGCTTCGCGTGCCGCGAACTATCTATTTCGTACTTATGTGTCGGTGATTAGCTAATTGCGTACACTTTCTGAGCACTTTGAAAATTCAACTGTCTTTATATGGTAATTAAGTTCTAACTTGAACGATCGTATTAAGTATTTATTAAAGCAAATCAGTAGGCACGTCCACTCACTACGCTTGCTGGCGAGCGAAAAAAAAAAAAAAAAAAAAAAAAAAAAAAAAAAAAAAAAAAAAAAAAAAAAAAAAAAAGTATTTTCTTTCTTTTCTTTCTTTAAATGCGAGACAAAATTCACTCGCGCAGATTGTGACAATTTTAAGTGTGCATACACACGCGTCGTATTAATATATTCTAAATATACTTACATCGCCACAGAAAACTGAAGAAAACAAGAAAGATATCGTCCATCTTTGCTAACACGCTGGGATACAGTCCGGGGTTATTAAAATCTCGATTATGATTGTAAATGTATGCTTGGTCAATTCCTAGTATCAGGTGGGATGACACTGACAGCTCACTCCGCGCTCACTTCGCCTAAGTTTTCACGGTGAGACGGTTACAGAATCGCACTGCAGTACTAAACTAAGTTTGTTATTAGCCTAATGACTAACAAAACACTAAGTAAATATTGAGCTAGTGAATATTCGTCTACCACAGCGTCCACCGCTACTCAGTTGAGTTTAGGGTTACCATATCGAAATTTGTAAATGAAATTGCATTGGTAGTATGGTCTCATTTACACCATTGAGTATGGTGCAAACGAAACTAGTTAGTCTCCTCTGCACCATTGATGGTGCAGGTCAATGATGCATACAGTACAACGGGCAAAAATCGCTGTTTTGTTTTTTTTTGTACGAATTCAAGCGCGGTTGACTAACTTTGGGGGATGAAGAAAGAAGTGGTCGCCCTTCGACGGCTGTTACGGAAGAAAACGTGCTAGCAGTGAAAAATTTAATCCAAGACAATAGGCGAGTTACGTATCAAGAGATTCAGCATATACTGCAGGTTGGATCGGGAACGTTTCGTCGCGTGTGCTAGCTGACATATAATGGCAAATAATTTAATGTTTTGTGTTTCGTAAATCGTAATGTTAATTAAATATTGTTGTAAGTATGGAATCAAGTTCTTCTAACTGAACAGACAGCTGTGCTGCTGGGGAGTTGGTAACGCCACTTCTTTTTCCCAGAACTACGAAGCTCGTCTGAATATTAAAAAAACGAGTGTGCTTATGACCACACGACTGAAGTGAAACTTCAAACGTATTTGGCTATGAGAGGAAGAGAGAAAGAAAATATGTGCGCGCACTGATTTCTCTTGCTTATATCCCCCACTCAACTCCCGTACGCCTCGCCCGTAGCCCGTAGACATGGTTCGTACTTGTAAAATCAAGTACCAGGGCTTCCAAGTACGTCCACCTTAAGAAACCAGGGCCTAAAACCAGGGCTCGAGATACTTTCAAGTATTTTCTATCTGCATCGAAAATTGATCCATAACCTCATACAAATAAGAAGTACAATCGCGTAATCAAACAAAAGCCCTGTTGGAAGTAAAAAGTACTTGCATAGGAAATTGACCCGTGAATTCCTATAAATAAAAAGCACAATCGCGTTTACAAATAAATACTTTTACAAACCATTAAAGTAAAAATACTTGCATACGAAATTGTTCCGTAGACTCTTACGGAGTTGTATGGAGTGTCCGAGGTGTGGTAAGAGTCTTACCACACCTCGGACACTCCATACAACGCTCGCAAAATAATTACCTAGTACTACTACATAAACAAATGACGTTTGTATACGTGCAAATGTGTGCGTGAAATCTAGTAGCGTAAAAAAAATGGCGCGGAAAGCAATTTGTGTCGGGGAACCGAACGACGACGGCGGCGGCGCTGCCCGAACGTGTGCATTGTTATGAAGTAACCATGTAGTTCAATTGTTTATTTATATAGTCGGGTTCGTAATGAAATAAAAACACTAAAATAGTTTAGTTTAAATGACTTATCTGTAAATAATCGGTTATTAAATCGCATGTTATTAAAAATGCAAAATCTTGCAAACAGTTTATGTAAATACGAATTCGGAAAAGCATCACAATATCCAACCATCGTTATTAAAACTCAAATAAAACTTTTAAATCGCATAATTGTGTGTTCGTGTCAGCAATACAGCGCTGCGGTTCGCGAGCGCCCTTGCTAAAGAGTCGGCGACGAATACCTCGAAGTGCGGGGTGAGGTGCGGTATCTGATATGAGGGCGAGAAAGGGAGTGTCCTTTCTGTACGTAGTACTATTAAGTATTCTGTGCTCTCACTGATAAGGAGCATGATCGCATTTGCGAAAACAAACGCGGTTGTTGAACTATTTGAGTACCTACGTACTCGAGCGTCGAGGCACGACGGAGCGAGATACTTTCAAGTATTTTCTATCTGCATTGAAAATTGATCCATAACTTCATACAGATAAGAAGTACAATCGCGTATTCAAAAGCCCCGTTGGAAGTAAAACTACTTGCATAGGAAATTGATCAATGACTTCCTATAAATAAGGAGCAAAATCGCGTTTACAAATAAATACTTGCAATCCATTAAAGTAAAAAATACTTGCATATGAAATTGTCCCGTAGACTCTTACTGATAAGGAGCATGATCGCATTTGCGAAAACTAACGCGGTTGAGTACCTACGTATTTGAGCGAGTAGCCGTATAAGGTACTTTATAGTCTTGCAAGTATTTTGAGTCGGTACCTGGTGTGCGTACTTGGAAGCAAAAACCTGGTCGTGTAAATACGTACCTTCCCTACTCGCCCGATCACACTTTTCGTAACGCTTACGTCACGCGTTCGCCAGCTTACTCTCCAAGTCAAGTGTGCGTAAAGAAGTTTCACGTAAATAATTAGACACAACAAAAATCGAATTTGAAAAGGTACCTACTTATTTGCCCTAACCCCGTGTATTGTTTTTTAGAGCCGCAGGCGCGGACGGGGCGGCCTTGGCGTGTTTTTTAAGGAATTTTTCACTTTTTGTATGGAAAATATAAAAATGATTACCTACATGTTGAGTTATAGGAGCTTATCTATACTAATATTATAAAGAGGTAAAATTTGTAAGTTTGTAAGTTTGTAAGTTTGTATGTAATGGGTAATCTCTGGAACTCATAATCCAATTCTAAAAATTTTTTAACTGGCAGAAAGCTACATTATTCCTGAGTGCTATAGGCTATAAATTGTTTCTATAGCATGTATATTAACCGAGCTATCACAACTTTTGTCTAGCAAGTCGGAAAAAAATACCACATAAAACAGAATTATTTGCGTGCGCTGCCTAAACAGTTGCTTAAAATTAAAAACAATGTATGGCTACCTGGTTCGTCTTCATTATTTCTACAAAAAAGTCCGCGATACCATATCTCTATCTTTTATATTTTATCTTTTATACTTCTTTTATTGCATTAAAAAAATTTTTTTTCGGTATACTTACGTTTGGTTGATTATTTGAGCAACAAAATATTAATTCTTATGACAATAAATTATTTCAGTATCACAAGAACATCATACAGATAAGATTTGCCATTTACAGTATATCAATTGGTCATACAGTTTCGGAGATAATATAAAATTACTAAAACGCAAAATGCCCCTAGCATAACTTTCATTGTGCAGACGTTTTACCTATTTGCCCATAGATGGCGTTCTGCAATTACGTCATTTTTCTGAATCGCGGTGTTAAGACTTTCCGTAGATTGATGACCCTCTCGAATTTTTATGCCCACGTTAGTTGGATTGGAGTTCCATACGAACGATTCGATTATGAGCACGGAGATTATGAGGTATCTATTAGACTAAGATACCTCATATTCGAAAATATCGTAATTTCGTTGTACGTTTGTTTTCATTGTTTTGTATGTTCGTAGTTTCGTACTTCGTTCTATCGTAATAATCGATACGAGTTAAAGTTATTCGATATTACCGATTACGATTGTTTTGTTTTGTAAAGGCGGACGGTGTTCGAGTCGCTCTCCCTTTGTTCGTAATTGTTTTCAAGTCTGTGCGTAGTTTGTCGAGAGCATGCCTAAAAGGAAATCTCTACTGTCCCGGCAGACATCACAGACAAGAGCCGCTCGAGTACGCCGTACGGAAGAATCTGCCCCTGAAAATGAAAATGAGCAGCGCCTCTCGAGAAATAGAGAAAATATTTCGCAAGCACGCGCTAGAGAATCTAGCTCCGAGCGCTCACAGGGCCTCGCTAGCCAAAATGTGAGGACGTCGCGGGCCCGTGCTCGAGAATCTAGCGCTGAACGTGCGCAGCGTCTATCTGAGTTAAGGCAGCATGTCTCTGAGAAAAGGGATAGGGAGACTAGCGCTGAGCGCTCGCAGCGGCTCGCTAGGCAAAATGCCATAACATCACAGGCCCGCGCTCGAGAATCCAGCGATGAACGTGCACAGCGTCTATCTGTTTTAAGGCAGCATGTCTCTGAAACAAGGGATAGGGAGACTAGCGCTGAGCGCTCGCTGCGGCTCGCTAGGCAAAATGCCATAACATCACAGGCCCGCGCTCGAGAATCCAGCGATGAACGTGCACAGCGTCTATCTGTTTTAAGGCAGCATGTCTCTGAAACAAGGGATAGGGAGACTAGCGCTGAGCGCTCGCAGCGGCTCGCTAGGCAAAATGCCATAACATCGCAGGCCCGCGCTCGAGAATCCAGCGATGAACGTGCACAGCGTCTATCTGTTTTAAGGCAGCATTTCTCTGAAACAAGGGATAGGGAGACTAGCGCTGAGCGCTCGCAGCGGCTCGCTAGGCAAAATGCTATAACATCGCAGGCCCGCGCTCGAGAATCCAGCGATGAACGTGCACAGCGTCTATCTGAGTTTCCAATAAAAACATCATTTGCCCTGACTATTAACAAGTCCCAGTGATAAACATTCTCTTTGGTTGGCTACGAAAAGAATGTTTTTCCCATGGGCAATTATATGTTGGTCTATCAAGAGTGGGATCATCCGAAAAGCAGATTATTCTGTTACCGGAAAATAAAACAACCTCAAACATTGTATATAGAGAAGCTTTAAATTAAATAGATACCTAACTTAAATAAATAAAATAAGTAAAAGGCGACCAAGGGTTAAGTTACCTTGAGCAGAAAAGAGAACTTAGGTAATCTTTGAAGTTACTGATCTGATTCCAAACAATATTTTACTAATAAAATTAAATACAGTAATATCAATCGAGTGTTATCCTATGTTAAAACAAGAAATTTTCCGCGGACGAAGTCGCGGGCAGAAGCTAGTGGGTTTTATAAAGGGGGTCGAAATTTTCATTATTTTTGCGATAGGACGCACCATTTTCGAGATATAAGCAAAAGAAAAAAAAACTTCATACGTATTTGGCTATGAGAGGAAGAGAGAAAGAAAACGTGCGCGCGCACTGCTTTGTCTTGCTTATATCCCCCACTCAACTCCCGTTCACCTCGCCCGATCACACTTTTCGTAACGCGTTCGCCAGTTTACTCCCCAAGTCAAGCGCGCGTAAAGAAGTTTCCCTTAAAAAATACTTGCATACGAAATTGTTCCGTAGACTCTTACTGATAAGGAGCATGATCGCATTTGCGAAAACTAACGCGGTTGAGTACCTACGTATTTGAGCGAGTAGCCGTATAAGATACTTAATAGTCTTGCAAGTATTTTGAGTCGGTACCTGGTGTGCGTACATGGAAGCAAATACCTGGCGTAAAACCCGGTCGCATATTTATGCGACCGAGACCGGGTTTTTACACCAGGTATTTCCAGCTATTTTTTACGTACCTTCCCTACTCGCCCGATCACACGTTTTCGTAACGCATTCGCCAGTTTACTCCCCAAGTCAAGCGCGCCTAAAGAAGTTTCACTTCAAAAAAGTCCGGACATATTACTTTAAAAATGTAGATATCTTTTTTCAGTAGTTATCGTTTCACTTTTTCTAATTTATTAAGGGGAATGCGCTGTAGTAGACCGCGAAATTAAAATTTTCTTACGTTTTTTGCAATTTACAGGTCAGTGTAAGATTGTATCTTGATCAAAATATGATTCGCGACTATAACAGATATGTATTTACAGAATTATAGTCATTAAAATGTCTCTTTAAGTTAGATTTGTACCATAAGCACTCTTCCATAAGAGATTTGTTCTTAAAAAAAAAAAAACATTTAATCTAGAAGTTTGAAATAACAAAGCCGGACAAAGCCCGGACGGACAGTCAAAAAGCCGGACATGTCCGGACAATTCCGGATTGATGGTTACCCTAACCGTGGTTACCGTGTCGTGTTTTAGAATGATACTGGAGTTGGAGAGAGTTTGGAGTAAGTATAATCCACCACATTCAAGTTTAACAGTTTTGTAGCTTAGGAAAATTGTAGCTTGTATATAACCGACCTCGTAATTTCTTTACCACGTTTGGCAATATTCCTAACTAATATTATAAAAATGTAAAGGTATGTTTGTTTGTTTGTTTGTTTGTTACCTTGTCAGGCCTAAACCACTGAACCGATCATCTTGCATATACGTTGTCGGGGTGTACAGAAACGGACATAGGGTACCTTTCACCCCGAAAAAAAGTGCTGTTAGAACGCTACGCGAAGACGCTATGTGGCGGTGACCGCTTTTCTAGAATATCGTAGCTTTAGGTCGGTAAAGAATTTACGAGGGCGACTATCGTCTATTGTGAGTTTTGCAAGTTTATAAATGCTATCGTAAATATACTTAACTTCAAAACTAATTATAATTTATCCTCTAAAAACTTAGGTAGGTACAGTCAACAAAAGAGATAAGTATGCAGGATCGTCGGATATAATTGAAGTTTAGTAAGAAACCGATGGATGTTGTCGACTGAAATTCAATTTGATAAATGAGCTGTTTGTTTTCAATTAATAAAACTAAATCGGAAAGGGATCGGCACCGTATCGCCTATCGCCTCGCCATCAAACAGGCGTCAACCTAACGTAAGCACGTAACTAATGCGTTATGCGGATCAGAAGCTCTGATACGTCGACTCGGCTACGGTTAGGCGACGCCGCACTTACGACTCGCCGACCGCTGGTTGATGGTGCTGCAAGCAGGCCGGAGGAGTGAGAGGGGCAAGGGTGGACGAAGAGACGTAAGCTCGGGTACGGAGAGACGTAAGCGCGGGGACGACGAGCCGTAAGCGCGGGGACGACGAGCCGTAACGCACCGCACCGCGGTTCGTGAGCTTGTCCCGAGTTGAGGTGATTACGTTACGATTCCAATTAGTGTGCGTTGCAGTAGGGAGTTTCATACAAAGAATACTGAACGGCTCGAGTTGATACGGTGCCGATGCCTTTCCGATTTGATACGTGTGCTACGACCTTTAAGCGTCAGATAAAAAAATCAATCTGCCTAGCCTGATCCCAACTATGTTGGGGTCGGCTTCCAGTCTAAGCGGATGCAGCTGAATACCAGTGTTTTACATAAAGCGACTGCCTATCTGACCTTCACAACCCAGTTAGGGTCTCCCCACATTTATCGACGCGGAATCGGCTTAAGCCGAGTACGTATCACCAAACTACTCGACTTTTCGCCGAGCTAATAGGCAAACGGCTCGTTTCGCGGTCGGTCGGCGTCGCGACGCGTCGTTCGAGTCGAGCCGATGCGAATGGTATTAGTAACACCCTTATTACGTAGACATAAAGCCTTTTTTGACCGGTGTTAGTCGATAAATGTTGGGAGACCCTTACTGGGGAATACCCCTTGGCAAGACTGGTTGTCAGACTTTCAGGCTTCTGACTACCCGTAACGACTATCAATGATCTACGAATGACCACCGGAACCAACGGCTTAACGTACTTTCTGAGGCACTGAGGGATCTCGATATGTCATGGACTCAGACCAAATAAAAAAGTCAAGACATAGCGCTGCGAACAATACAGTGAAGCATGCCAAAACTGCACCTCCGCTCTGTGCATACAAGCTCACACGCACACATTTACAACCATTTACAATCAAACTACACCTCACTAAGTGCACACGTATTTACGAAACCGGCCTCACTTTACAGTTGACAGCCCCGTCTTGGTTTTTTGGGTTCCGTACCCAAATGGTAAAAACGGGACCCTATTACTAAGACTCCACTGTCCGTCTGTCTGTCTGTCACCAGGCTGTATATCATGAACCGTGATAGCTAGATAGTTGAAATTTTCACAGATGTTGCCGCTATAACAATAAATACTAAAAACAGAATAAAATAAATATTTAAGGGGGCTCCCATACAACAAACGTGATTGTTTTGCCGTTATTTGCTCGATATTAATAATGGTACGGAACCCTTCATGGCCGAGTCCGGCTCGCACTTGGCCGCTTTTTTTATTTGGTCTGAGGTAATGTATGGTCACCCAGCAAGCGTAGCTTAACCTTGAAGATAGACCCGTGCGGCTGGTATTATTTAGCCACGATCCCGAGTAAGGGTCTCCCCACATTTATCGACGCGGAATCGGCTAACACCGGTCAAAAAAGCCTTTATGTCTACGTAATAAGGGTGTGAGTCGCAATAAATACTTTTTCTTTCTTTCTTTACTAATACCATTCGCATCGGCTCGGCTCGGAAACGCGTCGCGACGCCGGCCGACGGCGAAACGAGCTGTTTGTCGATTAGCTCGGCGATAAGTCGAGTAGTGTGGTGATACGAACTCGGCTTAAGCCGATTCCGCGTCGATAAATGTGGGGAGACCCTTAAGAGCCTAAACTACCTCAGCTAAAATTCACTCTTTATCTCGCTCGGGATCCTGCCGTTTTGCCGAAAAGATTTTGCCAAATTTTCATTACCCAAACAAATTTTAGCAACCTTTTTTTATACCAATGTAATATTTGGAATAATTTTAGTACGCACATTTTCATTTGGTCAAATGTTTACTTGGTAGATTGTTACTAAGGATAATGTCATTAAGGCTTTTGGTCTTTAATCAAATGATTTATTACAGCAAACAATATTTGGACAATAAACGTTTAGTCAAATGATTTGTTAACAAATAACTTAAAGCCAATTAACATTTTACTTGTTTGTTAAATTTGATGTTTTCTTTGTAAGCTTATGTGCTTGAATTTATCTGAAACAAGTCAGATTTATGGTTACTAGACTTTAGGATATTTATGGAACTATGTAGTTACAGCAGGTTATTAATTTAAAAAAAATGGTTAGGTTAGGTTAGGTTAAAACTGTGACCACCTACGCACGAGCCGAGCGAGCGAAGCGAGCGGTGCCGCGGCAGCGGCCGGCGAGTGCCAGAAACGACTAGATTATATAGAAAAAAATATGGAAAAAAGAGATTATTTTTAGGAGGCTATCGAGAGAAATAATGTAATTTTAATTACATTATTATTACCTGTTTAGAATTTGTCCCAAGTGGAAAAAGCACCCTTGTAATAAAACGTCTTCAAAGTTACATACTTATTTACACATTGTAATTTAATTTGTATAACCTGTGCAACTAACATATACATGCAAAATTTTTGTCATTGGCTACGCAATCGACTGAACAGAAATGGTAAGTTTAAAATTGACGACACCAAATATTTGGCTTATTTAATTTTGCGTAAAATATGTTATACCAACTGAAATATTTGACTAGATACAAAATGGTAAAAGTACTAGTTGGTGAACAAGTTATTGTTCAAACGTTCACTTGCCAAACATAGGTTTTCGTAACAATTATTTGTAAAGAGATTTTTTGGTAAGTAATAATTTGGCAAATGAAATTATGCGAAAATTTGTTTGGGAAGTGATAATTTGGCAATTTCTTTTCGGTAAAACAAGGGAGACCCATCTCGCTCATACGATACTGCTCGCGGACTGAGTGAGAGCGAGACAGAGTGCGGTGCTGGGCGGCAGGCAGCGCCAATAGTTTAGGTATTTGCTTTTTACAGTGAAAATAATGGTAATTATAAAAAAGTAAATAACATAAGACCTGCTTTAAAGTAAGTTCAGTTAGTATGCAAAGTTTCATGATCTAATTTGAAGTATTTTTTTAATACCAGCGGCTTATTGTTCGGGTTAGAGGTAACTTTAGATTTTTTTTCTATCCAGAAAATTTTATGGAATCGTGTTTTCGTCTAACATAAGACTTAGCATTAATCCTCAACTTTACAATATATTTATTTCAAAATTAATGGTGCAGTATTTTCGACATAACGAAGGATCACGCTAAGCCATTTGAGGTAGTATAGGCTCTTAAGCGTTAGAGGATAATGATTAAAATTCATAAAAACAATAAATTATTAAATACAAAACACGGTTCCAATTTGTACTCTGTTTATTCGGGCGTGCCTTTTTTAATGTGACGGTCCAGGATAATCTGCTTAAATTATTATAATTCGATTAATCGGATTCTCTTTTTCTCTTTTCACCGATACAATTCATAGCTTTGATGCTTTCCTGGGATTTTGGATATATTCTTTTTACATTATAAATATAAATTTGTCCGTGAAAGCTATTATGAGGACCTTGCTAGGTCCATCTGCTCTTATAATATGCCTTGGGTTGGTGATTTTTTAAGACTCCATAGAAATGTTTTGTCAGTCCCGGCTGTAACGTTGTCAACACATAACAAATTAAAAAAAATAAAAAAGTCCGAAAGTTAACATGGCATACATATTCTTATCTGTATTAGGTAAATAAAAACAAAATAAAAGTTCTTGTACAGACGCCAGCACATCAAGCTTACCCAAACTAGATAGATTTTCTGATTTACTGATAGATTTTCAACTTTACTACAAAATAATAAGGTTCATATTCAATTGGGAAAATTTGGCCGATTAGGGGAACTTGATGTGCTGGCCTCTGTACCATTATGTTAGTGAACTTAGTACCTAACTATTTAGTTACAAGTTAATTGTTCCTTAATAATTAATTGTCAGTCGTAATTGCATGCTGTGGTCTCATACAAGTGATGGAGTACACCTAGTTAATATATCAGATGTTGTCCTATATTAATATGCCCTTTATATAATTACTAGCATCTGCCCGCGACTTCGTCCGCGTGAAATTTCACCCTCCCCCTATTCACGCTCTTAGGGAAGGAATTTTGAAAAACCCTTTCTTATTTGATACCTACTTACCTACTCTTCACTAAGAACACACCCTCCAAATTTCATGTCTCTAGGACCAGCGGTTTAGGCTGCGCGTTGATATATCAGTCAGTCAGGACTTGGAATTTTATAAATATTGATATTGCCCTTCATTATTTAGTATTTTGGAATGAAGCTCCTCTCACACTTGGCGAATTAGAGCTAAATAAAAAAAAAACGGTCAAGTGTGAGTCGGACTCGCGCATCGAAGGCTCCGTATAGATTTGTAGTACCTACCTATGTAAATAGTTTTAATTTTTTTTTTGTAATGTAACTACAAATTTAAGGTATTCGGATTTTTCCCTTTACTTGTGCTTCATGACATTGGTTCTTGCCAAATTTCATGATTCTTGGTCAACGGGAAGTATCCCGTTGACCAAGACCAAGACTTCCCGTCCCTATAGGTTTTGATTTCTGAATATATACTTACGCCCATATCTGTTGATTGCGTTGACTTAGAAGTTTTATTTTTTCCCTGCTTCAAGGGATTGCAGCTGTGAGTATTTTGATATTAATTACATTTTGATAACTCAACGCGTTCCTTAGAAAAAGTGTCTTGACTGACGGACAACAAAGTGATCTTATAAGGGTTCCGTTTTTCCTTTTGAGGTACGGAACCCTAAAAAGTATAACATTATGACCGTCATGACACTTTAGTTGTTTTATTCTTTTACTCTCAAACTTTCGTAATTTATTTCACTGTATGTTATTTAATACATAATATACAGCGGAAAGAATTTCGTTCCAACCGGGTGTCCCACGACACTTCTCGACCTTTTTTTTACAAACTTTCGGAACATGCTGGCAGAAAAATCCCAGTCCAAAGCGGTATTAAATATGCTATATAGGTACTCTAAGTTTAAATATAATCTATTTACTCGCGATAGGCAATCTAAATCACGTTAACAAGCGTGAACTGATAAATTTAACCATTAAACGTGATTCAATTTGCATCACTAATATGAATTTGTAATGATTTTAGTTTACCTACTCTTCTCACGTAGTTTACCGGGGTGTAATTAATTATATTACGTTATACATTTAATGGGAATAGTGAACTGGCAATTATCCTATTAAACCATCCTAATTTTATTTGTGTAAAAATGTGAGGTGCACCACAATAACCATCAGTGGCGGATTTACACATTTGCCGCCAGTAAGCTATTCAAATTTTGCCGTCCCTATCGAAATCTACAATTATGTTCCATGTCTTTTGTATATGCTTCGATACGCTTTATTCCATCGCCGTTTCTTTAAAATAGGTACTTAAAATGTTCACGTTCAGCTACGAAAACTTGCAAGATTTGTAAAGATCGGCAACTGTGATCAAATCTTACGGTAGAAGCCTAAATTTTAGAATTCACTTTGTTTATTCATTCCAAAAAACCATGGTAGGTATATAAATATTAATCTTTTTGATTTCAGTAAAACATTTAAAAAAAATTTAGTCCCAAAGCCGTCCCTAAAATCTACCTACCTACTCAGCCTGTTAGTAAATCCGCCACTGATAACCGTTTAAAAAAACTGAAAGTCTTCTGACGTTTCAGGATGGCAGCGATGCGGACGAGTACTTCGACGCCTAAGTGTCCTTTTGTTTTTGTTTGTATAGTTAGAGTCATTTAATTTAGTACCTTGTGTAAATAGTTAGTTGTGTTCAATATTGTAAAGGGGTTTGAAGATTTTTGTATGGAGGGTGGCCCTAACGTCGGCCGCCATTTTGATTTTTTTTTCAGAATCGCGGTGCACAACGAAAGTTATATATTAAGATAGAGGACACTTATACAAACAAAAAATATAATATAACATAATATCCTAAAGCGTCAGGTTTCGGAGTTATTCATCGAAAAAGTCGAAAACTGAACCTTAAAGAAACAAGGATTTTTTTGTTTTTTATGATGTTATGTTATATCACGTTTTATGTTTGTATAAGTGTCCCCCTATCCAAATATATGCCTTTTATTCGGGATTTTGAAAAATATCAAAATGGCGGTTGATTTTAGGGCCAAAACCTTCAAACCCCTTTAAGTACCTAAGTAAACCAATAAATATATATATGAATTTGTTAAAAAAAAAAAACTTGACAATTTATTTTTTGTCAATATCACCCAGATACTTCTTGGTCAAGACTTGGAACCAGAAAAATCAATACAGCTCATCATTATCTGCCCAGAATATCAGTATATTCTAATCATATAGGGATCGGCTTCCAGTCAAACCTGATGCAGCTGAATACCAGTGTTTTACATGGAGCACCTACCTATCTGACCTCCACAACCCAGTTACTGGGTAACACGATACCCTTCAGTAAGACTGGTTGTCAAACTTTCGGACTTCTGAATACCCGTAATGACCGTCAAAGATCTCCGAATGACAGCCAGAATCAACGGCTTAACGAGCTTTTCGCGGCACAGAAAAGTCTCGATAAATTATGAAATTACTTACCAAAATCACCAGGGCACCTCACGGCTTCATCTTGATGCTGAAGACTGCAGTCAAAAAAGCTGGTCTCTTTGCCTTCACATTTGACACCGCTGATCGCGATTTGTGAGAAGCCATAGACATAAGTTTGAAGAGCCTGCTCAGCATAGCCCAGGTCTAGGTGCCTGCATACGACTGATGCTTCGTAATGTGTCCAGCCATCGGGGCAAATGCTTCCCCATTTATTTCTGTGGAAGATCTGCAAGCAGATTTGTATTGAATAGAAAGAGAGATTCATAGAGACTTTTTTATTTTTTTGTTATCCCATATTTTGTCTTACTGCTGGGCAGTACTGGGCAAAGTCTCCGTTTTTCTTGCAAATTTTGTGTTTTCGCAAAAAAGAATTATTAACATGATCATTCATGCCAATCATTCTTTTTTGCCGAAGTAGAGCCAAAGTTTTAAAACTTAATAAATAACTGCTTAGATTTTTAATTTGAGTCTTCAATGTGACAGCATGAGCCATAATGGCGACATATAATCGAGTTCTATTTGATATTATCGCTATTCAATTAAAAAATCTTACCTCAACCCTTCCTTTATTGACATTGCTACCCCCAACAATCCTCAATTGTGCTGTTTTCATATCTATAATGCTACTAAGCTTTCTGTCTGACCTCGTCTTTACTTCTAACTGGGTATTCTTGGAAGAATTAGATTCTTTCATGCATATAACGCCTGCTGCTTCGTCCTTTTCGCAGTCTGAAGCTCCCCAACGGTTGAACACACATTTATTAAGCGATGGTTCATCCCCTTGACATATTACGTCGTCCAACCAGTATTTTTCTGAAGATTTAAGAGAATTTCTTACTAGAAATTACATTATTTTGTAACACTGTCACTATTTCACAAATACTAAGATATGACTCATTATGTAATTCGCGGGACGAGAACAGGTTATTTTTAAAATAAAAATGATGGTTGTACACTTCCCTGCCATCTGAATCATTGATACTCGTATTTATACTACTACTCTGAATGGCATAGCCTCTGGTAATCAAGTCAAATGGAGACAATGAATTATAGAACAAATAGTTTATAGTACTTTTCTAAAACATTACTTTACCAAAATTAGCAGCAAGACATCCAACAAAAATTTATTGTCAAACATTCCCGTTTCTGAATTTATAACAAATTAAATTAGTGGCACAAGAACAGAGGTAATTAATAATATAAAAACTGACCAACAGTGTGTCCATAAGATCCTCCAACCGTCGCTACTCCAGTCATGTTAAAGGATTTGCAGACCACTGCAGCTGCTTCATCATCCCAGGAGTCATCGCAGACGGCACCCCAACGACCAGCGTGATAAATGTATACATTCCCTGAAAAAAAAACGCAATGTAAGATCATGCCTGTATAGCTCTCATACATTTCGGCAGATTTATTGTAAAGTTTCACCGTTTACTGGGAAAAATCCATACTCCTGGCTGCTACTGAACATTTAATCAGTCTACCGCCCTTTTTTCAAATCATTTGGGTGACCACTATAGCATGTCTTCCATACACTTTAAAGCCATCATTTCTGTGGTCACCTCTTTTTTACGTTTCCACGGAGAATTTCCACATAGAAACCCTAATACTTGTACGTATTGCACCAGTACTTAATAATTAATGTTTTGACCTATCTGTCTGAATAATAAATACGTCTTACCTTCATGTTTGCTTACACCGCCCATTAGTTTGATTTTACCTTCTAATTTACTTGGCTTACTCAATAGTTTTTGAATGAATTCGGCTCTCAATGTTCTTTCTCGCTCACCGAGATCTCTACTAAGCACTTTTACTGTCCGTACCAATAAAATTATCAATACTATTAAATTCACCGTGTATTTTATTTGCACCATTTTCGTAATCGTTTTTCACAAAATTAGAGATTGTTTCTATCACTATTATGATTTATTTAAATAATGTTGGCACCAATATGCTTCCTTGCGAGACACCATAAAATAAAGCTTTATTTGATTGATAATGTGTGTTTTGTTTTCAGAAACATATTAACACAGTCTCAAATATTTAATTACAATAATAAGTTATTATTTAGCACACATTTTTAGTCCAAAAGTTATGAAAAACGTACACTAAATGTGTTCAAATAGCGTCTTAGAAACAACTGAATCTGACGATGGAATGCGTTCGTTCTATTAGTATGAATGCCATGTAATTATTAGTTCAATGTCATGATATATGGTAAGTAAAGAGTTCGCCACACGCGCGTAATTTTATATCTTTAAGGGGAAGACATTCGAGAGTTTTAAAAGCTATTACAAGTTTCTAAGGATTTACCAGATCACAACCAGATACCGTTTGCTCCCAAATAATAACAGCACCCACTTTTTCAACACTCCGTTTCTATTAGTTAGAATAAATAGAACATGTATACGTTTTTCACTAGAACAAACAACCATCACAATAATATAATGTAACCTACAGATTTTAGAAAGAATAATAGACGCATGATGACATGATGATGGTGCGACGCATGTTTCTTCCCAAATTGTTATCTTGTTTTTTTTTTTGTTTAGTTTTTTTTTATGTGTTGTTTGCCGCAAATAAACGTATTTTCTTTCTTTTTTATATTCTATAGATTTTATTAAATCAGACTTTTTTTCCAAGAGCAAAAAAAATAAATAAGTAGCCTAGACAAAAGTAGTGGACACACAACTGGTACCCTCGAAATCAATGTATGCTGTACTTATCTACATATTTGTTTAGATTTGAGAACAATTAATGATTTAGACAATGTAAACTTCCATTCATAATAAGGATGATGCATGATGGATGTTTAGTACATCATCTGATTCTATTAATACAATGCAAATTGATTTCAATGAAACGTAAAGTTAGAGACATTCATAAAAGACTAGCAGCGCCCCGCGGTTTTACCCGCATAAGTCTGGAACCCGTGAGAATATCGGGATAAAAACTATCCTATGTCCTTTCCCGGGACTCAAACTATCTCTATACCAAATTTCATTTAAATCGGTTCAGTGGCTTAGGCGTGAAAAGGTAACATCCAGACAGACAGACAGAGTTACTTTTGAATTTATAATATTAGTATGGATAGTATGGATGGATGCATATAGAAGCCTGTTAAACTACATTGAATTTCTATCGCCGCTCAAGAAACCTACAAAAGATCCCGAAGAGTGTGAGTAAAAGAGATACATTTAATAGTTTGTCGCTGACTGTTCACAACGCCGTGCCGGCGGCGGCGGCGGTGAGAGGTATTCATTTGTCGTAGCGACAAGATCTATCACAACTTCAGAACACTCGCTGAGAGTCTGACGCTTGGTACATATGCACACCAGCAAGTAATCGCTCGTCGCCATCGCTCGCTCCTCGTTGCTCGCCAACTCGTTTTTAGTTGCTAGTTTTACCCGCTTCTCGTTAATCGCCGTCGTCGGTGGGACAGGTTACTTAGACAAAATTAAAGTAGTTGCTAATTTAATTGTAATTTTTTGTTTGACATTGATTTACATTCTGTAATTACTTTAACTCATACCCTGACTAATTACTTGCTAATTTTTTTAAATGAAAATCTTATGAAACTTTTACCATTTTAGTAAATATGTGAGCACCATGTACCTATCTGATAATTAATTTATATGTCATGGTTTCGTTTTTAATTCTTTTACCTATTGTGGTATAGTAATTTTATTGTAGGTGCATTGTCTTCACATAATTATTATTATATATATAATTAATGTATGCAAAATATTGTAATGGTTACTATGACACTTGTTGTTTTAATGTTGGCAAAGCTAAATGTTTCAGAAACTTTTATAGAGGATTTATAGCATGGGTGTAGATAAAACATTTTAAAAGAGTAACAGTGGAGTTTCTTGCCCATTCTTCTCAATACGAAAACTACCTTTTGGAAGAGGCGACTAGAATCAATTCTATTTTATTGTAATTTTTGACCTTCAATAGTGCCTTTAATGTGCCTATTTGAAAATTAAATTCTTTGACTTTGACTTTAGGAAAGGAAAATGTTATAAGTTTGGATGATAAAGATCCCAATTAGCCAGTCAAGATGGGTCCTAATTGGTTATGTAACAATTCATATTGACAATAAAATTGCTAGTCTAATTAAAAAATCATTTAGTATGTTACTATTTAAACCGATTGCCTCGTTCATCTAGAGGCCGCAAGCACTAGTGCTGAGCATGAGGTCCTGGAATTGATTCCCGGGTGTGCCCGGTCGATGGCAATAGGTTCGCCCCTTATCACATGGGACTTACACATAGCTTTAAAAAATGTGGGTGTGTATACTACAGGTACACCTCTGCTTAAGGCTCCCACACATAAACGCGATACATACATATAAAAAATAAGTGTAAAAAACATTAAAAAATATAAAAAAATAGTAGACCACCGGTGTCGGGAGCAGGGTCCAAGCTACCGGTGGTTAGGGCTCCAGAGACAGCCTCCTCCTCAACCTCCCAATACGAGCCGTATCGAGGAGTACTGCCTTCTGAATCAGGCCCTTGATGCAACCGCCTAACGAGAGCCTCGACAGATGTTGATCGAGGCTTTTTACCATAAGGCCATTGGCCGATACGACCATCGGCACAATGATAGCCGAGCTCACATTCCACATGTCAACAACCTCGTGTGCTAAGTCAAGATATTTAATTTGTTTCTCTTTCTCAGCTTTCACGAGGTTCTCGTCATGTGGAATGGTAACATCGACAATCATTGTGCGGCGCGCTAATCGATCTGTCACCACTATATCAGGCTTAATGGCGAGTACAATAGTCCTGTCAGTAATGATAGCCCGATCCCAGTACAACGTGACATGGGAATGACTTATTATTATTATAAGCCTGTGTTGTCTCACTGCAGGGTCTGCAGGGCAAATGCCTCCCTTCCCTCTTTCCACTTTTCCCGGTTTGAATGACACGTCACTAAAATCATATACGTCGTAGCACGACGCGGTGTTGTATCGTGTTTATGTGTGGGAGCTTAAGCCGTCGGAAAATAAAGCCGTGATATTACGTTATGTTATCAAACAAAATAAAAGGCAAATATCCAGTGTCCAAAAGAAGTTGGTAAGGGTACAAATAAATTAATAGTCGACGAATTTTTAACAATTTAAAATCATTCACGGAATGTATTCTAGCTATCATTGCGAAGCATCTCCTTAATAATAGCAACATACACAACAAGGAACACTTTAGACCACATCAAACCATTTGACCTAAATATATATGTCTGTTTTGTTACAAATGACTTCACATATTGAATTGTTTGTTTGCGTATCACCGCAACCAAATATATACCTTGATATTAAACAAACTGGGTGTAAAATTCATTGAGTTGTTGTTAAAAAATGATATGTTCATGATAGAAGCACAAATGTTTGTTAGGAAAAAAACTGGTAGCTCAGTTGATGTCATCGGTGCAGTTTGGATGATGATTTGATATGATTTAGATAAATAAAATAAGCTAGTATTTAGTAGCTGTCTCGACATTGCTCCTTGAAATACACTGGTATTTAGATGAATTAGAACAATTATAGATTTGTAAGGAGATGTCAGAAAAAGTGGGAAGGAAGTAACACCCATTTTAAATATATGTATATCCAAATAAAACTTTTATTTGAGACATTTTATTTCTTATCACAAACTGTCACAGTCTGGGAGAGGCCTATGTCCAGCACTGGACTGCGATAGGCTGAGTTGATTGATTGATTTCTTAACACAAATTTATTTAAAAAAACATTAAGTACCTAGTGTACTAATTATTAATGTTTTCATAGGCTATTACTAAATTAAAAGACTAACTAAATACCTATATAAATAAATACAAAAACAAACTTGTATATTTTGGCGTCGAAGTTCTTGTCCGCATCGCTGTCATCCGGAAACGTGCCCAGAAGACTGGCAGCATTGCCACGTTGAATGGCAATGCAAATTCTTTGGCGAAAGAACGACTCAGCCGGTCACGACAGTCATCATTAATAATTAACAGATTATAATTTTCAAAAGGTTTAATACCTGTAGGTACCTTTAGTATCAAATCCAAAAGTGTATTAGGTATTTGCTAATTTAATCTGTCAACCTCCGCTAATGAGACACAATTGATTTTCTATTGTTTCGTCGCTGATCGGCGAACCGCGCCGCTTGACCGGTTAATCTTGTTACAAAAAATTCGTCTCCGAAGAGAACTATTTTAATTTAATCCTTAATCTGTCAAGCTCCGCTAATGAGACACAATTGATTTTCTATTGTTTCGTCGCCGAACGGCGAACCGCGCCGCTTGACCGGTTAATGTTATACTAGGCATGCCTTTTAAGTTCTGTCGTTTCCATATTTCCCGGCAATTTTGAATTTGGAACTGTTCTATATTCGAATGTGTTTAAATTTTGAATCTCAAAACAGTTGAAAGTATTAGGATTAATGCTATTGTTTAGTCACAGCGTCGATTGGAATCTGTCAGGTTACGTACGAAAATGAATCTTTCTAAGGAAAATGTTCGTGCAATAATTTTATACAACTTTGGAAGAGGCCTGACACGGCTTCAATGTTTTGAAGAGCTAACATCTGTGTTCAGTGATGAAGCCCCATGTCTGCGGATTGTCGAACGCTGGTATTTTGAATTCCAGCGTGGACATACTAGTGTTAGTGACAAATCTCGCGAAGGACGCCCAAAATTCGCCTTCACTGAAGATAACATCATTGCTGTGAGACAACTAATTCTCGAAGATCGTCATGTGACGTATCGAGAGATAGAGGCTCTATTAGGCATCTCAGGGACAACCATTCAGAAGATCTTGCATGAAGCGCTTGGTGTGAGAAAGCTATTTTACCGTTGGATACCGCATCTGCTTTCCGACGATCACTAGGCGGCCCGCGTCAGATGGTGTAAGAAAACTCTGCAATGGTTCAACCAAGGAGAGTCAAATCACGCCTACAACATCATCAGTCGTGACGAATCTTGGATCTAAGCCTACGATCCTGATTCCAAATCAGCAATCTACAATCTGGGTCTTTCAAGACGAGCCAAAGCCGACTAAAGTTGTTCGTTCTCGAAGCACTTCAAAGAAGATGGTGGCCACGTTCGTTGGAAAAACCGGCCATGTTGCGACTATTGCACTTGAAGATCGTAGAACGGTTAACGCAAAGTGGTATACCACAGTTTGTTTACCACAAGTCATCGCCGAACTTCGAAAATCTAACTCAAAGCGACGCATCATCCTGCACCACGACAACGCAAGCTCACACAGCGCTCGTCAATCGATTGAGTATTTAAAGCAGGAAAAATGTAAAAATTCTTGACCATCCTCCATACAGTCCTGACCTAAGCCCTAACGATTCCTTTACATTTCCTAAAATTAAGAAAAGTCTTCGTGGTCAAAGGTTCCAGTCCGGTGAAGAAGCAGTCGACGCTTTCAAATTAGCCATTTTGAACACCCCCACTTTAGAGTGGAATAAATGTTATAATAACTGGTTTGAGCGAATGGAAAAGTGTATTAAGCTACGTGGTGAATACTTTGAAAAACAATAAAAAGTACCATAAGGTTCTAGTTGTGTTTTTTTCTTCAAACGACAAAACTTAAAAGGCATGCCTCGTATTTTGAAATTTTATCAAAAATTCTGGACTAGTAATGCCTTGTTTGAATGGTTTGGCTTTTGATATGTTATTAATACTTGATTGATGTAAACGTTTTTAAGGTCCCGTACTTGAAAAGGAAAAAACGGATCCCTTATAGGATCAATTCTTTGTCCGTTCATCTGTCTGTCAGTCTGTCAAGACCCTTTTTCTCAGGAACGCGTGCAGGTATCAAGTTAAATTAATATCAAATACGTAGGTCTAAGGTCCCTTGGAGCTCTAAAAATATCAAGCTTGACTCACACTCAACGTAAAAAAAAAATACGGCCATTTATATGCGATATACCTACTTTGATACTCGATGTACATTGATACTCGCAAATAAATCAAAACCATACCTAGGGCTTCCCTTTGACCTAGAATAATGAAATTTAGCAAGAATCAAGGTCTACAACTAGAGGAGAAAATCCAAAAATAGTTATTTCGTCGTTTTATCACATAAAAAAAAATATTTTGTTTAATTACAAACTTATATTTTCAGTTGGAGATTTGACCGTGACGTATAAAATAAAAGTCCTCCAGACCGTATTTCGGCCACAGCGGCCAATCTCAACGGAGACTAGCCTTCGACGCGGGATATATTATAGTGCACAAGTGTGCGCGTAGACACAGGTACACTCCCTCACTCTCATAGTCCGATGGGACGGCAATCCGACACGACCGGAGAGAAATCAGGCGCAGACCAACGGCTTAAAGTGCTTTCCGTGACGTTTATCGATGTATTGGAGAACATGTTTTTCAACTACGTTGTTAAGTTTGTTTTTGGGATTAATTCATCCCAACGACGAAACCCTTCATGGTGCGTGGTCCGACACGCACCTGGTCGGTTTTTTTTATAATAATTGATTTATGCTCATACCTTCTCTGTACAAGACGCGGTCTTTGCCCTGCAGTGGAACAGTAATAGGCTGTTTTTATTATTAACTAGCAGCGCCTATCGGTTTCGCCCGCATAAGTTTCGAAAGACACGTGGCGCCATCTATTATCATAATAACGTTATTGTTGTTTTCCTCGGGAACAGCACTTTTTTTCGGGATGAAAGGTACCCTATGTCAGTTTCTGTACAGCTGACAACGTATATGCAAAATTTCAGGATTCTGGATGATCGGTTCAGTGGTTTAGGCGTGAAAAGGTAACAAACATACAAACTTACTTTCACATTTATAATAATTACTAGCTGCGCCCTGCTGCGCGTTTTCACCCGCGTAAACGTCGATCCCGTGGGAATATCGAGATAAAAAGTAGCCTATGTCCTTTCCCGGGACTCAAACTATCTCTATACCAAATTTCATCTAAATCGGTTCAGCGGTTTGAGCGTGAAGAAGTAACAAACATATAAACACACACACATACACACACACACACTCACAAACTTTCGCCTTTATAATATTAGTATGATAATATTAGTGTGATAGTTAGGAGTTTAGGATAAATAGGTAAGTACTTGATACAAGTTTACCAAATGTCCTTAAGGTGATTGGATACTGACACTTTTTCATACATTCTTTCGGGGTACAAATCTCGAAAAATAAACGATTTTTGCAGAATAAAAGCACGTATATTAAGTTGTTATGACTTATTATTGACGCATATCGACAAAAACCTATAAAAAAAACACTATTTCCAGGATATCTAGGCATGACAAAATCGATAAATTTTTCTATGTGTGCGCGGCCGGAACACGCCCTCTGCAGGATATTTCAAAGAACTATCGAGAAGCAGAACACAAATTTTTGCTAAGGTTATCAACAACAATTGATCTTGCTCGTTAGATGGCGTTGTTTGTCAATGTCAAACAGGTTGGCCAATTTTATAATAAATCGTTGAATTATGCGTGTTTTTTTTGACAAGTTGCGAATCGTTGGTAGGTATGCAATATTTCTTACAAGGCTGGCGCGGTGGCTCTGCCCGCGCAGTTATATATTAAATCAATTTATCAATTGAATCATGAAGTGCGAAAAAATGCTTTACCTACTTATTGATAGTATTTGCGATCTACCCTGGGTTCGATATTACTGTATTGAATGTATGTACCTACATACTAAGTTTATGTACCTAAGTACCTACATAAATGTAAGTACTAACTTACACTTGAACTGTCTTCGAGAAATTTTCTGAATTAAAAATCTTTCTGCATTAGGCTGGTAAGTACCTATTGAGAGAGCCCTTCCCAGTTCCCACTGTTCCCAGACCGTCTATCCTATCGTCAACGCGGGCATAGTCAAAAGCTTGTTCACAGAACACTATTACCTTTCCCTAGCGGAGCTAAGCTTGTTTTTGTTGTTCAATCCAGCGCATTGTTTGAAAAAGAGGCAATGCAAAAAGAGAGAGATAGCGCCTGAACGCTCGGTTGGCGTTCGGTTCGGGTTCGGTAACTTTCGCCGCTCACTCGCAGGCGGCAGCATGGACTTTGGGCGGCAGGCCCGGCCGGCACTATTGGAGCGCTTGGGTGGGTTAGCCATTCATAATTATTCATTCATGATGTCGCATCGCACCTCGCACGCGCCTCGCTACTTGGCCGCGCGCATAAATGCACTAGTTTTGTAAATTGCTCTGCATGCAGGTACATATAACTACATACCTATAGTACGGACGAAGCGCTTGGCCCCGCGCCGGGGAGATGTGTGTTTGAATTTTTATCAATCTAGGTACCTACCGAACTAGCGTTATTTTTGACTATATGGAAATTATTTATAATATACACAAATACTTTAGCTTTTTCATATTATGTTTGTTCCTAACTAATATTATAAATGCGCAATTGACTTTGTTTGTTCCACTTTCACGCTAAAACGGCTGAGCTGAACGGATTTACTTAGATGAAATTTGGCACATGGGTAGACCATGACCTGCGGGGTAATTGCGTAACACACTATCAGTAGCAATGGCTTTCATTTTGACAGTTCAACAACATTCATTGCATCATTTACGTTTTTGAGCAAAAACATTTTTCGAACCATAGAAATGATATACATATGTTTCGAACATAGGTAATGCAAAGCAATGGATTAGCAATATTCTTCAAAATGATTCAGATTGAGATTGATAATGATTGTGTTACGTAGGTAATTAGAATGCTGGGTTAGGATTACGACATAGGATACTTTTTATTCCGGTAGTACGATTCCGTGGGATAATCTCCGACATCCACGCGGGCGAAGCTGCGGGAAAAATCTAGTACCTCCATAAAGTACGAAAAAGTAAAAGTAAATAATTTTATTCTACCTATGGAGTAGAGTAGCAGTACCTACCTAAATAAATTCTTAATTCCGCGTTCCGTTACCTAATCTCAACTTCTTCAATAGACGTATTGAAGAAGTTGAAATTAGGCAACGGACTTGTATAAAATGTAGGTACGTACCGTATATAAATGTAATACCTAGTACCTACTTGTACCGCGCAGTACCTACAGGCACAAAATATAGAGAGTACCTACAGACTGCCATCCGCGCGAGACACGCGTAGCTGTGAAGTGCAAAAATGGAGTAACAAAAAACCGGCCAAGTGCGAGTCGGACTCGCCCATGAAGGGTTCCGTAGCAGCAAGTAACATAATATAAAAGTTCTTGTAGTTCGTTGTAACTTTGTGAAAGGTAAATTGCGGTTTTTGATTTATGACGTATTAAAAAAAAACTACTTACTAGATCTCGTTCAAACCAATTTTCGGTGGAAGTTTACATGGTAATGTACATTATCTATATTTTTTTAATTTTATCATTCTCTTATTTTAGAAGTTAGAGGGGGGGGGGACACACATTTTACCACTTTGGAAGTGTCTCTCGCGCAAACTATTCAGTTCAGAAAAAAATGATATTAGAAACCTCAATATTATTTTTGAAGACCTATCCATAGATACCCCACACGTACAGGTTTGATGAAAAAAAATTTTTGGAGTTTCAGTTGTAAGTATGGGGAACCCCAAAATTTATTGTTTTTTTTCTATTTTTGTGTGAAAATCTTACTGCGGTTCACAGAATACATCTACTTACCAAGTTTCAACAGTATAGTTCTTATAGTTTCGGAAAAAAGTGGCTGTGACATACGGACGGACGGACAGACAGACAGACAGACAGACATGACGAATCTATAAGGGTTCCGTTTTTTGCCATTTGGCTACGGAACCCTAAAAAAAAAGTAATTATAAGTAACTGTTGAGTGGATGGTTGTTTAAATTCAACATTACGATGAATTATCGTTTTTTAAGCTACCAGTTGTTTCAGAGAGGTAAGTAGGCATTTGCTTGTATTTCGAATAGTTAGATAGGTAGGTAAGCGCCCCGGCCCCCGGCGCCGAGCCGTAAAAGCGAACATGACTTTGTGGCGTTGTAATATTTTTACAATTTATATTAGATATATAGGTACTACAATAAGTAGTACCTATAAGCTAAAAAATACGATCATTTCCTTTCTTGCTGTTTCATTCTCAACAATGAATCAAATAACTAGATACGAGTACCACTACTACACTAGTTTTTTGTGTTTTTTGTTTTGTGTGTTTTTTGCCAAAGTTGACAACCCCAGCGCGACCGCCGAGCGTAGGTATGAAAAGTGCAAGTACCAAATTACCTTTCTGTTTTGTGCGGTTGATCAAATAAAGTAATCTGAATACAGTCATTTATATTTACGGTACCTACTTTGAACAAAAAACATTTGTTGTTAATTTTTGTCTCTGTCTGTTTATTCCGGCTAATCTCCGAAACGGCTAGACTGATTTTGACGAGACTTCCACTGGCAGATAGCTGATGTTATAAGTTCCGCGAAAAAAAATAGGTGAAAATGAATGAAATTCAATACGTACAGACGCAAGTACATCAATCTACTACCGCGGTAATATTACCTATTATGCGAGTCATACCTACGCGCCGCGAGTTCGGTTTACACTCGGTAAACAAACAGTCTCGAATGCTCCACAGTGACGAACGGACGCCGGACGATGTGATGGTTTTGTACGCAGTTACGAGCGTAGACCATATAGGTACATACCTACTGTTTGACAAATTGTACAGAAGACCGAGGAGTACAGTCAGCCACTGTGTATGGCATTTGTGGACTACGAGAAAGCCTTCGATTCCATCGAAGTATGGGCAGTTCTGGCCTCTCTGCAATGATGTCGAATTGACTGGTGCTACATCGAAGTGTTGAGATGTTTGTATGATGCTGCAACGATGACTTTCCAGATCCAGGATCAGAAAACCAGCCCCATCCAACTGCTCAGGGGGGTGATACAGGGGGATGTCATATCCCCTAAATTGTTTGTGAAATACTAGAAGAAATACTAAAATTCACGGCAGTAGTACTTATATGTCACGAAATCAAAATCACAGCTGAGTAGACTTTACGAGTAATAGTCGACCAACTTTTAGTTGCAATGTATGGGAGGACATGATTTTCAACTACAATGTTAAGCTTGTTCTTGGGATAAATTCATTTCGACTACGGAACTCTTCATTGTGGTCCGACATGGACTTGGCCGGTTTTTCCTTGCTAATTTTAATGTAACTTAGGGTGTAAATAAGTACCTAATAAAAGATGTAGGTATAGAATCTTCAAAACAAAGTCGGTACCAACAAAGCTCAATTATCGAAGAGAGAGAAGAGTTCAATAAACTTTATTTGCAACTAGCTGCGCCCAGCGGTTTCACCCGCATAAGTTTCGATCCCGTGGGAATATCGGGATAAAAACTATCCTATGTCCTTCCCCATACCTACCAAATTTCTTCTAAATCGGTTCAGTGGTTTAGGCGTGAATAGGTAACATACAGACAGACAGGCAGAGTTACTTTCGAATTTATAATATTAGTATGGATATAATATAGTATAAGTATATACAGGGTTATTGGAACAACACTAACATGGTCATTGTACTCATCATTATGAACAATTTTTTTTACTATGGGACCAAACCTGAAATCGCGAAAAAAAATCAGCTGTTCCCTACATTTATGTTCGTATAGGTAACTCGTCAAAATGTAGGGAACAGCTGATTTTTTTTCATTTTCTCATTTGAAATTGGAATTGTTGGTTTGAGTGGACGCTGGTGTATGTGAATTTGTTGGTTTTTAGGCTAAACATACAAACACACGTAAATAGTAAACACATAATACATATTACACATAACACTTATATACATATACATACACATACACACAACAGTAATAAAATTACACTAATAATTAAATACCCACAACCGTGTGTACACGGCCTAATAATTTCACGCGTCTGTACACTGCCTTACTGCCTGCGACGGCGGGCACGCTGGGCTGCGGTTGAATGATACATTATTATTATACCTACGAGTGACCGAAATTCGCGGAATTCCGTCGCGCCGCTGCATCTGTCGCGCACGACTCAAATAAACATTTTATATATTTTGTTTTATAGTAGCGTTTAATTATACAAAGAATCTTAACTGTCCCGTTGGTTTCGTGGTCACAAGTGCATCTGCCGTTCTCGGGGTCCTGGGTTCGATTCTCAGGTCGGACAGTGTTATTTAAAATGGGTTTTTCCCGTTAGGAGTTTCTTTACTCTTTTTCTTTTTTTTTTGCCCGGAGTTTGGAAATTGGTAGCGTAATACCCCCGTGCCTCGGAAAGCACGTAAAGCCGTTGGTCCTGCGCCTGTTCTCTCTCCTGTATTTGCGCACACACTTGTGCACTATAATATCTCCTGCAAACCTGGCTAATCTTCTTTGAAATTGGCCACCGTGACCGAAATCGGTCAGGGGATTTATTATTATTTTATTATTTTTAAACCTAAACCTACCCTAACACACTACAAAAGCACCCTTAGAATAATTGAATAAGCAACTGACAACCCTTGTAGCAATCAAGTATTCTTTTCTTCGGTTTTTACTATAAAAAGTACGCTTTTCTTTAGAGAATGAAGGACAGTCATAAAAATATTTTCGTAAAAATATTTTATTTTAATTAACGCCACCTCTGGAAAACAAGTTCACAAACCAAGTTTATGAATACAACGCCATCTAGTTATATCGCAAGTAAAACTATACACGTAGTGTGTAACTGTACATGTGTGTGTAAAGACATAGTAAAGATATAAAGTGAAACGGCTAAATGTTTAGGGGTACAAATCTTTGTATGTGACGAGTTAACAAGCAAAGTGAATATCTAAAAAGATTATGTTAATGCGTTAGTTGACGCATATAATAAAGTTGTTTCGCAAAGCTTTCTGAGTTAGGCGTAAAAATTGAAAATGTTCGAAGTGCGAATGTGCCGCCATCTAGCGATAAAGTGGCTGGGAGATCATGTATCGAATAGCCTTAAGACTCTTCAATCAAAATGTTATCATCAAAATTTTTTTCATAAAAATACAGAGTAGGTAAATTCTCTAAGTTTAAGTAACAAAAACTAGGTTCATTAAGTTAGTTCAGAACAGTAACTAAATAAGTGGTCTCACTAAGCTACTTATATTCTACTTAGCAACGTCAAAATTAGGACGCGGGTAGTGAGAAAAGTAGTCTTTAGGTAAAGTTCTCTTACGCTTCACTAAAGCTACTTAAACATGGGCATAATTATCAGAGTTTTGAAACAAAGAAAAGAAAGAAAATAGGTTTTTTTTTTGTAAACTTGACGCAGAGAAAGAAAACAAAAAATAAAGACGGGTTGCACTTCGGGAGTGCCGGCAGAAGTGAAAACTTGAATATTAACGTTGTGCATTTTTGATATTTTTCATTAATAGATGCACTTTGTTCAATTTAAATATTTTAAACACTTTATATACACGAATTTTACGAATACACAGCAGTGTGGCCACTACACAGACGGTCGAGCCATCAGCTGTCACCATCCATGGATGCGCGTGGCACGCTGTAACATAAACACACACGAACATTCGCGCAAGCGCCCTGCTCCACCTTAACCAAACCGCAGGCATACATTTTCGCCGCGCCGTAGAAAGAGAGGGAGATACTTCCTCTCCTACGCCGCGCCGGCTGTCTACTCTCCATCCGTCTTACGAATTTTCGATCAGGTCACGTGTCCTGACGCGAGTTTAACATTTTTTCCCATTACAAAAAAGTGTACAACGCCGCTAAAGAAGTTTTCACTTCAATAATAAGTTGGGGGCAAATATCCGTAACATCCACGCAAAACGGCCATCGCTCAGCACAATGAGACCCCGTCGTTTGTTCGTTTGTTTTCTCTTGTCTGTACTTACCTGTCAAAAAGAATTACCTAGATAAAGTGGATAAGACAGAGATTAAAACAGAAGAAGAACTAGCAGGGGATCGAGGGGGGGGGGGGTTCAGGGCATCATACCGGAATAAATCGTTTTTATCTGATACTAGCTGCGCTCCGCGGTTTCACCCGCGTAAATGTCGTTGCCGTGGGAATATCGGGATAAAAAGTAGCCTATATGTTAATCCAGGGTGTCAGCTACCTCCATACAAAATTTGATCAAAATTGGTCCAGCCGTTTGAGCGTGAAGAAGTAACAAACATATAAACACACACACACTCACAAACTTTCGCCTTTATAATATTAGTGTGAGTGTGATAATTATGTATACCTATCTGGTGTTTTGTGTATTTTAATCTGTGCTAAATAAATGTATTTTCTTTGTTTCAAATAAATGCTTTCAGTTTGAGTTTGGCTTTTTACCCGACTGCGCGACGCAAAGGAGTGGTAATGTGTTTATCAGCCTATGTATGTATGTATGTATGTATGTTTGTATGTTCCTTTGAAGCACTATACAAACCAAACGCCTGGGCCGATTTTTATGATTCACACGTCAATCGATTCCTCTTAGTCCGGCGAGTGTCACTAAAGACATGACGTTAATGAAAATTCAATATGGCGACTACTGGACGCCATATTGTGAAAATGAAAAAAATGAAAGTCAACAAACTATGTCAAGTGGGGTATCGTTGAATAGGTCTTTCAAAAATATTAGTGGTTTGGGAAGACCGTTTTTTGATTAAGTAAACCGTTCGTGACTTATCAAGCTTTAAAGTACCAATTTTCGTTAGAATCAAGTGTCCCCCCCGGGCGTGTCTCATATCGTAGGTATAGAGTTATTTGGTATATTTTCATTTCAATAACGTTCACAAGATACAATAAACGTGAGATATACCAACTGTTGATATAATTTCTTTACATATAACATTTATATACCTACTCTAAAACTTACTTCGTATAACGTTATTGGATATAACGTTTATTTAATCGAAAATCATTAGGTCTATGGTTTAAAATATATATTGATACCGTCATTATGCTTAACACCCCGATTCAGAGCGATCCGACTCGGACAGCTTAGGTTAGAAAGCCTTCGTGGCTTCGTGGCTTCCGAATTATTTCCGTTACCGTTACCGCACCCGAACTCAACGAACGCAATAGACGACGTAGGATGCAAGAGCGGGCGAAGGGCACCCCGAGGTTCGGTTTGGTTAGGTTACTTTAAACCCTTTACACAAAAATAGAGGCCCCGCGAAGCGGGGCTTCGTCGACATAGGATGCAAGAGCAAGCGAAGGGCACCCCGAGGTTCGGTTTGGTTAGGTTACTTCAAACCCTTTACACAGAAATAGGGGCCCCGCGAAGCGGGGCTCCGTCGACATAGGATGCAAGGGCGAGCGAAGAGCACCCCGAGGTTCGGTTTGGTTAGGTTACTTTAAACCCTTTACACAGAAATAGGGGCCCCGCGAAGCGGGGCTTCGTCGACATAGGATGCAAGGGCGAGCGAAGAGCACCCCGAGGTTCGGTTTGGTTAGGTTACTTTAAACCCTTTACACAGAAATAGGGGCCCCGCGAAGCGGGGCTTCATCGACATAGGATGCAAGAGCAAGCGAAGGGCACCCCGAGGTTCGGTTTGGTTAGGTTACTTTAAACCCTTTACACAGAAATAGGGGCCCCGCGAAGCGGGGCTCCGTCGACATAGGATGCAAGGGCGAGCGAAGGGCACCCCGAGGTTCGGTTTGGTTAGGTTACTTTAAACCCTTTACACAGAAATAGGGGCCCCGCGAAGCGGGGCTCCGTCGACATAGGATGACATAGGATGAAAAAAAAAGTTTTTATCATATTAGACTAAATAGGTTTTATGTCTATTGAGTGGTATATCAAATGATTTTATATTAATTGTCTGTTATTCTTATAGAAATTAGTTACATTAAAATTATATCAATCGTTTATTATATTAACTGATCATTATGTATACTAATATTATAAAGAGGTAAAATTTGTTTGTAAGTTTGTATGTAGGGGTTAATTTCTGGAACTACTAGTCGGATTTGAAAAATTCTTCTTGCATTTGATAGCCCAATTCTTGAGGTAGGCTATAGGCTATTTAACGTCACACTATGGCCCTTAGGAGCCGAGCAAAAGCGCTATGGGGAAACGAAGTGATAGAGCAGGAGAAGCGGGCAAGTGATGCAATACGACGAGATGGGTCGAGGGAATAAGAAATTTCACGCGAACGAAGTCGCGGGCAGAAGCTAGTATCAAATAAAATTATAGGTTCAGTTGTTATATCTTGTAAATATTAGAGGTTTTATATAGAGGAATTATATCATATATTACTTACCCGTCCCCCCCTCTACCAACTAAACGGTTGTAGTTAGAAATTTAAATGTTACGACAGTAGTACCTATATATTACGAAGTTTAAAGGAAAACTATCACACTTTAGTGGGATTTACAACTCATAACTAAAAAGAATAAAATAAAAAAATTAAATTTAAAAAATCAAAAAACCCGACTGCGGTAAAAAACATAAGTTAAAAAAAACTGAAAAGCTAAAAACAAGCCCATTTTAAATTAAATAAAAGTTGGAAGCAGGCGGGACCCATACCATTTTTATATTTTCAAACTCAAATGGGTCCCGCCTGCTTCCAACTTTTATTTAATTTAAAATGGGCTTGTTTTTAGCTTTTCAGTTTTTTTTAACTTATGTTTTTTACCGCAGTCGGGTTTTTTGATTTTTTAAATTTAATTTTTTTTTACCCGCCACTTATCTTGGCACTAAACCTGGGGTATTACACCGCCAACTTCCAAACTACTTAGAAATTCAAAATGAAAACACCTAATAACAATTTGCCCGACCCGTGAATCGAATCCAAGACCCTACGCCCTACTGCACCACTATTGCATATTGGTATTGTTCACAAATTAGCGATTATTTTCAGCAGCGATTTATCTTTCGAGGTGCGCGTTTAGCCTTACGATTGTAATTTGCAAGCTGTACTGCTGTTTTTTCCATCTATTTTATGTTGAGCTAAAACTAAACTAACGTTAACTAACTGTTGGCTCAACAAACGTGATGTTGACAAACTGTTTTAACTGCCAATTTATGTTTCAGTGTTAGTTCATGGTTTTCCCAATTTAGTTAGCCTACTGCGACCGTTGATGGCAACGTGATTTTTTATTGTTTCTCTGTTGTTGTTGCAAAAATATTTGTTGTTATTCTCTGATGCATTATGCTTGTGTGAATGAAAATGTCCAGAATTTCCTTTCTTTGGTATTGTTCGTCGGATCGTTGAGCTCCTTAAGTTCTGAGTTGAGCTGCACGGTTATTGACAAATCCGTGCACTGACTCGACAGGTTCACTCAATCTGTTTGGTTCTTTCTTGAAAATACAATTTCCGACAATAATCTACACGTCAACATTATGTCTGGACTTTAAAAGAGACCGTGTACTCGTGAGAATTTTCGGCCTTTTTTCTCAGAGTATTCAGATAAGAAACGCCTCATCTAGTTTTTTAAATATGATCGTGTAAAAGTGTTTGTAGAAACCTACTGGCAGAAATAAAATTATTTATCTAAAAGTTTACAGCCAGGGCTATATGCTATAGGGCTCCTTTAACCACCTTTAACCACTACAATGAGCAAATGATGTCCAATAAAATGATTGTGTTCCTCTACGTACCTACCCCAAAATAACAAGTTTGTAATACCTATGATACTACTCAGTGAATACGTGCGGGTATGTGCTCCACATTACGATATAAAGTAGGAACATAAAGATTTAAAGAACGTTTAGATCCTGGGATTTGTGTGGTAAAATGAGGTATTTTGTTCCTTGCATGTGAGTTTTGTTATAAAATATATGCATGGGTATTTACGTTTACAAAAAAAAAAAATCTGATGCAGTACGAAGTTCGCCGGGTCAGGTAGTCACACTAATATTATAAAGGCGAAAGTTTGTGAGTTTGTGTGTGTGTGTGTTTATATGTTTGTTACTTCTTCACGCCTAAACCACTGAACCGATTTAGATGAAATTTGGTATAGAGATAGATAGAGTCCCGGAAAAGGACATAGGATAGTTTTTATCCCGATATTCCCACGGGATCGACATTTACGCGGGTGAAACCGCGGGGCGCAGCTAGTTTTTAAATAAAACAAACTCGGGTTAGTTACACCATTTAAAACTCGGGAACGGGTGAACCGATTTTTATGATCTTTTATTTTTTTGATTTGTCTCAGCCCCGAATACCAGAATATGTATTAAAACATGGGTAAAATCAAGAAAAAAGAAATGTAATTCATTTTCTCATACATTCGTTTTTATTGATTCTGAGGCGGTACGAAGTTACCCGGGTCAGCTATATTAATTATCTTCGTTTTTTTTAATTTGGCTGGCGGATATCCGGAGTCTGTGAAACATTATTTATTTTCCAAATTAATAATATTATTATTGTGGATCACGTTGCGCTGCGGAAATGAGAAATCTGTTGCAAATTGAGAGCTGGAAGAAAATTAAGTTTTCAGCGCCGAGTAATATTTTCAATAGGTATCGAATTGAAAGCGTGCTTCAAAGTTCTGTTTACAACGTTCATTTTTGTACCAAATCGTTCGAAGTTCGCTCAGCATGGTACCCAGTCTACTGGTAATCAAGTGCCTTTTCAGCTTCATAATTTACCAGATAGAGTGGGCTTGAATTTTTATTTTCATGTCGTTCAAGCTGTTCGATAAAAAGCTATGCTTGAATTCTCTTTTATTTCCTGAGGTACTTACACTGTTTGAAAAAATTAAGAACTTCTAGAATTATTAAGGAACCTAAACTGTTCTTAATTTTAGTTTTCATGATCAATTATTTTATATCGGTAAGTATATTTACGGCGGTTTTTTTTATGTCTGTAATTTATATGGTGTACATAATAAAGAGTATTCTATTCTAGATTTGTACAAACACTTTTATACGTCAATCATATTTTTAAAACTAAATGAGGTCGGCTGAGTACTTAGAGAAGAAAGGCCGAAACTCAGACGTCACCGTCTCTCTTTTAAAGTCCGGACATAATCATGGTCAGATCATGTGAAGACCATGAATACATTGTCTGAAATTGTATTTTGAGGAAAAAACCACATAGATTGAGAGATCCTGTCCAGTGAATCCACACATTTGTCAGTAATCGTGCACATAATCAGCCTATAATGTTCCCACTGCTGGGACACAGGCCTCCTCTCAGTGAGAGGGAGTGGGCCGTAATCCACCACGCGGGCCGCATGTCACATGTCTTCGAACTTTTGGTTCTAGGACATGCCGGTTTCCTCACGATGTTTTCCTTCACCGTTTTGAGAGCAGTGATGATGAAATAATTTACACAAAGTAAAGCGCCTGTCTGGGTTCGAACTTACGACCTACAACTCGTACGTCGCGGTTGTTACCACTTGGCCACCACTATCTATCTGTGTCTGCGCATACACTCGTGCACTGTAGTATCTCCCGCGTTGATGGCTAGACTTGGCTAAGATTGGTCGCCATGGCCGAAATTCGATTTGGAGGAAAATTTGTTATACTACTCGTAGGTACGGACAGCGTCAGAGAAAAGGAACCCCCTTTGGTAATGAGTCGTTACCAAAGGGGGTTCCTTTTCTCTGACGCTGTCTGTACTATTGCTAATTTAATTTTACTAGAGGGGCTTCTGGCTAAGAAATAACAGCCGCACGGTTCGATGGATCAGGTTAAGCTATGCTTGCCGCGGTTGGTCCGTGGATGGGTGACCGTCTTTACATACCAAGACCCCTTCGTGCCTCGGAAAGCACGTTAAGCTCTTGGTCCCGGCTGTCATTAATGGATCTTGGACCGTCGTTACGGGTCGTCAGAAGCCCGAAATTCTGACAACCAGTCTTGCCTAGGGGTATCGTGTTACCCAGTAACTGGGTTGTGGAGGTCAGATAGGCAGTCGCTCCAAATAAAATACTGGTATTCAGCTGCATCCTGTTAGACTGGACGCCGACCTCAACATAGTTGGGAAAAGGCTGTGGATGGGTGACCATCTTTACATACCAAGCTCTTGGTCCCAGCTGTCATTCGTAGATCTTGGACCGTCGTTACGGGTCGTCAGAAACCCGATAGTCTGACAACCAGTCTTGCCAAGGGGTATCGTGTTACCCAGTTACTGGGTTGTGGAGGTCAGATAGGCAGTCGCTCCAAGTAAAATACTGGTATTCAGCTGCATCCAGTTAGACTGGAAGCTGACCCCAATATAGTTGGGAAAAGGCTAGGCAGATGATGACTATTGCTAATTTAAAAAAATAAAAACAAACATGACCACGTCCTATATCCCCGTTTTTCTCATCGTTTGTTCGCCAGAATTGCTTCCGGTATTCAAAATGAAGGAAGTAAAAAATGACCCAATAAATTGCGTTCCCGTTCCCTAATTCTACCATACCTACCTACCTGTGCTTACAGGGTCACATAGAGGCTAATAAAAACGACACAGCGTATAGATCCGGCCAGATTTACGGGCGCAACAAAAGTTTTATTCGGGACCTCCAAAACCAGCCTAACTTGGGCTCTGTTTCTTGAACATTTTCAAGGACTGATGTGAATTTTTTTTGTGATTTTGAAGATGTAAAGGTCTATTGGAAATGGTCTTGTTAGGACATAAAACAGGTTTTTCCTGCCATCATGTCTTGAATTATTTTATATTGGGTTATGTCATACGTTGTAAGTGTAATAAAGGTGTTTTCGATATATTATTGGGGAATGAATTGTTAAGGATATCTGTTAAGGGTTGTAATGGAAAATAAACAAGTTTATTGGTTATAAATAGTCCTTTCTGCCTTTCATTCAGCCTTACTTAATGCAATATAATTACATAGATAAATCTCCCTACACATGAAACTTCATCTAAACTTCTAAACGTCAAACACCCGAACTAATCCAAAATGACTATCGTGAGCATCGCAACTATTACTCACACATAATTATATCTAATTTGTGAGATTTCGAAGAAAACTAACAATCATTCTAAACCAATTCCGAAATGAACTCGTTATCCGAGAAGTTGAAATAAATCAAACAAGTTTTCAAACAATTAAGGGTAAAACACAGAATAGTATAGAAGGTTGGCTCGATACAACGAGCGCAATCAGGAACACGCACACAGACGCGTAGGTGCAGGTAAACCATAAAAGGTATGCGTTTCGGTAAACTTCGTGTAACTCAAAAATAAGTTTAAAAACTAAAACCCGATTATTAAAAAGGATGAAACCAGAAAGTACCTTCCCGTGGTCGCTACCATAGCTTATAATGTATTAGTACAGCGGCATGCGACCACGGGAAGGTACTTTCTTGTTTCATCCTTTTCAGTAGCCGGGTTTTAGTTCTTAAACTTTTTTTTTTAAATTATTTTGGGGTTTATTTCAGAAATATTTATATTTTTGAAATGTGCTAATTAAGCCCTTAAACCTTACCCTGATTACGCCTACCGAGTACAGTGGCGAGAGAGTGCCCTCGGCCGAGCGCTCGATACATGTAAATACTTTGCCGAGTGCTCGGCCGAGCAACAGGCCAAGCGAGTCACTCGGGCCCCATTCTTCTTACTAGGCCGAGTAACCACCTCACCGCTTCCCCGCACTGTGTCGCTCGCCCACTCGGTGGATCTGAACACGCACTCGACGTGTACTCGGCGACCTCTCCTCATTCGGTGCTGGGTTTAAACTGAACTGACTGACTGTTTCGCCGTGTGCTCAAAAATACGTGTAAACTCTCACTCATCCATATCACTCTCTCGGACATTTTACTCCCTCGCCGCTCTACTCGGTAGGTGTAATCAGGGTATAAGGAAGATAACGGTTACGAAAGGTAAATGTTCATTATAAATCATCGGGGATAGTTTTGAAATAGGTTGTAATTACAGAAAATAGTAGATGCTAGATATGGCCAAAGATATTCCATCACAAAACGTGCGTAGATATAATTATCATCTACGAATTAGGTATGCGTTTCTTTTGATGATGACAGATTTTTTTAGTTTTAGGCGCTTCTGGAAAAAAGCTTATCAAAAATCCTTGGTGCCTATTCTATTTTCCTCAAAATTGTACCAATTAAAAAAAAAGTCTCTAATATCATCGTCTCTTTGATATCCTCATCTTGTCAAACCTTTGTTTAACAAGATCTGGATATCAAAGAGGCAATTTCATTTGTAAGTGTTATCTTAGGACAATAAAGATATTGGCATTTGCAACCCCAAAGGAAATACAAATCAAATAATTTATTTATTAACCAGACGTTTTTTTCTTTAATAATTAAGTACCTACCCCTTGCCCTACCGTCACATTATCATACAAATCATAATAAAATTTCAAAAGATAATATTATCATTTTCAAATAACAATTAGGAAATTATTATAAAATACTTGAGAGAAAGGAAAGTGGTTGGTTGATCCGTGGACGGGTGACCATCTTTACATACCAAGACCCCTCCGTGCCTCGGAAAGCACGTTAAGCCGTTGGTCCCGGCTGTCATTCGTGGATCTTTGGTCAAATAGGCAGTCGCTCCATTTAAATTCTGGTATTCAGCTGCATTCGGTTAGACTGGAAGCTGACCCCAACATAGTTGGGAAAAGGCTAGGCAGATGATGATACTTGAGAGAAAGGGGCCGTGGCTAAATAATAACAGCCGTACGGGTCGACCGAAGGTTAAGCTTCTCTTGCCGCGGTCGGCTCATGGATGGGTGACCATCCATTACATATCGAGACCCCTCCGTGCGTCGGAAAGCACGTTAAACTGTTGGTCCCGGCTGTCATTCGTAGATCTTTGGCAGTCATCATGTCGATCATTTATGACAAATCATTTGACTTTTTTAAACAAAATCATTGGTCATATCCAGCACACTGCAAATCCATGTCAAAAAGATGTTTGGTAACGAATGCAGGGTTTACACAGACTAATTAATCACAGAAAACGCGTGTACACTGTACAGCAATAACATCGTACGTGAGATCGTTTTATTTTCTTGACAAACTGTTTTAGGCACCCTACCGTAGGGGTGATTATTTTGGGCCCGCATTGTAAATTGTAAAGGAAGCTGTAATTAAGAGTAGTTGTTGAATAAATGGGAGCCTCGGTTTGTGATGAATTGCAATGTGAGGGGGGACAAAGGGTGGTTGGAACCTGACTCATTAAGGAAGCAATTAATAAAAGTGAAGGGAGCAATTGGGACTGTGTTTTAGCATCATGGCTATAGAGGGATATGAGGAACAGGGTGTAAATTTTATTCATCATCCATAGACAAGGGAGGATCCTCTAACCAGACATGTGTTGTGTCTGGTGGTCTACTGCCCGACGATTTGATGTCGGGACGTCGTATACAGGTAGAAATTGAAAACATGCGACAAATCGAAATGGGAGATTGTACTTATCATTATGAACAACTTTTACTATGGACTAAACATGAAATCGCGAAAAAGAAATCAGCTGTTCCCTACATTTTGACGAGTTATGCGAACATAAATGTAGGGAACAGCTGATTCTTTTTCGCGATTTCAGGTTTGGTTCGTCTTACATGAGACTTAAACATAACTGGCGAAATGTGGGTGTACTATAGGTACACGACTGCCTAACTCTTCGGGGTTTACAGGTGTGATGTTACGTAGAAGATATGTCTGGACTTTAAAAGAGACTGGCCCTTGAGTGTGTTTCGCAATTTCCTCTCAGGGGGGTGAATGCTTATGCGAATCTCGCACCCCCGGCCATAGGTAGAGGTGGAATACCGCGGTGGTTTTAGCCGGTAAGAGTCCGGCATGCCCCTCTGTCACCCACACGATAGCGGAAGTCCGTAAGGAGTACCATGCGAAAAAAAAACGAAAAAAAAAAGAAAAAAAGGGGTAGTCAGATAGGAAATGACGACTCATCTATCTTATTTTTTATGGGCCCGCCCTTGACCTCAATAATGCCTGATGGAAAGCGATGGATGAGGTCTATGATGGGACGAGCGTGTCCAGAAGATACCTAAAGGCACTAGAAGTCCCACGGATCGACGAAACACAGCAGGCTGAATGACGCCGGACTCCGGTGGGACGGTGGTCGCAAACCTGGCGAGCGTTAGCCCTACCAACACACGTAAAAGTGATTCCGGTATCCTTTTTTACAGACTAAACAATTTAATTTTATGGCGATGAAAAGATTACCTACTTCACAAGGTTCATTTAAAGCTAATTTCGGTAATGTAACCAGAGTTTTACTATGTTATACTCATTTCGTTGTTAGTGCTTCCAAGATGCTTTGAAATGCATTAGCTAGTTAGTACTTCTGTCTTTAAGATAACTTTGTTGCAGAGCAAGTTACACGTGGCGCCAGAGAACCTCGTAATGCAACGTTGTAACGAACTAATCCATACTATATGCTATATGTATATATATGTATAATATTATAAATTCGAGAGTAGCTCTGTCTGTCTGTCTGTATGTTGCCTTTTCACGCCTAAACCGCTGAACCGATTTAGATGAAATTTGGTATAGAGATAGTTTGAGTGCCGGGAAAGGACATAGGGTACTTTTTATCCCGATATTCCCACAGGATCGAGACCTATACGGGTGAAACCGCGGGGCGCAGCTAGTCTATCATAAAGACATGATAGTAGCAGTGTAGTTTAACTACTTACAGTGTTCTATGGCTAATTCATTAGACAGGCCCAGACAAAAAAATTTCAATTTATACTTTTGGTTTAAAGATTTTTTTTAATAAAATATATTTCTTTCTTTCTTATTTTATTAAAAGAGGGAATCCCAGGCCTTTGCCCTGCAGTGGGACAACACAGGCTTATAATAATAATAATAAAATTATTTTATACTTTCCCGTTGTACCGTATGCACCATTGACCTGCACCATTAATGGTGCATAGGAGACTAATTAGTTTCGTTTGCACCATGAATATAATTTTATATCTTCGTCAGTTTTTTTTTTTCTTTGGTCAAGTCAAGACACATAATACGTTTTAAAGCTACGGTAGGTACTAACCCTGTTATTCATAATCCTATTTTATCTCTATTTTAGCTAAAATAGGTTTATAGAACGTTTGTCTTTATCTGTCACGTTGTCATTTCTGTGTGTAAGAAAGAGACAAACCCCATTTTAACTAAAATAGGTTTGATAAGTTTTATGAATAAGGGGGTAAGCGTCTAGATGGTTGCATAGAAAATTATATTTAATTAATTACTTAATAACAAACATCAACATTCGACATCAACCTTAAACCTTTTTTAATGGCCTGGACATTATGTGAAGTGAAAATTAAAAAAAAAGATTGACAGCGTCCGTCAGTGTCCCATTTTTTATTCGCTCTGACGTGTAAAGAAGATGGCTGAATGTCATTCTGCGCTATTGACATTACGACGAAAATAGAAAACGCTTAGTCGATAAAGCAGATTGTATCGTGCAATGAGCAAACAAAAATAGCATCTAAGATGACGAACATACTTTGGGTGTGACTGTACATCGCATGCTTAATGGAACATTGACCCATTAGTAGATAGGTCAAAATTGGGTTACAGAATTTTTTTTACTCAGATCTCATCAATAGTTAATCATAGACGTTTAAAATACAAGCATTTATGATTAATAAATAGTCAAATCAAATCAGTTTTCATTTTTTGAGTCAACAAGTAGGACAAGTCCTCATAGCAAAATTTTCTTTTGCGATATCCCAAAAATATTCTTTTTTGAGTTAAGTCAGTATTCCATTAAGCATGTGACATGGTTAATTATATTCATTTATTTATTTATAATACTTTGTAGTAGGTACACTAGAAAATTAATTATTAATTTAAGAATACAAAACATACAAAAGGCGGTCTTATCGCTTACTGCGATCTCTTCCAGGCAATCTTGGAATGGACAGTGATTGTGTGGACATAAAAACACATTTTACTTACCCCTGGAGTGGAGACCGCGTACCGGCAAGCGTAGTGTGGGACGCCCCCCATCTAGATGGACGGACGACCTAAGGAAGGTGGCTGGGGTAGACTGGATGCGGAAGGTGGAGGACAGGGTGCTGTGGCGCAGTCTGGGAGAGGCCTATGTCTAGCAGTGGACTGCGATAGGCTGAGTTAAAGAAAGAAAGAAAAAGTATTTATTGTGACTCGTACAGGAAGATCACAAACTAAACTAAACACAGTAAAAATAAAAACCAAATTATATAAAAAAAATAAAGTAACAAAAAGAAAAATGAGACAGAAACTCCTATACGAGGCCAAAAGGCTCCTATCTCAGCATGATGCTGCGACATTTAAAAAATAAATGTCGCAGCGCTGGTATTCTGATAGGGCCCGCCGCTGTGATGTCACGGGCAGTTACAGAAATAAATAAATAAATATTAAAATAGATTTAACCTGTAAAATTATTAGCAAATAAAATTAAATCGCGCCAGACGTGACCTCATTACTTGTCTATGCCTTGAGTGTCACAGGCACTTTGGTGGTCTGCAGCGTTGCCGATCTGGGGGGAATTCCCCTTTTTGGGGGGAATTTCACGTATGTGAGGGGCAAAAAAGGGTTATAAGAATAAAAGGGGAATTTAATACTCCAAATGCAATAAATATATAATTTATACTTGTATGTACAGAGTTGATTGGCTTACTTATTAATTATGTACTGAACTGCAGTATGGAGGTTCGTGACATGAGCTGCCCCACCCCGACAATACTCATGGTTGCTCTGCGAAAACGCTCCCGTTGAAACACGATAAGTAATTACACTGTGGTAACTACTCCAGTAGTTATAGTTTCTGTTTACTGAGTGAATGTAACTGGAGAATAGTTAGATTTCAAGTTGATTCGATTCGGGAAGACAAGCATTTGAAGTTAGTTCCTTGGAATGAATGAGGCACGTAATCTGCGTTCGCAATTTATTTGGCAAAAATGTAAACAAATTTATGAATTATAATTAATCTCTACTATCTAAAGCTACTATCTAAAGATTATAATTGCAGAGACAACCCTACATTTCTCGTAATTAATCTGACATCAAGGAACTTTGATTATCCAATAACATTCTCTTCTAATCTATGAAAGGATACCATTCTAATTAATTAGTATTTCAATGTAATCATAATTATTTGCTGCCAATACGGAGCTCTACTATACTTACTCAATTCCCAATGGCCAATTATTAAGTTACTAGCAGCGACATGCGGTTTCACCCGCATAAGTGTCATTCTGTGTGTTATTTTGATGTATCTTTACATAGCCTGTACCTATATTGTATAATATCGGAAATATTGTCCATTTTGGACCAACTGCGAATTGGACCAACCGCGAATTGGACCAACTGCGAATTGGGCCAACTGCGAATTGGACCAACTGCGAATTGGACCAACTGCGAATTGGACATCTTTTTCAACATTGGACCAATCGCGAATTGGACTAATCGCGCCTAATGGAAACAAAGTCGCCGAAATGTCAGTATGCGCTAACTTCCGAATGACTGCACCAAATTAGATATTTATTTTTTTATTGTATTCGGTATTGCCAGGACAAGGTTTGTATGAAAGAAAATTTCGGAAAATCGACAAAAAAATTTGCACCCATGCGAACCTGGGGCGGGTCGCTAGTCTATACTTATACCTACTTACTAATATTATAAATTCGAAAGTAACTCTGTCTGTCTGTATGTTACATTTTCACGCCTAAACCGCTGAACCGATTTAGATGAAATTTGGTATATATGGTTTGAGTCACGGGAAAGGACATAGGGTACTTTTTATCCCGATATTCCCACGGAATCGAGACTTATGCGGGTGAAACCACGGCAGCCAGTAAGCTATAATAGAAAAATTTCATCAAAATTCGTTCAGTAGTTGAAATCATTTATACAAAGTAAAGCGCCTGTCTGGGTTCGAACCTACGACCTACAACTCGTTAGTCGCGGCCGTTACCACTGGGCCACCACTGCTCTCTTTTAAAATTACAACCGTCAAACTGCCAATGTTACCTGCAAATAAACGAAGGAAAATAGCTAATACCTTCGGATTACATACCTCCGCTCCTTTGAACAAACTATTTGTGAAGATATGTATTTCTTTTTTCGCTCTTCTTTTATTATTGTTTCGACTTTGATACCATTGGTCGAATTGAGAAAAACCAAAATGGATCTTGGTCGTGTTTAGGTGTGACATACGGCGTTTGTGAAAATTTAAAAGAGAACGGGCCAATTTATATGATAGCATCATAATGTACGTAAAGATGGTCACCCATCCACAGACCAACTGCGGCAAGCGTAGCTTAACCTGATCGATCGACTTGTGCGGCTGTTATTATTTAGCACAAACAAAATAAAAATGGGACAAATCTCGTAAAACAATTCCCTAACTTCATTTTCGCCCATCCCAAATCACCATGCAAAACGGTCCCTATAACTTGAGCGCATTTAAAAAACATGAATTCCTTCGCCCATAACATAAGTAAGAAATACGACAAAGTTAAAAAACTGTTGGAAATCGAAAAAGTTCTTTTTTTCCATCGCATTTTCGACGAAAAAGTTTCTATGCAATTAATTCTGGCAGGACGCTTAGAATGGAGGTTCGAGTTGTTGACAAAAGAATTTTTATTATTGGCAATCTTTTGAAGTGAAAACGTTTTTTCGCTCGGTGCATTTTTGATGTGCTTGTTTAAAGACCGATCGCGTAACTGAGACGTTGCCTGAGGTAGAAGTGCGGTGCGGGAGGCTGGGCCCGCGTGGTGGATAACTGCCTACTCCCTCTCGAATACATAACCTCCTTCTTAACATAAGACCTTGCCCAGAAGGGGCGAATTAATAGTTTCTAGCCTAAATACTGACGTAGCAACATTATCTAGATAGTTGAAGCACAGAACTACAACGTGCCGCTACAATAGCTACATTCATTCAATACACGGATAACAGTGGCCAGTAATCATAAAAATGATAACAAAATAATTCATAATTTGAAAACTAAGACCTCGTCCAGAAGGGGCGAATTCGCCGCGAAACGTTTCGCGCGAATTCACTCGCGCGTTAGACCTTGTCCAGAAGGGGCGAATTCGCCGCGAAACGTTTCGCGCGAATTCACTCGCGCGTTAGACCTTGTCCAGAAGGGGCGAATTCGCCGCGAAACGTTTCACGCGAATTCTTTCGCGCGTTAACGAGACACTAGGCGCCAATACATCGCGTCCACAAGCATTGCGCGATTTCAAAATACGCGCGAAAATCGTGTGCAGTTCGCCAGACTCTCGACTCGCGCTTGATTCGCTCGTATTGCGCGCTATTCAAGATACTAGAGACTCCTTGTTGCGTCCAGTTGACGCGCGAATTTCAGAGCGTTCAACTCCATGTTTTCTACCGACAAATGAAATTCGAACCCACATGCTCGTGGGTTGGTACGCTCCTTCTGGACGCAACGGTCGCGCGTAATACGCACGAGAGAATCGCGGCCAATTCGCCCTTTCTGGACAAGGTCTAACAACCACACAGTTTGTCGTTATTACGTAGATATAGATGATTCCAAAATAATTCTTCACTAACTAAAACTTTAATTAGCCGATGTTAATTTAGGCAAGGCACCCATCCCGGTCTCATTTAATCAAAGAGCTTACATAAATGAGGTTTGTATCGAATTTAATTGGGATCAATATAATTATGTATACACAAGATCAAATCCTTCACTGACATGTCCTATTATGTTAATCATTGATATTCAATAATCACCAGTTGCTATGGTGTTGCCCTTAAATAAGTTGAGATTAAAAATTCTTTTTTAACCTCCAAAATACGAAGGCTGATAAAAAAAAAAACAAGATTTCGAAATATTTTATTTCACTCATGTATACCTGTCACTATTTGAACTATCTATAGTTCAATAATGAGCACTTGTGTGCTGCCTTTGTATGACAGAAACGGAGAACTGACTACTGAGTTATCATTTATGACTATGACAAGGCGTATAAATATACGCGATGGGATGATTCTCGGGAGTATAATATGTAAAAACATTATCGAAGCATTCACAACTTTGTAAAGTCAATTTGTTTTATTTTAAGTGCATTATAGGGCTGTCAACAGGGCTGCAATTTTTTTGGATAAACCTTTATTTTTTAACATTTTCCCGCCATATATTTTTAATGAATCAGCAGGGACATGACATTTGGACGTTCTGATTTTAAATGCACGTTTGACTCAAAAGTTCGTTTTATTTTTAATTTGATTTTTTGGCTTGCAAAATGGGACGAACAGACGATCCGCTGAAAATGTGACGCCGTTATTTCCCAAGGGGTTAGCACTTTACTGTTGGCGCAGGACACATATTCACCATTACGAGTATGTGAGCAACCCTGTCACTGTTTGGATCGCAACTATTTACCAAGAAAGTAAAAAAAAAATGCAGGATTTGTCTGATAGATAATTTTTATGGGAAATTATACTGAGTTGCAGAAACAAGAAATAGAGTCTTTTGTTTTTGATGATACGGAATTGATGTGGATGGGTATAAGAGTAGGGGAAGACCAAATACACGGTTGATGGACTGTGTGAAAGATGATATGGCTAGAAAGGGAATGGTTATCGAGATGACGAGTAACAGAGAAGTATGGAAGAACAAGACATGTTGCGCCGACCGCAAATAAATTGAGATAAGGACAGGAGAACAAAAACATAATACATATATCGATGTCTCACGAATACACAGACAAACTCACTTTATATTAAAATTACACAGATCAGCCTTTTTGGTCCAGTGGTTAAGACGCGGGATTTATACGTAAAGTCTCAGGTTCGAGAGGTTGTCTTTGCGTTATGTTCGTGAACGGCCGCCGTCAGTAGGGACTGCGGTCATCTCTTTGCTGCCATGGCTTATTTGAATTGTTTTTTTTTTTCTCGTCTTTTCATTATGGACGCTTTTAACGTTTTGTATTGTTCTCACATGTATAATTTTTAACATGAATGATGTAACCAAGACTTTGTAATAACCATATTATTTTGATTTAAAAGAGTGTCCATGGAGTTTCTTTTCCGTTCTTCTCCATAGGTACCTACGCTTTGGAATGGGCAACTAGCTTCATCTTTCTGACTGACCGACCCCTTGACAATTCAAAAGTGCTTGTAATTGGTTTAATTGAAATAAATGCGTTGAGTTTGAGTTTGTGAAGTTAATTGTTTCGGAAGGAACAGAATTCCAAGAAAATCTATCTCCGATTTTCGGAATTGATTGATGTTTTTAGTTCACTCTGTCGTTATTGTACCTACTTGGTAATATCTTGTCGTCTCACTTACCACATTAAGTCTCAAGACGAAAGTCTTTGACCAGGGCGTGTTGCCAGTTATGACCTATGGCAATGAAACGTGGTCACTCACAATTGAGCCCATTAGAAGGCTGAAAGACACGCAAAGGGTAATGGAGCGCTTTGCTTTGAGTTTGTTTACGTGATCGAATTAGAAATGAAGAGATTCGTTGGAGAACCAAGGTAACCGACGTAGCCCGAGGAATTGCTAAACTTAAGTGGCAGTGGGCAGGGCACATTGCTCGCAGAACGTATGGCTGGTGGGGCCTAAAGGTTCTGGAGTGGCGACCACGTACTGGAAGACGTAGCATTGGAAAGCCTGCCACATGGTGGGCCGACGACCTTGTGAACGCCGCAGGAATCTGTTGGATGCGAAAAGCACAAAACCGGTCGAAGTGAAGGTGCTTGGGGGAGACCTATGTCCAGCAGTGGACGTTTTTCGGCTGAAATTATGAATCTAAACGCCGTCTAAATGATTTTCATTAACTTAACACAATCTGGAATTGGATTATTTCTTCAGACTAAGTGATTCTTCCAAGATAACCAACTTTAATTTTACTCAATGAATGTTTGTAGGAATGTCTAATGATGCGACCGCGTACCATTAAAATATGATTGACGTGTAAAAGTGTTTGTACAAACCTACTTACAGAAAATAAATCATTTATCATTTACTGCAAGACGTAGTATTAGACGATCATCAGTGTGGAATGCCTTCTAACGATACGTCTTCCGGTACGCGGTCACCACTCCAGAACGTTTCGGCTCCATCGGTCATCTGTTTTGCGAGCAATGTGCCCTGCCCACTGTCACATATATGTTTAGCAGTGCACGGAAGATATTTATTTGGTGGTAGAACTTCTATAGACGAACTATTTTGAAAGTAGTTCTACTAGTTCTTCATACGTTACAATCTTGCTAAAGGTCATAGCACACATATCAACTCGGAAAGGGATCGTAACCGTATCGCCGCGGTTCGTGAGCTTGTCTCCAGGCGAGGGGATTACGTTACGATTACGATTAGTGTACAAAGCATTATGAACTTTAAGTCAGTACTGTAACGCACAAATTAGATACACCAATACGCACAGATCGCGCATCTCCTGGAGAATTATCGCGCATTCTCGGGAATTCCTGCAGTAACAAGCTCGTATCTAGTTTGTGTGTTAGATAATTGACATAAAGTTCATTTTGCTATTACGAAAACTCGATTCCACTCCGTTCTACGGCGGTGTAAATTGAGCCTAATTGTTTCGACCTGTACGCTCGTTGGATTGAATCCGATGTTCCAGACGGGTAGTAATTAGTTAGAAATTGATAAAGTTAGTTGAGCAAAAAGGCAGGGATGTTTTGAAAACTAGGAACTTACAAACGAAGAAATCTTTTTTCTGTAAGTAAATAGTAGGTACTTGTCTAAATAATGATTGCGATATGCATCTAGGGCTAAGTATAATCAGCCTATACTGTTTCAACTGCTGGGAAACATACTTCCACTCTCTGTGAGAGGGAGGGGGCCGTAATCCACCACACGGGCCCAGTGCTGGTTTGTAGATGTCAACTGTCTTTGATTTTTTTGGTTCTAGGACATGCCAGTTTCCTCACGAGGTTCTTCTTCACCGTTTTAGAGCAGTGGTGATGGAAATAAATACACAAATTAAAGTGCCTCTCTGGGTTCGAACTCACGACCTACAACTCGTATGTCGGGGCGTACACCACTATTTTCATACGATACAATCTTGTCAAAAGTTCAACACCCCTAATACTATACTTTTCCACATATGAAAGAAAAAGAAAGAAAATACGTTTGCTTGCGGTGAAAATGACGCAAAAAAAAACATAAACACAAAAAATAAAATAAAAAGGTAGGGGGAAACATGCGTCACATCCACGCAAAACGGCAATCGCTCAGCATTATGCTGCGACCCTATGCAGGACAGAGCCCCAGCGCTGGTTTTCAGCGACAGCCTGCGCTGACGCAATGACGTCGTCCGGTGCAGCAAACACAACACACACACTTCTTCTAAGCACCCATCGCCTACTAACTTGTAATTAAACAATGAATCAAGTTATAGACGTCAGTGCAACTCTGTTTGTTTTGATCTGATGGCTCGTTGGATTCAGCCCGAAGTTTGAGACGGGTTGTAATTAGTTTGAAATAGATGATTTCTTGGTAGAGTAGTATCTGTATCTTCAATCTCTTATGACTCGAAGACTGCGGTGGCCGTGGGATAATAATGGGTTGGTAGGTATTTTATATTATTCACTAGCAGCGCCCCGCGGTTTCACCCGTGTAAGTTTCGATCCCGTGGGAATATCGGGATAAAACTAGTCTATGTCCTTCCTCGGGACTCAAACTATCTCTATACCAAATTTCATCGAAATCGGTTCAGCGGTTTAGGCGTGAAAAGGTAACATACAGACAGACAGAGTTACATTCGAATTTATAATATTAGTATGGATTTCTAGGTTAAAGGTTGACTATGAAAAAATAAGTTTAAAAACTAAAACCCGACTACTGAAAAGGATGAAATAAAAAAGTACCTTCCCGTGGTCGCATGCTACCCATAGCTTATAATGTAAGTATAAACAGCGGCATGCGATCACGGGAAGGTACTTTCTTGTTTCATCTTTTTCAGTAGTCGAGTTTTAGTTTTTAAACTTATTTTTTATTTAATTGTTTTAGGGCTTATTTCAGTAATGTTTATATTTTTGAAATGTGCTTTAATTTTTTAATCATGCTGTCTTAGCATGATTAAAAAATACTCTTTTTTTAGGTCTTTACGTTACGTCCGCTAGAGGGCGCCATATTTAATTTAATATACCTCATTTGTCAAATTATGACAAGCAGTTTAGAAGTTATGAGGGAACAGATGAACATACATACCGGTCAAAATCATAACCCTACTTTTTGCTTCGCCGTAGTCGGGTAAAAAGGTGCAAAATCCTCAAAACTTGAACCAGTTCCCTTCAGCCTGATATCCTATTAAACACGTAACTCGCTAGTCACATTTAATTAAAACTTCTAGAGGTGCAAATTCGCTTAAAGTTTAAGCCACTTACTTATAACATAACTCCATTCTATCTCGACACAGAAGCAAATTGTGGAACTTCGTCTGCCATCGATTTAAACAAAGCCTTTACTACAAATCTGGCACCATTAATTTTTAGCACAGTGAAAATACCTCCCGGCTATCACAAAACATACAGGGTGGTAGAGACATCCAGACGCAAACTGTAACAATGAATTTTGCATATGTTTCTAGACCCCATAGAGGAGAAATTTTTCGTCGGGTATAAAATAAAACAAAAACTAAACAGAAACATATACACATACATAAACATTATGTAATAATTTTACCAATTTTAATCACACTAATATTATAAAGGCGAAAGTTTGTGAGTGTGTGTGTTTATAAATGTTTGTTACTTCTTCACACTAAAACGACTGGACCAATTTTGATAAAATTTTGTATGGAGGTAGCTGACACCCTGAATTAACATATAGGCTACTTTTTATCCCGATATTCCTATGGGATCGACACTTACCCGGGTGAAACCGCGGGACGCAGCTTGTACTGAATAAAACATTAAACATTAAAAAACCGCCGTTTTATAGACTTACGCGGTTAAAATGTCTGGACCAGTTAATTTTTTTTTAATAACCTACGAAAAGTTTCAACGCGGAGAGGTTCAGAACTGTTTACTGTATCCAAGGTAACTGGTCGCGCGTCGGTGACCTTACCACCCTGTACAATTATGCTTACAGTGCAGCAATATCTAACAGCCGATCATTCTGTTATAATACCAATCATCCTGTAATCTCCAAAAGTTTTGGCAGAGGTGTACTTGTAGCTGACCCACATTTTGCCAGTGATGATTAATAGGAGGCGAGCCTATGGCAATCAACAGGGCACAAAATCCAGACTCCGGACTGCTACTGAGACATTCCAGACGGAAAAATCCAATAACACTTCGCCCGCTCAGCAGTCTATAGCGCTGGCGATCACTAGTCCAACAAGGCTGTAAAAATCACACCATCTGCTTCTTAGCGTGTCGATAGCAATCTAAATGTACTCGGCCCAGAATTTGGCTACTTGTTTGGCGCCATCACTAGCGTCCATCAGTTCCTGTAACGTGCAGCTAACAGGACACGCAGGGCACGATATTAAGTGTACCATCGTTTGTGGAACAGCACCACATTTACAGTCCAAGGCGGAGTCATCTATAAATCTCCACCTGAACAGGTTTTCCTTGCTTCGGCAAACCTGGGACCGGAGTCTGTTTACAGACTTCCAGGTTACCCAAGCTAACTCATGTCCAGGTGGGACGTCTTCAGCGGGTGGAACGAACGATTTGGGTAATGAAGCACTGTCACGCCACAGCTTCAGTCTTTCTTGTGGTGGTTCGCCAGTGAGTGGGACGACACACTTTAAAAAACTGTTTCGGTTTTTCAGCCTTTGTGGCACAAGGATGTTGTCGTGCAAAGGGTGTCGTGTGTCGGAGACCATTTTGGCTCTTTCGCTGGAGCTTGCCACCGCTCTGCGAACCACTTGTGGCGCTATTCCTGCTAGTGGATACAGCAGTTGTACCGGGGTCGGTCACACCGTGAAAACTTAGGTGAAATGAGCTGTCATTCCACTCGATGATACTGTTGACAGATCATTTTTAGCTCGTGTAGCTCAACTCAAAACTTAAGGAGTTCAACGACTCGACGAACAAAACCAAAGAAAGACCAATTCTATGATGGTAATTAATGCCCATCATAGCCCTATCCATACTAATATTATAAATTCGAAAGTGGTCTGTCTGTCTGTTGGTCTGTCTGTCTGTCTGTATGTTACCTTTTCACGCCTAAACCACTGAACGGATTTCGATAAAATTTGGCAGAGAGATAGATTACATCCTGGGGAAGGACATAGGATAGTTTTTATCCCGATATTCCCATAGGATCGAAGCTTATGCGGGTGAAACCGCGGGGCGCAGCTAGTCGCGAATAAATTTGACTTTAAGTACTGTTAAAAAGCTCAAATTCTTCAAAGGTTGCTATAACTACCGATGCTGCTATGACCTTCCTCCAGGATACTAATTACTAGGTAGAGGGACTAGTACCGTTCGCAAAAACAAACCGCCGTTCATCCCGCCTCAACCCTTGCTCCAGCCGGCCCTCGCCCCTAATCCCTAATCCTCAATCAATCTGCTCTGCCTGGATGTCTTAATTTATTAAGGCATCCACAGGATAATCCGGTTGAGCAGCCGACAACCTCCTTGATTGAACTACGAGAAGCCCTTCACAAAAAAGGGTAGTTATAAATCCCGTAGAAGCTATTATGGCGAACGATTCGACCCCTTTCGTATCGCTTTCACGGTCTGTGCTTGGCGTTAATATCCGCCGAAAACCGGTTTAGACCGATTCTAAGTGGTTCAAACTAACTTCGTAGTTCAAAATTTTAGGGTAGAAATTTGATTACAGCTTATTTGAAAGTTCTTGTTATTATAATATTAGCCACTATTGTAACTGACAGTTAATTTTAAATTTTTTGACTGTTTGCTTATTAATCTTGGCTGAGCTTAGACGATTTTTTTTTTGAAAGACGAATAAGTTTTTTATCAAATTAACTTAGATAGGCTTAAAATTCATTGATAAACAAAACACGGCGATAAATACAGTTGGTTTATTTACTTGTATTTTGAATTTAATGTTCAAGCGTCAGAGAAGCCAACGAAATTTCATATTTTTTTCATACGTTTTTTTAGGTCAGGTTGTATGTTGATCTAAATATGATTCGCGGCCGTAACCAATATTTATTTATAGAATTACTAGCAGCGCCACGCGGTTTCACCCGCGTAAGCTTCGATCCCGTGGGAATATCGGGATAAAAACTATCCTATGTCCTTTCCCGGGACTCAAACTATCTCTATACCAATTTTCATCTAAATCCGTTCAGTGGTTTAGGTGTGAAAAGGTAACATACAGACAAACAGAGTTACTTTCGAATTTATAATATTAAAAAGAAGTATGGATAATCATAAAAATCATCAATAAAATCCACTCAGGTCATATTATCCTATTGAAAGAATCATGACATTTGAGATAAATTACAACGCAAGTAGTTGCATGACTGATTCAAATGATTATGATTCTGTAAGGATGGAAGATGGGTAGAACACTGCTGGACTGGACACCGAGACCTGGTAGGTAGAAGTTTGGGTAGACAGCCGGGGAGGTGGACCGATGACCTGGTCACGATTGCTGGACGACTTTGGCTTAGGATGGCTAGAGACAGAGATGAGAGGCGTGCATTGCAGGATGCTTACACTCAGCAATAGATGGCGAAAGGCTGAAGAAGAGAAGAAGAGATATCAGTTCGGTCGCAAATCATATTTTAATCAAGCTACAACCCGACCCTGCAGGGCAATTGCGTAACACATTATCAATCGGGATCGGTTTCATTTTGACAGTTCAACAACATTCATTGCGTTATTTACGTGTTGAACAGATTTTTTTTTCCGAACTTATGAAGCAATGTATTAGCAATTGGCTTCGAAATGATTCTGATTCCGATTGATAGTGTGTTACGCAATTAGGGTGCTGGTCTCGATAGCTAGACGACTCTGGCTTAGGAAGGCTAGAGACAGAGAAGAGTGGCGTGCATTGCAGGATGCTTACACTCAGCAATACATGGCGAAAGGCTGAAGATGAGAACAACAGATGTCACTTCGGTCGCGAATCATATTTCAATCAAGCTACAATCTGACACTGATCTGCAAATTGCAAAAACGTAAGTAAAGAAAGATGAGGGCTACCTTAGGTTTTAAGTAGGTAAGTATCTATTGCGACGCAAAGTTAGCAGCTGAAACCTAATATTTGAAATAAAAACGTTTTTTTGGACGTTACCTGTCGGCGCAGAGACGGGGTGAGCTAAGATGAATATTAAGTCTTAGGGCTACCTCACTGAGTTTAATTTCGTACCTATATATTTAGTTTGTCGCTTTAATACCTCACTGCAAAGAGACATATTACCCACACCTCCGATAACCCGAAAAATGCTACTGATACCGTAATCAACGTGGCCACTTATTGGGCTAAAACTATTCCGGCTGACAGCTGCCGCCAACACGCGTTGACTGCAGCCGTCGACACCCGTCGACGGCTGCAGTTGCCTCTGCCGTTGAAGCGTGTCGCTCGTGTGTGTATACTCTGGCGCTAGTTGTCTGACATTTTTGCTGAACCCGTGTCGCTCGTATGCTCGTGCGTGGGCACTGCAAAAAAAGGTGTAAACACACTGCAAATAGTGTAAAGGTGAAAGCATGCAAATGAGTTTTAAACTTCAATGTGTGTATGAATACATAAATTTAAGAAAGAGCAGATGCATTTCCCTGCAGGGTGTAACCTTCTGTGGTCCACTTGGAAGTCTCTGAATCGTCTCCGGACACAAATGGGACGATGTAAGTTCAACGTAGTAAAATGGGCCAGGGCCGTCTTAACCATATTGGGCTCCGGGGCGCGAAAATCAGCCTGCGCCCCAATTTTTGTTTTATTTAATACTTACTCTACAATCAAATTAGGCACATTTTCAAACATCAAATTTAATTTTTCCGGCTTTAAAATCGGCAATCTTTTTTATGATATCGTCTGTTTTGTAATCAATTTTCTATTCGATAGGTAGGTATACTATAACCAAAGTCAATCTATCTTGACTTGAGTCATAGTTATTCGTAAGTAGTTTTTATTCATTTCAATTTCGAGAATGTTTATGCGTGGTACGTGTAGGTATAAAGATTGGCTTGCACCCCCTAAGACCCTGCGCCCGGGTACCACGCACCTCTTGCACCCCCGGGTAAAGACGGCCCTGAGTGGGGCTACTTTGACGGAACGGCAGTAGGGTGTGATTGTAGAGCTATGTCACAAACCATGCTCCACCTCCTATCCTGCTCTCTGTGTCCTAAAACATGCAGCCAAAGTGACATCTGCGCTGCCACCGACAACGCCGTGGAAGTGCGTTTTGGGATAACAAGATTTAAAATACAGTCATGCCAGCGAAACGAAGAAGAATAGGAGAAAATAAATTAGCAACGTATATATGAACATAAGAATAGAATACCTACTCTTTATTATGTACAACATATAAATTATAGACATACATATAGAAACTACAATGGGTGACACAATAGGCGGTCTTAGCGCTCTTAGCGATCTTTTAATGACAACCTTTTGATGGATTCACTTCTTCTCCCCAGCGAAAGCAGTAGGAAGTGATGATGGGCGGGCGTTTTGGGGGACTGTCTTTTCTAATTTTAACGTTCGAAAAGTACTGATTCTCAGCCTAGTTTGAATAAATGACCTTTAATTTTGATTTTGGATTAAAAAGGGGAAGGAGCGGCCATTGTTGTTTACATCTTTGGCAAGCGCGGCTGGACCCTAGGTACTGTAATTAGTGTGATTTTAAATAAAATAAAACAAAACAAAAATTAATAAATGATACAGACGCACGATAGACCTTCGTTATTAAAAGAAATCCTTCGAAACGACTCAGAACAAAACCTGTTTCCAAAGGATTTTTGTTTCTGTTATTTTTCTACAGTGGCAACCCTAACCACACTGTTTCATTTTCACCTCAGCTTCTCCGCTTATTCAGCTCGGCGTGTCACCATCTTTATTGCTTTAGTAATTTAAACCTTATTCACAACATACTCTATTATACATTGCCGCGTTGGTATAATTTGAAGATGTCGTTATGTACTTCGGATTCTTGGAGATACACTTATTGTTTTAGGATTTTTGTTATTAGCTGATTAATCCAACTAATGAAACCTAGTAAATTCAATGCAAAAGTTTGTTTTTGATCCTATACGAGTCGCCAAAAATACTTTTTCTTTCTTTCTATCTGCTTAGATTTATCCCAACTCTTTTTGGGGTCGGCTTCCAGTCTAACCGGATGCAGCTGAATACCAGTATTTTATGTGGAGCGGCTGCCTATCTGACCTCCACAATCCAGATACTGGATAACACTATACCCCTTTTTAAGACCTATAATTTTCTACCAAACCACTGTCAATTAGTAAGCAGGCTAGATTAAGCTAGATTTAATTGCCACAATGTTGCCATGTGTAAAGTCATAATGCGGAAAGAGGTTCCATCATATTATAACAGGTGTCATGAAAATCTGTCATTTTCACCAGTATTTGACATTAGCATAGTCTGTATACAATGTTCCCACTGCTGGGCCACAGGCCTCCTCTCTGTAAGAGATAATGGGTCATATTCTGTATCCAGCACTCTAATTGCGTAACACACTGTCAATCGGAATCAGAATCATTTCGAAGCCAATTGCTAATCCATTGCTTCATAAGTTCGAAAAATTTGTCTGCTCAACGCGTAAACAACGCTATGAATGTTGTTGAACTGTCAAAATGAAACCGATTCCGATTGATAAAGTGTTACGCAATTGCCCCGCAGTACCTATTTCACATTAGCATAGTCTGTCTAAAATGTTCCCACTGCTGGGACACAGGCCTCCTCTCTGTAAGAGATAGTGGGCCACATTCTGTATCCTGTAACGAATCCATAGTAACAGGTTGCGCTCCATGTCCCAGCCGTCCTGTATGAATAAATAAATAACAAAATAAATAGCGACTATAAAGTCCAAGTTTCATTACGATATTTTACTTCACCGGTTTCAAAAATATCCAAGATATTCACCATGTAACACACAAATCAAGCTCATTACGAGTCTAGTCAGCAAATGTATATTGATTAATGACCCGTGACGTCACAATAATCATGGCGCCTCTGGCTTTTCTTTTCTTTATTCTTTGTGATGGTGCGAACATTAATGGTTCTACGATATTGGATATATGAGGCTTTATTACTTCGCTTCGCTTTGCTTCTTAGACGGGCTTGTGGCTAAGTAATAACAGCCGCACAATTCGATCGCTCAGGTTAAGCTAAGCTTGCCGCAGTTGGTCCGAGGATGGGTGGCTATCTTTATAATGATGCCCTTTACTTGAAGTGTATATTTAGTTTCCAGCTGTCTAGTCACGAATGGTCGTATTACTGGAAATCCTTGACAGGATAAATTGGCCCTCTAACTGGGCGAACCTTAAATTCAGTTCCTCTATACAAAAAGGTGGACAGCTTAGTGGCAGGTGACTTTCGTTATCTCTCTAGAGACAGCAGCTTCTTTAGCGTTAGCATCGATAAAATTCTCCATATCATCATAGGACATCGTTCATGAAATATAAAATCGCTCACCGCTTGTGGTTTGGACCACAGCTTACCTTTTTCTTCGCTCCACTGTAAACAAACCATCACCAGTTATATTTTGACGACGAGTTAGACGAGTCTTGCATATGCGCAGTAGTCGAGGGTAATCACCAATGTAGAAAATCAGTATCCTCAAGTTCTGAGTTGAGCTGCGCGATTTTTGACAAATGCGTGCAGTGACTGGACAGGTCCGCTCAATCTGTGTGGTTCTTTCCTCAAAAGACCATTTCAGACACCAATCTACACGGTCTTCACATGATCTGACCAAGATTTTGTCTGGACTGTGACCTCTGAGTTTGTTTCGGCCTTCCTTCTCAGAGTACCTAGTCAGATAAGAAACGCCGACCTCATCTAGCTTTAAAAAATATGACTGACGTGTAAAAGTGTTTGTACAAACCTACTTACGGAAAATAAATCATTTATCAGTATGGTCACCGATTTCGACTCGATCGGGAATCGAATCCGTACTAATGTTTATTTAGCTTTAAAGCGTAACGCGTAGCAGGAGAATTAAAGGATTATGCGACAACTTTTAACCTGATATCGGAAAAAAAAATTAGCTGATCCCTACATTTTGACGAGTTATACGAACCTAAATGTAGGGAACAGCTGATTCTTTTTTCGCGTTTTCAGGTTTGGTCCCATAGTAAAAGTTGTTCATAATGATGAGTACAATGACCTCTTAAGAGCTTGTTGGTGTTTTTCCAATAACCATGTATATTTTCTGATTTTATCTTGGTAAATTACTGACTTCAGTGAAGGAAAAACCTCGTGAGGAAATCTAAACACATAGTTAACAAGCTTTTGCCCGTGGCGTCGGCGTCGCCCACGTGCATGTCAGGAAACATCCCACGGGAACGTAGTACGGTCGAACAAGCTATTTGGTATACAGGCAGCTAATTTGCAACTACTTTTAAACAATAGTGTGCTGAGTTAGTAAATTCTTTTATACCACTCTATTTAATTAAGGATGCCATAAGCTGAAAAAGTTATAACGCATAAAATATGGTCGTCTTGCTGACCATGGTTTTATTGTTGTTATTAGTAGTAATAACTTGTTTATTTACACACATCAAAAGTGTCTAGGGATCAACATATATTTTTGCAATAACTTTTCTCCTGATTGATATTAATTAAAATTTTCTTTAAGGATTCATCAAATAAAGTGTTTTCGTTTGTCACAGTAACGATAAACCAAGTCACCTTTGCATTAATAAAGAAATTTGCCATTTTCCTAATAAAGGGATTTTTGACATTTGAACCACTAACACAAAAGTTCGAAAAAAAGACTGAAATAACAGTTTTCTTTAAAATTTTATTGGGTAACTTAAACAATTAATAATCCGTGTTTCTACCGCGAACACTAACAACACAAGAACATCGGTTTGGCATACTCAAAATGAGTTCATCCAAATCACGCTGTGGAATGGCCGCCCATGTTCGTTGCAACAACAAAAAAAGGTCTTCTTGCGACTGGATACCCTCCATATTCGGCAGAGCTCTTCTCTGTAGCATATCCCATGCATGCTCAATCGGGTTCAAGTCTGGCGACTGAGCAGGCCAGGGCAGGACATTGATGTTAGCTGCGGCGAGAGTCTGTCTTACAACTCTTGCGGTGTGCGGTCGTGCATTATCATGCATTAACTGAAATAAGGGACCGATTTTCACTTGTAGAGGAACGATGACGTCTGATACAATCGTCTCAGCATAAATTTGAGCGTTGAGGTTGCCTCTGATCCAAATCAACTCAGTTCTTCCGCCGATCCAAATACCCGCCCATACCATGATGGTTCCACCACTATAAGGATGGACTTCCTGGCAGGATTTTAATCGCTGTTGGCGTCCAGGGGTTCTCCAGTGTCGTATACGTCTTGTATCCGGTCTCATACCAAAACGAGACTCATCAGAAAAGCACACGAAACGCCATTGTTCTTCTGCCCAATTTCTGTGTTCAAGAGCCCATTGATATCGAATCCTACGATTGTGCATTGCTATAGGTGGTACCCGTAGCGGTCTTCGGGAATGAAGGTTCACTTCATGCAAGCGGTTTCTGACTGTTTGGTCGCTAATTAAGTTCCCTGAAGAGTGATGAAGCCTCATGGCTAACATCATGGCGGTTATTGTTGGAGCTCTTCGAGTTAAGATTTGAATGTATCGGTCTTGTCTCCGTGTGGTGCAGCGATACCGTCCTCCATGGCGCTCAGCCACGGTACCAGTGCTTCGGTAACGTGTCCAAAGTCGACTGATAACACTCTGACTTGTATTCAGAGCTAAAGCCACAGTACGTTGCCGGGAACCAGCTTCTATCATTCCCACGGCTCTGAGCATTTCTTCCCTGCTTAAATGACGTCGCCGCTCCATAATAACGTTGGTTTTAATCAGTAGTAGGGAAACAGTAGCACTAATAATGTCTTCAATGCGTTGTATGTTTTTATAGGGAAAATATTGACAGCTGATTTTCATCTTTTACTCGAATTTGATTCACAGTTCCTGATTCAAATTATGAAATGCACCAAAAAGGATCCATATAAATTTATAAAATCATAAATTTATTACAAAGCCACATCTCAATCTCAAGAAATCCGCATAAAAATGCTTGATCCCTAGACACTTTTGATGTGTGTATTTTACTTCGATGGTCCTAGTTTATCATTTGTGACTTCAAGTGACAGCTATGTAAACAGATCCCAGCATTGCATATATATGTAAGCTGTCACGCCCTTTATACCTGGATGCTTTTATTTGGTCAGTAAGTTTTTTTTTGGTTACATTTTTAATTTTAATTTTTTTTGCTTGAGTACGTATAGTGTTTATTGTATTTGTTGGTATATTGGCGTGGCTAGTTAACCTATGGCAAATAATTTAATTTAAGGTTCTGTGTCCTGTAATGTTAATTACTTTGCATACTTAGTATTGTATAAAATTAATTATTTTCTAACTGAACAGACAGCTGTGCTGCTGGGGAGTTTGTTCCGCCACTTCTTCTCCCCAGCGAAAGCACTAGGAAGTGGCGAAGGGCGGGCGTTTTGGAGGACTGTCTTTTGTAATTTTGACGTTCGAAAAGTGCTGATTCTCTAGTTTGAATAAATGACTTGTTTTTTTTTTGTTGATTTTTTTAATAAAACTAAATATTAGCAGTGTATTGGAAGGATGAATATTTTTGCCTGTATACCAAATAGCTTATTCGCCCGTACTGTGTTTACTGGTATTTTTTGCGGGATTTTCATATAACTCTGTTAGTTTACGACTTTACGCGGCCCACGCCAGTAAAGCCGTCATGTCAAGTGCCGCATGTTTTTTTCCGACATCTTCAACAATCATCGTCATGTTTCAGCCAATTAACGCCAAACCTTAATGAGTTATTACACCTAAACCTTCCTCATGAATCACTCCATCCATTGGTAAAAACCACAGATATAGATATGCCTAGATAACGCAAGTATCACGAACTGTATGAAAACTGAGCATGCCACTTTTTGACTACCTACTATGACGTCACAAGCTCGCGCTCTCTCGCTCATGCTCACCCAGCCAGCAGTACGCAGGACTGAGCCCGAAAGTGGCGGCTTATGATTTTCGATCGTAAACTGGTGCGATTTTTGGCACGCGAAGTGGGTGCTCTTGCGTTATCTAGGTGTATCTATATTCCGTTTGGTAGTTTTTGAGTTTATCACGTTCAAACAGACGGCAGATAGACGCTGCATGGGGAGGTAATATAGGTTGTAGAAAAAGGGTATTTTATTGACCAAAAATAAATAATGTTGTCGGTATATTCACCAAGTTTTTGAAGTGGAAACTTCTTTAGAGGCGCGTTTGGCATTTTTTGAGATGGGAAAAACCATTGAATTCGCGCCACTGTTACCGTAATCGACACCGCTTCGGATGTGTTCGGCTGTCCTCGGGATGTACTCGGTTTTAATGTATATCCGATATGTCAGTGAGTGATGGCAAAGTATTCTGTTTGTGTTTTGTTTATATGACGATTCAAAAAATACACACGTACCTAATTGTTCAAGTTTTCACTGTCGGCAATCCCGGAGTGCCACTTTTTTGTCTAGTTGTAGGTAGATACAAATTTGTTATTTGGGAAATATACATCTTTTGGGAGTTCCATCAAAATTAGGTAATAATCGGAATCGGTTTCATTTTGACAGTTTAACAACATTAATTGCGTTATTTACGGTTTGAGCAGACAAATTATTCGAACATATGAAGCAATGGATTAGCAATTTGCTTCAAATTGATTCTGATTCCGATTGATAGTGTGTTACGCAATTACGGAGTCATTTGTGAATCGCCACCTGAGCTGGTTTTTCATGTTTCAGCTAACTTGGATCCAAAGTAAAGACTTCTCCTTCTTCTCCTTTATAATACTTCTTCTTCTTTTCTTTTCTAGTGCTTCTGTGACAAATAAACCTATTTTTCTTTCTTTTTTTTTCTTTACTTCTGGCACCCTAATTGCGTACCACACTTTCAATCACCATCTGAATCATTTTGAAGGATATTGCTAATCTATTGCTTCATATGTTCGAGAAATATGTCTCGTCAACAATGTAAATAACGCAATGTACGTTGTTGAACTGTCAAAATGAAACGGATTCCAATTGATAATGTGTTACGCAATTGCCCCGCGGTTCTGTGCTTCTCGCATTCAGTGGAATTCTGCAGGTTGAGTAGGATAAAAGTACCTACTAGTAGTAGTTTTTATTTTTTTTATCTTATCGTATGCAGCACCGTCATCATGTCAACGCCAGCTGTCGCTGAAAACCAGTGCTGGGGCTCTGTCTTGCATAGGGTCTAAGCATTATGCTGCGCGATGACCGTTCCGCGTGGATGTGACGCATATTCATAATTATTCTTTATTGATTTTTGTTCTTTTTCAGCGTCATGTTTACGAGTACCATAAATAAACTTCTTATTATTTAAAAAAGAGCTAATAATCGTGCTGTTTAATTTTAAATTCACCAGAGCAAAACAGATTACCAAAAAATCAAATAAGCTGCCACTGGAAGGGTCCATTAAACACATTATACATTTTAAACTCAGAAAACAGGATAACGGATAATTTATATTCTTGCAAAATATCACAATATCCGGGCACGAAGAAAGAACATTAATTTCGCTGGGAGCCGGAAACGGGAAGTTTTTATGAAAATCATTGGTAACTTACAGATTTTATTTTTATTAATAACTCGTTTGAATTTGTGGATTGTTATTTTTTTCGGATTAATAATTATAATATGTTTGTATAAATAGCTAATTCGTGTTTTAAACACCCCCCCTGTCAATATATCTACGACCGATTATACAATTCTAAAACTTAGACGAAGTGAGCTTCTAGCATATATATGTGACTTCTAGTGAGATGTCATTGTCATTCTATTGAAAGCTCACTTCAAAACTCAAACTCAAAGCATTTATTTCAATTAATCTGTCAAGCTCCGCTAATAAGACGCAATTGATTTTCTATTGTTTCGTCGCCGAACGGCGACGCGCGTCGCTTGACCGGTTAAACCAAACAGGCACTTTTGAATTGTCAAGGGGTCGGTCAATCAGAAAGATGAAGTTAGTTGCCCATTCCAAAGCGTAGGTACCTATGGAGAAGAACGGGCAAGAAACTCCATGGACACTCTTTTAAATCAAAATAATATGGTTACAAAGTCTCATGTGAGAACGATGCAGAACGTTAAAAGCGTCCATAATGAAAATACGAGAAAAAAAAAAGCAATTCAAAAATTAAATAAAAATAAGCCATGGCGGCAAAGAGACGACCAGTCCCGACTGACGGCGCCCGTTCCCGAACATGACGCATGTATTAGCACCATTCAGTTCAAACTCACTTGATGGTGAGATTTTTAGAGATTAGCTCGACAAGTATCTATATGAAAAGGAGACCAGCCTGATCGGGCCTTAAAAAAAATCATCCACATCGCTGTCAAAGAGGAAAGTGCCCAACACGGTGGAACGAAATGAACTTCCTAAAAGTACCTACTCGTAATTACGTACAAAATTAATTCAAGGGAACCGACAGATTTCCCACAAACGTGATTTTTTAATGTAATTTTCTGGGGATTCTGCGAATAATAACAGTACCTACTCGTAGTTATCACGTTACGGTCTGTAGAGAAATACCACAGATATAGATACACCTGGATAACGCAAGAGCAACTACTTCGCGTGCCAAAAACGCACCAGCTTACGTACAAAAAAACTTTTTTACAAAAAAAAACAACCGACTTCAAAAAAAACAATACAAAGTGATAAATAATTTTAATTTCGGAAGTCGGTGTCGTTGATTCCGCATTTTCGTTTTTTGACACCGACTTCCGAAATGAAAGTTATTTATCACTTTGTATTGTTTTTTTTGAAGTCGGTTGTTTTTTTTTGTAAAAATGTTTTTATTTTTCACTTTTTAGTTGTACCTACCCCACAAAAAAGTAAACAAAAAGATCGTTAATGTAGACAATGTAGATAAATTTTTAGATTTTTGTTGATTTTTCAAAAACCGCTCATCCGATTTCGATAAAATTTTCATGGGACTATTTGGGAAGTATACCATTTCTAACAAAAAAAGAATTTTTCAAATCGGTTGGCAAACGACGGAGTTATGCGCGAACAAACACAAAAAAAAAAAATACAAACATTCGAATTGAGAACCTCCTCCTTTTTTAGAAGTCGGTTAAAAATCGTAAGCCGCCACTTTCGAGTTCAGTCCTGTGTACTACTAGCTGGGTGAGCGTGAGCGCTGGTGCTAGGCCCCGGGGGTGGGGCGAGACGGGTGCTGCACGCAGCGGCGTTTTTGAATCGATTTGATTTTCCCATCACTAAATAGTGCTTAGAGCAGTGGTGGCCCAGTGGTATCGGCCGCGACTTACGAGTTGTAGGTCGTAGGTTCGAACCCAGACAGGCGCTTTACTTTGTGTAAATTATTTCATCACCACTGCTTTCAAAACGGTGAAGGAAAACATCGTGAGGAAACCGGCATGTCCTAGAACAAAAATTCAAAGACATGTGACATCTACCAACCCGCACTGGGCCCGCGTGGTAGATTACGGCCCACTCCCTCTCACAGAGAGGAGGCCTGTGTCTCAGCAGTGGGAACATTGTAGGCTGATGATGTTGTTGTTGTTGAAATAGTGCTTGTGACGTCATAGTAGTTAGTTAAAAATGGCACGCTTGGTTTTCACACAGACCGTGATACTTGCGTTATCTAGGTCGATCTATATCTGTGTGAAATACTCATTGACAAAATTTGTTTTTCGCGGAAATGGGAAGTGATATTTGAATTCTCATAACAACTATTCATATTTTATTTTTGATAACTCGTATTATTTAATTTAATTTTCTGCGAAAATTGTGCGCCTACCATACGGTCTTTACGTATCCTACGGATTCCCTATAATTGAGTTTTCCAGCAACAGTTCAGATTTTGGATGCGAGCCGGGGAGCTCGTGGCTAAACGTCAATAGCAGCACGATCGAAGGTTAAGCTACGATTGCCGCGGTAGTTTCGTGGATGGGTGGTCATCCATTACATATCAATACACCTCCGTGGGGCTCGGATAGCAAGTTAAGCCGTTGGCCCCGGCTGTCATTCGTATATCTTTGACAGTTATTACGGGTGGTCACAAGCCCAAAAGTCTGACAACCAGTCTTACTACGGATTATCGTATTACCCAGTAACTGGGTTGTGGAGGTCAGACTGGAAGCCGACCCCATCATATTTGGGAAAAGTTGGCCTATCTGATCTTCACAACCCACTTATTGGGTAATACGATACCCGTTGATAAGACTGATTGTCAGAATTTCGGGCTTCTGACGACCCGTAACGACAGTTAAAAATCTACAAAAGACAGTAGGGACCAACGGCCTAACGTGCTTTCCGAGGCACGGAGGGGCTTTGGTATGTAAAGACGGTCACTCATCCACGGACCAACCGCGACAAGCATAGCTTAACATGATCGATCGAACCGTGCGGCTGTCGTATCCACTAGGCAACAATTAACGCGCAACACGTGAAGCTCAATATGTTCGGCAGCGTTGCAAAACAGCGCGCGACGTTGCCAGCTGGCGCGCAATATGACGCGCGGCTTGTTGTTTGTTTCCGTGCAACATGCGGTGGAGCATCAAATGTTGTCGAGTGGAGACGTCAAGTGTGGTGTAACGGAAGAGTGCTCATTCGGGGTAAAATTCGTAAAAGATCCATCAACCACACGGAGATCACTGAATACATTTTCTTTATTTTCTAAGTAATTTCTAACCCACCAACCTGTTTTTTTTTTTCCTTTTTGATGCATTTTTCAATAAAATTATAATCACCGCCGCTGAAACAAACACTAGTTTCTCTGGCAACATGTTGTCGACAACTGATCATGCGTAGACAGACAACGTTGCTAAACAAAAGTTCCGCGTTAACTTTCAACATGTTGAGCAACATGTTGTGCAACATGTTGCGCGCCAAATGTTGCGTAGTGGATACGAGGCTTTAGTCACAAGCCCCTCAGCAATAAAAATAAGTAATCTTATAAAATAAAACAATATGCCTACAATATCTACTATGTCAGAAAAATATTTGAAGAGTGGCTTACCTTTTTTCCGTGTGTGTCCAAACATCCCGTTCAAGAATGTTTACCTTCAGACAATCTTTTATCTCGACTTTAGCCCAAGTATTTACCGTTCAAACAGGGATTTTCCCTACCAAATATACACACCATTTCTATGAGAAAAGAATTTAAAGGCAGAAATAACTGACATACATTTCCCTTTTTAACCGACTTTGAAAACAAAACGAGGACGTTATGCATTAAAAAAAAAAAATTGGGACACGCATAGGAAATACAAAAAATAAAAAAGAACATTTAACATAACATAATCAGCCTATAATGTTCCCACTGCTGGGGCACAGGCCTCCTCTCGGTGAGAGGGAGTGGGCCGTAATCCACCACGCGGGCCCAGTGCGTGTTGGCAGATGTCACATGTCTACGAATTTTTGGTTCTAGGACATGCCGGTTTCCCCACGATGTTTTCCTTCACCGTTTTTAATCTAACAAAATTATGAAGACAATAAAAAAATCTGCAAGATTGGCTATAGTCGGGCTACCCAACTGGAATTTCCATAGACCACCCCTTTATAAATTCTTTTCCAATTCAAATGCAAAATTAACCTCAAAACACACATCATTAGGCCAGTTATCTCCTGACAAACTGGCTGCCATCACGAAACATTGATTAAATCGCCGGCCATAACAGGCTAATGCTTTTGTTTCATAAAATAGGCTTTTGGATTGCGGCCTAAACCAAAATGGCGGGTTAATTACGCGCAATGTGCGAATTGGGTTGTTTTGGCGAGAACGGAGTTGTGTTTGTTGTTTTATGAACAATGGAGCATTGGAGGTTGTTGTTAGACGATCCGGTCGAAATGCGACAGATAATATTATAATGCTCGGAGTATGTTTTTGTTTAGGTACATATGTGTGATTTTGTGGTTAAGGCGATTTAAAACGCGAGATAATATTACGTATATCGAATTCGATAGATAATTTATTTTACTGATTGTTTTTACATATTATTAAAATAAATGACTAACTAACTTACAATACAAATATATAAAAATAAAAAAAAAACAAAGGACACTTAGGCGTCGAAGTATTCATCCGCATCGCTGTCATCCGGAAACGTGCCCAGAAGACTGGCAGCATTGCCACGTTGAATGGCAATGCTAATTCTTTGGCCAAAGAACGACCCAGCCCTCTGGTCACGTGAAGTATCGACCAGCCGTCGAGAAATTTCCTTAAAAAGGAGACGCGCGCTCGGGCCCCATGACCCGAGCGTTTCGACCCCAAACGGCTCAAAGCTGTAGTTGCCCATAAGGTTGCAGTATTTGCGCCGCTTGAGGGTCTCAGCAGCTGCTGCAGCGGCGCCAGCACAGCCCGCAGTGCTAGGAACATGAGATGGCGCAAGGGTATCGACACATGTTGCGTCCCACACCAAAGGCCTACCCACCTTCCAAGGCAACAACGACATGCCGTCTGGTCTCTTCCCATCATCACGTACCAAGCCGTTTGGTTCTAACACCGCTGGTACGCCGGCGGTGACAAGGGCTCGACGAATAATATCGTTGATGCTGGCGTGCCGTGCTATGCGACCTGCGCTCCTGCAGCAGGACAGGCCATGGTGTCCGAGACTGTCAACAGCTTCACCGCAGTGACATCGATGCGGAGCAACACAAGGTGCACCCAAGCGGAGACACGTAGCGAGCCGAAACGATGAGTCATCCATCATTGTGCCTATGGTGGATGACGGGAGCGCCTGAAGCCACAAACCTGACTCCCATTCTCCCACAGCCAGCAGACGGGCACGCTCAACAGTATTACGTGACGTGTTTACAAGGGTATTCCGTATAATACTGCAGAGCGGCACGTCCCACCGTCTCTGGGAAGACGGGTTATCAGGCAAAACCGTATTGGGACAAGCCATTTTCCAAGCGTTCAACGCATCGGTCAAAAACGGCACTTCAAAATCGACCAGTGAGGAAGATAAATGTTCCTGGTTAATTTATCAGTACTGTGGACCGAGGAGAGGAAGGCTGGTAAACTAATACTTGAAATTTTGCGGATATATTTTATTTTAATTTTTTTTTTATTTTTTTAATATCTTAATAGGTACTAAATTTCATTAAAGACATAATATACTTATAACCTAAAAGACTTAAAATAATATCCTACTAATTCTATATTCGCATAAGTTACGATCTCCACACAGCGAGCACACATACAGCGAGCAAAGGAAAAGTATATACCCCATGTGCTAATTCTCAATAAAAACTATCTCTGTGCCAAACATCCAAGTCCGTTCGGTAGTTTTTGCGTGAAAGAGTAACAAATATCCATCCTCACAAACTTTCGCGTTTTATAGTAGGAAGTAGGATAATACAGTGACAAATCTCTGGTGAGACTCCGGAATAGCAAAATCAAAAGACATTTATTCAAACTAGGCTGAGAATCAGCACTTTTCGAACGTCAAAATTACAAGAGACAGTCCCCCAAAACGCCCGCCCTTCGCCACTTCCTAGTGCTTTCGCTGGGGAGAAGAAGTGGCGAAACAAACTCCCCAGCAGCACAGCTGTCTGTTCAGTTAGAAAATAATTAATTTACATTAATTAGCAGTAAACCGATGGCAGTTAAACAACCTTTTTACTTCTATTTGTGCTTAGCTCTAGGCATCTTCCATTTGATGCTTTCATAACAGTAAATAATCAGCCTATAATGATCCCACTACTGGGCCACAGGCCTCTTTTCTGTGACGGAGAGTGAGCCGACATCTATCACGCAGGCCCAGTGCGCGTTGGTACATATCACGTCTTCGAAAAGTGGGTGTACTTGGGCCCCCCTGCCTAAACCTTCGGTGAAAACAGGCGCCATGTCGTTAAACTCTTTAAAAGTCTAAAAGAAAACCAAGATATACAACACACCATCTAGCATGAGCCCAGGTATATACAAAACAGTGAGCTCAAATTGAATTCCTTTCAGCGCTGCACATGAAACATTTACGAGAAATTTCAATGCACTGCGGTGTGTGGCAGAAAAATTGGACCAGCATAGAAAAAAAAAAAACAAAAGAGGAAAAACTAAAGCTGACTTAGGGTCTAAACAGACGGACTGCATTTGAACTGCGTGCCAGCTGCAACATCGCAGTTTGTATGCAGTTGACATAACTAGGTTTCGAAGCAGTTAAGTCAACTGCATCCAAACTGCGACAGATATAGATAGACCTAGATAACGCAAGTATCACGAACTGTATAAAAACTAAGTGTGCCACTTTTTGACTACCTACTATGACGTTACAAGCTCGCGCTCTCGCTCATGCTCACCCAGCCAGCAGTACGCAGGACTGAGCGCGAAAGTGGCGGCTTACGATTTTCGAACGTAAGCTGGTGCGATTTTTGGCACGCGAAGTAGTTGCTCTTGCGTTATCTAGGTGTATCTATATCTGTGGTTTAGACACTTAAAATTAGCTTTTGATGTCATCACTTCATCGTCCACAGCCCAACATCACCCACTGCTGGGCAAAGCCCTCTCTTTTCTTGTGCTAATCCCCTCGCTCCTGTGCCAGCCTCAAGGCGGAAACAGACTATAACACACCACGTTACGCGACATCAAAGAAGCTTATTCATTGGCCACATTTTTCATCTCGTTGAGTTATTTTCGTCATTTGGCCAATAAGTAAGCGTGGGATGGCGTCGGGTGTTACAAGTGTGCTGCGGCTTTCATGCAGGTTTTGCCCGCGATGGCAACAATGTCGTCCTCCCATCTCGAAGCCGGACGACCAACATCTTGTCTTCCAGTCCTTGGGCGCCACTCTGTCACTGCCATACTCCACCTGTCATCACTGCGCCTGGCCAGGGGTCCTGCCCAACTCCATTTGAGTTCCATAATACGCTTTCTGAGACCTTCGTACGTCTTCGTATCTCGATGTTTGGAACTCGGTCTACTAGCCTAATGCATATATTATTAGCATGGAACGCTCAATGGTGCAACTCTCAGCCTTAAACAGGCAGATTTTTTTGATATAGAACGCGTTCATGTAAGCTATTATATTAAAACCAAGACTTAATATACCTTTTTAAATTAAATTTTATCCTTTATTAAAAAGAACAAGGTTTCTAATAATTAATTACAATCTAGACTAGAAGACTAATAAGCAATTTCAATCTAACTTAATTTTTTACGTCATACTTATTTTAAAACTTTTGATTGCACAGATAGCGTTATCCACGAAGAGTCGCCCCACTCTTCTTCCTAATCGCTTACAGTACAAGTGTGCAACATTCCGCTAGTGTTTTACTTTTGTCGATACACAGTAATTACTAATTAGTGGGTAATTAGTGTGTATCAACTTCATGTAATTTGTTAGCATTTACTTGTGCTTTTGTGTGACTAAATCAATGGTTTATTTGTCTATCTACCCTGCTGCAATTCTGTCTGGGTAGCCCCACTTCACGAGGTTCGACTTACATCTTCCCACTTGGGTTCGGAGACGGTTCAGACAATAAATGAAATCAATAAATAAAAGAATTGATCTAGCTCTTTTATTTACTTTCTGTTTATCAGTAGCAAACAGTATGAGATTATTATTTGTACAAGACAAATAAAAAATGTCTGCTTGTTCCTAAAAATGGTGAAAAAGTATTTCTGTATTGTTTGTAGTTCTTTTATTAAATCATAGTAACGAGCATATAGAGCAATGTTGGCTCAGTGGTAACAGCTGCGACATACGAGTTGAAGGTCGTAGATTCGAACCTGGTTAGGCGCTTTACTTTGTGTAAATTATTTCATCACCACTGCTCTCAAAACGGTGAAGGAAAACATTGTGAGTATTTTTTTGGGATGCATGAAGAAGCCTCCTTGTGTAGCGCAGTATGATCCGCCAGTTACTCAACTGAACTGAGCGCTCATCGCATCCTTGGAAGTCACACCCAGCACCTTATTTGACTGGCCAATTTCTCTCTTGCGGTGGTAGGGCTAACGCCCGCCTGGCTTGCACCTCCCCTCCCACCGGAGACCTGCGTCATGCAGCCTGCTGTGTTTCGTCGATGCGTGGGAGTTCCAGTGCCTTAGGCATCTTCTGGGCACGCCATGGATGGACTGTGTGAAAGATATAATGATAGTCTTCCAGACAGAATTTTGGGTATGGCGACCAGTCTCAGCATACACTACCCAGCTACGCGAGAGATCTAATAGAGAAGTCATCATCATCATCGGCCTAGCCTTTTCCCAACTATGTTGGGGTCGGCTTCCAGTCTATCCGGATGCAGCTCAATACCAGTATTTTACATGGAGCGACTGCCTATCTGACCTCTACATCCCAGTTACTGGGTAATACAATGCCCCTTGGTAAGACTGGTTGTCATGTTGCACTTGTACCCCAAATAAAAGCCCAACTTTTAGGCAAGAGAATGACGAGGAATTTATACTTTCTAACAACAAATATTAACTTCAAAAACAAAATCACACTCGCTTGCAGATTTCTCTGCCCGCCAGTGTACAAAATTTTCTCTAGAGATTAATATTTCATAGCTGCTGGCATCCGTCGTTGGTTCTTCGACTTTGCCTAATTCTGGAAAAAGATATCCATGTTAACGTCTGTTTTATTGCCCAAGGGTGTTCTGGCTTAAAAATATTGAGCTTTGATTTGAGAATATAAAAGGTGAAGGGCTCGTGCCTTCATAAAAAACACAAGGATTAATCTATCTGTGAGACTAATATTAAATAGTTAATTAATTAATTTATAAATTTACTAAGGCACCAGCCTTAGTAAATATATAAATTCCAATAAATAAATCACAAATAGGTACATCAAATTCTTTCAATTTACTACATCATTACTTAAATAAAATACATTAAAGTTTATTACATCATTCAAATAAAATACAATAACATTCAAATAAAAATAAAAACATTAAAACCGAATAGACATTAAAATTAAATTTCATAACATGGCCACTAACAAAAAATTTCAATGGAGATGTTACTAGTTCGAGCTAAACAAAACAATTTAGGTCAAACACAATGTTTTTGTTGAAGGTAATTATAAAATCAGTACCAACATAAATAAATAAAACATTCACATAATTTGTAGTTGAAATAATGAACAAAATACTAAATACCCTACTTAAATGGACCGTGATTGCCCGAGGGACGGATTGTAATACTAAAGCTGTGCTAAAGCGGAGCTTACCACGCGCTCAAATCATGCTATTATCATTAAAACAATTATGAGATCTAATCTTCTATACATACAGGATTTTTTTAACCATTGCGCAAACTGTCATCATGAATTTAGTACCTATATGATTCTAGACTCTGTCATTCGTGGATCTTTGACAGTCGTTAAATTTTAAAATTATTGCAGCCGCCTTATTTTTTTACTAGCTGCGCCCCGCGGTTTCACCCGCATAAGTTTCGATCCCGTGGGAATATCGGGATAAAAAGTACCCTATGTCCTTTTCCGGGACTCAAGCTATCTCTATACCAAATTTCATCAAAATTGGTCCAGCCGTTTGAGCGTGAAGAAGTAACAAACATATAAACACACACACACACACACGCACACTCACAAACTTTCGCCTTTATAATGTTAGTGTGATAACCGACGAAAAATTTCTACGCTAAGGTCTAGAATCATCATCCGCCTAGCCTTTTCCCAACTATGTTAGGGTCGGCTTCCAGTCTAACCGAATGCAGCTGAATACCAGTATTTTACATGGAGCGACTGCCTATCTGACCTCCACAACCCAGTTACTGGGTAATACGATACCCCTTGATAAGACTGGTTGTCAGACTATCCAGCTTCTGACTACCAGTAACGACTGTCAAAGATCCACGAATGACAGTCGGGACCAACGGCTTTCCGAGGCACGGATAGGTCTCGGTATGTAAAGATGGTCACCCATCCACAGACCAATGGCGGCAAGCGTAGCTTAACCTGATCGATCGACCTGTGCGGCTGTTATAATTTAGCCACGGGCCCCTCTGTGAATGCCACACTATGATAGAAAATAAAAAAAAAACATCTCATTATTGAATTAGTTGAATTAGTCAATAATAACGTTATTGTATATATAGTTCGCAGATATGTAAATCTGGTATGCCACAGCTGAAGTGGAAAATTGTCAACTAACTTCAATTGTGCGGCCACTGTAAATTACTTACTTACTTGGTCATCATACGAGTATGGACCAATCGTACTCTTCACTAGAGATTATTCTTTAAATCGCATGCCAAGTACCAATATATCTTACTTTCATTAAAAAAGCTAGCACAATTCCTAACAGAAATAAAGAAAAATTAGCAGCTTAGCTCAGTTCTGTTCAGCATACGAAACGTAGAGAACCTTACTGACGAGGAAAAAATGTAAATTTTCATGAATAGTTTTCACCTACAGATATAGATACACCTAGATAACGCAAGAGCAACTACTTCGCATGCCAAAAATCGCACCAGCTTACGTACAAAAATCGTAAGCCAACACTTTCGCGCTCAACCCTATGTACTGCTGGCCGGGTGAGCGTGAGCGCTGGCACAGAATTGGCAGAATTAATTTAGCTCCCTTCAAAATGGCTGAGCTGAATGGTGCTAATACATGCGTCATGTTCGTTAACGGGCGCCGTCAGTAGGGACTGGTCATCTCTTTGCTGCCACGGCTTATTTTAATTTAATATTTGAATTGTTTTTTTTTTTTCATTTTCTCATTATGGACGCTTTTAACGTTCTGCATCGTTCTCACATGTATAGTTTTTAACATGAATGATGTAACCAAGACTTTGTGACCATATTATTTTGATTTAAAAGAGTGTCCATGGAGTTTCTTGCCCGTTCTTCTCCATAGGTACCTACTCTTTGGAATGGGCAACTAGCTTCATCTTTCTGACTGACCGACCGTTGACAATTCAAAAGTGTCTGTAATTGGTTTAATTGAAATAAATGCTTTGAGTTTGAGTTTGCGCTGGCGCTAGGTTCCGGGGTGTGGGGCAAGACGGGTGCCACACGCGGCGACGTCTTTGAATCGATTTGATGTTCCCATCATTAAATAGTGCTTGTGACGACACAGTATGGTGTCTGGATGTGCATGGTGCATGGATTCATGCGGGCCAACACCTGGTCAGGGAAGCGTGACGAAATGTGCAAGCACTCCAGCACCCCGGCTAAAGGTAGCAGCAGGATACCGTGTGGTTTTAGTCAGTAAGAGTCTGACAGACCTCTCCACCCACCCCAAGGTGATGGACATCCATGGGGATTTCAACACGATAAAAAAAAGGTAGTCAAAAATGGGGCACGCTTGGTTTTCATACAGATCGTGATACTTGCGTTATCTAGTTCTATCTATGTATATCTGTGGTTTCACCTTTTAAAGTGGCCAGCTCGAGTACAAGTCGACACTTATTTAAATAAAAGAGGCAAGAACTGTGTTATATTAAGAAGCCTGAAGTAGGAAATTGCATTTTTATTAGGAGTATGAATTATTTAACGTCAGTTGTAACTGTGGCTTTGTAGAATTTTGCATCTTTTTTGTGGTATGAACTTTGGAGGGTGAATGGGGGGAGGGTGAAATTTCACGCAGACGGAGTCACACACACAGTCACACACACAGTCACATATTTTGACACTACCTTCGGCCGTACTGAGGCTATTTCATAAGTCAGTTGACTAAATAGTCGACTGACTTATGAAATAGCCTCAGTACGGTATTTATAATAAAACTTATATTTCCTAAATTTTTGTCTGTCTGTTTGGTCCGGTTAATCCTCGAAACGGCTGGACCGACTTTGATTACATTTGGTATGGGGATACTTTGGACTCTGGGATACTTTGAACTCTGGGAAGGACATAGGCTGTTTTATCGAAATACCACGCGAGTGAAGGCGTGTACGAAAACTACTTAAAAGTACATAACAAACAGTTCAAACAGGTGACGAGTGCCCGCTACATGGCAAATGAACATGTTTTTGAACATTGCTTAACCTATTCGTTCTATGGCTGTACAGACGCCAGCACATGAAGCTACTAAAATCTGTAAAATTTCTTTAATAGATTTTCAACTATATCGCAAAACCATAAGGTTCAAAGTTGATTGGGAAAATTTGACAGTTTCGGGTAACTTGATGTGCTGGCGTCTGTACATTAAGTCTCAAAACTCATGAAGCCTATTTTTTTAAACACACAAGAGAAGATGACTTTACAACTTGTTCCCACTGCTGGGACACAGGCCTTTTCTCGCTAAGAGGGAGCGGGCCCAGTGTGGGTTGGTACCTTGTTTAGGGGAAATAATAATGGTTTCGAAAAACAAATTAATCTCCAACGATCTGTGGCCGACTAAAAAAAATGGATCTTCGAATAACAAAACTAAACTTCCGAATAATATACTGAACCTCCGACAAAATTACCTACTAAGATATCGACAAGAGAGGTTTTTTCAAAATAATCATATTAAAATACGCGCGGCTACGTCCACTTAGGATGCAAGAGTGAGCGAAGGGAACCCCGAGGTTCGGTTTGGTTAGGTTACTTTAAACCCTTTACATAGAAATAAGGGCCCCGCGCAGCGGGGCTCCCTCGACATAGGATGCAAGAGCGAGCGAATGAGAATACAAATACCTTTACCTAGGTATATATTAAAACGTAGCAATAAACAGACATGTTTATTTTTCGAAGATTTCAGTATCTCATTCGGTCGTTTCGCCATTTTTATTCGGACAAAGGTAGTCGAAAAGTTAGTATAAAGGCAGTAGATTTAATATTATGAGTAAGGACAATTCTTATTTTTTTTGTCAGAGCTTTTATTACAATCCCTTGTTTAAGACCTATCATTAATTATAACTTATTTTGCAAAAAAGACTAGAGAGCTCATTTAATTAAACTTGCCCACAATAAATTAAACTTTCGCAATAAAACAAAACAGTTTTTTTTTAGTTTTTGACTAATTAGGTGAGTGTCACGGGGAGTATCGCAAACTTTTTTCATTTATCATTATGATAAGGACGACAGTTTTAGTCAGAGCGCAGTTAAGCTTGGAGGCACAACTGCTGGAACATTTGCATTCATGTTAAACTTGTTGACGGTCCCTTATTTGTATTGAGATCAAAATAAACGAGTCAGGCAGGGCCTTATTTCACACACGTCTTTCTTGCCAGTCATCACTGTTATATAGATCACTATGGAAGCTTGTTGCGTATAAACACGCCGTAGAAAAATGTGTCTGTCATTGATATAATTATGAAATAGAGGATACGGAACGAAAATAATAATTACTAGCTTCCGCCCGCGACTTCGTCCACTTAAAATTTCACCCTCTTAGGGGTGGAATTTCGAAAAACCCTTTCTTAGTGGATACATACTCTTCAAACAGAACACATCCTTCAAATTTCATGTCTCTTGGACCAGCGGTTGAAGCTGTGCGTTGATACATGAGTCAGTCAGGACTTTGAATTTTATATAGGTATATAGATATCAATGGTGTCTATTGAAGACAACGGGAGTCAGGTGATGTAGGCGGGGGTGATGGTGTTCCCGTGACGAAGAAGTGAATTAAAACCAGCTAGTCAGAGGTAAAAATAGTAGTTTAATTGTCTATGCAGGCACACTAGTATTACACACAATACACATAGACACGACACAGGTAAATCAGTTATAATAGGTTTTAATTCACTTTTTCGTCACGGGTACACCATCACCTCGTTGACTCCTAACTCCCGTTGTCTTCAACAGTGTCTGTACATTTTTTCTACGTTGTAGTCTGAAAGAAAAAAAGAAAGAAAGAAAAGAAAAATGTTTGCTAAATGTTGTTTGCTAGACGGTTTGAAAATAAATTCACCAAAATCATGACATACAAATCTAAATTTACACCGATCGATATAACTCCACGGACTAGAAAAATATCTCACTAGGTACATATCAGAGATTTAGGCCATTGCGTAGCTTGTGGCTATACTATCAGAGTGAGCCCAATATATCATATCTCTAGTCCCCAGGCGGACCTTAATGTATCTTCAACCCATTTAAGTCAAGAACAGGTAAACAGAGCCTTGGGTCATGACGTAAATTTATAGTTTGCAGGGCTGACAATGGTGCCGATTCCTTTGTTCACAAACTAAACTAAATTTAAGTTCAGTGCATTTTTTTCTTTCTATTTCATTAAGAAAAGGACAGAAGATAAGTTTTAGTTTAGTCCTGTCAAATTAATCAGCGCCTGACACTAATCCATGCAAGTTTAGACGTGATTAAAAACTTGCCTACTAAAATTACATCAATTTACGTCAGGCGCTGATTAATTTCATATACTTAGAATAATTATTACATCGATGAAAATAGCGCTATTATACAGCAGTTTTATGGCGACAAATGTGCCTACATGCATGCGAGACCAGCTTTGAAAAATATTATTTTTAAGCCAGCACCCTAATTGCGTAACACACTATCAATCATCGGAAGCTGAATCATTTTGAAGCAAATTGCTAATCCATTGCTTCACAAGTTCGAAAAATTTGTCTGCTGAACACGTAAACAACGCAATGAATGTTGTTGAACTGTCAAAATGAAACCGATTCCGATTGATAATGTTTTACACAATTGCCTTGCAGCAGCTGACGACTATATAATCCAATGATAATTATAGTCGTTGTGATATAATCTTTCGTTAACATCTTGAAGCAGGTAAAAATACTTCTGATCGATATACCGATATCCGGCATCGATATCTCACGTCTGAAGAATTTTGTTAGCTAATTTAATTTCACCCTGTATAGTAGTAGTTGCTTAATTCAAGCACTTATTGGAAGAAAGTAAAAATAAAAGCACGTGAAAACCACTTTATTAAGAACTTGCCTACTCACTCGCTTCTCAATAGCAAAAAATATTGTTTTATTAATACAGATTGAAATTGAAAACATGCGACAAATTGAAATGGGAGATTGTGGTCATCATTATGAACAACTTTTACTATGGGACCAAACCAGACATCGCGGAAAAAAAAACAGTTGCTCCCTACATTTTGACGAGTTATGCGAACATAAATGTAGGGAACAGCTGATATTTTTTTTGCAATTTTTAGTTTGGTCCCATAGTAAAAGTTGTTCATAATGATGAGTACAACCTCCCATTTCGATTTGTCGCATGTTTTCCATTTCACCCTGTATAAATTGTTAAATCAAGATGGAAAATATTACCTATTTGTATACAATCTACTGTAGCACGTGATTAATTAGTTTTTAATGATTGTAATTGTTCTCACTTGGTGACTTTACCTCCAAATATCTCGGCAACGTGACATTTTGGCGCACCATATTGATAACAGTTTTTCTTTGTTTATCTTTGTTTAAATGTCCTCTAACAATATATACCTGTATCATGGTGCGCTGAGATTTTGAAAAAAATAAAACATTTGTTGTCTGTAAAGTCGGTTTACGGACGATAATTTTACGTGATAACGTCACAAGAAAACATCCGATCGTGCCTCTCTATCGCTTGTTCCACGTTCTCGCTTGCACACTCGGCTCATGCGGAACGTGACAATGAGTCATGCTTTTTCGTGCGTGCAGCCGGCGTTCATCGATTTATAAGACGTTATCACGTCACAACAAAATGGCGACGGGTGGCTATGCCAGCTCCCATAGAAAAATCTGCGGACCCCTTTGGCGCACCTATTCAATTTCATCCTGTATATCCCTTTACCAACATCTCTCTCCTTGAAAATCTAGCCTAAATTATCTGATCATTTCCTATTTCATCTGAGTGAGCACCTTACGCCTGACAACCCTAATTGCAAGTGATATATTTGTCGCCTTAACTTAGCTAAAGAGATTTATGTACGCATGTGCTCTAGATTACGAATTAAGGTTATCTCTGAGAACTATTTATAGACATTTTATAGTTCTAACATAGAATATCTCACCTGTAATCCTTGAATGGTTAGGCAGAAATGTACCTATAGTAACACTCACTTTCGTCAGATATGTTTGAGAGTAGCAGGATTGTCCAAAAGGGTTACCGCTACCCCGGAACATAAAGGGCTAAGGAAGGAACACGGATGGGTTTTAGTCAGTAAGAGTCTGACACTCTGTTCGGCTCCACCCAGAGCGGGAAGGGTCATTTGATGATTTCCCATCCAAAAAAAAAAAGATATGTTTAGGCCGACCGCTTAACTGAAATGTGTAGTGACGTGATGCGAGAGCTCAGTGGATTGCCGGCAATCGGGAATAAAATTCCCAGTTGCCACCGGGTGGCGATTGGGACAGTTGGGGGCAATTCAAATCGCTGTACACTGTGGCGTGGATTGCCAACCCTCTGGTCATCGTTGTCTGTCTTACGGCCGCGATGGGGGGGTTGGCGGTCAGACTTTTCCAATGTGGTTTTATTAGTAGTTACGTGATATTATTATCCCGGGACATATAAACAAAATTTTCTACATCGTAGTTGCTTTTAATCACCTTTTGTTTTCGTGTGGGGTTTTTACCTCACTCAAACCACCCCGGTGATCACCATCAGCACATAGAGGTGGACCCGGTTCCTCTTAAAAGACCAATTCCGGAACCCCCCCGTGCAACACCTGTAAAGCACATCCCTGGGGAGACTGTAAAGGGGCTTCCCCTGAGCCTCGCTATGCACGGCAGCCCGTGACCACTGTGCCACGGTGCCACCGTCTTCCCGGGGGTAATTTGGTGGGCGGACAGAGTCCCCAATCTGTGCGCCCGCGACCCCAAAGGTTCACCTACCTTGATTGGTAAGTGGGTTTCGGCGTATTAGGCGCCAAGGCGGTTGCCACCCCGACGCCTTCTTTCTCCGAGTAGGATCAGCCCTCTCCCGATCCCGCTCGGCGGCCTCCTTGACCATCACGGTCTCACAGGAGGATACACATAACATTACCTACATGTAGGTGAAGGTAATTTTATTCTAAAAACATGATTATTCAAAATATTTAATTTTATTATCTGCGACTGTGACTGATGATTAGCTTTTGTTAGGTACTTTAATTATTGCAAATAGAAATTAGAAATAGAAAATATTTATTGTCCAGGTAATACAGTAAGCAGGTTCACTAGTTAACAGCAAGTTTAGACGACATGAGTAGCTTAAAATATACAGCACAGCTGTAAAAGGCTGCAGCAGCTTAAAGGTACAGCTAGGTTATAATATAATATATTATTAACTAGTGAGCCCCAAACTAGACAGTTACCCCCTTATTCATAAAACTTATCAAACCTATTTTAGTTAAAATGGGGTTTGTCTCTTTCTTACACACAGAAATGACAACGTGACAGATAAAGACAAACGTTCTATAAACCTATTTTAGCTAAAATAGAGATAAAATAGGATTATGAATAAGGGGGTAAGTCTGTATCTTGGGGCTCGGAGTACGAATTACAGAGTGGAGAAATACATTGATTATCTGTGATACGAAGGTTTTTATGATTAACATGTTTTCGGCAAACCATAACATTTTTGCCATTTAACAAACAGCCCACCTGGCTGTTTGTTAAAGGTCAAAAATATTATGGTTCAAAGATTAATAGACCTATCCTTATCAAGGTGGACGGCACACGTCAGCAGATAAATGTGATTTATTATAGTAATTTATTGCTTCGGAAGTGAACAAGGAACGTTTTTATTTACCTGTGATTATTTCACCAGGGCAATTGCGTAACACATTATCAATAGGAATCGGTTTCATTTTGACAGTTCAACAACATTCATTGCGTTATTTACGGGTTGAGCAGACAAATTTTTCGAACTTATGAAGCAATGGATTAGTAATTTGCTTCAAAATGATTCTGATTCCGATTGATAGTGTGTTACGCAATTAGTGTAGGTCTGAATGTCGGTGAGAAAGTTTTGCTTTGGAGCTTGTTGTGTTTTTGTTTGTGTGCGGGTTTAACCCTAGACCACACATGTACGCTTCTCGGTGATTTAAGTAGATAAGTTTACTATTGTCTACTTCAATACATGTGAGACTATCGCAATTTCCGAACAAATTGCGGTAGTCGTCTAGTGTGAGTTATTCATAGCGGTGTACGAAAGAGAAAACTTCTTTCTCATAGTATTTAAGGTTCTTGAAAATCAAGGCTTTAGAATGCTTACAAGAGATATGAGCAATGGCGGCATTGGTGGCCCAGTACTAAGGGCCGCGACTTGCGAGTTGTAGGTCATAGGTTCGAACACAGACAGGCGTTTTACTTTGTGTAATTTATTTCATCATCACTGCTCTCAAAACGGTGAAGAAAAACATCGTGATGAAACCGGCATGTCCTAGAACCAAAAATTTTAAGACTTGTGACCCGCACTGGATTACGGCCCACTCCCTCTCACAGAGAGGAGGCATGTGTCCCAGCAGTGGGAACACAATAAGCTAATTATGCTAGAATGTTGATGACTATGATAACTTTACAATGATTACATGGACCGACATTGTTTATGTACAGTTTAAAAATTATTTTCGAGAAACTAACATAAATACACATCTAACATAGAAATACATTAAATAACTTGTCCTATCACTGCCAACAGTAAAATACAGGGTGAAATTTTAATCACCGTTTTCCTCTTTAGGGGTCATTGTACTCATCGTTATGAACAACTTTTACTATGCGAACAAACCTAAAATTGTGAAAAAAAAAATCGGCTGTTCCCTAAGTTTTGACGAGTTATGCGAACATAAATGTAGGGAACATTTGATTTTTTTTTCACGATTTCTGGTTTGATCCCATAGTAACAGTTGTTCATAATGATGAGTACAATGACCCCTTAGGAGGAAAACGGTGATTAAAATTTCACCCTGTATAATCAAAGCTACATTTCTTAAAAGACTTTTATCACAATGAAATACAGTTGAAAATCGGGTATTATTAATAGACAAACAAAGGATAGAAATAACGTGGTTATTGTTGCTCGGCGTATGCGATTAACGACTCAACTACAGTTTATGGCCACGAAGTTAGCAATAAAGTCAGCATCCTAAAAACGTAACGCTATGCTAGTCCATTGCTTCATATGTTCGAAAAATTTGTCTGCTTAACAAAGTAAATAACGCAATGAATGTTGTTGAACTGTCAAAATGGAAGCCATTCCTACTGATAGTGTGTTAAGCAATTACCACGCAGATCAGTGCTAAATAAAGCAATTTCTGCAATCACCAAGATGTACAGTCAGCATCAAAAGTCGATTAACACTATCATTTTTACATGTTATTAAATTGACAACAACTTTTTTCAATAAACTGATTTTTAGCTTTTCACATAATAGACAAGAGTAGATATAATTTCTAAAAAAATTTCTTCTGCTGCAATTTTGAACAAATATTTTGCTCAATAACTAAGATTAAAAAAACTGAAGTGTTAATCAACTTTTGATGTTGACCGTACCAGTATTTCTATATTCTTCAATTGCTAATAACTTCTTATCTACTAACTAAATAAAAAAAAAAAAACATAATTACTCACTCTCTACTAACACCTTCAAAAGTGTAGTCGACGTCAAAAATTATAAATGATTTTATTTCTGCTGTTGTTTCGCATTTTGGCTGAAGTGGGCCGTTTTAGCGCAGCCGTGAGGCACACTTTCCTGTTTATTTTTTTACATCGGACTTTACACTTTTTATTTGACCTTTATTTTTTTTTGTTTTATGTCTGATGTATGTGTCTGGTGTATTGTGTGTCTTTTAGTCTGTGGTAAATAAATATATTTTCTCTCTTTCTTTATTAAATAAATTTGACCGATTTTTTTTATTGCTGTATGGGCCCGCTCTTGAGCACGATCACGCTTGATGGAAAATGATGGATGAAGTCTATGATGGAACGAGCGTGCCCAGAAGATGCCTAAGGCACTGGAACTCCCACGCATCGACGAAATACAGCAGGCTGCTTGACGCCGGACTCTGGTGGGAGGGTGGTCGCAAACCAGGCGGGCGTGAGCCCTGCCAACGCAAGGGAAGAATTGGCCAGTCAAATAAGTTGTTGGGTGTGACTGTCCAGGGTGCGCCAAGCGGTCTGTGTCAGGATGACTGAACCAAGAGAGAATTTGGAAACGCTCGGTTCAGTTGAGTAACTGGCGGAACAAACTGCGCTACACGAGGTGGCTTCTTCATGTCATAAATCATCTTGTGTATTATAGTTACCTACTTTAATTGCCGCGAACCAAAATGTAGATCTTAGAAGGAAACTCATTGTTATGAAAACTCAAGGTGAAGGACATAACTCACATTAAATTGCTTCACATAAATTTTCCTTAAAACAGCGTTATTTTCACTCAATCGCAGATTTCGAGCCCCCATCTCCGGATTATCCCAGTAATATTTTGCTACACATTTAATTCTCAACCTTATTCCCACTGAGTAAAGTTTGAAATCAATCTACACAAGCGCTTACATTCGTTAAGAAGAATGAAGGTAATTTCCTTTTTCAAAAGGAATTTATCAAAGAACCTTTGGCAAGAGCGTTCCCGATTGTGCCCGATCGTGCCCGAAGCGGAAGCAAAACTGTTGTTTGTCAACCACACGTTTCAATTATCGATTTTGTGATGTATTGGTTTACTGTATGTAGTTGTACGTGTCAATAATCTGCTATTTTTTTTATATCTTTTGCTACACGATTCGTCAGTGAATTCTCATTTTTAGCCTAATCTATCAAAAAGCGAGTCAACATCAGGGCTATGCGAAAAAAACAAGCATACAAATTGGTTAAAAACTGTTGATGTTAAGAGGTTTTGACAGACGGGCAGAGAGAACAAATAACATGGCACAACATCGTGCTTGTATGTCCCAAAGGGTTAGGCAGAAGCACATGTGTACACGCACATTTCGCCAGAAGGCGCGGTAAGAAGCAAATTTTTAGGCAAACGACAGTAGCACAGACGCCAGCACATGAAGCTACCCGAAACTGTCAAATTTCCCCAATCAACTTTGAACCTTATATTTAAGCGATAAAGTTGAAAATCTATTAAAGAAATTTGACAGATTGTAGTAGCTTGATGTGCTGCAACAAAATTAATTTTGTAAAACATGAAACGTTTATTTTCTCTTGACTGTACTCACCTGTCAAAAAGAGTAACCTAGATATAGTGGATAAGACAGAGATTAAAACAAAAGAAGAACTAGCAGGGTACCTAGGATGGGGGTGTAGGGGGGTTCAGGGAATCAGAGCGGAATAAATCTTGCTCAAAACAGCGATGAGTTTGATGTTAGTTAAATCGAATGGCCACCTGATTTTTCTCTAACGCCAGATAATTTTATCCGAGGAATAATTTAAAATTTTTGACAGTTCTCCCATACAAAATCTGTCAGACGTAAATTTTATTCTGGGAATAAAAGTTATCTGTCGATTGAAAAATCAGCTCCTAATTAAATTAATAATAAATACTCAGTGGGATATTTTTTAGGTGTTTCTTTAGTTGATTGAATTCCCTATACCTAATATAATTACATAAATAAAATATGAAGGTTCACGGTCAACATTTTGAGAATGACGCGACGCAAAATATTTTTTGAGCGCTGTTTTACGATTCGCATGACACTATTCTATTTTTAACCGACTTTAAAAAAGGAGGTTCTGTATTCTTATGAAATATTTTTGATTAGGTCTTTTCTTTGAAAATTTGACAATACACTAATTTTTTTCTGGCTTGTAATATAGACCAATACGCCTAACTGTGCGACAAAAAACTGAGCTTATGACGGTGGTAGAGAAAATTAATAAAAATATCCTGTTTGTCGATATTACCTATATCACTGTCATAAAGGTACGTTAAATGAGCAATCGTGGTCACAATAATAGCAATGAGTGGAGCAGTATAAAACAAAATGGCTTCTTACCGTTTTTTTTACCTCAAATAGTAAATCGAAAGAAACTCATATAAAACAGAAAATCCTTTACAATGGATATTCTTGAATAAAACATTCATTCTTCAAAGCTTTCAGGGTCGGATGTGGAAGTATTAAAGGAGGTTAGAACTCCTAAGTCTTCAGGGATATCAGGGAACTACATTTTATAAATCGAATTCATGGTACACCTTTATAGTCTTGAAGTTTTTTGATACTATAGAGCTATGAGGAACAAGTTCACTCATACTCTATAGAAAAGGGAGGATCCTCCGACCAGACGAGTGTTGTGTCTGGCGGGCAACTGCCAGATGATTCATGTCGGGCCGTTGTATCTATGCTAGTTGCGCGGTAAACTCTGCTTGCGAGATGTAGGATTTGCGTGACATCAGTATGACGTGTTGTTCGCATGTGGCGTTGTAGATACCGCTACATCATCTTCGTAAATGTCGAAATACCTTTAACTCTGCCGGCCAACTCTATTGCATTAGTTGTAACCGGGTATCATCCGGGTAATAGGTAAAGAAATTCGGTCTAGCGAGTCATATTAGGGCACATGCTAGGAAATGATAATTTCAGAGGGTCGCCGTTATCTGAATCGATAAAGAGGACTATTTATGTATAAATACAAAAATAAAGGTACAATAAAATTGTTCTGCAATCGAGAATAATAATTTTAGTAAAAAAATACTTATACCTATTATACTAACTTTTGGAACCTTGAAAAAAGAAGGGAAACTCAGAAGGGGGAACAATTTTATTTCAGATACATACCTACTTTGTACGGAACCCTCGGTGCCGGAGTCCAACTCACATTTGACCGTTTTTTTTGGTAATGTAACTACACGGTTTTCGGATTTTTTCCATTACTTGTGCTACATGACATTGCTTCTTGCCAAATTTCATGATTCTAGGTCAACGGGAAGTACCCTATAGGTTTTGATTCCCTTGCGAGTGTCAAAATATGCGGCATAAACGCAAATTAAACGCCCGTATCTTTTGAATTCGTTGACTTAAAAGTTTGATTTTTCATTCCTCCAAGAAATTGCAGCCCTGCAATGAGTATTGATAAAATTAATTTAAACTTGATAACTCCACGCGTTTCTGGGAAAAAGGGTCTTGACAGACAGACAGACAGACGGACAACGAAGTGATCTGATAAGGGTTCCGTTTTTCCTTTTGAGGTTCGGAACCCTAAATAGGAAAAAAAAAATAAATGGAGAAGCCTCTGTGGTCATATCTGACCCCAACTGTGGTCTTGTTTGATAGATGTATAAAGTTAAGCTTCTGTATTTTCTATTCAGTATTGTTAGAAATAGGCCAATGTCTGGTTTTATGATTAAGGACATGTCAATAGATTGCAGACTCTGCTAGTCATATGCAGGATTTCAACGCCACTTAGTAGATTATTATGCCAATTGTGCCACAAAGGCGTCCACTGACTGGCGAACGACCACAAGAAAGACTGAAGCTGTGGCGAGACAGTGCTTCCTTACCCAAACCCACACCACAGACTACTTACAGTATTTGTATGTCCTTCCCCTTTTTAATCCATCCAAAGGTTGTCTTTAAAAGATCGCTCTTAGCGATAAGACCGCCCATTGTGTCACCCATTGTAAAGTTTCTATATTTAATGTCTGTAATTTATATGGTGTACATAATAAAGAGTAGGTATTCTATTCTATTCGTTCTACCCGCTGAAGACCTCCCCACCTGGAGATGAATTACCTTAGGTAACCTGGAAGTGTTTAAACAAACTCCGGACCCAGGTTGGCCGAAACAAGGAAACCCTGTTCAGGTGGAGATTCATAGATGACTCGGCCTTGGAGTATAAATGTGGTGCTGTTCCACAAACAATGGGACACTTTATATCGTGCCCTGCGTGTCCTGTCAGCTGCACGTTACAGGAACTGATGGACGATGGTGATGGCGCCAAACAAGTAGCCGAATTCTGCAGGGTAATTGGGTAACACACTGTCAGTAGCAATGGGTTTCATTTTGACAGTTCAACAACATTCACTGCGTTACTTACTTTGTTGAGCAGACACATTTTTCAAACATTCGAAGCAATGGATTAGCAATATCCTTCAATATGACTCAGATTGAGATTGATAGTGTGTTAGGCCACGGACACGAAGTCAGCGATTGCGGGGCGGTGGCGGCGGTGCGGGGAGCGTCGCGGCAACGCAGACCCGGTCTCGAAGCCAGCGGGAGATCGCGCGGCACTAGAGCGGCGTAGTGTTGTGTTATGAGAAATTTGTGTCTTTGTTAGCGAACGAAATGTCTCAACAGCGACGACAACATCTAAAAACGACAAAACGAAATTTTAAAACGCCGGTCGTTAAAAAAGCAAAAAATAAAATCCACAAACTACGTCAATGCAAACGCGCGGGCACCGCTAGACTAGTGCGCACCGATCACCGATGCAAGGCCGGGGCCGCACCGCTGCCTTCGAGGCTAGTTCCATATAAACCCATGAATTGAAACGTGCCGCAACCCGCGCCGCGCCCGCTGACTTCGTGTCCGCAGCCTTACGCAATTAGGGTTCTGGGCCGAGTCCATTTAGATTGCTATCGACTCGCTAAGAAGATGAAGAAGTAGATTATTAAGCGATGCTAGGCGAAGATACGTTATTTTTTTTCCAAAAATTAACATTAAATACGCCTAATAGAAAACCAGCCTATATTCTCTGAAGCGTTAGGAGTGTACCTATAATAGGTACACCCACATTTTGCACGTCATGTTAAAGTCGAAGACATGGACATAATACTTCCCACGCATAAACTTATCGCATTTCGTAAACAACCGTGGGCAGTATTTTGCTCGCTCTTTCATTATATAATTATTATTACAACTATTTCATTCAATACTTCACAAGTACGTACAGATGCCAGCACATCAAGCTACTACAATCTGTCTTTCTTTAATAGATTTTCAACTTTATCGCTAAAGCATTTCAAGGCTTATTGGGAAAATTTGACATTTTCGGGTAGCTTGATGTGCTGGCGTCTGTACATCGACGCGTAAATTGTAACCACACTTTACGCGTCGTAATTAAAACTCATGACATGTGATACTATTATCACCAGTGATCGGAATAGGTAGAGCTATTTAGGTTCATTGACCGCAAACATTGATGTTAATATGGATATTCCACGGGATTCCGACTGACACTACGGGATTTTATTGAATTTCATTATTTTTGTCAATATGTATAAAAATGTCGCCGCATTATAGAAACAAAAGAAAACAATAGCAGGGTGTTTCTGTCGCTAGAGTACTTAGTACTTAAAAACCAAATCCCGGGACTCGGGGAATATCCATATTATTCTAACCTATGGCAAGTACATAAAACAGCTCTACCTATTCCGATCTCTGATTATCACACGAGGCGAAATACCCATTATTATACAACAGTTGCATAAATAACTATTTATGCACCCACACTGTGAGGATCTGATGAGCTCTTCCTAGAAATCAAACGACGTTACGATTTCTTCATGTTTATTTTGACTGAACGTCTTTACATTTTTCCGACTAAATATATCAGTTTTTCCTAAACATAAAAATCTAATAAAATATTTGACACCTCGTTCTAAAATTGCTTGACTGTTCGAATGGAACCAGCGGGGTAATTGCTTAACACATTATCAGTAGCAATTGGTTTCATTGTGACAGTTCAACAACATTCATTGCGTTATTTACGTTGTTGAGCAGACACATTTCTCGAACATATGAAGCAATGGATTAGCAATATCCTTCAAAATGATTCAGATTGAGAAAGATAGTGTGTTACGCAATTAGGCTGAAGAGCTAATTTTTTGCCAGCCTGAACTACATAAGGTTGACTTTAGCAGTCAAACTTTACAGGACCAACTTTAAAAATTTCAGCTGAAATATTTATTATAGTGGTTATTTAAAACTAATTTAATTAAATATTATGATATTACATGTAACAATCATGTTTGTTAGATTATAATCTTGTAGTATTTTTATTCTTTAAATATTTATATTTGGTTGACAACTTATAATTAAGTAATTTAGAATTTATTTTAAGTTCATTTTCGAGATTCAATCCAAGATCGAAAAATAAAGTTTTCATAAGTTTAACAAGTAATTAAAACTTCCTAAGATATACAGAAGCATGCTACGATTTCATAGTAATCTCGAATTCTTATTTTTAACCGACTTCAAAACAGGAGGAGGTTCTCAATTCGGATGTTTATAATTTTTATTTATATTTTCGTAGATTTCGTAGATGATTCTTATCGTCATCTACCTAGCTTTTTCCCAACTATGTTAGAGTCAGCTTCCAGTCTTACTGAATTCAGCTGAATATCAGTAATGAGCCAATCTGACCTCCGCTACCCAGTAAGTAACTTTGTAACTGGATACCCATTGGCAAGACTGATTGTCATACTTTCGGGCTTCTGACGACCCGTAACGACTGTCAAAATCTACGAAAGACAGCCGCGACCAACGGCTTAACGTGCTTTTCGAGGCACGAAGGGGTCTCGGTATTCTTGGTCACCCATCCTCGGACCGACCGCGGCAAGTGTTGCTTAACCTTGAAGATTGACGCGTGCGGCTGTCATAAACAAGGCGTGTGATAATTAAATTCTGTTGGTCATTCTTTTTTAAACTATTTTATATGACAATTTCACGATTATTGAAAAACTTTGAGAATGTTAGCACGTACTTAAATGAAGTTAGCGAACAAAGCCCGAGAGGATAACAAATTTATATTTTCGAAAACTAATATGATTTCTTATGCGCTAACTTTTCAACTTTAGTTTTCCAATCTCTCGGTCATTTATCTTTCAGAAGAGGCTGAGGCACAGCTGCTCACGTTTAAAATGTGTAGATTGTAGGTACTGGAATTTAATAAAAAAATAAATAAATTTATTGCTGAAAAGGGTACAGAGATTATCGTCAACCCAACAAAAAAAAAAAAACAATTAGCTTTTCCATACATAATTACATATTGACCGCGTATAAGTTGACGAAACACTGAGATCTCGCATCACGGCCGGATAAGCGGTCGGCCTATAGTAAAACATTTTGATAAAAAAACTTTTTACAAACAAAAAACAACCGACTTCAAAAAAAAAAACACTACAAAGTGATAAATAACTTTAATTTCGGAAGTCGGTGTCAAAAAACGAAAATGCGGAACCAACGACACCGACTTTCAAAATTAAAGTTATTTTGTAAAAAAGATTTTATTTTTCACTTTTTAGTTGTAACCTACCCCATACAAATTCAATTAACACTTGTGCATTGAAGAATGAAGACACCGACTAGAAGAATCATCAAAATTCGCATAGAAATGCCGGACATGCAGTACATTTATGCATATAACTTCCTACATAAGAATAATTACCTAATGTATTATATACCAAAACCTTCCTGAAAGCATGTAGATCACATTAGTGAAATAATTATCAAAATTGGTTCATTCATCATCATCATTTCAGCCGAAAGACGTCCACTGCTGGACATAGGCCTCCTCATCAAGATTGGTTCATTAGTTTTTGAGAAAATCGCGGACATACAAACATACATACATACGGGTCACATGTAGAACCTCCTTTTTTGAAGTCGGTTAAAAAGGTTATAAACAACACATCGGTGTCGTTTTTCTCGGATTACGTATAGGCGTAGAAAATCGCGGACATACAGACATACATACATACGGGTCGAATACAGAACCTCCTTTTTTGAAGTCGGTTAAAAATAATTGCTACGAGGTGTGAACGAGTTTCTGTCCGTATGTCTGTTTGTCTGGATGTATCTACATATGTTCCGGATTGGCGCAAAAACGGCAAAACTTAATAAGATGCGATTTGGCACACATGAAGCTTTCAACACAAAGGATTCAATACAAAGGGTACTAGTACGTTCCCGTTACCGAATATTTTCCGAAATATACGTGGTCGTAACCGCGGACAAAAGCTAGTACTAGCTGAATGAAGAATTTCCTAGCAAATCTAGATTGAAAAGGCCCAGAGACATTCCTTGGAATTTAATCCAGCAACTAAATTAATTTCTGGGCCCGGTATCTGGAATCTCGTTCAATTTCACCTCGGCGTACCAGGAAACCAGAGCTAGCAATGTAATAGATAAGATTTTGAAACGTTGCCGAAAGCACGAATGCCCTTCGTTGCGAAAACGGTGTGTAATAACAGGAAAAGTACAAAAAAAAATCTTTTGTTAAGTTATATTTAAGTTAGATGGGTTTTTTTATCATCTGCAAGTATTGCTGCGACCTACGAATTGTAGGTCATGAGTACGAACCCAGACAGGCGCTTTACTTTGTGTAAATCATTTCATCACCACTGCTCTCAAAACGGTGAAGGAAGACATCGTGACGAAACCGGCATGTCCTAGAACCAAATCAATAATAAAAACAAAATCAAAAATAAAGACTTGAAAAATAAAATATAGTAATATCATCAATAACATCCGTCTAATGCCCGATATCAGATATCTAAGACTTGAAAAATAAAATATAGTAATATCATCAATAACATCCGTCTAATGCCCGATATCAGATATCTAATATCTCGATATCAGATCACGATATATCTCAGATTATGGCGTAGTTACAAAATATTTTTATCTCTGAGGCTTGCTGTAATTCGTCATCCCGTTTATTAATGAGCATCGAACTCTCATCATACACTACATTGCACTCAATCCATATTAATATCCATACTTAATATTATAACTTCGAAAGTAACTCTGCCTGTCTGTCTGTCTGTATGTTACCTTTTCACGCCTAAACCGCTGAACCAATTTAGATGAAATGTGGTATAGAGATAGTTTGAGTCCCGGGGAAGGACATAGGATACTTTTTATCCCGATATTCCCACGGGATCGAGACTTATGCGGGTGAAACCGCGGGGCGCAGCTAGTCTCATTTAAAAACCCAGTCAATGTATTGTGAGTTCATGAACACCCGCACTGAAAGAAATAAGCAGTAAATAAAAATAAACATTGATCCGAACTGCTTTAAACAGTTCCATATGAGCTTAACGTTCAAAACAGTATTTTTTACTGATACGAAAACAGTTAAAGCTTGAGGCAAATGTTACCGTCATGACAGTAAACTTTAACGTTTTAATCTGTCAAGCTCCGCTAATGAGACACAATTGATTTTCTATTGTTTCGTCGCCAATGGGCGACGCGTGCCGCTTGACCGGTTAAGTAGTCACAAAATTAACTGTTTTGTTCTATATTTGGTGATCACTTACACTACAGTAATTAATGGTGGTTTTCCTTTTTTTTTGTTTTTTTACAGTAAATGGTATGTTCAATCATTAAATGTAGGTAACTGTTTTGTCTTTTACTGTTTTACAAACATTTCTTCTTACTGTATATCAAGAGCATGCTTTTATTTAAGATTCATGTAATATTTAAGAATAATGTATATAAGTATATACTAACTGAGGGGCAATTCTCGTAATTTTAAGAACGTTCACAGTCAGAGGGGCAATTCTCGTAATTTTAAGAAGGCTCGCAGTCATGATCTGTCTCAATCTGTCAAAAATACCTCTAATGTCCCTACATTTTTACAATTTTTTGACATTTGTTTGTCGCCGAGATGAGACTGCGACTAGGTTTTGAACGTTTTAAATTACGAGAATTAGCTTTCTGATCTCAGTCTCAATCTGTCAAAAATACCTAACATTTTGACATTGATTGTCGCTGAGATGAGATTGCGACTAGATTTTAAACGTAAAATAACGTAAATTACGGGAATTGGCCTTTTAGTTAAGCAGCGGTTTTGCTTTATTTAGATATACTTTATTACACTGTCCTTCAAGATACAGGATTTCCTAGTTTGAAGGGCAGGGGTCTTCTCAAACGTAATAGCCATACCGATCCATTTTTGAATGAACACTGATGTTACCTAGGCTAAGTCTTTTTGAAAAATAAATAGTAAGTATTTATTTTTCAAAAAGACTTAGCCTATGGCTACTTACTTACTTATTGTACACCACAAAAAAAAAAAACAAATAAAAATATATCAAACACTACAAAATAAACAATCGGTTGCCTTAACGCTTTCTGCGATCTCTTTGAGACAACCTTGGAATGGACAGTGATTTGCCTGGATATAAAAGGGAGATGTCGTCTTTGATCCTACCATCCTACTTTCTACTTTATTAATTATTATTGTTATGTATTAGGTACATATTATTGCCAGCCCGCACTGGGCCCGCATGGTGGATTACGGCCCACTCTCTCTCTCACTGAGAGGAGGCCTGTGTCCCAGCAGTGGGAACATTATAGGCTGATTGATATTATTATGATATTATTAATATTATAAAAATAAAAGTTTGTGAGGATGTTTGTTACTCTTTCACGCAAAAACTACTTAACGGATTTTGATGAAACTTTGCAGTAATATAGCTAATACATCAGAATAACACAAAGGATACTTTTATCCCGATATTCCCACGGGATCGACACGTATGCGCGTGAAAACGCGGGGCGCTGCTAGTAGTTTATAATAACGTCAGTCAATACCTACTTAAGCATGACTTAAAATTAGTTTCAACCAATCAAATGGCTTGAATCTAGTTTTAAGTAATGCTTGAACATTGAGTAACGTTCTGTAATACCGGTCATAAACAGGAAATACTTAAAAATAATTGAATTCGATAAGTTATATTTAAACATTCTGGCAGATCACTGATAAAGTATCAAATAAACAAATTCCAGCAATTATTTTTTTCAATAATAGAAACGTTAATTAAAACTTCTAAATCTATAACGACACCGGGATTAATTACAAAATTGGAATACTAAAAATAAAACTTCTCTTCGCGAACCGGTCCGTGACAAAATATTATGAGTAAAATTGGAATGAAAGTCTTCAACTTAGGACCATAGTCATTTCAATCAGGATAATGAATTTCCATTTTGAATTTCGTTCATCAATTTGAAATTTAATAAAAACATTACGTAACATCACGCCTGTTTTGGCCAAAGGGTTGGGCAGAGTTATACCTATAGACTCACATTTCGCTAATTACGAGAGTCCCATGCAATAGGGGGTGAGCTTCTTCTTCTTCGATTGTCGATAGCAATCTAAATGTACTCGGCCCAGAATTCGGCCACTTGTTTGGCGCCATCACTAGCGTCCATCAGTTCCTGTAACGTGCAGCTGACAGGACACGCAGGGCACGATATTAAGTGTCCCATCGTTTGTCGAACAGCACCACATTTACACTCCAAGGCGGAGTCGTCTATAAATCTCCACCTGAACAGGTTTTCTTTGCTTCGGCCAACCAGGGTCCGGAGTTTGTTTAAAGACTTCCAGGTTACCCAAGGTAACTCATGTCCAGGTGGGAGGTCCTCAGCGGGTGGAACGAACGGTTTGGGTAAGGAAGCACTGTCTCGCCACAGCTTCAGTCTTTCTTGTGGTGGTTCGCCAGTGAGTGGGACGACATACTTTAAGAAACTATTTCGGCTTTTCAGCCTTTGTGGCACAAGGGGGTGAGCTTATTGCCATCCACAGGACACAAATCCAGATTTCGGGTAGCTACTGAGAAATTCCAGATGGATAAACCGAAATACAGTTTGCCCGACCTGGGAATCGAACCCAGTACCTCATGGTCATTGGCAGTCATCGAATAAAAATCTGTAATGAATAAAACTGAAGTGCCTGTTTGTAATTTCAAAATAAAAGCTTTTTACTAAATGCATATAAAACATGTATAGGTATTCGCTACTTATAACAAAAAAAAAACTTTACTTAGCCGTGTGGACGGCTGCTAGGTTCTATTTTGCTAATTTATGCCATATACCTCAATCAATCTGCCTATCTGATCTGCCAACCCGCACTGAGCCCGCGTGGTGGATTACGGCCCATTCCCTCTCACTGAGAGGAGGCCTGTGTCCCAGCAGTGGGAACATTATAGGCAGATTATGTAATCTGCCTAGACTTTTCCCAACTATTTTAGGGTCGGCTCCCAGTCTAATCGGATGCAGCTGAATACCAGTATTTTACATGGAGCGACTGCCTATTTGACCACCATAACCCAGTTCAAATTACGTGGTGCCCCGCGAACTTAAAGAAATTTTTGAAGTGAAACTTCTTTACGCACGCTTGACTTGGGGAGTATACTGGCGAACGCGTTACGAAAAGTGTGATCGGGCGAGGCGAACGGGAGTTGAGCGGGGGATATAAGCAAGAGAAAGCAGTGCGCGCGCACATTTTCTTTCTCTCTTCCTCTTATAGCCAAATACGTTTGAAGTTTCACTTCAGTCGTGTGGTTATAAGCACACTCGGTTTTTGAATTAAAACTTCTTTACGCACGCTTGACTTGGGGAGTAAGCTGGCGAACGCGTAACGTAAGCGTTACGAAAAGTGTGATCTGGCGAGGCGAACGGGAGTTGAGTGGGGGATATAAGCAAGAGAAAGCAGTGCGCGCGCACATTTTCTTTCTCTCTTCCTCTCATAGCCAAATACGTTTGAACTTTCACTTCAGTCGTTTGGTCGTAAGCACACTCGGTTTTTTTTTTCTTAGGAGTAAGGACCATACATACATACCGGTCAAAATCATTCTTCAAGCTTCGCCGTTGTCGGGTAAAAATAATTTAATGAAATAAATACAAATGAGATATCATTAAGACACCAGACTAATGAGAAGTTTCTTTAAAATAAATTGACCCCACTAATTAGTCTGGCTTGAAATGGAACAAGGTTTATCTAACGGTCGTTAAGATAACTATTTAGATAAAAAGCGACATTAACCACATGCAAACTAAAGATCTAAATTAAGGTAACATATACCTAATATCTTTAGGTAAAAGATCTTTATCATCATCGTCTGCCTAGTCTTTTCCCAACTATGTTGGGGTCGGCTTCCAGTCTAACCCGGATGCAGCTGAATACCAGTATTTTACATGGAACGACTGCCTATCTGACCTCCACAATCCAGTTACTGGGTAATACGATACTCCTTGGTAAGACTGGTTGTCAGATTTTCGGGCTTCTGACTACCCGTAACGACTGTCGAAGATCCACAAATGACAGCTGGGGCCAACGGCTTAACGTGCTTTCCGAGGCACGGAGGGGTCTCGGTATGTAAAGATGGTCACCCATCCACAGACCAACCGCGGCAAGTGTAGCTTAACCTGGTCGGTCGACCGTGCGGCTGTTTTTATTTAGTCACGGGCCCCTTCGGGTAAGAGATATTAGGTAAGATATTAAAATATTAAGTAAGAGATTAATATTAAATGACTTTTGTGTTTTGTAATAGATAGTATAAAAACTAAAACCCGAGTACTGAAAAGGATGAAACAAGAAAGTACCTTCCCGTGGTCGCATGCCGCTGTATTAACATATTATAAGCTATGGTAGCATGCGACAACGGGAAGGTACTTTCTTGTTTCATACTTTTCAGTAGTCGGGTTTTAGTATTTAAACTTATTTTTTATTTATTTACTTTGGGGCCTATTTCAGGAATATTTATATTTTTGAAATGTGCTATTTAAGCCCTTTAATTTGATACCCCACAAAGCACCATCCCAAAATATTTGTTTTTAAATTCATTACTTTATGTCCTCTAGTTGTGTTTGTAGAGGGCGCCATATTGAATTTATTGTGACGTCACATAGCCTATAACTAGCGGACGGTCAAGACGCTTCTAACGATACCTCATTTGTCAAATCATTATAAGTACTTTTGAAGTTATGAGGGAACAGATGAACATACATGCATACATATTGGTCAAAATCATAACCCTCCTTTTTGCTACGCCGTAGTGGGGTAAAAAGTGGAACCATCTTTGAATTTCCAATTTTATTTCGACTACATACAGCTCACTTTAAGCTCACTTCATCTAAGTTATCACGGTGATCTTTTTACAGAATAGCACTGCAGATGTCTAAAAATGCCGCCAAACAGCCGTGACGTTGAACGTGAATACTTAAATGGGTCGACGTCGATAGTCAACCTATTTTGGGGATTAAGAGGGTGACCATACGAATCCCGCCTTGATATTTCCATGTGAACTTGGGCTTAGGATAGGCTTTACCAGAAATGGTCATCGTATTATTGGTGAACCAGCTTCAAAATCATCAGGATTGTACCAGAATATAGCAGTTCGTCGTGGACGTACTAGAAAGAAAGAAAGAAAAAAAAAATTATTTGGACATAGTTCGTGAAACACAAAATACAAAAATAACAAAATAAAAATAATGTTTCAAACAACAATAGTGTGTGCCTCTCGGCTACGCCAAAAAGGTTCATTTCAGCATTAATGCCAGACAGATGCTGTCTGACGCTGGTTTTCTAATGAGCCTTTAGGGAAATGTGACGGGGGAGTACACACAGTTTCAACATACCTAATACATACTTACTACGACAGTGAGCAGTGGTGACCCAGTGGTATCGGCCGCTACTTACGAGTTGTAGGTCGTAGGTTCGAACCCAGACAGGCGCTTTACTTTGTATAAATTATTTCATCACCACTTCTCTCTAAACGCTGAAGGAAAACAGCGTGAAGAAACTGGCATGTCCTAGAACCAAAAGACGAAGACATGTGATATCTACCAACCCGCACTGGGCCCGTGTGGTAGGACACGGCCCACTCCCTCTCACATAGAGGAGGCCTGTGTTCCAGCAGGAACATTACAGGCTGATAATGCTAAATGTAAGGAAGTGAAAGAAAGTACAGTACCCGGCGATAAATATTGCACATCTACCTTTGGAAAGAGACAATCGGCTAATTTCGGCTTCGTAGAGTGTTATCTCTGTCACACACTACCTATGTGACGTTTTGTCAGTCGTTGTTCAAGTGCGATAGAGTGCGGTCGCGTCCAGTTCAAAATATATATTTAGAGTTGTTAACACCCCCACATTTAAATAATTTAAAGTTGTACTATGGCATCTTTAGGAAAAAGAGGGAAACCTTTACGAGGTCAGTCACGCGAAGTTATCACTTATAGAAAAATTGGTGTATTTAATACAAAGAATAAAAAGAATGATCAAAAGAAGCAAATCATAATTGTTTTAGCAGCTCCTCCTAATAGATACCGGACTGTTTGTATTTCGTGCGACAGAGATAACGCTCTACGAAGCCGAAATTAGCCGATTGTCTCTTTCCAAAGGTCGATGTGCAATATTTATCGCCGGGTACTGTAAAGCTTGAATGCTTGTTGCGTTGCTGTAGACGCCAAAAAACATTAAAAGATGGAAACTGGAAAGCATAAGTCCTCCTTTTTATGGCGTTAAAAATCTGCACCCCATTAGCAGTGTAGGGGCTCGTAACTAAGTAATAACAGTCGCACGGGTCGATCTATCAAGTTAAGTGACGCTTGACTAGGCCAGTCCGTGGATTTTCACACTGTCTTTTTTATACTGAGACCCCTCCGTGCCACCGGAGCACGTCATTTCTAGATCTTTGACAATCGTTACGAGTAGGCAGAAGCCAGAAAATCTGGTAACCAGTCTTACCAAGGGGTATCGTGTACCCAGTTATGGATGTCAGTGTCAAATAGACAGTATCTCCATGTAAAATACTATTACTCAGCGGCAACCTCTTGTTATTTCGTCAAGCATCAGAATCTTTATACTTTGCAGACGCTCAATACTTTGCACACAGTTTATATATTCATCTTTGTAGAAATGCGTATACTATTTTAGGTAATAAGCGGCTTCAGCCACCCAAACCAATATCAAAAATATCCTTGTTTCCATATCTTGCAATAGTCCCACGCCAACCGGGGGTTGTCCTTGGGTACAATTGCATAGTACGTACAGGGAAAACCGCCGGTTGGTGCCTCATTTAATTAAAATTGTCTAACGGACCTCTGCGAGCTGGCGTCGGCTCTTTGTACGCCTACCAAAGGACCAGAACGTCATGGTTTCTAGATATGTAAACGTAAAAGATAACTATTAATTATCAATTAGTAACAGTTTCATTCAGTCAAGTTTATTATACCGTTAGAAAGAATTATCCAAATGTCTAAAAAATATGGTCACCCTAAACAAAATATGCAGAACACTACAAAAGGTCAACCGATTTAAATAGCGCAGTATACTGTCGCTAAGTTTAGCTCCTGAACGACTTTCCCCTTCGGAAATAGAGAAAGAAAAAACAAAAAGTAGAAACATGTGCAAACAAACAGATAATTAAACTCGAATAATAAAGAAAAAAAAAATTAAATTAAAAATAAAATAAGAGTGCGATTGAGAGTGGGATCTGCAAGAGCGTGTCTCAAATGTCCATTTAACTGCACCATTGACGATCTGAAAAACTCAAACTCAAAGCATTTATTTCAATTAAACCAATTACAGGCACTTTTGAATTGTCAAGGGGTCGGTCAGTCAGAAAGATGAAGCTAGTTGCCCATTCCAAAGCGTAGGTACCTATGGAGAAGAACGGGCAAGAAACTCCATGAAACTGAACTCAATGAAACTGAACGACGCCTTTGACGCCGCAATAAATATGCCTACCTATTTATTAGAATAGTATAAGAAACATAGATGTACCGTCAAAACGAAAAGGAGTTTGTAGACAATAAAATTATCTTTTTCTTAACTTGTTTGTAAAATAGCGGAATCACTTTTACACACCATATCCTGTTACAAAAAATAAATAAGCTTGATGAGATAAGCATGTCATGTTTAGCTTTTCACCCCCTTAAAGGTTGAATTTCCAAAAACCCTTTCTTAATGCCCCCATACATTATAAAAGGAAGCCGTGTGCAAAATTTCACATTCCTAGTACCAGTAGTTTCGGCTGTGCGTTGATATGTCAGTCAGTCAGTTTCTCCTTTTTTTTTATATATACAGAGTTGATATGACAGAGGGGATTTTAAATTACAGTACGTAACTATAGGTGTTTAGTATTAATTCAATACGGTCTAAAAATAAAAAGCGCCAAAAACTAGAATTTGTTTTTTTCAAACAAACTAAATAGCTTACAAATTAGAGTAAAACGCAACAGCCTTTGTAAATGAAGTTTACTGAACTTAGATACCTGGGTAACAAAAGTGGCAACGGCGCGCGCGTGCCGGAGCGCGGCGGGGCCGCGGGCACAGTATAATATACAGTAAGTTATCTAAGGCCGCCCGCCGAGTTATTAGCCTACTCTTGCGTTGATCCCCAGGGTTGTCACTTTTACTTTTAGTTAATATTTTCGAACAAGCAGCACTTGATCTAAATTTATGAAATAAAAAAGCATATTATGATTGAATATTTTACCAATTTATAAATTTAGTAAAAATAAAAAGCCTTTATTCACATAACATTTATAATACTAAGTTACAAATTTGATACCGAGAAAATTTTTCTCCTGTTTCTGCACGTCCGGAACGCTTTATTATTATTTGTTAATGTAAAGTAAATTCTCATTCTTATGTAAAGTTTTTGTAAAAAGCTTTTGGGAAAGCATGGACAGGGCATCTTAAATTCTATATCATTCAGTTGATCGTAAATTGACCGGCCAATTTTAATGTTGATGTCATGTTGATGTGGTCCTTTTCGAACGCTTTGCGAAACACCTGCTCCATCCTTTCTACATTATCGACAAAATCATCAGGTGGGATCATGAGTAAATTTCGATCTTTGCCGTAATTCCTGTAATGGGTGTATAAGACACCATATTTGGATTGAACAACACATCAGACAATAGAAAAAATAATAATTTCAATAGTAATTAATTTGCAATATTAATTATTGTGAAATTGCCCTTATTACATCTATACGCGACAAATACGTTTACCTAAACGATGTTTCGAACTCAATCCTCTGTTTTATAGTAAAACTAGACTTCTTAAAATAAACTTTAGCTCTAAACATAGTATTCAGAAAGTAAATTTGGGAATACATTTATATGGAAAAATGCGACTCGGCTACGCTCTTAATAAAGCAAATAAACTGTGAAATAAACAATACAATACCACATTTTCTAATAATATTTAAGTATAAGTAGGTACTTACATTTCTGGTTGAGTAGGAACTATGAAGAATGATAAGTCCGGGTTTGCGAAATCATTATTGAGGCACCCGAAAACACTACAATATTTTTTTCCCCTTTTTGAAGTCATGATACTCGTAATTTAAGTGGCCGCCGCCGGCGAGAGTTGACGAACGCAAGCGGTCATGTAGCGCGCGTGCTCACAGTCGCGCTGCACAGCCGGCACTGCCGCCACCTTATTCCCTCATATATTATGCTAGCGTGTGCGTGAAATCGCGTGCCGACATGGCGCGCGGCGCGCACGCACACATTCAAACCGAGAGCGGCACGTTTGTATGAAGATGTTCTACTGTATATTATATCTACTGTGCCGCGGGGGTCCGACGCCGGCAGTGGCGCTGTAGGCGGCTTTTATGTTAGGTAAGGTTTTGAAGTACGCGCAAAACAACAATCACAACAAAAACACTAAATTTTTAAATTCTCGATGTGTCCTCCATTCACATTAATGCACAAATCATACCGACGGAGAAGATTGTTATTTATTTTTCTAATTAAATCACTGTCCGTCGCTAAGAATGCTAAAATAATCCTATTTTTTAGTTCAAATACTGTCTTAAACTTATAATTTAGTGTCCTATCACAATAACTAAACAAAATCACAATAATAATTGTCAGCGCGCGAGTTCGACAAAACAAAAGTAGCGCAGAGCTTCCGTGTTACATAACGCACCGCACGTTCCGGTGGCGTCGGCGCACTGAAAAAACATGTTTTTTAGAGGTCGGGAAGCCCCACTTATCGATCGCAAGGATCTAGGATGCAATAGCAACACACTGACCTATTTCTATTTCTTTTACGCGCGGGATGTTTTGCTATGATTGTCACTCTCGTAATGAAAGAGCAAGTATGTGTATTTATTGCTTCCTTGTTTGCATTGCCAACTTTTTTGTGAAATATTTGGTTGTACTTGTGACTTGCGTCAGAGCGGCAACAACGTATTGTATTATACTCAGATTTATCGTTTTAAGGTGCATGACCTATGCGTTAGACATACTCAGCTGTTACGAAAGATACATCGTGTTCAAACGGGGTAAAAACTTAAAAAATCATTTGCGACTAAACTACTGCTGCTATTTAATTGATTTTTGGTACAGAGCTTGGAAATGGTACCTAGTATAGGCAGTTTAAAGGAAAGCCCCTCTGTCGTATCAACTCTGTATGTAGCGGTATCTACAACGCCACATGCGAATAACGCGTCATACTGACGTCACGCAAATCCTGCATCTCGCAAGCAGAGTTTACCGCGCAACTAGCATAGATACAACAGCCCGACATGAATCATCGGGAAGTTGCCCGCCAGACACAACACCCGTCTGGTCGGAGGATCCTCCCTTTTCTATAGAGTATGAGTGAACTTTACACCCTGTTCCTCATATCTCTATATACATATATATAGAAGACTAAGCAGAGCGATGTAGCCTTGTACCAAACCCAATCAAAGTTATTCATAAACAAACTAACAACTTCGAAAAAAACAAATAAAATTGCACGGAAAAGCGCCGAGTACTAAGTTAGTAAATAAAAATGGATGTTTAAAGCGAAACTCGGTTCCAACTTGTCGACTTTTTAAGTAGGTTCTAAGTTTCTTAGTATCGCTGGAAAACAAGCGGCCATGTTTTTCTTTTGGATGAACGTTAAAAGGAGAAAGTGTTGAATTCATTCCTGGCAGGGTCACCATGTGAGGTTCGACGATCGGGAGAGCAAAAAAAACGCATGCGATCAGGTTGAAGGTGCAATCAGTACTTTATCCACTCACATGACCCCCCCCTCTCCCTCTGATATCGTCTCGGACATCCCAGAACACTTTTTTCCGGCGCGCCACGGGGCTCCTTGCTACTTATACACTACTCGTACACAAACTAGGTACCCCACACCACACTTAGTTAAATCTCACTTCTGAACGCAGCAGTCAGGAAAGAATGGCTACGCATACGGCAAGCCAAACAGGTTTCCTGGGAACATGGAAGGCGCACAATTTCCAGTGATCCCCAGTCCAACACCGGGGTGGTTTTTCGTCAGTAAGACTCTGTCTGACAGACCCCTCTGCCCGCCCCAGGGCGGAGGAAATCCGTGGGGACGGCCCAACCCGGAACAAAAAAAAAGGTACGGGTTCCTAGACGTGTGTTTCTGTCATATTTAGAACGGACGTCGTGAAAATCTGTCATTTTCTCCGGTGTTTGACATTAAGGTGTCAAAAAATGCTCTGTATTTGGACATTACGGCCACATGTGGCGATCACCATTCTTCCTAGGAAACCATAGTCTTACGTGTGTGTGTTATGCCACATAGGTACAACTAGCATAATTAAATAAACGTTGTATAGCGTCTGTATAGTTACAAAACGCTTTGTCTTCTTCTTTCGAAAGTCAAATTACTGACGACTGAAAGAGAGACATCGGTATGTAACTATTCATCTGCTATAATACTCAGCTATAATACGTTTATTAGTAAGGAGGTTAGCCTTTTAACTAAACGGCGCCGTTCAACTAGCGGCCTGAATGATATTCCAAAGCGCCATATTATTTACTTCAGAGACGTCTAGCTATTTCAAAAGTTAGTCAAAGTAAGGAGTTAAAGCAAGGACTAACTTTGTATGGTATTAATGCTGGGGTTTGACTACCTATATGACTTTCACGAATGTACCGTCAACAAAAAAAATAATTATGCAGGATCGTCGGATATAATTGAAGTTTATTAAGAAACCGATGGATGTTCTCGAATAAAATTTAATTTTATTAATAGAAAACAAATAGCTCATTTATTAAATACAATTTCAGTCGACAACATCCATCGGTTTCTTACTAAACTTCAACTATATCCGACGATCCTGCATACTTATCTCTTTTGTTGACTGTACCTACTCTGTTGCGCGAATAACCTTTTAGCAGTTCGTCAGGAATTTGAAGTTTTGGAAGTGAGTTATATGTGTAGATAGTCTGTGTTTATAGCTAGAGAAAGTACAGTGTATGGCAGGCTACTGAACTGTTGGGATTATATTGTTATCACTACACTTGATAAATAAATGATTACTAGCTATGTAATAATAGCCACACGGTTTGATCGATCAGGTTAAGCTACGCTTGCCGCAGTTAGTCAGTGGATGGGTGACCATATTTACACACTGAGACCCCTGTGTCTTGAATTTTTGACAGTCGTTACGGGTCGTCAGAACACCGAAAGTCTGACAACCAGTCTTACCAAGAGGTATCGTATTACTACTAGGCTGTGGCGGTCAGATAGGCAGTCGCTCCATGTAAAATACTGGTATTCAGATGCATCCGGTTTGACTGGAAGCCGACCCCAACATAGTTTGGAAAAGGCTAGCAGATGATGATGACCTGAATAAGAAACATCAAATTGAATTTGCAATGTTAGCATCAGGTTATATTTATAAGACCGAGTGTAATTGAATCTGGCAGTTCAAGAACAAAATATATTTTAATACTTACCTACCTAGGTAAGTGCTAGGTGTGCTACGGCTGCGGAAAACCTCAAGCGACGTAAGTATAAAAACCTTATTGGTAATTATATTTTCGAGCCGTTTGGGTTGAAACCCTCGGGCTGTGGAGTCCGATTGCTCATGGTCTTTTTAACAAAATTTCGAAACGGCTGGTTGACACTTCCCGTGACACAAGGGCTGGCTTTTACTTTAGTCAGAGGCTAAGCATTGCTATAGAACGAGGTAATATCGCCAGACTCTTGGGTACATTACCAGTCGACAGCGATGCGGATGAATTTTTCGACGCTATATTTTAATTTGTGAATAGTTTTAGCACAGAATACTTAAAGTACTACGTACAGAAAGGCCACTCCCTTCCCCGCACTAACATGAGTTACCGCACCTCACCCCGCACTTCGAGGTTACCGTCGCCGACTCTTTAACAATGGCGCTCGCAAACACGAACCGCAGCGCTGTACCTAATACCTACTGCTGACGCGAACACATTATTTTTTTAAAGTTTTGCCATCCAACGTGGCAATGCTGCCAGCCTTTTGGGCACTTATCCCATTGACAGCGATGCGGACGAATTTTTCGATGCCCAATGAACTCCTGTCTTTTTTTTTTTTTTTTTTTTTATTATTATTATCATTTGTATATAGTATATTTTGTAGTTTACATTTTGTGTTAATCACGATGGTTGTATATTGTGCATTATTTGGATGCTTATCTTCATCGAGGAACGATAAAGACAGGAGTTTCTTTCGGTTCCCGAAACATGAAAGAAGGTAAGGAACAGCAACTCAAATATCCTTTAAACCCATAAAAAATAAAAGCTAGTATATTACAGACAAACAAGTTAAGCCAGTGTTGTGATAATTTATTTTCATAATTTTCTCTATTAGGTATTCATTTATTTTCCAAGTTGTTCTTCGTTTTAGAACAATTAAAACTTCCGTAATATTAACATACCAACTATTAAATTATTGCTCTCTCTCTCTTTATTGTCTTAGTTATGTCTCTTTCTTTCACGTTCTATTCATTCTTCGACTTGAAAAGTAGTACAATAGAAATGTTATTAATTAGATTTCTGTGAGTACCTAGTGTCGCGGCGCGCGGCGCCCCATTGTTGCATACGTTCGGGGGCAGCGCCGCCGCTTACGCACTACTGGCCGAGTACTGCCAGCCAGCCCTACTAGATTTCACGCACACATTTACACGTATACAAACGTCATTTGTCAATGAAGTGGTAGTAGGTAATTATTTTGCGAGCGTTGTATCGAGTGTCCGGGGTGTGGTTTTAGTTAAGTCAGGATATAATTTTATTAATTAATTAGGTATTAAATGACTATAGGTACTTCGTTACCATGATTGAAAAACAAAACATTACGTCTTAGTTCTTAATAAAAAAAGTGGCACTCCGGGAGTGCCGACAGAAGTGAAAACTTGAACAATTACGTGTGTATTTTTTGAATCGTTATACAACGTGTAACGTTAAATGCGCAAAACCTGAAAATAGTTTGATCAGAATAACGAGCAGAATCAATTGAACCACTTTTTAATAATAGGTCACATTTTTCAAAAAATCTTCATTAAAAACGTTGCCGTGTCTATTTATTAATAAGTCAAGCCATCACATGCGCAAACCCGCCAAAATAGGTAAACAAACACAAGTTGTTGTCTATTAATTTAAATTTTCCCATACGCGGGATAATACACATAATCAGCCTATAACGTTCCCACTGCTGGGACACAGGCCTCCTCTCTGTGAGAGGGAGTGGGCCGTAATCCACCACGCGGGCCCAGTGCGGGTTGGTGGATGTCACATGTCTTCGAATTTTTGGTTCTAGGACATGCCGGTTTCCTCACGATGTTTTCCTTCACCGTTTTGAGAGCAGTAGTAAGGAAATAATTTACACAAAGTAAAGCGCCTGTCGGGGTTCGAACCTACGACCTACAACTTGTAAGTCGCGGCTGATACCACTGGGCCACCACTGCTCTCCCATAATCCTCTCTCGGGATAATAGTAGCTCTTATTTCAATGCAAATTGCAAATACGAATCTTCCGTACAGTAAGTACCATGAATAAGACAATTTGAAATAAACAATAATGCTATCTATCTTATTTTAACATAAACTTAACCTAAGGGTTAGAAAGAGAAATGACGATCTGCACGGGGGCGGGGCGTGCGAAATACGTGACAGCGGCCGTGTTTACTTCAGTCTGAGTCAGTCTGAGCGGCGCTGGCACATGCGTCACAGGTGTAATTGTTCTATCCCGTTACCCCGGTGAGGCGGCGCGTGCGCGTGAATTTCGCAACGTTTTTGTACACAAACATTCAATATTGTGAAATGGTGAGAATGTTGGCGCATTGTAACGACAACGTTAATTTGGCCAAAGCCTGGAAAAGTGTGATGGAAACATTTAAATCACTGTTCAAAGATAACCTAAGTTTTTTAGGAGCGTAGATGGTAAATAATGCACGGCGCAGCGGCCCGGTGACGACTCCTCCCTCAATAGAGCGTCGTCGCAGACGCAATAAACGATTAGAATTGCCAGTAAAACTAAAACAGCACATAAAACCTTTACAATTTTTTTAATGATTGTTTTTCTTTCTGAAATAGGTAAATTGAATTAAAAATCAGTTGGGGTGTCTGAGGTTTTGCGCATTTAACGTTACACGTTGTATAAGCAAAACACAAACAGAATACTTTGCCATCACTCACTGACATATCGGAAATACATTAAGACCGAGTACATCCCGAGGACAGCCGATCACATCCGAATAGGTGTCGACTACGGTAACAGTGCACAGTGGCGCGAATTCAATGGTGTTTTCCTTTATCAAAAAATGCCCAACACAACAAAAGAAGTTTTTCACTTCAAAAAGTTCACCTTCTCTTTCTTTTCGCTCACCTTGACTCTCCTTTCTTCTCTTTGATCCCAGTCGCCTTTTATGGCTCAACAACTGATTTTCAACAATCTAAATGAAACATTAATGTCACACCTACATCATTTAATAAGCTCAATAAGAATTACACTCGTAAAGCCTTATATAAACAAAAAAATCAAAAACATGTGTCGAGCTTGTGGGTTCAGTGACATGTGCGAACATTGATCTTGGGGTCCTGTAGGGTAGAACTTTGACCCCACGTGATTCGGATTCAAAGGGATTATTTTGTTTTTATCCTCATCTTTGTAATTATAGAGTTGATTAATGAAATATTAGATTAGAATAAAATTACATGTTATTAAGTGCCTGCATAACAGACCACAATTAGTATTATTAAGTACGGTTTTTTTAAACGTCAAAAATATTACTTACAAGCAAAAAAAAAAATTCAAATGAAATTTCAAAAAATAACTCGAAAGGCCTGTGAGTACTGTTTTATTTAAAATTCCGATTGGATTTAAAAATACTGCCCTTAGCACTTTTATTTAAGGATTTGAAAAAAAAAATATCTTGTTTTTTATCGAGGGTTGTTGGATTATCAAGATTAACATATATTTTTATCGGGATTTATTGCAATAAACAGTTAGTGAGAAAAACGGTTGTAATGTAATTATATTTTCTGCTTGTTATGTGGCCAAAGAATATTAGTATTGCCATTCAACGTGGCATATAGGCTACTTTTTATCCCGATATTCTCACCGGATCGACACTTATGCGGGTGAAACAGCGGGGCCCTGCTAGTCTTTTATATAATAGTTTCTATTTTGTGAATTTAAGAACGTTGTAGGCCTTGTGGACTGTAGATTTATTGAACATTTTCTATTTTGTTAAGTACCTGCACCCTAATTTCGTAACACATTATCAATCTCAATCTGAATAATTTTGAAAGATATTGCTTCTTAAGTTCGAAAAATGTGTCTGCTCAACAACGTAAATAACGCAATGTATGTTGTTGAACTGTCAAAATGGAACCCATTGCTACTAATAGTGTATTACGCAATTACCCCGCTGGTACTTTTTGACAGGCCTACAATGTCCTCTCTTACCTATTAATACTTTTATTTGAAAATATTATTATAAAAGCCAATTATTATTAAGTTATCGATTGCTTGCAGTGTTTTCCAATATTCATCGTCTATTTTGTTGAAATGACCTTGAAAGAAATGCCTTTGATTGAAAAGGACGTTTATTTGCACGCAATTATTTGTTTTGGCGCTCAATGTAGTGAAACAAACAACACTTTATCGATTAAATGATGTTTTTTACTACATATGTACATTGAACTTTATTACTTGAAGCTAACAAGCATAAAAAATAATATATAGGTATACGCGTTGATTTGAGAACCTCTTCCGTTTTTTTGTCGGTTTAAAATGATGATGCATTAACTTCTTATTCATACAGGCCACAAAGCTCAAAATGCAAGATGGGCCACTGTGTGCGGGCAGATGGCCCAACCCCACAGAGTCACAAATACAATCCTTATCTTAATACTCTACAGTTATTACAGCGCTCAATTCTCTAAGTTAAGTTTTATAAGGCATTTGCGCCGTTGAAGCCATTTGCAGACTCTTAAACTAAGATTACAGACGTAAAGTCGATGAGAAATTGCTTCTGGAAATATAGTATGTTCTTACTTCGTATTGCGGTACAGTGGTGAAGCAGTGGTGATCCAGTGACAACGACCCGATGTACGCGTTGTAGGTCGTAAGTTCGTACGCAGGCTTTTTTTTTTTACTTACCTGTGCTGTCCCACTCCTGGGCAAAGGCCTCCCTCCACTCCTTCCATCTTTCGCGAGCTCCCGCGTCCCCGTTCCAGTTTTGACGGAACCTATCCAGCTCGTCCCGCCATCTCCGGCGTGGTCTGCCGCGAACCCGCCTCACTGTCTCAGGGCACCAATGCTGCGCTATTTGGGCCCACAGTTTGTCAGGCATGCGGCAGACATGTCCTCTCTCCTCCCCTCCGAAAACTCAGGCTTTACTTTGTGTAATTTTTTTCATCACCACTACTCTCAAAACGGCAAAGGAAAACATCGTGAGGAAATCGGCAGGTCCTAGAACCAAAAATTCGAAGACATGTGCCATCTTCTACCAATCCGCATTGGGCCCGCGTAGCGGATTACAGCCCACTCACTCTTAAAGAGAGGAGGTCTGTGTCCCAGCAGTGGGAAAGTTATATACTGATTATGTATGGCGGTACAGTCAACCACAGCAGTGGTAAAACATTAACCGGTCAAACGATCGGCGAAGAAACAATAGACTATCAATTGTGTCTCATTAGCGGAGCTTGACAGATTAAGGTAATTTTTGACGTTCAAAAGTGCCTTTTATGTGCCTATCACACTAATATTATAAAGGCGAAAGTTTGTGAGTGTGTGTGTGAGTGTTTATATGTTTGTTACTTCTTCACGCCTAAACCACTGAACCGATTTAGATGAAATTTTGAATAGAGATAGTTTGAGTCCCGGAAAAGGACATAGGATAGTTTTTATTCCGATATTCCCACGGGATCGAGTCTTATGCGGGTGAAACCGCGGGGCGCAGCTAGTTTGAAATAAATGCTTTGACTTTGTTTGAATAGGCCTTTAATTGGATAAGACAGAGATTAAAACAGAAGAAGAACTAGCAGGGGATCGAAGCGGGCGGAGTGGGGTTCATGGATAAGACCGGATTAAATCATGAAAGAGAATATCCATATATATGGTAATACCATTTAAAGCCAAGCACGTATCCAGTTTCACAGATTCCAACAAAATTCATCCTTTCAATCCCTAACCTACTTAACAATTCTAGGTAACAGTTATTTTTTCACCCCAATATCGAAAAGCCGTCCCTTTTCGATATTGGGCTGAAAAAATAACAAAAGGGATGAAAAATATTAATAGAACAGAGACTTTTTTGTGAAAAGTTAATAAGGTTGTCGTACCTACCTAATGATGCTTATTTTTTGTTAGAAATAAAAATAATTACTTACTTATATGGATAAATTTCATTTTTTTTATCTTAATTACTTATAGAGTAAAATATATATAAAAAATCTGAACTGATATCAAATAAAAACCTTTACAAAAAACACAAAAAAGTGCAAATTACTTTAATTTCAGAAGTAGGTGTGTATGGTTCTGAATTTTCGTTTTTTGCCTATTCCTTTTTGAATTCCTAAAAAGACCTTGTTAAATACTTGCAATGCTGAAAAGAAAAATAAAAGAAGAAGATAGAGCATAATTTTTAACCAACTTCAAAAAAAGCAGGAGGTTATCAATTCGGTTGGTTTTTTTTTAGTGTTTGTTACCTCAAAAAAAAAAAAGTATAAGTAAAAGTAAGTAAGTAAGTAGTGTGTAATATATAAGTTTAATTTCGGAAATCGGTGGCAAACAACGAAAATGCGATCCCAACGACACCGACTTCCGAAATTAAAGTTACATTTCACTTTGTAGTGTATTTTTTGGAAGACAGTTGTTTTTTTTTTTTGGAAAATAGTTTTTGTATCGGTTTAGGTGATATTTAAAATTAACAGTACTTACAAAGTAAACGAGACAATAACCTCTTAAATTCACGAGAGCAACAAGCTATCTGTTAAGCTGACAGATCAATGTGTCACCTTTGAGAAGATCTACGGTAATATAAACAATAATATAGAATCTTGTCGTCGCAAGAAAGCCGACATCACAGGATGTGTGTGGAGCCTTGAAGGCAGCGGAAACTTTATACATATTGTGTGGGGATTTAAGAGGGTTGCTTAGGTATAGTCAACCTACAAAAATCTTAACATTTAGTTCCAAGTTTAATTACTTAAAAACCATACGTGGGAGTTCCAGTGCCTTACGCATCTTCTGGGCACGCTCGTTCCATCATAGACCTCATCCATCGCTTTCCATCAAGCGTGATCGAGGTCAAGAGAGTGCCCATTAAGCAATAAAAAAAATAAAAATTAACTAAATAAAAACTAACTCTTATATTTAAAAACGTTGCGTAAAGTAAAAAAAACTTTTTAAACCAAAAAAAAAATGGTTAAACAGACAACAAATCATTAATTAAGATCAAGCAACGTTTCAAAATAAGGGGTTTTATTTTTAACTTAAACAAAATAGTAGATTTTGCTAGACTCATCTATATTTTATTCATCAGTTCCTAGTTCAGCTAAAACGTGCCTTAAATAACAACCACAGCTGTCGCACCTAATATTAGCTTCTAAATCATAAAATATGTTCCCTTTTTTTAACGCCTCCGCTCTGATAGGCAATAATTTATCGCTTTTGTCATAGCCACCGTCTAATAGCCCAAATCGATCAACTACAGTACCTGACATTGATAACCGGCTCAATATTACAACGGGATTTGGGTTGTGGTCCAAAATTAACAAAAAAAAACAAGATGAAATTTTTGGTTCAAATTATTTCAAATAAAAAAAAAAAACCGAGTGTGCTTATGACCACACGACTGAAGTGAAACTTCAAACGTATTTGGCTATGAGAGGAAGAGAGAAAGAAAATGTGCGCGCGCACTGCTTTCTCTTGCTTATATCCCCCACTCAACTCTCGTTCGCCTCGCTCGATCACGCTTTTCGTAACGCGTTCGCCCGCTTACTCCCCAAGTCAAGCGTGCGTAAAGAAGTTTCACTTCAAAAATATTTTTATCTTATCCGACGGCATGAGCAATGAGCTAATTATAACTCAAGTAATGATGAAAAAAAAAAACATTTTTTTTTTCTGTTTATTTGTTTAAAGACAGGTGATAGAAAAGTATCCTCCTTAGGGCGCATTCCACCAAGCTTTTTTTACCTACATTAAGTATTATCCTGAGAATAAGTTTTAAATTTTTGACAGTTATCCTCAAGCAGCCGGCGATGTATCGCAGTGTCGTGAAGACGAACTAGCAGGGGATTCGCGGGGGGGGGGGGGGGGGTTTGGGGCTCATATAAATCGTATCCTACGGCATGTGCGAGCGATGCAATTGTTTTTTATATCCCGACTACGCATAGTTCCTTTTTATTTTATTTAACTATGCATACACACGTCACGTTGCAGTACAAAACTGATTTACATCCGTATCACACTTCAGGTCCAGTTGAAAACCAGCGTCAGGAATTAGTTATTCGGCATTTTTGTTGGCACACTTTCCTTCTAATTTCTTACATCACACTTTAGACGTTTTATTTGATTTTTTTATCTGATATACAGGGTGTCCCTGGAAGTATGGATCAAATCGAATAGGGGCGTGGGCAAGGTCATTTCCAAACTTTTTAACCCTGAGAAAGTCAGTGAATTTATTTACGGTTCAAAAGTTATGACCGATTTTAATTATTTTTTTTCGATCACTTCGTTAGTGTTCAAAGAAATTAATCATAAAAAAATACTATCAGGGCTATCTAAAAAAATAAATTGATAGCCCTGATAGTTTTCACGAATTCGATCTATCTTCTCTTTTTTTTTAGCATTTTTTTTAAATTTTTTTTTTAGTTTTTTTTTTTTGCTAAAACGTTTGGAAATGACTTTGCCCACGTCCCTATTCGATTTGATCCATACTTCCAGGGACACCCTGTATATTATACTGTGTGTCTTTTACACTGTTATAAAAAAATGTATTTTCTTTCTTTTCTTTTTCTTAAATTTTCCGCTCCTACTAATTCCTTTGTCCCACACCGAAAACACGTGTAGAAAAAGATAACATCTTGGAGTGACTGACAGCTGACTCGAAAAGGGTTGAACCGATGGTCTGCAATGTGCCCGAGACAAAAACATCTTGAGCTAAAAGGTTAAGAGGGTTAAGGGGAATACGCTAACAGATACTTTTGAAAAAGCCTACGTAAAAACTCATAATTCGAGGTTTGGCTCTCGCCTATTTTCTCCTCCAATATTGGACCAATTTAAAAGATATTTCATAAACTGAATAAGAAGGATATATAGGATACTAGCTGCGCCCCTCGGTTTCACCCGCATAAGTCTCAATCCCGTGGGTATATTGGGATAAAAAGTATCCTATGTCATTTCCCGAGACTCAAACTATCTCTGTACCAAAATCCAAAATTTCATCTAAATCGGTTCAGCGGTGTAGGCGTGAAAAGGTAACATACAGACAGACAGACAGAGTTACTTTCGAATTTATAATATATAGTTTTTCTTTTTTCATTAATAGTTATCTTTGTACACTAGGCCTCTGTTTAAATCGGCTGGACAGCGGTTTAAATCGGCATTTTTTGAGTCTTCTAGTGCTTCTAAAAATAATCTATCATAAAAAGGAAAACATAGGGACATACAAGTAGTTAATATTTATTATTCTGTAAAAAATCATTGCTTTAGGGTCATTAACCAGAAAGAAAACAGGCGAGAGCGTTTCTATGGAGAAACGATCACCCGCATTTCCTCTTAATGTTTACGTCAAGGCTTTTGTTCCTCATGTGTTTTGTAGGTCTCATTTTCTTTAGGGAATTCGAGGTTTGTGATTTTTTCCGTGTACCATTCTTGATTTGCTGCAACCAAAATCAGCTGTAATCAAAATCTCATCAAAGTTGAGCTCATCAAGGTAACGTACTTGAGTGAAGCGGAAGTGAAGGTAATTATAATATTCTACGGACACCAAGGAGAGGCTAAATAATAACAATCACATGGATTAATCGAAGGTTAAGTTTGTAGGGGAATCTACAACGCCACATGCAAACAACGCGTAATACTGACGTCACGCAAAATCCTGCATCTCGCAAGCAGAGTTTACCGCGCAACTAGCATAGTTATAACGACCCGACATGAATCATCGGGCAACTGCCCGACCAGACGGGTATCAGACCAGACGGGTGTTGTGTCTGGCAGGCAACTGCCCAGACACAACACCGGTCTGGTCAGAGGATCCTCCCTTTTCTATGGAGATTGAGTGAACTTTACACCCTATTCTTCATACCTCTATACCACAAAAACAACACAACAAACAATGAATGAATTTGAATTTTTATTTCTAATCTGTCGATTCATCAGGAGCCTATTTAATAAAAGCTAAGATTTTCAAGACATACGTTTGGCGAGTCTAATTTTGGAAAACTGTTTTTCCCACAGTTAACGAAAATATCTTGTTTTTCCCAATTCTTGGGACTGTAGGTCATTCAATTATCTCAATGAACAGCCCACGCTTTCAAGAACTTCGGGAATAACTCAACTGAACGTAAAAGGACTAAAATTAGTATAAGAAAGACCTCTTAGGGAAACTTGTAATTGGAGACGTAAACATACACCCACGGAGAAAGGAAAGTTAGGTGTAAAAATTATTCTTAGGCAGTGTTTGCACTGTCGTGTCCCAGTGCTAATATGCACGAAAATGCCACGTTGCCAACTGCAAGGGTAAGTGCAGCCGTCGACCCTTGTTGGCGGCAGCCGTAGACGCGTCGACGGCAGACACCAGCAGAGGCAACTGCAGCTGTCGATAACGTGCCGCTTGTAGATTTGAATACGTGCTCAAATGCACGAGTTATGCGAACATAAATGTAGAGAACAGTTGATTTTTTTTTAACGATTTCATGTTTGGTCCCATAGTATAATTTGTTCATAATGATGAGTACAATGACCCCTTAAGAGGATAACGGTGATTAAAATTTCACTCTGGATAACTAACTTATTGGTATATATTATGTATATGGTGAAATGGTAGGTAATGGTTTTGAGTACGTGGTGTCTCTAACGAGATCTGAACGCGAACTGGCCCTCATTTTGGAGGGAATTTGCATACTTGCATTCGATGCAGTTATGCATTTTCGCCGAGTGTTTGATTAACACACAAACACCATTAGTTGCCCAAAAAAATATCGTTAGCAAACATTGTGAACGGAACCTTAGAATGTAACAAAATAAAATGTTATAAATTCCGAACAAACACTGGACAAGGTATTATTTATCATCATCATCTGTCCAGCTTCATGTAAAATAAAAAAAATACTGGTATTCAGCTGCATCCGGTTAGACTGGAAGCCGACCCCAACATAGTTGGGAAAAGGCTAGGCAGATGATGATGATGATCTGTCTAGCTTTGTTTCAGCTATTCTGTCTAACGAATAGGTCTGAATCAGTATTTAACACAGAGCGACAGCAAGCTGATCTAAATTTAATGGGGGTATCACATTAGGTCGATTTTCGCCTTGCGCGTGGTCGCTTACCAAATCACTTCACAAGCCGAATCGCCACCCTATTTACACAGATCGGTAAAAATTCTAGGAAGATTTTAGCACGACAAAAGTCGAACACTATTCTACTTTAGAAGTTACGATTTTAGTCACCTGCGGCCTAGCCGAATTGCCATTTAGACAGTCGATTTCACCGAACTAAAAATTTCGGTGAAAATCGTGCGGCTATAGTCACCTGTGTAAAGCCCGCATTAGCAACGTCATTTTTAGCTCGTAATTAGTGCTGCAAATGTCGCCACAAATACCACCTCTTCTGGTAAAAATTTTGGCCAGTCAGAGAGGTGGTGGACGAGCTGTTTGGCCAGGGTTTTGATGTAATTATAAGACGTGATCAGGAGTTTTACTTTGTGTAAATAATTTTATAACCACTGCTCTCTAAACGTCGAAGGAAAACATCGTGAGGAAACCAAAAATTCGAAGACTTGTGACATTTGCCAACCCGCACTAGGTCCGCTTCGTGGATCATGGCCTACTCCCTCTTACAAAGAGGAGGCCTTTGTCCCAGCAGTCGGAACTATAGATGGACAATCCACTGGATTTAAACCCGGTACTTTTGGTAAACACCCAATAAACACCCGTAAACACCCATAAACACCCAGTAATTGGGTGTTTATAGAGTGTTCACCAAAAGCACCGGGCTTAAACCGGGTGGATTGCCCATCTACAGTGGGAACATTATGGGCCGATTATGTAAAGAACATACAAAACAACCAAAACTAAATCTTACTCCTCAAAGTTAAAGTATAATTCAGTTTGACACTTCTATGAACTTTCCTATTTAGGTAGTTCTCTCTAATCTGTTTACCTGTTTACTCAAGTTTTTGTACACGGTAAAGGTGTTAAATTTTGTTTTTTAAGTAAACAAGGCAATTCAAATTCTGTTGCTCATATTAATTAGGTTTATAATCCTCTGACGTTGTAAATTTTTTGTCATGTATTTATTAACTATTTTAATCATACATTCAATAATTTAATTTAATAATTATCTTTATTAATGTAACTACTATTTAGGCTATCTTAATTATTATTGTTGTTTGTCGTAAATACAAACGATATATCCATACTAATATTATAAATTCGAAAGTAACTCTGTCTGTTTGTATGTTACCTTTTCACGCCTAAACCGCTGAACCGATTTAGATGGGTATAGAGATAGTTTGAGTCCCGGGAAAGGACATAGGATACTTTTTATGCCGATATTCCCACGGGATCGAGACTTATACGGGTAAAACCGCGGGGCGCAGCTTGTATTGCATAAAATCCAGAACCTACTGATTGGGAGAAGACAATGGCTTCTGTTACCTAGCGCAAGAGTCACATTTTTATGCCAATAAATTATTATTATTATGTCCTTTATTCGACATAGCCCGAAGAATTGCCAAACTTAAGTGGCAATGGGCAGGCACATTGCTCGCAGAACAGATGGCCGATGGGGCCGAAAGGTTCTGGAGTGGCGACCGCGTACCGGAAGGCGTAGCGTTGGAAGGCCTCCCACAAGGTGGACCGACGACCTTGTGAAGACCGCAGGAACTCGTTGGATGCGAGAAGCACAAAACCGGTCGAAGTGGAGGTGCTTGGGGGAGGCCTATGTCCAGCAGTGGACGTCTTTCGGCTGAAATGATGATGACGATGTCCTTTATTTAATTACATTTTTAAATATTTCTTTAAATATAAAAAATAAGTATAAAAAACATTTAAAAATATAAAAATATAGTAGTTAGTCCGCCGGTGTCGGGAGCAGGGTCCAAACTACCGAAGGTTAGGGCTCCAGAGACAGGAACCTCCTCAGAATGCGAGCCGTATCGAGGAATACTGGCTTCTGAATCAGGCCCTTGATGCAACCGGCTAACGAGAGCCTCGGTAGATGTTGATCGAGGCTTTCGGCCATCCCCCCCGGTGGGTTCCCGCATTGTCGAGGCGGGGGGGCTCAGTAGCCGTGGCTTGGTCACCCACGGTGAAGCGAAGAGGAATCCGAGGAGGGGCCGCTCGTCTGGGCTTTTGCCAGTAAGCCAACGACGTAGAGCCAACAAGTAGGTTGCGGGGCTACTTGGGCGACATCGCAACTGAGGCGGGCCGCAATGTCATATGGGAGGCATCGCGGCTGAGGGTTGGAGGCCGCGGCGGGAGAGGAGTGCCAGTATGTATTACTTTATAGAAAGAAAAATGCTTGCTTCTTTAACTTTAAATAAATAAAAATACCAGCCAATCATTCGTCTTCGTCTGGAAAAATGAAAATTTAAACATGAATATGCCTAATGATCTGAGAAAGTCGATAAACAGTACTTTATTATCATTTTTCATTCGGCTTCGAGCGTTAACACTGAACACAAGAAGTTACCATTATAAGAGTTTGTATATGATTTCACAATATTAAAAAAAAAAAACCGGTCAAGAGCGAGTCTGACTCACGCACCAAAGGTTTCGTAAAAATTTGTAGGTATGTAAATAGTTTATCACGGGACTTTTTTTAAATCTCCGATCTAACTAGACGAAAACAAGGATGTAATGTTTGTTTTCGTCTAAATCTCCGAGCTAACTAGACGAAAACAAACATTACTTACAATAAATACTCTTGTTTATCGATTTTATTAAATTCCGAGCGACCATTGTTGTTTACATCTTTGTCAAATTTGTCGCGGTCGGACTTTACCTACGTCACACCCCGGACACTCCATACAACACTCGCAAAATATTATTACTACTACATAAACAAATGACGTTTGTATACGTGCAAATGTGTGCGTGAAATCTATTAAGGTTGGCTGTCCTGCGTAGCGTAAAAAATAGCGCGGAAAGCGATTTGTGTCGGGGAACCGAACGACGACGGCGCTGTTCGAACGTGTGCATTATTATGAAGTGACCTTGTAGAAATAAAAACACTAAAATCGTTTAGTTGAGCGCGGGGAAGGGAGTGTCCTTTCTGTACGTAGTACTATTAAGTATTCTGTGCCTACGCGATGAAAATGTATGGAACAACGAACAGCTCAGGTTCACGTATATGCACGTCGATGTCACCACCCAACCCGAGCACCCAGCTAATCCAAGCAGCCTTTACTTTCAAAGATAAAGAAATGAAAACCTCCCGATATTCTTTCATGTTCGGAGAAAAATGGAAACTCAAACTATAATATCCGAAAGAATCCCTAATGACGTAAAAACGGAATCTCATAACTATGGTAATGTCGATTTGATTAAAGTAATACGTGATATAGAATATAATAGAAAGGTTTTTTTGATTTATGCTTTCGGGAACACGTGTTTTTCTTGGGAAGGTCTTGGCTGCATAAGAGTTCATGAATATTGTTATACTAGCTGCGTCCCGCGGTTTCACCCTCATAAGTCTGGATCCCGTGGGAATCAAAGGATAAAAAGTAGCCTATATGTTAATCCAGGGTGTCAGCTACCTCCATGCAAAATTTTATCAAAATTGGTCTAGCCGTTTGAACGTGAAGAAGTAACAAACATATAAACACACACACACACACTCACAAACTTTCGCCTTTATAATATTAGTGTGATTTTAAAAGCCCAGTGATGCCTGCGGATAAATTAAATTTCATGTTATTTAATAATATTTATTCATATCATTGGTTGTTTATGTAGTTGAAGAACCTAAGTACTGTTTCCCTCCTTTTGGGCTTCGCCGCAGTCGGGTAAAAATGAAAGAGAAAGTCCTATACGAGGCCAAAAGACTTCTATCTCAGCATGATGCTGCGACATTTAAAAATTAATGTCGTTGTAAATAAATGTCGCAGCACTGGTATTCTGATAGGGCCCGCTGTGATGTCACGGGCAGTTACAGAAATAAATAAATATTAAAATATACATTAATTTGTAAAATATTAAAAAATAAAATAAAATATTCAATTTTAATCCGCCAGACGTAACCTTATTACTTATACAGGTTGAAATTGAAAACATGCGACAAATTGAAATGAGAGATTGTACTAGTCATTATAAACAACTTTTACTATGGGACCAAACCTGAAATCGCGAAAAAAGTCAGCCTTTCCCTACATTTTGACGAGTTATGCGAATATAAATGTAGGGAACAGCAGATTTTTTTATAAAATAAATAGAATATAAAATTATAAAATTCTATCTATTCGTATTCTAAAAAATCTCAACCATTTATGCAATGGTGGGTCAGCTAATTGCAGTAACTGACTGTACAAGTATATAAAAAAGGAGGGGAAATAATCAAAGGGAAATAATCAAAATTCGTCCGCATCGCTGACAACAGGAAACGTGCCCAAAAGGCTGGCAGCATTGCCATGTTGTATGGCAATGCTGATTTTTGGCCAAAAAATAGGCCAGCCCTTTGGTCACGTGAAGAGTCGAACAACCGCTTGGCGATGACAAAAAGAAAAACTAAATTGCAGTCATCCACCAGCTTTCACCACTCGGCCATTTGTGTTACCAGAGCCGCCAAAAAACATAAAAAGATCCATTTTCCTAAAAGTTCCGTACCAACGCCCTGCAATGTACATTAGACGAGCAGCCGAACTTGGCTCCGAGCCAAATTCAATCCGTCATGAAAGTGCACAAACTCAATTCGAAGTTTTGTAACACTATCTATTGCGGCCACGGATGGTTTCGGTAATTAAAAATGGCATGGAGAATGAATTTGGTGTTTTAGATGCTTTTACAGACGTCAGCACACCGAGCTACCCGAAACTGTCAAATTATCCCAATCTACTTTAAACCTTATACTTCAGCGATAAAGTTGGAAATCAATTAAAGAAATATGACAGATTGTAGTAGCTTGATGTGCTGGCGCCTATACTTCACCAACAAACATAACATAACGCCTGTAATCTCCGAAGGGTTAGGCAGTGGCCAAATTTCGCCAGTTATCTTTATGAGGGGCTTGTGGCTAAGTAATAACAGCCGCACGTGTCGATCCATCAGGTTAAGCTACGCTTGCCGCGGTTGGTCTGTGGATGGGTGACCGTCTTTACATACCAAGACCCGTCCATGCCTCGGAAAACACGTTAAGCCGTTGGTCCCGGCTGTCATTAGTGGATCTTTGACAGTCGTTATGGGTCATCAGAAGTCCAAAAGTCTGACAACCAGTCGCACCAAGGGGTATCGTATTACCCAGTAACTGGGTTGTGGAGGTCAGATAGGCAGTCGCTCAATGTAAAGTACAGGTATTCAGCTGCATCCGGTTAGACTGTAAGCCGTCTTATGGGAATGGTCGCACGGGGAGGTGGAACCCGCTGAGGAACAGCGGGTTGAAGCCTGTCAGGGGAGCGGTCAATGCTTACGCGAATCCCTTACCCACGGCCATAGGTAGAGGTGGAACACCGCGGTGGTTTTAGCCGGTATGAGTCCGGCATGCCCCTCTGTCATCCCCACGATAGAGGAAGTCCATGAAGATTTCCACCGTGCACCAACAAAACAAAATACAGAAGCCGATCCCAACATAGTTCGGAAAAGACTAGAACAATGATGATGAAGTTATTTTTTTTTTAATTCACAGAGCCTTATGATAAACTAGCTGCGCCCCGCAGTTTCACCCGCATAAGTGTCGATCCCGTGGGAATATCGGGATAAAAAGTAGCCTATAATATGTTAATCCACGATGTCAGCTACCTCCATACAAAATTTTATCAAAATTGCTCCAGCCGTTTGAGCGTGAAGAAGTAACAAACATATAAAGTCAAAGTCAAAGCATTTATTTCAAATGGGCACATAAAAGGCACTTTGAACGTCAAAAATTACCTCAAATAAAATAGAATTGATTCTAGTCGCCCCTTAAGTTTTCGTATGGAGAAGAATGGGCAAAAAACTCCACCATTACTCTTTTAAAATGTTTTACAATATTTGGCATGGGTACTTTAATTTTATAATAATATGTAAGGACGATGCACCCAAAATAAAATGACTATACCACAATAGGTAAAAGAATTAAAACGAAACCATGACATATAAATTAATAAAAAAAAAAAATGTAAAAATGCTTAAAATAAAAATAAATCTTAATATTATTTATTTATTTATTAATTATCTGTTACAAGTAATAAGTCAGGGTGTGAGTAATGAATGTAAATCAATATAAAAAAGAATATAAACACACACACTCACAAACTTTCGCCTTTATAATATTAGTTAGTGTGATGGTGGTCATACCATCACACTAACTAATATTATAAACATTAGCGGAAAAGATAAATCTTTTCTCAACAATTGGCCGAAGAATATCTGCCAAGATAGAAATAAGCTTCGGACGCCTTTTTCTACAGACGATGAAGTTCGAAAAACTAACAATTTTTTGTTACAACCTTTCCTTTGTTGAAACTAAAGGTTTGTGATGGGTAGGTCGCGTTTGAGTGTCAGCGGTTTTCAATACTGGGGTTTTACGATTGTATTTTTCTATGTGCGTGTGAACCACATTGGGAATTCGCAAAATAAAAATCGTAGGATTATTTAGTAGACTTAAAACAATTGTAGAACGAGTCTGGGGATTCGTAAACAATATTAAAACTACTCAGTTCTTAAAGATCATCAGCTAGATCACTTTAATACTGTCTCACTAGACATCCGTAATGTATAAATTATTTATTTTCGCCGGAGGGTCGGCGCGTGCGATCTTTTGCTTGTCACAGCAATGTCACAGAGTGCCTCTGACACTTAAGGCGTAGACAAGTAATGAGGTTACGGTGAAGTAGTTTTTTACAATTAATTATTTTTGGTAATAAGTGAGAAAGTTTCTAAAAATCGAAGAACCGACACAGCTTGCTAACCATCTAGTTTTGATCAGGGCCATCTTTACCCAGGGGTGCAAGGGGTGCGTGGCACCCGGGCGCAAGGTCTTAGGGGGCGCAAGCCCATCCTTATAATACTACACGTGACGTACCATGCGTAAACCTTCTTGAAATTGAAATTAATAAAAACATACTTACGATTAGCTATCACTCAAGTCAAGATAGATTGACATAAATTTGGCTATAGTATACCTACTGAATTGAAAGTTGATTACAAAACAGACGATTTCATGAAAAAGCTTGCCGATTTTAAAATCGGAAAAATTAAATTTGATTTTTGAAAATGTATGTTACTGTAGAGTAAGTAATAAATAAAAAATTAAACAAAAAAATTTGGGAGCAGGCTGATTTTCGCACCCCGGCGCCCAATATGGCTAAGATGGCCCTGGTTTTGATCCCTAGTTAACTGGACTTAGTTTGTCACTAATGACCACTAGTTTATACTAGTGGTCATTAGCAACAAACTAAGTCCATTCCTTAAAAGGGGTTATCCCCTTTCAAGGAATACATCTAGCTTCCCTGTCACCCTATAGGTAATCCTGTATATAAATTACTCTTACCCTTTATCCCACGTGTTGGTGGCTGTTGCCATCTCCAAAATTTTATTAATTTTATTTGTTGTCTTTCAACACTTTATCTGTCATGTTAAGTGTCAATGTCATTATTTTATGTCAGATCAACTGTCAGTTCAAGAAAATATTGCATCTCGATTGTCTCCATGAACGAGTCAGCCAAAATCCTAGAAATACAATTCTTAACAGTGGCCTTGAAATCCATGTCGGAAACGTAATACAGTTTTTTTAAAGTTAAAGCAAGCACACACAACTTAAATTGCTATTAGTCGCTTTAGTTTCTATGTTTCCCGCTCCCACTGAAGCCATAGAGTAACCAAGAACAATGGAACTTATCAAAAAGTTTGCAAAAACAAAAAGTTTCGCGTCGAGCGCTGAGGAATGGCGCGTAACGTGACGCCTACGGAGGTGAGGCAAGAGTCAAACTAGTTGTTCAAGGATGATAGAAAAATGAAGATAATAGGTATTATGTTTACAGACAAACTGGTTGAAGCGATGTTTTTTTGAATTGAAAACTTCTTTAGCGGCGTTGTACACTTTTTGTAATGGGTAAAAAATGTTAAACTCGCGTCAGGATATCGCGTCAGGACACGTGACCTGATCGAAAATTCGTAAGACGGATGGAGAGTAGACAGCCGGCGCGGCGTAGGAGAGGATGTATCCCCCTTTCTTCCTACGGCCCGGCGCGGCGAAAATGTATGCCTGCTGTTTCGTTTAGACGGCGCAGGGCGCTTGCGCGAATGTTCGTGAGTGTTTATGTTATAGCGTGCCACGCGCATCCATGGATGGTGACAGCTGATGGCTCGACCGTCTGTGTAGTGGCCACACTGCTGTGTATTCGTAAAATTCGTCTATATAAAGTGTTTAAAATATGGAAATTGAACAAAGTGCATCTATTAATGAAAAATATCAAAAATGCACAACTTTAATATTCATGTTTTCACTTCTGCCGGCACTCCCGGAGTGCAACCCGTCTTTTTTTTTTAATAAGTACTTACTTCTTTGATATAATTGTTTTATTATTATTTGACATTACAGAGACAATTCTAATTTGAAATCTTTATTAGTGATTGTAATGGCAATTATCTACTTTGGTATTAATAGGATTTTATATTTCAATTAGGTACTTTTTGACAGGCCTACGCTGTCCTTCCATACCTATTAACACTGTAATTTGAAAACATTGGAAAAACCAATTATTTAAAAAAAATTAACGGTCTATTTTCTTGCCGGCTTTTCTCTATAGGAAACGACCAATAGGAAACATGCATTACATGCACTTATCTTCCGACGGTTTACGGTAAATAATTTGGTACTAAATGAAAAGAAAACCAAATGCATTAGATTTAAATTACCAAATGTTAGAAGTAGCGAATGTGACATCATACTGAATGGAGAAAAACTAGAATTTGTTGATCAAACGGTTTTCCTGGGAATCACGCTAGACGAGAAATTACAATGGGGACCTCACATAACATCTCTTGCGGGGCGGCTTAGCTCGGCCGCTTATGCTGTTAGGAAGATAAGACAGTTAACAGATGTAGAAACCGCGCGTTTAGTCTATTTTAGCTACTTTCACAGCATTATGTCGTACGGCATTTTACTATGGGGTCGAGCTGCTGACATTGAATCCATCTTTATTTTGCAAAAGAGAGCTGTCAGAGCCATTTATAATCTACGTCGCCGCGAATCTCTCAGGGAACTATTTAAAAGGATTAATATTATGACGGTACCATGCCAATTCATTTATGAAAATATTATGTATGTAAGAAAAAATCTACATCTTTTTAATAAAATAAGCGATAGACATAACTTTAATACAAAATTAGCCAAAGTACATACATCTTTTATGGGGTACTGTGTTAAATGTTACAATAAAATACCTTGTGATATATTGCAATTAAATGAAAATTTAAAACTCACATTAAACGTACACTTTGTAAACAAGCATACTATAAATTAGAAGATTATATCCAAGAAAAGAACGCTTGGAAACATGCTGGCCCTGCTCCATAGGACTATCTAGAGTCTAGACAAAATCAAACTGGTTGCTAATTTAATTGTAATTTTTTTTATTCTTTTTTTTACATTTATTACTCACACCCTGACTTATTACTTGTATTTTGTTTTTTAATAAAAATCGTTTTGCTTGTACCATGTTTGTAAATATGTGAGCACCATGTATCTATCAGATAATTAATTTATATGTCATGGTTTCGTTTTTAATTCTTTTACCTATTGTGGTATAGTAATTTTATTGTAGGTGCATCGTCCTCACATGTTATTATATAATTAATGTACCCATGCAAAATATTGTACTTAAAACATTTTAAAAGAGTAACGTTGGAGTTTCTTGCCCGTTCTTCTCCATACGAAAACTACCTTTTGGAATGGGCGACTAGAATCAATTCTATTTTAAGATAATTTTTGACGTTCAAAAGTGCCTTTTATGTGCCTATTTGAAATAAATGCTTTGACTTTGACGTTTCATAAGTGCCCATGTAGGTTTATGTGAAAAAAAAAAATGATTTTGAGGCCTTAAAAAGTTCAAACCTCATAGTGCATGTTATAAATTCGCTGTTAGTACCTATTCATTTACGAGTATTAGATAGGAAATACAGGATAAGACAGAAACTTTTAAAATTTTGGCATTTGAAAGTTATTCAGTGACCCGTTTTAGACAACACCTTCAAAACATGAAATACAGGGTGAAATTAAATTCATGGGCATCTTTTTAAGGGGTCATTGTAATCATCATTATGAACAATTTTTATTATGGGACTAAACCTAAAATCGTGAAAAAAAATCAGCTGTCCTTGCATTTATGTTCACATAACTCGTCAAAATGTAGGGAAGAGCTGATTTTTTTTTTCGCGATTTCAGGTTTGGTCCTATAATAAAAATTGTTCATAATGATGATTACAATGACCCCTTAAAAGGATGCCCATGAATTCAATTTCACCCTTTATATTTTTACAAAAAACCTGTTGAGGCAATAAAAATCAAAAACAAATAAATAAAATTGAAGTGTCTGATTTTATTTTAATGTCAAAATTACATCTCCGTACTAAATGCATAATACGGTACTTATAACAAAAAAAACATTTTTTTTTGTCTGTATGTTTGTTCCGGCTTATCTCCAAAACGGTTGGGACGATTTTGACATCTGTGTTACACTTGTGTTCCGGGCATTTGTGTTGATAATTTTTCGCCCGCGTATGGCTTGCACATCTACCCCAATTCAGTAGCCTGCGACGACCTTATTAAAGTTTATGCATCCACTTTTACCTTCAAGTTGGTTAGTCACATTTTACGTCAAGCTTTTACGGAAAACTTATGAAGGGAAACATTGTTCAGTTTTCGTGGAAAATCATTTCGAGGAAAGACAAATAGGTTCGGACGGTAGAAGTAAAAGCAAGTAAAGTTTTTTGATTCCGCTTCTGAGTGACGGGCGTACCTACTGTAAAACGAAGTTTACGGAGTAACAGTAACCTATGCAAAAACCATCTTAAACTTTGTAAAATAAAATAAGTTGGAAAATTAAATTCTTACTTGCGATTTTTATGTTGCTTTTATAAAAAATGCAAGTCAGAATATTATTTTTTTAAATTACGCTGAAGTTTCGAAATAACATTTTAATTAAAATTTTTCACAAACAACCACTTTTTACTGACTTCAATGAATCTATTAGGGCTTTCAAACAAAAATACAAAATTTTATAAGTGAATTTATGGATGTTTGTATGTATGTTTTTCCACGGTATGTTTGTATATTTTTCCACGCATTTACTGTTGTCATTCGTGGATCTTTGACAGTCGTTACGGGTAGTCAGAAGCCCGAAAATCTCACAACCCGTCTTACCAAGGGACTCGCTGCACTTACAGTAAACACCAAAGCGCGCACCAAGCCAACCACATAATTTTCATAGAAACATTAAACATAGATTTACTACTATACATAAATATGTGAACTTGCGGCTCCTGAGCAATCAGGGCGTTATTTACGTTGTTGAGTAGATCGGTTTTCTGCTGTGGAGCAAAGCCGGTGATAAACAAAATAATATTTGTCGTTCTAAAACGAGCTGTTCGAGCAATTTACCAGCTAGGTGGCAGAGTTTCTCTAAGATATTTTTTTTAACCTTCTAACCGCCCGACTTCATATCAGTTGTCGTGCACCAGCGCCCGAAGAAAAAAAAAACCGGCCAAGTGCGAGTCGGACTCGCCCATGAAGGGTTCCGTAGCAGCAAGTAACATAATATAAAAGTTCTTGTAGTTCGTTGTAACTTTGTGAAAGGTAAATTGCAGTTTTCGATTTATGACGTATTAAAAAAAACTACTTACTAGATCTCGTTCAAACCAATTTTCGGTGGAAGTTTATATAGTAATGTACATTATATATATTTTTTTAATTTTATCATTCTCTTATTTTAGTAGTTAGAGGGGGGGGACACACATTTTACCACTTTGGAAGTGTCTCTCGCGCAAACTATTCAGTTCAGAAAAAAATGATATTAGAAACCTCAATATCATTTTTGAAGACCTATCCCTAGATACCCCACACGTACAGGTTAGATGAAAAAAAAATTTTGGAGTTTCAGTTGTAAGTATGGGGAACCCCAAAATTTATTGTTTTTTTTTTTTTCTATTTTTGTGTGAAAATCTTACTGCGGTTCACAGAATACATCTACTTACCAAGTTTCAACAGTATAGTTCTTATAGTTTCGGAAAAAAGTGGCTGTGACATACGGACGGACGGACAGACAGACAGACAGACAGACATGACGAATCCATAAGGGTTCCGTTTTTTGCCATTTGGCTACGGAACCCTAAAAAACGAAAAATAAATACGTGCATAAGCAGTTTCTTCTCAGAGTAGTCAGATAGGAAACGCCGACCTCATCTAGCTTAAAAAAATATGATTGACATATAAAAGTGTTTGTACAAATCTACTTATAGAAAATAAATCATTTATCATCTAGCGCAATGAAATAAAAAATCAGATTAAACGAGCTGTGGTATTTGGTCGTAAATATACGACTCTGGTGAAGTGGGCACAAAAATATTTGTCGGATTAATCCGGCATAAGCGGTTAAAGATATTGCGGTATTCTCACGTTTGCATTACAATATTCATCCTCGCCAAATTCAAAACTTACTATTTCTTGTTTACCTAATGTACACGTTTGTACAGTTGTTGATAGTGCTGTTTTTTTATCGCAATGTTTGCACGAGTAAAATGTCAGGAGCTATACAAACAAACCGTTTACCCTTTCCTAAGCTACGGGTCGCAAAAGGTCACTGTTGTTTATTTCCTGCAAGAATAGAGCAATGTACACACGTACAGAAATGTTTGAACCATTCTTACTATTTCAGGCTTTATAGACGATAAACTTGTCTAAAATCCACGTTATTGAAGTGAAAACTTCTTTATGCACGTTGGGTATTTTTTGAGATGGGAAAAAACCATTGAATTCGCGCCACTGTTACCGTAACGACACCGCTTCAGATGTGTTCGGCTGTCCTCGGGCTGTGTTGTCGGTTTTAATGTATTTCCGATATGTCAGTGAGTGATGGCAAACTATTCTGTTTGTGTTTTGTTTTCACTTCTGTCGGCACTCCTGAAGTGCCGCTATTTTTTTTATACCTTTTTTCAGTAAAGGCATCTTGTTGATACTACTAACAGACGACCAAACTTGGGGGTTTACTCCCTAAGCCTTACATCCGTAGTTTCGTCCGAAATTACGGGCGTGTCATATTCCGTATCATTTACGGACATATGTTTAGTTTGTGGCCGAACTAAGAATTAATAACTAAACGACTTGACAAATTGTTCCTAGTCCCGTTATGGATTTGCTCGTCCGAAAAATTTAATGTCATATTCAATTTTGACGGATCAACTACTTTAGGCCGGTCCCGTGTCTTTAATTGTTGACGGACTTAAGCTCGTTTTACATACAGAACCTCACTCAAGACTCAAGCATTTTTTTTAAACAAGTTTCAACCAATCAAATAGCTTTAAACAAGTTTTAAGCAATTGCTTGAGTTTTGAGTAAAGTTTTGTAATACGGCACTTAGAGAGTAAAAGTGACAGTTCAACAACATACATTGCCTTGTTTACGTTGTTTAGCAGACACATTTTTCGAACATATGAAGTAAGTAATGGATTAGCAATATCCTTCAAAATTATTTAGAATATTAGTTTTGTAATTAGGGTTCAGGAAATGGACATCAGCATATTTGACGCTTAAATATTATAAAACGCTAGTCAGAATAACAAATCTATTGTTAAAATGTAACGAAAGGACCCGTCAGTAACAGACGAGCAACACAAGTCAACGACACGTTTAGCGACGACGCCTGTCCAAACTTTCGACAAGAACTAAGTCGTCTCTGGAATGTCACGTGCAGCTGGAAAACGTTGCCTTGTGTCACACCCCGGACACTCCATACAACGCTCGCAAAATAATTACCTATTACTACTACATAAACAAATGACGTTTGTATACGTGCAAATGTGTGCGTGAAATCTAGTAGAGTTGGCTGTCGTGCGTGCGTAACGTAAAAAAAAATGGCGCGGAAAGCGATTTGCGTCGGGGAACCGAACGACGACGGCGCTGCCCGAATGTGTGTATTAGTATGAAGTGACCTCTTAGTTCAATTGTTTATTTATATAGTCGGGTTCGTAATTAAATAAAAACATAGTTTAAATGACTTATCTGTAAATCGCATTGTATTAAAAATGCGAAATCTTACAAACAGTTTATGTAAATACTAATTCGGAAAAGCATCACAATATTGGATAATGTGATGCTTTTCCATCGTGATTAAAACTCAAATAAAACTTTTAATTCGCATAATTGTGTGTTCGTGTCAGCAGTACAGCGCTGTGGTTCGCGAGCGCCCTTGCTAAAGAGTCGGCGACGAATACCTCGAAGGGCGGGGTGAGGTGCGGTATCTGATATGAGCGCGGGGAAGGGAGTGTCCTTTCTGTACGTAGTACTATTAAGTATTTTGTGCTTGTGTTTGAAGAGATGAGCAATTGTAACTCAAGTAGACACACAAGTTTAATGAAAACCAATGCAATGCTCGACACTTAGATTGGCTTTGGCTTTTGAAAGAAATTTGAAAGGGGCTTTTAATAACAGCCACACGGTTCAATGGATCAGGTTAAGCTACGCTTGCAGCGGTTGGTCCGTGGTCCGCCTACGAGCAACTTAGCTGCTCAGCAACTTTTTTGTCTCTGCAGCTGTCTCCTCGCCGAGATTTGGACGATGCGTACACGGGAGCGACGGGAACGACAGTAACGCTACTTTTTTGTTAAATTTTCGGTTGAGCGGCAACTGGTTAGCCGGTAACTTTTTTGCGCGCACTTGTATAGCAACAAATAGATGAGCGACAGTTGCGTCCAAAGCCGCGGACAAAAACATCTCCCAGCTGTCGCTAAATGTGCGCAGTTTCATACAAACCCGTAGACTTGATATGAGAGACAAATTAGTTGCGGAGACAAAAGTTTTTCGTGGGCGCTCTCCCTTAACGCTACTTTTACGCCGTATGTTAGGGCTAGGGCCTCTGTCTAATACAATAAAAGTAATATCAACTGAGTTTGGCAATCAACCAACTTAAATGGATACCTTATTCAAACACTTGAATGGGACCAACGCTTCCGATGAAATCTTCGCAGCTCCGAAAACAAATGAGAATCGCCTTCAGTCCTCAAATACTACAAATCGTTGGATACTTATCATGAAATCTACCTCCATTGAAGACGAGGGTCCGCCGAACAAAAGATCCCAAAAGGTCAACAGTGCTTGTTTTTACCCTTTAAATCTGTGTGATCGAATATTTAAATAGATGTCTTTTGAAACCGAAGACTTGATGAGGTTGTTCACCTTGGAGGATATCGGTGTACAGTAGACAAAAAAGAGTTTACAGATGCATGAAGTAGTTAAACATCATCCCCTTCATTAATAAACACTGCTTAAAGAGCTAAAATTAAGTAATGATTTTGATGTTTAAACGTTTCTTAACTTTAAGCAACGTTTATAAATAAATCCCTATTTTCTTAATGCAGGTACATAATCATACCGATACCTTTGGGTAGAAAGGTCGTATAAACCATTTTGGCCAAATTGAGTTATATATACCATTTTTCTCAGATTTTTTTTCTCTATCGATCTGTATATACGAAATGCAGAAATTCGCACAAAAATGGTTAATACGACCCAGAAATTTTCGGTCATAGCCTCTTAAAAAAGGTAAATTTTCAATGTAAAAGCCGAATGTATTTTTTTTGTAGTTTTGTTATGATGTAATGACCATAATTTATATTAACTCAGGGCGTAAAAATAGTCGTTAATTGTAAATGGTTTATACGCCCTAACGTGTTAAATGCATTACCTAAACATAGTTTAACTTCGACGTCGTAAATCCAAAGGCAGTTCGCGACGTTGGTGTATAAACCATGTTCATTGCAAGAAGCACATTACGACCGACACACAAGGCTCGCATTTAGCGCGCAGCGACAAGCAGAAGAGCGAGCGGGATAGACAGATACGCGCATTTGTTTACTTCGATACCTTTGGGTAGAAAGGTCGTATAAACCAAAACCCGACTTTTCAGGAGAGCAGAAAAACTATTTTATTTTACATAAAAATTCATAACTTTTTTGTTTTTGAAGTTATAAAAAAATGATCTATGAGAAAGGTTCTTACAATTTGCAAATGAAAAAAGTTAAATCATCAAAACCTATCTATCTTCTTTAGTTTTAAAGTTAGCTTGGATTTACGCCTAAGAAAAAATCAATTCTTGGTTAATACACCCCATGAAAATGTACTTTAAAAAAACTGTATAAGTCGTATATCCATTTTTGGTAAGCTTATGGTCACATTTACTGTCGTAAAAACCCATATATGTAGTTTTTTTTGTATTAAAAACCATTTATAATCATAGATCAATTGAATTCTGAGTAATAAACAATCCTGTTACCCTAAGAATTAGTAGGAACTCAATTATTATTATTCTAATACCCAATAACAGTCGATTCAAATAAAATAAACCACCAAAAATACGAAATCAACATTTATTAAGTATTACAATACCTTCTAATCAACATTTACTATTATTTCAATAATGGTACAACATACCTAACATGGCAGGTTTAACATTTTTAAATTGAAAAAAATATTTATAACAACATAAACTGAAAAGTGAAATAAAAAAATCTACATAATCATAAAAAAAACAAAAATTATTCTATTAAAAATTAACTTCTTCTAAATTAAAGTAATCAGGCATTTTAGTCATTTAATAAATTATGACTTGATCATTTTTTTTAATTTTTGTACATATTTAGATGTACTTAATTCAATAAATTATTGAATTAAGCCTTTGTACTAAGGCTTAATTACTAAGTAATTTATTGAATTGCAACTAAATAATAAAAATTAAAAAAAAAAAAAAACAATCAAGCACTAAACGTAACTAACTTATGTACTAAAAAACTACTAAAAAGTAACTTACGTACTAAAAAGTAACTTATTTATTATATTAATTTGTACCGATTCATAATTAGTTTAAAATTATTTATTAATTGTTACTATAAATTATTTTAATTATTATTATAAATTATTTTAAAACGAATTATGAATTGAGAAACACATTTTCAAAAAATAAATTTAGGTGACAAAGAATACAATCATTTAACATAGTCTTGTTTTTTTACTAAATAATATTTTGCTAACGAACGAAATGTGAAATTACGTAAATAGGAAAAGTTATTATTCTGTTATAATAATAATTGTATTATTCAATTAGCTCTTCCTCGTCTTCTTCGTCGGTTAGCGTAAGAGAGTCAGCCACATTTCCATGGGGTAAGTTTAAATAATCATGGTGGTACCATGGTTAGTAAAAAAACAAGACTATGTTAAATGATTGTATTCTTTGTCACCTAAATTTATTTTTTGAAAATGTGTTTCTCAATTCATAATTCGTTTTAAAATAATTTATAATAATAATTAAAATAATTTATAGTAACAATTCATAAATAATTTTAAACTAATTATGAATCGGTACAAATTAATATCATAAATAAGTTACTTTTTAGTACATAAGTTAGTTACGTTTAGTGCTTGATTGTTTTTTTTTTTAATTTTTATTATTTAGTTGCAATTCAATAAATTACTTAGTAATTAAGCCTTAGTACAAAGGCTTAATTCAATAATTTATTGAATTAAGTACATCTAAATATGTAAAAAAATTAAAAAAACGATCAAGTCATAATTTTATAAATGACTAAAATGCCTGATTACTTTAATTTAGAAGAAGTTAATTTTTAATAGAATAATTTTTGTTTTTTTATGATTAAGTAGATTTTTTTATTTCACTTTTCAGTTTAAGTTGTTATAAATATTTTTTTCAATTTAAAAATGTTAAACCGGCCATGTTAGGTATGTTGTACCATTATTGAAATAATAGTAAATGTTGATTAGAAGGTATTGTAATACTTAATAAATGTTGATTTCATATTTTTGGTGGTTTATTTTATTTGAATCGACCGTTATTGGGTATTAGAATAATAATAATTGAGTTCCTACTAATTCTTAGGGTAACAGGATTGTTTATTAGTCAGAATTCAATTGATCTATGATTATAAATGGTTTTTAATACAAAAAAAAACTACATATGTGGGTTTTTACGACAGTAAATGTGACCATAAGCTTACCAAAAATGGATATACGACTTATACAGTTTTTTTAAAGTACATTATCATGGGGTGTATTAACCAAGAATTGATTTTTTCTTAGGCGTAAATCCAAGCTAACTTTAAAACTAAAGAAGATAGATAGGTTTTGATGATTTAATTTTTTTCATTTGCAAATTGTAAGAACCTTTCTCATAGATCATTTTTTTATAACTTCAAAAACAAAAAAGTTATGAATTTTTTTGTAAAAAAAAAATAGTTTTTCTGCTCTCCTGAAAAGTCGGGCTTTGGTTTATACGACCTTTCTACCCAAAGGTATCGATACATAATCAGTCTATAATTTTCCCACTGCTGAGACACAGGCCTCCTCTCAGTGAGAGGGAATGGGCCGTAATCCACCACGCGGGCCCAGTGCGGGTTGGCAGATGTCACATGTCTTCGAATTTTTCGAAATGCAGGTACGTCACTCGACTTCTCCCACCGCCCCACTACTCGACTGGTTTTGCTACCAGCATAAAAGAGCGAGCAGCGAAGCGCCATTGGACATCGTACGAACAACATGTGCTCAGAAACCGTCTTGCGTTCTGTGTCGTGTACCTACAGTGTGTGATTTGCTAGCATGATTAAATTGTTCGTGAAATTATGATCTGATTTGAACTGCAAACCGTTTTTCTATTGCGCTGTAACCAACACTACCCACAGTACGCCCACAGTAATTAAAATATTCCTGATAATAACAAGGCACACATACCTCCTCCTACAGATACATTAATTGCATTATATGAAAAGGGTAAATAACTGAGGGTAATTAATTACATGCTGAAGATGCCTCACTGCGATACCTAGCGATCGTAGTTTAGCTCGCTACCGCGATGTGACCTCCATTTTCTGTCTTTAGGATAAATTCTTTAGTTGGAGAGTGGTGCAGAATGGGGCTTTATATTTTTACGTTGTATAGTAGGTAGTGAATAAACTAAATAAATGAAGTGCTGAAGAGTACCTTATCGTTTTGTATGCACGTGTTTCAATGATAAATTCACCTGATTTTCTTTCTTTTGTATTGGTATCTACAACGCCACAACGCGTCACACTGACGTCACGCAAAATCCTGCATCTCGCAAGCAGAGTTTACCGCGCAACTAGCATATATACAACGGTCCGACATGAATCATCGGGCAGTTTCCCGCCAGACACAACACCCGTCTGGTCGGAGGATCCCCCCTTTTCTATAGAGTATGAGTGAACTTTACACCCTGTTTCTCATACCTCTATACTTCAATTCTCTGATCGCATCGCGTTCGCTTCGCTTCCACTGCGTAAAGCGCTTTATTCATGCTGTATTTTACCTTATATTTATTAGGTACTAATTATTATGCCTACGCAATAACGCATACCCTATGAGGATTAATAGCATTTAATCTTGACAAATATGAACACTTAGCTAATGCAAAGTTCAGGAGCATTATTAGAAGGTGTAATATAATTTGCAAATACTAAATCTGTTCGGGCTGATTTTTCCAACGACAGATAGAATAGAATAGAATATTCTTTATTATATACACCATATAAATTACAGGGGTACATATTTGAATTTCGAAAATTTAAATATCTACGGTAAAAATGTCAATGTTCAAAACATCGAAAATTTAAATATCGAACGACCATAAAACCGAAAATTAAAATAACGTAAGTTTATATTGTCGAATGGTTAGATAACCTACGTCCAATATATCTAAAATCTAATTATCGACAAACATGACATCGAAAGGCTTAAATATCGAAGTACAGATTATCTAATGACGTAAATATCGAAGTACAGAGTATCGAATGTCCTAAATATCGATATTTATTTATATGTTGTGCTACAAAAATTAGTGACAGAAACAAATCGCTGCAAAACCGACTCCACGTGGTCTTGTCTGCCCTACCCCTAGAGTGTAATTTAAGCCCGCGTAGGCGCAGAGGGGCGAGGCGGCCCGCGAGCTGAGGCGGAGGTGGCTTTAACGCCCGCCGCCGCGGCTGAGGCTGGCCGGCTTCGCCGGCCAGCTAGCCGAAGCTGCGGTGGTGAGTGTTAAAACCATCGACGACGATAAGCTCGCGTGGGACCGCCGGAGCCGTGACAGAAACCATGACTGCTGCATGATGCATGCTCGCTTGCATTCTGCATGCTTAAGTAATATTATTTTCACATAATAAATAACTTAAAAAAACACATTTGTAGGCCGCGCCCGCTCTTGCATCTTATGTCGACGGAGCCCCGCTACGCGGGGCCCCTATTTCTGTGTAAAGGGTTTAAAGTAACCTAACCTAACCTAACACCGGGGTGCCCTTCGCTCTCTCTTGCATCCTGCAACCATGCCTGCCTGCAAGTTCGATATTTTAACTAGTAGGTATTTTTAACGTAAATATAATGAACTAAAGTGTATTGAATGTTGACATTTTGAACTTAGGTATAATGACTATCGATGTTTTTAATCATTAGATATTTTTATAACTCGGCATTTCAATTTTAGACATTTTATGCTTAGGTATAACAATTTTCGATATTACGATATAACCGATATTTAAATTTTCGATGTTTTGAACGTTGACATTTTACACGTAGGTATTTTAATGTTCGACATTCAAATATGTACCCAAATTACAGACATAAAAACAAAATACATATAGAAACTTTACAATGGGTGACACAGTGGACGGTCTTATCGCTAAGAGCGATCTTTTAAAGACAACATAACAGACCTGACAGATCATTTTATCCAAGGCATAATTTTGAATTTTTGACAATTCTTCCATAAAAAAAACTGTTAGACGTCAATTTCGTTTCACTAATAAAAATTATCTGTCGATTGATAATCAGTCAAAGGCTGGATTAAGGCATTGTTCAGACCAAACGTATTCTCGGCCGCTGACTGTGAGCGCGCGTTACGCAGTTTATCGCTTTTCCATTATATTTAACTTCTCGTTCACACCGAACCGACATACGCTATTATGTAGTGCGTTGTCACTACACTATACTCACAGTCGGCGGCGGACAATGCGTTTGGTGTGAACGATGCCTTAGTGTTGCGCCGACATCGGTCGCGTACCGTTGGTAACGCGTACCAAGACGCTGACGATACATTGACGTGTATAGTTTAGCACCGACGCTCAGTGAGCGCGACCCCATATATCGGTAAGCGACCGATGTCAGCGCTGACCGTCGGTCGAGCACTAAATCCAGCCTTAGTGTTCGCAAGCGCGACTGTTGTCGATCTCTCGATGCCCAGCTGACTCAGGATAAGTGTTATTGGGTTTTTCCGTTAGTATTTTCTCTGTATGTTGTGTCTTTTTGTTGTAACAATGTGTCCTGCCTGACATATGGGGCTGAAACATGAACGCTCAATAAGGGCTCATACACACGAGCAACTCGCGTTAACGGCAGAAGCAACTCGACGACGCGTCGGGGCGGCTGCTGTCGACAACATGCCGCCCGTGTATTTAAGCAACGTACACGAGCGATGCGTTGTCGACGGCAACCCGTTGACTCGCCGACGCGTCGTCGCGCAATTGTAACGGCTGCGAGTTGTAGGTCGAACCCAGGCATGCGCTTTAATTTGTGTAAATTATTTTATCACAACTGCTCTCAAAGCGGTGAAGGAAAACATCGTAAGACAACGTGTCCTAGAACAAAAATTCGAAGACAATATGTGACATCTACCAACCCGCCCTCGCGTAATGGACTACGGCCCACCCTCCTCCCACAAAGAGGAGGCCTGTATCCTAGCAGTGGGAACATGATATAGGCTGATTAGCTTCTGCCCCCGACTTCGTCCGCGTGAAATTTCAGCCTTCCCCCATTCACCCTCTTAGAGGTAGAATTTCGAAAAACCCTTTCTTAGCGGATACCTACTCTTCACAAAGAACATACCCTCCAAATTTCATGTCTGTAGGACCAGCGGTTTAGGCTGTGCATTTTTTTTTTTTTTTTGTTAGTTTTAATTTTTATTTAACGTGTTTTTTTGTTATGTTATGGATCTATGGACTGAAAATAAAGATTTATTATTAATTGATATATCAGTCAGTCAAGACTTTGAATTTTATATACAGCTTATTAGCAGCGCTCCGCGGTTTCACCCGCATAAGTGTCGATCCCGTGGGAATATCGGAATAAAATCTAACCTGTGTCCTTTCCCGGGACTCAAACTATCTCTATATACCAAAATCTAAATCGGTTCAGCGGTTTAAGCGTGAAGAGGTAACAGACAGACACACTTTTGCATTTATAATACTTTTACTGACTAGTGACTGCCCTATAATTTTCTCCTCAAGTAAGTAGTAGGTACCTAAAAATTGCCTAACTTCTTCGATAGAGTTTTGAGGCTTAAATCCACCGTTATCACGTTTCTTGCATAATAATATACTTTGGAAGGTCGCGAGTATATCCAATAACTTTGCTCCTATTGTTACCTTGGAGTTTTAGGCCATTCATGGGCCATTCTAATTATTATATTTTATTTTTATAGAATCATGACTTGACATTTATATGAAAAAATAGGCAAAATAATCATAGGGCATCAAAGAATTCGTCCACATCGCTGTCAACAGGAACAGGGCCTAAATAAAAGCGTCGATTGCCTGAGGTGGTTCTGAAGCCGTATAAAATTTTATATGGGAATGATTGCTTTTATTTTACGAGGCAGATGAATTATTGATAAATGAAATCAGAATATATTTTTTAAATTTAAATCCTAACAGACATTTTCTTTTTAGATTTATTTAAAAGCTATACTTGTGTAAGTTATGATAGGTATTGAACTTTAAAATAAATGATCCTATCAAAATAGACTGCCTCGCCGAGAGGGGCCCGTGGCTAAATAATAATATAGCCGCGCAGGTCGATCGATCAGGTTAAGCTACGCTTGCCGCAGTTGGTCTGCGGATGCGTGACCATCTTTACATACCAAGACCCCTCCGTGGCTCGGAAAGCACGTTAAGCCGTTGGTCCCGGTTGTCATTCGTGGATCTTTGACAGTCGTTACGGGTAGTCAGAAGCCTGAAAGTCTGACAACCAGTCTTACCAAGGGGTATCGTATTACCCAGTAACTGGTTTGTGAAGGTCAGATAGGCAGTCGCTCCATGTAAAATACTGGTATTCAGCCGCATCCGGTTAGACTGGAAGCCGACCCCAATATTGTTGGAAAAAGGCTAGGCAGATGGATGATATTGCATCCTGTAAAACTCTCTCTGCAAGGAAAAAGCTTCTTCTCCACTAGGTCCACATTCGCACAGACATAAAAATATCGCGGTGGAATTTTATTACGCACTGAATTTTCAACACTCGGTCTTGAGCCGAGAGTAGAGATCCCAACAGAGCGCATCCTAATAACACTCTGTTGAATTTTCAACTCTCGACGCCAAGCAGTGTGTTCAAAATCCAATGCGCCAAAAACAATATCTGCGTGAAAAATGCGCCCGTGCTTAAGGACCGATACTAGTTCAGATTGCGAAAATTGCCTTAGCATTAACGGCTGTAGTTCCAACAGTTCTGCAGTTTTCACTTTGAAATTAATATACGATAAAGATGAGGACTACTGCGAGGTGTCATCGGTTGCGAAAACACGATTGCATACAATTTTCTCGATACAAAGAAGTCTCAAAGTTACCTCTAAACCGCAAAATAAAAGGAGAATATTCAATGAAAATTTTCAAATTAGGCCATGAAAATTTGCAAGCTAATCGAACTATGCATAAAGCAGGTGTCATAGGTTCGTTTTTATTTTTTTAATCGTTAAATTTAACGTAAAAAGATGAGATCCGAAATATCCAGCTTTATAACCACTCATACCTTGAACCGCTCTGCCGCCCGGCCCCCGACAGGACCCCGATTCAGTATTTGTCAGTACCGCTTCGGCTATCAGACGGGAAACCCGTGTCACTTTGCTTGCGCTCAAAAGACCCGATTGACAACGTTTTATGTTCTGAAGAAATTATGTAATAAAGTAAAATGAAATATAGATGTAAAATATAAGGCCTCGTATTTTTATTTTTTCCAAATTTTGTAGTTTTCATTCATAAAATAATTTTTGAAATGGTTTAAAATCGTAATCTCATGTCAATGTCAAAACATTGTCAGAAATTTAGGGAGGTAAACGTACCTATTTTAGACAGTTCCCAATGTGTAATGGTGTTTTCAATATGTTCAGCAAAACTATTTTTGAGTTCATCGAAACCACTCTTTTCCTTTGTTGTAACGCTGCATAGTGTTTAGATGAGTGTTTTTGTACAACTGAAGTTAATAAAGAAACTTTTTTTTTTTTTTTATATAGATAATTTTATCTATTTATTGATACAGGGTGTAAAAAGACTTATAGCCGTCGTACATCAAACTAAGAAACATTGCACAAAAGATCTGTGACAAAAGTAATTGCTGGAAATCGACTTTAATTTTTGGTGTGAAAATTTGCTGTATGCGCACTACCACAAACAGCAAATTTTGCACCTGCATGTAACTGTTCACTGAGAGCAGTGGTGGCCAAGTGGTAACGGCCGCGACTTGCGAGGTGTAGGTCGTAGGTTCGAACCCAGACAGGCGCTTTACTTTGTGTAAATTATTTCATCACCACTGCTCTCAAAAACGGTGAAGGAAAACATCGTGAGGAAACCGGCATGTCCTAGAACCAAAAATTCGAAGACATGTGACATCTGCCAACCCGCACTGGTCCCGCGTGGTGGATTACGGCCCACTCCCTCTCACCGAGAGGAGGCCTGTGTCCCAGCAGTGGGAACGTTAAAGGCTGATTATGTTGATGTAACTGTACAGGGGTCCTGGAGGTATTTAAAGTTGTGTTATAATATCAAAACTTGTTTTCGTAAAAAATATCGTTTATGCTCACTAGTTCCTTCGCGTAGTTCCTTTGAAGGAACTACTGAGAATTTTTGGATCAGTAGTTCCTTTGCAAAAGCTGAAGGAACTACTGAGACTAGATATTTCCTTTAGCAGTTCCTTTGAAGGAACTACTGAGAACTTTTTGATCAGTAGTCCCTTTGCAAAAGCTGAAGGGACTACTGAGACTAAATTTTAATAGTTCCTTTGAAGGAAATAAACATATACAGGGTTATTGGAAAAACACCAACAACCTCTTAAGAGGTCATTGTACTCGTCATTATGAACAACTTTTTCTATGGGACCAAACCTGAAATCGCGAAAAAAAAATCAGCTGTTCCCTACATTTTGACGAGTTATACGAAAATAAATGTAGGGAACAGCAGATATTTTTTTTAATTATTTTAATTATTTTGCGAGCGTTGTATGGAGTGTCCGAACACTCCATACAACGCTCGCAAAATAATTACCTATTACTACTACATAAACAAATGAAAATGCGAAATCTTACAAACAGTTTATGTAAATACGAATTCGGAAAAGCATCACAATATCCAACCATCGTGATTAAAAGTCAAATAAAACTTTTAAATCGCATAATTGTGTGTTCGTATCAGCAATACAGCGCTGCGGTTCGCGAGCGCCCTTGCTAAAGAGTCGGCAACGAATACCTCGAAGTGCGGGGTGAGGTGCGGTATCTGATATGAGGTCGAGGAAGGGAGTGTCCTTTCTGTACGTAGTACTATTAAGTATTCTGTGCTCTTACTGATAAGGAGCATGATTGCATTTGCGAAAACAAACGCGGTTGTTGAACTATTTGAGTACCTACGTACTTGTGTGCGTACTTGGAAGCAAATAGGTACCTGGTGTAAAAACCCGGTCGCATAAATACGTACCTTCCCTACTCGCCCGATCACACGTTTCCGTAACGCGTTCGCCAGTTTACTCCCCAAGTCAAGCGCGCCTAAAGAAGTTTCACTTCAAAAAATTTTTGACAAAAAATATCGACTCCCAAAAATACTACAAAGTGAAAAATAATGTTACGAGCTTGGGGTTCGTGACAATAAAAACTGCCGATTTGATAACCAAAAATAGACACTTTAATTAAAAACACCAATTACAACTGTAAACACACTAATTACAAAACACAATCGCACTACAGATCACTTTAGTCGCACTTGAAGATCGCTTCGATGTTTTCGCTTGTATCGCTTATCCAACACTGATTCCGGGACGCGGCGACACCGGTCTTATATAGGCCTCGAATAGTTCCAGAACCTTCTATCGTAGAAACATCTAGAATGTTCGAGTACATATCGGTCCCGGCCGACCAGACATCGATAGTTCTGGAAAGTTCTATCATCGAAGTTTCTAGAACGGTCGCGACTATTAGTTCTGCTACTCGATACTAGATGGCGCTAGTGGTAGCTAATATCACCATCAATTGTGGCGCGCAACACTGCCCCCTCCTAAAACATGCTCGTCCCGAGCATCATTGGCCCCATGATAACGCGCCAGTCGATCCACATGGACGATCTTAGGAGTACCTCTCGCACCTTTCTGTATCCGGTAGGTTACGTCATTGATCTTTGTCACAATCCGGTACGGTCCGTCCCATTTAGCTTGAAGCTTAGGAGATTTCCCTTTGCTGCGGACTGGATTGTGCAACCACACTAGTGAACCTTGGTCGAACCCTTTATTGTTCATTTTGCGGTCATAACGGGTTTTCATCTTCTCAGACATTTGCTGGCCCGATTGTCTGACGTGCTCATAGATGTCATTCATTTTGTTCCGCAAGTCATTCGCATAATCGGTTATACTGCGTGGGGCATCAGGTGGTATTCCAGTGATCAGGTCTGCAGGCAACCGTAATTCTCTTCCAAAGTTTGCGAAAGCTGGTGTCACCGATGTACTTTCGTGAACAGCACTTCGATATGACAACAAAAACGGTTGTATGTGCTTGTCCCAATCTCGTTGCCGATTTTCCACAACTTTTGCCAGGTATCTCTCCAATGTCTGATTAAATCGTTCCACCATTCCATCCGATTGTGGGTGGTAAGAAGTTGTTCTCGTTTTATGAGTACCCATAACTCGACAAGTTTCCTGGAATATTTGGGACTCAAAATTCCTTCCTTGATCACTGTGAATCTCTAAAGGTACTCCAAAACGGCAGAAGACTTCATGAACCAGTTTATCTGCAACTGTTGAAGCTTCTTGGTTTGGAATGGCGAAGACTTCCGGCCACTTAGTGAAATAATCCATCACAACCATGAAGTACTTGTTACCAGTTTCACTCTCCGGGAAAGGTCCCGCAACATCAAGGGCTATCCTCTCCCATGGTGCACCAACATTGTACAATTTCAATGCACCTCTACTACGAGTCTGAGGTCCCTTTACAGCTGCACAACTCGTACATTTGCGGCACCAGTCCTCGACATCGTCCCGACAGTGGACCCAGTAAAACCGTTCTCGTATCTTCAGTAGGGTCCGTTTAACTCCCAGATGGCCTCCTGAACAACCATTATGGTACAGCTGTAGAACATCCGGTACTTGAGCTTTAGGGACAACCATTTGCAAATGACAGCTGTCTCCCCGAGCATTTTCCCATTTACGGCACAGGACTCCATCCTGAATCACCAAGCTGTCCCATTGGGCCCAATAGCTTTTTGTGATCGAACTCATCGCTGAGACGTCGCTCCATGTGGGCTTAGGTGCACCGGCCTTCATCCACTCGAAAATCGGCTTGAGGTCTGAATCTTCCTGCTGTGCACGTTGTAGGGTTTCCTTCCACTCGTTGCTGAGGTCTGTCTTGAGCATCCTCACAGGTACGACTTCTTTACTTTCTTGCCTAGTACAATGCTTGCAGTCTTCAGGACAAGGTCTTCTTGACAATGCATCCGCGTTGCCATGAGATTTTCCGCTGCGATGTTCGACCACGAAGTCGTATTCCTGCAGTAGTTCAATCCATCTCGCAACTTGACCTTCTGGATTTTTGAACTGCAATAGCCATTTCAGTGCAGCATGGTCAGTTCGTAAGTGGAATTTCCGCCCCAGAAGATATTTGCTAAAATGCTGCAATGACTTTACCACAGCAAGCAATTCCCGTCTCGTGACACAATAGTTCCTCTCCGGCTTTGACAACGACTTGCTGAAGTACGCTATCACAACCTCTTGATCACCCTTTCGTTGAGACAACACACCGCCAAGTCCTATGTCACTTGCGTCTGTGTCAACTATAAATTGCTTGCCTGCATCAGGGTACCCTAGAATAGGTGTTTTGCACAGTCGGTCCTTTAACTCCTGGAATGCGAAGTCGCAACTTTCATCCCAGCAGAAATGTCGCTTCTCCTCGGTTAGCTTGTGCAGGGGTTTGGCTATATCCGCAAAGTTCTTAACAAATCGCCGATAATAAGAGCACAAACCCAAAAATGCCCTGACCTGCGTCTTGTCTTTTGGGATCGGCCAATCCTTGACAGCGGTGATTTTCTCAGGATCCGTGCGGATACCTTCTTCCGACACTACATACCCCAAAAAGCTAACTTGTCGTTTGAATAGTGAACACTTCTTCGGACTTAACTTGAGGTTGGCACTCTGGATCTTCATGAGCACGCGTTCCAGGTTTTGAAGATGTTCTTCAAACGTGCGGCCTACGATGATGATGTCATCCAAGTAGACCAGACAGGCATCGCCAATTAGCCCGGTAAGTACAAGTTCCATCAACCTTTCAAACGTTGCCGGAGCATTGCATAATCCAAACGGCATAACTTTAAATTGCCAAAGACCCTTTCCTGTCGAGAACGCAGTTTTCTCCTTGTCCTTGGGATCGATTTCAACTTGCCAGTAGCCACTTTTCAGGTCCAGCGTGCTAAACCACTTTACTCCAGTAAGCATGTCCAGCGTGTCATCAATTCTTGGCAAAGGATAGCTGTCCTTCTTCGTAACGTCGTTCAGACGACGATAGTCAACACAAAACCGCATGCTGCCGTCCTTCTTCCTTACCAGCACTACAGGTGAACACCATGGACTAGATGAAGGTTCAATAACACCATCCTTTACCATTCCTTCGATCATGGTTTCCACTTCCTTTTCACGTGCTACCGGCAATCTCCTTGGCCGCTGACGGATAGGCAATTCTTCTCCTGTGTTTATTTTGTGTTGAACTAAGCCAGTCTTCCCAATGTCAGCATCGTTTGACGAGAAAACACCGGCGTACTTGAGTAACATCTTCTTCGCCTTGACCATTTCATTTTGGGACAGAGCGCTGCGGCAGTCTTCTAAAAGTGTGGACACTTTCGTTTGTGCATCCTTGCTGAGGGTCCCAGTCGATAGATATTGGCATCGACGCAACCAATCCACTTCCTCGCAAGTACCAACTAGTGTGCCTTTTTCTACAATCTGTTCCTGATCACAAAGGTTCAGCACACGTACCCCTGAGATGTCGGTGGCTCTGACCAAAGTTCGTGCCACTTTCCATGGAAGGTCATTGTCTACCCTTTCCACGAGTACACAACGATTAGTTTGCCCAGGATTCCGAGGAAGACTTACCGGCACAATCGTTTCCGATCTCGGCGGAAGAACAATCTTTTTAAGGCTGTACACATTCCCTGGTAACGCCCCTTCCATAAAAAGTTCCTCTTGTCCACATTTCAGAACACCTTGCTTGACGTCAATCTCGCAACAATTCTTCCTCATAAAGTCAAGGCCCAAGATGCAGTCGTCCATTATATCAGCCACGATGACATTATGCAGGTAGATTCTGTTGCCTAGCTTCAACTCCATCTTCTTCTCTCCATGGACGGGTATGCGCTGACCGGTGGCTGTTACCAAATTAATGCGTTCTCGGTTGTATGCGGAGTCCCCAAGGAACCGACTTATAAGTTGGGAACTGACAACCGTACGAGAGGCTCCAGTATCTATGGTCAGCTTACACGGCGTTCCGTTGACCTCGCCCTTGATGATTAAGCTGTTCCCGTCATGGGTTTGTGTGATCGAAATCCTTGGGGCTCTTTGAGCATCAGCCAGCACCCGCCCCGCAGTCCTGGCTATTACTCGTTTCCCTGCTGCTGGTGCTGGGCGGTGCTGTTAGCCGCACTACCCGGTGGGGCTCGGTCTTCTCTTTCTGCAGTTCGCTTAGGGCAACTGGATCGAAGGTGGCCCCTTTCCCCACAGCCATAGCACCTAGGGCTGTATCCTTTATTGCGGTCGCGAACTGTAGCCGCTGCAACCTCCCTGACGCGATGGGAACGATGGTCTTGCCGCACAGCTTCCACCTCCAGTGCATGGGCCAGGGCGTCCTTAAGCGTCCCGTGGTGACCGAGCCTTACAGCAGCTCTGACTTCAAGGTCGCGGATGCCGTCGATAAATACCTGCACCAGGTTCCCATCAATAAGCGCAGGCACAGACTGGTATGCTTTCCGAACCAGCTTCTCAACTTCAAGGGCCCACTGCTGCAGGTTTTCATTATTGCGTTGCACGCGATCCTTGAGCTGCGCACGAAATACGTGTTCCAGGTGAGCGTCGCCATACCGAGCCTCCAATGCCTCAAGGAGCTGCTCGTAAGTCACTTCTTTTCCAAGAGCTTCCAGCACAGTTAAGGCCTGATCGCGCAGGCCTAGGGTGAGGGCAGTCATGGCCTGACTCTTATTCCACCCGTTCGCCTTCATGACAGCCTCAAACTGAATTTTGTAGGCCGACCAGGAAGAAGTTCCGTCGAACGGTGGCACCTTAAATCCACGTAGCGAAGGTGTTGTAGCTACGGGGGCTGCGATTCCATCCTCAAGTTTAAGGTAATCCAGCGTTTTCTTTACGTCAGCCATTACGGTTTTCTTCACGTCAGCCATCACGGTTTCCTTCACTTGGTCGATTCGGGTTTCAACTTCCAACAGGCGGTTTTCATGCTGGGCAACCTTATCCTTCACCTCCTTCATGTCTTTCCCGAAGGCAGCGTGAAGGTCCTTCATAAGGAGCATCTGCTCTTCCTGGCGGCGCACCTGCTCCTCCTTATCCCGCTGGAGCTGCTCTTCCAACCGAAGAGCCTGTTCCTCCTGTCGGCGGGCCTGTTCCTCCTTGTCCCGCTGGAGCTGTTCTTCCAACCGACGAGCCTGTTCCTCCTGTCGGCGGGCCTGTTCCTCCTGACGGCGGGCCTGTTCCTCCTGACGGCGGGCCTGTTCCTCTTGACGGCGGGCCTGTTCCTCCTTGTCTCGCTGGAGCTGTTCTTCCAACCGACGAGCCTGTTCCTCCTGTCGGCGAGCCTGCTCCTGCAGCATCATCATTAGAGCAGCAAAATCTGGTGCTGATGATGCTGGAGCAGCTGTGGACGGTCCGGCTTCCGTGATCGGTAGTTGGCCCTCCGACGTCTGTGGCGTTGCTCCACCGAATCGCCTCTGGTCCGTCTCTTGCTGGCGTTGACTCCGGGTACGGATACCCTCCGTGTCGTCCTTCGGTAGAATCGGCATGATTTTAATCCTTGCTTCTGACACCAATTGTTACGAGCTTGGGGTTCGTGACAATAAAAACTGCCGATTTGATAACCAAAAATAGACACTTTAATTAAAAACACCAATTACAACTGTAAACACACTAATTACAAAACACAATCGCACTACAGATCACTTTAGTCGCACTTGAAGATCGCTTCGATGTTTTCGCTTGTATCGCTTATCCAACACTGATTCCGGGACGCGGCGACACCGGTCTTATATAGGCCTCGAATAGTTCCAGAACCTTCTATCGTAGAAACATCTAGAATGTTCGAGTACATATCGGTCCCGGCCGACCAGACATCGATAGTTCTGGAAAGTTCTATCATCGAAGTTTCTAGAACGGTCGCGACTATTAGTTCTGCTACTCGATACTAGATGGCGCTAGTGGTAGCTAATATCACCATCAATTGTGGCGCGCAACAATAACATTAATTTCGGATGTCGGTGTCTTTGGATTTGTATATTACTTTTTTGCCACCGACTTCCGAAATTAAAGTTATTTTTAGTTAAAAATCTTATATATCCAAAAAATGTATGTAATGTGCCGTCCATAAAACATGGAATAGAAAGTGAAACAACTACCATGGAACAACTAGCATCACAATTTAATATTAAAAAAATAGAGCCTTGTGGTCTTTTTATTGATAAAGAGTTACCTTTTCTAGGTGCAACTCCGGACGGAGTTGTGCAGGGAGAAGACACAATAGTAGAAATAAAGTGTCCAATTTCTGCATTCAGGACTTCGTTGGACGATGCAACAGATTAAAAAAAATAAGGTTTTGGAGGAAAACGAAAGATGGACTTTCCATAAATTTGAAACATCTTTGGTACATTCAGGTGCAGGGACAACTACACATAACTGGTAGAAAAACATGTATTTTTGGCGTATGATCGGGATGTAAAAATCATATCAAAACTGAAATTATACAGAAAGACGATCATTATTGGGCAAAATTCATGAGACCTAAATTAACAAATTTTTACTCATCCATCATACCTACATGTTGCCAGAGTTATGTGATACCAGACATACACGGACTGTGGAAATTAGGGATTTAAGGGAATTCACATAAATGTTCTTGCTTTCGTCATTCTCCTCCTCTTGATTCCTTTTTTTTTTAATTTAAATGTTTTCATTAAAAATTAAAAATTTAAAAAACCCCCGACTCAAACAAAAACCTCTAAAAAGTAAAATAATAATATATATTAGCCCTTTAAGTTTAATATAAGTTGCACGAAATATTTTGATCCAAGCGTCCTCACGTCGGGGGACGGCTAATGAAAATTGGAAGTTAACAGCAGTTATGTTTCTACAATAGCTACATTCATTATTGCTGGGTTTGAGCTTCATCTGTTTGGCGTTTTAATTAGCCGTCCCCCGACATGAGGACGCTTGGATCAAAATATTTCGTGCAACTTATATTAAACTTAAAGGGCTAATATATATTATTATTTTACTTTTTAGAGGTTTTTGTTTGAGTCGGGGGTTTTTTAAATTTTAAATTTAACTTTTATTTCTTGCTTTTTAAACTTTATAATATGATATTACTAGTAAACATACTATACGATCCACACGTGATTAGCCGAAATCTGCGCAGCTGTACGTATTATTTTACCACAGTGAAGCGAAGCTAGTTAGGTACTCGTGGTCGTTGGCGTTCATTCCATAATAACGTATTCCTCTGTGAATTCGCCATTTCTGGTGGTGGCCATCTTAGATTTGAAATTTGTAATAGTGTATAGTACTTTACTAGTCAAGCCCTTTCATTTGATACCCATATTGAGGGAATTCGAAAAAAAAATATATAATTCGCCATTTTGTGGTGGCGGCCATCTTGGTTTTGAAATTTATCATAGTGTTTGGTATTCTACTTGTCAAGCCCTTTCATTTGATACCCATATTGAGGGAGTTGTAAAAAAATATGTAATCCGCCATTTAGTGGCGGCAGCCATCTTGAACCGATTTTCTTCAAACATAGCTAAGAACACTCGCGACTAATTCACCTTTCAAACAAAAAAAAACAAAATCAAAATCGGTTTATCCGTTCGGGAGCTACGATGTAACAGACAGACACACACACACACACACACAGATACGTCAAACTTATAACACCCCGTCGTTTTTGCGTCGGGGGTTAAAAACAACTTATTTTAAAATTCGTTCTATTCCAAACCTCCGTTAAAGCCAAAATGTATGAAACTATATAATTGACATCAGTCATTCCGATGACGTATTATTATGCGTTATAACCATTGCGTGCTCTTGACAGTGCTGGGTTGCCAGCTGTTTTAGAACCCAATGGCTCGCGACGATTGGAAAAGACCAGACAGATTGACCATAATGCCTTAGAAGTTAGGTTGGCCTTTGGTGTGTGATGCAACATGTATCGACTACCTTGCGCCACCCCATCTTCCTATTACGGTTGGCTGTGCTAGTGCGATTACTGCGGGTGCAGAAAACCTCAAACAGCGCAAATAGATACTCTAATCTTATTCCGACTTATATGTACCAGCCGTTTGGGGCTGATACACTAGGGCCATAAGGTCCGAGTGCCTACTTAATTTTTCGAGAAATCGCCAAGCGATTGGTCGACTCTTCACGTGACCAGAGGACTAGCCTATTTTTTGGCCAAAGATTCAGCAAAAAGAAAGTAATTTTATGGCTTTGTCATGGCAAAGGATTTTATTACTAATCAAGTTATTTTGAATCTTATTTCAATGAATTTAGAATTCATGTTACTTTATTTCGATACCACGATGCCGGGAAATGACGCGACGTGCCGCGGGACGCTGCGGCATGACGCGACGCGCCAGGGATGCTGCGGCATGACGTGTCATGCCGTTTCATTCCACGTAATGCCGCGGCGCGCCATTGCATCCCGCGGGACGTGTGGGTCACGTTGTGTCGAGGAATTATGATTGCTAAGCTAGTTGAAATAAGATTGAAACTTGTGCTGCGGTCATTTCGGTTAATGGGACGCAGTCCGGTCTGTGCGGGATTTCAGCAGGATGCCACGGAACGCCGCGGGATGCCGCAGCACAACCTGCCGTGGCACGCTGTCAGTGAGCTGACTGAGCGCCGGCTCTATTTGGCTGTCGATGTCTTATGGTGACAAATATATGGCGGTAGAGCAATGATCTTTGGTCGGTCATAGAACACTAATGAAGTAGGTACTTATATTGCGGATTTCGATGTAAACTGTATTTGCTATGCGAATGATGAGTGTCTCATGTTTGTTTTGTTATACCTACTTATTATTTACCTGCCCATTTAAAAGAATTTTATATATACTGTACATACAATGTGAATGTAATAAATTAATGTTAAGTTTAATCATTTTATTTCTTGACATCCTTCCAACAATAGTTCAGTTCACCCTAACTGAATCAGTATGTCAGTGCGAGTGGGATAGAATGATACATAGCGCGGGGAAGTGGGGGCAAAATCTGAATTTTAGCTGAACTATTACAAGCCCTTAAGTTTAAGTAAACCTGAAATACATTTTTTTTTCTCTATTTGCAAAAGTATTTATACGGCCAAAACAAGTTTCAAAGACCGAGTTTCTAATTTTTATGTAACTAAGCCAACTTTAAGCATTTAAGTTTTTATGCACACGGCAAATCCTAGTACTTTTAGTTTTAAAGGTTACAATGTCATAGTAAGCTGTAAAGAATTTGAGAACTTAACTTGAACTTTATACGAAAGTCTAAACTTTAAAACTCTTTCGCTCCAAAGAAAGAAAATACGTGGAATAAATCCAGAGTTAGAAATTCTCGAAGAGAGATTATATTGGCAAGTAGGTATAGACGCCAGCACATCAAGCTACCCGAAACTGTCAAATTTTACCAATCAACTTTGAACCTTATGCTTTAGCGATAAAGTTGAAAATCTATTAAAGAAATTTGGCTTTTTTTTTGGTTAGATTTGGTTTTTGGAATTTTGGCTTGATGGGTTGGCGTCTGTAGGACAACACAGTCAAAAAAAAAAAAACTAAAATGTTTTATTTCATTATTACATGTTGTACATTATACAGTTGGTGGCGTCCCCTTTTATGCATATATTAGGTCCTTACATATGAAATTGGCGTTTTGTATGGAAGGAACAAAAAGTCGAATATTTTTTAATATAATATATTTAATTAATCAAAGTATGAACCATTGTTTTCAATGCACTTTTGCCATCTTATAGGTAGTTCATTGATCCCTTTACTAAAAAAACCAGTCGAACGGGAATCAATAAAATCTTTGAAGGCGATTTGGACTGCCCCATCGGAGTTGAATTTTTTCCCTTGCAAAAAGTTATCCAAATTGCGAAAAAAATGGTAATCTGTTGGAGCAAGGTCCGGGGAGTACGGAGGATGTCTAAGACATTCCAATTCAAGCTCTTCTAATTTGGTAGCCGTCTGTTGCGCAGTGTGTGGTCTGGCGTTGTCGTGAAGCAGCAGTGGCGTGGAGCGATTGACCAGCCTTGGTTGTTTAGCCGCTAGCTTTTCCATCATGGTTTGTAATTGCTGACAATAGACATCAGCTGTAATAGTCTGGCCAGATTTGAGAAAACTGTAATGAACAATACCGGCACTAGTCCACCAAACGCTTACAAGTAACTTTTTTGGGGTTAATTTTCGCTTGGGGCAGGATTTGGCTGGCTGGCCAGGATCCAACCATTGCGCTGAGCGCTTCCGATTATCGTAAAGAATCCATTTTTCATCACAGGTAATGATTCGGTTTAAAATACCTTCATTGTTGTGCCGGTTCAGTAATGTAACGCAGCAGTCGACGCGCGTTTGCCGGTTTGCTTCAGTCAATTCGTGAGGTACCCACCTTTCAAGCTTTTTAATCTTCCCAATTTGCTTCAAGTGAATTAAAACAGTTTTATCACTAACATCGAAGCCTGCAGCTAACTCGGACGTGGTTTGCGATGGGTCCGCTTCCACAATAGCCTTCAATTCTCCATTATCAACTTGGGTCTCAGGCCGTCCACGGGGCTTGTTCTGCAGGTCGAAATTTCCAGAACGAAAACGTTGGAACCAAAAACGAACTGTGTTTTCTTTTGCAACATGACCGCCATACACATCATTCACCCTTCGAGTCGTTTCCGCAGCACTAGTGCCACGGCGGAACTCGTACTCGTAAATAATGCGATATTTTAAATTTTCCATTTTGTAAAATGAGTGACGCAAACAGAAAAAACAGAAGAAAAAAAACAAATGAATGACGGTCATCGAAGCACAAATACATGAGTAAATAGCTGTACAAATTTGAATTTGGAATTCCTTACCAAAGAGGAGAAATTCGTGATTAAAGTGGCCAGTACGAAAAACGCCAATTTCATATGTAAGGACCTAATAAATGCCTGTGCCAGGAGGCGCCGCTCTTTTATTATTATTATTATCAGCCATTTCTGTCCCACTGCAGGGCAAAGGCCTCCCTTCCCTCCTTCCACTTATCCCTATCCAGTGCTGTTACACGCCAATTTAATCCTTGTGGAAAGTCCCGCCATCTCATTCTGAGCCTGCCGCGTTGCCGTTTGCTGCTGTTTGGGACCCATTGTGTGGTTACTTTAGCCCATAGCTCCTCCGGCATGCGACAGATGTGACCAGCCCAGTTCCATTTTTATATGTCTTGTAATTAGTGTAGCATGTAACGTCTACATGCATCTTCTTCTCCCTTTAAATCCATCCGAAGGCTTTCTTTACAAGATCGCTTTTAGCGTTAAAACCGCCTATTGCGTCACCCACATTTTAAAATCAAAAGACATGCAAACTAGGCTGAGAATCAGCACTTTTTGGACGTCAAAAGTACATACGACCGTCCTCCAAAACGCCCGTCCTGCACCATATCCTAGTGCTTTGGCTGGGAAGAAGAAGTGGCGCAACGACCTCCCCAGCAGCACAGCTGTCTGTACAGTTAGAAGAATTTGATTCTATACAATAGTTAAGAATGCATGAAGAAGCCTCCTCGTGTAGCGCAGTTTGTTCCGCCAGTTACTCAACTGAACCGAGCGCTCGGCGCATTTTGGACAGTCTCACCCAACACCTTATTTGACTGGTCAATTCTTCGCTTGCGGTGGTAGGGCTAACGCCCGCCTGGTTTGCGACCACCCTCTAGCAGCCTGCTGGGTTTTGTCGATGCGTTCCCGTTCCAGTGCCTTAGGCATCTTCTGGGCACGCTCGTTCCATCATAGACCTCATCCATCGCTTTCCATCCGGCGTGATCGAGGTCAAGAGCGTACACATTCAGCAAAGAAAAAAAAGACGGGTTGCACTCCGGGAGTGCCGGCAGAAGTGAAAACTTGAATATTAACGTTGAAATAAATCAGTTATGAATTGAATTAATTTAACTAATTTTTTTTCACTATTTCTGCGGTACTTTTTTCATTAATCGATGCACTTGTTCAATTTCCATATTTTAAACACTTTATATACACGAATTTTACGAATACACAGCAGTGTGGCTACTACACAGACGGTCGAGCCATCAGCTGTCCATCCATCCATCCACATCCACGTCCACCATCACCGTCACCGTCACCGTCCCCGTCCCCGTCCCCGTCACCGTCACCGTCACCGTCACAGTCACCGTGACCGTCACCGTCACCGTCACCGTCACCGTCACCGTCACCGTCACCGTCACCGTCAACGCCACCGCCACCGTCACCGTCACCGTCACCGTCATCACCGTCACCGTCACCGGCACCGTCACCGTCACCGTCATCACCGTCACCGTCACCGTCACCGTCACCGTCACCGTCACCGCCACCGCCACCATCACCGTCACCATCACCGTCATCACCGTCACCGTCACCGGCACCGTCACCGGCACCGTCACCGTCACCGTCACCGTCACCGTCACCGTCACCGTCACCGTCACCGTCACCGTCACCGTCATCACCGTCACACCGTCACCGTCACCGTCACCGTCACCGTCACCGTCACCGTCGCCGTCACCGTCACCGTCACCGTCACCGTCCGTCCGTCCGTCCGTCCGTCCGTCCGTCCGTCCGTCCGTCCGTCCGTCCGTCCGTCCATCCGTCCATCCATCCATCCATTATCGTGTCTCACTTGGTTCACTTTGGTTGGCGCCGCCGTAGAAAGAGGGGGGGGGGGGGGGGAATCTCTCCTGACGGTCACGTGTCCTGACGCGATGTCCTGACGCGAGTTTAACATTTTTTCCCCATTACAAAAAGTGTGCAACGCCGCTAAAGAAGTTTACACTTCAAAAATTGTAAGTAAAAATAAGAGTATTTAATATTTATATCTGTAATTCATATGACATACCGCATATTAAAGAGTATACTATTCCATACTTTATTCCATAGCTTTAAAAAAATGTGAGCATATACAGGGTGTTACGGAAAGGGTATATCAATACAAACGGGTTGAAGAGTGTATCTGGTCTAGAATCTCTGTACAAAATTTCAGATCAAAAGCATTAACTTTGAAAATGCTTAGTATTTTTTTATTTCGACATCACGGCGCTGCACTGGCGCGCGGCGGCGTGATGTGCGTGTACTAGACCCACAGACACACTACAGATAATGGATAATGACCCTCGTAGTGCGGTGACACGGTTTAGTCCCATCTCGGCACCTTCCCATCTCGGCACCCATGAATTAATTTATCATCTTTACGAAAAATTCCCATCTCGGCACTGCGTCATTAGTCGTTGCTAAGTACAGTCATCAAAATGGATACACTGTATCAGTATAGTGAGTAAATCAAATTAACTCAAAACTAAAAAATGTAAAAAAAAAAGTTCCTATAAAATAAGTTTAATTTTAAATTTTTAGTGTTTAGTGGACAAAGTAAAATATATTTTCATGGGACTTAAAAAAAAAATACGCAAGTAATAATTAAGCAAGTAAGTGTCATATTTTCTGGCTATCTCTTTCGCCTCGGTTAAGACAGTCAAACCAAAGTAAACCTAACGACTGCTCATTATGGTTCATTTTTGTGTAATACTAAATTAGAAGTGCTCAGTCCAGATAGTATAATAAGACAATAGCGCAAACTAACAAAAGAAAGAGCGAGATAGAGACAATTAGCAATGCGGCCGGTGCCAAGCCAGTTTAATGTACAATTACATTCGTTATGCATGTGTTTACTCTTCAGTCATTTTATCAGTATTTCTAGTTTTTTAGATATAAACGGATCGTCACGTTTTAAGTTCAAGAGAGTTACGAAATAATAATGAGTGCAGGACCAAATAACAAAGTTGATTTACTTACTATACTGATACTGTGTTTCCGTTTCTTTTTGTGTACCTTAAAATGATTCATGAGAGGGTGCCGAAATGGGAATTTTTCGTAGACAAGATAAATAAATTCATGGGTGCCGAGATGGGAAGGTGCCGAGATGGGAATAAACCGGTGACACGATTGTTATGATTTCAATTTAATAAACTATCGAAATAAAAAAATACTAAGCATTTTCAAAGTTACTGCTTTTGAGCTGAAATTTCGTACAGAGATTCTAGACCAGATACACTCTTCAACCCGTTTGTATTGATATACCCTTTCCGTAACACCCTGTATAGTGGTCCTATTGGCACATTAAATCGCAATTTGAACGTAAATCACAACATAATGTGCCACTTACTCAAAAAAATTAAAACTCTAGAATTTAATGCTAACTTATTAGATCGTTTTGCAATAAACGCTCCTAACACGACACATCGTATTATTTATGACTAAAACCAAACTCGAAAATAATCTTAATCTACTTTAGATCTGAACAAATTGATTTCAAAACTTATATTTAAATTCCGGACTCCTCAAAGACATAAATTCGAAACTTTAACCCATTAGGAATATTGTTTGCGAACTAAAACAATAAAATTTGTAGTTCGCCATATTTATAGTGGATATGTACAAATTATTTTAACGTCTTCTGGGATGTGTTTGCCATGTTTTTTACAAACAGCCAGGAAATAATAATACATGTTTTTAACATGAAATATTTTTGGAAAACAATTATTGCGCCGTTTCAGTTATTGACTTAGAAATCGGCGAAGGATGAACGTCTTTAACGATGTCTTTTGTAACTATGAATGACTTGTGTATATAAACGAATGGTTTTGTAATTTTTTATAAAACTAGAAATAATAATACTTGTCGTCACACAAGACAGACATTACCAAGCTAAAGTAAAATCATTTATTATAATGAGATGAAAGAATTATAAAAACCACTTTTTTTAAACAGTCAAGCGGCGTGCGTCACCGATCTGCGACGAAACAATAGAAAATCAATTGTGTCTCATTAGCGGAGCTTGACAGATTAAGGTGGTTCAAAACAACGCTGTCACTGGATATTTCATTTATTAATGAATATAACAAAAGCATACGTTCTCACGTGAGCGAAGCCGGGGGTAAAGCTAGCCTAAACTTTATTTTATAAAAAGAAAAATTTGATTTTTTGTTACACTTTCACGCTAAAACTGCTGAACGGATTTAGATGAAATTTGGTGCATGGGTAGACCATGACCTGGATTATGACATAGAATACTTTATATCCGGATATTTCTACGGAATCGAAACTTATGCGGGTGAAACCGCGGGATGCAGTTAGTTTACAGAGACTATTTACTTTACAGCCTATTAATTTTGGCATTTTGAAGATAATACCCATGTTTTAAAGTGTCGATTCCCGTAGCAAGACCTAGCAAATAATTTATAATGTCTTAAGTGTAAGTCTTTTAAGATAATATTAGTTTTTAATTAGTCTTCTCAGTTTTAATTTTGTATTTTTTTATTTTAAAATTCTAGGCACCTTTCTAGCCTGAAACACAGGTTCTACCTAGTTCAGGCATATGAGCAACTGTTTCCTCTACATATAATTGTTAAGTTATATTATTGTAAATCTGCACTTTTTTTTTATAAATAAACGATATAGGTATATTTTTTGACTTTACATATCTCGGGACCATGGGGTCCCGGTCCTTTGGAAGGCATACGAGGGGCCGAAGCCAACCCGCAGAGGCCCCTTAGGAAATTTTAATGAAATGTGGCACCAACCGACGATTCTCCCTGTATGCACTATGCAAGTGCACCCAAGGACAACCCCGGTTGGTGTAGGACTAACGATATAGGTATATTATTATTATAATGATGCAAAAGGTGCTAATCACTAAGTAACACAAGGAACATGGCGCCCGGTATCTAAATCTGTGGAGGATGCTCTTCATATCAAACCACGTTGTAAGCGAGTTTCGTGAAGACGACACTTTCTTTTTATACATAAATGATTTTAAAATGTATTAGCGTTTATGTACTGTCTTGTTTTATAGTATTTAAATGATAAATAAATGATACACGATTTAATTTCTGTAAGTATGTTTGTAAAAACACGTTTATTTATTTAATACTTCAAGCACATAAATGTACTGTAGCGGTATCTACAACGCCACATGCGAACAACGCGTCATACTGACGTCACGCAAATCCTGCATCGCGCAAGCAGAGTTTACCGCGCAACTAGCATATATACAACAGCCCGACATCACTTATTGGGCAGTTGGGCATAGGCGGACTTAATGCCACAGGCATTTTCTACCAGTCAACCTTTGGGTGATGCAGAGACAAAGAGTGGTAGGTGCAATAATGAAAATTGAGGAATACGTTACGTTGTTACGTTTACATGTGAATCATATTTAAATTAAACTAGATATGGTCGGCGTTTCCTATCTGACTACTCAGAGTTGAATGGCCGAAACTAACTCAGAGATCACAGTCTCGTTTAAAGTACTGACATAATCTTGGTCAGATCATGTGAAGACCACGTAGATTGGTGTCCAGTCAACTCAGAACTTACGGAGCTCAACGATCAATACCGTTTAAAGTTGGATTTTGAGGTGTGCAGTCTAGAATGTCGTCTGGGCCGCAAAATTTCCCTGCAAAACCTTGGGTTTTCTGCGTTGCGGACTTCACCGATAAAGTAACGAGAAGAAAATCTTAATTTATTCAACCATAAATTCTCATGTGTGTTAGTACCTATAGTCCAGCGTTTCTAAATTTGCCAAAGATGTAAACAATGGCCGCTCGAAATGTAATACAATCGATAAACAAGAACATTTATTTGTTTATACGAAAACATAAATTACTTAAAATAGATGTTCTTGTCATATCAATTTTATTCAATTTCGAGCGGCCATTGTTGTTTACATTTTTGGCAAATTTAGACTACACTTAACCGGTTAACAATAGAAAATCAATTGTGTCTCATTAGCAGAGCTTGACAAATTAATTCGTAAAGTAATTGACACAGTCATGATCTGACGAACATAATGTGTTGTCAAAAGTGGCTGTGTCCTTTGAGTTTGTTTCCGTGTTTCTTCTCAGAGTAGTTAGTTACACCACCGACCTCATCTAGCTTCCTAATCGACTTAAAAAAAGAGGAGGTTCTTAATTCGGTTTTTTTATACGTTTATTTCTTTGACGAGTATTTTACAACTAAATTACTTACAGAAATAAAATATAATTTAATTTTCACCAACATCTAACCTTCAAATCGGAACAAGCAGAATTTACGGCGGTTTACGGCCACGAACGCAAACTCACACGAAATTTCTGCTGTATCATCAAATAATAAAGGCTAAAAATAAATCCTATAAAGAACTACGCCAGCCTACGCCAATAGCAGTACAACGCACAGCAATATCTCCTTTTAAATAATTATTCTGCAATGTATTCTTGAGGGTAGGTATATTTTTAGACAGCGGTATTTTTAGGCAACGCTCGACCGTGCCACGTGAGCAGATTTGTGTCCGAAACCACCCACGTTCGCACGGACGGAACGTAAAATTATCGAGGCGGGGTTTTATCGTGCGCTGGATTTTTAACTCTTGGTATTTAGCCGGGCGTTGAGAAACCAACAGAGTGCATCCCAGCACGTAAAAAAACACACTGTTGGATTGTCAACTCTCGGCGTTAAGCAGTGCGATGAAAATTCAGTGCACGTAAAATAATCGCCGCGGCAGAAACGCACCCGGGCGTAGCTGGGCTAACCAGCCGTAAAGCTAAATTTAGTACATAATGAATACATAAAATGTTCTGTTGCGTAGGACTACCTGGATTTTTATTTCAGGATTGACCAATTTTCCTTAAGTACTGGATAATTGTTTTGTGATTTTCTTTTCTTTATTTATATTTTTTAACCGACTTCAAAAAAGCAGGTTCAGTATTCGACCCGTATGTATGTTTGTATGTCCGCGATTTTCTCAAAAACTAATGAACCAATTTTGATCATTCTTTCACTAATGTGATCTACATACTTTCAGAAAGGGTTTAGTATATAATACATTTGGTAATTATTCTTCAGTACGATGTTATATGCAAAAATCATTTCCATCTCCGCCATTTCTATGCGAATTTTGATGATTCTTCTAGTCGGTGTCTTCAATTATTCAATGCACTAGTATTAATTGAATTTGTGTGGAGTAGGTACAACTAAAAAGTGAAAAATAAAAACTTTTTTACAAAAAAAAAAACCGACTTCAAAAAAAAAACACTACAAAGTGATAAATAACTTTAATTTCGGAAGTCGGTGTCAAAAAACGAAAATGCGGAACCAACGACACCGACTTCCGAAATTAAAGTTATTTTTCACTTGGTAGTGATTTTGTTTGAAGTCGGTTGTTATGAATACTACTTCAAAATCTGGATGAGGCTGGCACAGAAGTGTGGAGATTAGCACAAGAAAAGAGATGCCTATGCTCTTGTCTTGTGGATCTGGCTGTGCATGATAATGGTGATGGGACGGTTGATATTTTTTTCTCGATATCGATGTATTCACGCACTATGACTGTCCGCTATTTTCGTTGATTCTTTTCTGGAAACTATTGTTGTGTTGGAGACAAAACGTAGCAGCGCCCGCCACTGCGACTACGGGAGCGGGACAGCGGCGTGCGGGGACCCCCCGGAATCGGGGGGGACCGCTAGCCGCTGACCTGCACTGCCCTACACTTCAAAAAGAACGGTCTGAGAAGCGCGCGTCCTTATGTTCAATATACGAACCATACCTACTATTAAAGTCTGCTATATTATTTATAAAACTTCTGAGAATCACCAACATATGATCCCTCGAGCCGGATTGCCGCTAGCCGCTGACCTGCACTGCCCTTCACTTAAAAAAAAAAAAACGGTCCGAAAGGCGCGCGTCCTTATGTTCAATATACGAATACAGTCCGCTATTTTATTTATAACACCTGAACAGAATCGCCAACAGTTGTGACGTCACATTCTTTTGAACAAAAACTTGACTGCCTTGCGATTCTGTAAAATATTCACCGTGACATTTTAGGTGAAGTAAGCTTGAAAATGAGCTGTCAGTGTCAATCACAAAGCATCTGGAAGAATGACAGTAAGTCAGAAGTTTTCACCGTGAGATTTCTACAGAATAGCAATACTGAAAAGTTTCTTTAGACAAGATGGACAGAGGAACAGAACACAGGTACGGTTCCATACTTTACTATGTTTTATTCACAGCTAGCTGCGCCCCGCGGTTTCACCCGCATAAGTTTCGATCCTGTGGGAATATCGGGATAAAAAGAAGCCCATATGTTAATCCAGGGTGTCAGCTACCTCCATAATTTTTTTTATCAAAATTGAACTAGCCGTTTGAGCGTGAAGAAGTAACAAACATATAAACACACACACACTCACAAACTTTCGCCTTTATAATATTAGTGTGATTTTGGACAGCAATATCTAGCTAAATCGATAACAGTAAAAAACTCTGTGATGTATACTATGCTGATAAACGACCAACAGAATTGTTCTGCGTAAAAACTGAAACAAGCCATAAAAATATCTCATAAAAAAAAACTAGATATTTACTAGGTACTAGCTTCGTCTATACCCGTAGGTGCTATTACATACAAATTACGTACATAAACATTAAACTAGGAACATAATAACAACGTCATAATATAAATATTTATGTATTTACTAGCGCCTCGTCCCGGCTTCGCACGTTTTTAACCGACTTCAAAAAAAGGAGGAGGTTCTCAATTCGACGGTGTTTTTTTTTTTTTTTTTGTATGTTTGTTACGCGATTACTCCGTCAATTGTGGACCGATTTTCAAAATTATTTTTTTTGTCGACTTTACACAATTCAAAATTTATTTATTATTGTGTACTTTAATATTAATGTATTGTACCTACACGAAAACCCTTCGGAATAAATTCTCTAAATGATGGTGGAAACTGAACTGAAAATCAAAATCGTTGCGTAATTTAGAAAAACAACGCGGTCATACAGACAGACTTCTTCCTCAAGGTTAAAATTGTAGATAAAGGTGTCTACTCCACTTTTGCCATCTATACGTATATGCATTACGGGGAGGGGCCCGTGGCTAAATAATAACAGCCGCACAGGTCGATCGATCAGGTTAAGCTACGCTTGCTGCGGTTGGTCTGTGGATGGGTAACCATCTTTACATTTCGAGACCCCTCCGTGCCTCGAAAAGCACGTCATGCCGTTGGTCCCGGCTGTCATTCGTGGATCTTTGACAGTCGTTATGGGTCGTCAGAAGCCGGAAACTCTGACAACCAGTCTTACCAAGTGGTATCGTATTACCCAGTAACTGGTTTATGGAGGTCAGATCGGCAGTTGTTACGTGTAAACTACTTGTATTCAGCTACATTCGGTCAGACTGGAAGCCGACCCCAACCCCTTATTTATAATGAATGAATCATGCTACTACTCATTTTTTTTTTTTTATTGTTGTTCCCGACAGGTCCAATGTCGGACTACCATAGTTGTCGAAGAAGCATGTCGTCGAAGTCGCATCGTTTCCTAGTTAAGTCATGTCGAAGAAACGCTTTATCGGAGTACATTAGTGTTGGACTTAAGGTATTTCGCACTAAAGTATTGTCGAAATGAAGACGTATCGGAGTTCCGTAGTGTCGAATTAAAATCATGTCGTATTAAAGTTTGTCGAAGTTCAGTTGGTAAGTCACTTTCAAGATGTCTTTAGGGTCGATATGGTTTTATACAAGACAATGGCCTAGAATTTAGTTACTGTCTCGTTTTGTGTATTGCTACCTGAGTTTTGTTTGAGCAGAATAAACAAATTTTCTTTTCTATTCTTTCTATTTAGATAACGTGTAATTTTTTATTTCTATGATCGGCGTTCCGTCTATCAAATTATTGAGCCAAAGTAGAATGAAGACCCAAACTATTCGATTCGTCTGTTAGGTAGTAAAATATATTTTTTTTGCTGAACATAAGATAAGAAAAGTTTTATAGAAGGTTTTTTCTTTATGCGAAATTACGTGAAATGAGAAGTTATTTTATGGTTGAAGGAGAAAATGTGGTTTTAGGAAAATGGGTCCAATATTTACATACATGCCTACCTACCTTGTTGGCTATACAATATAATGTAACCAGAGCAATACACAATCTTAAACGGATAATATTTAAGTAGAGGTTTTTTTTTTTAAAACATGTCCCGGATTAGTGCACACTACTAAACACCCCAATTAGAATATTATGTTAGAATGATATTATATCGACGGTTCCCCGGCTATTTGATCTAAGCGACATTTTTTGCGAAATTGAGTTATGTATATGTATAAATAATAATTGGAATCAGAAAAATTCGCTGATTCCAATTATGTATAGGTTTAACTCAATTTCGCAAAAAAATGTCGCTGAGATCAAATAGCCGGGGAACCGTCGATATGTTTTTTTTCACACTTAATTTTTACTAATAAGTATCTGTATTTTTACTATTAGGTATGTGTAAAACATTTTCTATTTATTAAATTAGTTATACTGACTGTGGGAGAAAATTGTGTTCTCTTTATAAATCTACGCACGTACTACGAGTGTCGCGGACACACCTGCCTGGTCATCACTAAGTCCATTTTTGCTTGCACTAAAAAAATAGAAGCGCTCTCTAGTAAGCGTGCCAAGGTCAAAAAGTTCGTGCGTAAAATTCACAAAAAGAGTACACGTGATGCGTCACTAAGCTGCGCAGTGCAGTTTGCAACTAATTGCGTTATCTCTTTCCTAATAGGCGAAAATTTTAAGGGACCCGGCTTGGCGCCGCCGCAGCATTTGGGCGAAAATTTTTTTAAGTGATTAGGCGGAATAGACCGCTGTGGTACACCATCGCACACGTATACAGGACTGGCTTAGTAGGTTCTTCGTCCATTTTGATTTGTTTTGACTGTACACTGGAAGTGCTTCTGTAATTTCCATTTTTTTTCTGTTCTTTCCATTTTTTTTCCATTGTAAAGCTTCTTTATTTATGTCTGTAATTTATATGGTGTACATAATAAAGTGTATTCTATTCTATTCTATTTACATAGTTTTAATTGTTTTGGGATGCCACTCTAGTAGAGCGTCGTTGGGGGGTCAGATAGGCAGTCGCTCCATCTAAAATACTGGTATTCAGCTGCATCCGGTTAGACTGGAAGCCGACCCCAACAAAGTTGGGAAAAGGCTAGACAGATGATGAAGGTGGTCGCATCGATGGTCGTGTGGCGGCTGTCTTCTGATGATAGAGAAGATGTCAGAGGAGCCGCTGTCGTACCACGTCCACGACGAATTGCTACATTCCAGCACAATCCTGATGATATTGAAGTTGCTTAATCTATACTAATATTATAAATTCGAAAGTAACTCTGTCTGTCTGTCTGTATGTTACCTTTTCACGCCTAAACCACTGAACCGATTTAGATTAAATTTGGTATAGAGATAGTTTGAGTTCCGAAGAAGGACATAGGATAGTTTTTATTCCGATATTTCCACGATAGTCTCTAATACTACGTGATTTAATTCAATCTACCGACCTACTTTCTTTTTAAAACAGTTGCCCTGGACGGAAAATAACGCTAACGATTTTTCAGAAAAGCCAAACTTCACAGAAATCGTGATAAAAATAATAGAATCAAATTATTAAGAATAAAAGATTTAAAAAAATCAAAAGGCTTTTACCACGAAATCCCGAACAAAAAACCAACCTTTCTGATTTGAAAAGAAACAAAACACAATCCGTATTCCAAATTTAAATGTATTATAAAATGAAATCCGTATTATTCCGTATTCAGCACAAAATCCGTATACAACACAAATGTGTGCGAAAGCTTAAACAAAAAGCAATTCTTCTTTTTTAATTTCGCTTGAGCAATTCGTGAGTTGTACGGAATTTATATCCATTTATAGTGAAATACGATTATTGCTCTTCACGCCTCTAAACCGTATATATGTAGATTGAGTTGAAATTCCTAATGTTTGCTGGTTTATGTGCGAAATCAACGGGGAAGGGATGTTTGGGCGTTTTTATTTTTGGTGTATTTTTTTTTTATAGCACTGTTTGACCTAAACCCGCACAAGACTTACGTTGCGTTACGTTTATTCGTTCGAAGCCCTCAGGTCCATATATCCGTCTGTATGTCACAACCGTCTTACTCGCAGATAAGTGCTTATCAGTACCATAAAACTGAGCATTTTATTCAAAGTAATTCCTATGATATTTCTTTTTCTCTTAATTTTTCTTGGCCGCAGAGACACAATTGATTTTCTATTGTTTCATCGTCGATCGGCGACGCGCGCCGCTTGACCGGTTTATCGAGGTAACTATTCAACATGTAGGTATCACTTGTAATCGATTATTAACATTGTTTAGAGGTATGAGGAACAGGGTATAAAGTTCACTCAACCTCCATAGAAAAGGGAGGATCCTCCGACCAGACGGGTGTTGAAGTGAATCGAATAAAGTAGATATAATTTCTTTATACCTACATCACGGAGAAGCCTCGGCAGGCGCTGCATAACACGCTACACAGATACACTCTCCATACAATTAAGCATAATCCCATAGTGTTTAAAAAAAAACCACTGCATAAATCAATTACAAATAAAGTTTATTGAACTCTTCGATGATTGAGCGGTACCGACTTTGTTTTGAAGATTTTATACTTCTTTCTTATTTAAACCCAAAGTTACGTTAAAATGAGCAAGAAAAACAAATCTTTGTTGGCTCATAACTTTTTAAGGGCTTTTTATTTTACTATTCTGTCTCCGCACAGACAAAATGAATAATAAGGCAAAGCGATATAATGTTTAACTTTGGATGTACAATGTTTAATAGTGAAGTAATACTCTCCCGAAATTTTTATGGAAAAAATATCGATTAGTGGCATTTTAATCACTGTGCCTAGCCTTTTCTCAACTATATCGGGGCCGGCTTCCATTCTACCGAACGCAGCTGAATACCAGTACTTACTTACAAAGAGCGACTGTCCTTAATCTACCTACCTCATTAAAATACAAACAAACGAAGACAGCATAGTCTACGAGTATTCATCTCAAGCGTCAGACCGCCAAAACAGTTCAATCGGAATTCACTAAAAAATTCTGATGAAAAAAAAAATAGTGTTAAGAGCCTATACTACCTCAGCTAAAATTCACTCTTTATCTCGCTCATACGACACTGCTCGCGGACTGAGTGAGAGCGAGACAGAGTGCGGTGCTGGGCGGCAGGCAGCGCCAATAGTTTAGGTATTTGCTTTTTACATTGAAAATAATGGTAATTATAAAAAAATAAATAACATAAGGCCTGCTTTAAAGTAAGTTCAGTTAGTATGCAAAGTTTCATGATCTAATTTGAAGTATTTTTTGAATACCAGCGGTTTATTGTTCGACTGAGAGGTAACTTTGGATTTTTTTTTCTGTCGAGAAAATTTTATGGTATCGTGTTTTCGTCTAACATGGGACTTAGTATTAATCCTCAACTTTACCATATATTTATTTCAAAATTAATGGTGCAGTATTTTCGACATAACGGAGGATCACGCTAAGCCATTTGAGGTAGTATAGGCTCTTAAGGCTGCCATCAGACGGACTGCATCGCAGCAACCGCGAGCAGTCGATATATTCGACTGCATGCAGTTGTACGTTCGACTTCGTTCAGTCATGATATCTACTTCACGCTGTCGGCTGTAGTCGTGTGAAGTCAATATTAACTGCATACAGTAGTGACTTCAACTTTACGCGGTCGGCTACAGTCGTGTAGTGTCGATCCACGCTGTCCATCGCTAACCGCATACAGTTAGCGTGCAGTTAGTCCAGTTAATATTGACTTCACACGACTGCAGCCGACCGCGTGAAGTTGATATCATGACTTAACGAAGTCGAACGTAAAGTTGATATCATGACTAAACGAAGTCGAACGTACAACTGCATGCAGTTGAATATATCGACTGCGCGCGGTTGCTGCGATACAGTCCGTCTGATGGCAGCCTAACACAGAAAAGTATTTGATTTATGATCTTGGAAAATGACAGTTTTCCGCCTTATTTAGTTCAGAGGGTTATTATTAAACTCGTTATTAACGGTGTTAGCAGACATAAAAAAATGCGTTAGGGTGTAAAAATTGTCTGAAATTTGTAGGCAGTAAAATATTGAGCCTGAATATTTAAACTGGAAGAAGAGGTAGATTCTGTTTCGTTAACCTTAAGAATTTTATCGACCGGCTTGAGCTTTTCCATAATATTAGTGCTTAGACACACTTACTACCTAATAGAGGGTCGAGTTAAAATTAGCTAGCTAAACTATGCAGACGTGATGGATATCAATCCATCACGTCTGTGAAGTTCACACAGATTATTGATTGAATGATTTTTTAAACTGATATTTCAAGTATAGAGGAATGAGGAACAGGGTGTAAAGCTCACTCATATTCTATAGAAAAGGGAGGATGCTCCGACCAGACGGGTGTTATGTCTGGCGGGCAACTGCCCATTGAGTCATGTCGGGCCGTTGTATCTATGCTAGTTGCGCGGTAAACTCTGCTTGCGAGATGCAGGATTTGCGTGACGTCAGTATGACGCGTTGTTCGCATGTGGCGTTGTAGATACCGCTACACAAGTAACTAGGTACACTAACTGCGGCCGATGACCCCCAAATATATATAGGGTTATTGATAAAACACCAACAACCTCTTAACTCAGGTCACTGTACCTACTCATCATTATGAACAACTTTTACTATGGGACCCTTCGATTAATAATAGATTGATCGAAGATGGGACCAAACCCGAAAAAGAGAAAAAAAATCATTTGTTCCCTAAATTTTGACGAGTTAAACGAACATAAATGTAGGGAACAGCTGTTTTTTTTCGCGATTTCAGGTTCGGTCCCATAGTAAAAGTTGTTCATAATTATTATGAGTAGAGTGGCCTCTTAAGAGGTTGTTGGTGTTTTTCGAATAACCCTGTATATGGATATATCTAAACACGACAAACCAGAAGGGAACAGATTTTCTAATTCATAAGTACTTTAAGTATAATAATAATAATATAAAACACCAACGTCAACAAGTCAATTTCATTCTTATAATATAATTTTCAGTTTAATTAAATTTTAGAAGCAGTTTTATTGTGAAATTTTACAAGCAAAGCCCAGAAACTCAATTTTTAATAATTCCAATCGAAAAAGTACATATAATGAACCATAATATTCGAATCTTTCACCAAAAACTACCGAACCGGAGGTGACATCTGTCATGTCACCTCCGGTAAAACCAGATAAATAAAACCACAAAAATGTTGACAAGATCAGCCGCAAGACGCGCACGCCTACCACCTCCGGACTCTTCGCTCAGCTCCGCCTCGCCGCCCGCGCCGCCGGTACCCAGCGCCACTGTGAGCGCTGTGACGACGCCGGCCGCGGCAGTTGCGTCGAGCTCGAGCGACGAGTATTTCTCTCCGCCCACGACGCCACCACCTGTTCGTCGACGGGGAGGACGCCGGCCGCCGGACGGCTTAGGACCTCGAGGCCCATCGGCCTCTGATAGGGTCCTAGCTCCCGGCGGAAGTGTGCAGCGCATGAGATGGACACGATCCATCAATGAAAATGTCATGCGCTCATACTATGGGGCTACAGAGGGGGGAAACAATCTGACCGCGTATCGTGTTCGGATGCTCTCTCTTTTTCAGGTGCTTGAACCAGCTGTCAACGTTTCGACACAACGACTATCGGATCAGGTGCGGGTCATCCAACGTAATCATATGTTGGATGATACTACACTTGATCGCCTGCGAAATGAAATGCAGAGTAGCCATGTCATCGCCCCCCAGTCGCAGACTACTGTAATACTACCGCAGACTAATACAAGTCATGCTGACGAGGGGAGTAATGATAGGGCTACAAACGTAAGTACCCAGTGCAATGAGGAATTGAGGAGTGCTTTGGAGGATGCGATTCAGGAATATCGCTTCATGTCGCCCGAACTTAGGCCACGCTTGCCTCGTTTGCCCATGCATAACAAAAATAGGGCGCTGGTGGCGGTCCTGGATTCGCAGTTGTCAAAATATTTTGATACCTGCGAAGACCTCACCGATACTCATTCGATTCTGTACTGCGCGGCTGTAGCGGCATGTCGTGTAGCTCACGTTAAATTTACCAATGACTTTAGAGCTACACGTCCGAAACCTGCCGTACCAGCTTGGCAGTGCAGAATTGAACGTCGTATTGGTGGGGCCAGAACGCTCATCGGCAAACTAATCTGCTTCAGGGAGGGCAATACTCGCCCTAGAGTGATGCGCTTTGTGAGGCGGGCATTCTCGGGGACTGATATCAGTCCTCAAGACTATATGTCCTGTGTCACAGAGCGCATCGACTTCCTGAAGCAGAAAGTATATGCATGATCGAACCGTATCCGTCGGTATAAGCGGCGAGTAGAGCGATACACTCAGAATCGCACCTTCCAGAGTGATGAAAGGTGGGTTTATAGGGGTTGGGAACGACCGGACCAAGGTGTGGCTGACACGCACCTGCCGGATGATGATGCCATGTGTTCCTTCTGGCGCAGTATCTGGTCGGTGCCTGTCAGTCACACTGAAGGTGATTGGGCTCGAGAGGTCGAGCGAGCCTGCGATCCAATACCAGAAATGGGGGCTATAACCATCTGCCCTCAAGATGTAGCTCGTGCAGTCCGTCCATTGCCCAACTGGAAGTCTCCAGGGCCGGACGGGCTGCAGAACTTTTGGATAAAATGGTTTACAAGGTCGCACGCCCGCTTGGCATCTCAGTTCCAAATTGCTTTGGAATCTGGTTCGGTACCCCAGTTCCTAACGACAGGAATTACCCACCTGCTCCATAAATCAGGTAGCACCGCGGAACCCAAAAATTATAGGCCGATCACGTGTTTACCGACGGTCTATAAAGTTCTTACATCCATTTTGAGAGCTAAAATTAACAAACATATAGACACCAACTCCATCATGTCTACCTCTCAGAATGGATGTAGGAATGGGTCCCGCGGTACTAAGGAGCTACTCCTCATTGATATGGCCATTAGCCAACAGGTTCGTCGCTTCCGAAAGGATCTGTCGACATGTTGGATAGATTATAAGAAGGCCTATGACTCGGTGCCACATACATGGCTCATGAGGGTGTTGGAGTTGTATAAAGTAGATACAACTCTGCGCACCTTCCTGATGTCGTGTATGGGGCAATGGAGGACGGTCCTTCGCTATCCAGGATGTCGAAATATTCAGAGGAATAGCGAACCGATGAGGATTGAGCGAGGCATATTTCAGGGTGATAGTTTGAGCCCGCTTTGGTTCTGCTTAGCCTTGAATCCTCTAAGCAAACTGCTGGAGGATTCAGGTCTAGGCTATCGGCTGAGGAGTGGTGGTCAGGTTATATCGCACCTCCTTTACATGGATGACCTAAAACTCTTTGCCCCCAACAATTTGCAACTGATGGAGCTACTGAAAGTAACTCAAACTTTCAGTAACGCCATTAGGATGGAATTTGGTGTGGACAAATGTGCAGTCATGCATGTAAAACGAGGGGAGATTGTGGAATCCGTGGGAACTCAACTCTCGGATTCCACAAACCTTAGAGCCCTCTCCGCATCCGAAACCTATAAGTATTTGGGTATGTCGGAAGCGTTAGGCATCAATGTTACTGACATGAAGCAATCGTTGAAGGAGCGCTTCTTTGGCCGCCTGAAAAAAGTACTTAATAGTCTTCTATCAGGCGGAAACAAGGTGCGCGCCTTCAACGGTTGGGTCATGCCGGTTTTGATGTACTCTTTTGGCATACTCAAATGGACTCAAACCGAACTCGACGCCCTGGATAGGAGGGTCCGTACACTGTTGACTGCAAATCGAATGCATCACCCACGGTCATCGGTAATGAGGTTGTATATCCCGCGAAAGTGTGGAGGTCGAGGGTTTTTAAACGCTAAGACCCTCCACAATCGCGAGATATGCAATCTCAGGGAATACTTCCAAGAAACCGACGTGGGGATGCATCGAGATGTAGTCATAGTGGACAAGGGCCTCACCCCGCTCTCCTTGGCTAAAGAGAACTGGCGCAAACCAGTAGTGCTTGACACTAATGATCGCATGGAGGTATGGCAGAGTAAGGAGCTTCACGGACGCTTTTTCCGGGCCCTTCATGGACCCGATGTAGACCTACTAGCGTCCGTAGCCTGGCTACGTTGCGGTGATCTCTTTGGAGAAACCGAAGGTTTTGTCTGTGCAATTATGGACGAAGTTGTGATGACGAACAATTACCGGAGATTTATTGTGAAAGACGGCACGGTTGACATTTGTCGGGCATGCCACCGGCCGGGAGAATCAATCAGGCATATTATCTCCGGGTGTTCTCGTCTAGCTAACGGAGAGTACTTGCATAGACACAACCTTGTAGCCAGGATAATCCATCAGCAACTTGCTCTGAAATACAGCCTTGTGGAATCGGAGGTGCCGTACTACAGGTATGTGCCCGACCCAGTTCTCGAAAATGGAAATATCACATTGTACTGGGATCGATCCATCATCACTGACAGGACTATTGTTGCCAATAAGCCTGATATAGTGGTGATGGATCGATTAGAGCGGCGCGCAATGATTGTTGACATAACCGTCCCGCATGATGAGAACCTCGTGAAAGCTGAGAAAGATAAACAAATCAAGTATCTTGACTTGGCTCGCGAGGTTGTCGACATGTGGGATGTTGACTCAGCAATCATTGTGCCGATAGTCGTCACAGCCAATGGGTTGATTGCCAAGAGCCTCGACCAACACCTGAGGAGGCTCACGTTGGGCAGCTGGATCAAGGGCTTGATTCAGAAAGCGGTACTTCTGGACACGGCTCGCATTGTCAGGAGGTTCCTCTCTCTGGAGCCCTGACCGCCGGTAGCTTGGACCCTGTTCCCGATACCGGTGGGCTACTATTTTTTATATTTTTAAATGTTTTTATATATTTTTTATACTAATATTTAAAAATATAATTTATATGTACATAATGAAATAAAGGAAATAATAATAATAATCTTTATTTTTCTCTCCTCACAAAGGTTCACATAGTTATAAACAGAGACAGGAATTATAGCGTTATAACAAAAATGCATAAAATATGATCCTTTGTGAGAGACTGGCGTCCATACTAGGATACCCTGTGTGACGGATCACCAGGCTCTCACCCCGAATTAAGCCCAATTAACATTAACATTACAACGGTCAAAGTTATAACTCTAGACAAATTATGAAGGGAAGAAAAAAAGAAACATATATGACAAAATTTAACAAGTTAACCAAAAGAAAAGAAAAAACGATAATAAAAAATAGGTATAGTGTAATGTGTGTGTAGTGTGCAGGTGAAGTGTGCGGAGATGTAGGATGATGGTGTGAATGTGGGTGTGTTGGGTGTTTGTTACAGTCAAGTACCCGAAATTATTACATATTACGAAGGAACCATGAGTAGCTGCTCCGTGGCATCATAGTCCAATTTTTGTAACCAAGCTGAGAGTGTTTTTTTGCAACGCTGTTTGGGTAGGGCATAAATAGACCCCCCCCGGTGGGTTCCCGCATTGTCGAGGCGGGGGGGCTCAGTAGCCGTGGCTTGGACACCCACGGTGAAGCGAAGTGGAACCCGAGGAGGGGCCGCTCGTCAGGGCTTTTGCCGGTAAGCCGACGACGTAGCGGCCAACAAGTAGGTTGCGGTGCCGCTTGGGCGACATCGCAGCTGAGGCGGGCCGCGATGTCGTATCGGAGGCATCGCGGCTGAGGGTTGGAGGCCGCGGTGGGAGAGGAGTGCCGGTATTGGGGTGCGCCGCTCTCCCTACCTTCCGCGGCCTTGACGGGGTCGCCACCGTCCGATGGCGGACGCGGTGGGGCCGCAGAGGAAGAGGAGTGTTGGTATGACGTTGGCCGCTCTCCCTATCCTCTGCGGCCGAAAATTGGCAGGCGGCGGGGCCAATGACCTGACCCGTCGCAGGGGGACCAAGGGTGCCCAGACACGGGGTCGTCTGGCGCCCATGTGCTGGTTTGGTCCCTGGGGTGGTCACGGCGTGCTATGTGTTCTGGTGCGCCTGTGATGGGGAATACTCCCCAGAGGAGGGTCCGGTGAAGGACAGCCGCGGCGGGTTCACGGATGAGTGCTAACGCGTGCCCGTGTTCCCGCCGTAAGCGGCAGAGGAGGACACCGTGGAGTTTTAGTGGGTTGGAGTCCCACATAACTGCACTATCTCCTCGTGGTAGTGCAGAATGCATGAGCATTTCTCCACGTTAAATAAAAAAAAAAAAAAAAGGGCATAAATAGACAAAATTTCGTTAATTTTGTTATACAAATAGTGACAACACCGTCAGAAGTTACAACACCGTCAGCGATCGTTGACCCCAAAAAAAAAAAACATGAAATGTTTGTTATTTTTATTTTATCGTGTTTAGTCAAAGTTAAATCATTTATTTCAAATAGGCACATTAAAAGCACCTTTGAACGTCAAAAATTACAATAAAACGAAATTGATTCTAGTCGCCCCTTTCAAAAGGTAGTTTTCGTATGGAGAAGAATGGGCAAAAAACTCCACCGTTACGCTTTTAAAATTTTTTGTATACATTCATTATACAGGGTGTCCCTAGAAGTATGGATCAAATCGAAAAGGGGCGTGGGCAAGTATTCCAAACGTTAAAAAAAAGAAACCGAACCGTTTTAAAAAATTCGTAACAAAAAACTATCGGAGCTCTCAATTTATTTTTTTTAGATAGCCCTGATAGTATTTTTTATGATTATTTTCTTTGAGCACTATGCGAAGTGATTGAAAATAAAATAAAATATGGTCATGACTTTTGAACCGTAAAAAAATTCACCGACATTCTCAGGGTTAAAAAGTTTGGAAATGACCTTGCCCACGCCCCTATTCGATTTGATCCACATTTCCAGGGACACCCTGTATAATTATTAGGTATATTTGAAGATAATAAAATTAGTCTAAGTACTTACAAAAGGTAAAAAGAATTAAAAATAAAGCAATGACAGGTAAATCATTTATGTGATAGATACATGGTGCTCACATATTTAGAAATACTGTAAAAGTATTGATACCCATCACGTCTGCAGTTTTGCTAGATAATTTCATTTGAACCTGTATAAACAAGTAACAGAGCTCTCGGTATAGCACCTCACTTTGTATAGCACCATCTCATTAATCCGGCGAAAATAATAGGTGTATTAGTATAGCTTATTATGCCATCAATAACAGGTTTTTCCGGTTCTCGGGTAACGATAAGGAATACCGCACACTTCCCGTGGGGATCGTCGTACGAGATTAATGTAAGGGATGGGCAGAAATAGGGGCAATGTCCACTTGTGCGGGTAGCTTTATAATGACTTTGTGAAAGTTGTTTGAAGGAAACTCGTTACATCGAACGATATGTCGTTACAGCTTTAGTTTTTAGTGCAAGTTTCACAGATTTGGAAATAACTCATTGGCACTTGTGATAGATTATTGGTAGGAAAGTAAGAATATATTATAAGATGTGATCAGATGGTCAATTCTCGGACAAACGCCAGCCGAAACTGTCAAATTTTCCCAATCAACATTGAACGTTATGCTTTAGCGATAAAGTTGAAAATCTATTAAAGAAATTTGACAGATTGTAGTAGCTTGATTTACTGGCGTCTGTACTTAAAAAAAAACGTTCAAAAAGTCACAGTCTCATCTCAGCAACAATCAATGTCAAAAGCTTGTCAAAAGCTTGTTGTTGTGCTTGGCAGTCTCAATCTGTCAAAAATATCTCTCGTTTCCCTACATTTTTAAGAACAATCACGGTCTGATCGTAGTAGAACAGACCGTGAACGTTCTTAAAAATTGATTTTCTATATATTTACGCGCGGAGCTTGACCGGTTAAACAGTTTTTATTCCGATATTCCCACGGGATCGACACTTACGCGAGTGAAACCGTGGAGCGCTGTTAGTTATATAAATAACCGCCTACATAATGTCTTAGTACTAAGAAACACCTTGAAAAAGATAATATAAGGACTAAATATTAAATACCCAACACAATGCTCTCATCATCGAGTTACAGTAAAATGAGATGAACTGAGTAATGAGATAAACAGAGTTATGAGAAACACAAAGAGTAATGAAAGGCGGTTTGATCTGACTAAGTCGGGAAAAGGATTTTTTCCGCACGTAATATATCAAATCAGGCGTTTCCGGTGTGATTCCGTATCGGGGAGTTATCATTTGGGACTGTCGAATAATATTTTTGTGGTCAAAGTTTTCTAATTTATTTTTCTTAGTTTATCAATGGCAAAATGTTCAAACTCTTTGGCTGCCATCAGACGGACTGGATAGCAGCAACCGCGCGCAGTCGATATATTCAACTGCATGCAGTTGTAGGTACGTTCGACTTTGTTCATATAATTGTACATATAATTATAGTTTATATGTTAGCTTATTTTATGTAAATATCTATACAAATAAATGAAAGTACCTATTCGTTTCGTTTAATTATGATATCAACTTTACGTTCGACTTCGTTCAGTCATGATATCAACTTCACGCGGTCGGCTGCAGTCGTGTGAAGTCAATGCACACTAGCTGTATGCGGCTAGCGATGGACAGCGCACATCCACACTACACGACTGTAGCCGACCGTGGAAAGTTTAAGTCACGACTGTATGCAGTTAATATTGACTTCACACAACTGCAGCCGACCGCGTGAAGTTGATATATCATGACTGAACGAAGTCGAACGTACAACTGCATGCAGTTGAATATATCGACTGCACGCGGTTGCTGCGATGCAGTCCGTCTGATGGCAGCCTATGACACAAAATTCAGCTGCGCGAACTCCGCAGTCGCTTGCTGCGTCAAGTCAAGATCATCAAGTGCACAGATGATAGGGAATGCGGCGCCAGGATGGAAGGTGGACCATTGTCTGTGAGAAAGCTGCCGCACGCGCATCTGAGCTGCCCGTGAACCCGTCCTATGGAGATTGCCTTTGCTACGGCCGACTTTAGTTCGAAATATGTTTAGAGATTTCCAAGTCGGCCACGGCAAAGCGAGCCCTGGCAGAAGGGTCTCAGATGGAATTGGAATTCATTATTATCATATCAAATTCATTATTTAGATTAGAACGTAGTAATTAGATACCAGTCATCATCATCATCTCCACGTCCACAGTTGGACTATGTCCTCTCCCAAAGATAGCTCACGCACGCACATGATGATGTGCATGTGTGTGTGTTTGATGTACGTGATGGGTACGCTCGTTCCATCATTGACCTCATCCATCGCTTTTCATCAGGCGTGTTCGAGGTCAAGAGCGGCCCAGTCAGCAATTATAAAAAAACTGCAATGACTGGCCCTGCGCTACTCGTATCTAGCAGAATTCCATGGACCTGAAAGCGCTGATTGGATAAACAGACATGATCGCATGCACACAGTGAAAATACTAGTATTCTGTAACAAAAAGCGGTCAAGTACAAGTAGGACAAAGGGTTCCGTACCACCGAACAATATTTAACAATATTTTAAAGCGCCGAAAAAACTACATCTATATAAAATTCAAAGTCCTGACTGACTGATATATCAACGCACAGCCTAAACCGCTGGTCCTAGAGACATGATTCTTTGTGAAGAGTACGTATCAACTAAGAAAGGATTTTTCGGAATTCCACCCTTAAGAGGGTGAATGGGGGGAGGGTGAAATTTCACGCGCACGAAGTCGCAGGCAAAAGCTAGTAGTACTACATAATTCAGCAAAAAACGCCAAAAGAAAAAACGTTTCTTGTATGACCTGACCTTTAATGTTTAAGTGTATTTGCTATTTAGTAGTATAAATTCTGTAAGAAAATCAAGTGTCTATCTATAGCGGATTTAAAGATACCCTGTGACAGACGGACGGACAGCGGAGCCTCAGTAATTAGGGTCCCGTTGATACTCTCTGGCTACGATACTCTAACTCAAAGCATTTATTTCAATTAAACCATTTACAGGCACTTTTGAACTGTCAGGGAGTCGGTCAGTCAGAAATGTGTAGCTAGAGGGCACGCAAAATAAGTCTGCGCGCGGCCGAAATAGGAAATAATCGTTTGCCGCCATCTGGTCGTTTATACCTGGTGTCAAGAGATTGTGCTGTGTTCCGTGTTTTCTTAAGTAAATAATTGTCATCATTATGCCGAAAGTGATTAAAAGTGCTAGCAGGGATATAATCTTGAACTGAAACGTCGCGGGCAGACTCATCTTGCGCACACTCTAGTTGCCTATTCCAAAGCGTAGTACCTATGGAGAAGAACGGGCAAGAAACACAATGGACACTCTTTTTAGTTATATTGTTACAAAAATATTAGTTACATAACAAACCGATTTTTATCAATCAACTTGACTTATTGACCAAAAAAAAATTGGTTGTCTGTAAAGTCGGTTAACGGACGATAATTTTACGTGATAACATCATAAGAAAGCCGAACGCTTAGGCCGATCGTGCCTCGCTATCGCTTGTTCCCCGCTCTCGCTTGTTCCACGCTCTCGCTTGCACACTCGGCTCAGGCGGAACGTGACATTGACTCATGCTTTTTCGTGCATATCAGCCGGCGTTCATCGATTTATAAGACGTTATCACGTCAAAAACAATTTTCTCCACTGCTGTTATTCAATTAATATCCATAATATTATAAAAGTGACATTTTCACTACCTGCCATCATTAATCTGTCAGGAACACCAATATATATCACTCAATATTTGGTGTCTCATGTCATGATTTAGCTCGTTTAGCTGGCTAATGATATCGTGTTAATTTAGATAATTAGTTCGCTGCATGTGGTTACGTCATCGTTTATCATTAGCTTGTTGATTTACGAACATGTTTATATTGTCATTCTGTGTGTTGTGTTGTGTTTTCTCATAGTACGGTATGTTGTTGAATTGGTACGTAAAATTGAATTACAATTACGCTACAAGTTATGAAATGTATTCATGTTCGATCAGTCAATTATCTAGATACTACATAATAAAATAGTAACGATGATTTTTTGTCCGTTTGCCTGTTTGTCTAGAGTACCTACCGAGATGAAAACTAATAGAGAAATCTGGAAGAAAAAGACGCTGCGCCGACCTCAAATAAATTTTGATAAGGGCTGGAGAATGAATATTGTCTGTTTGTATGGATGTATGCACAAAAACGGCTGAATGGATTTGGCTGAAATTGGCACACAGATAGTTTATAACCTGGCTTAATTCATAGAGTACTTTTAATCTAGGTAGTACGTTCCCATGGGATATTTCCCAACACAATGTCATGAATATATTCCCTGAAAGGGAAGACAGAATGTATGGTACGGTCGAACAAGCTATTTGGTATACAGGCAGCTAACTTGCAACTACTTTTAAACAATTGTGTGCTGAGTTAGTCAATTATTTTATACTACTCTATTTAATTAAGGATACCATAAGCTGAAAAAGTTATAACGCACAAAATAAAACTAAATATTGGCAGTGTAGTGGAAAGACGAATATTTTTGCCTGTATACCAAATGGCTTATTCGACCGTACTATACTAACATTTCGTTCAGACTTTTTTAGAAACTTTCTTTAAGATGTTTTCTTCACCTGTAGTCAGTGAAGTCTAAGATTAACTTTGACAATTTTTAATTTATCGATCGAAAAGTCAAACTGATTTACATTCAAAACTGCAACCATATTCTCCCGAAGTTTATTCCTGAAGTCTATCACAACGAACCACGCGATATTAAAAATATTGCCATATTTCAAATTTCCACCTTCCTTACTTTATAAGTTTTTGCATGATGTGGACTTCTCATACTTAAATAAATAACCTCATTTTTGATAAATGAATCCGTTAACCCTGCCGGGCCGGCCACTATAACCCCACCCTGTTGGTCTCGTGGTCGCAAGCGCGTCTGACGAGCGCGGGGTCCTGGGTTCGATTCCCAGGTCAGGCATAGTTTTATTGGGTCTTTCCATTAGGAATTTCTTAGTTACAGTCAGAGTGCACTTGAGTCTGCGCACACACTTGTGCACTATAACATCCCCCGCGCCGAAGGCTAGTCTCCGTTGAGATTGGCTACCAAGGCCGAAGTACGGTCTGAAAGACTATAATCATAACGTACAAGGCATTATGAATATTCTTTAAAAAAAAAACCGGTCAAGTGCGAGTCAAACTCGCGCAACGAGGGTTTCGTACAAGTAGGTATATATTTATTAACACGGGATTTTTTTAAATGTAACTACAAATATAATATTTTCGGATTTTTCCCTTTACATGTGCTACATGACCTTGCTTCTCGCCAATTTTCATGATTCTAGGTCAACGGGAAATACCCTATAAATTTTGATTCCCTTGAGAATGTCGAAATATACGTTTCTTGCGGCATAAACGGCCGTATCTTTTTTTACGTTAACTTAGAAGTTTGATTTTTTCACAGCTTCTAGGGACTGTAGACCTTAGTATGTGGTTTTAATTTCAACTCGATACCTCCAGGCGTACCCGAGATAAAGGGTCTTGACAGACAGACAGACGGACAACAAAGTGATCAGAAGTGTTCTGTTTATTCCTTTTGAGGTACGGAACCCTGAAAACAAAGATGGTTGCCTCAATCAAGCCACTCAACCTTGACTGACAAGGACTTCCTCGACCGATCAAAGATATGAAGATTTTTCAAGAGGTAACTCGAGTAGGGATCGAATGAAGCCCAGGGACAGTTGACAGGGTATTAACACTCATTTGGAAATATGTACCTCTTGAAAGCTGACCGGAGAATCGGCCACTCAAGGGCAAGAGCCCCGATTAACGTATCAAGTATCATTTTTGGGGTTTCGTGGATGAAAGGGACAGGTACCCGTTTTCTTAAGAGTAGGTATCTCTAGTGAGCAGTAGTGACTCAGTAGTAACGGCCACGACTTACGAGTTGTAGGTGTAGGTTCGAACCCAGACAGGCGCTTTACTTTGTGTACATTATTTCATCACCATTGCTCTCAAAACGGTGAAGGAAAACATCGTGAGGAAACCGGCATGTCCTAGAACAAAAATCAGACAATGAAGACATGACATCTCCAAAACCACACTGGGCCAGCGTGGTGGTTTATAAGCTTACAGCCATAGCTTACAGCCCACTCTCCAGTGGCGTAACTATAGTCTATGGGGCCCGTGGCAAATTCAAGGGATGGGGCCCTCCCACAATGTAAAGAAGCTCAACCAACGCTATAGTTTTTTTTAATTTTTTTTAGCACTTCTCCCGCGACTTCTTCCGCGTACATTTCATATTTTCCCCTACAAAATTTAACATCTGACTGCTTCTGTCTTTATGTTAGGATCCTCCTGTGCTCATGGCCCCCTCTGGCTGGTGGCCTGTGGCATTTTGCCCCAATGCCACCCTATAGTTACGCCACTGCCACTCCCTCTCACAGAGAGGAGGCCTGTCTCCCAGCGGTCACTATTCGTGTCTGTCTGAGTGATCACGCTGTTCTTCTTCATCTACGCAACGGCTTTTGATGCGGTTTTCTCCACCATTTAAGGTCTGGCGTTTCTAAATTTGCCAAAGATGTAAACAAAAATGGCCGCTCGAAATTGAATAAAATCGATATACAAGAGCATAGAGCATTTATTTTAAGTAATGTTTGTTTTCGTCTAGTTAACTCGGAGATTTAGACGAAAACAAAACAAAGATTACTTAAAATAAATGTTCTTGTATATATCGATTTTTCGATAATTTATTTCAGAAGATTCATGTGTATTATTAAACTTATAAATAATAAAGATATCTTATCGTCTCATGCGAAGCACGGCCGGGTCGCTGGTTTATAATCTTTAATTTATTAAAATACTGGCAACCTACCCCTGCTTCGCACAATTTTTACGACCTGACAACATAGATGTCTTTTTTCGAGATTTTTCTGTAATATATTTTATTATTTATTATTATAAGCCTGTGTTGTCCCACTGCAGGGCAAAAGCCACCCTTCCCTTTCCACTTTTCCCGGTCTACTGCGATTGTGGGCCAATTCTTTTAGAAGGAGTCCAGCTCATCCCGCCATCTCTTTCGGGGCTTGCCGCGCAGTCGATTCCTGCCATTGGGGATCCATTGAGATCCATTGGCTTTTGCATATTGCTGCTCCGATATGTGACAGATATGGCCAGCCCAGTTCCACTTTGATCCAGCAGATGTGCGGCCCGCGTCCGCTATTTGTGTTTTGGAACGAAGTATAGAGTTCTTAATGCGGTCTGTGAGTTTGTGAGTTTAATATATTCATATAAATAAATTTACAGGCGTATTACAAAAATACGTTGCGTAGCTTTGAAGAACAACGCGGTCGCACAGACACGAGAAGCCACTTTAATAATATATGTCGGAGACAGTTGTCAATTAAATTTGAAGGATAGTCAACAGAATTTGTTATGATTGGTTTTCTTATTAAGATTTTACTATCAATTATTATCTAATAAATCGGAACATAATTTATTGAGTACTCAGTGTACGCGCTAATTGATTTTAGCAACTTATTTTGATAGTAACTTGTAACCGATGGTTTTGTTCAAAACAATTGATGACATGTTACTTTGATTTTAAAATGATTTACTTTGTGAAATCACTATTGTTTATTTAAGACAATTATTCTTGTTGAATTATTCGATTACTTTATAATGTGAGTCTTATTAGATTTAGCACATTTTAATGTTTTGTATCTAGTAAACACGATGACGTATTTCCATACGCCATTGGACAGAGTTGTTGTGGGGCGAGTGCGTGGTGGGGACAAACCTTTATAACTGAGCGCACTCGTTTGTGCTGGACAGTCAATAACAGTCAATAACAGTCAGTCACAGTCAGTGACAGTCGGTGAGAGTCAGTCGGTGTTCGGACTTGACTCCTGACAGAGCACTAGCTCCCGACAAACCTGTCGGTTTACTTGGGTGGCTCTGTCACTATACGAACAGTAATCGATCCTACGATTTGTTCGCAATTACTTTGTTACTGTACATAATTATTTTACTGTGTATCTAGTTGTGTCGTGTACCTACAGTGTGTGATTTGCTAGTGTGATTAATTTGTTCGTGATATTATGATTTGATTTCAACTCCAAACGGTTTTTCTATTGCGCAATAACCAACACTACCCACAGTACGCCCACAGTAATTAATCAAATATGCCTGATGATAACGAGACGCCTGTAACCTACTCCTGATCCGACATATACATAAATATAGGTAGAGGTATCATAGTTATTATTGCAACAATAAATGAACGAAAAGTGATGAATATGAATGTTAATGATGGATAGGGAGAAGAAGGTCAAAGAAAACAGAGATGGATTGTATGAGGAATGATATGAAAGAGAAGGGAGTGAATGATAGCGTGTCGGTTGACAGAGGAGAATGAAAGAATAAAACGTGTTGCTCCGACTACAACTGACATGGGCAACCTCCCTTCCAATCCGTAGTAGACGCACCGGGCGCCGGAGCACGCGGAACGATCTCCGGCCGCCTTAGGGTGAGGCCTGCAGGCAACAGACTTGGGGAGTTTGTTGCCTGAACAGTGAAAGGCCCGAGACGGCGGCGCGCCGTGTTCCACGCGCGACTCTCTGTAGAGGAATGGTGGCCGTTTGCGGCCGCGGAGGGTGACGGGGTCCGCATGGATTCATGCGGGCCAACACCTGGCCGGCGGAGCGTGATGAAATGCGCAAGCACTCCAGCACCCCGGCTAAAGGTAGCAGCAGGACACCGTGTGGTTTTAGTCAGTAAGAGTCTGACAGACCCCTCCACCCACCCCAGGGTGGTGGACATCCATGAGGATTTCCAAACGATAAAAAAAAAAGGTTAGGAAGATGATGAAATGAACGAGTTAGGAGCACGCCGTCCAAAGAAAATACAATAAAATATACGCAAGCAGTCTTAACATTCCTTCGCTTAATAAAACTCAGTGGGCTTGCGAGAACGTTATTACTCATATTGCCTCACCCTGTATTAGCATAGGGGTGCTCTCAGAAACAACTGACGCGTTGCTATATTAGTCTTCTTATATAACTCCCGTGTACTCGCTGCATATCACGAGCATACGTCATGTGATGTGTGTCAATGACATAAGGTTCAAATTGCTAGCTCAAATAGCTACCTACCTAGTGTTGTAAGAACAACACTACACTCACACAACACTCGAAACTCGTCCCGAAAAAGTATACCCAAGAGGGTATACTTTTTCGGGACGAGTTTCGAGTTATAGTAGTAGTTCTTCTGCTTCCCAAGTTGGCACTAGCTATACAGAATGGAATTTGCGCTCAGCGCGCTATGGAGAAGGCTATGCTCGCCGCGGAGTGTCTCTTTGAAGGATAAAATCAAAAATGAAGTTATCCAGAACAGAATCGGAGTTATAGTTAGCACCACGAAAAATGAGACATGACCCCGCCTCCCGCGCTCTTTCCGCCGCCCCTATGACGTCCGGTCCCGTCCCGCGCTAAGACCTCATACCGCTAAAGATACCTAAAATCGTGTACTGCGCAAGTCAAACCACGTGGTGTGTCAAGTCTCATCTTTTGTGGCGCTAACTATACCGACATAGCTTGCAGAGTATGCGAACTGAAGTGACGGTGGGCTGGCCATGTTTTTCGAAGGACCGATTGCCGGTGGAGCAGACGAGTCCTGGAGCGGAGACCGCGTATCGGCAACGCCAACGAAAGTACAGTAGACTTCCTTGTGTTTTGCCAGATTTTTTCGGTTTTTCTTTGTATATTATTTTCTCTACGTGACGCTACATAGTCTCAAACGGCTTTAACGGATCGTGGGGAAAACATAAACCGTAATTTCAACCCATAACAGACGGTAACTCACAGGACCTCAAGCACAAATATAAATATTAATGTTACAAAGGCACGCGCACATTTAATAACTGTCAAAAATACGAAACTCGTTCGTTTATCAAAATTTTCCACAGTCTTCAGGTAATTTTTCATAACAGATACTGAAATATAGGACAAGAGTCTTCGGTAATATTCCGGGTATTTATTTAATTTATTTTAGTAAATAAGACATTATTGATGTGTTCCGTCTATCATGTCTGTTTACGCAGCCAATTACACGAGGTTTTGGCTAGGAAATTACTGAGCGTATCTACTTTGTTATGGCATGCAGGTATTTAATGGAACGTCTAATAATTAATTACCATTTTGCGCTCCTAACAAAATATGATTGATCACTTTAATGTAATGATCACGCCTCATTTTGTGAACCTCAAATTTAATAATAATAAAAAAAATATGTTTCAAATAAATTTAAAATAGTCAAGTTAAAACTGCGACCAACTGGATTTAGCGCTCGCCGGCCGCTGCTGCGGCATAGCTCGTTTCGCTCGCTTGGCTCGCTCGCGATTCGTCACAGTTCTAGCCTAACCTAACCCATTTGGTCGGGGCGCTCTAGCTTAGTAAGCGCGATCAATTCTGCTCTCAACTTTTTAGAGGTCCATTGATTTTACAAAATGTGTTTTTTAATTATTTTGTGACTTTTGCCAGACACATTTATGTTTGTAAATTATTATTTTGACACGAGATCTATCCACGTGATCACCTAAAGGAGGCGAGTATGAGCCCGTTTGAGTCCAATAATTTAGTTTACGAAGTTAGGAGAAATACTTGCGGTAATCGTGAACAATAATAAACATACTATGTTTGTTTTGAATATGAGTAGTAAGAACGTTTGCGTTTGAGTAGTAATAATTACTTCGATAACTTCGAAAATGTACCTAATACTTATCTATATTAGTACAGATAAGGATTATAATTATTATATTATAAAGAGGTAAAACTTGTGACTGACCGAAAATTATTTTCCTCATGGGAAGCCACAGTATTGCCAAGTCATCATCATCTGCCCAGCCTTTTCCCAACTATGTTGGGGTCGGCTTTCAGTCTAACCGGATGCAGCTGAATACCAGTATTTTACATGGAGCGACTGCCTGTCTGACCTTCCCAACCCAGTTACTGGGTAATACGATACCCCTTGGTAAGACTAGTTGTCAGACTTTCGGGCTTCTGACTACCCGTAACGACTGTCAAAGATCCACGAATGACAGCCGAGACCAACGGCTTAACGTGCTTTCCGAGGCACGGAGGGGTCTCGGTATGTAAAGATGGCCACCCATCCACAGACCAACCGTGGTAAGCGTAGCTTAAACTGATCGATCGACCTGTGCGGCTGTTATTATTTAGCCACGGACCATTGCCAAGTATCATAAGATATATTTTATGTTAAAATAAGAAATTTCAAGCAAATGAAGTCGCGGACAGGAGCTAGTTAGGTACATTTTCGAAGTTTGTCTTGTTACGCCACGATTCATGTTGCGCAATAATTGCCTCGTCAATATATTTAAACCATATTACCTATTGTAATCCCACTTTCAAAATCGACTAAGCAACAATCACCATTCATCATTTTAGCCGAAAGGAAGTGTTTCGGCTGAAATGATGAATGATGATTGTTGTTGACTGCTGGATATAGGCCTCCGCCAAGCACCTCCCCTTCGACTGGTTCTGTGCTTCTCCATCCAACGGGTTCCTGCGGCCATCACAAGGTCGTCGGTTTACCTTGGGGAGGCCTTCCAACGCTACGTCTTTCGATACGCGGTCGCCACTCCAGAACCTTTCGGCCCTATCGGCCATGTGTTCTGCGAGCAATGTCCCCTGCTCAATGCCACTTAAGTTTGGGAATTTTACGGGCTATGTCGGTTACCTTGGTTCTCCTGCGGATCTCCTCAGTACTGATTCAGCCACGCAGGGAAACATCAAGCATAGCCCTTTCCATTGCAGCAACAACAACCGGTCAAGCGGCGCGCGTCGCCGATCGGCGCGAAATAATAGAAAATCAATTGTGTCTCATTAGCGGAGCTTGACACATTAAAATACAATACTGAATTCGGTATTTTGTTTAACCTCGCAAAACTTTCAGCTATTGTCGTACAGCAGTCCAGACAAACTATTTCGGTCTAGATTTAAAATTCAGTAGTCTATTGATTGTTTGTGGTTCAGTCTAGATCTAGGCTGAATGTTTCAGTAGGTACTAAAATGGCTGGCTGGTCAGTTAGTATGTTTATTCATAAAGGTTTTTTTTTTGCATGGTCGTTTAGTGAGTGATAGATTGAATTGGATTTGGTTTGGATAATAATTATTATTTTATTTATTTAATCATTTATAAACAGTCAACAAAAGAGATAAATATGCAGGATCGTCGGATATAGTTTAAGTTTTGTAAGAAACCGATGGATGTTGTTGACTGAAATTTAATTTGATAATTTTTTTTCTATTTATAAAACAATATTTTATTCAACTATATCCGACGATCCTGCATACTTATCTCTTTTGTTGACTGTACACATACATATACTAACATACACCCGCAAGGAGTTTCGAGTAAAAAGCATAATACAGTGACAGCCGGGACCAACGCCTTAACGTGCTTTCCGAGTCACGGACGGGTCTTGGTATGTGAAGATTGTCACTCATCCACGGACGAACCGTGGCAAGCGTAGCCTAACCTGATCGATCGAGCCATACAGCTGTTATTACTTAGCCACAAGCCCCTCCGTTTGCGTAAACTAATTGGATTTAAATGAAAAATAACGTTAGAAATTATAAAAGCGCTCAATGACGTCATAGAAACAAAAGCAACGTCAGAATCGGAAAGCCGTCATTTGTCTGAATTTTCATACGTCTAAACATGGGAAATGATATGAGGAAAATATCTTGAACAATAGAAAACTGTGCACGTACTGCTGACTACATCATAGCTTTAATATAGCTATTTATAAAATAACACAATAACATAACCCGATGAGAGCTCGTGGCTAAATAGTAACGGGCCGATCGATCAGGTTAAGCTACACTTTCCGAGGTTGGTCTGTGGATGGGTGACCATCTTTACATACCGAGAGCCCTCCGTGCCTCGGAAAGCACGTTTATGCCGTTGGTCCCGGCTGTCATTCGCGGATCTTTGACTGTCGATACGGGTAGTCCGAAGCCCGAAAGTCTGACAACCAGTTAAGACTGGTTGTCAGACTTTCCCCAGTTACTGGGTTGTGGAGGTCAGGTAGGCAGTCACTCCATGTAAAATACTGGTATTCAGCTGTATCCGGTTAGACTAGAAGCTGACCCTAACATGGTTAGTCAAAGTCAAAAGTCAAAGTCAAAGCATTTATTTCAAATAGGGACATAAAAGGCACTTTTGAACGTCAAAAAATATCTTAAAATAGAATTGATTCTAGTCGCCCATTCGCGTTAGGAAAAGGCTAGGCAGATGATGTTCATCAAAATGTTCTTCACCAACTTTTTAGACATTTGTATCCTGCTTATGCGTACGAAGTTTCATTAAAATCAGTTCATTCATTTCGAAAAACAAGGGCTTGTAAGTTTGTATGAAGTGCCGTACGTCGTAAACGCTCTTAAGCTCGTCAGTAGCGCTTTTGACTACAAGACCGACGAGACAGTAGAAGTGCAATACCTCACTAGTTAACCAGTATATAAAAAAAAAGAAAAAAAAATAAGACAGGAGCTCATAGGGCATCAAAAAGAAAAAATAAATACAAACATCCGAATTGAGAACCTCCTCCTTTTTAGAAGTCGGTTAAAAAATTCTTCCGCATCGCTGTCAATGGGATAAGCGCCCAAACCTAGTAAACCTGATGTAATTTCCATAGGTTACCAGATATATGACATCAGTAATTACTTTCATCCCGTGTTTAAAACCTCGGTATTGTAAAACCACAGTCATTTCAACTTTATCATAGCCCCAGCTACCGGATTTATTATATTGATTGAGGATTAAAAAGTTAAAATAATTAATTATTAACCAATATTTAATTAGCCACAAACAACTAAACAAATAACAAGTAAGTGAATAAAACAACGCGTTTGTTTGCTACGAAAGCGCAGCTTCTGTAGCAACGTGCTACGGCGTAGCAACTGCGTAGTCGCGCTTATGAGCAGGCTTATGACATAGCCTACGCGGTTTGTGGTTTCAACCTAGAAATTCATTCTTGGTTGTTGCTTTAGCGAAATAATATGCATGAAAAGCGAAACGGGAAATTATGCAAAGAATGTGAAACCAAAAAACTTCTTAACATAACAATAATAAATTATAAAGGCGAAAGTTTTTGTGCGTTTGTATGTTTGTTACTTCTTCACGCCCAAATGGCAGAACGGATTTGGATGAAATTTGGCACACAGATAGTTAATAGCCAGGATACTTTTTATCCTGATAATCCTACGGGATCGACACTTATACGGATGAAACCGCGGGACGCAGCTAGTTTTACTTAATAACAACTTAACAAACATGACATCACGCTTTGTTTCCTCCCGAAGGGTTAGGTAGAAGTGTACCTATACTATTCCAACTTCTAAGATAAGCAAATGAGTCTATGTTAATTCGTATTATTTGAGACAGTAATACAGACTTCATTCTCCTCATAAAAATAACAACACACGTGTCTCCACAAACCTATAATATAAAAGGCAACCGTTACTGACTGATCTATCAACGCAAAGCTCAAACCACTGAGCGGATTGCACTGAAATTTGGCACACATATAGCTATTATAATGTAGGCGTGCACTAAGAAAGGATTTTTCAAAACTCACCCCTTAAAAGTTGAAAGTTAAAAGTGAAAAGGGAGAAATTTGTTTGTATGAAAAATCTTATTCCTTGAGTTAATAAACTTGAAACTTGGTACGAATACTTAACTAAGTAAATTATGAAGTTTGGCATTTTTTTTTTCTAAACTACCCCCAAAACGGGGATTGGAGGGTGTCAAAATTTGCATACCCGAAACTCAGTATTTGTACTTAAGACCAAAAATAAAGAATAACATGTATCAGGGTTTTTTGAAATTCCACCCCTAAGAGAGTGAATGAGGGGAGGGTGAACTTTTATGCGGACGAAGTCGCGGGCAGAAGCTAGTTATTCATAAAACTCAATGAAAAAAAACTCGCTCTCATTTGTTTAAGTTTCGAGACACATGCAGCTAATCAAGAAATAAATAATAACATACTGTGCCCGACTGTACGTGTTCACATCTATTAGACCTTGAGAACAGTCGTCAACAAAAGTTTGTTCACGTATTTATGTTAAACATTGAAACCTACTCAAAGTATTTCGTATGTATATTGCGTGGAGCGATTGCGAGTAGCAGGGGTGCCGAAAATAACATAAAATGTACAGACGCCAGCACATCAAGCTACAGTATAAGGTTCAAAGTTGATTGGGAAAATTTTGCAGTTTCGGGTAGCTTGATGTGCTGGCGTCTGTACAGTCCATTCACATTTATTCAACAACAACTACAGCAATAGCAGCAACAGAGAAAATATAACCATATTTTGTACTAACCAAAAATGATAAAACTGTTTCAAAAGTGAAGGCAAAACTCATAAGGGAATCTCACTCCGTTTTAAAAGACTCACTTTTCAAGCTGAAAACGATTGAAGACTTTTTTATTTCAATAGCTTAGCTCCACTTAGTTTTACTCTCACGTTCTCTTTATTAACAGCACTTTAACTCGCTTTTCACTAAGTGTGAAGCGCTCAAAGGAAATTGTATAAATTTTTCAAAAAGACTGTAATATCGTAATTGATCAAGCTTCATTTTAGTAAATGGAGCTTTAAATAAATGAAGCAGATGAAATGAGAGCAGTGGTGGCCAAATGGTAAAGGCTTACGAGACTCACGAGTTGTAGGTCGTAGGTTCGAACCAAGACAGGCGCTTTACTTTTTGTAAATTATTTCAACACCACTGCTCTCAAAACGGTGAAGGAAAACATCATAAGGAACCTGGTATGTCCTAGAACCAAAAATTCGAAGACATGTGTCATCTGACAACCTGCACTAGGCCCGTGTGGTGGATTACGGCCCACTCCCTCTTACTGAGAGGAGGCCTGTGTCCCAGCAGTGGGAACATTATAGGCTGATTATGATGATGATGAATTAAATGAAAGAATGAATAATATATTTATTTGCAAGAATATAGGTAGCTAACATAAGTTCATAAGATATCTATGGGTTTCACTATATTCGGCATTTCAGCCGTGCAAATATTTATATTTTATATCTTAGTTATATTATACTTATAGCATGCAGTACACATTTATTAACATAAAAATACTAATAATAATTTCATAATTTGAAGGATTACAATACAATTAGTAAAATTAAATTATACAATTATATTTATTTAAAATAATAATTTCTATTAAAAATATCGATTAATAATAATGATGTCATGTCAATGAAAAATAGCAAGAATAATGAAAATGTTTCAATATTATTTAATTAATGTAAATAAATAAATAATAATGTATAGTAATATATGTAATAGTAATGTATATGTGTATAATCAGATGTCATAATAATTATAATTTAACCCCCGCCCCTCCGTCCCACCGCTCACATACCTAAGGCGCAGCCAACTAGTTCTACGCGGACAATATAACTTACTAAATACTTAAGTAATATTAAAATTTATCACAATAAACTTACTAAATACTTAAGTAATATTAAAATTTATCACAATAAACACCCAGTGTTCTTCCTCCTCTCTCCTACTATCTATGCTGTGCCCGACAGGGTCCATAATTGTGACTAATAATAGTACATTATGATACATGTGTGCTATGTTGATCATTAAACTCGAGGCGGTATTATTCGCGCGAGCCGTAGGCGAGCGCGATAAGGTAGCCGAGAGTTTAATTATCAATGCACACGCGTATCATACGACGTTTTTCAACACACTTGTGAGGAAAAAAACAGACTTGTATTCTTAAATATTAACTTGTATGGAAAATGGCGGGCTTGGTTTGTCATTCCGCGCGCCGCGCTGACGTGCGCGCGCAGGTTTACCCATAGAGTAAGTAATGGTCATTCCTACACCTGCGCGCGCATTGCTAGCGCGGCGCGCGTTTTTTTTAACGCCTATACAGCCGCGATATACAGCCTATAGAAAAAATATACAGCCTATAGAAAAAATATTACACAAAATAATGTTAAGACTGATCGTAGTGTTGTCGTATGTCAAATTGTAGTTTAGTTAGTATGGAATTAGAAAGTACTATTTGCATAGAGAAATATACATTAATTCAGTGAGAATCCGCAATAATAGAACGCCAGTGGTCTTTTCCGTTTGGTTACGGGAGGGACGACGGAAAATTTATAAGGTGCATCCAGACAGAGCGAGCCATGCGCCGCAAGTGCTTATTTTTGTATGTTAGATGCCTCAGCCTGAGGCAACCATACATATAAAAAAATCATTTGCGGCACATGCCTCGATATGTGTGGATGCACCCTTAGGTGAATGCGCAGTGGTAGACCGCGAAATTTTTTTTTTTAAGTTTTTTACAATTCGCAGGTCAGTATCAGGTTGTATCTTGATCAAAATGTATATTTATATAATAGATATGTATTTAAAGAATTATAGTCATTAGAATCATTAATATATAAATTTAAGTTAGATTTATTCCCTAAGAACTTTTCCATAAGAGATTTGTTGTTATGGAACAAATCTAACTTAGAAAGATGTATTTAATGATTCTAATGATTATAATTCTGTAAATACGTATCTGTTATAGTCGCGAATCATATTTTGATCAAGATACAACCTGACACTGACCTGAAAATTGCAAAAAACGTTAGAAAAATTTAATTTCGTGGGCTACAACTGCGCATTCATCTTAAGGTAAATAAATTTTAGTTCATCTTCGGACCAAGGACAATTCAGACTATTTAAAAAAAAAAGTAAAATTGGCTCGCGGATTCTTTTTGGCATGAAGTCTCTCTGAAGAGATTTAAAAAAAAAACGCACTTCTCCGACCTCCGACTAGTAAATTAAATAGTTATCTGTGGAAATAAAGCACAAGTACCGTAACGTAAAGAAAAAGCACGCGTTTGTAATACACTGCATTATGGATCTAAAAGCTGTGCATTAAGAGCCATTTTACGAGCAAGTGTGTTGAAAAATTATTTCTCTACCAACTATGTACATTATGGTACGCAATAAAGTATTGAGAATTGAGACTATAGTCGCCTAGCGTGTATCGAAAGATGTTAAGTCACTAGACTCTAGGTGCTAAGCGAGCCACCTGTCAGTGCGTACATCATCATCTGCCTAGCCTTCTCCCAACTATGTTGGGGTCGGCTTCCAGTCTAACCGGATACAGCTGAATACCAGTATTTTACATGGAGCGACTGCCTATCTCACATCCAGAACTCAGTTACTGGGTAATACGATACCCCTTTGTAAGACTGGTTGTCAGATTTTCGGGCTTCTGACGACCCGTAACGACTATTAAAGATCCACGAATGACAGCCGGGAGCAACGGCTTAACGTGCTCTCCGAGGCACGGAGGGGTCTCAGTATGTAAAGATGGTCACACATCCACAGACCAACCGCTGCAAGCGTAGCTTAACCTGATCGATCGACCTGTGCGACAGTTATTATTTAGCCGCGGGCCTCTGTCATTGCGTAGTCTTATGGAATTCAAGTAACTTCGAAACCAAACAAGACGGCGCTACTTACTGCGCCGTATTTTTTTTGTTTTGTTTATACTGTCCCACTGCTGGGCAAAGGTCTCCCCCAAGTCCTTCCAGGAAATCCTTTCCCGCGCCACCTCAAACCAGCCCTCGCGGTACGCGTCCAGGTCATCTCGCCATCGCTTTCTGGGCCGACCTCGGCGGCGCCGTCCATCTTCAGGCACCCATTGTGTGGAAACTTTTGCCCAGCGGTCATCTTGCATGCGGCTGATGTGACCCGCCCAGTCCCACTTGAGCCTGGCAGCTTTCTTGCCTACGTCTAATATACCCGTTTTTGAAACGCAGCATGGTGTTTCGAATTTTGTCCTGTCTTTTTACACCCAGGATGCTGCGCTCCATCGCTCTTTGGCAAACGCCAAGGCGGAACTTTTGCGACTCGGTGAGCGACCAGGTTAAATACTTTTTATTATTTGGAACTCATTAAAGGTGCTCTTACTTAGTCAAACTCAACAAAACAGTAACAAACAACACGTTTACACAACTTCCCTCCCTACCTTTTCAATTTAGACCCCGCCCTTGTCAGTCAAAAGACAATTTTGTCATTAATCCCTTTCTCTCGCGTGACATCCCTCGCACATACGCAAAACTTTTCTAATCCCTGTTTGGTTTCTCTTCGATGTTCCTTACTACATCGAATGCTTGTGACACATCAATTTTCTTATAAATAATACCTAATATTTTCGTCTGCGCAGGCCCTTGAAGGTAGTCTGACAGTATGTTGATGGATCACGGAAATTATGATCTTCTTCGAGTGTGGAAGGCGTCAGTCAACAAGCATAATCAGCCTATAATGTTCCCACTGCTGGGACACAGGCCTCCTCTGTTCGAGAGAGAAGTGAGGAAGGGTGTCAGTCAAACTAAGAATGTCGAAATTGTATAGTAATCACACTAATATTATAAAGGCGAAAGTTTGTGAGTATGTGTGTATTTATAATTATGTTTGTTACGTCTTCACGCTCAAACGGCTGGACCAATTTTGATAAAATCTTGTATGGAGGTAGCTGACACCCTGGACTAATATGTAGGCTACTTTTTATCCCGATATTCCAACGGGATCGACTTTTACGCAGGTGAAATCGCAGGGCGCAGCTAATTAGGTAGTAAAAGTCAAATAATATTGCGGTCTTCTTGTTAGCAGAACCTACATCGATATAACGGCGCCGGATGGCCTTTACCAGAAGTGGTCATCGTATTAGTGGTTCAGCAGTTTCAATACCCATTCGTTCCATCCGCTGAAAATCTCCCACCTGGACATGAGTTGCCTTTGGTAACCTGGAAGTCTTTAAACAGACTGGGATTTTAAGCCACCCTGAAGTAAGAGCCCAAAAATTAAAAAACAAAATCTCGGCCCCTATGGTTTTGCACACTTTGCGGTTTGCAAATTTACACTAAAACGGGTATATTCTATCCAAAAAAAAAATACCTAGGTAATATAAAAAGCGCTGGATGTTAAAGAACAGCGGTTCTAAAAAAAAAAAAATTTTTCGGAAATCTTTGTCTTTGGTTGTGTATTTTCGTTTATCCGACCAACTAACGAAATTAAATTAATTTTTCATTATTCCAATCCTACACATCGATACGCAATTGGAACAACGAATACATATTCCACACCGATGCCTCTCAAACAATTAATACTTAGTTACCATTGACAGCATATGATGGAAGTATAATCAAGGACAATGTGTATCCCTTTTCAACGTCCGGAACAACCATCCAATCTATCAAAGTGCCTTGTTTGTTATGGGGTTTACAGTGGCATGGTTGTTTCTATGTATATAGCAGGAAGTACCTTTGTTAGAGAACTGAGGCTGGGCTGAACTGAGGGGCTTCGTAGATTATAAGAATCAGCCATAATTAATGTTTAATCCGTGCATTTAGATTACGTGTGGCTCCGGCTTTACGAAGTCCAAAAACCGGTGTTTCCATGGAACGACTGCCTATCTGACCTCCACAACCTAGTTACTGGATAACATGATACCCTTTGATAAGACTGATTGTCAGACTTTTGGGGTTCTGACGACCAGTACCGACTCTCAAAGATCCTCGAATGACAACCGGAACCAACAGTTTAACGTGCTTTCAGAGGCACGGAGGGGTCTTGGTATGTAAAGATGGTCCACAGATCCACAGACCAACCGCGGCAAGCGTAGCTTAACCTGATCGATCGACCTGTGCGGGTGTTATTATTTAACCACGGGCCCCTCTAGCCACGGTACATACTCGTAAGTACTACAGTAAAATTATCGACTTCTTGCAGTCTTTTCCAATTTTCTTCGTCTACTTTCGTACCCTGAAAGAAATGGCTGTGATTGATAAGGACGTATGTTGGCACGCAATTATTTTTTTTGGTGCTAGTGTAGGGAAACAAACAACACATATCGATACAATAATTACACTAATACTATAAAGGCGAAAGTTTGTGGGTATGTGTGTGTGTGGTGGTGTGTTTATATGTTTGTTACTTCTTCACGCTCAAACGGCTTGACCAATTTTGATAAAAAAATTTTTGGAGGTAGCTGACACCCTGGATTAACATATAGGCAACTTTTTATCCCGATATTCCCACGGGATCGACATTTACGCGGATGAAACCGCGGGGCGCAGTTAGTTTCAAATAAAACCCATCACTATTATTCTAATGTTACTCGTACATACAAGATGGAGAAGACCATTAGACAATAAAATATGAAAACATTGGCAATAAAAAAAAACAGTGGCACTCCGGGAGTGCCGACAGAATTGAAAACTTGAACAATTACGTGTGTATTTTTTGAATCGTCATATCAGGGGTATAGAATCAAAACTGGTTGTGTCCACCAATTTTATAAAACGTGAAAATAATGTTTTAAATTTAGTATGTGGGTATAAAGCGTTGGGAATACAAATGATAGACCGTACGTTTTTTTTTTATATACCTACTGTGATTTTTTTTCTTAGGACATAACCAGTTTTGTTTCTGTACCCCTGATATACAGGGTGAATTTTCTAAGTGGGCGTGGATGGCCAAGTTCTAAACTATAAGGAATAGCGAAAAGTACTCAAAGGAGTCGCGGGCTCGATTTTGATGAAAACTAAAACTGCATCATTGGATTTTTGAAAAATCAATATTTCTAGCCAGGAATCGAAACTGTAGATTTGAAAAAAAAACACTGTATTATTACACCATTCGATAGTGTTCCTAAGGTGCAGCGCAGACGACACACTTTTTGTGCGATCGAGTCTGTGGCGAACAAAATGTCTCTTTAATACTGAATAAGCTTATTGTAGTAGCCGAAAATTAGAACTCGACATTATGCTATGTTTATTTCAACTATAATTCCAGGTATATCCTGTTATTATTTTATCTACAGTTTCCATTTTATTGGTACTTACAATAAAAAGTGCGTCACGGATAGTGTGTCGTCTGCGCTGCACCTAATAAGGATCACATTCTGGGAAGTAACATAACCTCCTGCTTTATAAGTCGGTTCAAAACGACACACACTTCACGTTCATTAGTAAAACAGACTAAACTTAGATTTAGGGTCAACAACCCACCCATAGATATGAATAATAATCGCTGCATGTAAATTGACACAATCGAAGGCAACACGATGACAAGGGTCCAAAACCGAGCATCATTATAATCTCGCTATCACACTAATATTATAAAAGCGAAAGTTTGTGAGTGTGTGTTTATATGTTTGTTACTTCTTCACGCTCAAACGGCTGTACCAATTTTGATAAAATTTTGTGTGGAGGTAGCTGACACCCTGGATTAACATATAGGCTACTTTTTATCCCGATATTCTCACGGGATCGACACTTATGCAGGTGAAACCGCGGGGCGCAGCTAGTTAATATTATAAACGCGAAGTTTGTGTGGATGTTTGTTACTCTTTCACGCATAAACTCCTGAACAGATTTTGATGAAACTTTACAGTAATATAACTTTATACATCAGAATAACCATAGGATACTTTTTATCCCGATATTCCCACGGGATCGACACTTATGCGGGTGAAACCGCGGGGTGCAGCTAGTGACACAATATTTCCTACACATGATGAAATTGACGACATTTCATCAGCGGCCCATGGAGCAAAGTTAACCCTCCTATTGTGGACGGAAAACATTAACCCTGCTCTGCCAACAAACATGTAATATATACAAAAAACAAAAGCCAGTGGAATGCAAAACAGAAATCACCATTTGGTGTCCCAATGAAATCAAATAAACTCCGGATATACAGGTTGTTAAAAATAAGGCTTGATAAAACCTAAGGGACGACTTGGGAAGGAGGCTGGAAATAGAACATAGAATCCTATGTTCTATTTCCAGCCTCCTTCCCAAGTCGTCCCTTAGGTTTTATCAATAATTAGTGTTTATAATCATAAACACGGCGCCACATCAAGCTATTACATTTTCAGTTTTAGCTGACCTCGCATTGTATAGGTTTGTCGCTGTCGTACAATCAGAAGTCAGTTTATACTTGTTTAATGTTTATTTTGAATTTTTAAAATTCTTTTTTAATTTTTAAAATTCTTTTTAATTTTTTAAATTCTTTTTAATTTTTAAAATTCTTTTTTAATTTTTAAAATTAATTTTTAATTTTTAAAATCCTATTTTAATTGTTTTGATTTGTTTAAATGTTTAATTTTCTATTTGTTGTATGATGTATCTACTAGTATGCTAATTGATAGTGCCGTGCTTTCCTATAATTTAAATACATATACGAGATCAATATTATGTCTACGACTCTGGGTTAATGCTGTGTATGTGTTTAGTTGGTAAGCCTTGTTAAATAAATACTGAATATGTATAGCTTGATGTGTAGCCGTGCGTACAATAGTGATAAATAAATACATTTAATTTAATCCTTGTATGAAATTATTAAGTACACTGATTCATTAAAATCGCAACTATGTATTTCAACAGAGTTGCTAGGAGTCAATATTTTTTTTGCTGAATTTATTCTGGTGTTTGGAAAATTGTTATTTAAAATGTTTAAATCTACTTTAACGACACAACCTCAAACACTGCTGTCATTAATGTAATTTAAGTGCATGTAATTATAAAACTAATTATTTATTATGACCTCCAAAAACCCAGTCCTGAGAAAATCGCAAGCAAAACCCTTTCACATCCTGTATACAGCAAACATTTTGTTTTTGTAACAGCACGGGACTAAAGGGACGGCCAGTCCTCCCCATAAAGATTGCGCTTATTTTTACAACAATAGGTTCGCGTTGACAACGTAATAATAGCCGACTGAAAATAATAAGGCACATGTCACACTGCCTAAGATTAACGAGAAGCGATTACAGCTATAGTTTTCACGTTTTACCATGGCAATAGCGGTTATTGTTAAGTGGTAAGCTACGTGGTAAGTGATAACATTCGCACATGTCGATCGATCAGGTTAAGCTTCGTTTGCCGCGGTTGCTCCGTGGATGGGTGACCTTTACATACCGAGATCCCTCCGGAAAGCACGTGAAGCCGTTGGCCCCGGCTGTCATTCGTGGATCTTTGACAGTCGTTACGGGTAGTCAGAAGGCCGAAAATCTGACAACCAGTCTTACCAAGAGGTAGGTATAGTATTACCTATTAACTTGTTGTGGAGGTCAGATAGGTAGATTTTGCAGATGCATCCGGCTAGACTGGAAGCTGACCCCAACATAGTTGGGAATCTAGATTTTTTAATTTCAAAAATGTCCTAAATAAATATCTATCTAGATCGTCAACATGTTTCATTTTCAGCAATGAAAAAGCCATTTAGAGTCCGGCCGCACTAATTTTGCCAAAGATGTAAACAACAGTGGCCGCTCGAAATTGAATAAAATTGGTATACGAGAACATTTATTTCAAGTAATGATTGTTTTCGTCTAAATCTCCGAGCTAATTAGTCTACAAGTACCTAACCCTATATGTATCTCTTTTACTTATTCGGTACCTTACAATCTTTCGTACGTTTCTTGAACGAGAAAATCGTTCATAGCTCGTCGCTTCCTCGTCCACCGTGGGACAGAGGCCTTAAGCTCGGCTATTTTAGACTAACAGGATCCGGCCAATTGTAGCCTGAAAGCACCCTTTATTTTCCTGGATTAGTTACATTTGAAACAAAATAAAGAGATTTCTTTTGGCTATTTCGTTTATCACTCTTGTTAAGAATAAGGAGATTGGAGAGGGTTATACCTAAATATTTTTATTAGTTATTTATGCAACTGTTTTATAATAATTAGGAGTATCACATGAGTGTTTTAATACCTAATTATGTACAGTTGCATACAAGATTTTATCTACACTCATGATATGAATCCTTTATAATAGGTTCTGTAACAGTTTTTTTGCAATACTAATATGGAACAAAAATGGCGGCCGGCGCACAGTGGGCCCATACTGAAAATTTGTGGACTTAGGCAACAAAGTTCCAATATCGATGCGATTTTTTTTTATATGACGTGTTATGATATTCCTAACAACTTTTATTCTTATAAAATTTCGTCTAAAGTTGATAGTTTGTCTTGAAAAAAAATTATTAGTTTTTTTTGTATGGAGCGAATCACGTTTCATTTTTTTTCTTCAATTGTACTAATATGTTGAGTGTGTGGCGGTGAGTATATGATAGCTAGGGTCATTCTCTATCCATGAAAAAAAAATGAGCGCCGGCTATCTGCGGCATCGCGAGTAATCATTCGGTAAAAAAAAAAATATTTTGTATGAAATTTTTTGCCATTTAAAATAAATTCAAAGTATATTTTTTGTCTCATTTGGCTGTTTTGACCTTCTTTTTAGTTAAATATATAGTTTTAATAGCGCATAATTACATATAACTAGTAATTCTGGTAGAGATTTAGTTATTATTGCATGTTATCGGTAGCACCTGCATTGTGATTGATGACTCATTTGTTTGTGCGCTCGGCTAAGCGCATAACTAATGAGTTTTCAAAAATGCTCGTCTCTGATTGGCTGTGTTATTTTTTTAACTGCACGTTATCTATTGTTGAATAAATATCGTAATAAGTTTCAGGTTATACTAATTTTGTTAATGATAGGTGAAATAATTTAAATCTGTACGGGCAAGTCATTGATAATTACCTACATAATCAAGCGTATGTATATTATAGTATAAGTTATCGTACGTATGACCATGACCAATATGAAACTGTGAAGTAATTGTAGCCCTGAAAAGGGCTGTTTGTCATATTCCTAGCCCTGATGGGCTTTTGTGGGAATAATCTAGAGCCGGATCACATTATTTCTTGTTCCAGAAGTGCTAGTGGGTCTGGCAAATTTTCGGACTCTGCTATGAGGCATTCTTCTTCCTCCATAATCTCACTGCCACAGGGAGGCTCAGTAGTCTGTAACAACTGAATTGCTTCAGGCAACAACTCATTATGAACCTTCTTCGTTATTTTAGGCCTTATGTAGGATATGTGGGGATCAGAGCTTATTAGAAGTCCATGAAGGATGTCTTCGTTTGTTGCTATTCTCCCTGTTTTCCGAGTGTGCCTCTCCCTGACGTTTCTGAAATCCTTATTACGGGCTTCCGAAGCTTCTTCAGATAAGGTACCTAAAACGAATAAGTTATGTACATTTTAATTTCAAAACGCAATCGAGTCAAATATAATACATCATACTATATTTATTTTTTACTTACCGATTGGCAAAACACCAAAGTGGTTACAGATGTCTGCACCGTGCATTAGAAGTTTATGTACACTAACTGGCATGTAGTACCACGAATAGTGTTGCACGTACACATCAGCTGTTTCTCTACAGTACCTTCTAAATTTTTCACAGTCAATGTTTTTGCCTGATGATATGGCTTGTAGAATAACGGAAAATCTGAAAATCAGATTTTCGTCAATTCCCGTTATTCTGGAAGATCTTTTGTAATCTTGGAAAAAGCGCCTCGCAGTATTCCCGTCATTTGTAGTTCCAAAACCCTAAAATGGGAAAACAATACTGTAATATACAATATATAGAGATATAATACACAAACAACATAAAAAGAGCAAAAATTAAATACATACCTGTTTGACTATATCAATCAGCATTCCAGTTTGCTCACGAAATTCTTGTTGCGTGGTATTTTTTTTAGCTTGTTTCAAAGCCTTATGTTCGCCTCGAGCAGTCCATCGCTGAAAATCCAGATTATAAGATATATGGAGAAGACATTCCATACACCGAATCTTCATATGCAGTGAAGAAATTCCTTGTTTGTAAATTTCTTCACGAAGTGGTTTGGAAGCCAAAGCGTCTAAATTATTCATTTCGCTCGGTTTTGCCAAGCAAATGGGACACGTTGCAAATGATGGTACTTCAGCAATAATATTGGCCACTTTTCCATCAATCATGGTCATATGCAATTCATGTGATACAATAATATTTCCAAACTGTGTAGATATTCGTTCATCAATTTGTTTTTTCATCTCAGACTCTTCAGACTTTATAAAATCAGCTGTCTCTGAAGTGAAAGTAAACTTCACTGGTCGACAGTAAAGAGTTGAGCAAGGTGTGGGGTTCTCCCAAACTATATTTTCATTCCCAGATGATGGGCTAGTAGACACTAGCCGAAGAGGGACGATACTTATCATGACTACTGATGAATCATCGAACTCTGTAGCTGTGTTTGACGTTTTCTGTTTATAATTACTCTGCGACGAAGAACCATCAAGTCCCCATTTCCAGGTTAACTTGAGTTCTTCATTTTGAGACCTATCAACAGAATTCATATCTAGTAAAATCCTCTTCACAGTGTGGTCCAATAGCGCTTGCAATTTAATGTGAGCTCCTTTTTCAGTAATCTCCATACTCTCTTGTGGTGGGTAACATCTTTTCTTGGCATTTACAAGATTTGGATAAGATGGAAAGGCAGCACAGTTTTCTTCTTTCAGAAATTGTCGAAGAGCTAAGTATTTCCATTTCGAGAGCGCAAGTGATGTATAAAGAGCTAAACACTTATCTTCAGAGACAGTACTTAAGCTCTGCTTCTTGAATAGTCGCTCATCTACTTCGGATAGCGCATCTGGATTACTGGAAAGGTATTCGACCACTTTTGCCAGATTCGTTTTGCCGTTGTCTTTCAATTTTGTTATGTACCAGTGCTGCAACTCTTCCTCGGAATTTTCCTCTACTATGGAAGTAGAACGTCTTTTTTTTTGCTTATTACTTAAGTCTTCGAACGGTTTTCTGTGCTCCTTTTCTGTAGATGTTCCCGCTTCCTCAGTACATACTGCAAGAGTAGGAACATGGGAATCTATATCCACAGGCTCAGATAAGGCTGCGTCTGAAAAGCCCATCTCACTTCTCAGGTCAACAGTGTCACAAACAGGCCATTTGATGTTTTTTTCCAACCACTTGCGATTACTTTCACGGTTCATAAAAGTTTTTTGATGTCTACATGACTCTATCCACTTTTTATTTAGATTTACACAAAAAAGTCGACAGAACTCCTTGATTCGGTTCTTGTCTTCTTCAGAAACTTCGGTAGTCAAGACAGAAATGATACTTTCATATAGAAACATATGATTTTTCAGATCACCGCCACTTCTTAATTTCACAAAAAGATCTAGGTTGGTACAAAATCCAGCCATAGTTCTAATGTAAATATAAAAATAAAAGTATTTCACTGTGTTCACAAATAAGCGACAAGAGCGAAACTAGATGGACTTAATGAATGTCTTTATATTTATAGTCAGTGTTAATTACTCAAGTAGTGGACATAACAGTGAGTGAAAATTATTCAGCCAATCAGAGACGAGCATTTTTGAAAACTCATTAGTTATGCGCTTAGCCGAGCGCACAAACAAATGAGTCATCAATCACAATGCAGGTGCTACCGATAACATGCAATAATAACTAAATCTCTACCAGAATTACTAGTTATATGTAATTATGCGCTATTAAAACTATATATTTAACTAAAAAGAAGGTCAAAACAGCCAAATGAGACAAAAAATATACTTTGAATTTATTTTAAATGGCAAAAAATTTCATACAAAATATTTTTTTTTTTACCGAATGATTACTCGCGATGCCGCAGATAGCCGGCGCTCATTTTTTTTTCATGGATAGAGAATGACCCTAGCTATCATATACTCACCGCCACACACTCAACATATTAGTACAATTGAAGAAAAAAAATGAAACGTGATTCGCTCCATACAAAAAAAACTAATAATTTTTTTTCAAGACAAACTATCAACTTTAGACGAAATTTTATAAGAATAAAAGTTGTTAGGAATATCATAACACGTCATATAAAAAAAAATCGCATCGATATTGGAACTTTGTTGCCTAAGTCCACAAATTTTCAGTATGGGCCCACTGTGCGGCGGGATACGACGTGAATTCGAATAACGTATAAGTTCCTTTTTTAAATTACTGCGCTGTGGTAGTGAAACGCGCGTGCATGACAAGGTTCTTTTTTTGAAAACGAGTTGCATAATGAAATTTAGTACAACATAATAACACTCGTTTGGATGATATTAGGTATGGTTACTATGACAATGGTTGTTTTAAGGTTGGCAATAAGCTATTTGTTTTAGAAACTTTTAATGAGGATTTATAGCATAGGTGTAGATAAAATGAATTAAAGGGGGTTTCTCGTGTTGTTTTATTAATAGAAGGATGGAATTGATTAGTATAAGCTTTTATGCTTGTAATAGTAGTGATTTGGATGGAAAGTCACCCGGCAAAGTTCTAACATATTATTTTTGTGTCAACCTTTGGACAGTAAGTACATATGACATTATGACACATGTCTCAAATGGTGATAAAGGTAACCCTATCACTTTCCTCTGTCCCTTGTGTGTTGCCTTCTCCGGATAATCTTCCGTACGGTAAATATGACAATGTAAGGAATCATGGTCCACCGTCTACCGGTTTGTATGTCAAAGGAGAACATTTTTCAACAATCTTCCTTCCTCTTTCATCCTAGAACACAATAGATTTTACCCGTTAAATCCAAGGTAAAATCCTTCTTTATTTTATACTACGGTGCAATTTACATGTGCAGACGGGAACAACGTCTTCAATTTCTGAACCGTAACCTAACAAAAATACTAGGTTTGCATGAACTGAAGATAGTATTTCATTAGTATTATTAAGTACTTCTTTTTATATACAGGATGAAATTGAAAACATGCGAAAAGTCGAAATGGGAGATTGCACTCATCATTATGAACAACTTTTACTTTGGGACCAAACAATAAATCGCAAAAAAAAAGCTGCTGTTCCCTACATTTATGTCCGCATAACTCGTCAAAATGTAGGGAACAGCTGATCTTTTTTTTCGCGATTTCAAATTTGGTCCCATAGTATAAAAGCTGTTCCTAATGATGAGTACAATCTCCCATTTCGACTTGTCGCATGTTTTCAATTTCAACCTATTGTAAGGTTTATGATTTTGTATAATCGATTTGAGGAATAGATAATATGATGAGTTGACAACTCTCGGCGAGCGCGGGAATTTTTAATCTGTACGGCCGTACGGCGGGGAGGGAACTGTATTAATTTGGCGGTGTAACATTGGTTGTTTAAAATAAATAATTGTAAAACATAGTGACCTGAGTTTTACTACACTATATATTTACAAAATACAATACAAAAATACAAATGTTTTATTCAAGTTTTTTACAACAATAGGTGGTTGTGTTTGGAGGTTTCTTTTAAGCCATTTTTGCCTGTGTTAGGATACCCAGCTCTTCTATAGCAAAATAATTACAACAGGTACAAATATTATGTGGGTAATTAAACTTGTACTTAATAACTTATTTCTATTGATAATACTTATTTTTAATTAAAAAAAAGAATAATAAAAAAAGCCTGTTAATAGCAAAAACAATGATTATATTCTATTTCTATCTGGATTAATATATCTTTCAAATGGTGAAATAATTTGTCAAATAGGAGCTGAAGTTCCGAAGATTGTCCTCCACATACAGGGTGTTACAGAAAGGGTATATCAATACAAACGGGTTGAAGAGTGTATCTGGTCTAGAATCTCTGTACAAAATTTCAGCTCAAAAGCATTAACTTTGAAAATGCATAATATTTTTTTATTTCGACATCACGGCGCTGCACTGGCGCGCGGCGGCGTGATGTGCGTGTACTAGGCGCACAGACACAATACAGATAATGGATAATGACCCTCGTAGTGCGGTGACACGTTTGTTATAATTTCAATTTAATAAACTCGAAATAAAAAAATATTAAGCATTTTCAAAGTTACTGCTTTTGAGCTGAAATTTTGTACAGAGATTCTACACCAGATACACACTTCAACCCGTTTGTATTGATATACCCTTTCCGTAACACCCTGTATAGACAAGCTCAGAAAATTCGCTTTTCTCTTTATACATAACTAGCTGCGCCCCGCGGTTTCACCCGCATAAGTCTCGATCCCGTGGGAATATCGGGATAAAAAGTATTTTATGTCCTTTCCCGGAACTCAAACTATCTCTATACCAAATTTCATCTAAATCGGTTGAGCGGTTTAGGCGTGAAAAGGTAACATACAGACAGACAGAGAGACAGAGTTTCTTTCAAATTTAAAATATTAGTATGGATTTAGTGGGATATTTTCTGACAAACACGCAGGCAAAAGCTAGTCTCTTATGAACGGTAAAATGAGTGTAAAATATTTTCTTTATAAAGACCGCTAATAAGTCCTTAGCGTCTTTAAAGCTAAAATTGCAAGATATTTCTGCCTCTCAAGTTCTTGTTCAAACATCGTTTGATGTTTTAAAAGCCGGTGGGGATTAAAAATTTGCTGGCATAGACCATAATGAAGGACTCAATCGCCTGCTTTAAGAAATGATAGCGGCGAATAAAATCGGCCAAGTGCGAGTCGGATTCTAGCACAAAGTGTTCCGTGCCACCAAAACCTCAGTTATAGATAGACCTAGATAACGCTTGTATCATGATCTGTATGAAAACCAAGCGTACGACTTTTTGACTAGCTACTACGACGACGATCTACGACGTCATAAGAATTATTTCGTTATTGTAACATATTTATCTGCACATAAATATAATAATAATCACACTAATATTATAAAGGCGAAAGTTTGTGAGTGTGTGTGTGTGTGTTTATATGTTTGTTACTTCTTCACGCTCAAACCGCTGAACCGATTTAGATGAAATTTGGTATAGAGATAGTTTGAGTCCCGGGAAAGGACATAGGCTACTTTTTATCCCGATATTCCCACGGGATCAAAACTTATGCGGCTGAAACCGCGGGGCGCAGCTAGTATAAAAATAATATTCCACAACTATCACACAACGCCATCTAGTCCCAAGCTAAGCAGAGCTTGTGTTATGGGTACTAGACAACTGATAAACATACTTATATATTTCTAAATACATACATATTATAGACTAGCTGTGCCCGCGACTTCGTTCGCGTGGATGTCGGAACTTACCAATATCCTGCGAGGATACCGATTCAAATCTTTATTTTTTATTTAAGCTAGTGCTTCTCTATTAATAACATTAGTTGTGGAACCATCTGAAGCGTACACAAAAAGGTTATTGGGGTTGTTTACGCGTGAAAGAGCTACGTATAGTTGACCATGGGAAAAGCATCCAATACTTAGGTCCACCCCCGCAACGGATAATGTCTGGCCCTGAGCTTTATTAATCGTCATGGCATAACAAAGACTGACTGGGAATTGCACTCGTTTGAAAGTTGTTAGGAATAATAGGTATTCTTGGAATAAAAACAATATCACCGGCACCGCAACCGGTTAATATTTCAGCTTCGATAATGTTTTGCTGCAGATTTGTGACTTTGAGCTGAGTGCCGTTACAAAGTTTGGGAGGACATCAATTTCTGAGGAGAATTATTGGAACACCGATTTTTAAAACTATTTTGTTGGCGGGAAGTCCGTGTGTGTTGAGGGAATCCAAAAATTCTACCGGGTAGTGCGTGGCGTCATCTTCTTCCATAACTGTATTTATAGAGGTGTATTCTCTACTATTCCCGGACACATGCATCAATATTTTTAAATTAATTGCCGCAGCTTGGTCATTGCGGGGAGTCAAAATAGCTCGCTGACATAGCCAAGAACCGGCTTGATTTCCCATATTTGTGGAATCTCCGTACACAGAAGAAATTAGCTCTTGTTGTGATGTAACGCAAGAACAGAGATTAGCGACCAAATTAACTTTTCCATCTTCTTGTACGGGGTATGTGCCATCGCCTATTTGTAACAATAAATTGGAAAACTCCTGTGCATTTTCGCAGCCTCCTAACTGTGCACGCATATTTACGCTCAGGTGTGTAGATGATATATTGCGCCATAAAACAGAACTCTTCAGACATGCAGCAATTTCATCGGCTCTCGTTCCTCGGGGTACTATCGGGAGTGTCTGCCGAAAATCACCGCAGAACAGTACCGTAATGCCTCCCATCGGTCGGTCATTTTGCCTTATGTCCTGCAAAGTTCTATTCACTGCTTCTACAGCTTTGCGGTTTGCCATTGTGCACTCATCCCTAATAATTAAAACACAATCGCGTAAAACCTTTGCTTTATCGCTATTTCGTGATATGTTGCAAACCGGGCTTTCCGTACGGTTCAAGTCGATAGGAATTTTAAATGTTGTGTGTGCCGTTTTTCCTCCAGGCAATAATGTGGCTGCTATCCCTGAAGAGGCGACAGCAAGGGCAATTTACTTTGGTTCCTTATTCGAGCCAAAATAACATTGGTTAGGAAAGTTTTCCCTGTGCCACCCGGTGCGTCTAAAAACAGGATTTCACCCGAGGCGTTATCTACACTGCAGCATTCCCTATCAAACGTCTGGCGCTGTTCCTCTGTCAAATTTGCGCAGTCATTTTGTAAAATTTCTTCGAGTTCCACGGGATTGTAACTAATTTCTGATACGTACTCTCTGTCCATCGACTACCGGTGTGGGCAAACCATAACAACGCCATCTATCGAAGTGCTATTAATATTCAATACTGCACGTAGTTGATCTCCAGATGTAGTCCATATTATAATTTTCAAATTTACATTTTTGAAGTGAAAACTTCTTTAGCGGGGCGTTGCACACTTTTTGTAATGGGTAAAAAATGTTAAACTCGCGTCAGGACATCGCGTCAGGACACGTGACCGTCAGGAGAGATTTCCCCCCCCTCTCTTTCTACGGCGGCGCCAACCGAAGTGAACCAAGTGACACACGACAATGGATGGATGGATGGATGGACGTGGACGTGGACGTGGACGTAAAATGAAAAAAGTGACGCAGAAGTAGTGAAAAAAAATTAGTTATATTAATTAAATTAATAATTGATTAATTTCAACGTTAATATTCAAGTTTTCTCTTCTGCCGGCACTCCCGGAGTGCAACCCGTCTTTTTTTTAGGTGTGAACTGATTACGATGAAACAAAAAACTCAATGTTACTTCAATTTATAATTTTTAACGCAATATTGTTGCGTATAAACGTGAAGTTGTGAGACCAAGTGCATATTAACACACATTAACTAATTTTGTCCAGAGATGGCGCTGTTTTAATATTTATTTCTGAAACACTTAGAATTTTCTAATTTACAATTTTTAGGTGTGTGTGAACTGATTACGATGAAACAAAAAACTCAATGTTACTTCAATTTATAATTTTTAACGCAAATATTGTTGCGTATAAACGTGAAGTTGTGAGACCAAGTGCATATTAACACACATTAACTAATTTTGTCCAGAGATGGCGCTGTTTTAATATTTATTTCTGAAACACTCAGAATTTTCTAATTTACAATTTTTAGGTGTGTGTGAACTGATTACGATGAAACAAAAAACTCAATGTTACTTCAATTTATATAATTATTAACGCAAATATATATAAACATAAAGTTGTGAGACCAAGTGCACATTAACACACGTTAACTAATTTTACTTCTGGTAGGTACACTTTAAATTCAAAAATCTTTTGATAGACTGAACCGATTGCAATGAAACAAAAACTAAATGTTACTTCAAGTTACGCTAAATCGTTGTGTATAAAAGTTATCTACATTTATTTCGTACATTTTACGTGATGCTCGGATAACTAAACATACAAACAGACAAACAGACAAAAATTCTAAAAATGCTGGAATTGGGTTCTATTGGTTGTCCTTTAACACCCTGGCTATATTTTTTTATTTTTTTTTAAATGTACAAAAACTTCTTTTCTACAGTTTTATTATATGTATAGATAAATTACACCCAGACACAGAACAAATGATCGTGCTCATCACACAAACATTTGTCCTGGGTGGGAATCGAACCCACGACCTCCGGCATAGCCGTCAGGGTCACTAACCACTAGACCATTAGGCCTGTCAAAAAATCTTTGACTTTGATGGTAAAATTAAAACACCGCTGCGCTGCGTTGTGATTCAAAGACGCCGCTGCGTGCGGCACCCATCTTGCCCCACCCCCGGGGCCTAGCGCCAGCGCTCACGCTCACCCAGCCAAGAGTGCTACGGACTGAGCGCGAAAGTGACGGCTTACGATTTTTGTCCGTAAGCTGGGCACGCGAAGTAGTTGTTCTTGCGTTATCTAGGTGTATAAAGAAAGAAAGAAAAGTATTTAATGAAACTCGTACAGGAAGATCACAAACTATACTAAATACAGTTACAAAAATATTAAGCATTTTCAAAGTTAATGCTTTTGAGCTGAAATTTTGTACAGAGATTCTAGACAAGATACACTCTTCAACCCGTTTGTATTGGTATACCCTTTCCGTAATACCCTGTATATCTATGTGTGTATATAAATCACACTATATCACATCACATCACACTAATATTATAAAGGTGAAAGTTTGTGAGTGTGTTTGTTACTTCTTCACGCTCAAACCGCTGAACCGATTTAGATGAAATTTGGTATACAGATAGTTTGAGTCCCGGAAAAGGACATAGGATAGTTTTTATCCCGATATTCCCACGGGATCGACATTTACGCGGGTAAAACCGCGGGGCGCAGCTAGTGGTAATATAAATAAATAAGGAATGGATGTCAAAATGAGGGTTTTTGATCAATTGGTATTTTATGTATGTTACGAAATGACCCTTTTGGTCAAAAAGATAAATACCTGTGACTGATAAATAGGGTAGGCTTAGTTATAGGGTCCCATTTTTACCTCCTGGGTACGGAACCCACATAATTAACGGCCTCAACAAATACTGAAAGGACTGATCGGGGAGTTAGTTAAAAAAAAAACAGAATTGCTGATTAAAATTTTAACGGTTTTGTAGGCAAATATTTACTAGCAATTTGAGGCGTGTTTTTAAGGTTGGATCTGTTTTTTTTTAACTAATTTAAATTGATGATTTTATTTATCTACGAACTAGCTGCGCCCCGCGGTTTCACACGCATAAGTTTCGATCCTGCGGGAATATCGGGATAAAAACTACCCTATGTCCTTTCCCGGGACTCAAACTATATCTATACCAAATCTCATCTAAATCGGTTCAGTGATTTAGGTGTGAAAAGGTAACATACAGACAGACAGACAGAGTTAGTTTCGAATTTATATTATGTATATTAGTATAGATTGGTTTAGATTTCTATGAATGATTTCTTCATTCATCCATAATTACTATTCCTACCAAAACTATACATTCGTACCATTATAGATTCATTGAAACATGTAGAGGGGCTTGTGGCTAAGTAATAACAGCCGCACGGGTCGATCGATCAGGGTAAGCTACGCGTGACCATCTTTACATACCGAGACTCCTCCGTGCCTCGGAGAGCACGTTAAACCGTTACGCGGTGTCCTACGTGAGCGACGAATACGACACGACGTGACGCTGCGAACGCGACGAACGCGATCAACTCAACGGCATATCCTGCTTGCGGCCTATGTAACAGTCTGCGACGAGACGCGACGTAACGCGTACTTGTTTTGAGAGCGACCAGACGCGACTACCACGAACTACATATGAACTTTCCGTCTGTTCCCGTTGTCCCCATTTGGAACTCAATAAAAATAATTAAAATGTATTCCTGTTGTCCCCATTGACGGTTTCCTGTTAAAATTGTACTGTACTTCTCCATGATTCGCGAAGTTGTCGCATGTAGCATCGCGTCGCATTACGTCGCGTCGTGTTGCGTCGAGTCGCGTCGTATTTGTCGCTCACGCAGGACACCGCCTTAGTCCCGCTGTTATTCGTTGACCTTTGACAGTCGTTAAGGGTCTTCAGAGGCTCGAAAGTCTGACAACCAGTCTTACTAAGGAGTATCGTATTACCCAGAAACTGGGTGTTGGAGGACAGATAGAAAAGAAAAAAAAGAAAGAAAATACGTTTATTTGCAGCAAACATGACGCATCAAAAGACAAACACAAAATAAAATAACAAGTACCTATATCAGGCATAAACAGCAAGCAGATATAGTATAGGCAGTCGCTTCATGTAAAATACTGGTATTCAGCTGCATCCGTTTAGACTGGAAGCCGACCCCAACATAGTTGGGAAAAGGCTAGGCAGATGATTTATAGAAACATGCTGAAAAAACATGAACTTCCTTATTTCCTTCGACTGACACAATTGCTTAATTTATAGATTTTTTTGAAGCAGGTACAATCAAGGAGCAGCAATATTAAAACAAATTCCTTTTTCCCACATAGCGGGCGTATGTCTCCTTTTCGAACTGTCAATTTCATTTAAAATGCTAGCAAAGAGATTGTCAGTAAAATAATAAAGTAGATACAGACTGGAGTCTGTACCTACTTTATTATTTTACTGACAATCTCGCTACCCGAAACTGTAAAATTTTCCCAACCAACTTTGAACCTTATTGTTTAGCGATAAAGTTGAAAATCTATTAAAGAAATTTGACAGATTGTATGCTGATTATGTGTATTGATTCCCTTCATAAATCTCCACCCCCCTTTTTACAGCCTTAAGGGATAATTTCGGGGATAAAAACTATTCTATATCCTTCCCCACAACTCAAACTATCTCCATACAAAATTTCATCTAAATCGGTTCAGCGGTTATTGATTCCCCATACAAACTTCCACCCCCCTTTTCACCCCCTTTAAGGATGATTTCTGGGATAAAAACTATCCTTTGTCCATCCATGGGATGCAATCTATCTCTCTGCCAAATTTCATCTAAATCCGTTCAGTGGTTTATGCGTGAAAAGGTAACATACAGACAGACAGAGTTACTTTCGAATTTATAATATTAGTATGGATAGTATGGATTCTCCTGCCTTTTCTCAATTTATTCAGGGATTGGCGAAACATGTCTTTTTCCTCCATACTTCTCTATTATTCGTCATCTCGGTAGTCACCCCCTTTCTAACCATATCATCTTTCATACAGTCCAACAATCGTTTCTTTGATCTTCCCCTACTACTGCGACGTAGGTTTCTTATTATTCCAAAACATACGCAGTAAACAGTACAACGTTACATACCTACTTCGTAACTCACTCAGTCATTCCTTTGTCTCTAAATACCCGAAATACCGGAACTGTGTAACATACATAAACAAATAAATAAAAGCCTTTTACGAAGTAAGGTTTCTTCAAAGAGCTGTTAGGAAAATTGTTGAAATGCCAAAGTACAGACAGCGTCAGAGAAAAGGAACCCCCTTTGGTAATGACTCATTACCAAAGGGGGTTCCTTTTCTCTGACGCTGTCCGTACGTTCCTACTTATGAAAGGACTCAACGAATGTTGTAAATTGAGAAAGTACAATGTACATGTTTATTTTCCTGTTGACAACGATGCGGACGATATTGTGATGCCCTATGATTCATTCTTCTTTTATATACTTGTACAGATGCCAGCACATCAAGCTACCCGAAACTGTCAAATTTCCCCAATCAACTTTGAATCTTGTACTTAAAGCTGAAAATCTGTTAAAGAAATTTGACAGATTTTAGTGGCTTGATGTGACTGAGTCAACCATACGACGCGCGACGGACTAGTGAGCGCTCGTCAGAATTAGTGTTTGGATCTTCACTGGATCTGCCCGTTGTCTTCAGTCAGCCGAACTGTTTGTAATGTAGAAAAATATTAACATATAACATAACATCACGCCTGTATACCCCAAAGGGCAGTGGCGTGCATTGGTTTTAAGAATAGGTAGGCACTAGGCCAGATCACTAATCTAATCAGAAAAAAAAAATGAGGTCAAAAGTGTGGTTATTTGAGTAGGCATGCCTACTTAAGGGTGATAAATTGCGAAGGTCGAATGTCATTTTAATTTTGTCGTATTAACTTGAACGAGTAAAGACCAATGACAATGTGCGAATAGTACGGGAGCCGAGTAGGCCGAGCGGCGACTGCCTACAGCCGCGCGTGTTTGTATGAAAATTTTGGTTTTAATTAGGTATGATAATTTTGTGAGTTTCTTAATTGTGGGGCGCACACACTAAAATGTAATTGACAGGCTTATGTTGATATATCGAGGTAGGCACTGCTTATATGCCTATATGCAATGCACGCCACTGCCAAAAGGTCAAACAGAGCAAATGGGTTACCTATAGTACACCCACATTTCGCCAGTTATGTTTAAGTCCCATGTAATAGGGGGCGAGCCTATTGCCATTAACCGGGTACAAATCCAGACTCTAGGCTGTTACTGAAAAATTCTAGATGAAAAAACCCAATAAAACCTTGTCCGACCCGGGAATCGCACTCAATCAAGACCTCATGCTCAGCTAGCGGTTGCGATCACCAGACCAACGAGGCGGTCAGTCAAAGATATTAGTATTACCCATTAAATCCATACTAATACTATAATTTCGAAAGTAACTCTATCTGTCTGTATGCTACCTTTTCACGCCTAAACCGCTGAACCGATTTAGATGAAATTTGGTATATAGTTTGAGTCCCGGGAAAGGACATAGAATACTTTTTATCCCGATATTCTCACGAGATCAAGACTTATGCGGGTGAAACCGCGGGGCGCAGCTAGTAAAATATAAAATTTATAAATTGTTTCAGCCGTTTAGGAGCTACGATGCCGCAGACAGACACACAGATACCCGTATACATCCCCTTTCCGTCGGGTGTTAATTTTGTAGGTCACCAATATTTTCTTCATCCTCAGTTTAAGGTAGTTTAGTCATCTAAGGTCCGGTGAAGCCACACGATCGTAACTCTTGAGTTATGTACTGTGTTCAAGATAAGTTCAGTTTATGATCCTTTTTTATTGCTGTTATCTTCACTGTACTACGTACTATGTCTAAACTTCATGTCCGCGTCACTTCTACATATAACTACCTACAAACGGGGTGGATAGGGATGCAGGGGTGAATCGGGACAAAACTTTAAAATGGATTTTAACGTTGAAATAATATAGTTTGTTGTCAATAAGGGCACGTCTTCGTTAATTAAATTACAGTAAACACGTTAGGGTCCTTTTTGGCCACAAACTATATTATTTTATTGTTAAAATCCCGTTTAAAGTTTTGTCCCGATTCACCCCTGCATCCCTATTCACCCCGTTTGATGGTACATACTTCCATGATATGTAGGTACAGGTAAACCAGAAAAGGTATGCGCTGCGGTAGTCACACACTGTTTGTCCACCGCACAACGTCAACGGGACGTCAACGACGAACAAGATTATTCGATCCGAGCGTGACGTCTCGGTGACGGCGTGCGGTGGACACGTGGCCTTAGTAAATGTATGTACAGACGCGAGCACATCAAGCTACTACAATCTGAGATATTCAACTTTATCGCTAAAGTATAAGGTTCAAAATTGATAAGGAAAGAACAATGTCAGATGTCCATAGTAACTTTGGCTCAATATTAATTTGTCATGGACAGTGAAAATTCTTACGTTTTTTTTGTGTAGTTTGATGTGAAAAGCTTTTCTGTAATATCCACTTTTACACTGAACTTCTAAAGAAGAAGTTATTCAGACATTTTAAATTGGAGGTTATTGTTGCTCTATCACGCGTCTGATAGCATCTTCTCTTTCTGAACTGTTATTTAAGGCGTGAGACTTTACACGATACAATGAATGACCGCAACCAATACAAAGATTTCGATGCACAATTGATTCAATTGGCGCATTGCTACTTGTTGGATTACTTGTTTGTTTAATAAATAACCAACAGTAATGACAAACAACACTGACATTTGGAATCTAAAACCAACAAAATACGGTTGTGTTGCAAATTAACATTTAGCTTAGTTAAAACAGTTGACATTCTATTAATAAAAATCGTACTTTACCTCAGAAAGTGAAGTCCATTGCCGTAACAATGAATGGACATCGTCAGATTCAAGTAAATGCCGTTCCATCCGGAACACATTTATACCACAATTAATACAACGTAGTTGATGGTACATTGTCACTAAATGTGTGGTATGAATATAACACAATAAGTCTATAAAGCAAACGCAGATGAATTCGAGAAGGAACCAAACGTACACAATCACATAGAAAAACACCGACAACAACATGTTTGAACTGGCGCGCGCGATTTTGACAGAAATGCAAGTTTTTTTTTTTAATGGCGAACTGCTGGTTGCCATTACAAGGCGATTAAGTTATCGAATACAGATCAGGAAAATCGATTTCTTGAATTTCGTTCTAATATTCTTAAAAAATAATAAATGTATTTTAATAAACACGACGAACGTATTATTTAGATAAAAAATAATAATAATAAAAGACAATTATGAGGTGGTAAATAAAAACTAAAGAGTAAATCGCTTTAATTATTTAGAATAATCGATTACAGTGGCAGAATAGGTAACTACCCGACACTTTTATTTAAAAAAAAGTAAAACCTGGAATTCAAGAACATGATTAGTAAAATGATTACTTATTAAAATGATTTTTTTTTCGAACAGTTCTCGAAAAGAAATAAATTTTTTTTTAGAAGTTGGAATTTTATATTTAAATTGTTGTAGGTAAAAACTTCGTGTCCGTGTGAATTTAGTTTTAAAAGTTGTGTGAGCCGAAATCTGACATTGTTCTTTGACAGTTTCGGGTAGCTTGATGTGCTAGCGTCTGTACAGTCAACAAAAGAGATAAGTAAGCAGGATCGTCGGATATAGTTAAAGAACCGATGGTAAGGAACCGATGGATGTTCTCGAATAAAATTTAATTGTATTAATAGAAAACAAACAGCTCATTTATCAAATTAAACTTCAGTCGACAAAATCCATCAGTTTCTTACTACACTTCAACTATATCCGACGATCCTGCATACCTGTCTCTTTTGTTGACGGTACCTATCGCTATTTCGCAGCTTCAGCGCCGTCATCTCGTTCTCGTTGACGTCTCGTTGACGCGGCTGTGGACAAACGGCCTTAGGGCCGGCGAGTGACGGCATGCCACGGCAAGGGACTTTTATGCGACAAATAGGAATACCTATGACTTAATAGTTCGAAAATACAATTAAAATTTCAATAATGATGCCTAAAAACGATGCGGCATGTTTAAGGAAACCGCGGCATCGTTGCTGTCAGAATGCGCAGTTCCGCAGTGGAGTGTGACGTACAGATATAGATACACCTAGATAACGCAAGAGCACCTACGTCGCGTGCCAAAAAACGCACCAGTTTACGATCGAACATCATAAGCCGTCACTTTCGCGCTCAGTCCTGCGTACTGCTGGTTGGGTGAGCGTGAGCGAGAGAGCGCGAGCTTGTAAAGTCATAGTAGGTAGTCAAAAAGTGGCACGCTTAGTTTTCATACAGTTCGTCATACTTGCGTTATCTAGGTATATCTATATCTGTGGTGTGACGTCACGGTGACGACGCGACGTGCGGTGGACACGCGGCCATGGTAAATGTATGTATCGCTACTTTTGCGTTGTCATGCTGTTCCCGTTGACGTCCTGTTGACGTAGCGGTGGATAAATCGCCTTAGTAATTTATTATGAATTAGCACGAACGTCGCACCACAAGTTTTCTCCCTAATCCGGTCTTACGCGGTGTCCTGCGTGAGCGACGAATACGACGCGACGCGACGCTGCGAACGCGACGAACGCGATCAACTCAACGGCATACACTGCTTGCGGTCTATATGACAGTCTGCGGCGACACGCGTACTTACTTGTTTTGAGGGCGACCAGACGCGACACCACGAACTACATATGAGCTTTCGAGCAAAATTGTACTGTACTTCTCCATGATTCGAGAAGTAATGACCAAAATCACGTAGGACATTTGTCGCTTGTAGCATCGCGTCGCATTACGTCGCGTCGTGTTGCGTCGCGTCGCGTCGTTTTCGTCGCTCACGCAGGACACCGCGTTAGATCGTCATTTTACATTCAAAAGTTGTTTGGAAATATTTAGAGTTGGTAATCTACAATTTGGCTAACACTGTAAAACATAATAGGCAAGAACTTTCATAAATCATCGTGCGTTCGTATTTTCTCGACGCGCATATTTTTCTCTGGAAAGCTTTATTCATGTTAGTATCAACTTATAAGTCTTTTCTACCATAGAATTAAATCTATGTAGGTTACCCTTCCATCGGTCTGTTTTTGTGTTGTAAGTTTCCATGTGAGTGCAAGTAGGGTTACCATTTAGAAATTTGAAAAGTCCTGACAAAAAGCCGGACATTTCAATAAAAGCCTGGACACTTTAATCACAAGACCCAAACATTTACCCACTTAGTGGTAAAAAGTGCGTTGAAAAATATAAAAATTAATACCTTTACCAGAAACTAGAGTTAAGTTTGATTATTTTACGTAAAACTATTTTAATTTCGGATTTTTTTTTAATGTTTGAACTAGTTGATTGTTTGCAAATTTTCAATGGGCACAAGATTTATTGTTTGATCTCGTTAAGTTGATTGATAAAGAAGTATATTTTGTTTTTAGATGAATGAGAAATTAATAAATATTAAAGACTTATTTGGTATTAAGTACTTATAAGTTTTATTATTCGTATTCCATCTGAGCCAAAAAATCTGGACAAATTAAAGAGCCGGGCAAAGTCCGGACAAGTCCGAATAAATCCGGACGGATGGTAACCCTAAGTGCAAGTAACCTTTTCTTGTTTGCTGAGTTGAAGCACAAAATAACCTTTTTTACAGTCGCGAGTCGGATAAAATTGATTCATGGTGTGCGAAGTTTTGCTACCGACATCTTACTTATTTTTTTAACTTTTTCTCCCCTAAATCTTATTTATTTTTCTTTTTTTCGGGTCTTACGGAACTGATGTTTGGGGAAGGAAATGAAAAAGCAGAAAGTTCATTAAAATTCTTTATTTTTGAGATGTTTTATCACAAAATTCGTAGTCCTAAACGACCACTTACGTATACATTATTTATATTATTAGCCTAATACTATATTATCTTACAATCTAAGTTTAATTACAATGACTAGGTTTATTCGTAGTATTCCGTTTTCTGCAATATAAAATGTCGAGAGGTTGAACTGCGAGAAGCGATTACCTACCAAAAAAAAACAGCGGAACACCCGTGGACTGCAAGTTCTTTCGCTGTAGGTATATTGCATAAATATAATTTAATTATTTTTCACTTCTCATGCTCTAAAAGTTCGTCTTTACCTATGTTGTGCTTAGGCGACATAAAATCGCTTTTTATGTTCTAGCGCATAAAGTATTTTTTTTTTTCTAAGATTAAGGTAATCAGGCCCAACAGCAACACGCACAATAAAACTTCGCAGATTAAAGTCGTGATTTATACCATTTTCTTTCATTTATACCCCTTCCGTGTTTCTTATCGTTAATTTAATAAAATCAGATAACATAGTTAGTTGTCATTTATTATACGTAAAGAAATGTTTTTATGACTTGGCAGTATGAAGTACCCAAGTCGAATGAAACATGTTAAAAAAAAAAAAAAATTCGTGGCGGGAATTAGCGATGCTTTGCAACATTTTTGATTAATTATGTACTGTATACTTTATGCCTGTTTCATTTTCTCGCAATCGAAGTGAAAAGCAGAGTGTATAGGTAACTCAGGCATAAACGAGCCATTTTACCCCTCGATTTAACTATAAACGTGTCGGGGTAAAAGAGCTTCTTTTATGCATTAGTTGTACAATCTACTATTTAATCTCAACTTATTTTTTAAAAGCTTTTATAAAGTTGTCGCCATCTTGGATATATCAGATGAATAGTTACACACCGATTTCTCTCTTTTAGTCGTCAGTAATTTGACTTTCGAAAGAAGAATACGAGTACAAAGCGTTGTGTAACTATACAGACACTACTCAACGTTTATTAGTAAGGGGGTAAGTTTGCAGAGTATAACCTGTGATGAGGACCTTCATTCCAAAACAATACCTACTCAATAACAAAACTTCGAATCTTAAAGATTATCATGATTTCCAAATATCATAATTTCTCCCTTTATCGCGTGAAATAGTCGAATCCTAAATTTTTGTAATTTTGCAAATTCTACAACGCTTAATGGAGCATTGTTAAGCGAAATCAGCATTGCTTGAACAATCAATATTTTAATGTTGATTGATTTAGTTTTCTCTCGGTTTTTAGAGCCCAGCACCATTTGCGTAACACAATTTCTTTAACAATATGATGGATTACGATGGAAATTTCTTATTCATTTCTTCATAATTATGACCATTAATTTCTTAATCGTTGATATATTTTGAAAAATTCGTCTACTCAACAACCTAAATAACGCAATGAATGTTGCCGAATGTCAAAATGAAAGACATTGCAATTGTTAGTCCTGTTGCACAAAAATGATTGAACAAAATAACGATTGCTCATAGGGTAGGTAGGTATATGACTTTATTTTTGGTATATATGTTAGACAATCCTACTAATATTATAAACGTGAAAGTTTATGAAGATGGAAGGATGTTTGTTACTCTTTCACGTAAAAACTACTGAACGAATTTTCATAAAACTTTACAGTAATATAGCTTATACATCAAAATAATACATAAGCTACATTTTATCCCGATATTCCAACGGGATTGATAAGTATGCGGGTGAAGCCGTGGGGCGCTGCTAGTGAGAACATAACAATCACTAAGAAATACTAAAATTATTTTTTTTTTATGAACGAATTAGGTTGACAACACCTTCATTAAATTCACCACTAACTTCACACATTCCTAAAAAAAATGGCCCCCTTTTTTGTCATCCCATTTATTTTACTGGACGAAAAACGCCACAGGAACGGATTAACCTTTCATGTTGATTAAGTTTCACACATCAAAGGCTATTGTTGGTTTCCCCTTCATTTGTTTCGCATCAATGAAATTAGAATACTTTTTAATTAACTATATTGAATGTTGGATATTAGATTCATTAATACATTTGGTGTGTTCATTCTATTCTATTCTGTGTTAAGATAAGATAAGATAAGATAATTTTTATTTGTTCAAAACATGAGTATACACACACATAGCATGCAAGATGACAAATTTAATTTTGTGACTTCAGTCATGTTTTGCCAGAACGGCGTACAAATATGAGACTTCAAACTCTACACAGCATCAATTAATTTTAAAATCGTTCATTAGATGGTAATTAACAATCAAATCCAATCAATCCAATACATCATATCATCAATACATCATGTCAATATACAAATACCACTAAAGCAATACACATGTCAAAGCAACTGTTAATAAAAGGATGTCAATATAAAAGTCAAATTAATTTGTCGGTTAGGAATTCGTCAGTGCTGTAATAGATTTTCTCTAACAGAAGGTTTTTTAATCTATTTTTTAATTTGTCAGTGGGTAATTCCCTCCAATGTTTTGGCAGCTTATTATAAAGAATTGGCGCCATACAGAATACACTTTTACGCATTAGAGCTGTTCTGGATCTCGGAATACATAGCTTACTATTGTCGCGTCTATTTCTTACTACTTTATCTGACACTAAGGGGAACAGGTGTGGATTCGATTTTACAAACATGACGATCTCTAAAATGTACATTGACGGAAGGGTTAATATTTTATATTTTTTAAAAAATGGTTTGCAACTCTCTGTAACATGGAGACCAGACATAGCCCTCAGGCACCTCTTCTGTGTTTTAAATATCAAATCTTTATTTGTTGAATTTCCCCAAAAAATTAGTCCATATCTCAAGTTAGAGGACACCAGGCCATGATAAGCAGTTAGAAGTGCATCAACATTTAAGATGGGGGCCAATTTATATAGGGCATATGTGGCATTACTAATTTTTTTGCTTAATTCTTCCGTATGTGCTTTCCAATCTAATTTGCTGTCAATGGTTACACCAAGAAATTTGGTTGTGTTCACTTTATCTATTTTGTTATTACAATAATGGACATTTACATTTGGTACGGATGATCTTTGGGCAAAATGCAGAATATTAGTTTTCTCAAGGTTTATCTTAAGATTATTGTTTGACAGCCATTTTACCATTGATTCTATGGAATTGTTAATATCAGTTTCGTATGTGTCTCTGTTTTTACAATCAATTGTAATTGTACTGTCGTCGGCAAAAAGTGTCATTGGGTGGTCGATGCTTTTGGGTAGATCATTAATGTACACTATAAAGAACAGCGGGCCAACGACAGTACCTTGCGGTACGCCAAATTTAACTAGCCGTTCCTTTGACCTATACACAATTTCTTTTTTATTGCTTTTATTTATTGCTGAGATTTCTGTAAATTGTGTTCTATTGTTTAAATATGATCTAATGAGGTTTGAGACATTCCCTCTAATGCCATATGCTTCTAATTTTTCAATAAGTATGTCGTGTCGGACATGGTCGAATGCCTATGTCATATCACAGAAAATCGTACATACAGGTATATTCGAATCTACTTTTTGCACGACATTGTGTAAAAAATCATATACTGCCAAGTTTATTGTTTTACCAGTTCTAAACCCTTTCTGTTCATTAGTAAGTATATTTTCTCTTTCGAGGTACGTATTCAACTGTTTATATAAATACTTTTCAAATGTGTTGTGCTTGAGTGTTGAATGATAAATGATTTTATTTCAGTAAGTAGGTTTTCACAAATACTTTTACACGTCAATCGTCGTTATTATTTTCTAACTGAACAGACAGCTGTGCTGCTGGGGAGTTTGTTCCGCCACTTCTTCTCCCCAGCGAAAGCACTAGGAAGTGGCAAAGGGCGGGCGTTTTGGGGGACTGTCTTTTGTAATTTTGACGTTCGAAAATTGCTGATTCTCAGCCTAGTTTGAATAAATGACTTTTGATTTTGAATAAGTAACACTTTTACATGTCAATGCCGTATACAGTTTTACATGCCAATGTAAAGCAGTGACTGTGTTCTTAATCACATCACACTAATAATATAATGGCAAAAGTTTGTGGGTGAATAATATCGCCCTTAAGCCATCATAGTTCTTTGACAAAAGAAAAAATAATCGTAAATAAAAAATTAGTTGTTTCTGCAAAATTAAATCATCTAACAGCCCACTGAATGTTTTTGAACCATTTAAATGATAAAAGCGTAAAACTAAAGTTTCATTTCAGGGAATTTTAGGCCATCGCCTGAAACCATTTTTCAGAGTAATAAATTATTCGTCCAAATAAATGTGATTTAGTTTTATTTATTCAGAGTTTCTAGATTTCACAATTCATCGGTAAAATGAAAATTCGTTTATCCTCGCTACGGGCTTTTGAAACGACATTCATGATACCATTTCAAATTCCGAAGATGCTTCTAGCATGGTTACTACCTTATACACGACTTTTCTGGAAAAATAGAACCAGAACAAGAAATAATATCTAAATGTTTTCTACTACGCAGGCAATAACTTTTTAAACATAACACACACTTAGGGCGTTTGTACACCACAGCCGTCACTAGAACGTCACCGAGAAATGATATTATTCGGACCGAACCTGATGAGGTCGTGGGGTTGGTGAGGTGGATTTATATGGTGTACATAATAAAGAGTATTCTGATCTCGGTGACGAGCGTTGGTCTACCGCGACCTAACTCGGTGGTTCAGTATGTTGCGATAGACAAAACAAAAGTGGGGCTAACGGCGCGCCGGCACGACTGCAGTATGTGGAACAGCATCCTGAGCATGATCGCTAATCGCCTGGACTGTGCGTACATCGGTCGTTGCTGCCATTTGTCATGGAATGGCGCGGTAATGATTGTTGAGTAGGTATAGTTTAGGTACTTACTTTTTATATGTTTTGTGGTGGGTAGTTTTAAGTATTACTAACACTAGTCTATAAGAACATTGTTACTAACAAAATGGACACTATGGTCTGAAATAAAGTTATTATTATTTATTATTATTACGAGTACCTTACGTTTTATCGGCACATTGTAGGCCTCTCACAATCTTGGGCCGAGTTCTAGCGCTAAAACACCGAAAGCCAACGTTTCGATTGGTTACTCAAAACTTCAGCGGCCGGGATGACGGCAATTGAGTGACGGGCGTGTGATGGACACGCGGCCATAGTAAATGTATGTATCGCTACTTCGGCCCACTCATCTCGTTCTCGGTAACGTCCCGGTGACGGCTGCGGTAGACAAACGCACTTAAGGCCAAAGCACACACACTACTTTTAGCATCGGCGATCGGCGATTTTGTAACTGTATCGATGCTGCATTGCGTTTTGGCGACTCTCTGCGTTCGGACGCTGTATCGGAATCGCGCGTTTTAGCGACTGCTCAGATGCTGGATCGATACTGCATCGCGATTTCGCGACTTCCTGCGTTCAGACGCAGTATCGGAATCGCGCGTTTTAGCGACTGCTCCGATGCTGGCGCAGATGCCAAATCGCTGCGACCGGCATCCAAATGTGTGTCGAGTGTAGCGTTCAGCTGTGGAATGTTTGGTCGCTGCATATAGCTTCTAAAAAGCAGCTAAATCGCCGATCGCCGATGCTTAAAGTAGCGTGTGTGCTTTGGCCCTTATTGACTTTGACAGAACTCATGTCAAATACTTGACCAATCCTACAACATGGGTTAAAAGGTAAGTAGCTGTGGTAAACTGCCTGCACTATTGACAGTTCACATAAGTTTTCACGGTATGATTTTTACTAAAAACAAGTGCTTGGGGTCTGTCTCGCTTAGGGTCTTACCATTATGCTGAGCGATGGATGTGACGCATATTTTCCCCCAAATTGTTCTTTTTAGGGTTCCGTACCTCGAAAGGAAAAAACGGAACCCTTATAGGATCACTTTGTTGTCCGTCCGTCTGTCTGTCTGTCAAGACCCTTTTTCTCAGGAACGCGTGGAGGTATCAAGCTGGAATTTCAATCAAATACTCAAGTCTATTGTCCCTCGGAGCTGTGAAAAAATCAAACTTTTAAAGCAAAACAATCAAAAGATACAGCCGCTTATGCCGCAAATTTTCGACTCTCACAAGGGAATCGAAACCTACAGGGTACTACTTTCAGTCGACCTAGAATCTTGAAATTTGGCATGAAGCAATTTTTTATAGCACATATAAAGGAAAAATTCCGAAAACCTTAAATTTTTATACGGAACTCTCGGTGCGCGAGTCCAACTCGTACTTGGCCGGTTTTTTTTGTGTTTTTTCTCTTCGTCATGTTTGCCGCAAACGTATTTTCTTTCTACAGAATAATTTTTTGTACATAATAGATCGTCAGTTATGTGTAGGTAGATTACTCTAAATACCTAAACGAATCTCTTATCTCTTCAGAAGCGAACAAAATATTTCTAGAATTCGTACAATTTTGCGATTTGACTATCAAAATCGGGGCTAGACTTGACAAAATTCCACATTCCGCCAGTGGAATTTGGGTTGACGTCGTCGATTTCTGCCATAAATATGTTTATTGGAGTAAAACCGTTATTCAAGACCTGTACATTCTTTCCCTCTTTTGTTCCAGATGTAAATTTCAGATTGGATTTTTGAAGTTTTTTATTTTATTAGTCAATTCTATTTTACAAGTATCTAGTGTCTTCATAAAAAAAAAGAAATTAATGAATTAGGTGGAAATGTCGTTTTGGACATTAAGGAGCAGTGGTGGCCCAGTGGTGACGGTCTCGATTTACGAATTGTAGGTCGTAGATTCGAGTCCAGTCAGGCGCTTTACTTTGACTAAATTATTTCATCACCACTGCTATGAAAACGGAACAGGAAACATTGTGATAAAAAAAAGTTCGAAGATATGTGACGTCTCCCAACACAAACTGGGCCCGCGTGGTGGATTACGGCCTACTCCCTCTCACTGAGAGGAGGCCTGTAACCAAGCAGTAGGAAAATTATAGGCAGACTAGCAGCGCCCCGCGGTTTCACCCGCATAAGTTTCCCGTGGGAATATCGGGATAAAAATCCTATTTCCTTTCCCGGGATTCAAACTATCTCTATACCAAATTCTAAATCGGTTCAGCGGTTTAAGCGTGAAGAGGTAACAGACAGACAGATACACTTTCGCATTTATAATATTAGTATGGACAAGTATGGATTATGTTATGGACATTAGAAAAGTTGTAAGACACAACTATAAACTTCTACATTTCTAGGCCTTCTTGTACCTATCACAAATCACCAAACACCACATTCAGCACCAAAATTATATACGACATGATTCTGTCACTGTACCTATACCTACTCTTCAAACGATTGACAAAAACAGAGCAATGTTTTAAAATTCGTGATTCGTAATTTGTGGTGCAAGCGTAAAGAGAGATGGCTACACTCGACCATAGAGACGTATCTCATGAAAATGATGACAGTGGTAATAATTTAAATCGTTAGATTCGCCCTACCGCGGCAAAAGATAGTCGCGTTGCTGTTTCGTTGTGATACCCCTGACACACAATGACGCAGTGACTTGACTTGATTGTCATGGAAACGCTATTTAATCATGTGTGAGCTCACTCTTCTCAGTATGGACAATTTTCGCCTGACTAAGTACGATGAGGGCAAAGCTTAAAAACAATCAACCAGCAACAGATTGTTATGATCTGTACATATTTCAACGCACAGTTACCTACATCATCATCATCTGCCTAGCCTTTTCCCAACTATGTTGGGGTCGGGTTCCTGTCTAACCGGATGCAGCTGACAAAGCTACCTATCTGACCTCCACAACCAAGTTAATGGGTAAGACTGGTTGTCAGACTTTCGGCCTTCTGCCTACCCGTGACGACTGTCAAAGATCCACGATTGACAGCCGGGGCCAATGGCTTCACGTGCTTTCCTAAGCGCGGAGGGATCTCGGTATGTAAAGATGGTCACCCATCCACGGACCAACCGCGGCAAACGTAGCTTAACCTGATCGATCGACCTGTGCGAATTTTATCACTTACCACGTAGCTTACAACTTAAAAATAACCGCTATTGCCATGGTAAAACGTGAAAACTATATCTGTAATCGCTAACCTGATCGATCGACCCGTGCGGCTGATATTACTTAGCCACATTTACTTAGGTACATTACAGCCCATAAAAAATACAATAATCACAAAAAAATAAACAACAGTACAATAAAACAAACACAACACATTCCCCTGAGAACTACAATTTACTTTTGTCCGGAGAATTTCCAACATTTCTGAAAAATTAATCTTCATTTTTCGCATGTACCTCTTTAACAACAATATTCTTAATTACTTCCAGCTATAGAACCTTCTATGTATTGTTTCAAAAGCTAATAAAGTGCTTCCTACCGCTAATGGCAGTTTCGTGAAAATACAAAGGTTATTTAGTGAATTCGCTTGTTAAAATTTATATAGCGGTTATTTGGAGAGTTGAATTATTTAGCTAAAGTGCCTGGTATTAATTATATTGTTCTAATTCTTCATATTTTATTGTTCGTTGCTCACCTACGGCTTTCAAAAGTATACTTAATTAGTTGTTGTTAGAAAATTCACAGAATAATGAATATTATAATTTGAAATTTGTGTCTTGAGTATGAATGTGGATAGCTACGAGAGTAGGGGAAGACCAAAGAAACGATGGATGGACTGTGTGAATGATGATATGGTTAGAAAGGGGGTGACTACCGAGATGACGACTAATATAAAAGTATGGAAGTAAAAAAGTTTTTTTACAAAAAAAAAAAACAACCGACTTCAAAAAATAACACTACAAAGTGAAAAATAACTTTAATTTCCGAAGTCGGTGTCGTTGGTTCCGCATTTTTGTTTTCACTTTGTAGTGTTTTTTTTTTTAAGTCGGTTGTTTTTTTTTTTTTGTTTAAAAGTTTTTATTTTTCATTTTTTAGTTGTATCTACCCCACACAAATGCAATTAACATTAGTGCATTGAAGAATCGAAGACACCGACTAGAAGAATCATCAAAATTCGCATGGAAATGCCGGAGATGTAGTACATTTAGGCATATAAATTCGTACATAAGAATAATTACCTAATGTATTATATGCTAAAATTTTCCTGAAAGTATGTAGATCACATTAGAGAAAGAATTATCAAAATTGGTTCATGAGTTTTTGAGAAAATCGCGGACATACAAACATACATACGGGTCGAATACAGAACCTCCTTTTTTGAAGTCGGTTAAAAATACATGTTGCGTCGACCCCAAATAAATTGGAATTCGGTTTTGTATAGTCTATTGTATATTTTTTTTACTTCGTTATTTAATTCTGTTTTCAAAAAAACCTAATTCCAACATGCTTTTGCTGTTACGACTTAAATTTTCAACTTATTTCAGTGTAAAAACTCATAATTTGAATTCTTCGTTTTATCCACAAACAATTTCCATAAGACAACAAAAAATAATATGAATTTACTTTGTAAAATATTAACTTGGATTTTGGATTTCTGAATGTTGGAAGCTTCGTGTTCCCGTCCAAAGCATTTTACTTTTATATTTTCTTTATCTAGCTTTTGCAGGGCGATATTAAAACCCGCTTGCTGCCTTAATATAGCGGATTTTTTCTATACTTAATTTCAATCATAGATTATGGTGTGACCGTCTGGAGGAGTAATTTCTTTTAGCAAGCCCCAGCGGGGTGATTGGGTAACATACTAAACAGAAGCAATGGGTTTCATTTTGCCACTTCAACAACATTTACTGCATTATTTACGTTGTTGAGCAGACAAATTTTTCGAACATATGAAACAATGGTTTAGCAATATCTTTCAAAATTATTTAGATTGATAATGATCAAAATGATGACTGATAGTGTGTTATGCAAATATTTTTGTTAAACATGCATACAAAATAATGTGGATACGGTGAAAAGAAAAAATGAGAGGTGTCGTGGAATACGCGTTTGGAACGAAATATCTCTCGCTTTCTTTCTTTCTTTCGCTTTGACCCGCACTAGGCCCGCGTGGTGGATTACGACCCTCTCCCTCTCACCGAGAGGAGGCCTGTGTCCCAGCAGTGGGAACATTATAGGCTGATTATGTTATGTATCTTTCGCTTTTGCACAACTTTTGACGTAACAGTCAAAATGTTACTTTTTCGGACTAGCTCTTATACGCCAAGTGTGCAAAATATAAAGTGGCATAAGGAACTTCGTAACAAAATTGTGAGCCCAATGGTCTATGATCAATAACTATAGTAAATACATATTATTTCCTTCATTTATAAGAAGCATCTAGTGCTATTTTTCCATGCCGTTAAATGCCCAATTATTTTTCCTAGCACGTGTACAAGACGTGCCAATTTTGCGCAAAAGCCGTCTTCATTAATGATTAATGACTTACCCCACTTCTCATTAGTGTAAGCAGCTTTCTGATAAAACGTCAAGTTTTGTAATTTCAGTAATGATCTTAATGAATATTGTCTCAAGTTATTAAATAAGGAATGTCTTTGGATAGCGTTCTTTGGATAACATTTCAACTAATCAGGCTTTATTAAATTGTTAACTTCTTCCGAGAATTTCATTCTGACGTTCTAAGAAAACAATTCCTAGGCACATTTAATAAATTCCATCGTACAATCTTAAACGCAATGTTCATAGTTCTCAAATCAGTGTCGTCTCCTAAACATTTTATCATCGTACTATTTAGTAATAGGTAATAAATAACATTCTTAGCTTAGCAAACTCTTTACTAAGCGAATTCATGACATTTATCTTCTAGATGTTGTCCAGTAACAACGGAAATGGAGTCTGAAATATACCTATCCATTTATTTTCAAGGTAGGTGATACACCTTGTGTTGTCATCTGACATTGTGCTGAGCTGAGGCCCTTATAATCTTTGTTTTCTGTTTTTATTGTTTTAACCGGTCAAGCGGCGCGGTTCGCCGATCGGCGACGAAACAATAGAAAATCAATTGTGTCTCATTAGCGGAGCTTGACAGATTAAGCTGTATTTTTTTTTGATGTAATGCCAATAAACGCATTTTTATTTCTTTTCTTTTTAGGTCTTGACTTAATCAAAGCTGTTTATCTGTTCCATCTATAAAGCAAAAAGTGATTGCCGAAATGTTTGTATGCGCATAACTTCCGAACGACTACACCAAATTGGATAGTTCTTTTTTTGTTGTGTTCGGTATTGCCAGGACAAGGTTTGTATGAAAGAGAATTTAAATTTTAAAAAAAAATTGCACCCGTGCGAAGGTGGGTCGGGCCGCTAGCTTATTATACAAAATATCACTATGGTAGTAACAATAAATGTCTAACTTAATATCAATGCAGAGTATTAACCACAGATATACCTAGATAACGCAAGAGCACCTATTTCGCGTGCCAAAAATCGCACCAGTTTACGATCGAAAATCATAAGCCGCCACTTTCGCGCTCAGTCCTGCGTACTGCTGGCTGGGTGAGCGTGAGCGAGAGAGCGCGAGCTTGTGACGTCGTAGTAGGTAGTCAAAAAGTGGCACGCTTAGTTTTCATACAGTTCATGATACTTGCGTTGTCTAGGTATATCTATATCTGTGATATTAACAGAAACGGAACACTGTCATTTTAATCTTAAGTCTATGAGATCGATGTACGAGTACCTATGTAAACGATGACTGACTTTATCTAGATGATAATATTATCATTATTGTTGTACAAAACATTTTCTATTTACAGAACATTACGTGTTACATTAATTATATCTAATTCCATTTACAATTTAGTATGGTAACTACTATTTTTATTTATAACTTTTGGATAATTTCAACAAATCAGCCTTAACTTCTTAATGTGACTGTAACAGCAAAATTCCAGTGCAATCAAAATATTAATAGTTTTTTTTTTTTCAATTATAATATGTATTTAAGTATTATTATCTTTTACATTTTCTATTTAGACTTAAACATAGTCCTAAAGGTAGTTCAGAAAAATATTTAGATATATTAACTATCGGACATTCACTATTACCATACACAATTGGCTATTTGACAGTTGTAACGATAAAATATATAATATGTTAGATATAGTAGCATATAGGTTCACAATAATCATACAATAGGTTTTATGCATTAAAATAAATTGTAAATATTTTATTTTTGAAAAATAAATTAGAGATTTTTTATCTGTGGATTACAAAAACTGAAACGCGAACGGCCATGATCGAGCATCGTATGACGTCACATCACAATAAATAAAACGTTGTGTGTTACTGTGTTTTATCATCGTTGGCAGTTTGCTGATTTTCCACACAAAATATACTTTTTATGCAACTTTTTATGCAAACTTTCCACACAAAATATGTTTAAGAGTTGAAGCGTCGTAGTTAGCTTTACTTAGTTTATTGAAATGTGACGTCACAGCCATAAATGTCACGTGATCGGCTGTTTCCGCGCGAATTTCAAAATACGGAATGAAAAAAAACATTTTTTTTCGAATAAACAACGCTTTTTTAAGAAAAAAATAATTGTAAGAGGTATAAAATAAACCTACGTATATTTAAAAATATCTTTTCGAAAACTGTCAAATAGCCAATTAGATACAAACATGAATGAATTCAATCACTTTTACAATATCGTGTGAGCCTAGTTTGAGCTTAGTCTTCAACAATTTGTGCATTATTATGATTTACATCAGTATTAATTTGACAAAAATACAGAAAAAAAAATCCTGCAAAACTAGACAAATATAAATTACTTAAAGTTATTCTTATTCATCCATAATAGTAACAAATAGCCAACATATTTCAACACCATCATTTTGATAGATGAGTCCTTAAACAATATTTCTTAGGGAACATCTTAAAAGGTTTTTCTTGTTTTATTACTAAATCCACTGTGATTTGAGGTCCATAATATAGTCAAGTATTGTGAAAGGGATATTTATTATAATTTGTATTGTAGGTACTGGTGTCGTATGTTACAAAATATACGTCAGTTTGTAACAATTTAGTAAGATGTTTGTCTTTTTTGTTGTCACTCATCGCTCATCACTAACAGCAGGATAGCATAATATACAAAAAGGAATATATAAAGGAACTAGCTGCGCCCCGCGGTTTTACCCGCATAAGTCTCGATCCCGTGGGAATATCGGGATAAAAAGTACCCTATGTCCTTTTCCGGGACTCAAGCGATCTCTATACCAAATTTCATCAAAATTGGTCCAGCCGTTTGAGCGTGAAGAAGTAACAAACATATAAACACACACACTCACAAACTTTCGCCTTTATAATATTAGTGTGAAGTGTGATTTTCAAAATTTTTAGATTCTTCAAAATCAGATATTATCAACTTCACAACTAGTAACTCCATAGAATTCACATTTGTTCAGCCGTACTCGCCTCATTTTGGTGGTTTGTGGGAGGCAGCGGATAGCATAATATACATGTGAATATTTGTTTTGATAATCTATACATATAATAAAACTGTAGAAAAGAAGTTTTTGTACATTTAAAAAAAAATAAAAAAATATAGCCAGGGTGTTAAAGGACAACCAATAGAACCCAATTCCAGCATTTTTAGAATTTTTGTCTGTTTGTCTGTTTGTATGTTTAGTTATCCGAGCATCACGTAAAATGTACGAAATAAATGTAGATAACTTTTATACACAACGATTTAGCGTAACTTGAAGTAACATTTAGTTTTTGTTTCATTGCAATCGGTTCAGTCTATCAAAAGATTTTTGAATTTAAAGTGTACCTACCAGAAGTAAAATTAGTTAACGTGTGTTAATGTGCACTTGGTCTCACAACTTTATGTTTATATATATTTGCGTTAATAATTATATAAATTGAAGTAACATTGAGTTTTTTGTTTCATCGTAATCAGTTCACACACACCTAAAAATTGTAAATTAGAAAATTCTGAGTGTTTCAGAAATAAATATTAAAACAGCGCCATCTCTGGACAAAATTAGTTAATGTGTGTTAATATGCACTTGGTCTCACAACTTCACGTTTATACGCAACAATATTTGCGTTAAAAATTATAAATTGAAGTAACATTGAGTTTTTTGTTTCATCGTAATCAGTTCACACACACCTAAAAATTGTAAATTAGAAAATTCTAAGTGTTTCAGAAATAAATATTAAAACAGCGCCATCTCTGGACAAAATTAGTTAATGTGTGTTAATATGCACTTGGTCTCACAACTTCACGTTTATACGCAACAATATTGCGTTAAAAATTATAAATTGAAGTAACATTGAGTTTTTTGTTTCATCGTAATCAGTTCACACCTAAAAAAAAGACGGGTTGCACTCCGGGAGTGCCGGCAGAAGAGAAAACTTGAATATTAACGTTGAAATTAATCAATTATTAATTTAATTAATATAACTAATTTTTTTTCACTACTTCTGCGTCACTTTTTTCATTTTACGTCCACGTCCACGTCCACGTCCATCCATCCATCCATCCATCCATCCATTGTCGTGTGTCACTTGGTTCACTTCGGTTGGCGCCGCCGTAGAAAGAGAGGGGGGGGAAATCTCTCCTGACGGTCACGTGTCCTGACGCGATGTCCTGACGCGAGTTTAACATTTTTTACCCATTACAAAAAGTGTGCAACGCCCCGCTAAAGAAGTTTTCACTTCAAAAATGTAAATTTGAAAATTATAATATGGACTACATCTGGAGATCAACTACGTGCAGTATTGAATATTAATAGCACTTCGATAGATGGCGTTGTTATGGTTTGCCCACACCGGTAGTCGATGGACAGAGAGTACGTATCAGAAATTAGTTACAATCCCGTGGAACTCGAAGAAATTTTACAAAATGACTGCGCAAATTTGACAGAGGAACAGCGCCAGACGTTTGATAGGGAATGCTGCAGTGTAGATAACGCCTCGGGTGAAATCCTGTTTTTAGACGCACCGGGTGGCACAGGGAAAACTTTCCTAACCAATGTTATTTTGGCTCGAATAAGGAACCAAAGTAAATTGCCCTTGCTGTCGCCTCTTCAGGGATAGCAGCCACATTATTGCCTGGAGGAAAAACGGCACACACAACATTTAAAATTCCTATCGACTTGAACCGTACGGAAAGCCCGGTTTGCAACATATCACGAAATAGCGATAAAGCAAAGGTTTTACGCGATTGTGTTTTAATTATTAGGGATGAGTGCACAATGGCAAACCGCAAAGCTGTAGAAGCAGTGAATAGAACTTTGCAGGACATAAGGCAAAATGACCGACCGATGGGAGGCATTACGGTACTGTTCTGCGGTGATTTTCGGCAGACACTCCCGATAGTACCCCGAGGAACGAGAGCCGATGAAATTGCTGCATGTCTGAAGAGTTCTGTTTTATGGCGCAATATATCATCTACACACCTGAGCGTAAATATGCGTGCACAGTTAGGAGGCTGCGAAAATGCACAGGAGTTTTCCAATTTATTGTTACAAATAGGCGATGGCACATACCCCGTACAAGAAGATGGAAAAGTTAATTTGGTCGCTAATCTCTGTTCTTGCGTTACATCACAACAAGAGCTAATTTCTTCTGTGTACGGAGATTCCACAAATATGGGAAATCAAGCCGGTTCTTGGCTATGTCAGCGAGCTATTTTGACTCCCCGCAATGACCAAGCTGCGGCAATTAATTTAAAAATATTGATGCATGTGTCCGGGAATAGTAGAGAATACACCTCTATAAATACAGTTATGGAAGAAGATGACGCCACGCACTACCCGGTAGAATTTTTGGATTCCCTCAACACACACGGACTTCCCGCCAACAAAATAGTTTTAAAAATCGGTGTTCCAATAATTCTCCTCAGAAATTGATGTCCTCCCAAACTTTGTAACGGCACTCAGCTCAAAGTCACAAATCTGCAGCAAAACATTATCGAAGCTGAAATATTAACCGGTTGCGGTGCCGGTGATATTGTTTTTATTCCAAGAATACCTATTATTCCTAACAACTTTCAAACGAGTGCAATTCCCAGTCAGTCTTTGTTATGCCATGACGATTAATAAAGCTCAGGGCCAGACATTATCCGTTGCGGGGGTGGACCTAAGTATTGGATGCTTTTCCCATGGTCAACTATACGTAGCTCTTTCACGCGTAAACAACCCCAATAACCTTTTTGTGTACGCTTCAGATGGTTCCACAACTAATGTTATTAATAGAGAAGCACTAGCTTAAATAAAAAATAAAGATTTGAATCGGTATCCTCGCAGGATATTGGTAAGTTCCGACATCCACGCGAACGAAGTCGCGGGCACAGCTAGTAATAAATATTGTTGCTTTTTGGTATAGAAATGAATGTATTTATTTTATTAAATATTTTTGAGGGGATTTTTTGGGGAACCAGGATTTTGCTCTCCCCAAATTCGGGGACCTATGATTTTGGGGAATCTAGAAAATAGGCATTGGCAACGCTGCTCCACACTGAATTTTAAATGTTAACCTGAGTCTGTAACATATTAACACTAGAAGTTAAGTAAAATTTGTTACTAACCCTATGGACTCCTCTTTCAAATAAAAGTTTTCTATTCTATTACCCACTCTTATATTCATATTTTAATGGATCTTTCATATCTACTGTTCTTCACTTCATTCTCCAGGTGATGACCAATTTAATTCAACCATTGCCTAAAAGAAACAGAGTAGTGGAAAGAGAGTAGGGAAGCCTTTGCCCTGCAGTGGGACATCACAGGCTAATAATAATAATACTTACACCAACCGGGGGTTATCCTTGGGTGCACTTGCATAGTGCATACAAGGATAATCGTCGGTTGGTGCCGCATTTCATTAAAATTTCCTAAGGGGCCTCTGCGAGTGGGCTTTAGCCTCTCGTACGCCTTCCAAAGGACCAGGACCCCATATAACATTTAACACATCTCGGGACCCCATGGTCCCGAGATATAATAATGACCTGCCCCCGTATTCACAAACACTCGATATACTTCCGTATCGTATCGAACATTAGTCATTGTTATCGTCGGAGTCTTCTCAACGCTGTTCACAAGTCCAAAACCCGAAAATTTTGTCAGTTTAAATCAAATAGACGCCCGCTATTCTTCCAACAGCTATCTGCTGTTGAGGGGAAGTCAAATCAGGTTATCGAAATGTCAGGTTTTCGATACGATAGCCTGTCGTATGGTTGTGAATCAGGGCTCAGGACCGAAAATATTCCCTCCTAAACTCCGAAAATAGTCCTGGTCATTATTATATCTCGGGACCACGGGGTCCCGAGATGTGTAAAATAAACACAATATAATAATAATAATAGCCTAATGTAAATGTTATATTATTTTTATACTCTAATATTTAAAAATAAAAATTTATATGTATTTAGTTGAATAAAGGATATAATAATGGCCCAAAAAGGTTTACGAAGGTAATATTAAAACGGTTACTCATAATCAAAATAACTCACTGAACAAAATACCAACAGCGCCAAAAACTTTATACGATGCTAAAACAATTTTGCCAATTTCCAACTTTAGGTAGGAGCTTAATAGCCAACGGTAGTATAAACCCTCATATCACAGTGAACTAACTAAGTAACATTTTACTATTCGCATTCAAAATGGCGGCTACCAAGCTGAGTAAGTACCTAATGAACCAGGAAATAGTAAAAAATCCAACGATAAAAATGAAACTGGAACAAGCATAGAACGTCTTTTGCAACGAATTCATAAAACCGAGATCGGACGAAGCAGATCTGAAGAGATCAAATGCAAATACCGTATTGAAAGATGTTTGCGATTATTTACGAATCCGTATTACAAGATATACAGAAAAAATCTCAGTGCAAAAAAATTTGAAGCTTATCCCGTTTCGGTAAGATCGAGTATCGACTGTTCACCAAACGCAAATGAGACTTGTCAGTCTATCTCGGATCTTTTTTACCAGTGGCTGATTCCCGTTTATTTGCTGTAATATAAACTACGAAAGTACCTATTACGACTTGAAAAATAACTCGCATTCTTAACGTTTGTTTTTCTTACACTTTTTTATCGTGAGCCGCCAGAACGCTACTCTGAAATCAGGGGAATAAAAAGCATATATAAAGGGATTTATCGCTGAATTGAACCACCCTAACCACGTAAGTATGTACATTAGAACTGGATTCACGTAATTACTTGGAATGAAAGGGGTGAGGAGGTAGTAAAGGAAAAATGGAAGCCAGCAGGCAACGAAACCGCCGACTACCAGACTTAACGTCTGTGCGGTTTTTGTCTCTCTCCGTAAAGAAGAAACACGATTATTTTCTACATGTTCCTTCATAGAATGAGTACGTCTTGTAGTGTTTTTATATTTAAAGTTCGCTTTGAATGTGACATCGTTGTTGTAGAATCTTGATTCTTTTTCCTTACTTCTATATTTCTTTTTCTTTTCCTGTCTGAAGCAGCACGGGCATTTGTGGTCTTGTGATGAGCAGTCGCTCTGCTGTGTGGAGTTTTTTGAAGTCTGCTTGGAAGCTGATTGTCGTAACGACATCTTGTCTGATCCGGATTCCGATTCGGTGCGGATGCAGGAGAGTTTTGCTTTCTGGAACAATGGGATTTTGTTAGAATAATTTCCGTATATCCTACTTTTCTAGTGGAAAATATTTATACTTTTGTGTTGCGCTATCTTGGAAAGACTGCAAAAAAATGTAGCTATACAATTTTATATCCCTAACATCATTTTTTATTACTAATACTATTTTCATCTTGAGTGAACTCCAATCATTGCGCAGCTGGACCAATTTCAAATCTAGACAATTAAGTTATTACGGGTTCGACAGTTATTACGGGTATTCAGAAACCCGAAAGCCTGACAACCGGTCTTAGCACATGGTATCGCGTTACCTTGTAACTGCAACAACTCTATATTTCACATTTATTTATTACAAAAAGGCTTTTGACACGGTAACACACGCGAATATTTGGGAAAGCTTGAAAGAATAAGGAGTCAACGAAATGTAATATATACCTATACACAATAATAATAATCATTTATTTATACAGATCATAAAATCCAATTTGTTAGTAATTACATAATAGGTATACATCTTAAACACTATTGTTAGTACTTATATTTGGAACATTTTGGTAATAATTATCAATCATGTCAAAATAATCAATAATAATGTCAAAATCACTAATAATAATGTCAAAATCACCATTAATTAAGTCAAAATCATTAATAATACAATAATCAAATACAATAGGTACAACATCAATAATCAAAAACGCAATAAGTACAGAAGCCAGCACATCAAGCTACCCGAAACTGTCAAATTTTCCCAATCAACTATGAACCTTATTCTTTAGCAATAAAGTAGAAAATCTATAAAAAAAATTGACAGATTGTAGTAGCTTGATGTGCTGGCGTCTGTACAAGAACAACATTACAATGTTATTTCAAGGCACGATTTGAAGGCAATACTTGTGTACTGGTCCAGTGCCTGAGTATTAGTCCTTTCACCCTATGGACCACAGTGACCAAGAGGCTGTTGGTGCTGCCCCGCACACGCCGCATCAGAGGCCACACGCTTTCGCATGATTGCGTAAAAGTCGTCTATACGTGCCTCTGCGAACATCCCTGATGCGCTATGTAGCATAATTAACGGAAGACCACATCCCTATTAGAATATTAAATTGAAAGCATTTTGCAATGACAAAAACTTATTTTTTTAAAGCTATTTATTATTAAGAAAATTGTGTTGTCACTTTACGCATTAAAAATAGAGTCTTATTGCCTTGAAATAAGATTTAATTTTCTGTGGCTCAATCGGCGGTCAGTATGACAAAATATATAATTTATGAAAAAAAAAAAAAAACCTATATCAAAAGTAACTGAAGTCGATTCAGTAGTCAATTAAGAACAAACTACTTTCGGAACGTTCGTATATTCTGTTACACCTTGTATAAAGGTCAACAGAAACCGTGGGCCCAAACTCCCCAAAAAGAGGAGAGTAAGACAGGTCGACCCGCTGTCCCCAAGATTGATTGATAATTAATTAATTAAATTATCTCTTGAATTGAACAATCTCGCTTGCCATCCATTTATTGTCACAAAATGGCAATTAAGTAGTCGTCAAAACCAAAAGTAGATCAAACACAACAATAAAAAAGAAAAATTTGGACAAAGTTTATTATCTAAAAATCTCAGATTCCCTACATTAAGTGGACTCGGAACCGTAATGGATCAAGAATGTTTTAATAAAGATTTATATTTTGTTTGTTTTGTGAGCCTTTGTCCCAGTTCTATTATACAGGGTGACTTATTTATTCCATCTGCATTGGGACAAAAACCAACTATATGAGAAAAAGACAAAAACTATTTCTTGTCGTCTATGAGACCTATTTAGAAAAACCTCCTCAATAAAAGCCGCTCGCTGCCGCTCTCAAAGTGATACAAGCGATCTTCTAGTGCGACTTTAGAGTGATCAGTATTGCAATTGTGTTTATAATTAGTATGTTTGAGTCGTTATTAGTTTTGTTTAATTAAAGTGTCATTTTTGGTTATTAAATCGGCAGTTTTTATTGTCACGAACCCCAAGCTCGTAACAATATCATTAGACCTAAGCTGTAAATATTTACGCACAAAAGCGTGCGTTTAGGTTACACGTGCTATAAAATACTTAGTGTACGATAAGTGTGACTAAATATTATTAATACGCGGCGTTTAACACCCTCACTACGCTCGGGCGCTAATTTCACGCCATGCAATAATGGACTACTTAAGTCACACGTAATATAATGTACAGACGCCAGCACGTCAATCTACTAGAATCTGTCTTTAACAGATTTTCAACTTTAATGCTAGAGCATAAGGTTCAAAGTTGATTGGGAAAATTTGACAGTTTCGGGTAGCTTGATGTGCTGGCGTCTGTACTATTGATCAATAGCCTTCTTATTCATCTTTTCAACTTCACTACTCCCCAATTTTCACCCATCCATCACAGTCACACATCCTTATTTATAAACATGTATGATGTTAGCTGCTTTCATAACTAAGAGGGCTTGCTGACATTGACAACGAAATACTCTTTTCCTATCCCAATGAGCATTGAAAGGGCTAAGAATAGCTTTGTGGGGGCCTTTTTCCACTTTTCTGAATGCGGTTGTAAGGGCGCGTTCTGACACGCTTGTACATAAGAGTATGTTTAGATATTGAAAAGGGCAAGGTGTTATTTACATTTGTTGTAAGGAAATATAAAGACGTTAAAAGTATTGAATGGTTTGTCACACAATGGGCACGCACTTAACGGAACGCGGTCATATGGTTGTTGGCGTCCCCATTCTATAGTATCGCAGTCCTCTGTTTTCTTCCTGGTTACCTAATGGCACACAGTCCAAACGCTTTTTTAGGATATAATGTATATACAGGGTGTGGCGTAAATAGTGGTCCACCGTTAAGGATTCGATATACCAGATAATTTACTGTAACATATTAAAATTTTAACCATTTTTATCCAAGGGTTCTGATTTTTTTTTTTTTTTGTTACATTTTTACGAAATTTCTACCTTTTGTTACAAATTTGGTTGTAGTTTCAACAAAAACCATTAGTTTTTCATTTTGATTTTTGTTTACTACTGCTGAATATTTGAGCTATCGTGTTAAATGATGTTTTTTTATGTAAATTTAGAGCTAATGACACTCAGTCCAAACGCTTTTTTAGGATATAATGTATATACAGGGTGTGGCGTAAATAGCGGTCCACCGTTAAGGATTCGATATACCAGATAATTTACTATACCATATTACAATTTTAACCATTTTAGAAGTACATTTTTTTTACAAAAATCGCTCTTGAATTTGCATGATTATGTTAAAAATTAGTGCTAAAAAACTTTTTTACAAAAAAAAAACCGACTTCAAAAAAAAACACTACAAAGTGAAAAATAACTTTAATTTCGGAAGTCGGTGTCGTTGGTTCAGCATTTTCGTTATTTGACACCGACTTCCGAAATTAAAGTTATTTTTCACTTTGTAGTGTTTTTTTTTTGAAGTCGGTTTTTTTTTTGTAAAAAAGTTTTTATTTTTCACTTTTTAGTTGTACCTACCCCACACAAATTCAATTAACACTAGTGCATTGAAGACACGACTCGAAGAATCATCAAAATTCCCATAGAAATGCCGGAGATGCAGTACATTTGTCCATATAACTTCGTACATAAGAATAATTACCTAATGTATTATATGCTAAAACCTTCCTGAAAGTATGTAGATCACACTAATGAAAGAATTATCAAAATCGGTTCAGTAGTTTTTGAGATAATCGCGGACATACAAACATACATACGGGTCGAATACAGAACCTCCTTTTTTAAAGTCGGTTAAAAATAGAGAAGAACTATTTTTTTCTTCAAAAGCTCTCAGTAGTTCCTTCAAAGGGACTACTAAAGGAACTAGTGAGCACAAGGGGAAAAATATATGTTGCGCCAACCCTTAATGAATTGCGATAATGGCACGAGAATGATGACGATGTCGTGTCTAAGATAGTATATAGTAGTATATACAGGGTGAATTTTTCAAGTGGGCGTGGATGGCCAAATCCGAAACTATGAGGAATAGCGAAAAGTACTCAAAGGAGTCGCGGGCTCGATTTTGATGAAAACTAAAACTGCATCATTGGATTTTTGAAAAATCAATATTTCTGGCCAGGAATCGAACCTGTTGATTTTGAAAAAAAACACACACGCTGTATTACTACACCATTCGATAGTGTCGCTAATAAGGATCAAATTCTGGGAAGTAATGACATACGGCAAACTAAAGGAAAGAGCTCATTTTTATCAAAATACTTTTTATTTTCTTATGCTACCTACCTATTCAACCTTAACTGATTAATTGTTCAAAATTATGACAATTGTTTTTGAATACATAGCTGGATTCGACGTCTCAAGGATTGTACTGCAATTAAAAATTTGAATTTAGAACATAATTTTGTGAAGGTGACTGCGCTACGAGTGTTTCGGGTGTAAAAATATTGAGCATTGTCCAAATAGATTAGCGTTTGTGTGTTGTGAGCCTATATATATACTTAAGTAGTTACTATCTAATCATACAGTCCACTAATGACAGTTGCGAATAAACCGGCATAATGACTACACGTTGTTTTCTTTAAAAAAATCACGGCAAACAAAAATCAATCTTCTACATTGAACATTTGGTCCATAATCGAACCGGATAGTGTTAATTAGCATCGACCCCGACCGACCCGCGAGAACAAAAGAATATTACCTGAGTGCGATAAGGAGTCATTGGGTGACACGTTTTGCTAATAGCTAATGTGCAAGTTATAAAAACATTTAAAAAACGAGTTATTACAGTGAAATTGATTGACTTTAAACTGTTACTTGTTTACAAGGTGTATGTGACTTTGGTGCAAATCATAAGTACATTGAGTGAGTGTTTAAAGAGATTAAATATAAACAAACTGTTAAATAGTTTGCGAACATTTATTTATTACCTAAAACAAGTGACTGATCGGAGTGTTGTTTGCTGTGATTGCTGTGCGAGTTTATTTGTTACTACAATGGAGGCACTTTTGTCGTTACAAGATGAGTTGATCGAAAATTTGATAAAAGCTGAGAGAAATTTTAAGAAAACTCCGAAAGATAGAATGAAACGCCAGTATTTAGAAACGAGATTGGAGTTGTTAGAACAGCTATTTCAAGATTTTAAGGATGGACACAAGGAGGTAGTTGCAAAAGCGAAAAATAAGAAGGAAGCATATTTTACAGAAGGAAAATATGAGATTTTTGAGGAGCTATATGTGCAGTATAAATCAAATTTGCGAGAAGCTTTGCAACAGTTTTTGCCGCCAGTTACCGAGTCACCTAACCCAGGAGTTATCAACAGCGCGAACAATAATTGCAGTGATGTGAAACTACCCCGCATACAATTACCTACTTTTGGGGGTAAATATGAAGAGTGGCCAACCTTTTACGACATGTTTTCCTCATTAATACACAATAATAAGAATATTTCATCGGTACAAAAATTACATTACCTCAAGTCCAATTTGAGTGGAGAAGCATTAAATCTATTAAGTAATTTTTCGACGACTGATGCAAATTATGAGGAAGCATGGAAGCAGCTAGTTCGGCGTTACAATAACAAGCGTTATAATTGTAATGCTATTATGAGGACTTTATTTGGCATAAAGAAAATTCAAACCGAGTCAGCCAATGCAATTAGGAGTTTGTTGGATACAACATCTACTTGTCTGAAATCTTTGGAAAACTTGGGCATCAGTACTGAATCCAGTTACGCAAATGCGTCTGTCGTTCACTTAATCGTTTCAAAATTAGACAACGAATCCGTCAAACAATGGGAACAGCAGATAAATATGTGTGATGAGTTGCCCACTTGGATACAATTGAGAGATTATTTGGAGTACAGATTCAGGACGTTAGAAATGCTAGATACGAATGGGAATCGCGCCGCACAACAAGCTAAGCCTGCTGCTAAGTCGAAATCGTTTCACGCATCAGTAGAGAAGGAGAAAGAGAATAAGTCTAAGGCTAAAGCAGAGTGTCCGATGTGTCATGAAATTCATTATCTCAACCAGTGCAAGCGTTTTAGCCTTATGACACCTAAGGAAAGACAGGACTTCGTTCAAACGAGTAAATTATGTTTTAATTGCTTGGCGCCAACTCATGCGGTAGCTAAGTGTCGTCAGTCATTCAGCTGTAAGACATGTGGGAGAAGACATCATACGATGTTACACTTTCTGAGAGAGAACCAGGAGCCAGCCAGTAGCCTGAAGGAGGCAGCCGCAGTGTCAACGAGTGAACCACAACAGGAGAAAGCGAGTACAACACGAGGTGACACAAACATAACTGCTACATTTTCTAGAGGAGAGCTACAACCCAACAGCGTGCTACTTGCGACGGCGAAGGTTAAGGTATTCCGTTCTAACGGTTTTAAACAATTAATTCGAGCTTTACTTGACCAAGGGTCACAGGCATCTTTTGTATCTGAGTCAACTGTGCAATTATTAGGTCTTGAACGCAAACCAGTAAGTGGCTGGGTGTCAGGGCTAGGAGATGGCCGTACGAGGATAAAAAACACGGTTTCACTTCGCCTGGAATCACGTCATAATCCAGCTAGTTACATCCTAGTTAACGCTTATGTGTTGCATTCTTTAACTTCACTACTTCCTTCAACCAACATGAGTACTTCCAAATGGGTGGAAATTGACAATCTTCCTTTAGCTGATCCTACATACGCGACGCCAGGTAAGATAGATATTTTGCTAGGTGCAGAGGTTTATAGCGAAATATTACTTGATGGCGTTATGAAGCATCCTGATTGTAATTTAATAGCACAAAATACAGTGTTTGGATGGATTTTGTCAGGGAGAATGTCAAAGGGATCTCGAACGTTAGCAAAAGATAATCTCATTAGCATGCACATACAGATGAAAGAGGATGAGTTACTTAAAAGATTTTGGGAGATGGAAGATGAGCCTAATTTAATAAAGAAAGAGATGACTAATAGCGAGAAAATATGTGAGGATTTGTTTGATTCAACTACAGTGAGAGATAATGAAGGGAGATTTATAGTGAGATTACCTTTTGCAACGGACGATCCTAAGTGTCAATATGGTAATACAGAAGAGAGAGCAGTGAAGAGGTTAGAATATTTAGAGAGAAAGCTATCGAAAGATTCAAAGTTAAGAGAAGAATATAATAAAGTTATGAGTGAGTACTTGAGTATGAACCACATGAGGCTGGTTTCGGAGAGTGAGTTGCAGCAGAATTCTAAAGCTGTCTATCTTCCTCACCATGCTGTGGTGAGAGAAGACAAAGACACTACTAAAGTGAGAGTCGTCTTTGACGCTTCGAGCAAAGGTGACAATAGTGTATCACTAAATGATGAGCTTGTTGTTGGCCCAAGGTTACAACAAGATTTAAGACACATCTTGATGAGATGGCGTCATCATAAAATCTGTATCGTAGCCGATATTGTCAAAATGTATCGGATGGTGAGAGTAGCGGACGAGGATACGGATTTTCAGAGAATTGTCTGGAGATTTGATCCGTCGGAACCCATACAACATTACAAATTGTTACGTTTAACGTTCGGTACAGCATGCGCGCCATATCTAGCTGTCAAAGTATTGCACCGACTTGCTGAGTTAGAAAGGAAGAAATATCCATTAGCGGCGAAAATAACAAAACAATGTTATTATATGGATGACTTAATGACCGGGTCTGACACGGTTAATGAGGCCATACGAATTTATGAGGAGATGAATGAGTTAATGAGGAGTGGTGGTTTTGAACTACAGAAATGGAATAGTAATAATGAGAAGTTTTTAGAGCATATTGGGAAAACTGAGTTGAGTGAAAGGCAACCTATTAAATTAAATGATTTAATCAAGGTGTTAGGATTGAGTTGGAATAGGAAGAATGATAATTTTGAATACGTAGTAAACTTAACGGAACCTAAAGATTTAGTCACTAAAAGACAAGTATTATCTGAAGTAGCGAGATTGTATGACCCTTTAGGCTGGATTTCCCCAGTGATAGTTAATGCTAAGATTTTAATTCAGAAACTGTGGAAATCTGGTCTTGAGTGGGATGAGAGTTTGACAGATGAATTACATGGTGAGTGGCTAAAATACAGACAAGATCTAACAGATTTAAAAAATCTTAAGGTACCTAGGTGGATAAATTTTACACAAAAGTGCAAAAGAGAGTTACACGTATTTTCAGATTCCTCAAAATCAGCGTTTGCGGCAGCCGTTTACATACGAGTGATTGATAGTTCGAATAGAGTGCATGTACATTTACTGTCCGCAAAGACTCGAGTTGCCCCAATCGTAAAGGAGATTTCTATACCCCGACTTGAACTGTGTGGCGCCACCTTAGCAGCCAAGCTTATATGTGAAGTATCACAAGTTTTGGAGATACCTAAGGAACATCTCTATGGATGGACCGACTCCACCATAGTGTTAGCATGGCTCAAAGGAGGCTCAAGTCGTTGGGCAACATTTGTTAGCAACAGAGTGTCCACTATATTAAATATTATGGATTACCACCAGTGGAGTCATGTCTCATCAGAGACAAACCCTGCGGACTGTGCTTCGCGTGGTCTGCAGCCTAAGGAGTTGAGTGAGCACACATTGTGGTGGAGAGGACCGCAATGGTTGTCAGAACCTACAGTAAACACAGAGAGTAAACTGATTGAAGACACACACGAGGAGGAACGAATCCAATCTTTAACCGTTTTATCTAACGTTGACGAAGAATTTGTTTGGTCAAAATATTCATCTTTAAACAAACTATTAAAAATTGTATCCTATTGTAGACGAGTTTTGAATTATAAATTAAAGAAGGATAACAGATCTAAACTACCTAAATTTGTAACACCAAGCGAAATGAACGAGGCTTTATTAGCATGCATTAAACAAGTACAAGAACGCGAGTTTTCATTCGAATTAAAACGGTTAAAGACTGAAGAATGTGTGCCTAAAAAGAGTAAATTACGATCTCTTTGTCCCTTTTTGGACCAAAAGGGGATACTAAGAGTAAGTGGACGCATAGCACAATCGGACGCGTGTTACGACACGAAGCACCCGATAATTATGCCTGGTAACCATCATTTTACCAAGGTTTTAATTGCGGATGCTCATGTGAAAACATTACACGGTGGCCCACAGGCTATGTTAAACTTCCTTAGAACCAAGTACTGGATTTTACGTGCTAAGGAACGGGTTAAAAAATATTTCAGAGAGTGCACTATTTGTTTGAGATACTCCACAAGGAAGACTACTCCTCTAATGGGCCTGCTTCCAGAGGCAAGGTTGAAACCCAGTAAGCCATTCAAATCGACTGGTGTGGATTACTGTGGTCCTGTTTTTATTAGATTTTCGCCAGGCCGAGGAGCTAAGTCTTACAAAAGTTACATTTGCATATTCGTGTGTATGGTTACACGAGCAGTCCATTTAGAAGCAGTAACCGACATGACTGCCAAAGGTTTTATTGCTGCGTTTAGGCGATTTACTGCTCGTAGAGGCCATTGTCAGGATTTATACAGTGATAATGGCACTAATTTTGTTGGCGCCGATAAGCAAATGCGAGATATGTTTAATAGTGCCCAGTCTTCTCTTCCTGGAGAAATAGCAGAGCTACTTTCTTTAGAAAGAACCACCTGGCATTATATTCCTCCCCACTCGCCTAACTTTGGCGGGCTGTGGGAATCATCAGTGCGCAGTACTAAGACACATTTGAAAAAAGTAGTAGGAAATAGTACACTTACGTACGAAGAAATGTCGACTGTCCTGGCGCAAGTGGAGGCGTGTTTAAACTCGAGACCGATTTCTTTATTGAGCGATGACCCAAATGACCCTCTACCCTTGACACCAGGTCACTTCTTGGTAGGCGAACCATTGTTAAATATTGCAGATGAGGATTACACTAATTGTAATGTTGTTGGTTTGGATAGGTGGCGATTGACGCAAAAAATTGTAACAGATTTTTGGAATAGGTGGTATAAAGAATACCTAGTCAATTTAAATCAAAGGTATAAATGGAACACTAAACGTGATGAACTAGAAATAGGTGATATTTGTGTCTTAAGGGAAGACAATGTACCACCAGCTAAATGGTTACTTGGTAAAATTATCAAAAAATATCCTGGACCTGATAATGTAACCCGAGTTGTATCCGTAAGATGTAAAACCGGAGAATACAAACGTCCAGTGAGCAAAATTTGTGTTATAACTAAATGATATTTCTTAATTTTTCTGTTATGTATATTGTTAGATTTTCTTTAAAACCTATTTTAGTTGCTTTCAAGTTCAGAGTTTAATTACCAACCTGTTCAATTAATGAAGTTAAAAAAAAAAAAAAAACAAATGTATTTATGTTTTATACGAGTATAGCACTATGATGAGTTCTCCCAAACCTACTCTTTACCTGCATCGTTAAGTTCAGTTGAGCTATGTACTAATGATCTACTTACTTATAACCGTGTTTGTTATCAATATACCTACCTAACTGAATACGCTCGGCTAAGCCGCACGTGTTACGTTGCTTAATTGTTGAATCATTGAATGTATTTACTTATTGCAAATAAGAAAGATACAGGTTGTTCTGTTATTCATTTGATTGTTTTTTTTTTTGTTTAAGATTTTGAGAGGAATGTTTCTTAAGAGTTTGTATTTACACTTGTTATAGGTTAATTTTACGCATAAGTTTTCTATTGTTTCATTGTTTGAGTTTAATTTTTTTATAAATTATAGTTAAAGAACTATGTTCTTTGGGGGGCGGAATGTCCAAATAGATTAGCGTTTGTGTGTTGTGAGCCTATATATATACTTAAGTAGTTACTATCTAATCATACAGTCCACTAATGACAGTTGCGAATAAACCGGCATAATGACTACACGTTGTTTTCTTTAAAAAAAATCACGGCAAACAAAAATCAATCTTCTACATTGAACAGCATCATTTCGAATAAGGTATGAAAAAAGAAGCAGTTTATTAAAATTCAACATTTTCCTTAAGTTTGCCGCATGTCATTACTTCCCAGAATTTGATCCTTATTAGGGACACAATCGAACGGTGTAATAATACAGTGTGTTTTTTTTTCAAAATCAACAGGTTCGATTCCTGGCTAGAAATATTGATTTTTCAAAAATCCAATGACGCAATTTTAGTTTTTATCAAAATCGAGCCCGCGACTCCTTTGAGTACTTTTCGCTATTCCTCATAGTTTAGAATTTGGCCATCCACGCCCACTTGGAAAATTCACCCTGTATATAGCAGTAGTATGCCCAGAAGTAGGCAAAGTCTTTGTAGATAGTAATGATAATAAAGTAGAAAAAAAGAGGTCATGTGCGAGTCGGACTAGCGCACCGAGGAGGGTTCCGTACTTTGTAGGTTTGTAGGTAACTACTTTACGGTTTTTGGATTTTTCCCTTTACTTGAGCTACATGACATTGCTTCTTGCCAAATTTCATTATTCTAGGTCAACTGGAAGTACCCTATAAACTTTGATTCCCTTGAGAGTGTCGAAATATACGTTTTTTGCGGCATAAACGGCCGTATCTTTTTTTACACTTACTTAGAAGTTTGATTTTTTCACAGCTTCAAAGGACTGTAGACCTGAGTATATGGTTTTAATTTCAACTTGATACTTCCACGTGTTCCCGAGATAACGAGTCTTGACAGACAGACAAACGGACAACAAAGTGATCTTATAAGGGTCCGGTTTTTCCTTTTGAGGTACGGAACCGTAAAAACAAAATAAAATGAAATGTTGTTCGTTGGTAAACGCATTACTTGAGAACGGCTGGACCGATTTGGATATTTTTAATGGAAGGAAAAATTGTAAAAAAAAAACTTAGAGTATTTTTGTTTTCAATAGATTATTTGTGTCAATGATTAAAATATGAACAGGACAACGTCTGTTGATTCAGCTAGTTTATAAATTATTTGGCTAATATTATTTACAAATACGAAAATTATTAGAATTTGATCTATAAACAGATCAAACCCAAACCTCCAAGTGTGATAATACTCGTAACGAATTTCTCGAAGGATTACGCAATATAAACCCCAAAAGGGCTATATAACAACAACATCACAAACATGTTTGTTAAACATACATACAAACATATCACAACAGATGTTGTTTATCGGATCAAGGCATGAAAACAACTCATTTCCTATACTAAGGCACGATTATAATCTTCCCTCGTGTTTTTTCATAACGACCATCGAAGGGTCTTTTGTAAACAGCTTGTACCAGAAATGTTATCGTAATCGCGAAAAATTATCAACTGCCACATCAAAACTTCCATAATTATCTATTCGATCCAAATGTTACGGGCTTATAGAGGTATGAGAAACAGGGTGTAAAGTTCACTTATCACTCATAGAAAAGGGAGGAACCTCCGACCAGACGGGTGTTGAGTCTGTCGGGCGATGGATGTCGGGACGTTGTATAAAACGTGCCACTACAAATTGCGACATATTTAACACACGGAAAGGACTAGTGGCCAGTTATCATAAAAATAATAAAAATAAAATAATTCGTAATTTGAAAACTACAGCCTGCGCCGCTCGCCGACATAGGGCTCTCTCTCTCTTTCCTTCAATGCGCCTACTCTTTGCGCGTTATTCGTTTCAAATTCATTGAAGCGATGCTATGATCCGTGACCCTGGCAAATGATCCCTGGGTCATTCCGCGGAAATCCAGTAACGGCGAATATATGCTAATAATAAATTAAATATCATAGCTGCATTCTTTTTTTACTTTATATGACATTTCTTACATGTTTTTACGTATGGCGCCGCTATCTAAAAAAGTATAACACCTTTATTTAATTTATTATTGCAATCAACACGCACCAAATGTCCTTACCATTTCCAAACAAAAGTCGGCCTAATTGCGCGGAATGGCCCCCCTACGCTACAGTTCTTCAAATGTCTGCAAGATGTTATTTTAGAAAATTGTAAATAAATAATAACGTTTAATGAAATGAAAATATTATGTTCATAAAACGAAAACGCGAAGCCGTATACCGTAGTTAATCAACTGAACCGAACGCTCGGCGCGCTCGGCTCGGCTCGGTTAACATGCTTTCCATGCTTTATGTAATGGATACACGAACCGACCGCGGCAAGCGTACCGTAACCTTCGACCAATCCGCGTGTTATTATTTAGCCTCTCCTTGGTGTCCTTAGAATATTATTTAATTACCTTCACTTTCCGCTACACTCAAGTTTTTTCCTTGTGTAGCGCTGTTTGTTCGGCCAGTTACTAAACTGAACCGAGCGCTCGGCGCATCCCGGACAGTCACACCCAACACCTTATTTGACTGGCCAATTCTTCCCTTGCGGTGGTAAGGCTAACGCCTGTCTGGTTTCCGACCATTCTCCCACCGGAGTCTGCCGTCAAGCAGCCTGCTGTGTTTCGTCGATGCGTAGGAGTTCCAGTGCCTTAAACATCTTCTGGTCACGCTCGTTTTATCATAGACCTCATCCATCGCTTTCCATCAGGCGTGATCGAGGTCAAGAGCGGGACTGATCTCTCTATGATCGTGCCGGATTGCCGTCCCATCGGACTATGAGAGTGAGGGAAGAGGGAGTGCACCTGTGTCTGCGCGCACACTTGTGCACTATAATATCTCCCACGCCGAAGGCTAGTCTCCGTAGAGATTGGCCGCCGTGCCCGAAATACGGTCTGAACGACTTTATTTAATAGAGAGGTCGAATTACTTTTAGTCTAGGAATACATCTCTTTGAGGCTAACTGTATCGGCGTGGAATTCGGAAAGATCAGCTTTTCACAAGCTTTCATTGAACAAATTACAGTAAATTCAATGTAGACTTTGACAAAATAATGGGGGCTAGAAAGCTTTAGCGAAATTGAATTCTATTCTGGTTTATACTGGATCAAGTATCTTATTTAGGTAAGTCTGTTTATTTCGTTCCGGGTAGACAGAGAAAGAACTTGGAAATTTTATCAAAGTCTTACAAACACAACGATTAAGTAGGAGTGTCTCGAAAGCCTTTTCATTATCATTAACACCATTATCCCTATCCAATTTATCCAATCAAAAGCCCTTTCTTTGCTGAATTTTACCCATTTGGTCACATATAAATATCTAAAAGGTACCTTACCGCGGTTGGTCTGTGAATGGGTGACCATCTGCCGCGGTTGGTCTGTGGATGGTTGATCATCTTTACATACCGAGGCCCCTCCGTGCCTCAGAGAGCACGTTAAGCCGTTGGTCCCGGCTGTCTCGGTGTCGACTGTTATCTTGAGTGAAAATGCGTGCGCGTGAACGAGATGGAGCAATATCGCTTTATTTCGTAACGCTTCCGACATGACAATTCATGTGTAGAACCATGGTACAATTATATTATTAGACCATGTGTAGAACATTATTTCGACGTAATAATTTGTTTGCACTTGTAGCAGTTAATTTGCATTTTGTTGTATTTAAAGGGAATAGATCATCTTTATCAGAAGAGGCCATGTTGCGTGGGTTTGCGGGCGAGGAGTTGAAAGTATATGAAAGTCTTTATGAACAATCACAAGATGTATAATCCAATTATTTAATTAACGATACTTAGTGCATGAACGACATTCCACCAAGTACGTGGGGCGCGAGCGCAATAAATTTACACACAATTGGATATCATAGCACAATTTCTCCAATCAATATCGTCTTTTACGATCAACCCATGTGAATGTATCCCTCACTTCTCCTTGTTCTCATAATGGCGGGCCGCCTCCCCAGTCCATGGTGTTACGTCAAATTGACAGTTGACATATCGCCGAACCAATTCTCTAGACGCGTCGACATATTCATTGAATTTATTATTGGTGATTAGTGTGTTGTATTTACTGTCATAAATTAACCCATCGCCACTGGTGGGCTGTAATCTATGCGGGCCCAGTGCGGGTTGGTAGATGTCACATTTCTTCGAATTATGTTCGCATAACTCGGCATAATGTAAGGATCAGCTGTATTTTACTGTTGGCCTCGTAGTTAGAGATGTTCATAGAATAATAATGAGTACAATGACCCCTTTTCAGGTTCAAATTAAACTTGTATACACTTACAAAGTCGTCAATATCGCAACGACCTGTTTTTCGCAATAAAGTGCCAATATATTGAAACTATAATGTTTCTCTATACTGCTTCAAAGTCCCAAAACACCATTTTCTCAGAAGAACCGCTTTTCATTTTAAAGAGTCGCTGTTACGTAAGTCTGGCAACGTCGTGCGATGTTGACACATACCGCAATGTAGCGGGCTATCTTACTTTTCCAACTATTTGTGGCTTATTGAATACGTGGCTCTTGGCTCAAACCCTCGGGGATCAAAGGCATAGTAAGGGTCTGTGTATATGTGGAAAAGTAACGTCGAAAAACAAAAACAACATCAGCTACAGAAAATAATTAGATGATGCAGTGCAAAAATCAAGTTCTCTCAAATTCTTTTGTTTTCTTGAGAAGAACTCGACACATTTGGTTGTCATCGCAATAAATTGTCATGACAAGGTTTTTATGAGAGAAATATTTTAGAAAATCCACCAGCACGAGCGGCTAGTTAGTAATAAAAATATTCTAGTATCTAGACTCTAATTTTTATTTTATTTTATTAGGTATGTTAATTCAATTTTATTGTAAGCAAGCAAGATACTTGGCATCGTGTAATGGGGCTCTTAAGACTTATCCTCCATCTTTCTTTCAATTCAGAAGGACCCAGATCAGTAATCCACCGGGTATTAACACTTTGCGGTACACTAAACGGACAGCAAAACGCGCGCAGTCGTTATTTGTGATTAAACGACTCGAAAAGGAACATTACTTGTCTTGTCATTGTGATCTTGTTCTTGAAACTGTAATTATCTACAGTCTTCATTTATTTTCGTTTCTTTATATTTACCCCCTTACTAATAAACGTATTATATCAGATGAATAGTTACACACCGATTTCTCTCTTTCAGTCGTCAGTAATTTGACTTTCGAAAGAAGAAGACAAAGCGATGTGTAACGAACTATACAGAAGATATACATACAACGTTTATAAGTAAGGGGGTATGTATCTATTATTTAGGATTATGTATATATCTGTGTATCTATTTTTTTTAAACTAATTATTGCACCAATGACAACTCCATTTTATGTCCAGGCAAATCACTGTCTATTCCAAGGTTGCCTGGAAGAGATCACAGAAAGCGATAAGGCCGCCCATTGTATATTTTTATTGTTCCGATAAATTTTTTTTTGTTGTGTATTTTTGTGGTGTACTTACAAGAAAGTATATACTTATAAATAAATAAATAAACAAACGCTCCCAGACGTGAAAACAATAAAACTTCTATTGTGTCTCGTTTAGTGTCCTTCATTAGCTTAAAGCACTGTAACTCACTGGACACGAATCGCTCACCCACGCCGTCAAAAAACCGGTCAAAAGGATTGAAATTGCCAATCTAAACACAGTATCGAGACAGAGTATCTAGAAACCGTTTCGCGGATGATCGCCTCGTTTTTACGATAGGCCGAAATATCGGTCGGACAATCAATCTAGTCAAGTCTTTTATCCCACATATAAACTCATAGGGAGACGCATATTCAGCCTATAATGTTCCCAATGCTGGGACACAGGCCTCCTCTCAGTGAGAGGGTGTGGGCTGAGATCTACCACGCGGGCCCAGTGCAGGTTGGTAGATGTCACATGTCTTCGAATTTTTGATCTTAGGACATGCCGGTTTCCTCACGATGTTTTCCTTCACCGTTTTGAGAGCAGCGGTGATGAAATAATTTACACAAAGTAAAGCGCCTGTCTGAGTTCGAACCTAAGACCAAGGAAGTCGCGTCCGTTATAACTGGGCCACCATTGGTCCACAAAGACACGCCCAGACTTCATCCACATGATATTTCTTGCTCCCCTGACCCGTCGCATCGCATCACCTATCCGCGCTACCACTTCGTTTTCGCTTAGCGTTCTTACTGACGTTTAGAGTCATAGCGTGATGTTAAATGGCCTATATTCCTCAAGAATTGGGCTATCAAATGCAAAAAGAATTTTTCAAATCGGACTGGTAGTTTCTGAGATTACCACCTAAATACAAACCAACGAACAAGTTGTACCTGTTTGAAATTTTATTAGTATATACTAGCAGCGCCTCGCGGTTTCACCCGCGTAAGTGTCGATCCCGTGGAAATATCGATATAAAAAGTATTCTATGTCTTATTCTGATGTATCAGCTATCTTACTGCAAAGTTTCATCAAAATCTGTTCCGTAGTTATTGCGTGAAAGAGTAACAAATAACAAACATCCTCACAAACTTTCACCTTTATAGTATTACTAGCTGCGCCCCGCGGTTTCACCCGTATAAGACTCGATCCCGTGGGAATATCGGGATAAAAACTATCCTAAGTCCTTTACCGGGACTCAAACTATATCTATACCAAATTTCATATAAATCGGTTCAGTGGTTTAGGCGTGAAGAAGTAACAAACATATAAACACACACACACACACACACACACACACACTCACAATCTTTCGCCTTTATAATATTAGTGTGATATAGTGTGATATTATATTAGTGTGATTAGTACAGGTTAACATCGACATTTTTTCAAGTCGTAAAAACCTTGAGAAGTGTGGATGCTAGTATCCACAAGGAAAAAAACCGCAAAAAAAATCACGTTGTTGTACGGGAGCCCCCCTTACATATTTATTTTATTCGTTTTATAATATGTGTTGTTATAGCGGCAACAGAAATACATCATCTCTGAAAATTTCAACGGGCTAGCTATCACGGTTCATGAGATACAGCCTGGTGACAGACAGACGGACAGTGGAGTCTTAGTAATAGGGTCCCGTTTTTACCCTTTGGGTACGGAACCCTAAAAACCATACTGCCAGAGGTGATTTTTTGGATGGTCTCGTAATTTAAAAGTGGCAATATCATGCAGGAAATGACGCCTCGTCCTGCTTTTCGGGTCACTACATTGGCGATAGTGGTGCCATATTGGTTTTCCTCTTTTTGGCCGTGTGTGTACAGTCGAACATAAAGATTGGTATACGGGCAGTTAACTTGAAACTCCTTTTGAATTGTGTGCTGTGCAGTGTGCTGAGTTATTTTTTCGTCGCCCTTATCACACTTATAAAGGCGAAAGTTGGGGTGTGTGTGTGTGCGTGTGCGTGTTTATAATATGTTTGTTACTTCTTCATGCTCAAACGGCTGGACCGATTTTAATAAGATTTTGTATGGAGGTAGCTGACGCCCTGTATTAACATATACATTACTTTCTATCCCATCTTTTTATCGATGAGTTTGAAATAAATGTTCAACAAAGCTCAAAATGTCAATCAACCTACCTAGCCTTTTTTAAATTACGTTAAGGTCGGCTTCCAGTCTCACCGATTGCAAAACACGAAAAGCAAAAACAGCAGAAAACCAGTAGGTACCAGCAGGAAACCAGTACAGCTGAAGACCAGTGTTTTATATAGAGCGACTGCCAATCTGAAATCAAGAACCCAGTTACTCGGTAACACGATACCCCTTGGTAAGTCTGGTTATCAGACTTTCGGGCTTCTGACGACCCGTGACGACTGTCAAAGATCCACGAATAACAGCCATGAGCAACAGCTTAAAACGTGCTTTCCGAGGCACAGAGGGGTCTTGGTATGTGAGGATGGTCACCCACCCACGGGCCAATCGCGGCAAGCGTAGCTTAATCAGAGCGGCTATTATTACTTAACCACAACCCTCTTTGTTCTACTAACCTAAACACGTCTGACCTAAAATAAGGTTTACCAAAATAGTGCAACCGTGCAAGCCAAGATTAAATTCGTTTAGTGCTACACGAATTTCAGACATACTTCTGTTTCTATCATTCGTTTGAAGATTACGGAGACAGATTGATGTTTTAAATATATGTTTAGCTTTAAACGCGTTTAGTTATTTATGGTGCAAGTAGCCCTTAGAAGTCATAGCACACATATCAACTCGGAAAGGGACAGTCACCGTATCGCCTTTCGCCTCGCCATCAAACAGGCGTCAACCTAACGTAAGCACGTAACCAACGCGGATCAGCAGCCCCGACACGTCGACTCGGCTACGGCTAGACGAAGCCGCACTTACGGCTCGCCGACCGCTGGTTGATGGTGCTGTAGGCAGGCCGCGGGAGGGGTGAGAGGGGCAAGGGTAGACGAAGAAACGTAAGCTCGGGTACGGAGAGACGTAAGCGCGGGAACTGCAAGTTGACCACGCACCGCACCGCGGTTCGTGAGCTTGTGCCGAGGCGAGACGATTACGTTACGATTCCGATTAGCGTGTGCGTTGCAGTAGGGAGTTTCATACAAAGAATACTGAATGGCTCGAGTTGATAGACGGTGACGATCCCTTTCCGAGTTGGTATGTTTGCTATGACCTTAAATGGTCACTACAGTCCGTCCAGTTATTTTACCTCCGATTTTCCATCACTTTCAAAATCACTGTGATCTTTATTGACCTAACAATAAGGTTGCTATTGGGTTGCTGCCATTCCCAAGTCTGTCAAAATGACAATGATCTTTATCATCGTGGCTTTAAGGGTGCTATTCGCTTGCTGTTGTCACAGGTAAAACTTTGAACGGACTGTACATTATACGTTCAAATACCAACCTTATTACACTTAGTACTGCTAGCCAGCTGCTGGTGTCTTCTCGCCACCACACAGGATATCCTCGCGTATACATACACCATCACAGCCATGGGGAGGAAGAAGGATCCCATGGCGGAGAACACCACGTACCCAGGGTTCTGGTTGTAGCGGCAGTTCCCGTTCTGGTTGTGGTCTGGTTCGTACCTGGAGAAGAGGTTACGGTTTTAATGTTGTGTCATTACAAAGCGTCAATTTAATATTAAATTAGGAATGATACGAAACCGGTGAACCCAGGCTAAGGAATCTCTTGATGTTTAGGGTATGTACATCTGTATTAAAAAGTAAATAATCAGTCCAGTAGTTTCGGAGCAAATTGGCTGTGACAGACGGACAGACAGACAGACACATGGGTGATCCTATACAGGATGAAATTTAATTCATTGGCATCCTTTTAAGGGGTCACTGTACTCATCATTATGAACAACTTTTACTATGGGACTAAACCAAAAATCGCAAAAAAAAATCAGCTGTTCCTTACATTTATGTTCACATAATTCGTCAGAGTGTAGGGAAGAGCTGATTTTTTTTTTTTGCTCTTTTAGGTTTAGTCCCATAGTAAAAGTTGTTCATAATGATGATTACAATGCCCCCTTAAAAGGATGCCCTAGAATTCAATTTCACCCTGTATAAGGGTTCCTTTCTTTCACTAGAACGTACGGAACCCTAAAAAAGAAAGGCTTAGACCTGTATTGGTAAAATCAAAAACCGTTTATTTGAACTGGGCAGAGAATCAGCACTTTTTGAACGTCAAAATTACGTAAGACAGCCCCCCAAAACTTCACCACTTCCTTCGTATGCCGCTGTACTAACATACAAAGCTATGGTAGCATGCGGCCACGGGAAGGTACTTCTTGTTTCATACTTTTCAGTAGGCGGGGTTTACATAATCAGCCTATAATGTTCCCACCGGGCCCAGTGCGTGTTGGCAGATGTCACATGCCTTCGAATTTTTGGTTCTAGGGCCTCACGATGTTTTCCTTCACCGTTTTGAGAGCAGTTTTAATGAAATAATTTACACAAAGTAAAGCGCCTGTCTGTGTTCGAACCTACGACCTACAACTCGTAAGTCGCGGCCGATACCACTGGGTCATCACTGCTCTCAAAAAGTCGGGGTTTAGTTTTTATTAAACTTATTTTTTATTTTAATCAGTCCAATGCCTACAATTGGCTAAACCACTTTAGCACTACTGAACGAAGTTCCTGTGAAATGTTTTACATAGCGTAAAATCTACAAAAAAACAACCGACTTCAAAAAAAAACACTACAAAGCGATTAAAATAACTTTATTTTCGGAAGTCGGTGTCGTTGGTTCCGCATTTTCGTTTTTTGACTTATATCTAGTAACCGTGTTTTGTATTTAGATTTTTTCATACATTTTATATAAAAATGGGTTTACCTTAAAAAATGAAACTTTTTTGTTTATTGCAGTGAATTGTTTTTTTTTAACATATAGTGTTAAATATTACACTGTGGTACGGAACCATTCGTGTGTGAGTCCGACTAGCACTTGGCCGCTTTTTTTGTTATTAATTCTACTTTCACACAGCCATGTTCGGTCACGGAAATGGCATCGCAAGAATATTGTTTCAATAATAATGAGAATGACAAACGCTCCATATGGCTGAAAGAGAACATTAATGTACTATTTCTGTGCAGGACATAAAAGCTATTTGGATGTGGTTTTCTGGTTTTAATCTAGGTTACTGTTCATACTTTTAGCTGGCATTATTGTTACTGATGAACCGTTATTCTTGCTAGGTATAACTTTTGAGAGCAGTGGTGACCCAGTGGTATCGGCCGCGACTTACGAGTTGTAGGTCGTAGATTCGAACCCAGAGAGGCGCTTTACTTTGTGTAAATTATTTCATCGTTCTCAAAACGGTGAAGGAAAACATCGTGAGGAAACCGGCATGTCCTAGAACCAAAAATTCGAAGACATCTGACATCTACCAACCCGCACTGGGCTCGCGTGGTGGTTTACGGCCCACTCCCTCTCACAGAGTGGAGGCCTGTGTCCCAGCAGTGGGGACATTATAGGCTGATTATGATACGATAACTTTAAAAGTGACTACGTACTTACATGGATAAATTAACCTGTAAAATTGTAAATTGACTTGTGCAGCTGTTGTCATAGTGGTCATACGTAGTCACTAACCACAAATTGATCAAATGCGGATCAAAAAGATGACAAATTCAGGAACATTATGGGTCGTGCAAGACCCCTAAAGTCTGGCTGAGCCAAATTTGCCAAAGATGTAAATAACAATGGCCGCTCAAAATTGAATAAAATCGATGTATATCGATTTTTAAAAACATTTATTATTAGTAATGTTTGTTTTCGTCTAGTTAACTCGGAGATTTAGACAAATTTATTAATTAATTTAATTTATTTATTTGTAAACAAATCAAGTATCTTGACTAAGCTCGCGAGGTTGTCGACATGTGGGATGTTGACTCAGCAATCATTGTGCCAATAGTCGTTACAGCCAATGGATTCATAGCAAAGAGCCTCGACCAACACCTGAGGAGGCTCTCGTTGGGCAGCTGGATCAAGGGCTTGATTCAGAAAGCAGTACTTCTGGACACGGCTCGCATCGTCAGGAAGTTCCTCTCTCTGGAGCCCTGACCGCCGGTAGCTTGGACCCTGTTCCCGATACCGGTGGGCTACCATTTTTAAATGTTTTTATATTCTAATATTTAAAAATATAATTAATGTGTAAATAGATAAATAAACGAATAATAATGTTCTTGCATATCGGTTTTATTCAATTTTGAGCGGCCACTGTTGTTTATATCTTTGGCAAATTTGGCGCGACCGGACATTACATGCATGACTGGCTACCCCGTCATCCATATAAAGGTTAAGGTAAGAATATATGTGGCATCCCACTTAGTAGGGGACGGTTTGCCTTTCACACCTTTGCTAGTAAAACCCTTAGTTTATCTTGCAAGGGTTGAGGACGACCATTTTCCTTTAAAATTGACAAAAAGATTTAACGGATGACTTAACTTTACACCCAATTAACTAACTATGGGTAATTGGGGCTGAACTGGATAGGTCCCAATTAAGGTAGTATCCAGGCAGAGCCAGGTTATAAACAGACTTTGATGGTATCTAGGTATTGTCTCATAGCACTCATCAATAAAAAAAAAACTGAAATTAAATTAGGTATATGCAAACTGAAGTGGCAGTGGGCTGACCATGTTTGTCGAAACTTTGTAATAAACTTAAATTCTATTACTTCAGGGTTTTTTATTACCATTCTAGTTCATTTGTTACTACCCATGCTATAAATCCTCTATAAAAGTTTCTGAAACAGTTAGCTTATTGCCAACATTAAAACAACCAGTATCATAGTAGGTAATAGGTAATAGGTAATACGGGCTGGTGTCCGCAACTCCACGTCAATGCGCGTATTTTGCGTACAGTAGTATATCATAGTATATATAGTAGTAGTATCATAGTAACCATAATATCATCCAAACGAGTGTACCATTACACAACTCGTTTTCAAAAAAAGAACATTGTCATGCACGCGCGCTTCACACCACAGCGCCGTAATTTTAAAAAGAACTTATAGGTTATTCACGTCGTATCCCGCCGGTCGCCATTTTTGTTCGATATTAGTATTGCAAAAAACTGTTTCAGAACCTTTTATAGAGGATTCATATCATGGGTGTAGATAAAGTTTTGTAACAACTGTACTATACATAATTCGATATTAAAATACTCATAATATGTGATACTACATTCGTGTTTTAATACCCCTTATTATACAACAGTTGCATAAATAACTAGTACCACAACGGAGCCAAGTCGAATAAGGTCGCTGCTTTAAAAATTCACGGAAATGTGCCATTCTGTTTCGGTAATATTTCGGAAAGTATTCCCATTTTGGCTAGCAAACTTCACTTTATGGTAATCAGAGAATCTACACGCGGAAATATACCATTTTGTTTCGGTAATATTTCCGAGTGGTTTCCCATTTGGCTACCAAACTTCGCGTTATGGTGATCATCCAGGGAATCCATCTCAATTCCGTATTATTCCCCGCAAAATCCTACCACATGCAAACCACGTCAATATCGTGTCTTGGCAAGGAATCGAAATGTCAACCGTACGGACAACATGTATTTTGACAGTTTAAGCCATGCCATTGTGTCACAGCTCACAGCACAGAGAATACGTTAATGGCAGATGTCGTGTTTAAATATGGAATTGACGTGGTTTTGAAAAAAGGAATCGTTGACTGCATAGAGTAAGTAATGTTCATTATATGTAAGAAGAGATGGGAGTCCCATAGAAAAAGATGAGAAACGTCGCTTGTATGAAACTTGTACTAAAACCGACTACCAACATAGCAAAAATGACACAGACTATGCACAAACTGCAGATGTTACAGCGAAACAGCGATAGCCGCCATTATGTTTAGTACACGTTTCATAGTTTCTTTTTTTATTAGACAGTTGCGTCAGACTGGTTGAGTGGTTATGAATTAGGGCCCTCGGTAGCCAAATTTGGAAAATATTTTTATGAATTAAGTAGAGGGTAATATTGAAGGAAAAAAAAATTAAATATTTCCGGCCCTCAGAAATCTGAACACTTTAGTAGATTTCAGGGATGGTCACGGAATACTTAATGGAATTTGGAATAATTTAATTTAATCTACATTTTTTATATTAAATTGATCTTGTGTTAACAGAAATTTTCTTCTGTTGGATTTTGTTGTTTGGCCATTCTGTCACGATCTTTACATTGTTCTCAGTATAAATAACCTTAATTACATAACATCACGCTTGTAACCCCCGAAGGTTACTACTGCCAATATTTAGTTTTATTTTGTGCGTTATAACTTTTTTAGCTTATGGCGTCCTTAACTAAATAGAGTGGTATATAAGAATTGACTAACTCAGCACACCATTGTTTTAAAGTAGTTGCAAGTTAGCTGCCTGTATACGAAATAGCTTGTTCGACCGTACCTACCTACACCCACATTTTTCCGGTTATATTGTTTGGGTCTCCTTAATTATAACAACGGAATGTGAAAACCTACTTTGTTTTCTATTATTTTCGTGTTTCCCCTAAGTTGGTGTGACAATTTTTAATAATTTCTAGCCTAAATATTGACGTAGCAACGGTATCTAGATAGTTGAAGCACAGAAATATAACGTGCCGCTACAATAGCTACATTAATTCGACACACGGATAACAATGGCCAGTAATCATAAAAATGATAACAAAATAATTCATAATTTAAAAACTAAGGCCTTGTCCAGAAGGGGCGAATTCGCCGCGAAACGTTTCGCGCGAATTCGTTCGCGCATTAGCAAGATAGGTAAGTACTCATACTAGGCGCCAATACATCACGTCCACAAGCTTCGCGCGATTTCAAAATACTCGCGTAAATCGCATGCAGGTCGCTAGACTCTCGACTTACGCTTGATTCGCTCGTATTGCGCGCGAGTCGAGATACTAGAGACTCCTTGTTGCGCCCAGTTGACGCGCGAACTCCATAGCGTTCAACTCCATGTTTTCTACTGACAAATGAAATTCGAACCCAAATGCTCGCGTATTGGTATGCTCTTTCTGAACGCAACGGTCGCGCGTAATACGTACAAGAGATTCGCGGTAAATTCGCCTTTTCTGGACAAGGTCTTAGTTTTCAAATTATGAATTATATTGTTACGAGTTGTTACTGGACAAGCTCTATCGCCTGCGCCGACATAGGGCTCTCTCACTTTCCTTCAATTCGCCTAGTTTTTGCACGTTATAATACGATGCTATGCTCCGTGACAGCGGCAAATGACCCGTGCGCTAAAGTTCTTTAAATACAGGTTGCTCCAAAATACTACCTATTCGAGAAAATTGAAAATAAATAATAATTATGTTCATAAAACGAAAATGCGGAACCGTATACCGCCGTATACGTTTGTTAAATTAATATCGCCACGCTGTATACAATAGGTAGGTACCTAGTGGCCTGTTTGCTAGTACCTATTTGGCCTAAATACAGACGTTGCCGTGTTGCCGCAGATGCTGCAATTCACACAGGGGAGCACAGTAATTGTTTGCGCGCCGTTGAGTCTTACAACTTAAACTAGACGATGTGCAATTTTGTTGTTTAGATCATCATTAAGACTTAAGGAAGAAAATCATAAAGAAAAGTAGGAGAATAAAAAAGAAAAGTATAAAAATAAGGAACAATAAATAGAGTGTGAAAAAAAAAACTCGAGTTATAGGGTGTACCATAAAACTATTACAAAAAAAAAAAAAATTCTAGAGTAATGTTACAATATTATTGTTACGAGCTTGGGGTTCGTGACAATAAAAACTGCCGATTTAAAAACCAAAAATAGACACTTTAATTAAAAACAGCAATTACAACTTTAACACACTAACAATAAAACACAATCGCACTACAAGATCACTTGAAAGTCGCACTTGAAGATCGCTTCGATGTTTTCGCTTGTATCGCTTATCCAACACTGAATGCCGGCTCGCAGGCACACCGGCCTTATATAGGCCTCGGATAGTTCCAGAACCTTCTACCGTAGAAACATCTAGAATGTTCGAGTACATACCGAACCCGACGGACCAGACGTCGATAGTTCTGGAAAGTTCTATCATCGAAGTTTCTAGAAGGGACCCGAATAATTATAAGTTCTGCTACTCGATACTAGATGGCGCTAGTGGTAGCTAATGTCGCCATCAATTGTGGCGCGCAACACTGCCCCCTCCTAAGACATGCTCGTCCCGAGCATTATTGGCCCCATAATAACGCGCCAGTCGATCCACATGGACGATCTTAGGAGTACCTCTTGCACCTTTCTGTATCCGGTAGGTTACGTCATTGATCTTTGTCACAATCCGGTACGGTCCGTCCCATTTAGCTTGAAGCTTAGGAGATTTCCCTTTGCTGCGGACTGGATTGTGCAACCACACTAGTGATCCTTCGTCGAACCCTTTATTGTTCATTTTGCGGTCATAACGGGTTTTCATCTTCTCAGACATTTGCTGGCCCGATTGTCTGACGTGCTCATAGATGTCATTCATTTTGTTCGTCAAGTTCAAGTCATTCGCATAATCGGTTATACTGCGTGGGGCGTCAGGTGGTATTCCGGTGATCAGGTCTGCAGGCAGCCGTAATTCCCTTCCAAAGTTTGCGAAAGCTGGTGTCACCGATGTACTTTCGTGAACAGCACTTCGATATGACAACAAGAACGGTTGTATGTGCTTATCCCAATCTCGTTGCCGATTATCCACAACTTTTGCCAGGTATCTCTCCAATGTCTGATTAAATCGTTCCACCATTCCATCCGATTGTGGGTGGTAAGAAGTTGTTCTCGTTTTATGAGTACCCATAACTCGACAAGTTTCCTGGAATATTTGGGACTCAAAATTCCTTCCTTGATCACTGTGAATCTCTAAAGGTACTCCAAAACGGCAGAAGACTTCATGAACCAATTTATCTGCAACTGTTGAAGCTTCTTGGTTTGGAATGGCGAAGACTTCCGGCCACTTAGTGAAGTAATCCATTACAACCATGAAATACTTGTTACCACTTTCACTTTCCGGAAATGGTCCTGCAACATCCAGGGCTATCCTCTCCCATGGTGCACCAACATTGTATAATTTCAATGCACCTCTACTACGCGTCTAAGGTCCCTTTACAGCCGCACAACTTGTACATTTGCGACACCAGTCCTCGACATCGTCACGACAGTGGACCCAGTAAAACCGTTCTCGTATCTTCAGTAGGGTCCGTTTAACTCCCAAATGGCCTCCTGAACAACCATTATGGTACAGCTGTAGAACATCAGGTACTTTAGCTTTAGGGACAACCATTTGAAAATGACAGCTGTCTCCTCGAGCATTTTCCCATTTACGGCACAGGACTCCTTCCTGAATCACCAAGCTGTCCCATTGGGCCCAATAGCTTTTTGTGATCGAACTCATCGCTGAGACGTCGCTCCACGTGGGCTTAGGTGCACCGGCCTTTATCCACTCGAGAATCGGCTTGAGGTCTGAATCTTCCTGCTGGGCACGTTGTAGGGTTTCCTTCCACTCGTTGCTGAGGTCTGTCTTGAGCATCCTCACAGGTACGACTTCTTTACTTTCTTGCCTAGTACAATGCTTGCAGTCTTCAGGACAAGGTCTTCTTGACAATGCATCCGCGTTGCCATGAGATTTTCCGCTGCGATGTTCGACCACGAAGTCGTATTCCTGCAGTAGTTCAATCCATCTCGCAACTTGACCTTCTGGATTTTTGAACTGCAATAGCCATTTCAGTGCAGCATGGTCAGTTCGTAAGTGGAATTTCCGCCCCAGAAGATATTTGCTAAAATGCTGCAATGACTCTACCACAGCAAGCAATTCCCGTCTCGTGACACAATAGTTCCTTTCCGGCTTTGACAACGACTTGCTGAAGTACGCTATTACAACCTCTTGATCACCATTCCGTTGAAACAATACACCACCAAGTCCTATGTCACTTGCGTCTGTGTCAACTATAAATTCCTTGCCTGCATCAGGGTACCCCAAAATAGGTGTTTTGCACAGTCGGTCCTTTAACTCCTGGAATGCGATGTTGCAACTTTCATCCCAGCAGAAATGTCGCTTCTCCTCGGTTAGCTTGTGCAGGGGTTTGGCTATATCCGCAAAGTTCTTAACAAATCGCCGATAATAAGAGCACAAACCCAAAAATGCTCTGACCTGCGTCTTATCTTTTGGAACTGGCCAATCCTTGACAGCGGCGATTTTCTCTGGATCCGTGCGGATACCTTCTTCCGACACTACATACCCCAAAAAGCTAACTTGTCGTTTGAATAGTGAACACTTCTTCGGACTTAACTTGAGGTTGGCACTCTGGATCTTCATGAGCACGCGTTCCAGGTTTTGAAGATGTTCTTCAAACGTGCGGCCTACGATGATGATGTCATCCAAGTAGACCAGACAGGCATCGCCAATTAGCCCGGTAAGTACAAGTTCCATCAACCTTTCAAACGTTGCCGGAGCATTGCACAATCCAAACGGCATAACTTTAAATTGCCAAAGACCCTTTCCTGTCGAGAACGCAGTTTTCTCCTTGTCCTTTGGATCGATTTCAACTTGCCAGTAGCCACTTTTCAGGTCTAGCGTGCTAAACCACTTTACTCCAGTAAGCATGTCCAGCGTGTCATCAATTCTTGGCAAAGGATAGCTGTCCTTCTTCGTAACGTCGTTCAGACGACGATAGTCAACACAAAACCGCATGCTGCCGTCCTTCTTCCTTACCAGCACTACAGGTGAACACCATGGACTAGATGAAGGTTCAATAACACCATCCTTCACCATTCCTTCGATCATGGTTTCCACTTCCTTTTCACGTGCTACCGGCAATCTCTTTGGCCGCTGACGGATAGGCAATTCTTCTCCTGTGTTTATTTTGTGTTGAACTAAGCCAGTCTTCCCAATGTCAGCATCGTTTGACGAGAAAACACCGGCGTACTTGAGTAACATCTTCTTCGCCTTGACCATTTCATTTTGGGACAGAGCGCTGCGGCAGTCTTCTAAAAGTGTGGACACTTTCGTTTGTGCATCCTTGTTGAGGGTCCCAGTCGATAGATATTGGCATCGACGTAACCAATCCACTTCCTCGCAAGTACCAACTAGTGTGCCTTTTTCTATAATCTGTTCCTGATCACAAAGGTTCAGCACACGTACCCCTGAGATGTCGGTGGCTCTGACCAAAGTTCGTGCCACTTTCCATGGAAGGTCATTGTCTACCCTTTCCACGAGTACACAACGATTAGTTTGCCCAGGATTCCGAGGAAGACTAACCGGCACAATCGTTTCTGATCTCGGCGGAAGAACAATCTTTTTAAGGCTGTACACATTCCCTGGTAATGCCCCTTCCATAAAAAGTTCCTCTTGTCCACATTTCAAAACACCTTGCTTGACGTCAATCTCGCAATAATAAAATTCTTCCTCATAAAGTCAAGGCCCAAGATGCAATCGTCCATTATATCAGCCACGATGACATTATGCAGGTAGATTCTGTTGCCTAGCTTCAACTCCATCTTCTTCTCTCCATGGACGGGTATACGCTGACCGGTGGCTGTTACCAAATTAATGCGTTCTCGGTTGTATGCGGAGTCCCCAAGGAACCGACTTATAAGTTTGGAACTGACGACCGTACGAGAGGCTCCAGTATCTATGGTTAGCTTACACGGCGTTCCGTTGACCTCGCCCTTGATGATTAAGCTGTTCCCGTCATGGGTTTGAGTGATCGAAATCCTTGGGGCTCTTTGAGCATCAGCCAGCACCCGCCCCGCAGTCCTGGCTATTACTCGTTTCCCTGCTGCTGGTGCTGGGCGGTGCTGTTAGCCGCACTACCCTCTGGAGCTCGGTCTACTCTTTCTTCAGTTCGCTTAGGGCAACTAGATCGAAGGTGGCCCCTTTCCCCACAGCCATAGCACCTAGGGCTGTATCCTTTGTTGCGGTCGCGAACTGTAGCCGCTGCAACCTCCCTGACGCGATGGGAACGATGATCCTGCCGCACAGCTTCTACCTCCAGTGCATGGGCCAAGGCGTCCTTAAGGGTCCCGTGGTGACCGAGCCTCACAGCAGCTCTAACTTCAAGGTCACGGATGCCGTCGATAAATACCTGCACCAGGTTCCCATCAATAAGCGCAGGTACAGACTGGTATGCTTTCCGAACCAGCTTCTCAACTTCAAGGGCCCACTGCTGCAGGTTTTCATTATTGCGTTGCACGCGATCCTTGAGCTGCGCACGAAACACGTGTTCCAGGTGAGCGTCGCCATACCGAGCCTCCAATGCCTCAAGGAGCTGCTCGTAAGTCACTTCTTTTCCAAGAGCTTCCAGCACAGTTAAGGCCTGATCGCGCAGGCCTAGGGTGAGGGCAGTCATGGCCTGACTCTTACTCCACCCGTTCGCCTTCATGACAGCCTCAAACTGAATTTTGTAGGCCGACCAGGAAGAAGTTCCGTCGAACGGTGGCACTTTGAATCCCCGTAGCGAAGGTGTTGTAGCTACGGGGGCTGCGATTCCATCCTCAAGTTTAAGGTAATCCAGCGTTTTCTTCACGTCAGCCATTACGGTTTTCATCACGTCAGCCATCACGGTGTCAACCCGATTATTCACTTGGTCGATTCGGGTTTCAGCTTCCAACAGGCGGTTGTCGTGTTGAGCAACCTTATCCTTCACCTCCTTCATGTCTTTCCCGAAGGTAGCGTGAAGTTCCTTCATAAGGAGCATCTGCTCTTCCTGGCGGCGCGCCTGCTCCTCCTTATCCCGCTGGAGCTGTTCTTCCAACCGACGAGCCTGTTCCTCCTGACGGTGGGCCTGTTCCTCCTGACGGCGGGCCTGTTCCTCCTTGTCCCGCTGGAGCTGTTCCTCCAACCGACGAGCCTGTTCCTCCTGTCGGCGGGCCTGTTCCTCCTGACGGCGAGACTGTTCCTGCAGCATCATCATTAGAGCAGCAAAATCTGGTGCTGATGATGCTGGAGCAGCTGTGGACGGTCCGGCTTCCGTGATCGGTAGTTGGCCCTCCGACGTCTGTGGCGTTGCTCCACCGAATCGCCTCTGGTCCGTCTCTTGCTGGCGTTGACTCCGGGTACGGATACCCTCCGTGTCGTCCTTCGGTAGAATCGGCATGATTTTAATCCTTGCTTCTGACACCAATTGTTACGAGCTTGGGGTTCGTGACAATAAAAACTGCCGATTTAAAAACCAGAAATAGACACTTTAATTAAAAACAGCAATTACAACTTTAACACACTAACAATAAAACACAATCGCACTACAAGATCACTTGAAAGTCGCACTTGAAGATCGCTTCGATGTTTTCGCTTGTATCGCTTATCCAACACTGAATGCCGGCTCGCAGGCACACCGGCCTTATATAGGCCTCGGATAGTTCCAGAACCTTCTACCGTAGAAACATCTAGAATGTTCGAGTACATACCGAACCCGACGGACCAGACGTCGATAGTTCTGGAAAGTTCTATCATCGAAGTTTCTAGAAGGGACCCGAATAATTATAAGTTCTGCTACTCGATACTAGATGGCGCTAGTGGTAGCTAATGTCGCCATCAATTGTGGCGCGCAACATTATTATTAGCTGTTATATTAGCTGTTGCTCGTGATTTCATCTGCAATCCAAGAAAAAAAAAAAGCCTATGTCCTAATCCAGCGGGGCAATTGCGTAACACATTATCAATCGGAATCGGTTTCATTTTGACAGTTCAACATCATTCATTGCGTTATTTACGTGTTGAGCAGACAAATTTTTCGAACTTATGAAACAATGGATTAGCAATTGGCTTCGAAATGATTCTGATTCCGATTGATAGTGTGTTACACAATTAGGGTGCAGGTCATGGTCTAGCCATGTGCCAAATTACATATAAATCCGTTCAGCCGTTTTAGCGTAACAAGCTCACTTTCGGATTTATAATATTAGTTACGATTAGGATTAATAAATCAGACTATGAAAATTTAAAAAAACATACGACTTCCAATTTGGTTCAAAATATATGGAGTTTAGAACAACCACAGAAGAAAGAAGAACAGTAGCAGCAAAGAAGAGAAGAAGATTTAAATACTTACCAACCAAACATAGGAGGACAAGTAATCGCCCCTGCAGCAATCCACACAAAGAAGATCATAGTCAACGCAAGCTTCTTAGATCTTCTTCTTCTGGAGTACGTCAGAGGCCTGGTGACTGCCAGATAGCGGTCAACGCTGATGGCACATAAGGATAAGATGGAGGCGGTGCAGAGCAGGATATCCAAGCTGATCCAGATGTCGCAGAGAATCCAGCCGAGCTCCCATTTACCTGTAGACAAAGATGGCGACTGGATAATATTGTTTTGTATACGTCGCGCAACGAGTTGTGAGTGCTGACCTTGAAAAAAAACAAGCGAAACGAACCCTTATTACTAAGGCATAAGGGTTTGTGGCGTCTGTTTTCTTCAAGGTTAGCGCTCACAACTCGTTGCGCGACGTATAGATGATCTTTTCTTGGCATTTGGATAGTACACAGGCCAGCACATCCAGCTACCCCAATCTGTCAAATTTTCCTAATAGAATATGAACCTTATTACTTTGTAGTAAAGTTGAAAATCTATAAAAGAAATTTAACAGATTGGGGTGGGACATCGGCGCAAAAACTGAAACTGTAATTTCAGCACATGATTCTAGACCCCACCGTAAAAACATTTCGTCGGTTATAAAAAAAAAAAAAACAAAATTTTCATTCCTACGCGGTCAGAATGTACGGAAAAGCATTTTTTTTTAAATTATCATCGAAAATATTTCAACATATTCAATTATCATCGAAAATATTCAACAGAATCATGTAGGTACTGAATCCTCCACCCTGTATAACTTCATAATTTGATGAATATTTCGGATCAAGTCATTTTATTGTAACTACAAATTATTTCTGACTAGCTGCGCCCCGCGGTTTCACCCGCGTAAGTTTCGATCCTGTGGGTATATCGAGATAAAAACTATACCTACTATGTCCTTTCCCGGGACTCAAACTATCTCTACACCAAATTTCATCTAAATCCGTTCAGTGGTTTAGGCGTGAAAAGGTAACATACAGACAGACAGACAGAGTTACTTTCGAATTTATAATATTATAAGTATGGATTAAAAAATTTGGAAAATCCAAAAGTGCACGACTCATAATGCTCATTTGATCGAATAAAAAATAATAGATATTATATTGGTTAGTTTTTTATTAATTATTATTAAATTATTAAACTACTTTGAATAAAAGAGCCATTTTCAATAGGGTTCCTCCTATGGGTGAAACGAATCTATTAAAAAAAAAAAAATATCCAGTTAATTGATTTTTTCGCAAGCAAAAATGTTTTCAGGTTTCACACTTGATTTTTTTTTGAAATTTATTGATGTAATTTTTCGTTTCTACTGCATTAAATCAATTTTTGAAAAGTACAAAATTAATCTCTATTAAATTATCTATACAATGGTGTATGAATTAAGTAGGTTCCGTGTACTAGCAGGAGTATAACAATAGAAACAGTTGCAGAAAGGAGGCAAAAAATATTTTTCGATCGTAAAGCACTCTAATGCTCCGCATTATGAGTCGTGCAATAACATGACGCTTTTTCATAAAACAGTTATGTAGTTTTTAATTTGTAGATGCGTAAATGTTTTCCAATCATTTAGTTGCAAAATACTTTATCAAATTTGAAGACCACTACTGCAACTCAAATGCAATTAATTAATATCAGACCCTCACAGATCTTCGGTGTCCTCAAACTATTCAATTGGAAAAACTGAGAAGCTCTTCGCTGCGACATTGCATTCACAACTAGAGTTCCATGTTGGAAGAACCTACTTAATTAAACTTTTCACGATTTCATGCTCACTTGGTTTTATAACAACTTGCTTGGGTTTTATCGTTTTGTCGACTTCGAAACGGGCGAATCGTCACTTTTATATATACCTAATAATATTATTTTTTCTACAGGCTGAAATTAAATTCATGGGCATCCTTTTAAGGGGTCATTGTACTCATCATTATGAACAACTTTTACTATGGGACTAAACCCAAAATCGCGAAAAAAAAATCAGCTGTTTCTTGTTGCATTTGTGTTCACAAAACTCGTCAAAATATAGGGAAGAGCAGCAGCCTAATTGCGGAACGCCAAATCGTCAAATGATTCTGATCAGTTGGCTTCATTTCTATCACAATTGGCTTCATTTTAAGATTTTCGAATTGCGAAACTCTAGTTTCTGCGCAGGGCCTTAACGTTCATAATTGGTTTCATAATAAACTAGAGTTTCGCAATTCGAAAATCGTAAAATCAAGCCAATTGTGATAGAAATGAAGCCAACTGATCAGAATCATTTGACGATTTGGCGTTCCGCAATTAGGCTGCTGATTTTTTTTCGCGATTTGAGGTTTGGTCCCAGAGTAAAAGATGTTCATAATGATGATTACAATGACCCCCTAAAAGGATGCCCATGAATTGAATTTCACCCTGCATAGGCGACTCGCACGAATTACTTTATTTGTGGCGAGTTGACAGCTCCAGAAATATGCATTAGGCAATTGGCACATTTTGAATTTTATGAAAAAAAATAAGTACACTAGTGCACAAAAGTGTTATAAGACGTACTTATACTTTTTCTTAACTTGATCATTATTGATAAAATTGAAGTTTCTGTTTGTAATGTTAAAATAACAGAAAGAAAGAAAATACGTTTATTTGCGGTGAAAATGACGCAAAAAAGAACATAAATACAAAAAATAAAATAAAAAGGTAGGGGAAAACATGCGTCACATCCACGCAAAACGGCTATCGCTCAGCATTATGCTGCGACCATATACAAGACAGAGCCCCAGCTATTTACTATTCGCTGTCTTCTCTCATGAACACGTCTGCCATAAAGGTCATCGGTTCTACGACTAATATGGCCGGCCCATTGCTACTTCAGCTTGCTTGCCGACAAATTTGGTTCCGGATGCCGGTGCCGGATCACCTTGTTGAGGATTCAATCCCTCAGAGATATCTCTGTATGCGTGATTAGTTTGAAAATAGATATTACACACTTAATAACATTCATATTTTCCCAAACAAAGATATTTATTTCCTACCTGCACACGAAACTCTTTTGTGAACCCGTATCTAAGGTACGTAACCGAAGTTGAAAATGGAAACATGAAACTCGTTCTCTTTTACGATATTACGTGTTAGGTTGACTCATACACTTTTGTTTAGCAAGGTGAAACTGTGGTTTTCATTTTGAGTTTTATGGCCAACGTGTTACGTCATAAGTGTTTCGCGCAGTTCCTGGTAAATATTTAGTAGGTTAACTGTCGACTTCTAGGTACCGTAAGGACCTTTCCACACACACCGTTTTTCTTGACAATTTACGGTTTATTCGCCGTGTGTAAGCACGATCGTCAGTGTTGTATGGGTTACTATGAAAGCTTGTACAGACGCCAGCACATCAACCTACTACAATCTGTCAAATTTCTTTAATAGATTTTCAACTTTATCACTAAAGCGTAAGGTTCAAAGTTGATTGGGAAAATCTGACAGTTTCGGGTAGGTTGACGTGCTGGCGTCTGTACATGGACACGTTTTTTCTACGGCGCGGTTTACACGCCGTACCATAATGAAACCGTGCCGTGTACAAAGCGATTCTTCAAAGGGATCTTGGATTTTCATTTTGACCTCACTATCGTCTTCAGCACCCTCGAAAACCAAGAAAACGACACCCATAATGAAAAAAAATTAAATTTTTTGCAACCGCCATCTTGGATTTTCTTTTTGACGTCACTATCGGCTTCAGCATCCTCAGAAATCATGAAAACGACACATATGACGAAAAATAAAAAAAAATGCAGCCATCATTCATCTTGAATTTTCTTTTTGGCCTCACTATTGGCTTCAGTACCCTTGAAACCCACGTAAACTATCTCTCTGTCTCTCTCTGTTTCTTTCTATTACATAAATGAGAAGTTGCATGGAGGGGGCATAACGCTTTTTCGTTACTTTTTAATATAGTTTTACAAAATCCCTTAAAAGGATAGCATAGAACAGTTGGATATTATTAACGCAAAGACACTCAACCATAAATAGCATGCAAATTATTTATAATGTAAAATAATTTCGTATTGTGAACTAAAAATATATCTCCCTAGGTTTTCCGTTCCTTGCAAAAATACTCACATTTTTGCTGTAAGTATTCAGCAGAATATTCTTCATAGAAGGAAGATATTTCAAGATTTTCAGAATCTGTCTAGCCTTTTCCCAACTATGTTGGGGTCGGTTTCCCGTTTAACCGGATGCAGCTGAATACCAGTATTTTACATGGAGCGTCTGCCTATCTGTCATTCACAGCCCAGTTACTGGGTACCAATGGACAGCCCATGGTTATGGCCAATTCATATAATTTACGGACCATTATTGGTTAAAATTAAGACTCTTCTTACAATAATGAAGAAAAGTCAACACACAACACGCTTCCATATGGGAAGTAACTATAACATGTAGGTATGATGAGTTTACGAATTTTTATAGATGCCCAGTTTGGCAATAAAAAATGCTATCATGGGTAACAAAACGATTCGTTATTGTTTATAGGAACTGAGCATAAAACTGATTGAGACAATCGGAGTATTCCCGATTGAGCACCTATTTTTAGAGTACCTATGCATGGAGCACCAAAGGTATTCCCATTTGAGCACCTATCTATATTACACCGTGGTGCTAAAAAGAGAATAAAGTTGAATATTTTTTATTGTTACCTTTGGTGCTCTAAAAATAGGTGCTCAGACGGGAATACTCCATACAATCGGGCTGCTGACTACTCGTAGCAACTGTCATAGATCTAGAAAGAAAGAAAAGAAAGATAAAAGTTTATTTGGACGCAATCCGTGAAACACAAAATAAAAAATTAACAAAACAAAAAAAAATGTTTCAAAAACAATAGTGTGTGCCTCACGGCTGCGCCAAAAAGGTTCATTTCAGCATTAATGCCAGACAGATGCTGTCTGACGCTGGTTTTCCAATGAAACTTTAGGGAAAAGAGACGGGGAGTACACACAGTCTCAACATACCCAATACATACTTTTATCTATATATATAAAAATGAAACCCGTTTTCCGTTGTCACGACATAACATGAAAACGGCTGGACCGATTTCGATGAAATTTGGTATAGAGATAGTTTGAGTCCCGGGAAAGGACATAGAATAGTTTTTATCCCGATATTCCCACGGGATCGACATTTACGCGGGTGAAACCGCGGGGCGCAGCTAGTACTTAAATAAAGACATAAGCTAGCTACTTACAAACAAATGACAGTCGAAATTCGTTGGTCTCGACATGTAATGGCTGGTTACCCGTCCACGGACCGATATCGGCAAGCGTGTGGCGGTTAAACTCAAACTCAAAGCATTTATTTCAATTAGGCCAATTACAGGAACTTTTGAATTGTTGATGAATCGGTCAGTCAGAAAGATGACGCTAGTTGCCCATTCCAAAGTGTAGTAGCTTCCTATGGGGAAGAACGGGTAAGAAACTAAACGGACACATTATTAAGGCTCCCGCAGACAGGCGCGACGCTACGGTACGACGCGATTCTGGTTGAACAATTCCCATAAGCTTTTCATATAAATTTTTATACTACGCGTCGCTCCAGTCTGCGGAAGCTTTTGATAAATATTCTTCTCTGTCTGTGATATATATTTTTGCATCGAAAATAAAATACGGGAGTGCTTCGAAATATCATTAACGTGCAAATCTTTTTGTCGCATCTTCGAGAGTACTTCGATTTTTGGTTGAAACATATTTTTTCTTGAAGTGTTCGTTATGTTTAAGGTTTTCTTGTTATTTGTGTAACGAAGGCTCTTGGGGTTTCTTTATGATGTTGGAAGAGCAACTGAGCGATAGTATTGTTGAAGTGTTCACATAAAATATATTGCAAGTACTGATAAATTCATGTGAATGTGATTTGTGTATGTGAGTTTCAAGTTAGTTAGTAGTTGAAAGCTGCTAAGGACCAGTTCTTTTTGAAGGAGTTCAGCTCCTCCTGTCGTCTCCGTCTGGGCTGCCACGATGTCCCTTGCCATTAAAAGGGACCCATTTAGTCGTAAGTTTGGCCCATTGTTGTCCAGCCCAGTTCCATTTTAGCGTGGCAGCTTTTCACGATTTTACATACATAAAAAAGAAACATTTTCAACATGGAAAAGATTCTTCCAAATAGTTCTAATGCACAAAATACCCCTGGGAAGCTAGTACTTAACCGATCGAGTTAAAAAAGTAACCGCGTCTTTCAACGAGATGGAAACCTTCCTTTGAGGACAATTCAATCAGGTTGGAGTTCGTTAAGATGTAACGATATAGGGTTCAGGAATATACCTGTGTTGGTTATCGTCTGGTAACAAAAACCTATACAATGTAGTTTTTATTGGTTTACTTATGTACGCTAGTACTTTCAGCTTGTTTTTGAACCGAGTCCAAATTCTAACTTAACATATTAACGTTTTAAGGGGTTTTTCGAGGGGCCCGTGGTTAAATAATAACAGCCGCACAGGTTGACCGATTAGGTTAAGCTGCACTTGGTCTGTGGACGGGTGACCATCTTTACATACCGAGACCCCTCTGTGCCTTGGAAAGCACGTTAAGCCGTTGGTCCCGGCTGACATTCGTGAATCTTTGGCAGTCGTTACGGATAGTCAGAAGCTTGAAAATCTAACAACCAGTCTTACCGACGGGTATCCGGAGGTACGATAGGCAGTCGATCCATGTAAAATACTGGTATTCAGCTGCAACCGGTTAGGCTGGAAGCCGAACCCAACATAGTTGGGAAAAGGCTAGGCAGACGGTGATAGAACCTTGTTATTTATCTCGTCAATATTGCCATTACTTTTCATATTCATATTTATTTATTTGCGTAAAACATGGTATAAAAAGGTGTTACATGAGTTAAAGATAAGATCATACATGTTTTGCTTAAGACTAAAGCATGCAAATTGGTTAACACAACTTATGTTCAAAGTATTCCTTATTGCTATAAAAATTATTATCATTTAGCCATTTAAACAAGTGAATTTTAAACAGTCTGCCATTTAGTAATTAAAGTTTACATGGTAATCTATATATATAAAAATGAAACCCGTTTTCCGTTGTCACGACATAACATGAAAACGGCTGGACCGATTTCGATGAAATTTGGTATAGAGATAGTTTGAGTCTCGGGAAAGGACATAGGATAGTTTTTATCCCGATATTCCCACGGGATCGACATTTACGCGGGTGAAACCGCGGGGTGCAGCTAGTTTATTATATATACGTACAGCCATAGCTAAACAGCTTTTACTATATTTTGTTGATCGAGGGAATTCCTCTAAAACAAGTCTAAATTTGTCACGCCGATTCCTAGAGCTCACATCTGCTGCTGTTCTGAATAGGTATTTGTGTTTCCGTACAAACATACATGTTTCATATACATATAGTGAGGTTAGTGGTAGCAGACCGAGTTTTTTAAATAATGGTCGACAAGATACGTCCGGTGGAATTCCCTGAATAGCTCGAACACATTTCTTTTGAGCGATAAATGCTCTATTATGGTCGGTACTATTTCCCCATACAATTAGTCCATATCGCAGCGAGGACTCCACATAAGCACGATAGGACATTATAGCTGTTTTAATATTTGTAACATTTTTAATCCTTCTAAGAGCGTATACGAATTTATGATTTTATTACATATGCTATCGATATGAGCTTTCCAATCTAGATGTTCGTCTATGATCGTTCCCAAAAACTTAGTTTGTGCTACTTTTTGAAGTTTTGATATATTCATTGTGAAATTAAATTTATTATTATAAGATTTATTAAATTGTAAATATACTGATTTATTAAGGTTAATAACTAAATTATTTTTATTAAGCCAATTTATAAGATTTTCTATTGTATTATTAATATCTTTTTCATGATCAATTATTGATTTACTTTTTTTATCAGTAGCAACTATTATCGAAATATCATCAGCAAACAGAAAGCATTTATGATTAGTCATGTCAACTATATCATTCACATAAAGGAGAAACAAAATCGGACCCAATATACTGCCCTGGGGAACGCCTCGTTTGGTGGTTTTAAATTCAGAGTGGTATGAAACCATCAGCCTAATTGCGGAACGCCAAATCGTCAAATGATTCTGATCAGTTGGCTTCATTTCTATCACAATTGGCTTCATTTTACGATTTTCGAATTGCGAAACTCTAGTTTCTGCGCAGGGCCTTAACGTTCATAATTGGTTTCATAATAAACTAGAGTTTCGCAATTCGAAAATCGTAAAATGAAGCCAATTGTGAATAGAAATGAAGCCAACTGATCAGAATCATTTGACGATTTGGCGTTCCGCAATTAGGCTGCATATCTTTATTGGCATTCATATTAGTGATTGTAACACACTGCTGTCTGCCGGATATGTATGACATTAACCACTGTAGTGGAGGTCCTCTAATTCCCATAGACTCTAACTTCTGAAAAAGAATGTTATGCGAGACCAGGTCGAACGCCTTAGATAGATCAAGAAATAAGCCCGTCGTTAATTGATTGTTATTAATATTAGTTATTACTGCTTTCAAGAGTGAAAAGATAGCTAAAGTTGTTGATTTATCTTTTTGAAAACCGAACTGCTCTTTCTTTATAATATGAAATTTCTCGCAGTAATTAATAAGCCTTTTATACATGCATTTTTCGTAGATTTTTGACAAAATAGGTATTAAAGTTATTGGGCGGTAGTTGTTAACATCATATTTTTCACCGTTTTTAAAAAGTGGTTTTACAATTGACATTTTTAATTTATCTGGAAACACTCCTTGAACAAAAGACAAGTTTATAAGATGCGTTAGTACGCCGCGTATTTCCTTAGCACATTTCTTAATACTTCAAAGAAAGTAAACCAGACCATTCTTCAACAATAATCCACCCTATAATGACATAACCCCTAAGAGAGCCTTTCGCGAAATAAACGCGGAAATTATTATTTAAGTCCTTTCAAAATCAGTCATCAATCACTTTACTAAAAAGGTCCTTTTGAGTCGAATTTCGTTATGGTTATAATCGAATTTGTTTGTATGCTTAAGAAAATATTCGGGTAAAAGTAAAAGTGAAATTACTGATGGGTTTTACTTTTACTTAAGAAGTTTTTCAATAGGCAAAGACGGTGTTGTTGTGTTTCCTATAATTTAGGGTTTATATAAAATGTATGAGGGGATTTGACCGTTACGTTAAGTAGGCTTAGTATGTTTTTATATTGTGAAAGAATTTTTTGATAAAAAAGTAGCTGATAAATATAAGATATGATGCTGAGATTTAATTATATTGCTTTATATACCTAGCTATTATTTTTGTATGTTCAAATAGATACGAAACCCTAATAACCAATGTTATTAAAAATGTTTTAGTTTTAATTTTAAAAAATTACATACAAGTTACATTTAACTTGTTTAAATATTTGTATGCCAGACCATGGCGGAACATGTAAGATCAACGCGTTATTTATAAGACCTTAATGTACCATGTTTTAAAGCAAATAAATATATTCTATTCTATGTACCGTTAGCTTTGAAAAGAAAATAACATTTATATTTACAAAGTTTTTTAACAGCGAAAATTTTTTAATGTTCGAAATTATCACCGATTTACAAATAGATTAGGTTAGCGATATTATCATATAAGCATAAGCATAATCAGCCTATAATGTTCCCACTGCTGGGACACAATCCTCCTCTCTTCGATAGGGAGTGGGCTGTTATCTACCACGCCGGCCCAGTGCGGGTTGGTAGATGTCACATGTCTTTGTAATATTCGCAGGGCCAGCATGACCAGAGATCGCAAAAGACAGGGAGGCTTGGAAGAAACAAGGGGAGGCCTTTGCCCAGCTATGGGACACAATGAATAAAGTATAAAATTATAGTTTTGATTTTAAAAGCTTTGAATTAATTAGCTGTAGATATGTGCCTAATTAAGAAAAAAATACAAAATTATGATTTATTTATATAAGTACTTGTAGCAGTATCAATTTTGGCTTCTAAGATACAGGTACATAAATCTAGTTTAGAAGTCAGGGTTTTACACTCTGGAACACTAACTTAAGCCATTTTTAAACTGTAATAATGTATTTGCATTTTTGTTTTGAGAGAAAAATAAATAAATATATATAGTATACTTAATTAAAAGTAAACCTATCTACAACGCCACATACGAACAACGCGTCATACTGACGTCACGAAAATCCTGCATCTCGCAAGCAAAGTTTACCGCGCAACTAGCATAGATACAACAGCCGGACATGAATCATCGATAAGTTGCCCGCTAGACACAACACCCGTCTGGTCGGAAGATCCTCCCTTTTCTATATGTAGAGTATGAGTGAACCTTACACCCTGTTCGTCATACCTCCATATACTTGTACATATTATTATTTTAACACTGTAAGCTGTTACGTTGTTTTTTTGTACCTACAACGGGTTGGTTTAACACAGCTGCGTTACTAATAGTAAAGTAGCATTTACCTGAAAACATGAGTAGGTAGTACATTACGAGGTTTCCGAGTAACACATTTCATTGTAGTTTTACAATCGGCTTCCTCACAATAAATCACTTTTCTAAATCCTATTAAACATATTGTATTGTAATTAGTTGCGAATGTTTACATTCCAAATGTCATTCAGTCAAACGTCAGTTTCTATCTGTCAAAGGCGACATCTAGTGGTCGCCGATTCACAGATGTAGTTTAAATCGATATTTTAACATATTGATTGCTAACCATCGAAATAATATCGTATGGAGCAATCCTTAATCATTTTCAGCTTTTAGTCAAAAAAAAGTCATAATAAACTAAATAACCGTAAACGAAAATTAAATTCATTTTTTCAATATAGACTTCTTTCTAGAAACTTCGTGTCAAGTTAATAAATTTTTATCTGTGAATTGTCTTTGACGTAATGTGACAAGCTAATACTTTCTTAATTTGCCGAATTAAGATTCGAGGAGATTTACCACAATCACGACAAGTTTTAGTATTGGAAATGACAAATAATTTGTTTGTTGGTCTGGATCATGAAGATTCTTATTGTTTCAGCGATTAAACGTCATGTTGTGCAGTTGTTAGTGATTTTCAAGAATTTAAGTATCTCGGTGTATTATTTATCTTCAGTGATTTAATATTATTTTACCCGTAATCGGGGAGATTTTTGAAATGCTCCGTCTAATTCCGGTTTGTGAGCCATGACAGCATCATGGAACCGTACTTGGCATGTTTCCGCCCTCCGACACGCTTGAGTGATTCCACTAAACTTGTTACATGTTCTAAAAGGTAAGGATTTGGTTGTAATAGTCTTTGGAAGTGGTCTGTGAGCCCTTCCCTGGTTGTTAGAAAGAGTATTGTCGTGATCCATGGATATTTATTGCAGGATTCTTTTAGGACTGACTGACAGGACTGTTTTAAATTATGTAAATAATTATGATTCAATGAAAACAACATAATGAAACATCACGCCTGTATTCACCAAAGGGTTAACCAGAGATGTACCTATAGTACACCTACATTTTGCCAGTTATGTTTAAGTCCCATGTAATAGGGGGCGAGCCTATGGCCATCAACCGGGGACAAAACCAGACTCCGGGCTACTATTGCGAAATTACAGATGGACAAACCCAATAACCCTGCCCCACCCGGGATTCGAACCCAGGACCTCATGTACAGCATGTAGCGCTTGCGACCACTAAACCAACGAGGCAGACGAAATTCATTTAAAAACAAAAATTTTCAATGTATTAGGTCCTCATCATTCTCCTGCCCTAATGCCAAAATTTATTTAAGGTCGGCGCAAGATGTCTTTTTCTTCCATACTTCTCTATAAAGGTATCAACCCGGAAAGAGATCGTCATCGTATCGGCTTTTGCGTCGCCGTCAAACAGGCGTCAACCTAACGTAAGCACGTAACCAAAGCGGATCAGAAGCTCCGATACGTCGACTCGGCTACGGCTAGGCTCGCCGACCGCTGGTTGACGGCTAGGCGGCACTAGTTTAATCATTGCGCGCGGCAGGGCGTGGACGATGAGACGTAAGTTAGGATACGGAGAGCCGTAAGCTAGGGTACGGAGAACCGTAAGCGCAGGAACTGCAAGTTGACCACGCACCGCACCGCGGTTCGTGAGCTTGTCCTGAGGCGAGGCGTTTACGTTACGTTTCCGATTAGTGTGCGTTGCAGTAGGGAGTTTCATACAAATAATACTGAACGGCTCGAGTTGATGCGGTAACAATCCCTTTCCGAGTTGATACGTGTGCTACGAACTTTAGTCGTCATCTCGGTAGTCACCCCCTTTCTAACCATATCATCATTCACACAGTCCATCCGTTTCTTTGGTCTTCCCTTATTCAGCGTAATAAGTAATAATATATTTTTTAATTTCAAAAGTAATCACTTATGCCGCTGACCGTACTCAGGTACTTTACCTTTTTTCGCAAACGAAACTGTAATTAGCAGAAATGAGTCCAGAAAAGTCAATTTTTCGGGTCAAGTACCTTTTGTGGGTAAAGTACTAATGACCACAATTTAGCTACAGTACTAACATTACGTAACCACATTACTAAGCATAAGCAAGCATAGCTATTATTAAAACATTTGTAATGAAATAAAACAGTTTCTTGTACCTATAGATTTTTATTGATATTTTTTGTTTGTATACCAACTGTTGAAAATGAAAAGAATAAGTTTAAAAACTAATTTTTTTAATTATTTTGGGGCTTATTTCAGTAAAGTAATAACAATTTGCCAGACGTGGGAATCGACCTTACTGCCTACTGTACTCACGCTCAGTAGTCACGCTTGCGATCAACTAGACAGTCAGATATTAAAATAATATTATAGTCACCAATTACACCACAGTTTTATCATCACCCCTATATTTTCTGAAAGAATAGGTAGAAGTCTACAGCGCTGAGCACTTTCACGTTAATCATCGTTTATTATTTTACCATTTTACGTTCGAGGCCCAAAACAGACAAGTCTTACATGAGATCATACTAATATTAGGTCCTTACATATGAAATTGGCGTTTTTCGTACTGGCCACTTTAATCACGAATTTCTCCTCTTTGGTAAGGAATTCCAAATTCAAATTTGTACAGCTATTTACTCATGTATTTGTGCTTCGATGACCGTCATTCATTTGTTTTTTTTAACCGACTTTAAAAAAGGAGGTTCTGTATTCGACCCGTATGTATGTATGTATGTATGTATGTATGTATGTATGTTTGTATGTCCGCGATTATCTCAAAAACTGCTGAACCGATTTTGATAATTCTTTCATTAGTGTGATCTACATACTTTCAGGAAGGTTTTAGTATATAATACATTAGGTATATATTCTTATGTACGAAGTTATATGCATAAATGTACTGCATCTCCGGCATTTCTATGGGAATTTTGATGATTCTTCGAGTCGTGTCTTCAATGCACTAGTGTTAATTGAATTTGTGTGGGGTAGGTACAACTAAAAAGTGAAAAATAAAAACTTTTTTACAAAAAAAATAACCGACTTCAAAAAAAAACACTACAAAGTGAAAAATAACTTTAATTTCGGAAGTCGGTGTCAAAAAACGAAAAACCCGGAACCAACGACACCGACTTCCGAAATTAAAGTTATTTTTCACTTTGTAGTGTTTTTTTTTGAAGTCGGTTATTTTTTTTGTAATTCTTCTGTTTTTTCTGTTTGCGTCACTCATTTTACAAAATGGAAAATTTAAAATATCGCATTATTTACGAGTACGAGTTCCGCCGTGGCACTAGTGCTGCGGAAACGACTCGAAGGGTGAATGATGTGTATGGCGGTCATGTTGCAAAAGAAAACACAGTTCGTTTTTGGTTCCAACGTTTTCGTTCTGGAAATTTCGACCTGCAGAACAAGCCCCGTGGACGGCCTGAGACCCAAGTTGATAATGGAGAATTGAAGGCTATTGTGGAAGCGGACCCATCGCAAACCACGTCCGAGTTAGCTGCAGGCTTCGATGTTAGTGATAAAACTGTTTTAATTCACTTGAAGCAAATTGGGAAGATTAAAAATCTCCACGCCACTGCTGCTTCACGACAACGCCAGACCACACACTGCGCAACAGACGGCTACCAAATTAGAAGAGCTTGAATTGGAATGTCTTAGACATCCTCCGTACTCCCCGGACCTTGCTCCAACAGATTACCATTTTTTTCGCAATTTGGATAACTTTTTGCAAGGGAAAAAATTCAACTCCGATGGGGCAGTCCAAATCGCCTTCAAAGATTTTATTGATTCCCGTCCGACTGGTTTTTTTAGTAAAGGGATCAATGAACTACCTATAAGATGGCAAAAGTGCATTGAAAACAATGGTTCATACTTTGATTAATTAAATATATTATATTAAAAAATATTCGACTTTTTGTTCCTTCCATACAAAACGCCAATTTCATATGTAAGGACCTAATATTATAATGGCGAAAGTTTGTGTGTGTATTTTTATGTTTGTTACTTCTTCACGCTCAAACAGCTGGACCAATCTTGATAAAATTTTGTATGGCTATAGCTGACACCCTGGATTAACATATAGGCTACTTTTTGTCCCGATATTCCCACGTGATCGACACTTATGCGGGTGAAACCGCGGGGCGTAGCTAGTACATTCATACTCGTATTTACGCTTTTACTTGTTTCAGGTCTACCCGACTCTTATCGAATTCGAACAGAGCCCTTATCCATGCGTTCATCTCACTTTGAGGACGCAAGCCGAACCATTTACTTAAGGCGTGTTTCACACTGTTTCGGGTCGGTATTGATCGGCACAGCTGGGCGGCAAAATCAAATATATTTAGATATTATATTCGGGAAAAGCTGGTCAGTTTAGCTGAATTGTGACGAGCCGACCCGAACATGATTCAGCGAGGGTAGATCGGAACGAAGTAGTGTGCCGATCGGCACGAGCCGAATGAAAGCCAAATATATTAGTAAGTAAATTCTCTTCGCGTGAAGTTTCTGGTTCCCCCGACCTAACCCGTCGCATCGCATCACGTCGTTTTCGCTTAGCGTTCTTTCTGACTTTTTTTTATTTGCTCGGCTCCTAAGGGCCATAGCGTGATGTTAAATAGCCTATATATAGTGTTCGGACACACAGCGTAATCATGGCGAGATCTAAACAGTTCGATAAATGTTCGAGGTTTTTCCCTCAGCTCGATAGATGGCGTTGGCGTCGAATTAGATCTCGCTATGGTTTCGTTACCGGCATTTACCTTGGCAGGATTGATTTTTATTTTTTGGGTGAGTCTCGAAAGTTAAAGTATTTAAATATACGCTATAACCGAATATAGTGCTGTATTAATTACTCCTCGCCTACATACGGACCCTCGGTAAATATACATGGTCCTTCGGAGTCGGATCGGTCGGGAGTGTTTGTGGTAGTTCCGGTGGTGGTAGTGAATTACCACCCTACGCGTCATTACTGGGCAGTGGATCGCTGTCCAGAGCAGCCCCTTCAGTGGGCACACCAGGTGAGGTGCTCAAGAGCTGGAGGTGGAACCGGTTGGAGCCAGGAGCAGCCGCGTGGAGCAGCCGCGTGGAGCAGCCACAGCTGGTAGCAACAACCGGAGGAGTGACGCATGGGAGGTGAAGTGCGGCAGATCGTGGAAAAGCAGAGGGCGCCACTTGTGCGTTGCAGTACAGCGCGCCGCTTTGTGGTGCAGTACAGCGCGACATCATCAGTGTGCCAGTGAGTGAAATAATTGGTGAAAAAATCGTGAGTACATTTTCGACCTTATTAATAAGAAGAAATTAACTTCAACAATTCAAGAATTTGAACCTTAAAATCACTAGATAATTAACTTAGCCGTTGGTAATATTAGTTTGGACTTGTGCTAATTTTAAGTAAAAAGTGGTTCAGACGGGGAACCTATGCCCGATTTTACATAGAAATACAAGTTTATAACACTTGTAAAATTTTAAACGTAATCTGGGACTTAGAAAAATATCGAAGTGCTTCAAAGAAACTTAGAATTCTGGTGGTGTTATCGAACGTGTTTACTGGACAATAAGTTTATTTATAGTGTTGTAGCTAGTTGCGAAAAAATTGTGTATTTTATTTATATTTGTGTTGTACTTGTTTTTTAATTAAAAATGGAGTCGCTTAACGACATTCAGGAAGACATTAACGCTAAAATGCTCAAGTCAAAATCTAACTTTAAAAAAAGTCCTAAAGAGCGTCTAACTAATTGTTATATAGAAACTAGGATTGAAAACTTAGAACAGCAATGGGAATTATTCCACAAAACACATGTAAAAATAATTAGTGAGGTAAAAAAGTCTGATTTACTTAGTTCAAATTATCATAACAAAGGCTTATATGATGAGGTCGAAGAGTTTTATATACAGTTTAAAAGCGAGTTAAAGGAATTATTATCTTCAGGAAATTCAACTGCTTTATGTGTGGATTCTAAGTCTATTTGTCAGAATGAAAAGAGTGTCAGCAGAGTTAAGTTGCCAGAAATAAAAATTCCCTCATTTTCGGGAAAATATTCAGAGTGGCAAACATTTAGAGACTTATTTGTGGGATTGGTGCACGAGAACACATCACTCGACGATGCACAGAGATTTTTTTATTTAAAGGGACATTTAAGTGGGGAGGCTGAGCAATTATTAAGAAACATAAAGGTTACATCTGACAACTATAAAATTGCGTGGTCTAAATTAGATAAAATGTACAACAATAAAAAGTTTCTAGCAAATGGTATAATAAAAAGATTACTCAGTCAAAAAACTTTGTCCTGTGAATCGGCTAGCGAAATAAAAAGGCTTATAACTACTACTTCAGAATGTTTGGAGTCAATTGGTAATTTAGGGGTAGATGTCTCTTCCTGGGATCTTATTGTTATACATATAATTAGTGGTAAATTAGATAAAGAGACCAGGAAAGGTTGGGAACTCAAAGTGGCTTCGGATTCTAGTGATGATTTGCCTACATTTATACAGTTTTCGGATTTTTTAAATAGTCGCTATAGAGGTTTGGAAAATTTAGATAAAACAGATAACAAGGAAAGACATCCACACCCAAAAGGAACTCAATCGTTTCATGTAATAAAAGATAAAAAGCCAGTATCATGTGTATTTTGCTCAGCCGATCATAAAATTACATCTTGTCCAAAGTTTGGGAAAGAGTCAAATGAAACTAAGCGTAATTTCGCTCAGGAACATAATTTGTGTTTTGTTTGTCTATACAATAACCACTCTGCCAAAAATTGCAAAAATACTCTCAAGTGCCAGGTGTGTAAACGCCGCCACCATTCTTTGTTGCACCCAACAGGTGCTTCTGGGTCTGTTATTGGTGAAGATAGTAGTGGGGCTCACGAGGAAACCTCATCAGCCGTTGTAAAGGTGATGAAGGAGGATAATAAAAATAGTAACGCTGAAGTAGCCGCACAAGCGGAGGGGTCAAGCAAGCCGCTAGTTTCATGTTTCTCGACTAGAAGTGGTCGGAAAACCGTTTTATTAACTACTGCGTTAATTAAGGCGGAGTCGAAAGATGGGACCTATCGAGTGGTTAGGGCTTTGCTTGACCAAGGATCGCAAGGTTCTTTCGTTACGGAATCCACGGTCCAATTTTTGGGATTAAACAAAACGCCATCCAGGCAAACTGTGATTGGCGTAGGTGGGGACAAAAGTGCGACGGCTAAGTCAACCGTTGTGCTTAAAGTGAGGTCTAGAATAGATCCCTCTGTCCAAATTAATGTAAACGCTTTCGTCCTGAAGTCAGTCACTGCCCTTCTCCCAGCTACGAAAGTAACTAGGGTAGAATGGGTAGACTTGACTGATGATGATTTGGCTGATCCCGAATACTACAGGCCTAATAAAATTGATGTTTTATTAGGTGCTGAGGTTTACAGCCAAGTCATCCAGGAGGGCATTAAAAGGAATGTGGGTGGAACCCTTTTAGCACAAGACACCACGTTAGGGTGGATATTGTCAGGAACTTTTGAAGTGGATCGTTGTAGTAATCCCTCACATATCACCGTTATGCATTCAAGCCTGGAAACAGATGATTTGCTTAAAAGATTTTGGGAGCTGGAAGCGGAACCATCTGGAAAGAAAATGCTAACGGAGGAAGAGAATAAATGCGAAAAAATATATACAGCTACTACGGAACGTGACAAGAGTGGTCGATATATAGTAAGGCTGCCATTGCGTGATGTAGACCCGGTGAGCAAGGTTGGTGAATCGAAGGGCATCGCTGAAAAAAGATTAAGATCGTTAGAAAGCAAGTTTAGCAAAAACAGCAAATTCAAAGAAGATTATTCGAGAGTTCTTGAAGAATATTTGGAGCTGAAACACATGAGAAAGGTGGCAGAAGATGAAAAGAATAATCAAAAAGCGATCTACTTACCTCACCATGCCGTTATCCGGGAGGATAAGGAAACGTCGAAGGTCCGCGTCGTCTTTGATGCTTCCTGCAAGGGAACGAATGGGATGTCACTTAATGAAAATTTGTTAGTTGGTCCTACCTTGCAGTCGGAACTCCGGCACACGATTATGCGATGGAGAACACATCGGATATGTCTCGTTGCGGACATAATCAAGATGTACCGGCAAGTCTTAGTAAATAGGAAGGATGTAATATTACAACGTATCCTCTGGAGAGACAGTCCTGAAAAGGAAATAGAAGAATATGAATTGGATACAGTTACCTTCGGCACGGCGTCGGCACCATATCTCGCTGTACGGTCGCTACAACAGTTAGCCTACGATGAGTGCTTAGATCAACCGGAAATAGCGAGGATAATCTTAAATGATTTTTATATGGACGATGTAATGACAGGAGCTGAAAATGAAGAAATCTGTTTTAATATATATACGGAGTTAACTAAAGTGTTATCCAGAGGAGGATTTCCATTACAAAAATGGAGGAGTAATAGTCAAAAATTACTAAATAAAATCAGGGATGAGAAACAAACTACTGATGAAGAGTTAAAGATAAAAATGGATAGTGTTACGAAGATTCTGGGACTTACCTGGAACTCGAACGAAGATTTCTTTCAGTACTCAGTTGATCTCCAGCCGCTGACCACACCTGTAACAAAAAGAAAAATTATTTCCGAGATTTCAAGATTATTTGATCCGTTGGGATGGTTAGCACCTAGTATTATCTTAGCCAAAATATTTATTCAGAAATTTTGGCTAGCAGGGTTAGAATGGGATCAAGAAATTCCAAACAATTTAAAACAAGAATGGGTTACTTACCACCGTAACATAGTTTTTCTGGTTAATATTAAAATCCCACGATGGTTGCACCAAGAATCAAACAACGTGAAAACTGAATTGCACGGGTTCTCTGATGCGTCTAAAATGGCGTATTCAGCAGTCATTTACATTAGGGTTGTCGATCACAAAGAAAATATTTATATTTATTTGGTCACTTCAAAAACGAAAGTGGCACCCATTAGACAAGTTTCTATTCCGCGTTTAGAACTTTGTGGTGCAGTTCTCCTTGCCAAATTGATGGTGGAAGTTGGCGAAGTACTGAACATACCAAAGGCCGATTGGCATGCGTGGACGGATAGTGAAGTGGTGCTGGCTTGGCTCAACAGTCATCCGAGCCGCTGGAAAACCTTTGTGGCTAATCGTGTTTCAGATATTTTGAACCTATTAGACACACATTACTGGTCTCACGTGTCGTCAAAACAGAATCCCGCAGATTGTGCGTCGCGCGGAGTTCCCCCTGCTGAACTTGAATCCACTGCTATATGGTGGAAGGGTCCGGATTATTTAAGACAGCAGGTGGTGGAGTACAAAAGGCCGAAACATCTGGTAACACATTTGGAAGAAGTGAAAGTGCATACGGTTACCTTTGACATTACCTTTTGGAATAAATTTTCTTCGTTGTCGAAATTGATTAGAGTTATAGCGTATTGCCGTAGATTCTTAAATTTGAATAAAAACCGGGTTGGTACAGGGTCACGACATCTATCTAAACAAGAGCTAGAAGACTCAACAGAGATATGCGTAAGGAAATGTCAAGAAGAAGGATTCACGGATGAGTTGGAAGAACTGAAAAACAATAAAGTAGAAAATAATAATGGAAAGTTAAAATCATTAAACATTTTTTTGGATTCTAAGGGAATAATCAGAGTTGGAGGACGGCTTGAGATGTCGCAGCTAAGTTATGAAAGAGTACATCCGATACTGATACCAAATAACTCTTTTTTAACCAATCTTTTGGTAGCAGACGCCCATGATAAAACCATGCATGGGGGCCCGCAACTGATAATTACATATTTAAGGTCAAAGTATTGGATCATGGGAGTTAAGTTGCTGGCCAAAAAGTATGTAAGGGGCTGCGTAAGATGTATACGATATGCCGCCAAAACACGTAAACAACTGATGGGGCAGTTACCATTTTCTCGGGTAACGCCGAACAAACCCTTTTTAAGTAGTGGAGTGGATTACGCAGGACCTATAAACATACGAGTATCGAAAGGGCGCGGTAACAGGTCTTACAAGGGCTACATCGCCTTGTTTATATGCATGGCCACAAGGGCAGTGCATTTGGAAGCAGTGAGTGATTTAAGCACTAAGGGGTTTCTCACTGCTTTCAAACGGTTTGTGGCTAGGCGTGGTCGATGTGCGGATATTCACAGCGACAATGGGACAAACTTTGTGGGTGCCGCGCGAGAACTGCTTTACTTGTTTAATGAGGAAAGGTCAGACTGTAATCCAGAATTGGCAGAGGAGCTCGCAAACAATGGCACGCAGTGGCACTTTATACCTCCTCACTCACCAAACTTTGGGGGTCTTTGGGAGGCAGGTATAAAGTCTACTAAGTATCACCTAAAGCGGGTGATTGGGAATTCTACGCTGACATTTGAAGAGATCACAACGGTGTTAGCTCAAATTGAGGCATGCCTCAATTCGAGGCCATTGTCTTATGTGGAAGATCAGGACAAGTTAGTGATCTTAACGCCAGGTCATTTCTTAGTGGGGGAACCATTAGTGCTACCGCCTGACCACAATTATGAAAAGGCTAACGTTAGTAGCCTCCAACGATGGCAGCTTCATCAGAGGATGACGCAAGATTTCTGGCGTCGATGGTCGCACGACTACCTTCACCAATTCTTACAGCGTCATAAATGGAACCATAGAAGCCCGGAGCCATCTGTTGGTGAAGTCGTTTTAGTAAAGGAGGACGATATGCCTCCTGGCAAGTGGTTGTTGGGTAGAATCGAACGGAAACATCCTGGGCCTGACGGTATTACTCGGGTTGTTACATTACGCACTCAATGTTCGACTATAAAGAGACCAACATCTAAACTGTGTGTATTACCTGTAACCAATTAGTGTAAGATAGTTTTAAAGTTTTTGTATTTGAACATGGTAGTATGTTTTAGGGTAAGTTTGCCAAGTGTTACAAGTGTTATTTTGTTACAAATAAGGATCTAGAACTTAAGTTGTTTATTTTTATTCATTGTTGTTTTCCCACCAAAGACATACCAATTTTATATTAATCTGGCTGGTAAAGAAGGACAATTTGTCAATATGTCCTTGGTGGGCGGTATGTTCGGACACACAGCGTAATCATGGCGAGATCTAAACAGTTCGATAAATGTTCGAGGTTTTTCCCTCAGCTCGATAGATGGCGTTGGCGTCGAATTAGATCTCGCTATGGTTTCGTTACCGGCATTTACCTTGGCAGGATTGATTTTTATTTTTTGGGTGAGTCTCGAAAGTTAAAGTATTTAAATATACGCTATAACCGAATATAGTGCTGTATTAATTACTCCTCGCCTACATACGGACCCTCGGTAAAAATACATATAGGCTTGGTGAAGAATTGGGCTATCAATTTGATTGTGCTACATACAAACTTACAACAAACAAATTTTACCTCTTTTTAATATTAAGTAGGTATAGATTACGTCGGGTCGGCTTTTTTGTTCAACAAATACTGCCAAATCAAACGTGCCGACCCGAACAAGTGTGTAACACGTCTTCATCACTTGAGTAAAACCTTATACATTAATAAGCACATTTTAATTACGAATATTGTCCCTTTACAAAACAATGTTAATAAAGACAGAAAACGGAAATATTAAAAGATGGTTAATTTGAATTGGAGTCATAATTAACTGAACAAGATTTCAGGACCTTTCGTTTAATTTGATGGATCTCTGTATGAAGTGTAATTAACGCGTTTCATTAATTAATTTTATGTCTTGTTTCCTCGATGTGTATGAGTTTTACTTACCACATTTTCGAGATCTTCAGCTTTCTGAATCCTAACTAATATTATAAATGCGAAAGTAAGTTTGTTTATCTTTTCACGCCTAAACCACTGAACAGGTCACCACTGTCAGGTGTACAGAAACGGACATTGGGTGCCTTTCATCCCGAAAAAAGTGCTGTTCCCGACGAAAACAACAATAACGTTATCATGATAATGATGATCTCACGTGATCCGACACTTATGCGGGTGAAACTGCGGGGCGCAGCTAGTTTTAAATATTTGTTAAACAGTTGCTTCTTTATTAGGAACAACTAAGGAATAAAATTTATTTATCTAAATAAGTCGTATTCCTAAGTCAGGAGCAGTGGTCGCCCAGTGGTAACGACCGCGACTTCCAAATTGTAGGTCGTAAGGTTTGAACCCAGTCAGGTGATTTAGGTACTTTGTTTAAATTATTATTTCATCACCACTGCTCTCAAAATGGTGAAGGAAAACATCGTGAGGAAACCGGCATGTCCTAGAGCCAAAAATTCGAAGACACTAACCCGCACTAGGCCCGCGTAGTGGATTATGGCATACCCCTCTCATCGAGAGGAGGCCTAGTGTCTCAGCAGTGGGAACATTATAGGCCGATTATGTTTATCATGCATAAGTACCTAGCTTTATATTACTTCGCTACTAAATATTTATCTAAATAAGTCGTTATTCTCAGTCAGGCATTTTTGCCTTAAGGCGGAACCGCCAGGGTAGCCCACAAAACTCAAATATTCATATTACCGTATTGAATAATTTAATTGTTACGTAAAATCGTTACACCCATAGATATATGAAACATTTCTATATCTAATTCTTACACAATAAAGTTAAGTTTACACTACAACTTCAAACATTTTTATGACTTTGTCAATAGTTCTAGTAGTCACTCTGAAATCAACTTAATTGCCATTGAAATAAAGTTGTTATTTGTTTAACTTGAAATAGGGTACGGGTGTGCACGACTGCGCACTTTTACTATAAAGAGTTGTATTTATGATTTTAATGACTACAATTTTGTAAATACATACTTGTTATGGTCTTGAATCATATTTTGATTAACGTACAACCTGACACTGACCAGCAGGGAAATTGCGTAACACACTGTCAGCAGCTATAGGTTTCATTTTGACAGTTCGACAACATTCATTGCGTTATTTACGTTGTTGAGCAGACACAGTTTTCGAACATATGAAGCAATGGATTAGCAATATGCTTCAAAATGATTCAAATTGAGATTGATAGTGTGTTACGTAAGTAAAAATTAATTTTGCGATCTATCTTAGCGCATCCCTCTTCTTAGCGTGTCGATGGCAATCTAAATGGACTCGGCCCAGAATTCGGCAACGTGTTTGGCGCTATCACTAGCATCCATCAGTTCCTGTAACGTGCAGCTGGCAGAACACGCAGGATATATTATATATCCCCCTTAAGAAGTATACATTTTCTCTGAGCAAAAACCATCTTTTCTAACACCAAAGACAAGAAAATTGTATTAAAGTCTCAGACACGCTCTACAAGATACCTTACCTTACGTTAAACACAAAATTAAATCGAAGGCGGTAACCATTTAGTTAAGGAGCATAAGTTACGAGTACACTCGATAAACGATTGGAAAAAATCTCAGACACAAAATAGATGGTTACAGAAGGCTAGCACCGTACAGGTGTTTGGTAGAAGGACTGACATAATTTTTTGAGAGAGAATTTCGGGCTTCTGACTGACTGTCAGAGATCTTCATCTTCTATAATAATCTATATAGTTACTAATAATAAAGCTAAGGAGTTTGTTTGTTTAGATGAACGCGCTAATCTCTGGTGCTTACCAGTGGAATTTGAAAAAATATTTTTGCATTTCATAGCCCAATTCTCGAGAAAGGTTATAGGCTATTCAACATCGCGCTACGCCTCAGGAATCGAGCAAAAACAAAAAAAAAATTGGTTGTCTGTAAAGTCGGTTAACGGACGAAAATTTAACGTGATAACGTCATAAGAAAACATTGATGAAAACGATGGAGTGGAAGAGAGATAGATGCGTCACAAGCCGAACGCTTAGGCCGATCGTGCCTCTCTATCGCTTGTTCCGCGCTCTCGCTTGCACGGTCGGCTTAGGCGGAACGTGACAATGAGTCATGCTTTTTCGTGCGTGCAGCCGGCGTTCATCGATTTATAAGACGTTATCACGTCTAAAAAACTGAAAGAACGCGAAGCAAAAAGAAAGTGATAGCGCAGGCGGGCGATGCGATGCGACGCAGTGGGTCAGGGGAACAATCAATTTTACGCAGATGAAGTCGTGGGCAGAAGTTATCACATCACACTAATATTATAAAGGCGAAAGTTTGTGAGTGTGTGTGTGTGTGTTTATATGTTTGTTACTTCTTCACGCTCAAACGGCTGGACCAATTTTGATAAAATTTTGTATGGAGGTAGCTGACACCTTGGATTAACATATAGGCTACTTTTTATCCCGATATTCCCACGGAATCGACATTTACGCGGGTGAAACCGCGGCGCGCAGCTAGTAAAGAATAGAAACTGATGCCTTTCAATAGCAGCTGTGACATAAAGGATGTGCTCAACGCACTATTGGCGCCACGACTTTCATAAGTACTGCCAACGTTGCCGTCAATTTCGTGTTTTTTTTCTTTCTTTGTTTATAGGGGCTTTTATGCACAACGTATGCCAGCCCCATCGTATCCTAAACAATAATTGTACTTTCACAGGTCGTGTGTAGGTCATGAATTTGAACAAACCCTAAATTCCGTGTTCTGTGGCTCCTTGTATCGAACTGACCTTCTGTTCATATTTTTATTGTCTCAGGTGCGAGGTGTTAGCAAATATCACGATCCACTTACCGAGAAACACTCTTACGTGATCGTAACTTTTTACCAAGGAGGTTGTATTATAGGACTATGCTCCTAATTTTGTTTATGTTTCGCAAGATTTTACTGGTGCCTTTTATTTTATTTTTTGATATAATACTAAGCTACCCTTCGGGTGTTCTACCATCTTTTGTTTGAGAAATATTCTTACATCTAAATATCTACACTACTTTTTACACGGCATGGCGAAGGATTTTTATACGACGGATAAAAATGTAACTTAACTGTATGACAATAAAATTTAAATGATAATCATCGTAGGTGCAAAAAAAAGCTAGGGTACCCTTAGACATGCCATGTCATTGAAATTTAAATTTTATTTTCATACTAGCTGTGCCCGCGACTTCGATCGCGTGGATGTCGGAACTTAACAATATATATGCGTCGGTATCCCGCGAGGACACCGATTCAAATCTTTATTTTTTATTTATGCTAGTGTTTTTCTATAAACAACATTAGCTGTGGAACCATCTGGAGCGTACACAAAAAGGTTATTGGGGTTGTTTACGCGTGAAAGAGCTACGTATAGTTGACCATGGGAAAAGCATCCAATACTTAGGTCCACCCCCGCAACTCACTTCATGTTCTTCTTCTGATTCCTGGGACCTACTTAATCTCGCCCTTTTCGCATCTCGGCTACGCTGCGAAAGGTTTTTTTTTTTTTTCTAGAAGGCATTTTCAGAAAAAGAACTGAACCGAACAAATAAAATATTGAACAAAACACAAAATTTCAAAATGAGAATGAAGACAAATAAAATTTCAAACTACGAAGTAAATAAAACTACTTGACTCCAATTGCAAGTTATTATTTACTTCGCACTTTAAAATTTTGTCCAAAATTTACAGTTTTCTCTATCAATGTTACAGGCAACCCTCTAAATTACTTTATAAAGACCACCTTTTGAAATCAGCAGTTGGTTGTCAACAGGGCGACCCTCTTGGGCCAGTCATTTTTAGTTTGGCAATAAATCCAATTATTCGACAACTAAATTCTAAATTCAACGTATGGTATTTGGATGACGGAACCCTAGGAGGTGATATAGACACAGTCTTAAAAGATTTACAGTTTTTAAAAGAAAAATTCAGTTCCATTGGCCTAGACCTTAACCTTTCAAAATGCGAAATTTATCTTCCCCAAACGACTGACAGACAGACAACCATTGCAAAATTTAATACAATAGCTCTAAATATCAAAATTATGGAAAGAAACTCTCTTCACCTTCTAGGGTCCCCAATTTTTGACGAATCCTTTCCAACGTTCATTGAGGAGAAGATACAAAATTTTAATGACGTCTCGGAAAGACTTTTCAAAATTAATGTTCATTCGGCCTTCACACTCTTTCGGTACTGTTGTTTTGGACCAAAATTTACTTATAGCCTTCGCTCCTCTCATCTATGGAAGCATCCACAACTTTTACAAAAATTAGACCAAATTATTAGAAACACATTAACTTCCATCCTAAATGTGGCCCTGGACGACCGTGCATGGCAGCAAGCCACACTACCCATTCGCTTGGGCGGTCTCGGCGTCCGAAAAATTTCAAGTATTAAGTTTACCAGCCTTCCTCTCCTCAGTCCACAGTACCGATAAATTAACCAGGAACATTTTATCTTCCTCACTGGTCGATTTTAAAGTGCCGTTTTTGACCGATGCATTGAACGCTTGGAAAATGGCTTGTCCCAATACGGTTTTGCCTGATAACCCGTCTTCCCAGAGACGGTGGGACGTGCCGCTCTGCAGTATTATACGGAATACCCTTGTAAACACGTCACGTAATACTGTTGAGCGTGCCCGTCTGCTGGCTGTGGGAGAATGAGAGTCAGGTTTGTGGCTTCAGGCGCTCCCGTCATCCACCATAGACACAATGATGGATCATCCATCGTTTCGGCTCGCTACGTGTCTCCGCTTGGGCGCACCTTGTGTTGCTCCGCATCGATGTCACTGCGGTGAAGCTGTCGACAGTCTCGCACACCATGGCCTGTCCTGCTGCAGGAGGGCAGGTCGCATAGCACGGCACGCCAGCATCAACGATATTATTCGTCGAGCTCTTGTCACCGCCGGCGTACCAGCGGTGTTAGAACCAAACGGCTTGGTACGTGATGATGGGAAGAGTCCAGACGGCATGACGTTGTTGCCTTGGAAGGTGGGTAGGCCTCTGGTGTGGGACGCAACATGTGTCGATACCCTAGCGCCATCTCATGTTCCTAGCACTGCGGGCTTTGCTGGCGCCGCTGCTGCAGCTGCTGAGACCCTCAAGCGGCGCAAATACTGTAACCTTATGGGCAACTACAGCTTTGAGCCGTTTGGGGTCGAAACGCTTGGGTCATGGGGCCCGAGCGCGCGTCTCCTTTTTAAGGAAATTTCTCGCCGGCAGGTCGATACTTCACGTGACCTGGGCCTGGGCTGGGTGGGCTGGGTCGTTCTTTGGCCAAAGAATTAGCATTGCCATTCAACGTGGCAATGCTGCCAGTCTTCTGGGCACGTTTCCGGATGACAGCGATGCGGATGAATACTTCGACGCCTAAGTGTCCTTTGTTTTTTTTTTATTTTTATATATTTGTATTGTAAGTTAGTTAGTCATTTTGTCCATAGATGGCGCTGTTTTAATATTTATTTCTGAAACACTTATAATTTTCTAATTTACATTTTTTAGGTGTGAACTGATTACGATGAAACAAAAAACTCAATGTTACTTCAATTCATATAATTATTAACGCTTAACGCAAATATATATAAACGTGAAGTTGTGAGACCAAGTTTTCTTCTGGAACACTTTAAATTCAAAAATCTTTTGATAGACTGAACCGATTGCAATGAAACAAAAACTAAATGTTACTTCAAGTTACGCTAAATCGTTGTGTATAAAAGTTATCTACATTGATTTCGTACATTTTACGTGATGCTCGGATAACTAAACATACAAACAGACAAAAATTCTAAAAATGCTGGAAATGGGTTCTATTATTATATATAGTATCATTCGTCGTTCGAACTTTGCTCTAAGTACAGTCTGTGACAACCGCTACAACAATAATTTAAAAAAAAAGTTATTAGAACGCTCAAGATAAGGCAATTTTTGTGGCTTATTTAATTGATTAACTTCAGTGTTGCATAATCCAATAAAGTGTTCATGTAATCACCAATTTTACATCCAAATTTCAATCAAAAACAGTGAAATACGACTGACTTATTAGTGTTTGTGTGTGGGTACTTGATCTAAACTTCGACAACGTGAACAAAAAAAAAACTCATTAGCAACGAGTTATTGTTTCGTTTAAGTACACGAGCTTTATAGTTCAGATCCGTAATTTCGAAACGACTCTCTAAGTACGATTGGTCGAGTGGTGGCCGGGGGCTCTTTTTGTCAAACGAGCTGTGCACGGCGCGATCCTAGTTCGGATCCTGCTAACTGCAAAAATTATAGTAATTATTTTGTGAATATTTGCAAATTGACTATTTCTTCTATATTGAACAAAATATAAAAAGTCTGAGTTCAATAAAATGCTGCGTTCACCTGATAATAAGTTTCATTCGGATACTGACCTACACAAAGCTTCTGGAACAAGCGGTGATTCGAGTGCGACGACGCGCAAACGTAAACAACCGGATTCGGAATGGTCGGAGGCGATTAATACATTGGCAATGGAATTTAAGAACACCCTTAATGAATGGCGACGCGATTTGGATAGTAGCATTAATAAGATATGTGACAGCGTAACTTCTATTAAAGATGAACTATCAACAATTACACAGACCACAACGGAAATTAAAAATGACATTCAATCATTGCGTGGCGAGCAATCTGTTATAAAACAAAATGTTTCTCAACTAGAGACTAAATATAATGATCTTTCGCAAGAGATTGACCGTCTGAAGGACTCGATTCGATTTGCTGGTGACGAACAGTCTGATATTTCGAAAAAAGTTGGTCACTTTAGTAAACAGATTCATGAGTACACTGAATCTAAACATGTGATATCACAACTTGTTGCTAAAATTGACTCCCTAGAACAGAGCGCTCGAGACTGCAACATCGAAATTTGTAACATGCCCGAAAGGCGTAATGAAGACCTGGTTACACTTATGATCAATATTGGTTCCGCCATAAAGTGCAGCTTAAAGCAGAGCGACATTATATCAATACACCGGGTTCCACACGCCCACCGAGATAATGATAAACCTAAGAATATTATTGTGAAATTGACCTCACGCATATTACGGGATAACATTCTTAGCGCTCAACGTTTAAATAAGGGGCTCAATACCGAAAAACTGGGCTTGCCGGGTACGTCTTTTCCTATTTATTTGCACGAACATCTGACTTTAAAAAACAAGAAGTTGTTTCGTGAATGTCGCGATGCAGCAAAAGCGAATAATTACCGGTTCTTATGGGTCAAGCACGGAACCATCCTCGTTCGTGAGAAAGAGGGAGCAAAATCATTCGCAATTAGATCTCCAGAAGACATTGCTAAGATCAAACCCGGCCAGTCAATCCTCAATCCCGAGATCACAGAATGAGCGTATCCACGCACGAGTAAAAGTCATCACCCTGTATATGTTTTTTGTAGATTTTAGCGCTTGGCTTGTAGTGTTATTTCTTTATTGTTTATATACAATCAAAATATTTCTAAGTTGCTTATTCCCTCTCGCCGGTCATTTAATCTATAGGGTGTGGAAAGAGGCGTTTGTGTGTGTTTATAGATATTCATCAAAATGTAATCAGCTACTTAGAGTGCAATACTCTCTGTTCATAATTTCTTCTCAATTATTGCTTTATTGTGGCTTCAGGTATATATTAGTATGTATGTTTTTAATGTATCTTCGTTTCTTAGATGTTAGCTATGTCGATAAATGTTATTACAGACTATTATACTGTCTCACTGCTTGGTATTGGAGATTTTTGTTAGTATCTATGTTTTTCTTACAGATTTGTTTGCGTGCATGTCACTTTGTCTTGCTGCATTCGGTCAAATTAAAATATTGTGCTCTTTTTTTGTTTATTAATGAAACATATAATGCTGGCTTGATATCTTGTTGTAAAATTAACTATTTCAATGGCGGATAATTTAGTTATTTATTACCCAAAATTGTCGTGGGATCCGCACTAAACTGCACATTTTATACATGAATATTTTATCAAATTGCTACGACATTATAATACTTACAGAAACCTGGTTAACACCGGAAATATTTGACAGTGAGTTCATTGATTCTCGTTACGTGGTACATAGGTGCGATCGAGACCGTACAGCCACGAATAAAAAAGACGGGGGTGGTGTCCTGGTTGCTGTATTGAGGGGATTGCGCTCTGTAAGAATGGTTCCCCGGTTTGCTCTAGAAGCTGACTTGGAGCACGTCCTTCTTAGATTTCCCAGCTCGACGAGAGGGAAGAACCAAATTGTCGGGGCTGTCTACATACCTCCTAAAACACCTGAATCCATTTATATTCAATATTTTGATCTTCTACAACCTCTACTTGATGACTCTAACGTAGAGCAGTTTTATCTCCTAGGAGATTACAATTTACCTGATATTGACTGGATTTCCTATAATAATAATGGATCGGTATCGGGGCTAGTTTGTAGTGGCAATTCTTCGATTGGTGGACATCTTAGTGTATTTATGTCTTTCCTTAATGCTCATCAGTACAACACTGTCAAAAATCCGACTGGGAAATTATTAGACCTAGCCATCAGTAATAATGAATGCTCTGTTCTCCCCCCCACGGACTATTTACTGCAACTTGACAATCACCACCCTCCATTCTGTTTACTAATACCGTTTAAACCCCCCCATAAAAACATGATTCGAAAGTCTTTGAAAAAGTTCAACTATTATAAAGCTAATTACGAGAAGATAAATGAGGAATTAAGTAAAATTAATTGTGATGAGCAGGTTGGGTTAGAAAACTCCGTGGATGTGGCAGTACATAAATTTTATAATATAATTTTTAGCATAATTAAATCTAATGTTCCACTCGTCAATTCTAAATCTTCAAAATTTCCGTTTTGGTTTTCACCATCGCTGATACATATTTACAAAAAAAAGCTAAAAGCCTGGGTTAAATGGAAGGTGTATCACAATATCTCTGATTATGAACAGTTCTCACTATACAGATCTAGATTCCACATTGAATGCAATTCCTGCTACAAAAAATACATGGAATCTGTTGAGGACGGTATTCGCAGTAATGTTAAATACTTCTGGACGTACATTTCTAATCGGAAGTCTTGTTCTGGTATACCTTCTGACATGAAATACAAGGATCAAAGTACCAATGACCCCGAAGAAATTTGTAACTTTTTTTCTGGTTTCTTTAATTCAGTTTATGAACAATCCTCCACGAGAGGTATTTCTTCGAGTGGGGATTCTGATCGCAATTCCCTCATCAGTAAGATAGAGCTAAGCCCGAATGAGATACTGAGGGCACTTAATTCTTTAGACTCAACTAAGGGTCCAGGCCCTGACGGTCTTCCAGTCACGTTTCTCAAAGCTACAGCTAAACATATTTGCACCCCTATACATATTTTGTTTAATAAATCACTGGCACAAGGAATTTTCCCCGAGGTATGGAAGAGTGCGAACATAACACCAATATATAAATCGGGTTCTAAGCAGGATGTTGAGAACTATCGTCCTATATCCATTATGTCAGCCCTACCGAAGCTTTTTGAGAGATTAGTCCACGATAAAGTATATCCCGTTCTTCATCACAGTATAATCCAACAACAACACGGATTTGTAAAGAAAAGATCTACTACCACAAATTTGGTAGCATTTATGGATTATTTGTTCAACAACATGGATTCTCGTGTTCAAGTGGATGCCATTTACACTGACTTTCGAAAGGCATTCGACAAGGTTGATCATGAGTTGCTACTGAATAAAATTTCATTTAACGGTATACGTGGTGATTTACTCCGATGGTTCTCTTCATATGTTACGAACAGAACTCAAAGGGTCGTAGTGAATGGTTTTAGATCTGCTACAACTATTAATGTAACTTCCGGTGTGCCTCAGGGTTCGATTCTGGGACCCCTTTTATTTATCTTATTTATAAACGACATTGACACTTGTTTTAGAAATTCTAAAGTCTTGCTCTATGCTGACGATCTCAAAATTTATAGGCCCATCAAAAATTTGCAAGACAGCATATTATTACAGGAAGATCTAGATCGCTTCAGTGAATATTGCAAATGTAATAAATTGCAACTGAGTCTGTCTAAATGCTGTTGTATCAGTTTCACAAAGAATAAGAATGTTTTCAAGCACCCATATTCTCTGGATAACACTTTACTATCAAGGGTGTCTCTAATTCGTGATCTTGGTATTCTCCTCGACGATAAACTTCACCTTGATGCCCATATTGACAAAATTGTAAATAATGCCTATCGGATGTATGGTTTTGTGATGAGATCTGCGAAGGAGTTTGTGCGCCCCTCTACCTATTTATATTTGTACAAGTCTCTGATCAGATCACAGCTCGAATACGCAGTGCCAGTGTGGAATCCCTTTTACGATAAATATTCAGTACGCATTGAAAAGGTTCAAAGAAAATTTTTAAAAGCCATGCATTACCGTTGCTTCCACAACAATTTATCTTATGATTATTTGCGTAAGAAGTATAAATTACTTGACCTAAAATCAAGACGCACTCTCCTAGAGACGGTATTTTTGTTTGATTTGTGTAGCAATGTATATGACTGTATTGATATCCGTAATAAAATAAGTTACATAGTTCCTAGAACGACAGTATGTCGCGGGGTGCGCGCACGGCCGCTGTTTGCAGTTACCTCTTGTCGCAGTAACGCAGGTATGCGGGCACCCTTGCGGCGACTTACTAATAATTTCAACAACAAATTCCATGATATCGATATGTTTGCTCTTTCTGCTGGTAGATTCAAAAATATTGTACTCAAAATACTTAGTCACCAGTCATTTTAATTTTAATTAAGATTTGCATGCCTTTTGATTTTTTACTTTGTTTGCTTTTACTTTTGTTTTTGTTTTACTATTAATTTAACACAAGAAATGTTTTCTTATTAACTTAAATTATTGTTGTAGGTTTTAGTTTAAATAGCATAGTTTGTAAAGATAATTATTTTTTATGTGTATTCCGTGGAAAATGTTGTTGGTTACACATTTGGCCGTATCTTTTTTGTATTTCTTCGTACAAAATGTAATGTGTCACTGTTTGTTTTCCCTAATAAATAAAATAAAATAAAATATTGGTTGTCCTTTAACACCCTGGCTATATTTTTTTTTTTTTTAATATACAAGAACTTCTTTTCTACAGTTTTATTATATGTATAGATTATTAAGTTATATTTCTATTCGTCGCGTACAGTATTTTAAATAACAAAGCGACACGTTCTTAACTTGTGTTAACCAAGTGTACAAACGTAACGACTCCAAGACTAGTAGCGTCAGGACAACACAAACACACACATCCAACTTCGCAACTGTCTCAAACGGTACCGAGAGTTCTTGCGCTTACACACACATTGTAATGAGAATGGAAGAAGAAAATGTGTTGCGCCGACGCCAAGTACCATGGGGCAAGGGCAGGGAGATGATGATGATGATGTATGTACAGTCAACAAAAGAGTACGCAGGATCGTCGGATATAGTTGAAGTTTAGTAAGAAACCGATGGATGTTGTCGATTGAAATTTAATTTGATAAATGAGCTGTTTGTTTTATATTAATAAAATTTAATTCGAGAACATCCATCGGTTTCTTACTAAACTTCAACTATATCCGACGATCCTGCATACTTATCTCTTATGTTGACATGTACTCGGAGTAAATGAGTGTTACGGTATTTTAAATAACGAAGCTACACGTTCTTCACTTGTGTTGACCAAGTGTACAAACACGCTACTCCAAGACGTGTAGCGTCAGGACAACACACGCACAAACACATCCGACTTCGCCATTGTCTCAGACGGTACCGAAAGCTCTTGCGCTTACGCACACATTGTAATGAGAGAAGAAAATGAGACCGGAAGAAGAAAACGTGTTGCGCTGACCCCAATCACCATCTGGACCCGTGGGTCCAGTTCGAGTGGGTCCAGTTGACCAAAGACTCACAAGGGCAGGGAGATGATGATGATGTATGTACTAGGAGAAAACAGTTGCTCTACTCATCATCTGCCTAGCCTTTTTCCAACTATGTTGAGGTCGGCTTCCAATCTAACCGGATGCAGCTGAATACCAGTATTTTACATGGAGCGACTGCCTATCTGACCTTCACAACCCAGTTACTGGGTAATACGATACCTCTTGGTAAGACTGGTTGTCAGACTTTCGGGGTTCTGACGACTCGTAACAACTGTCAAAGATCCACTAATGACAGCCGGGACCAACGGTTTAACGAGGCACGGAGGGGTCTTGGTATGTAAAGATGGTCACCCACCCACGGGCTAACCACGGCAAGCGTAGCTTAACCTGATCGATCGACCAATGCGGCTGTTACTATTTAGCCACAAGCCCCCCAACGGTTCCTCTATTATGTTATCATTTTGTGGAAAGAAAACATTGTTGACAAAGAGACGAATATTTTGTAATCAGATTTTTTTATGATAACTTTTATAATAAGATTACAGATAGACTTCTTTCTTTTTGTTGTCTTTTATATTTGTATGTACTTCCATGTTTGTTTGATCGGGTTTGAAAAATTCTTGATAGCCCAATTCTTGAGGAAGGCTAAAGACTATACATATAAGGTGCTATAAAAATATCTGCCACGGCTTCAATGGGAGACAATATTCTATATTATAGATTACAATAGTAAAGATACATTATTGATCTTATGTCATAAATTTTTTCATACAATAAAATGTGCGTATTAATTTGAATTGATTTAGTTGCATTAGTACTATTAAGTAATCTGTGGTTGCATGAAACCGTCCCATAATAATTAGCTGTGGTCTCACCGTCATTTCATTTCGCAAAATGTGACGAAGCGACACATCGCGTGAAGTTTGTGAATCACGTTATGCAGAATAGAGTAAATGTTTATTTCATTTCTTTATTTTCTCAAAGTGATTTACCTATTCCGGGGTACAAGATTTCTTCACTACTGTAATCTATATACAAAATACTATCTCCCATTGAAGCCGTGGCAGATATTTTTATAGCACCTTATATAACTTCAAGCTAAGAACCCTAAGGAACCGAGCAAATAGAAAAAAGTAAAAAAAAAAAACTCTAAGTGAAAACGAAATACCTACTAGCGCGCTGGTGATGGGATGGTGGGTCGGGGAACAACAAATTTCACGCAGACGAAGTCGTGGGCAGAAGCTAGTATGACATAATTTTGAAGACCTTCAAGAAACGTAAAGTATGGAGGGGACTTTAGTATCATTTCAATCATACCCAACCAAGCTAAGAAGCTTCCAAACCAGAAAGTACACTTGAGCCCGAACGTACATTTATTGGACCACCCTAATAACCATACCCTTCAAAGGAATAAATCTGATAACTCCGTTTTTTACGAGAGCTGTGACCCTAATATTTCCTGATAAATATGAGGCGTTTTCGTTTATTTTCAAAAGGAAGTTTTCAGGGTTATGTGAATAGAAAAGGGTTTTTGCCGCCATGGTATTTTCACACCGTATTAAATAGATCCTGTGGGGCAATTGCGTAACACTTTATCAATCGGAATCGGTTTCATTGTGACAGTTAAACAACATTCATTGCGTTATTTACTTGTTGAACAGACAAATTTTTCGAGCTTATGAAGCAATGGATAAGCAATTTGCTTCAAAATGATTATGATTCCGCCTGATAGTGTGTTACGCAAATGGGTTGCTGGTTGGTATGATGCAGATGCATTGCTATCTAAAATAAAAATACATCTGGACTTCTTTTTTGCATAAGAATGTATTAAATAATATAAAAATATGAAGCCAGCTTCACAGTATAATAATGTAAGCAGTATTACGTCTCAGCAGTGTCCTTGAAATAATTACCTACGACCGCTCGGTAGATAAACACGCACTAGGGTTGCCCACTGATTGTATCTCTTGGATTGTAACTATACTTTATATAAGTCCGACAAATTTAATGATGGGAGAGTATTCTAGCATTCCATTAGTGCTGGTATATGTATATTTTGTTTCTTCAATCGGACGTCGAACCCTTAAAAAAGACGCAGACTCACCTACAAGTACGTTTCAATAAATGTAGGAATACCTACATAACATAAATATATATGTCGGAGACAGTTGTCAATTAAATTTGAGGGATAGTCAACAGAATGTTAAGATTTGTTTTCTTATTAAGATTTTGCTATCAATTATTATCTAATAAATCGGAACATAATTTGTTGAGTACTCAGTGTACACGCTTATTGATTTTAGCAACTTATTTTGATAGTTGTAACCGATGGTTTTGTTCAAAACAATTGATGACATGTTACTTTGATTTTAAAATGATTTACTTTTTGAAATCACTATTGTTTATTTAAGACAATTATTCTTGTTGAATTATTCGATTACGTTATAATGTGTCTTATTAGATTTAGCACATTTTAATGTTTTGTATCAAGTAAACACGATGACGTATTTCCGTACGCCATTTGGACAGAGTTGTTGTGGGGCGAGTGCGTAGTGGGGACAAACCTTTATAACTGAGCGCACTCGTTTGTGCTGGACAGTCAGTGACAGTCAGTCAGACGTAACAGTCAGTGACAGTTAGTGAGGGTGAGTCGGTGTTCGGACTCGACTACTGACAGAGCACTAGCTCCCGACAAACCTGTCGGTTTACTTGGGTGGCTCTGTCACTATACGAACAGTAATCGATCCTACGATTAGTTCGAAATTACTTTGTTACCGTACATAATTATTTTACTGTGTATCTAGTTGTGTCGTGTACCTACAGTGTGTGATTTGCTAGTGTGATTAATTTGTTCGTGATATTATAATTTGATTTGAACTGCAAACGGTTTTTCTATTGCGCAATAACCAACAATACCCACAGTATGCCCACAGTAATTAATCAAATATGCCTGATGATAACGAGACGCCTGTAACCCACTCCTGATCCAACATCAGAAGTGGGATGATATAATTTGTGTTGGTTCATGCGCAAAATGAGAATGTTAAAAGTGAAAGTGACCGTTGACATTTGAAAAACAAAGTGTAAACATGTGAACGCTTATTAAATAATCGTGTGGATCTGTGCAAGTTCGACCCAGACAAAGCAGATACGAATGCGCGATCATGGTGCATGTTGTTTTCGGCATAGGCTGTATGCAGAAATACGTCTGCCTAGTGACGTGTCTGTTGCGCAAACATAACAGTGCACAACAGGTGATGTGTTTTGCTGAAAATTCACTGCAAGGTGGACAGAGGAGCAGCATCAACGTGGCTATCGTAAACAGCAAATCAAGGACGTGGCGTGGAGCTACCAGTGACGTGGAGTGACTAAATCGTCCCAAGCAGCCACGCAGCCGTCGGCGAAGCCATTCCAGGTCATATGGCTGGCCTCCATGAGCAGTAGCAGCCAAGCAGATGGTGAAGGTGGAGCATGTGCTGGAAGCAGCAATGGCGAGTGGATGTTTGTGTCTTACACCTACCCTCGGACACCTTAGAAAATAAAGGTGAGCTGTATTGTTTTGTTTACAATTCTGGTGCTGAATGCTTGTTAGCAGAGGTTAAGTGGCAACCGAGTTAATAACGTTGTTGTGTTGACGTTGTATTTGTCAAACACGTGTACTCAGCACAGAACAAGTCATATGAAGCATTGAGATTAGCGATCAACAAATTGAGATTTTATTACATTTCTACCCGACATTTACTTGCAAAGTAATATTATGATAGTATGTGATCTATTACTAATTTGATACAGTTTCTGATAAATTACTACTAAGGCTTAGAGGAATCTTTATCGATGATTGTTATTGTTTTTATCCATGTGGTCAGAATTGGCCGAGTGGAACAGGCACTGCTGTTGATTTTTTGGTTACAGGTTAACACACAAGGACGTGTGCAAACAGGATGGCATTGTCGGACAGCGCTGCACTCTTTGGATCTCCTGTATGAATAATCGCTGATCAAGGACGGTGCTGTTCGAGCAGGGAGTTTCGCGACTTCTGCCAGGGAAGCGGTGGCAGCGAGTGGATGTCTGTGCCATTGGGCCAGCTGCAGATCTATTGTCTACCGAATCTGGTGAGCCGTTTTCATTTTGGTTTGACTCTAGTACTGAGTGCTTCCTTGGTAAACAACGGCAAAAATGGTTATATTGTTAGTTATAGCCTAATCTGGTTTAACGATAAGTTAAGAATGATGCCAGTGGGTCATGTACCAGTCAAAGTAGATGGTGATCACAGTGGTGACGAGCAAGCCTAAGTAGTGGTAACCACGCGAGTAGGGGTTCTCTATCGGCCGTAGTAATGTTGTGTGTAGTCACAGGGTGATGCATACGGATCCATGCGCTGGATATGTGACAGCAATGTGATTGCTGGTTGGCTGGAGAGCCGTGGCGTTAGAGTGGTTTACTCGTGTGTGGGTTCCTGGTGTCTAAGGCTCTTTGTGAAAAAGATGGTTGTTAATGTGAATAACGATGGTACATGGCTCTGGTTGATGATTTTCGCTTTGGCTAGATAGTGAAAGTTTGTTGATGATTATGTCTTGTAAATGATTTTTGATAGCAAAAGTTTATTATTAAAATTCTGTTTACATGGCTCTGTTTGAATTAAGTACTCACATGATTGTGTACAAAAAAATGCCTGAATGTCTAGTTACTGTTAATGATGATGTCAATGATGACACTGATGATGATGATTCATGTGGTACTGACATACTATAGCTGGATTGACAAGTTGTCTATGTTGACTCTTGTTTGGTTGTCTATGTTGACGCCTGGATTTGGTTGACTCCAAATTATTTGTCGAATCCCATGGTGTGATTTCGGCTGGGAGACTATGTCTCTACTTTAATTGAGCTATGTATTGTCTGCAACAGTATGGTCATTTTTGAATGGTTGCGATGCAACTGCTTTTGATGATAATTTTATTTGACTAATTCAGGATTTTTCTTTTTGAACATACCTTTTGTTGGTCAGACAGGCCGATCGATATTCACCTAGAGATTTTTTTATCCCAAGATTACACGAGGACGTGTAGAACGTCAGTTCTGGCCGTGTCGGAGACAGTTGTCAATTAAATTTGAGGGATAGTCAACAGAATGTTAAGATTTGTTTTCTTATTAAGATTTTGCTATCAATTATTATCTAATAAATCGGAACATAATTTGTTGAGTACTCAGTGTACACGCTTATTGATTTTAGCAACTTATTTTGATAGTTGTAACCGATGGTTTTGTTCAAAACAATTGATGACATGTTACTTTGATTTTAAAATGATTTACTTTTTGAAATCACTATTGTTTATTTAAGACAATTATTCTTGTTGAATTATTCGATTACGTTATAATGTGTCTTATTAGATTTAGCACATTTTAATGTTTTGTATCAAGTAAACACGATGACGTATTTCCGTACGCCATTTGGACAGAGTTGTTGTGGGGCGAGTGCGCAGTGGGGACAAACCTTTATAACTGAGCGCACTCGTTTGTGCTGGACAGTCAGTGACAGTCAGTCAGACGTAACAGTCAGTGACAGTTAGTGAGGGTGAGTCGGTGTTCGGACTCGACTACTGACAGAGCACTAGCTCCCGACAAACCTGTCGGTTTACTTGGGTGGCTCTGTCACTATACGAACAGTAATCGATCCTACGATTAGTTCGAAATTACTTTGTTACCGTACATAATTATTTTACTGTGTATCTAGTTGTGTCGTGTACCTACAGTGTGTGATTTGCTAGTATGATTAATTTGTTCGTGATATTATAATTTGATTTGAACTGCAAACGGTTTTTCTATTGCGCAATAACCAACAATACCCACAGTATGCCCACAGTAATTAATCAAATATGCCTGATGATAACGAGACGCCTGTAACCCACTCCTGATCCGACATATACAAACTAAAACAATGTTATTTTTATAGGTTTACCTTGCCAACTGAGTTGGTAATGAAATAAAAATTATTTCTGGTTTCGATTTTTTTTTACTTCAAACAGTCATACCCTGAACAATACAGTCGATAACTTCGTGGAATATTTTACGTAATTATACAGGGTTACTTGTAATTCGATGATTTTTTCCAGGACGTGATTCATTTGCAACAATGAAAATGTCTGCCCCGTAATTTGTTGAGGGAACTGCAGGTGTTAAAGTGTATAACTATGTGCGAGAATGTCTAGTACCATCCGCGGGTGCTTACGTAACTGCGGACAACTGTTGAAGACACTCGGTGTCTTCAACAGTTTCGAATACCGAGATTTCGAAGCGCGTCGTTTCGGTTTTTTTCATCTCGCGGTTCAACCTAGGAGGTTGTCGTTTGCTTAACCGGGCTTGTATGAAGACGTAATACTACTTACTTTTTATAATGTGCCAGCTTCGAAATTTTACATGAACGCGATCATAAAGTTTGTGCAGTACGCCAACTTAGTAGAAAACAGAGAATTAATCGGATCGATCGATCAGGTTAAGCTGCGCTTGCTGTGGTCGGTCCGTGGAAGGGTGATCAAGACCATCTTTACATACCGAAACGCCTCCGTGCGTCGGGAAGCACGTAAAACCGTTGGTCCCAGCTGTCATTCTTAGATCTTTGACAGTCGTTATGGGTCGTCAGAAGACTGAAAGTCTGACAACCAGTATTACCAAGGGGTATCGTGTTACCCAGTAACTGGGTTTTGGAGGCCAGATAGGTAGTCGCTCCATGTAAAATACTGGTGTATGTATGTACTCAGCTGCATTCGGTTAGACTGGAAGCTGACCCCAAGGTAGTTGGGAAAAGGCTTGGGAGATGACAACTCATTTGTCTTAATATTTTTATCGTGATTCTGTTCCTAATATGAATCACTATGAAGAAATTTTAATAAGAACAGATTCTTTTTTGTTTCTTGAAGATAATGTTGGAAAACTTTCGTTGATTGTTTTTGTTACAAATTTAATTAGAGCATAATTTTATCATTTTAAAAGTAAATTCAAATTGGACAGTATTTTAATTAGTTTTTGGTATCAACTTATGGATTTTATGACCAATTAAATTATTAAAGAAACTCATAAAGTATTTGCATAATATTATTGGAAAGCATGAAAGATAATTTTAACTCTGACTAACTTTTTATAATACCGAAACGAAACGAAATTCGAATTGATTTGATTAAAAGTTATCAATTGAAGAGTAAATTCGCCATTGTTTAGGTGAAAATAATCCTAATGATAGACGAGAATGATTGAGACAATAAGTAGACAAATATGTTAGTAATAGAAATAGTATTTGAGCAGGTATTTGACCTTATTGGTGATGTCCTTCAAAAAGGTCAGGTGCGTAATACTCGCAACTGGCGTGTGTTTATACACCGTGTTCTTCACGATATCCATAAACTTTGTCAAACGCTTCTATAGCTTTTATACAAATTAAATATAACAAAGGAAGTAGTACTTAAAAAGGCTTCGTTACAAAGATATCTTATTTCATATAAACTAAATACCTTGACGTAAATCGCCCGATATGCATGCCTCTTTATCCAAATTGGCAACGATGACGTATTTTCATTCAAATTAACAAAAAATAAAAAATAAGAATTCATTAATATGTCCATAATGAAAAATGCTTCTTTCCATGGTCTGAACATCTGGTCGAAGTATAAGTATGTGTATCGTCCGGAACACGGTGTATTCATATAATTTAATATTTCCCATTTTTTTTTAAGAGAAAGTTTATCTAAAGACATAGAAAGAAGAAGTAACAAATAAGACTGACTCACCAGTAATATGTACAGCAATAGCAGGTGGCATCACAAAGATCCCAACCAACAGATCAGCAACAGCCAAACTAGTTACAAAACAGTTGGTTACAGTCCTCAACCGTTTCGTCGTCACCACAGCCGAAATTATCAACGTATTACCAATCACAGTCACAACTATAAGCAAACACAGAATTATTACAACACTAATTTCAAAACAGTCGTAAGCCTTTTCCCCACACTCAAATTCTATAGACGCGTTTAATGTTACATTAACACAATCTTCTTTCTCATCTGCTTTGGTTATAACATTGTAAAAGTTTTGTGATAGGTTGTATTTTTCTTCGTTGGCGTTTTCTATAATGATTTCTGTTTGTGACTCTGTCGATATGTTCCATTTTGGTGTTGTCTCCAGGTCTGGCACGGAGATCATCTACGCCCGTTTGTATAGCAGGTTGTTTTGTTCTGATGGCATTTTCTGTAACAAGAGAGTTATTGATTTAGTTATGCATAACAGAATTAAGAAGAATTGGTGGGTCTATTGGCAGTGAGCTGGGCACATTGCTCGCAGAATAGATGGCCGATGGGATCGAAAGGTTCTGGGGTGGCGGCCGCGTACCGGAAGACGTAGCGTTGGAAGGGCTCCCAGAAGGTGAACCGATGGCCCGATTTCTGCGGCCTTTACAAGCCGCAGGAATCGGCTGAATAAGGGAAGCACAGAATCGGTTCAAGTGGCAGTACTGGGGGGAAGCCTATTTCCAGCAGTGGACGTCTTTCGTCTGAATGAATGTATGAACCACGGATGAACAGAATTTAAAAATTACTTTCGGAGCAATAATCTGAGGGCCTAGACAAAGTGACAGCGATAACGATGATAAGCAAGTCAAAAAATAATTTTGGCATAGATATAGCTTCAACGGGCCTTATTAGAAGGCTGAAAGTCACCCAAAGGGCAATGGAGAGGGCTATGCTTGGAGTTTCCCTGCGGGATCGAATCAGAAATGAAGAGATCCGAAGGAGAACCAAGGTAACCGACATAGCCCGAAGAATTGCCAAACTTAAGTGGCAGTGGGCAGGGCACATTGCTCGCAGAACAGATGGCCGATGGGGCCGAAAGGTTCTGGAGTGGCGACCGCGTACCGGAAGGCGTAGCGTTGGAATGCCTCCCACAAGACGGACCGACGACCGTGTGAAGGCCGCAGGAACTCGTTGGATGCGAGAAGCACAAAACCGGTCGAAGTGGAGGTACTTGGGGGAGGCCTATGTCCAGCAGTGGACGTCTTTCGGCTGAAATGATGATGATGATGATGATAGCTTCAACCTTGAGAACTAATAGGATAAGCATACTTTTTACCCGACTACGGCGAAGCAAAAAGGAGGGTTATGATTTTGACCGGTATGTATGTATGTACAGTCGCCAGCAAAATTGCATGGGTACCTTAGTGTCTATTTTCCCGTGAACGTTTGAATTCAAGTTTTCGAAAATAAACTAGATGGCGTTGGTTTCTTCACAACTATGACTAATTTACGAAACGAAAGTAAGGAGTTAGGCGTTACAAGGCTAATACATTTATCTAATTATTACCTACATAACATTTACCAGCATACGTAGCATAAATGATAAAAATAATAAAAGAAACCGATAGGAATATATTTATTAAGCTAACGAGTGGGTATTTTAATAATTAATTTAATATTCGAATTAGTAGTTACTTAGCACCTACTTATAAATTGATATTCAATTTTAACATAGTAGGTTAATAATTAGGAACAATTTTCTTTAAAAGAAACTATTAATTATAAATTGTTTGAATGTTTGAAGAGACAAAAAGAAACTACAAAAATGTTTAATCATATAAAGCAAAGCAACGCCATATAATAACAGCATAATTAAATTTTTTTAGTCGTTAACTGGTTTTACGCTAGATGGCGTCATTTCTCGCTTCATACGATTTTGTTTCTGTACTACCCATGCACTTTTGCAGCCTATCGTACATCTGTTCCCTCATTACTTCTAAACTCTTTGTCATAATTGGACAAATGAGGTTATCGTTAGAAGCGTCTTGATCATCGACTGGTTATAGGCTATGTGACGTCACAATAAATTGAATATCGTGCCCTCTAGCGGACATAAAGACATGATCTAAAAATTTTTTTTTTAATCATGCCAAGTTGGGTATCTAATGAAAGGGCTTAATTAGCACATTTCAAAAATATAAATATTACTGAAATAAACCCCAAAATAATTTAATAAAAAATAAGTTTAAAAACTAAAACCCGACTACTGAAAAGGATGAAACATGAAAGTACCTTCCCGTGGTCGCATGCCGCTGTACTAACATAATTATAAGCTATCATGCGACCCCGGGAAGGTACTTTCTTGTTTCATCCTTTCCAGTAGTCGGGTTTTAGTTTTTAAACTTGTTTCTTATATAATATTAATCGACCTAGAAATGAGTTGTTGAAGTATGTCTAAGAAAATCCGTAAATAACGCAGACAGACGAAGTTCTAGGAAAAAGTTTTTACAGAAACAAAATAACTGTTAAAATAAAGATGAATAATGTATTCCACTCCCTCCAGTAAATTAACAGACTTCTTATTTATATTACTCTGGATTAGTATTCAGAGACTCATTTCAACTGAAACGTGGTTCTTTCATGAAACGTTTTTGCTGGGACATCGCGAAAAATGTCTGGATTCTTCGCACAATAATTGAATATACTTCTTTAGATTGTATCTAGCGATTACAGAGGCTTTGTAAGCTTTGGAATAATTAAGTTACAGACAATCTTTATAGGAAATTAAGTGTTTATAGAACGAAGTATAGATTGATAAAATTATGTTTCGTGGCCAAACCAAGTTATTTCATATACCTAACACTGATAAAATCACTTCACACTAATATTATAAAGGTGAATGTTTGTTACTTTTTCACGCACAAATGGCTGAACCAATTTCGATAAAATTTAGTATGGATGTAGCTGATACTCTGGATTAACACATTTGCTACTTTTCATCCCGATATTCCCACGGGAAACGAGTCTTATGCGAGTGAAACTGCGGGGCGCAGCTAGTAATATTATAAACGCGAAAGTTTGTGAAGATGAATGGATGTTTGTTACTCTTTCACGCAAAAACTACTGAACGGATTTTGATGAAACTTTACAGTAATATTGCTTATATATACATCAGAATAACACACAAGATAATTTTTATCCCGATATTCCCACGGGATCGACATTTATTCGGGTTTCGGGTGAAACCGCGGGGCGCTGCTAGTTGACAATAAATCTATTCTTATTTCTCGTTCATTGGCTATATTGAAGAATAATTTCCGCTTTATTTTTCGATTCGCTCCAAGAAATGTTGAGTTCGAAGTTTTAATGAGTTTTTCTGTAACTTCTGTTGCAATGTGATCTTCAGAATAGATCCTGGCGTAAGAATAATTTAATATCTCATACTTTAATGTTGAAGAAGATTACGTTATTGGTTCTATAAAAGCTCTTTAAAGTAGGACATTAGCGACCAAATTTTCGGAATTTCGTGTAATAATATCCAACTCTTGTTCAGCACCCTAATTGCGTAACACACTATCAATCAGAATCATTTTGAAGCAAATTGCTAATCCATTGCTTCATAAGTTCGAAAAATTTGTCTGCGCAACACGTAAATAACGCAATGAATGTTATTGAACTGTCAAAATGAAACCGATTCCTATTGATAATGTGTTACACAATTGTCCCACAGTTGTCTGAAAGACTCTCGCTTGGTACAATACGCATACTAGCAAGAAGTGACTGAGCGAGAGGGCATGTCAGACTTTTACTGACTAAAACCCACCCGTGTTCCTTCAGTTACCTGTGCAGGGGCCACGGTATCTCTTTCGAACAACCCGCGACCCCGGCAAGCTTCGATCCTGGTAGACCCCGTCAGTTAGTGCTGACATCTCTTTAAGGCGCGCGTGGAACACAACGCGCCGTCGACCAGGGCCTGGTCCTTACCGGACGGCGAGCTGCCCATTGCTCGCCGTCCGCAAGCCCGCGCCTACGGTGGCTGGGAATCGGCTATCGATTCCCGACGCCCAGGGCGTCTCCTGCGGCGACTAGGGGTGCGAGGGCGCCAAGATTGCCTCTCACTCGTGCGCTCCGCCTCCTCCTTCGCGAGCATTACTGCTTCGCAGAAGGAGGCAACGGCTTCCCATGTACTCTCGCTCCGTACCATGGCCTGGACCAGGGCCGGACGCGAGAGATCGCGCCGCCGATCGCCGCCGTGAGGACGCGGCGGTGCTCTACCCAAGCTGGACAGGCCTCCACCGTATGCTCCACCGTGTCCTCCGGGCGATCCACACAGTGGTGACACCCGGGCGTTTCCTCCCGCCTTATCCGAAACAGGAACCTCCCGAAGCAGCCATGTCCGGTGAGGACCTGCGTCAGGCGGAAGGTGAGGACGCCGTGACGCCTCTCCAGTCACTCCTCAAAGAGGGGACTTATCGCCGCAATTGTGGCGTGCCCAACTCACTCATAGCCTAGCGACAGAACTATCTCAAGTACACACCCGCTGCTCGCCAACTCGTTTCTAGTACCTATTACTACTACTCGCTCTTCGCTTATCGTCGACGGTGGGACTGACGCCTTCAAATTATTCAAATTATTTTCGGAACGTTCTTTTCTTTTTAATATTATATCGAAACACAATGTGGAGCACAATAATGTAGCTAGATTTATAATGCAATAAAATAGATTAAACTACTTTTCTTTCCACCTCGCGTGTTTAAAACATATAAAAGTTTCTGAAACTTTTGTTTTTGTTCAGAACGAACGCTTGTTTTAGGGCCAATAACTTGTTGATATTGAAAATAGAGTGTTTTTGTAGTGAATGTATGTTAATGAGGTGTTTAACCTACTTAGTTTTAGGTTATTGTTTTGCTTGGTTCATTGAAATGTCTTGTGGAGTTGACAGTTTTATTATTTCAACAGCTATTTTTGCCAAGCGGATAAAGAAAATCAAGCAATTTTTACTAAAGTTTTTACTTATTGTCTGTGTTGAGAGCTTGATCCCAGAAGTGAACTCTGGCCTTGGTGACGATAGCATGCGAAAGAAAATAAGTTAGTTAAAAACAGAAAATAACTTAAAATATGTAGTACTAGCTGCGCCCCGCGGTTTCACCCGCATATGTGTCGATCCCGTGGGAATATCGGGATAAAAACTATCCTATGTCCTTTCCCGGGACTCAAACTATCTCTATACCAAATTTCATCGAAATCGGTTCAGTAGTTTAGGCGTGAAGAAAAGACAGACAGACAGAGTTACTTTCGCATTTATAATATTAGTTTGGATTGTGTGCCGTACGCAAAATACGAGCATTGACGTGGAGTTGCGGACACCAGCACCGTAATTGTGTAACACACTATCAATCGGAATCAGAATCATTTTGAATTGCTAATCCATTGCTTCATAAGTTCGAAAAATTTGTCTGCTCAACCCGTAAATAACGCAATGAATATTGTTGAACTGTCAAAATGAAACCGATTCCGATTGACAATGTGTTACGCAATTGCCCTGCAGGCCGTATTACCCATTACCTAGTGTGTGCCTCACGGCAGCACCAAGTGAACTTAGTTCAGCATAAATGTTAGACAACTAAAGTCTGATGCGGGTTGTAACTGACATGAGCATCCGTGACAGCTCGTGCGCCTGCGTATATACCTACATTATTTTTCTGCATAACAAGCACTAGTCACCATTTCGAATTGTCATGTTCATTCTTAATTTTAACAGTAGGTACGTAGTCTGAAAATTTCGTCTCGGTTCCCTTATAACCGCCTTAAAAAAAAAGGAGTACGTATGTATGTATGTTTGTATGTCCGCGATTTTCTCAAAAACTAATTAACCAATTTTGATGATTCATTCACTAATGTGATCTATATACTTTCAGGAAGGTTTTAGTGTATAACACGTTAGGTAATCATTCTTATGTACGAAGTTATATGCATAAATGTACTGCATCTCCAGCATTACTATGATTCTTCTAGTCGGTGTCTTCATTTCTTCAATGCACTAGTGTTAATTGAATTTGCGTGGAGTAGGTACTACTAAAAGTGAAAAATAAAAACTTTTTCCAAAAAAAAACAACCGACTTCAAAAAAAACCTACATAGTGAAAAATAACATTAATTTCGGAAGTCGGTGTCAAAAAACGAACATGCGGAAACAACGACACCGACTTCCGACATTAAAGTTATTTTTCACTTTGTAGTTTTTTTTTTTTTAAGGCGGTTTACTTAGGATATATTATTTTTAAGTTTTTAAGTTAGGTGACACCAGAAAATCTCCCTCGTTCCACTAAATCTTGCACTCAATCTTGCTTGTATCGCTGATAAACATGCCATTTCTTTTCTCTTTTATTAGTTTCATTAACGCGCCCCGAAAATCGCTGGTATGATAAAGACTTCAAAGTCATGTTACAATGATTTGGCAACTTATTCTGTTATGTAAGAGAAAATAATGAAATATCGACCTCGGGAGTTCTGTTTCAGTTCGGTGAGCATAAAGCAAGAATAATTTACCCAAGATTTTGTAACATCTTGATTTGAAAGAGGAAGAGCTTCTTGCCAGTTCTTCTCCATAAAGAACCATGTTTTCGAATGGGCAACTAGCTTTAACTTTTTGACTAGCTGATCGACTCTTTGACAATTAAAGTGCCTGTAAATGGTTTAATTAGAATATAATATGCTTTGAATTTGAGTTTGAAACTTTCTTATTATACACCGTGTTCCGGTTATACATAAACTTCGACCAGATGTTCAGACCATGGAAATAAGCATTTTTCATTATGGACACATTAATGAATTCTTATTTTTTTATTTTTTGTTAATATTCATACAAACTAAATACCTTGACGTTTATCATCCAAATATGCATGCCTCTTTATCCGAATTGGCAACGTCGTACTTTCATTCATAACATTTGGCGGGCTGAAACCTTTCAAAACTAAGTTAAGACCCTTTTCTTACTGTATAGCTCAATTAAATTTCGTTAAATGAAATTACAAATATCTTTGTAACGAAGCCTTTTTAAGTTCTAAGTACTGCCTTTGCTAGATTTGATTTGTAAAAGCTATAGAAACGTTTGCCAACGTTTATGGATAACGTGAAGAACACGGTGTATATTCTAAATTCGGTAGAAAATCTGTGTACCTATATTCCAAAAAAAAAAACAAGTGCATCTACTCTGCAACTTTGGTTTTCATGAAATGTTTCTGTTTTAGATGTCTTGTTTTGTCATGTAAAATACTTTGATAACCAAATAGTGTCTAGAAAGCAGCAAATTGTATCAGCAAGTTTTTATCCAAAAAACCGGTAAAGTGCGAGCCAGACTCGCGCACCGAGGGTTCCGTACGTAGGTATGTAACTACAAATTTAGAGTTTTCGGATTTTTTCCTTTACTTGTGCTCCATGACATTGCTTCTTGCCAAATTTCATGATTCTAGGTCTTCGGGAAGTACGATATAGGTTTTGATTCCCTTGCGAGTGTCAAAATATGAGGCATAAACGGAACATAAGCGCCCGTATCTTTTGATTGCGTTGACTTCGGTTTTTCGGAAGTTTGATTTTTTCACTACTTCAAGGGATTGCATTCTTGAGTATTTGATATTCATTTCAACTTGATAACTCTACGCGTTCCTGAGGAAAAAGATCTTGACAGACAGACAGACAGACAGACAACGAAGTGATCTTATAAGGGTTCCGTTTTTCCTTTTGATGTACGGAACCCTAAAAATGAACGTAAATAATAAAAATTAATGCCAGAAAAACTGCCACCGAATGACTCGTAAAAACCTACTTTTGTAAAGATTAAGAAAATTAAACTCTCCGCCCATTTAAACGTAGCCACTAAAATTAAAAATAATTACACTAGCATTATTAAAGACCTTCTCGTAACACTAAAAACTTTTTTGTTCTGGACAAAAGGAAATTCACAAAGAGAAAAATAAAAGGAATAGTAGGCGTTACAGTGCCGTGCTAGAGAAAGTAAAGAAATCATTAACAATGGTACTTATTATGTAGGTGTATTATTTTTTTTTGTCTTGCAGTGTTTCGATGAAAAGAAAACGATAGTTAAGGGAATATAAAGTACAAATTTGAAAACTATTAATGAAAAAAGAAAAACTTAGGGACACAATGTATAATAATAGCCTTTTTATTCAGTTTAAGAAATATTTTTTTTAAATTGGCCAATATTTGTGAAGGAAATAGACGAGAGCCAAACCTCAAATTACGACTTTTTGCTTAGGCTTTTTCAAAAGTCACTGCGACCGCATTTCCTCTTAAGGCGTGGAAACGTAAGAGACAGACAGACAGAGTTAATTTTGCATTTATAATACCTATTAGTAATTATCTGCCCGCCTTTTCCCAACTATGTTGGGATCAGTTTCGAAATATGGATGACTAGCTTCAGCCCGCGACTTCGTTCACGTGAAACTTCTTGTTTCCCCCGAGCCACCCCGTCGTATCGCATCACCCGCCCGCGCTATCACTTAACGTTCTTTTTGACTTTTTTTCTTATTGCTCGGCTCCTAAGGGTCATAGCGTGATGTTAAATAGCCTATAGCCTTCCTCAATGATTGGGCTATCAAATGCAAGAAGAATTTTTCAAATCCGACTGGTAGTTCCAGAGATTACCCCCTACATACAAACTTACAAACATACAAACTTACAAATTTTACCTTTTTGTAATATTAGTATAGATGTAGGAAAATATCGTGAAGCAATCAGTAAGCAAAAAGGAAAATTTAAGGCTCTCCTTAGGTGCCGATCGTTTATAATATTAAGCATTGACGGATTTCTCAGCGTAGGTACATTTCCCACAAAAAATATATTTTTGCTATAAAAAAATATGTGTCCACTCGTTTCGGAACACAATAATGATTGATGATCCGGTAGCCACAGAATTAGGTCCCAAATGGAATGCTGTCATTAGTCAATATAGGTCACAGGAACCATTCATCAATGCCCAGCCTCTAACCTGAATGTTGGCGTGATAGTTCATAACGTTTCTTTATTTTTTATACTCGACTAGCTTTCACACTTGGCTTCGCCTGCTATCCCACGGGAATGTACAGTCAGCATCACAAGTCGATTAACACTATCATTTTTACATGTTATTAAATTGACAACGACTTTTTTCAATAAACTGATTTTTAGCTTTTCACATAATAGACAAGAGTGTATGTATATTCTTAAAAAAATCTTCTGCTGCAATTTTGAACAAATATTTTGTTCAATAACTAAGATTAAAAAAACTGAAGTGTTAATCAACTTTTGATGCTGGCCGTACTACTGAGTACTGGGATAAAAGTACTATGTGTCCTAACCCAACACCTTAATTGTGTAACGCAATTTAAATCACCTACCCCTCCCCTCTCCCCTCCTCCCACCCCTCCGATCCCTCGGATCGTGATTGAGCCCAATGGAGTAGTCCATAGCGGTCTTATAAATTATGATAATATGTACTATACATAACTCAATACGACAAACCCGGAACCAAAACCCAACAAAACAAACAGGAACATTTCACAGTTATTTACAATCTAAACTGTTTTGTTTACTTCCAAAACTAACTGACAAGCGGTTTACCAACCAACCTAACGTAAACACGTGTTTACGTAACTTTCAAGCCATCAAGCTATTTTCAAACACGGGTATATACACCGTTTTAATATTTATAAACAATTTATTAAAGTTACGTGACGTTTAAACTCTAACCCCCTTACTAATAAACGTATTAAATGAGATGACCGATTTCTCTCTTTCAGTCGTCAGTAATTTGACTTTCGAAAGAAGAAGACAAAGCGTTTTGTAACTATACAGACGCTATACAACGGGGGTAAAAATGTGTAAGTAGTCGCTAATCACTATATACTTAACTTTAAGTAACGTTTATGTATAAAGGGAATTATGTTACGACTGTGTTTTTTTGATCTATTGCAACCAAAATTAGGTTCAGTAAGATTAGATTTTGTAAATTTTTTCAAGGCTACGAGAAATAGCGTTGAAATAAAATAGCCTTCATGGGTGGTGATGCTACATCTGGCGCAACATAAGGCAATTAGACCCGCTGTCATCTTGCTGACTCAGTAATATTTCATATAGCTATTCATATAGGTAGGTACGGTCAGCAACAAAAGTCGATTAACACTTCAGTTTTTTTTAATCTTAGTTATTGAGCAAAATATTTGTTCAAAATTGCAACAGAAAAAAAATTTTGAATATAAACTCTTTACTATTATGTGAAAAGCTAAAATGCAGTTTATTAAGAAGAATTGTTGTTAATTTAATAACATGTAAAAATGACAGTTTTAATCGACTTTTGTTGCTGACTGTACCTAATTCGTGACGACATTCCACAACCCAGTTACTGGGTAATACGATACCCCTTGGTAAGACTGGCTGTCAAACTTTCGGGCTTCTGACTACCCGTAACGACTGTCAAAGACCCACGAATGGCAGCCGAGACCGACGGCTTAATGTGCTTTCCAACGCACGGTGTGGTTTTGGTATGTAAAGACGGTAACCCATCCACTGACCAACCGCGGCAAGCGTAGCTTAACCTGATCGATCAACCTGTTCAGCTGTTATTACTGGTTCACTAATGTTTCACCAAAACTCCATTGACAATTTTTTAGTTTACAACCAACGTTTCGTATACTATTATTTCACAAACAACTCATTCCGCAAATGTTTTATTTTATAAACACTCGCTTTGCAAACATTTATTTGGCAAATGCTTCTCTTTACAAATTTTACGGATGATATTTAATCATTTATACATTTTTCATTTAATAGTTAGATTCTTTTGGAAAAATAACGTTTATTCAAAATATCACTTTATAATACACTAGCGACTGCATTAAAATCCGTTGCGTAGTTTAAAAGGTCTAAGCTTACAGACAGGGGAATGACTTAGATTTATACTATGTAAAGATTTTCTAAACCAGTCGCAAAGTGATCATGACGGTATTCTCCATTTGGGTCAAAAAATTTTTAGGCTACTATTTTTTTCTATATGTATACCTAATCTAGTCGTTTCTGGCACACGCCGGCCGCTACCGCGGCACCGCTCGCTTCGCTCGCTCGGCTCGTGCGAAGGGGGTCACAGTTTTAACCTAACCTAACCGAACCATTGTTTTTTTAATAATTAACCAAATTAACTAGTTCGGTTCCGGCCCGGGTAGCCTAATAAAAATAATCTATTTTTTATCTTCTATTATCGCAAGTCGTTTCTGGCACCCATATTTTGTGTAAAAGTATTTTTTTTTTATAAAATGTAGTCGTTTCTGGCACTCGCCGGCCGCTACCGCGGCACCGCTCGCTTCGCTCGATCGGCTCGTGCGTAGGGGGTCACTGTTTTAACCTAACCTAACCGAACCATTTTTTTTTTAATAAATAACCTAATCTAACTAGTTCGGTTCCGGGTAGCCCACTAAAAATAATCTCTTTTTTCTATTAGCGCAAATCGATGAAAGAATGAGTTTCATTTTTAGGAAATTGCGTAATGATAAGTCAATATGTAAAACGTTTTTATTCCAAACGTTGTTTTATGAAATAAAATGAATAAAAAATGAATTGCTTGTTAAATAACACGTTATTGAACAAAAGTTTATCTAGTGATTATTTTGTAAAGTGAATTACTTGGCAAACTTGTTGTTGTATAATGATGAAATGACAAATCATGTTTTTGCCAATCGTTGTTTGTCAAGTAAAAAGAAGAATGGGCGCTTTCGTCCCAAGTGTTGTAACATGTTTCTACCTATATCATACGCAAGATCTAAGTGAGTGTTATTTTTTTTTGTATGGGCATAACTCTGTATCTCGTGCAGGGAAAGTGTTATAGTAGTTTCATTTATTTAATACAACTTAATTAATTAGTCTTTTAATGACAAAAGGACTAAAGCTATTTATAACTACCTACTCCTACTCTGACCCAACACCCCCTCTACTACCCTGCGCCGCACACTGCCATTGTTTTTTTTATTGTAAGCGCAGAAGCAGCGAAAAAGCTGCAGCAATTTTATATGGGAAGATGCATATGGCCAACAGCCTAAGTGACTATGTCCTGTCTATTCCAGTGTTAACAGAAGAATACCTTTTATTAATTTCTCTAGGTAGTAACCAAATAAAGCTTGCCCGGTCTTATTTGAGCGAACACATAAGAAATGGCATGTACATAATCAAAATATGCATAGGAGCTATTCCTAACCTTGTGCGATATAATATAAATATTTCAGAAGGTATTCTTTTGAGGGGGCGGATAAAATCGCGACATGTATCTGGTAGGATTTATTATTCGTATATATTGATAAAAAGTAGAGCAGGCACGGCGAGAGATGCAATTGCACATTATTATTGCTCATGTTTGACTGGAAAAGAACAGTGGGTACTTGCGCTCACATAATGAGTATCATTTGGTACTTTGGCTGGGCAACACTGGTGTGTTGCCCAGCCAACCTTGCCAGCTTGGCTCGTGCCAAGCATATTGATACCCGCGACATTTTTGGACGAAATTATTATAGATACCATTACTAAAAGTAAATCACCGTCAAATAGTAAGTAATGCCGCCAGTCTCTTGAGTACATTACCAGTCGACAGCGATGCGGATGAATTTTTCGACGCTATATTTTAGTTTGTGTAAGTATAGTTTTAGTTAAGTTAGGTTTTATTTTTTTTATTTTCGATAGAATATAGATACTACTTAATTAATCTATTATTATATCACAAGTATCAATATGTGTACAATGTGCATTTGATTGAGGCATATTCCTACATAAGGGAATTATTCAGTGATAATTGTATCATTTTTTTTTTGTCTATGTATTTTCAAATGTGCGTTTATTTATAACTGACAAAAGTAACTGTTACTGCCTGTGATTAATGTACAATTATTATGAATGTAATAATTATGTGGATATGTAACACAAAATGTAAAAAGGTATTGATTGATATTATGATTAAAGCATTATTTAGTACGCAAAATATGCGCATTGACGTGGAGTTGCGGACACCAGCCTGTATTACCTATTACCTAAAGCATTATTTAATACGAAAACCTTTTTTTCACTTGAAGCCCAATACTTTTGACCTGCACGCAATTGTAATAACAACTTGGATTATTATTCATAAAAAAGCCTAAATGAACATGTTTATACTAGTCGCAACTTGTTACAAGGGTTGGGACGCAACTCATATAATAACGCCCATTCTCCTTTGTAAATCAATTTTTGGTGAACTGACAGGGCACCGTTATTACTTAGCAACAAGCCCCTCTAATTACGGTAGTGAATAAGCCTAAAATTTTCGACATAACCGGGTTTTTTAAACTTGAAGGTAGATATTTCCCAGCTGATTTCAGACCACAGTGTCAATGAGAATGTACATAAACGTGACGTAATTGGGTGTCAAATATCTTGCTGGATGTTGGATGACATACAATGTCCACATCCCCCGGTAATGCGACGTCACTGGATGATGTGTACGTTAGTTGATTAGGGTAGTTTTGGATGTTCCATTTTTGAACTTGTAGTTTTTTCGGCCAACAGATAATTTCTGGTTTGGATGTTCTACATGAGATTAACATCTTACGATAGGTCCAGGATAAGTTGCTAGTGATGTTATGCAGGAAAAGAAACCTTGTTCAATCAGTACGTCAGGTATATTTTAATAACTATACCTGACATACTGATGCAGGGCACTGGTGGCCCAGTGGTAACGGCCGCGACTTACGAGTTTGTAGATCATAGGTTCGAACCCAGACAGGCGCTTTACTTTATGTAAATTATCTCATCACCACTGCTCTCGAAACGGTGAAGGAAAACATCATGAGGAAACCGGCATGTCCTAGAACCAATAATTCGAAGACATGTGACATCTACTAACCGGCACTGGGCCCGCGTAGTGGTTTTGTCCTACGATCGAGAGGAGGCTTGTGTCCCAGCAGTGGGGACATTTTAAGCTGATGATTATGCTTATTATGCTTAGGAACTGTCGAACCGATATTGACATACGTAGAACCTAGAAAAGATGAGTGCCTGGAGCCTTTAATCCGGAAAGTACCAACAAAAATTGCGTGTGCAGCATCTTAGACGTGATACAAATTAAACTACCTGAAAAATAAGAGAAGTCGGCCCAGTGGAGCAAAGCTATTTCCAGATGAACCTTGGCGGTAAAAGAAAGAAAGAAAGAAAATACATTTATTTAGCACAGACTAAAAGACGCACACAATACACCAGATACATCAGATGAAAAAACAAACAAAGATCAAATAAAAAGCGTAAAGTCCGATGTAAGTAATTAGCAGGAAAGTGTGCCTCACGGCTGCGCCAAAAAGGCCCAGTTCAGCAATAATGCCAGACAACTAGTGCCTGACGCTGGTTTTAACTGGACCTGATGTACTTATCTTCTTGGCAAGAAGGTCCCACTCGTTTTGCAGTTATTTGAGTTCGGTATTGATCTTGTCTTTGCCGATAGACTTAGTGCGAGAGACGGAAAGATTTATTTCTTACTTCTCTCTCATGCAACGAAATGTGCCTAAGCGTGACGCGTCCTGGTTTCACTCTCAGTTCTCGTCCAATTATTAAATCGCCGCCAAAGAAGTTCCACTTCAAAATACATACAGGTACACTGGCAATACACAGCTAGGTAATTATAATTATCTCAAAACATGTTCACTAAGTTTCAAGCTCATAACTGAGTAGCGAATTTGTTACGCAGTTACACAAAGCTGAGCTAAGACAGTGTACACACTGTTTTTGCAAACAGCTTTTGTCTACTAGTGACTACGTTTTGAACTAAGACTAAAGGCCTGGTTACACAGTACGAGCTGCTACCTGACAGTAGACGCACGGTAGTTCACTCATCTTCCATAGTAAAGGGAGGATCCCCCGACCAGGCGGGTAATGTTCTCGGCGATTGATGTCGGGACGTTAGTCGCGCGGAAAACTCTGCTTGCGCGATGCAGGATTTTGTGTAACGTCAGTGTGATGCGTAGTTCGCGTGTGGCGATATACAGGGTGGGAAAGGGTATATCAATACAAACGGGTTGAAGAATGTATCTGGTCTTTCTAGACCAGATACATTCTCTGTACAAAATTTCAGCTCAAAAGCATTAACTTTGAAAATGCTTAATATTTTTTTTATTTCGACATCACAGCGCTGCACTAGCGCGCGGCGGCGTCATGTGCGTGTACTAGGCGCACAGACACACTGCAGATAATGGATAATGACCCTCGTAGTGCGGTGACACGTTTGTTATGATTTCAATTTAATAAACTATCGAAATTCATTCTCCAAAAAAGATCAATACGTACAATTGTCAGAATTACACAAAGAGAAAGCTGTCGATCTCATTTTCAGCGTTTAAATAATTCTAACATTACCCAGCTTATACATACTTTTGTTGCTAGTTAATTTAAAAAAATATATCCATGAATACGAGTCTGGGGAAGAAAGAATAGCCAGGGAAAACACTCGTAAAAAGGACTGTAAAAATACAGTTGTACCTAATTTTAACATTGTCAAACATAGCCCTCATTACCAAGCTGTACAAATATTTAATAAACTGTCAGCGGATTTAAAGATTTTATTAAACACTTGCTCTTTTAAGGCTAAGCTCAAAGCATTTCTGTTAGATAAAAACTTGTACTCAATGGACGAACTGTAATTTAATATTAATATTCCAATTTTCTATATAAAACAGAAATTGCTATTTATTCGATACTATTGATTTTTATAAACAAGTTTTTTTTTTTCATTATTAATGTGCATGTTCACTTTTATAATTTAATTTACTAGCTGCGCCCCGCGGTTTCACCCGCATAAGTGTTGATCCCGTGAGAATATCGGGATAAAAAGTAGCCTATATGTTAATCCAGGGTGTCAGCTATCTCCATACACAATTTTATCAAAATTGGTCCAGACTTTGTGCGTGAAGAAGTAACAAACATATTAACACACACACACCCCCCCACCCCACACACACACACAAACTTTCGCCTTTATAATATTAGTGTGATAGTGTGATGTGATTAGTTTGATATTATTTTTTATTAATTATGATGTATTTAATGTAAACTACTGTATTAAACACGATATACCTACATTGTTCCTGATAAATAAATAAAAATTATCACACAAAATTTTACGAGGCTTTTCGCCATATTTGTTATCATAGAGAGATAGGTATTCTGTTTATATATAGATAGTCTCTTGACTCAAGTCTGCGCACAACCTAAGCTAGGTAAAAAACCTTGAACATTTTGGCACCTACCCAAGTATTGGCCGATTTCCAGTATACCCAGATGCATCTAAATACATATCCAGTATTTTACACTGAACGACTACCTACATTTTTGAATTTCTATTTCTACAAGTTACTTCAAAAGTCAAACAGTAATTATGTTTTCTGTGAAATTTTTGTGAAGCAAGTGGTGCCCTCTAACGACCGAATACAGTGCAAATAAATGTGAATATGTACTACTGCACTGCGGAACCATTTGTTGCTGTTGCTTGCACTGTGGATGAATGAATGAATATTTAAAGTTCTTTAGTGAACGTACAGATAGAGATGAATGAAGATTTTACTTTAATAGGTACCGCCATTTTGCCTTCACTGTATGGTTTTTTGGAAATAACTGCGTTGATAACCACGCTTGGTAGATGCTTTGTTTGCCTGGTTTGGTTCCCTGATCCATGGTTGTTACTGTTACACTCCTTGGAGCGTAAATGTGGTGCTGTTCCACAAACGTTAGGACACTTAATATCGTGTCTTGCGTGTGCTATCAGCTGCACGTTACAGCGGAACTGATGGATGATGGTGATGGCGCAAAATAAGTAGCCGAATTCTGGGCCGAGTCCATTTAGATTGCCAGCGACACGCTATGAAGAAGACTGTTACAATGAACTTTCTAAAGGGTGGTTCACCATGCTGATTGGGATTTACGTTAGGTCGATTTCGCCATGCGGCTGGTCGCTTACCAAATCGCATAAAAACAAGTCGATAAAAATCGCAGGTGACTTGTTAATTTTGCATCCAAAATGTCGACCTTCATACAGCGGGCGATCGTCTGCGACTGATGAGAATTTTCACGGTCGATTTTAATCACCCGCTGCATGCGACCTGTCGCCGCACGCCAAAAGCCGAAACCTTTTGAAACTTGCCATTTTAGTCACCTGCGGCCTAGCCGAATTGCCGTTTATAATAATAATAATACCTTTATTGCAACAAGTAACAAGACTCATTTGTGTTAGTAACAATATTCCTTACCCCTATGTTAGTTTTCCTATTCACTTAGCCTAAAAAAACCACGAATATATATATGTGAATCACTGCCACGCGCCTAACACCGAGGTGGACAGCTTGCAGCAGCGATTCACATAATAGATTTAAATCGATGTGATCTGTTACAAGCTGTTCTTACCGACATGCATCTGCACACAATGCCACAATATTTGACAGTTTATATTTTGTGACACAACGCTCGCTGTTGCCACTGCCGCGGACCCGGCTAAGCAATGACGCCGCTCTCTTTCTGAGTATGGCATGAAAGCCATAAATGCGAGCGTCGGCAAACATGCCCGACGCGCTGCAGTGCCTCGGCAAACATGCCCGACGCGCTGCAGTGCCTCGGCAAACATGCCCGACGCGCTGCAGTGCCTCGGCAAACATGCCCGACGCGCTGCAGTGCCTCGGCAAACATGCCCGACGCGCTGCAGTTCCTCGGCAGCCGCATCAGTATCCTAAAGGCATTGTTATACTAAATGCGCAGGGCAGACTTTCGACTTTCGGCGGTCGTCGAAAATCGTGTAGCAGCCACGTGTATATAGCCCGCCTTAGCAAACAGATTAATATTATTATTCTAATTACCTGTAATTAACAGATTGGGACCATTTCTTTTTGAACTTTTTAAGAATAACAATACCGATAGCTACTTAAATGAAAACATTGTTACAGAATAACAATTTCAATCATCCACTGGTTTACTTGACCTTTTTAAAAATAAAGCTCAGTCCCGAACAAAGCAGGAAACAAACAACAGAACTTCGGCTACCAACTGCTTCATTCAATTACCTAAGTTTTTTAATTCAATTACCGTTACTGACATTTGGTTCCTAGGGGCCATTCAACTATTACGTAAGCACTAAGATAACACTGGTCAACAAAAAAAAAAAAAATTGTTTGTTTCCTATGATTTTTTTTTTGGTTTCTATCTCAAATTGTCGAAGGACTGATGGCCGGTGGAGCAGGCGAGTCCTGGAATGGAGACCGCGTACCGGCAAGCGCAGTGTAGGACAGTAGGGTATAATTGGGGGTTCTGGATCACTTACTCTCGCTTCGCTCGAGTGCGTAATCCAGAAGCCCCCAATTATACCCTACTGATACAAGTTATCGATTACTTAATATTATATAGGTACCTATATATTATAATTTAAACAACAATACCGTCAAATTTGACCGATGCCATGCATCGCTACTCTTACTAATTTATTAGTGTGTAGCACGGGAACGTGTTTAAACTTGTCCTCCCCGACCGTCATCGAAGTTGCCTCATCAGCCTGCACGCGTCAAGTTGCGGGCACGCTTCAGACAAGACGGCTCGTGTAAACGTGTAAGATACTCAAATAATGTCGGTGAGTATGATTATTTTACTTTGATAATGTTATGTTAATATTACTAAATTATTATATTTTATATAAATTATTTATTTATATTTTCTTTTTGTTTCAGGATTCTGAGGAACTTTTTAATTTTATCCCATATTCGCAAAATGAACCAAAGAAGCCCGAAAAACTCAATTTAAAGAGAAAGGGGGAATTTTCATCACCCCATCAAAAGCGCAAGAAGATTCCAGCATACTCATATACCAAAACAAAAGCTGGAAACATATCTCCGTTATCAAGGACAATCAAAATTGAAATTTATCAAACTGTTAATCAGCCTAAAAAACCATGCAAGTGCAGCGCAGACCAATGTGTGCAATATGTCGTTAATAATATTACTAGTAGCGATGTTTATTTAGATATAGAAAAAATAATTGAAAAAATTCATAAAAATATGCAACAAGACTCTTAGTTGATAAGTGTAGATGTAAGTTCTTAACTATATTTTAATTGTAATAAACATTATAATGTGTGTCTATATCATATAAATCTACATAACTTATAAGTATAATAAAATTGTAACGTTTAAATGAATAAAATAAAAAATATGTGTAAAATAAAAAGTAAACCTAAGTCTAAAAATAAAATAGCTAAAATAAGGAAGAAAGAAAGAAAAAGAAAATACTTTTCATTGCATGCTTATGATACATTCAAACAAAGTGGTCAAACTGTATAAAATTGAGACATGATGGGAAGAAAATGCAAAATAAATTAAAAGAAAATTAAAAAAGTTGCAGAAAAATCTTGCAATAGTTTTTTTTGTTTTCTAGTTGAATTTCCAAACATATTCGAAATAATTTGTTATGATATTTTTATTTTAATACAAAAATACCTACACATAATGTAGATAATCTGTTATTTCTTAGAAGATTTATTAATATATTTAAAAATTAAAATTGTTTGTTTCATTTACCAAAGTTCAATATTCACGCAGCCTGATTCTGTAATATCAAATAAGAGTTGCATAAGGGAATATCACTTTGAAATCCATTGACATCTCTTTCTATTAACATTAAAATGAACAGGATAGCTATATCTAACACAGCCTTTATGACTTGAGACTTTACAGAATAAGCCAGCATTTCTGTATACATAGCAAATAACTAGCGGAGATCTCATTTTATTGGTTTTCGTATATATTTGTTTCTATTCCACCAAAGCTATTTGACATATCACTCCTTTTAAGATTTTCGTCTCCAGTTGCATTAGAAAACTCGAATAAGGATAAAGTGCTGTGAGAGCACTTTCCTTAACGAGAGTATTCGGAAGCATTCACAGGGCGATTTCATTACGAGAAATGATTAAAATAAAATCTACTTTAAGTGCTCCGGTAATAGAGATGAAATTCTATTAACAAATATAGTTTGAATTATAATTTTCATGTAATTATTTTTGGAAAGTAACATTATGACTGCGGCTTTATAATTTAGGTCTATAAAAATACATAAGCATCTGAGATTATTCTTTACATTTTGTCATTGTTGCGCTGAAAAGCATTTCACTGAGGTATCGTGATTATTTTTAGTTGAATGTGTTGCACTACAAGTGTTGCAGAAAAAGTATGTGAGTATTATATTTTACTTATGTACCTACTTGCGCTGTATTTTTAGTTACATATTATTAATTAATCCTACTAATATTATAAATGTGAAAGTTTGTTTGTTTGTTTGTCTGTTACTCCTTCACGTTAAAACTGCTGAACCTATTTTCATAAAATTTGGCACACACCCACCCATAGAGGTTAACTTGGATTAACACACAGGCGCGGGAAGTAGTTCCTTCGGGATGTAGGTGAAACCGTGGGGAAACAGCTAGTATTAATATAATTCTATCGAATGCTTATTTTCATTTGATTGGTATAACATACAAGACCTGAGATTGATTTCTAAGTAATTTAAAGTATTCTTTGAGATTGTTAAAATTTTATTCCCTATTCGATATTCGAAACATTCATGTGAAAAGAAATTCTAACAGGAAACCTTTCGTATACTGCTGTTGTTTCATGTTGTTAGGAATGTTGGTATAACAAAAATATTTATTGCATTTTAATTATGTCTTCAGGGCTCAGTCGACGAATAATCCTTTTTGGGTTGAAGAAGACGACTCCACCCCTCCAATATCTCGAGCAACTAAAGAAAAAATAAGCGGAGGCTCGAAAAAAAAAGTTGTGAAGAGAGACAAAAAAGTGTCTCAAAAAAAGAAGACTTTGCTTTCTAAAAACCCATTCGCTTCAGAAACAGAGTCTGATAGCGACGGACAGCAAATTGTTGCAACATCAGCTCCAAAAAGAAAGCGGAATATCACCGCTTCAGATTCTGAGGTAAGGTATTTTTTCAAACGTATTAAAACATTTCATTGATTAAACATTCATGAACTATAATATTTAGTGTTTTAATGGGTGATTTTATCCATTAAAATTATACTTGTTTGTGAACATAAGAGTTTATATAAACTTTCTAATAGATATCTATAATTAAAGTAGTAATAGATTAAACAACGTAGAAGTCTAAAAAGTTTCTATTTTTAATTACTTGCCTTCACGCTTATTGTTTTAATTAAAACTAGTTATTTTTATGTATTTCAGGATGAATCGTCTCGGCCGCTGATTCGTGCTGCTACCCTAAAGAGCTGCTTCACTCAGCGAGTAGCTACTGGCTACACCTTCCAGTCAGATCCAGGAAGGGTAGGAAAGTATTATTTTGAATTAAGAGTCTATAATACTGACGAAGTGGAAAAACTTGCGCCAAACGAGCGTTGGAAACATTCTTTTGTAACTTTAAAATTATCGACTGATAAAGATAATGCTGTGTGGAAGGCTTTAACACACCTTGTAAATACCGGAAGGGCTGAATTTAAAGAAATCCAGCCTGTTCTGTACAGTAAACCTTCCTAGATTTAATATTAAAAAAAAAACAATTGTTTTTTTAATATTTACTTTTCGTACCCTGTATATAGGTACAACTTATGCGCTCTTTTGTGCAAGTTTTTTTTTTTAATTTGCGAATAACTATAATATAAATCTGTTTAATCTTTTTAATTATAAATTTGTTTAATCTCGTTTATGGAAACATATACAGTCTTTATAAAAAAATTGAGATTATTTAGACACTCTCATTTCGCACATTTTGTATTGCAAAATTTTAAATAAATAATTATTTTATATTACATATGTACTTTTTCAGAGGTTCAAACTAAGAAAATTTTCAGAGGTTCAAACTAAAAAATTAAAAAACTGAGAAAACTGAGAATTTTAAAAACCTGAAATAAGAAATTAAAAAACTGAGAAAACTGAGAAACTTGATCTGAGAATTTTAAAAACCTGAAATAAGAAATTAAAACTGAGAAATTTAAAAACCCGAAATAAGAAATTCTAAAATTAAAATCTGATATTATATACATATATAATTAAAACCTGAGAAATAATAAAATTAGTATTAGCCAATTGTTAATGAACATGTTTTTTTGTAAAGACTGTAATATTTATGTTTCAAAATTATCAGCACATAGTAGAACAAATATTCATAAATCTAATGTATTGCTCTGCTCCGAATTCGATAATATTCAAATTATTGCCACTGCCTTTAAGAATAGAATCATAAGTTACAAAGTGAATCCAATTAAACCCAGTGACATAACAATAACTCCAGAAATATTTTTAAATCAAGTTTCAAAATCTGTATGTAAAATTATCAATCTTATGATTCAAAAACATAAAGCAATTAAAGTCAATTTTGAATTATTTGTTTCATACATTTTGCCAAAAAATAATGAAAGCTCTATGAAATCTTTCAACACCAAATATATGATAGCAGTTCCGAATACAAATATTCCTGACATCTATTTTCAATGCTCTGAAAAATTAATATCTAAATGTTTAGAATTTGAACTTGCCGAATCTGGGTGGACTATTAATTTTATAAGCCATTTGGAAATAAACATAAACAAATACAATCCTTTGAGAGCTGGCACTTACTTAGAATTGCCTACTGTTATAAAAAACACAAAGTCATGTTTGAATATACGTAACAATGACAATCATTGTTTTTTGTGGTGTATTATTGCCCACATGTTTCCTAAAAAATTGAACGCTAATAGAATGCAATCGTACCCACACTATACGTTTCTTTTAAACATAAATGATATGTCTTTTCCACCAAGTTTCGATGATATTAAAATCTTTGAGAAAAATAATCCTTCTATAAGTGTAAATGTATATGGTCTTGAAGCTAGTAATCATGTAACAGGTCCATTATATTTGACAAGTGAACGAAAGCTTATACATGTCAATTTGTTGTACATAACTAAAGGTGATAAAGCCCATTTTTGTTTAATAAAAAATTTTGGTCGCCTTGTGCATCGACAATTAACCAAACATAAATCTAAACTATTTTTATGTGATGAGTGTTTTTTGTATCATGATGATGAAGATAAATTATTAAATCACAACTGTAGCAAAATAAAAACAGTTTTGCCTGATGAACATAGCAAATTACAATTTTCAAACTTTGAGAGAACGCAAAGAATCCCAATTGTAATATACGGAGATTTTGAAAGTTTGCTTTGCAATTACTCAGACAAAAATAAATCGCTTTTTACTGAATCTGTGCAGGCACATCAAGCATCATCGCATGCTTATTATATTTGTTGCAAGTCCAAACCTGAATTAAATAATCTTGTTAGTTATAGAGGCCCAAACTGCGCGCAAAAGTTTGTTGAAACCATTACAAATGATGTAAAAAGGCTGTACAAAATTTTGCAAAATAAACAGTCAATGATACCTCTTACTTCTGATGAGTTAAATTCATTCAAAATAGCTGATTTATGTCACATATGTAAAACCAAGTTTACACAAACTGATAAAAAAGTTAAAGATCATGATCATTTCACCGGTAAATATAGAGGTGCTGCACACAATGCTTGTAATTTGAATTTAAAACAGTGTCAATACATACCTATAATTTTTCACAATTTATCTGGATATGATTGCCATTTATTTATAAAAGAGCTGTCGGATATAATTGGCAAAATTACTTTAATTCCTAAGTCAAAAGAAAAGTACATATCTTTTACAAAAATCATACCCATCGATAATAAAACTACAGTTCAATTAAAATTTATTGATTCTTTTAACTTTTTAAGCACTAGTTTAGATAAATTGGTAAAAATGTTACACGCAGATGATTTTCAACACATGCGCTTGTTTTTTAATCATGATCGTTTATTCAATTTAGCATGTAGAAAAGGTGTATATTGTTATGACTATGTAGACAGATGGGAAAAATATGATGAAACCCAGCTGCCTGCAAAGTCAAAATTTTTCAATAAACTAACGGGAGAAAATATTTCAACTGAAGATTATCAGCATGCTTTAAACATATGGCAAACTTTTAAAATAAAAAATTTAGGAGAGTACACAGACCTTTATTTAAAATGTGATGTACTGTTATTATGTGATATTTTTGAGAAGTTTCGAGAAATGAGTTTATTTTATTACAATTTAGACCCATGTTATTATGTTTCATCACCATCGTTAAGTTGGGATGCTATGCTGTTGTACACTAAAGTTCAGCTTGATTTAATATCTGACGTAGAAATGTACCAAATGATAGAAAATGGAATTCGCGGAGGTCTTGCCCAATGCTCATTAAGATATGCCAAAGCTAATAACAAATATCAATCATCGTATAATAAGAACGAGGCAAGCTCATACCTTATTTATCTTGACTGTGTGAATTTATATGGCTTTGCAATGATGCAAAAACTTCCAATGCGTAACTTCCGATTTCTTAACGATAATGAAATAAATAAATTCGATATAAATGTCGTAAACAAAAACGGTGATGAGGGATACATTTTGGAGGTAGATTTATATTACCCACCTAACATTCATAATGCTCATTCGGATCTTCCCTTTGCTGCCGAAAAATATTCACCTATGCAAAACAAATGTAAAAAGTTAATTGCAAATTTGTATAACAAACATCGTTTTGTTATCCATTATATGCATTTGCAAGAGTGTTTAGAAAATGGTTTAATATTGTTAAAAATATACAGAATATTATCATTTTATCAAGATAACTTTTTAAAACCATATATTTTATTAAATACTTCTCTCAGGCAAAAAGCTAAATCTGATTTTGAAAAAGATTTTTTTAAGAAACAAAACAATTCTATTTTTGGAAAAACAATTGAAAACAAGCGGAAACAAGTTGATGTTAGGCTTGTAAAATTATGGAAAGATAAGTTAAATACAACCAACAAATTGCATGGTGCTGAAAGGTATATTAGCGCACCGCATTTCAAGGACTTGTCAATTTTTTCGGAAAGTTTAGTAGCTATTCAATTGAATAAAACAAAAGTTATATTAGACCGCCCTATTTATATTGGATTTTCTATTCTTGAAATTTCTAAAACGCATTTATATAATTTTCATTATTCTGTAATTAAAAAAATATATGGAAATAATGTTATTTTATGTTACACTGATACTGACAGCTTACTTTATTTGGTAAAAACTGAAGATTTTTATGAAGATATGAAAAACAATATTCGTTATTTTGACACGAGCAATTTTGAGGATAACAATATGTATGGATTACCTAAAGCTAATATGAAAATACCAGGTTATTTCAAAGACGAATTGGGTGGAGAGATTATTTCAGAATTTGTAGGTTTGCGAGCTAAGTTGTATTGTATACGCACGGAAAATAAAACTATAAAGAAAGCAAAGGGAATAACAAAGTCGGTAACAAAAAAATTGGATATTGAAAAATATAAAAGAGCATTAATGTCAAATGATAACCTTCGAGATGATATGTATGTTATAAGATCAAAAAATCATCAAGTTTTTACACAAAAGTTAAATAAGCTCATTCTTAACAGTGATGATGACAAAAGGCAAAGGATTGAAGGTTGTTTTAACACTTTACCTTGGGGGCATTATAGTTCAATACTTTAGTACATGTGTCTATTTGTTCTACTAAGTTGAATACAATTGAATTAAATGTGTAATGTAATAAGGATATAATAAGGAGAAATGTAATAAGGATATAATTTTATAAAATGTATCTAATCAATAAATGTGTACTTTGTATTTAAAATATCTAATCAATAAATGTGTACTCTGTATTTAAAATGTCTAATCAATAAATGTGTACTCTGTATTTATTCGTTTATTTTTCCCTTTCCGAAGGATTTCCCTCTTTTAAACAATGTGTATAGATTATTATCATGAATAACATTAGTATAATTATACTTTTGACATAATTATATACACTGTTTGCACATTGTTTATTAATAAGAGGTATCATCTAGTAATTAATTAATCAGGTAATTCAAAACACAGTTTGCAGAATCTATTTTGTTTTATTAGGTCACACTAAATTAAAAAAAATAAGATTCACAGCCTCAGAAATAAGATTCACAATCAATTTCACAAATTAATTTTTTTCACTATTTTATCAATCAAATATTCAGTTTCATTCATTATTTCATCACAATTGTTTCTGACTAGGTACTGAACACTTACACGAGCACTGTCATTTTCACTGCAGCTCATTCCGGAAGCATTGTCACTCATGTCATGAATAGTTATATTTATCAAATGATGAGCTTTTCCTGGCTCTTTCCGAATAATATAAGATGAATTATCTGATATAATAGTTTTTGAATAAAATTGAGATTTCTTACTTTTTTTCATATTTGCAGACCTCCTTTTTTTCTCTTTTATTTTTTCTGTTGGATGTTTTTGTGACACAGTTTTGATAACTGGAATATTGGAGGTATTCAGATCTTGAGTAAAATAAAATGATTTAACAACAGCATCGTTATCCACAAGATAAGGATCACTCAGTTTCTGTAAAGAGAATGAAATAAAGTATAAATATGACAGCGATACAATAATACTATTTTTGACACATTCTTGTGTCAAAAATAGTATTTAATATTTAATAGCATTTATTATTGTTGAATGTCAAAAATCATTGTAGGTATCTAAAAAGATGTAAATATTTGTCCATTATTAGTTAGATACATACCTCGTGTAATCGCGATTGTTCGTGTCCTGCAGAAATCTCATTATCCCAAACACTAGGACTGTATGATGGTGAAAGAGACATTATTCTGAAAAGTTAATAAATTAGTCAAAAGTTGTTTGGATATAAACTTTCAATAATAATTATATCAAAACTTACCTTCAGTAAAAAAAAAAAATATTTAATTTGAAAATTATTGACAAGTGACTGTCTTGCACTGGCTGCAGCTATTAAATGATTCATTGTAACAAAAAATACTTTAATAGTTGAGAAAAGAATTCTAGTTTAGCGAAACTATAGCTGTTATTATAATTATCATGTATGTATATGTATATATATATATATATATATATATATATATATTGAAGGATCGAGAAAAGTGCAATTAGTAGGCAAGATGAAGTTGATCAAACACCCCATATCTCTAAATGTAAATAATATTAATTTTAATGACTCCAGTTGTCAGATCCGACACAGTGCTTTATTGCCTAATACGATTCGTTGTATTATATGTGGGCCCTCAAATTGCGGTAAAACAAACGTTATGATCAGTTTATTATTACATGAAAATGGTCTCAAATTTCAAAATCTGTATCTTTACTCGAAAACGAATTTCCAACCAAAATATCGTTTTTTAAGTGAAGTGTTAAGAAGAGTACCTCAAATTAAATTCTATGAGTTTAGCGACAATAAAGATGTTATATCTCCCAGTGAAGCATTACCAAATTCTATATTTATTTTTGACGATGTTGCAACAGAAAATCAAACGAATATCCGCAATTATTTTTGTATGGGGAGGCATAAGCAAATTGATTGTTTTTATTTATCTCAGACCTATTCAAAGATTCCGAAACAATTGTTACGTGACAATGCTAATTTTCTTATAGTATTTAGACAAGATGATGTGAACTTAAAACATATTTATGAGGAACATGTCAGTCCTGATTTAAACTGGAACCAGTTTAAAGAAATATGTAAAACAGTTTGGAGTAATCCTTTCAATTTTTTACTTATTAACAAAGAGTCTACATTGAATAATGGGAGGTACAGAAAGAATTTCGATACATTTTTTAAATTCTAATGAACGCAGATGTCTGTATGTGGTACATATAAATGAATTCTATACAGAAATATTGCTAGTGTTATTTCTCTCTTAGTTGAACACAGTTGTGATTACATAAGATGGAAAAAAATATTAAAATGGAATTAATGAAGTCTGTCGACTCCATAAAAAATAAAATAAAGGAAATGAAAAATCACGAACATGAAGTTAACTTATCCTTAGATAAAATGTTCAAACCAGTTTCAGACCCTCTAAAAACTTTTATAAATTCTCAAAGATTAATCGAAAATATTAAGCATAATAAAAACGTGTCCAATAATTCTGTACCTATTGAATTAGATGCAAATTGTGAAAGCACTCCTACTGAATGTGAAGATTTTCATGATGCTGATATAAATTTTTCAAGCTCTCCTAAAAAAGAAGTAAAAGATAATTTGGAACTTTCGTTGGAAAGTGAAGATATCTATGGCATTTATGATGGTGTAAATGTGCCATTTGGAATAAGAACCGACAATAAAACTTTAATGATGGGTAACTCCGTAGTATCATTTTCTAAAATTCAAAATATTGGCGGAGATAACTTAGTTTTGGTTAAAATTGGAGATAAAAGTTATGATTTCACCCCTGGACTTAAAGAACTTTTACTTCGAAAGAAACCTGATTTAAAGATTGTAACTGTCGCCGATAGACTCGTCTACAAAGATATACTACATTATACCAACGCCCATAAGAGGGATTTTAATCCTAGAGGTCAAATAAGAGGTGACAAAGGCCTCAAATATCGAGATATAATCAGACCATTATTTTCTGAGACTTTTTTTGAAAACAATCAAAAAAAAATTGGAGGCAGTTTGCCGACACTTAAAACATATAAAAAGAATACTGACTTAGTATATTGGGATGATCCGAATGAATTGGTTGAAAGATTAAAATTATTAGTAGCTTCAAGAGATGCAGGTAATACAAATCATGACAATGAAATTTTATCAATAATTGAAGAATTAAAAGAAGCTAATATAATTAAAGAATAAATACTGACGATCAGGAAACTTTTCATTCAGTATTACGACGTCATTCATTATGAATATATAAATATACAATGTATAGGCATATACATATAAATATCTAAATAAAATATATTTAAGATATTATTTTAAAATGAGTAAAGCGGATGTGGTAAATGAAATTCATAAAAGTGCGAGGGTGAACTTTCCGCGAAGGCATGTTATTATGAAGGATATAGATGATCTATGGCAAGCAGATTTAATAGATATGCAAACAGTGTCGAGAGAAAATAATAATTATAAATATATTCTTACCATAATTGACACATTTTCAAAATATGCTTGGGCGCTTCCTTTGAAAAGTAAGAACAAAGATGAGGTGTATAATGCTTTTGCAATTCTGTTGAAAGATAATCGCATACCTAAAAATTTACAAACAGATAACGGTACAGAATTTTATAATAACAAATTTAAATATCTTATGCAGTCGTATAATATTAATCATTATTCAACATTTTCATCTAAAAAGGCTTCAATTGTGGAGAGATTTATAAGAACATTAAAATCTAAACTGTATAAAGAGTTTAGTTTAAATGGTAATTATAATTGGATAAAAAATACGTTGGACAATGTAGTTCATAAATACAATCATACCTATCATCGAACAATTAATGAAATACCAGCAAATGTCAACAATGTAAATAAGAAAGAAATATTAAAAAGATTTAATAGTTTAGTGAAAAAGCAAAAAAGTATAAAAAGCAAGTTTAAAGTGGGTGATTACGTTCGTATCAGTAAGTACAAAGGAACATTCGAAAAGGGTTATACTCCCAATTGGTCAACAGAAATATTTAAAATTAGATACAAGCAGAATACTACTCCTATCACTTACTTAATTGAAGATACGATCAGAGGACAGCCTATCCTAGGAGCATTTTATGAGCAAGAACTTCAGAAGACAAAACACCCCAATGTATATTTAGTTGAGAAAGTTCTTAAAAGGAAAGGGAATAAAGTTTTCGTAAAATGGCTTGGCTTGCCTTCTAATGAAAATAGCTGGATAGATAAGACAAATGTGCTTTGAGATATAAATAAACATAGTTGACTTACCAAACTCCTTAATATATAAAGTGTTAAGTCCTTGATTGTCCAGTCTTATGATGTGTATTGGAGAGAGTAGTCTTCTTAATTGGTTAATAAACCACCTACCTTTTGAATTACATTTGCCAGGATATAATTATTGTGGCCCTGGTACAAAATTAATTGCGCGACTTAGGCGTGGAGACCAAGGCGTTAATAAATTGGATGAATATTGTAAAGACCACGATATTGCATACTACAAGTCGTCAAACTTGGAGGATCGTCACAACGCTGATCTAGTTCTATTAGAAATGGCAAAAAAACGAACAGTTGCTCCTGATGCAAGTACAGGAGAAAAATTCGCAGCACATCTAGTAAAGAACGCTATGTTAGCGAAAATTAAAACCGGTACTGGCTTAAAAAAAACTCGTCGCCAAAACTCTTCACCAGAAATTACTAGTGGAAAAGGTCTTAAAAAGAAATTGAAAACTGTAATATCTGTTACGAAAAAACATATGAAAAAATTAAAACCAAAATGCAAAAAAACTGCGATAGCATTAGCTATGACTGCTGCCAGAGAATTAGCTAATGAATCATCCATTAAACTTCCTCGGGTTATTCCAATACCAAAAACTGGTGGAGTATTACCTTTGATTCCTATTTTTGCTGGATTATCAGCCGCGGGAGCTATAGCAGGTGGAGCAGCTGGTATTGCTAAAACTATAAATGAATACAAGATGGCTAAAAAACTGTACGAAGAATCGAAGAGACATAATGAAAAAATGGAGGCTCTTTGCATCGGAAAAGGACTACGTCTTAAACCGCACAAAGATGGACTTGGAATTTTTGTATCAAAAGAAAAAAACTAATACATCGGCTACCCAAACGAGCTCTAACTAACTTTGACATTTTAAAATATGGAAATAGTATTCCCTACTTTAGAGGTGTCTTTATGAGAAATGAACTCCCTAAATATCCTTATAAAAATGAATGTGGAGTTGTTAATTTAGATAGTTCTAACAATCCTGGTTCTCATTGGGTAGCCTATGCAAAATACAGTGATTATATTGAATATTTTGACAGTTATGGAAATCTAAAGCCCCCCAAGGAATTTATAAAATACTTAGGCTCGAAAATCCACTATAATTATGAAAATATACAGGGTGATCACCCTTACAATTGCGGACATCTTTGTTTACATTTTTTAACAAACTTTTGGAGTAGACATAGAATATAAGAAACAAAATTATTAGAAAGTGTTCAGTATGCAACTATGTCTATAACTGTGACTATCTCTGGGAATAAATCAGAAGTAGAATCATATTTTCAACCACCTCTTAATTTATCTGAAAAATATGAGTGCGGTTTGTTGTACTATTCAGTATCAAACTCTGTATCAAACGTGCTTTCTAACAATATTCCGACTGTAATCAGAATTGAATGTGATTTAATATATGGTTCTTACAGTAACGGTATACCAACCCATATTATTCATGAATTTATAGCTAATAATAATATTGCAGGACATCATTACATAGAAACGCCTCAGAATGTTATTTACTACCCAGTGAATAAAAATATAATTACATCTATATCTATTAAGGTTGTTGATGAGTTCGGCTACAGCATCCCTTTTATAGAACATATTCAACTACGACTTCATTTAAGAAAAGTAAAATGATAGTATACAATATAAAGCCAGCCCTCAAAATGAAACACCTTACTTCTTCTACAACCAGTAAGGTGCATAGACGTAAGAAAAAAGTGAAAAAATTAACTAAAACAAATAAAGACTTTCTAAAAGCATTGGGTTTTAAAGTATGAATATACTACAAATTAATGATTTACCGAGCTTCGATAATTCTATCGAAGGTTTTGAAATTCATTCTTACAATCCTTACAACAACTGCTTTAGAGAAAACGATGAAATCAGAATACCTATCCACCAGCAAGACATATACGTGTTACCATCAGCCAGTTCAGTTTACATCGAAGGTCACACAAAGTTGTACGGAAAAGATGGAAAACCGATTGAGAAAGCTGTTAAATTTACTAATAACCCTGTTCTGTTCCTGTTTCAAGACATCAGATACGAAATAAATGGTATTGAAATAGATCGCATCAAAAATTCGGGTATAACGTCAACAATAAAGTCATACATTTCATTAAATGAAGCCGAAAATAAAGTTGCTGCCTTATGGGGTTGGAACTTAAACGGATTTCAAAATGATGGTCATTTTAGTGCTGTTATACCGTTAAATAAGATATTGGGCTTTGCAGAGGATTATAATAAAATAGTGATAAATTGTAAACATGAACTTATATTGAACAGAAGTAACTCTAATTTAAACAGCGTTATACTGACAGATGATATTTCCCACTTCCAAATAAATCTTGATAGAGTACAGTGGAGAGTTCCACACATAAAAGTATCAGATCGAGAACGACTAACACTTTTAAAAAATTTAGAAAAAGATAAGCCTATTCAAATGGCATTTAGAAATTGGGATTTATATGAGTACCCTTTATTACCTAAAACAACAAAGCATTCGTGGTCAGTTAAAACTGCATCACAATTGGAAAAACCTAGATATGTTATTTTCTGTTTACAAACTAATAAAAAAAGTAATAAACTAAAAGATAGTTCTCTCTTCGATCATTGTGAAGTTACAAATATTACACTCTTTTTGAACTCCCAATATTATCCGTATGAACCATTAGGCTTAAAGTTTTCTGAGAATAAGTACAGTATATTATATGAAATGTATGTGAAATTTCGTCAGTCATATTACAACAGTCCAGTCGATCCCTTGCTCGATCTGAAAAATTTTAAAGAAAAAGCTCCACTTTTCATCATAGATTGTTCAAGACAAAACGACAGTTTAAAAACGGGTCCAGTAGACGTAAGATTGGAGTTTGAGTGTTCAACATTGATACCAGATAACACAACTGCGTATTGTTTGATCATAAACGATCGACTTGTGGAATACAAACCTTTAAGTAACATTGTGCGCAGGTTATCATGAGTGCTATTGTAGATGTACAAGGTTTCAAAACAGAAGCAAACGAATTCATAATAAAAGAAATTGCTATACTATGTGATAAAAAAATTCAGGTTTTTCTTATAAAAGCCCCATTCCCATTTTACGATTTGACTAAAGAAGAACGACGACAAGTAAGTTGGATTGAACGAAATAGAAAAATATACTGGAATGAAGGCGTTGTGCCTTACTCGAATTATCAGAATTTGATTATAAGTATTTTAAGAGATAAATGTGTTTATACTAAAGGTTCCGAAAAAGTGTCGTGGTTAAAAAATATTGTAATTAATAATAATAATATTAATAACTTAGAAGATAAGGGATGTCCTAGTTTAATAAACCTGTACAAACAATATGAACACTCTCAAGATCTGTACACCTGTATTTATCATGATTCAATATGTGCTTTAAAAAACGTTATCTGTTTAAAAAAATGGTGTAAAGACTATAATATAAATGTGTGAAGATTTATATAATACATTTTTAAATAAATATTTCTTGTTTTATTTACAAAGGGGAAGTGGTCTTAATTCTACAATAATTAAAAAACCTCAGCCGCTCATAGTTCATTTTCCGCCAATTTTTCATCAGTAGACACAATAACGGGGAGAATATTATATCAATAAGTGGAAAAAACATCGTAAAGAATTTTACTGAGATGAAAACCATATACAGAAGCGCATCGAATAAATGATGTCATACAATACATCGTTAAGTAAACAAAATGCATGAAGTGGTTCGCTATTTTGTTACATGTTTGACAACACGTTTGGCTTAGTGGTTAAGACCTGGTCACATCACAATTAAATAAAATAGGTATAACACGGTCTTCAACCATCTAAACAAAAGACCTGGTCACATCACAATTAAATAAAATAGGTATAACACGGTCTTCAACCATCTAAACAAAGTGTCGTGGGTTCGATTCCCACACGAACAAGTTGATATTTGTTCGGTCTGGTTTTTTCTTTTGTAATTATATTTCTCACTACCGTTAATTTAAAAAAAAAAGATTTTACAGCCGTTAAATATTAAGCTCACGAAACAGATCAGATCTGATCAGGTTAGCTTATATTTCCAAAATTTTTAAAATATACATCCAGAAAACAGATCAGATCAGATCAGATCAAAATATATCAGTAGGGTATAATTGGGGGCTTCTGGATTACGCACTCGAGCGAAGCGAGAGTAAGTGATCCAGAACCCCCAATTATACCCTACTGTTGACTGTACCTATAAGTCTTATCTTCCACACAAGGATTATCAAACCGTTCCATCATCCCGCCATAACCCAACCATTAGTTTCATTATAATTTCAACTTTCAGGCTGCACGTACTGCACAGACGGGCAACTTTAATTCTAAGTCTAGTTTCATAAATCGTCTCACTTCCCTGTATCCGGTCCGTTTATTATCCGACTCGTACCAATTTAGATGGTCCCACTGAATTTCAGATATTATACAAGTGCTACGTGCCTTTAGAACCGTGAAGATTCGCCAGCTATCGTCGAATCAAATGCGGTTACTCGTATGTCGGGCTTAATTTTAACTTATTCAGCTTCATCTTGGTTCGTGTAGTTCTGTGCTGTTTGTTAGTGGTGTATTGTTATTTGATTGTTCTTGTGTAGATAGACTGTGTTGAGTTTGTGCTGCGAGCATTTGAATGACTAAAATAAGTCGCGGCTGCTTGAATGCTGAATGTCATTGCGACTTATTGTCTCGGTGACTTCATCCTACGTTATGTCACAGAATAGGTGGCCAAAAATGAGGATTGTGGACGTGGTTAAGTCGCATTTACTTGTCTATGAGTCATCATCTGCCTCGCTATTTCCAACCATGTTGGGGTCCGCTTCTAATCTAACCCGATGCAGCTGAGTACAAGTATTTTACGTGGAGCACTGCGTACCTGACTTCCACAACCCAGTTACCGGGTAATATTAAACCCCTTGGTAAGACTAGTTGTCAGACTTTCGGGCTTCTGACGACCTGTAACGGCTATTTGTTTCCATGAGTATTTTCAAATAAAAGCTAGAAGCTATAATAATATCATGTATCTCA